>CM070594.1:69011079-71411079 GCA_036346395.1 Hsuehochloa calcarea | reverse complement strand
AACTCAACAGTAAACAGACATGCAGCAGTGGTACGAGCGAAGGTCGCGTATAGCTGCCACCACCACGTGCGGCTTCTCAAGATTTGTGCAGCAGTCCGCAGCTCCTAGTCAATGGAACTGCTACATTATTCGTCGCTACACAAGAAGGATTTAATTACTACTACTCTTGTCACCGGTATATGCCGTTTTAGATATAGATACGATTTTCAAAAAAACACAACTTTGAATACTAATTTTTATTGCAAGATAGTTATAACATCCAATAAAATTATAATATTAAGAAAATATTTTTCACAAAAAAAATATATACATATGATTTTCATGTATCCAATCTATATATTTAAAACCGTCTCTATTTCATTTGCTTGTCACTTTTTACTAGTGCACATATTAAGGAGGTTGCACTTGCGATAAGATGTGACAAAAATGCTCTCCAATAATATCTAAATCACGTCAAACAAGGTGGCAAAGTTGGTAGACATAGCTAAGGATGATAGAGTTAGTTTAGAGAAGTTTATATGGAGAACCACGAAATGATAAGTATTTGATGAAAAAAAATGGTCAAAATGATGAGTAAACGAAAACTGATGGAGTATTTGAGACTGGAGGGAGTCGGTGATGTCTGCAGAGCGTACTTGCACCGTTGCACAGCCGACCAGTCAAATCATGCGAACTGGGATATCAAATCCTAACCCAAGTGCAGTTCACGAACAATCACGCCTGAAATTTCCGCCCCATATTCTCAACCCAAATCAACCTTGCTTCATGTCAGAGAGCTTCAGCATTTTTCCTTAGCATCCTCTCTGTAATCTGTAACTATATGATGCGCATGCAAGACAATCTTACATGCATATCATGTCCATGGATATGTGATTAGTCATCTGGTACTACAAGAAGGAAGCTGCCTAGCATTCCGTGCTGGGTTTCGAGGTTAGTGAATATTTTTAAGCATCGGCATTGGTGTTGAGTGCAGACAAGCAGGGGTGCCCGCCATCTCAAGCAAGCTCGACGGTGGACCAAATCCCACTATCCCACACAGACCACAAGCCAAGCTCCCCAACCCAGCCTTGCCCCGTCATCGGAGATAAACAAACGAACAACAAGAGCTCTCTCTCTCTCTCTCTCTCTCTGAAAAGGGCAAAGTCCCACGCTCGCACTGTCGCACACATGGATCCTGGAACTAGAAGCCGTGTTGGTGCTGCTATTTTTAGTGTTCAACAATTCAAGAGCGAGGAGTGTGTCTCGCTACTTCATCCATTTGGAACTCAACAGTACGAGCTGCAAACTCTGCACGCCAAGGAAAGGCCCCCTCTAGTCATTGATATCTACCGCAAACTGGTTAACAGTAGGTGGTCTATCGCGGTTTAGGTGCATGAAATGCCTCTACCGCACGTTGAGAATTCACCATGTGTCTTTCCACGGATTGAGTTAGTGTCGCCGGCCTACCTTGCCTGTCAAGGGATCTGGCTAAAAGAATGTGCATACTACCTCTCTCTCTCTCTCTCTCTATATATATATATATATATATTGCTAATGTGTAATTGAGTGCTAAGGTGCTAATGACAATATTGACCGTTGGATCTGGATTGAACAATCAAGATTAATAGGGCTCCCACCGCTAAACCATTTAATCACCCTGCATACTCCCACCTCCAATGCGCATTCATTAATGCGTCTGCATTAAACATCCTGCATGCTCACACCACCAATGATCTGCATTAAACACTCTGCATGATCCAACGGTTAAGATTGCCATTAGCACCTTAGCATTCAATTACCCATTAACAATATATATAGATATATATATAGGAAGTCTTTTTCCTACTCCCGGGAGTAGTTACTCCCTATTCCGTATCTCACAACGTAGGAAGTATCTTGCGCAACCGAGAGTATGCATGTGTAGTATACGAGTATATAAGACCATTTAGGTGGTATTTACACCTTTTCAGGGGTGGTATGTATAATTTTTTAGATATACTCCTTTTTAGTGCGAATATGAAGATATTTACAAAATATGCTAAAAACTATGGAGTCTCTTACAATTTTTTTGTGTGGTTCGCATTGGAGAATCTTATAATTAGTATATGAGTATACCCAAAGTGATAAAGGAGTATGTCAAATTTTTTTAGATGATATATCAAAGTGCACCCGGGAGTAGAAAGTATTAATCCTATATATATATATATATATATATATATATATATATATATATATATATATATATGTGTGTGTGTGTGTGTGTGTGTGTGTGTTAAAACATCTACCACCACTTCCTTGTGAAAAAAACTAATACTTGTTTATGCAATAAGGCTGTATAATTGAGAAAGAAAAACACGTGCACCTATATATATTAGTCTTTTCTTCTCTGCACTACTTTTTTTTTTTTTTGAGGAAATCTTCTCTCCACTACGAGCCAGCTACTACTTGGTCTTCAGACTTCAACACGGGAATATATTATTGCAGGCAATACAAAAATATGAGCATGTGAAAAAAGAATTTGTCGGCCAATACAGATCTAAAAAGAACTTTGCTGATGATAACCAGTAGAGGTTAAAAGATCCTAAAAGCCACTAGATTTCCTTTTACCAAATTAAGGATCATGCATCCTCTATATCTCTACTACTTAAAAGAAGGAATTAGTGGTAGACCGTCCCCCTCATGCGATGTAAGCCATTAGATCTATCTTTCTTCGTGAGATGTGAGCCGTTGGATCTCGTTCTTTCTCGGTTTCTCCCATGCGTACGGTTGGCCACCCATAGCTTCCTCTCCACTCCCTCCACACCCCAACTGCCCAAGCTAGTGCGCAAGAAACTCAAAGATTCCATCGTGCTTTCCAAGAACTGGTTACTGGCAGATCACTTGCATTGTAGGCTGAGCACGACGACGATTGATGAGATATGATTTTTTTAATCAGTAAAACAGCAAAGCACTAGGAAATAATAAAAGTGAATTAAAGGTAGTATAACACGGCACAATGTGCTAAAAGCAGCTCAGCTTAGCAATGAAAATCATCGTTTCCAGCACTAGATCGAAAAGGTTGCATGAAAAAAAAAATCCTCCATCATTGTACAGGAGGACATCTTTTGATGATCTGCTCGTTAGAAACGAATTGACGTCAAACATATTTTATATTACATTGAATACAATATACATTGCACAAAATTTTAAAAATAAATGTATACGGAGTGTAGAGATGTTACAGATGTATGTGCTATAGTTGCTTGGTTGTGTTGCTCCCTTCGTAAGCTCTATACACCGTGATTTGTCCTATCCAAGCACAGTTCTACTTGGGCAAAATGATCAATTGCCAAAATATATCAAGACAAGAACTAGAAAATGAACAATGATAACGACGTGACTAAGTAGTACTATCAAATTGATAATCGTATCCACACCAGACTAGTCTTTGACAAACAGTACACACTCTTTTGATGTACATGACCAATTTTTTGAGGTTGCATTTCCAAGCTAATCTTTGTTTTTTTTAAAAAAACTAATCACTACTGCACAGCAGCAGAAAGTGGTGAAGCTTTCTAGTGCTGTAATGCTATGGACATGCTAGCCTATACGCAAATTCATATCGATCATTGATAAATTCATGAAATGGAAGAGGAAGAAAACGATGGATCATATTCAGTACAAGCACGGCATAACATGCCATCAGTACTGTATATTGCTTAATCAAATAAAACAGGTTGGAACATGTACATGCAGATGCGGTGTCAATTAGTTTCTTTAATTTTTCCGACTGCTAAATCTACCCCCCAAAAACAATCCCTTAAGCTTAAGATTAAGCATGCACTCAGTCAAATAAACTAACCCACCAATCGCAATGAACACTTACAAAAAAAGTTAAGGATCAATCGATACATCCACTGCACATGTTTTTTCATCCAAGGTATCCACAGCTATATCTATTTCTAGAAAAGATATATATAATTAAACTTACACACGGTTTATTCCCCGGGTTAATTGTGAAATCACCAAAATGTTTAATTAATCCATGCATGTCAACCAAAGTATGCATCATGCTCGCTTGTGTTGAGGGAACCGTAGTCAGTACTTGATGGCTGTCCAGCACCATACACCGCGAAAGGCGCCGACATCCCCGGCGCCCCGGCGCCAGCTGCGACTTCTTGGCCAGCCTCGGCCACCGACACCACGTCCCCAGCATGCGCTGGCGGCTGCGCAGGAGCCGCGAAGACGGCCGCGGCATGGACATCGTCCATGAGACCCGCCGCGCCGGCGCTGGCCTGCCGGTACCTGTGCTTGAAGATCTCGGCCCTGACGGCCTCCAGCTCGGCCTCCAGCGCGTTCAACTGCTGCTGCAGCATCGAGATCGCGCCCATGCAGCCGTAGACCGGGTTGCGCAGCCGCAGGTTCGCCTCGTACACCAGGCTGCTCGCCGCGTCAGCTCTCTCTGACTCGGCCACCTCCTAAGACACGTTGAACCGATCGAAACCATTCACACTCATTACAAGTTTTTTTTAAAAAATCTCTTTTAAAATTGTTGGGTCGTACCAGGAGCATCTTGGAGACGTTGCTGGCGCCGAAGACCTTGTGGACGGCGGCGAACCTGTGGGGCTCGTCCGGGGAGAAGTAGGGAGCGAAGGGGCACTCCTGAGCGCAGCGCCGGCGGAGCAGCTTGCATGCGGCGCACGGGGTCGCGGTGTTCTGGGCACCGCCTAGGCCGAGGCGGCGGGGGACGTGGTGCTCGGTCGGTGAGGCGGCGAGTACGCCGCCGCTGCTTGCGGCGGCGTGCGGCTCTCGCTTGATCTTCTTGCCGATCTCATCGAGTCTCTCCCTGGCGGAAGTCCAAAAGGCGCGGTTGCTATTTAGGGTTTGTTGCATGGAACTAAGGAGGGGGAATCTTAAGGGGTGCGATGCAAACCACAATGGTCAAATTCTAACCACAAGAACAAGAAAAGGGACTGCTATTGTTTCTCTCTTGATTAACCTTTCAAGCAAAAGGAATAGATCAAAAGCACTTCTTAGATTCTTTTGGAGATAAGTCATGAAGAACCTTGAAAGAAAGAGAGAGAGAAAAAGACACAAGCAGGGACCAAAAGAGGAGGAAATTAACTGAAAGGAGCATCTACTTGTGGTGGTCTCTTACCTTCCTGTGGACATTGAGGCATGCTCTCCTCTGCTTGGGAGGAGGAAGAAAAAGAGAATGAGGGGAAGGTAAGAGACAGGCAGCAGGGGAGAGGTATAGAAGTGTAAAGTTTGGAATTGCAAGGAAGGAAAGAGTGCTTAAAAGGTAAGGTATTAACGAGGGGGGCGGGCCTAAAGCATGTAGTATAATTTTTTAAAAAAGATCCTCCCACTTATATTAATAATAACTCATAAATAAAATACACAATCACTTCTACGAAGACTCTAAATAAACAACATATCATCATCAAATCCTTAAGTCGATGAACGGCATCATCATTGTTGATGATCTAGCAGTGGGAAGTAGTAGATTGTCGATGATCTTCATTGATGTGTAGAACCTACACCTTGGTTGCATTGTTGTCCATCTGAAGGAAATAAGAGGATATTTATTTACGGTTTTGCTCATTTTCAGTTGCTTGAATTTTTTATCTATTAGTCACCTACAATTGCACAGTATTAAGCATAAAATTACAGTACCAAGTGATGTGCAATTTTAGCATAACTCTACTGTAAATTTTAGTTCTATTTTTTGTATTTATAGGGTTCACCTAGATTTACTTTTGTCTAGTTTAGATTTTTTTATTTGTAGGGTTCACCTAGATTTACTTTTATCTTACTTTTGTCTAGTTTATATTTTTTTTTATATTTGTAGGGTTCACCTAGATTTACTTTTATCTAGTTTATATTTTTTTGTATTTGTAGGGTTCACCTACATTTACTTTTGTCTAGTTTAGAATTTTTTTTTATCTCAACATAGAAATTTATATAGTATCTATTGGATCAAAATCTTACGATTAAGAAAGATGACTTATGAATAAAGAAATTTCAATTACCTGAAATATAGATGCTTCCATTTATTTATCCAACTTTACCAGGATTAGTACAATTGAGTAGTAAGTAAATGGGCAGGAGCGAGGAGAGGAACAAAGGTTGTCAAGTGAAGGTTGACTCGATTAGTTGGCCTGGCCCCTCCCTCCCCCGTGTGTCCCTGCTGGTGTTTCTGCTCATGTCAAGGTAATGAAATGCTGTTGAAAAGACGAAGCTACCTGGGCATGCATCTGGCGCAACCACTACACCGTCGTTTTTCCCCCTAATGCGTGACTACCCGTATCAGTTACAACATCTTCAGTTTCCATGTTTTCAGTGTCATTCGGAAAGCCAGCTGGGGCCTTCTTCTTCCTTCACCTCGCCCAAAAAAAATAAAACTTATCTAACAATAGAAGCACACACATCTCCAAGAACATCTAACGTCAGGAAGTTGGACTTACGTGTAGGCACATGATAATTAGCAAGACCGTATTTGAAGGCTAAATTAGAATGTGTTTACTACTTTACATATGTACACGTAGTTTCCAAAATTATTCATTCAGTTTCTCAAAATTAGTTTCACATTAGCAGCTTCGTCCGTTAGTTCGATATGGTTACGTTGATTTGAAATCCGGTTTTTTGTTCGGTGCAAGTGATGGGCTTTCCATGTCGTTCCATTGCACACCTGTTAATTTTTGGGCATCCTGTTCCATGTCGTGGGCGCAAAGCCTCAAAGGGGCCAGTGCCCAATGCAGCCTTTTGTTTCTACCTGCTATTCTGGGCGAGGACACCAAATAGAACTTCAAATAGATTTTCCCCTGATGTAATATCCCACAGAAAACCGGAAGACTCTTGAACCACACAAAATGTAATTTGTAGTGTTTCTAAAGAAAGAATTGCGACAGAATAATACTGGAATTAATAAACTCCAATAATTAGTTTTTTTTGCGAGGCCAAATAATTATAATTTAGGATTACGCAGTCACACTTACGCAGCCCAGAAAGCCTTGTGTTGTGTTGAATGGATAGCTCGAATCGAAAGACGAGCTAGCTTGCGAGTGGCGAGCCCCACACATCAACATACATCTTGTCTCCAGAAGGGGCGGTGGTACTGCTGATCAGAATTAGTGCGGCCATGCATGGGGTGGCATGTAATTAGCATCAACGTCCACACGATACGATCAATTCACGAACTATTATGCATTGATTGGTTCTCTTGGTGGTGACATGCACCAAAAAGGTGCCCGTTAACAAATGCCTAGCTAGCTTCACATCAGCTTCCCTTCCAACAAACTTGGTGTGCAATTTGTAGACGATGACCGCAGATGGGTGGCTATGGCGCCTTTTGAAATGGAAAATCTTTTTAAATCTCTTAAAGGGACGTTCCTATCTCATCCGTCGTTTATTTTGTCCCTTTTAAGTGGACTGGTAGTGTTTTTTTACTGGATTTGGCTAATTGGTTTGGTTGCATTTGCTCATGGAAGTGTGCCTACTAGAATTGAGTTTTTAAAGGAGTAAATTGCACCATAGCTCATCGAACTTGGTCAGCTAGTTCAAGTAGGTCATTGAACTCCCAAACTACATATTTACGTCACTGAATTAGTTTAAGTGTGTCACTCTAGGTAATTAGTACACCGGTCAAACTATGACCAACATGGTGCATATGAGTGCTGACGACATGCATAGCCTGAGAAGTTTTTGTGGTGTTAATACTGCTATACTGCTATATATCTAGTTTAGCTAGGTTGCTGGACGATGTGACAAGCCAAAGTATACCATAATGATCTGCCTTCGGTGAGAATACTGCTATACTTCCTATGTAGCTTAGGTGCATATTGCATAGTACTCACTACATGTGACATAGAGGACAAATTCTTAATGTCCACGTAATTGATGCGATGCGAAACGTAAATCTGAAGTTGTTCCAATCCACCGAAACAAATGTGGGAGTCTGCAGTACTAGGCAGTACCATGCATGCATGGATATATATGTGTGTCCTTCATGCACACACACGTCCCATTCCAGGGGCCCTTACTTTCTCCTATTTGCTCTGTTGGTTAGTCCTCTAACACAGTCTCAAGGTACGTAAATTAAGCTCACTAACCAAATGCGACGGATTGGGATGGAAGAGTCAACGCAGAATATTTATAGTGTATAGGCATTAGAAACCATTTCTATCGTTCGATCAATAAAGTACTGTTTATTTTATCATTGTTTGTACGGTAGATCTCTACAGTGCTGCAGATGATCTGAATCCAAATACGACAATAAAGAACTGTTTATTTTATCACTGTTTGTACGGTAGATCTCTACAGTGCTGCAGATGATCTAAATCCAAATGCGACAAACCGTTGTTCACACTTAACCTAGCTAGCTAGTAACCCTATTCCCTAACAGGTCATGCATGATATGTGACTACTGTATCTATGTATCTTAACTATTGCCGATAGTCAACTTAGCCAAGGCTAGTTAGCCGAACCTTGAAGCTAAACGACCCTTGGGTGACAAGCAAATGCACTGTCATGAATGGATTATACCACTACACTCCAGCTTGCTGCAAATTCGTCTGGTCAGGTGATACATATATACATTTGTAACTTGAAAAGCTTGCATTGAGCAATCAATGAGTTACTACTTGCTGGTGGTGGTCTCTGATCTTAATGTTACATCCGTCGGCAGCAGTACGTTCGGGCGTTCTGTCGATCCGAAGCCAGCTTAATTCAACGCCTATCGGCCGCAGTGCCGTTCCTGACATTTCATGGCCCACGACGAAATAGAAATAGAAGGTCTTTTTTTTCAACATATGTAATATTATTTTAGAAAAATATATTTTTAATATAGATAGTTAGCTGTGAATTTACGTGTCACAAAGGTTATATATTAAGAGTATGTTTGGAACGCAGAAATCCTCTATAAGACAGTTCAATTTCCCGCATAGATTGGGGAAATTCCCGTGTTCCAAACGGCCTGAACATAAAGATGTTTTTAGTGTTTAGAACCCATACAAATCCCAAGTTTAAACTTAAGTAAACCAAAAGTTTAATTGAATAAGATGATCGCACCATAGACATGAGACTTACATATATTAAATTACTTTGTTCTCTCCATGATTAGTATGGAAATTTACATAACTTTTCTATGACTAATAAATAAATATACAAGACTTCTTTCTTTGTATCTGGAATAGACGTTCTTACCAATAAAGCCATTCAAAAGAGTAATACATATATAATAAACTAGCCCTCTCTAAAATATCATCATGAACTAGCATTTTCACAGACTACACAATCTGTAACACGAAGAGTTAATGAAAAACCAACTAAGTATGTTTGAAAATGGTACTATAGCTGCACTGGCCTCAATTGATGCATGACCACGACAACAGCTAGGAAGGAACAAAGATATATGTTGCAAGGAATGCTTACTTTATCTACAGTCTACAAAACTTTTAGACTCTAAGTACTAATAATACTACATCACTATTAGAAACCGTTTAGTTCCTGAGTGTATGTATGTTTCCCGAGTATTTGGACGAAAACACTCGGGTAAATTCCGAGTATTTCATAGGACACTTGGGACGAAAAATCAATCATCGGTAGAATTAAATTATAATCCCGAGTGCCGTCCAAACACTCGGGTAAATTTCGAGTATTTCATAGAACACTCGGGATAGAAAATCAATCCTCAGTAGAATTAAATTATAATCCCGAGTGCATCGAAACAAAAACACTCGGGACGTTCTTTTTCCCGCGCCCTTTTTCCGCTTCTAAGTTCTAACCCTACATTCCCAATCGATATCCCCAATCCCGCAGCCGCCTCCCCGTCCTCCCCGCCCCCAGCACCCGGCACCTTCCCTCCTTCCGTGCCAGCGCCGCCCTCCTCATCCGCCGCCGCTGCGGTGCCTCCCCCCTCCTCCTCCGCCGCTGCGGCACCTCCTCCCCCGCCTCCCTCCTCCTCCCTCCTCCAGCACCGCCGTCCTCCTCCCCCCTCCTCCGCCCGCCCGCCTCCCTCCTCCCCGACGACCTCCTCCTCCCTCGGCCCTGGCCAGTTGATTTCTTTTTCTTTCTTCCTCCTTCCCCCATTTCCCCATTCTTCATTCCTTCCACTGGTGCCTTGCTCCTGCCGATGCTCCCCCATGGCGCAGCACCCGGCTCGGCTCCCTACGCCACCGCCGCCGGCGTCTGCTCGCCCACCGCCGCCTCACTCACGCGTGTGTGCCTGCGTCCGCCCGCTCCGCCCCTGGTTGCAGTACGTCTGCGTGTTTGCTATTAGCAAGGTAATGTGCGCGGAAGCTGAGGTTTGATCCCCCAAGCTTTGTTACCTAGATTCAATGCAGGGGTGTTGGCTATGATGTTGCTCTGTCGTAATGACCTTTAATTTCTTGATTTTTGTGATTTATGATCTATATGTTCTACCGTGATTGTTCATGTTAATCAAACATGCATGGTTGTCATTGGTAACTGTGTGTCAGTTTTTAGCTTGACATCACAACTCAAATTGTTTGGAACTGATCTCTCTCTCTACAACATCTGCTGTTGTTTAGCCTCTAAACATGGTCTGCTGTTGGGTAGAAGATCCAAATTCAGATCCATTCCTAGTATGTCTGACAACTAACGTGCTAATTTACCACTGACATCACTTTTGCTGCACCAAACTTAATTTATTTGCAGATGTGAGATGTGGACATTGGTACAATGTTAGTGTGTCTGGTTCTGATGGTTTCCTGTAGAGAAGGGAAGATCTGCTTCAGTGTGTAGAAGTCCATGTATGTGCGTTTGATATTGAGACCACAAAGCTGTCTCTGAAGTTTTCAGATGCTGAATACGATAACGTAATGATGATTTTGTACATGATTGATGGGCAAGGATACCTGATAATCAACCGAGAGGTTGCATAATGCATTAATTTTCTGTTTTGTGTAGTGTGTAGGGAAGATATTGAAGATTTGGAGTACACACCCAAACCAGAATTTGAGGGATATTTTAGAGTTAAGAATGTTGCAAATGAGGTATGAGCAACTTGTGCATATTTTGCTCAGTATCATATGGGTTTTTTTTTGTAGCCTAACTACTTTCTTAATTCCCTTTATTTTCTATCTGTATAGTTGTATCTACTTAAAGGTTGGTTTTCTCACATGCAAGAGGTTAAGCCTGGTATTTATGTCACATACAATGGTGACTTTTTAACTGGCCTTTTTTGGAGAAGAAGAGAAATGCCATACTGGATATGTCTCTCATATCTTGTTTTGTTTCCTTTTTGTTCTTACAGGAGATTGGTTTCCAATGTGACAATAATCAAGGGGAATGTCGAGCTAAATTTTCTTGCCATCTTGACTGTTTTGCTTGGGTGAAGCGAGACAGTTACCTTCCACAAGGAAGCCAGGGTCTAAAGGTGATACACGGAAGAAAAATACGTCTTTACCTAAATTGAAGCAGCCATATGCTTTTCAGTATTAATTACGAAATGACTTATTAAAGTTGAATTTTGAAAATACTACAAAATTTGTAGCAACATAGGGCATTGAAAAAATCAGTTAGAACTTCGAAGTAGTATCATCAATGTGTAATTTGAAGTTTTGCTATTCAGTTAGCACTGAAAAAGGTTACCATTTAAGCCTGTCTCTCTTGGTAATGAAATGACTTTATCATTAAGCGAAGTGGTTTAAATGCATATGATTATTTGACAACTAACATTAAATATTGCTGCTTATCTATATGTAGTCATACAGATCGTACTTGTCTTCACTTAACCTAAAATGTCCCTGGTATTCATTTTTCCTCACATTGTTTTCTTTTCAGACAATGGCTTCTTATTCTGTATCATATGCTGTTGCGACATACTACCTATACATGACTTATGTCCCTCCATTTATCTTTTCCCTTGCAACCATAATACCTATGTCACCTGATGAGGTATTGCGGAAAGGAAGTGGGACACTATGTGAAATGATAATAATGGTCCAGGTGTGTTGAATAAACTTTCCTGTCATGTTTTCTATGCAATAGTTGTTTTGAACTAATACTTGTATCCAGATTCAGAGTTTGCTTATGAAACTTAAAAGTATAATTGAGTTGTCAAATTGTGCCAAACTAGCCCTTTCTGTTTCCATGAAATGCTTTCGTGATGGCAAATTGGTGCTATGTACATCTTGATGGCATGCTAGCTTACCCTCCTTGCAGAAGTTCGATGCTATGTTTCATGAGCTTTCTTGTTATATTTTTACTTGAAGTGTGGTCAGTGGACAACTGTACGTGCCTATATGGCACATAAAGCTTGTATCTTTTTATTTTGGGGGAATTAAGGATCATTACATTGCATCATGTCACATTTTTGTTCTGTTGGAGCATGCAATTGAGTTTGCAAATTTATCTAGTTACACCAGCATGGCCATTCTCTTATCTGTTTACTTTCAGACATGTTTTATCAGGGATAAGACACTAGCAAACTTCATGCTTTTCATTTGGTTGGATGACAAATTCAACACGAATTGTCATGCCAGTAGCAAGTTATGATGGTTGGAAAACTGGTGAAAATTTGCAGTACCAGATAGATACTGCTAACCGAGGTACACTTGCATCTTATTTACAGGTGTCTAGTCGTCTGGAGGAGCTTGAGAAAGAGTACCAGAAAAGATTGGAGGGATCCAATGCAAGCTCAAGTGGTAAGCTGCTTCAGCCTCACAAATCAAAAACCATGAGTGGGCTGGCAGCCACGTCTTGTCTAATTCTACTGTTGATAAAAAATGACAGACAAATCAAATCTTTTGCTGTGAATCTGAGTCACACCATGTATGTACATTGTATAGAGTGACCATTATTCATTCATCTTTTTTTCTTTTATTTCGTAAGTTAAATCATCATTCTTAAGCACAGAGTATAAATGCATCGCCAACTATGTAGTTCTTGATGCTGTACTTGTTCAGAGTGCTGGAAAATTGTAAATACTTGATGAATACGATGGGATAATGTTTCGAGGAATTCGACCATGTTTCAGTGTTTCCTGTGGAGAAGGTTGTGACTGGCTTTGCCTTACGTGCCGCTAGTACAGGAGGATTGAGCTTTTTTTTGTTGAATTGATACTATCCCGAGTGTCCTTGGTTGATATACAATTAAGAAAGTGTTTCGTTAATTTCCCGAGTGTCTTTGGCTAGCATACACTCGGGAAAAACCAAATATTCTGAGTGTTCTTGGTCGACATACACTCGGGAAAGTATTTCGTTACGGTAGGTGAACCCGTTGTGTGAACTATTCTTTCGAGTGTTTTATTTCTCCCGAGTGTAAGTTGTAACACTTGGGAAAGTTATTTCTCCCGAATGTAACTCTCAGGAACACTCGGGAAACCAGTTTTATCCTGACTAAACGATCCCGAGTGTTTTTTCCCCGACGGTCGACCTTTGAGAATTGGTCGACATACACTCGGGAAAGTATTTCGTTACGGTGGGTGAACCCGTTGTGTGAACTATTCTTTCGAGTGTTTTATTTCTCCCGAGTGTAAGTTGTAACACTTGGGAAAGTTATTTCTCCCGAGTGTAACTCTCGGGAACACTCGGGAAACCAGTTTTATCCCGACTAAACGATCCCGAGTGTTTTTTCCCCGACAGTCGACCTTTGGGAATTAGTTTCCCGAGTGTTTCAGGCACTTGGGAAAATAAGGGATTCTAGTAGTGCATGTTGGGTCTTTGCAATTAATATGTTATTCTTAAGTACATATATACAATATGGAGTGTTAGAATTGGGCACATTTGTGTAAAGGTCTATTCATTCCTAAAATTCCAAAATATGTATGGTTTAGTCTCATATTGCCTAGTCAAGTGGTGGGAGAGTAATTTATAAAGTGGAATCCTTACCACCCCTTCATACATGTGATATATGTTATGGGGTGACATGAGAAAGACTATAGTTAAAGTCACACACACGCATGCTTGCGCGTTTATTCGCGTGGCAATCACGTGACATGCGACCCACGACTGTGAACATGTCATGAACCTACTCCACCTTTCTTTTGTTGACCGTGCATTTCTCTCTCTCTGGTCGTAATACACTAGTCGAAGGTATTGACAAGTATGGTTGAAAAATGTAGTCGAAGCTATATGACCAGTGATAGTTTTTCCTTAGATCGCCTTTGGACCTTTTAGGGAGATCCTCTTAGGCCTCCCTTGGAGATTGTTTGGATCACTCCAAGAGAGTGTGGAGATCCTCTTGGACCTCTCTTAGAGATTTCTTCGGCTCACTCCAAGAGAGTGTGCTCGGAACACGGTGGTCCCCTTGGACCTCTTCGGGAGATCCTCTTGGATCTCCCTTGGAGATTTCTTCGGATCACTCCAAGATCTCGAAGCCACATTCCAGTATGGTTGGAACACTGTTGTCAAAATAAAGTGATCAAAACATAGTAGTCAAACTAAAGTGGTCAAAATACAGTTGTCCAAATAATATGGTTGAAGCTATATACCAGTGTGTAATCAGGATAAATGAACACTGCTTAAATGACCATTAATTGGTTTTGAATTAGTAGTTATAGTGTTTTAATGTGTGCTTTAGTGAGCAGTTACTAGAGAGTAATTGACTCAACCCTTCAAAACATCTGGAGACGTCCAGACATGTTTTTTGATCAATCACTTTGATTTCTTCATTCTTCTTCCTCTTTGCTCTACTGGCTGGAGAGTTGTGATGTTTGAACCAAACTGTCCCTTCTCTTCGGCGTGCACCGGGAAGGAGGGTGAGAGGGTATCTCCGAACCATTGTCGCATAGTTCACCTACACGCGGCGATAATAAAGCATGACCACTCGCTGCGCTGCATTATCTAATATCTACATTGTTTTGACCACTGCTTCGAGTCTGCGCTACTACCTGTTCTTCATCAAGCATGACTATAAGTTGGTTGTACGTCCATTATATTATGTTATAAACCTGTTATTGAGTATGGTTAGAAGTGCAATGAGTCTGTTCTTCATCAAGCATGACTGTAAGTTGGTTGTACGTCCATTATATTATGTTATAAACCTGTTATTGAGTATCATTTTATGCATGTGTAGTTTTAAGTGATCTTTGCCTCATAATAAAATCTGGAACTAAAATGTTGTCCACATTTCCATCAATCCATAAACCTTATGGATATTTTTTAGATTCAGCAATGGCTGATGCTTCTGATGCTATGAAACCTGAGAGGTTTTTTGGTCAGTACTTTCGTAGATGGCAGATAAGGATCAAGTTTTGGCTTATGTCTTTGGGGTTGTGGTGGGTGATCCGACCACAATATCCATTTACTATTGAATAAACCATGAAATTTGACACAGATAATAACAAATCCCTTGGATGCATACTGACCATACTGGCCGACCAGCTCTATGTTGTGTATATGGACTTCAAGTCCGCCACAAAGTTGTGGGATGCACTCGAGCACAAATATGTTGAAGCTGGGGCTGGTCGCTGGCTCTATATGTGCGAACAATTCTTCGACTACATCATGGATGATGTGAAGTCGACAGTTACACAGGCTCATGAGCTTCAGCTACTGGTCGGAAAGATTGCACATTTAGGTTGTGTTTTGCCTCCTAAGTTTGTGGCTGCGGGCATTGTTGCCAAACATCCTGCTTCATGATGAGATTTCACCACTGGCTTAAAGCACAAAAGGGAAGCGATATCTATTGAGAATTTCATTGCTGCCCTTGATGTGGTAGAAAAGGTAAAAGCAAAAGATGCACCAAACACTTTCAGTCAAAACAATCATATCAATGCAAATGTCATAGAGAAGAGATATGACAAGAATAACAAAGACTTTAAACCAAACAAGACAACTTGCTTTAAGAAGAAAACTGAGAAGAATGATATGAGGAACATCACCAGCTTTGTGTGTGGGAAAAACGGTCATATAGCGAAAGACTATCATTTTGCAAGAGCAAGGATTGTGTACAGCCAAAGAAGAGGGCTATCAACGTGAGCATAGAAGAGGCCTCAACAGGAGTGTACGATAATTCACCTGTTGTATTTTTAGCGTGTCAATCCACTGATTTGTGGGTTGATACTAGAGCTAATGTTTACGTATGTTCTGATATTTCATTTTTTTTTCTTCTTATTAGGTAGTAGGGGCTTTCTATGTCCTAATAGGGAATGGGTCGCATGGTTATGTTCTTGGTGTTGGCACGGTGGATCTGAGGATTACTTCAGGGAAGATTATCCACTTAAAGAACGTGCAACATGCGCCAACAATAAACAGGAACCTCGTTAGTGGTTCTCTTCTATGTAGGGATGGTTATAAGCTAGTATTTGAGTCAAATAAAATTGTAAAGTCTAAGTTTGGTAACTTTGTTGGTAAAGGCTATGAGAGTGGAGGCTTGTTCCGCATGAGTACTTTAGAGTATAATCTGAATGTTGCAACTAGTTTGAATAAATGTGAGGCCAATATATGTCATTCTTGGTTTTGTCATATTGGTTTTGATAGTATTACTATAATGTCCATATTATATTTAATTCCAAAATATGATATTTTCAAAGGATCAAAGTGCCAAACTTGTGTGCAAGCAAAACAACATCGAAAACCCTTTGAGGGGTTGCAGGAGGAAAAGAACTTGACACCTTTAGATCATGTCCATTTTGACTTGTGTGTGATGAATGGATTGTTGACCAAAGGAGGCAAAAGATATTTTCTAACTCTTATTGATAATGCATCGCGATATTGTTATGTGTATATACTAAAAACAAAAGATGAAGCTTTAAATTATTTTAAAATTTATAAGGTCGAGGTTGAGAATCAACTAGAAAGGAAAATTAAAAGACTAAGGTCTAATTGTGGAGGAAAGTATATCTCTCATGAATTCTCCAAATTCTGTTCTGAACATGAAATAGTCTATGAAATTACACCACCATACTCACCCCAATCAAACGGGGTGGCTAAGAGGAAAAATCGGACACTAACAGACTTGGTGAATGAGATGTTAGAGAATGCCGGTATGACTAAGATGTGGTGGGGGAAGCTATACTAACAGCAACTTTTGTCCTAAATAGAGTAATCACTAAAAGGTGTGAGATTAATCCATATGAGGGATGTAAGGGTAGAAAACCCAATGTTTTTTTCTGGGAACTTGGGGTATTTGGCAAAAGTCAATATACCATCACAGAAAAAAGAAAAATCTTGGACCTAAAACAGTCGATTGTATCTTGTTGGGATATGCTCATAACAACACAGCCTATAGATTTTAGTAGTAAAATCAGAAACTCCTGAGATTATTGTTAACACAATAATGGAGTCTAGAGATGCTTCATTTTTTGAGGATATTTATCCTATGAAAATTGCAGGTAGTACTTCTCGATCTAAGGATAATCAAACTATAAAAATAGTAGTTTTGAACCTACCACCATCTCTAAACTAATGAGTGATATACCATCAGTTTGTGATATACCTGAGGAATATAACAATTTAGTCGAAGAGACTCCTCGCAGGAGCAAGCGACAAAGGGTTAAGAAAACCTTTGGAGAAGACTTAATTGTATATGTGAGACCCCGGTTTATCCGGCTTGTAATGCTTAACCATCCATTCGGTCCTAGCATCACAAAGCAGATAATCCGAGACTCGAGACATGTATACTTCCCAGTGCGAGATACACACCTCATCACAAAATTTGT
The DNA here is from genome assembly GCA_036346395.1 of Hsuehochloa calcarea. Lineage (NCBI taxonomy): Eukaryota > Viridiplantae > Streptophyta > Magnoliopsida > Poales > Poaceae > Hsuehochloa > Hsuehochloa calcarea. Next base: position 71,393,495 of record CM070594.1, on the reverse strand, counting down.
GTATCAATTCCATTCATCCACATAGAACCGAAACACAGAACAGAACAGGAGTATTAATAATATTAAATCGAGTCATTACAAAAGAGAGGCCAACCGGCCAACAATAAAAGAGACAACAATAATTAAACAGCGGAAGCAAAAGTGCCATAAGATGGCTACAACAAAAGAGCCAATCAGTGTGCCTTTAACCCACAAGGCAACCGACCGGACCGCCAAGCTAGTCGCCAAACCCGAAGCACATCTCACAAAAGTGAGGCCCTTGGGGCTCACCTTCTTCCCCTGCAAACAAAAGCAGCCGGAAAAAGCCGGTGAGTACTTTGAATGTACTCGCAAGACTTACATGTGGAATAACAAACTGTACATATACTACATGCAAGCTTAAACAACAATAGGCTGGATGTTTCATTTTAGCATAAAGCAAGTTTTCATTTGCAATAATATAATAGATTGAAAGCAATTTAACAAATCTGTTTTTAATGTTTAAATAACCGAAAGCACAATAATATAACAGGAGGTAAAGAACAACAACAATCCTGGAAGTGACTAAACCATTAGTCACCACAACAATAGTATGAATTACCCATTCATACCAACCATGTCAAATTTTAATTTAAAAGGTTGAAGTCTAACTCTTGCAAAACCTAACCAAGCGTGTCCATAACCTAGGACGAGGCTATTCGAATAGTTTTATCCTGCGCAGGTGTACCATTTTACCCACACGCCGCATCGCCTTTTTGCCAAGCTATTAAGCACACTTCCTTAGGTATGCCGCAAGACGGCTAAGTCCTACGAGACGCTTCCAATATTGTGAATTATTCATGAGCCGCCTGTATGGATAGAAACCCATACGTTGTGTCGGGTCGTGGCCCACCTCGGACAACTACCCCTCACGGGTAAAGCCTCTGACAATCGGACGCCTCGAGGTGGAGAGTCCATCCGGAAACTCCACCACCGCACACCCAACACAAGAACACAATTCCTTTTTCACACAACACACACAACGCTCCTCCTGCGACTCGGAGATAACCCACGCCAAAGTACTAAGTCAAGAGAGGTCCCATATCCCTCTCGCGTGGTTAGTACGCAAAAATGCTTGGAGAGTGTGACACAAGATGTTCGGTCCTTGTTGACTTAGGCAAGACAACCACAAACCCAATAACCCACCATCCAACCACTTGCCCAAGTCCAAATCAATTTTTCCATTTTCAGAATTTTGACTTTACAAAATTAACAAAGCACAAAGTGCTGGACATAATAGAAGAATAATAATTTTTATGTGATCAAGATCATCGACTAAGTCGATGATCGCCCAAGGCTACCGAACTAGGCATGGCTAAGCACAACGATTCGTATTCTACTAAGTGACAAGAGTCCATCCATCGAACTCTAATCCCAAAGCAAATAACCTAGGCTCAAGTAGTAGAGAATAAACAACATCCTACTGATTATGCAACTATAGGATCAACTAACCATAATTTAACACAAAGTAGCAATGCATACATACAGATTGAATTCAAAATAGTAAACTTGTAAAATAATAGGATTAACATGATCAAATTGCTTGCCCGCTTGTTGTGGGTCAAGATGTTCTTTGGGATCACTCTCGGTATCAATGCGCTCTTCTGATCCTATCGAAAGAACCAAAAGAACCAATAAGGCAAAAGAAACCGAAAAGATCCAACAGTCAACTTCAACAAAAAGCTCTCAAATTTTTACAGTAGAAAGAGCATGATTTTTATGAACTAATGCAACAAGAACCAATTGATTTGGATTCTTAATGCAAAAGATATGGCCAAAACCATTTTGCTCGACTTTTATAAATCAAAAATGCTACTATTCATTAGCGAAATTTTCGGAGCTATACTGAGTTTGAAAACATTTCTAAATTAAAGTCTAGTTAAAAACATAATCAACAAAATTTGAATCAACCGAAAAGGATTTGAAATGAATTAGTTATGCATTTTACAAGTTATCATATTTTTCATTGACAAATAAATCCTTTCGGAAATCAGAATTAAAGCGACGTGGTCGAACGAGGAGCGTCGATCAAAGATCCGACGCCCGCGTTCGGTTAACGCGCGCGCTGGATTCACACTTCCTAAACGCCACCGTTGGATCGGATCCAACGGTTCACGGACCGGGGCGTCGGGCGTCCGAACGTTCACACGCATAGAGCCGTTGATCTTGGATCCAACGGTCCACGCGGATCGAACCTTTCGGACGGTCCGAACGCTTATTCAGATCCGGACCGCTGATCGGGATCCAACGGTCCACCGATTAGGCGTGATTAATTCAAATCTAAGCGCAATCTTGGGCCGTAGATCCAAAGATCGACGGTCCGCAACGACTCAAGTTCAACTTCAACGATTTCGTCCGACAAAATTTGACGGGAAGATTGGCTCGCCGCCGGCGCGATCTGGCTGGCGGTGCGAGCAAAAGCCTAAAATGAGTTCCTAACAACCTTGCGCACCCAAAGGTACCAACAATTTTGGTCATGGCGGTCTAGAACGCCGCAAGCGGAGATGACCGAGAAGACTCAAAATGACCGAAACGAAAACGCAAATGAGCTCATTGCGGTCCAAGGGAGCGGTGCCAAACAACTAGGGACTAATAAGGGGTACCGAGCCCAAAGAAGGCACCAAGGAGAATCGAGTGGCTCGGGTGAAGAAGAATAGCGCTTTACCGACTTGGGAAATCCGAAATTGATCTGCTCTCTTCTGCCAAAAGCAAAATTGACAGAGGGTTAAAACTCAGTGAGAGGCTAAGAAGCTGAGGAATCAAGGGTTTTGAAAGAGAATGCCCGGAACACCACTTTCACCGAAGGACCCGAAGCTCCAACAATGGCGACCGAGAGCAAATTTCGAAATGGAGCTCGAGCAACGCACTAACAGTGGTGCTGGAGCTCAAGAGTGTTCAAAGGATGCTAAGGAAGCCACTGGGGGAGTTTTATAGCCGAAGGAGCAAGGAAGAAGCAACGGGAAGAAAAATGGTGGGGCTCTGTGTTGAGGCCGACCGAGGCGACGGAGCAAGTGCACTCGAGGAGGACGAAGACTTGGAGGCGGCGGACGGAAGCATTAAATGCGGAAGAGCCGTTGGCGAAAGGAGAAGTGACCGACGCCACGCCTCAAATTTTCACCCACTATCGTTGACCATGGCGAGCGCGAGCGGACGGAGGTAGACGATAGCCGCCAGCCGTTGGATTGAAATCGAACGGCTGAAAAAGAACGGGTCGATAATAACGATTCAAACGCTCACTCAATCCTGGACCGTTGATTTGGATCCTACGGTCCGCGTTGCGCAAGGCGTTCGGACGGTCCGAACGTTGACGCGATCGTGAACCCTCGATTTAGAATCCAACGGTTCAAATGGATCGGCGCGTTCGGATGGTCCGAACGTTCACGCGATCGTGAGCCGTTCGATGTCGATCCAACGACTCACAACACTCGCGCCCAACGTCCGAGCGGTGCGAGTTAGTTGGTTGGACCAAATCAAGTGGCTCGAGCCCGAGTCTGATCCGAACCCGAGGAACAGTGAAAACCGGTTAGGGTTTGAATTTGAATAGCTGATTTTTGGAGGAATTATTTGGGGTAGCAAACAAACCCCAAAAATTATGAAATTTTAAATGGAGATTGCTAACAGGATGATGAACCTTATATAAAATTTTCAGAGACTTTTATGCACTGCATTTTCTCTAAAAATTCAAGAAGGCTAATTTAGGAGTTTGACTAATGTTTGACTTGCCTCAAAAATTATCAAATAATTTCTGAAAATTATGAAATAATTCTGAGGTGTTAAACATCACTCCTAGGTTCAATGAAAATTATTTCCAAAGGTTGGGCACAAGATTTTCATGAAGGAGACTTGTGTTGGTGTCCAAATGGCAATTTGATTTTTGATTCCACATAATTCCTTTACAAAAATTATGGAACGATTACAAAAATCAAGATCAGAGAAAAAGTTTTAATTTCTCCTCATTTTTATTACATTTGAAACACAAACCAATTTTGGGATGTTACAAAACCTCCCCTTACAAAAATCTCGTCCCGAGATTTGGCTCGCTCAGAAAGAAAGATGGATAGTTCGCACGAGACGATCTTCCCTTTCCCAAGTAGCCTCATCCTCGAGTGGTTCGACCACCGAACTTTAAGGAATTTGATGGCTTTATTCCTTGTTCTTCGCTCACCTCTTCAAGGATGCGAACAGGTGCTCCTTGTAGGTCAAATCTTCACGAACATCAAGAGTTTCCAACGAGCTTCCTCAGTTGGAACACGGAGACACTTCTTTAGTTGGGACACATGGAAAACATCATGTACCCTTCAAGTGCAGTGGCAATTCCAACTTATAGGCAACAGCTCCTTTCTTCTCGATAACACGGTAAGGACCGACATATCGAGGAGCTAACTTGCCCTTGACGCCGAATCGCTGATGGCCCTTCAAAGGAGAGACTTTGAGATAAACAAATTCATTGGGCTCAAAGCTCAACTCGCGACGACGGCGATCCGCATAGCTCTTTGCTCGGATTGAGTCGTGCGCAAACGATCACGAATAAGTCGGACTTGACTTCGGCCTCATTGATCGAGTCCGCCAAAGAAAAGTCTTTCACCCGTCTCCGACCAGTTTAACGGGGTTCGCACTTTCTCCGTATAAGGCCTCGAAGGTGACATGCCGAGACCGGCTGAAATCATTGTTGTAGGAAAACTTCGGCAAATGGCAAGCATTTCTCCCAATTCTTTCCATAGGAGAGGACGCAAGCACGAAGCATGTCTTCCAACACTTGGTTGACCCTTTCGGTCGACCATCGCTTGGGGGTGATATGCGGTGCTAAATGTGAGACGGGTTCCCATAGCCTCTTGCAAACACTTCCAAAACTCGGCGGTGAAAAGCGCATCATGATCCAAACGATCGTCTTGGTACACCATGCAAGGCATTTATACGGAAATATAGAGGTCCGCGAGTAGACTCACACTAAGGTTTGTCCGAATCGCGAGAAAATGGGCTACCTTCGTCAATCGATCGATGACAACCTGGATGGAATCCTTGCCCTTGGATGTTCGGGCGCACCGGTGATAAAATCCATCCCGATCGAATCCCACTTCCATTCAGAATAGGCAAAGGTCAAGCGAGCCCCGCTGACGCTGATGCTCGGCCTTGACACGACGAAATCACGAACTGTCGGGACTTCACCAATATCCAGAGCGGGCTTCGCTTCAAGCGCGAAAAGATGCGGACCTAGCAGCGGGCGAAAAGCGAACCTCGCGCCGAAAGGACTAGATAGAGAGACGCACACGGGCACAATCGATGTGTCCCTTTGCGCCGAGACAACCAATCCATGCCAAGAATTACATCTAGACTTGCTGAATGGAGGAGGATAAGATTCGCGAAGAATCTCACTCCTCGATCTCAATTGGAACATCCCTACACTCGATTGACTCTTAACTCCGAACCAGAGAGCGAATGAGCAACGGGACCAACAATGGAGTAAAGAGGAGCTCACTAAAAGCAAAGAAAAGACTCGAAACAAAAGAATGAGATGCTCTGAATCAAACAAAACAAAGAGCAGGATAAGAGTTACTGTAAAGCGCACCCAACACAACGTCGGGCGCCGCCCGTGCCTCCTCACGAGATGAGGTTGACGCGACCACCGCCCACGCCTTGGGTAGTAGGGACTATCTTCCGGTCTGCGAAGAACCACCTCCCGCCCGCGTCCTCCATTAGGACGAGGGGTCGCTCTGTCTTCTTGGGGCAATTATTTGCATAATGCCCTTGTCGTTGCGGTAGAAGCTGTGACATCCGCGGCTGTGCGAGGCCTCTGGCCGACCCGCAGTGCACGTGATTGGGGCACGGCTCGCGAAGGACGAGGGCAGTCTTGCCGACGACCTGGGGTCTTGAAGGTCAAGACGGACCCGGAGGCGCCCAACACGAACGGAAAGAGCTGGCTGCGGCCGACTTGTGGGCCTCCCACTTGCGCATGGGAATCCACAAGTGCTCTCCCGCGTGCTCAAGAACGATGGCCTTGTCCACCAAGGCCCGGAAACCGGAAAGTCAAGGATGGATAGCTTGTCCCGCAGCCTCGCACAAACCATCCTTGAACTTCTCTTGCTTGGCCTCATCAAGGCCACCTCCTCCGAGCATAACGAGCCAAATGGTTAAACTCGCAGTACTCCGTGATCAATGACGCCTTGCTCGAGCGATAAGAATTCCTTCTTCTTCAGCTTCATCAAGCCGGAAGGAATGTGACTCGACGGAAGGCGGGCGAAACTCCTCCCAAGTGACGGTGTGACCGTCCCACGCATGGCGAAAGCTCTCCCACCAAGACAAAGCCGCACCTCCGGTGGTGCGATGCGAATAGCGCTCTCGTGTTCTCGCATCTGCGCTATGCGGCTTGCGCCAACCGCACGAAGCCAATCGCTCTGCGTCAAGCGGTCCTCGGACACGGAGAACGAGGGGGTGAGTCGCGAAGAAACTCCGCTAGTCCCCACGCGGCCGATGACCACTCCCTGCCCGGATCTCGATGCACCGTAAGGGCGGAAGTGTTGCGCGCGATGACGTCCAGAAGAACCCTCCTGTCCTCTGCACGGTTGCGCTCGATCTGAAGAAGGACCTCGGCCATGGTCGGAGGAGGAGGAAGATCCTCGTCCGGACCAGCTGACTGGCCTTGGCCGCTACGAGTGCGCCCGGCCATCCTGTTACACGAAATTTTGGTTAAAACTAGACTCAAAGATTAAAAGCCGAAAGAAAGCGAAAAGCTAGCGACTAGGGAATGGAATATCACCCTAACCAAAGCCAAAACAGCAAATATATAAACTTTAAAAAGGCTTATGAAAAGACTCCAAAACAGCAAGGAATCATAAAACCAAAGCTCAACTCCCCAATTCAACTAGCCCGTATTGAATGAACGAGTAATTGATTGAGAAGATAAAAACCAGAAGATTAAGGTAAGATCTAATACCACTTAAGATCAAGGCTAAATCAGCGAAAATAGTGTTAGATACATAGCTAACTAGTATCACATCTTACCCTTCTTTAACCCCACAAGTTTTAGTTGATTAAACTCTCATTTTCTACCCCATTAGAAACCATCGAGCTTGCTGTCCGGAAATTGAGGTTGCTGTAGCGATTTCGCATCCAAGCTTCCAGCCGAAGTCTTCCATTCTAGAAACTTCAAAATCGCACACTTCAATTTGCCAAGCTCAACGGTCCCATCGAAACCATTGAGCTCATTGTCTGAAATTGAAGCGTCTTGTCCAGATTCGCATCCAAGCCTCTAGCCGAAACCTTCAGTCCAGAAACTTCAAAACCCTAAGAACTTCAATTTGCCAAACTCAGTGGTTCCCAAAACCCATTTAATCGATAACACTATCTTTGAAGGAAGAAGAGAGGAAAACAACTCTTAAAACTCAAATTAGAGTAAGATGAGAGGAGAAAGCTAAGATAGGTAAGGAATAAAATCTGATAATTCCTTAAGCTTTCACAAATCATTTGATACTTTTGAAAATAAGATTTTCCAAAATATCCTAAAGACGACCAACTTGGGTTACTACGGTCAGTATGGCTCTGATACCAAACCTTTGTGAGACCCCGGTTTATCCGGCTTGTAATGCTTAACCATCCATTCGGTCCTAGCATCACAAAGCAGATAATCCGAGACTCGAGACATGTATACTTCCCAGTGCAAGATACACACTCATCACAAAATTTGTGTATCAATTCCATTCATCCACATAGAACCAAACACGTAATGTAAGCAGAGTATTAATAATATTAAATCGAGTCATTACAAAGAGAGGCCAACCGGCCAACAATAAAAGAGACAACAATAATTAAACAGAGGAAGCAAAAGTGCCATAAGATGGCTACAACAAAAGAGCCAATCAGTGTGCCTTTAACCCACAAGGCAACCGACCGGACCGCCAAGCTAGTCGCCAAACCCGAAGCACATCTCACAAAAGTGAGGCCCTTGGGGCTCACCTTCTTCCCCTTCAAACAAAAGCAGCCGGCAAAAGCCGGTGAGTACTTTGAATGTACTCGCAAGACTTACATGTGGAATAACAAACTCAGTACATATACTACATGCAAGCTTAAACAACAATAGGTCAGATGTTTCATTTTAGCATAAAGCAAGTTTTCATTTGCAATAATATAATAGATTGAAAGCAATTTAACAAATCTGTTTTTAATGTTTAAATAACCGAAAGCACAATAATATAACAGAGGTAAAGAACAACAACAATCACGAAGTGACTAAACCATTAGTCACCACAACAATAGTATGAATTACCCATTCATACCAACCATGTCAAATTTTAATTTAAAAGGTTGAAGTCTAACTCTTGCAAAACCTAACCAAGCGTGTCCATAACCTAGGACGAGGCTATTCAATAGTTTTATCCTGCAGGTGTACCATTTTACCCACACGAGATCGCCTTTTGCCAAGCTATTAAGCACACTTCCTTAGGTATGCTTAAGACGGCTAAGTCCTACGAGACGCTTCCAATATTGTGAATTATTCGCGAGCCGCCTGTATGGATAGAAACCCATACGTTGTGTCGGGTCGTGGCCCACCTCGGACAACTACCCTCACGGGTAAAGCCTCTGACAATCTGCGACGCCTCGAGGTGGAGAGTCCATCGGAAACTCCACCACCGCACACCCAACACAAGAACACAATTCCTTTTCACACAACACACACAACGCTCCTCCTGCGACTCGGAGATAACCCACGCCAAAGTACTAAGTCAAGAGAGGTCCCATATCCTCTCGTGGTTAGTACGCAAAATGCTTGGAGAGTGTGACACAAGATGTTCGGTCCTTGTTGACTTAGGCAAGACAACCACAAACCCAATAACCCACCATCCAACCACTTGCCCAAGTCCAAATCAATTTTTTCCATTTTCAGAATTTTGACTTTACAAAATTAACAAAGCACAAAGTGCTGGACATAATAGAAGAATAATAATTTTTATGTGATCAAGATCATCGACTAAGTCGATGATCGCCCAAGGCTACCGAACTAGGCATGGCTAAGCACAACGATTCGTATTCTACTAAGTGACAAGAGTCCATCCATCGAACTCTAATCCCAGCAAATAACCTAGGCTCAAGTAGTAGAGAATAAACAACATCCTACAGATTATGCAACTATAGGATCAACTAACCATAATTTAACACAAAGTAGCAATGCATACATACAGTTGAATTCAAAATAGTAAACTTGTAAAATAATAGGATTAACATGATCAAATTGCTTGCCTGCTTGTTGTGGGTCAAGATGTTGCTGGGGATCACTCTCGGTATCAATGCGCTCTTCGGATCCTATCGAAAGAACCAAAAAGAACCAATAAGGCAAAAGAAACCGAAAAGATCCAACAGTCAACTTCAACAAAAAGCTCTCAAATTTTTACAGTAGAAAGAGCATGATTTTTATGAACTAATGCAACAAGAACCAATTGATTTGGATTCTTAATGCAAAAGATATGGCCAAAACCATTTTGCTCAGCTTTTATAAATCAAAAATGCTACTATTCATTAGCGAAATTTTCTGGAGCTATACTGAGTTTGAAAACATTTCTAAATTAAAGTCTAGTTAAAAACATAATCAACAAAATTTGAATCAACCGAAAAGGATTTGAAATGAATTAGTTATGCATTTTACAAGTTATCATATTTTTCAGTTGACAAATAAATCCTTTCGGAAATCAGAATTAAAGCGACGTGGCGAACGAGGAGCGTCGATCAAAGATCCGACGGCCGCTGCGTTCGGTTAACGCGCGCGCGGGATTCACACTTCCCTAAACGCTCACCGTTGGATCTGGATCCAACGGTTCACGTGGACCAGGACGTTCGGGCGGTCCGAACGTTCACACGCATAGGAGCCGTTGATCTTGGATCCAACGGTCCACGCGATCGAACCTTTCGGACGGTCCAACGCTTATTCAGATCCGGACCGCTGATCCGGGATCCAACGGTCCACCGATTAGGGCGTGATTAATTCAAATCTAAGCGCAATCTTGGGCCGTAGATCCAAAGATCGACGGTCCGCAACGACTCAAGTTCAACTTCAACCGATTTCGTCCGACAAAATTTGACGGAAGATTGGCTCGCCACGGCGATTCTCGGCGCGGCGGTGCGAGCAAAAGCCTAAAATGAGTTCCTAACAACCTTGCGCACCCAAAGGTACCAACAATTTTGGTGCGGCGGTCTAGAACGCCGCAGCCGGAGATGACCGAGAAGACTCAAAATGACCGAAACGAAAACGCAAATGAGCTCATTGCGGTCCAAGGAGCGGTGCCAAACAACTAGGGACTAATAAGGGGTTGAGCCCAAAGAAGGCACCAAGGAGAATCGAGTGGCTCGGGTGAAGAAGAATAGCGATTTTACCGACTTGGGAAATCCAAATTGATCTCGCTCTCTTCGCCAAAAGCAAAATTGACAGAGGTTAAAACTCGGTGAGAGGCTAAGAAGTCGAGGAATCAAGGGTTTTGAAAGAGAATGCCCGAACACCACTTTCACCGAAGGACCCGAAGCCCCAACAATGGCGACCGAGAGCAAATTTGAAATGGAGCTCGAGCAACGCACTAACAAGCAGCTTTGGAGCTCAAGAGTGTTCAAAGGATGCTAAGGAAGCCACTGGGGGAGTTTTATAGCCGAAGGAGCAAGGAAGAAGCAACGGGAAGAAAAATGGTGGGGCTCTGTGTTGAGGCCGACTGAGGGCGACGGGAGCAAGTGCACTCGAGGAGGACGAAGACTTGGAGGCGGGGGACGGAAGCATTAATGCGGAAGAGCCGTTGGCGAAAGGAGAAGTGACCCGACGCCACGCTCTGAAATTTTCACCCACCATCGCTGACCATGGCGAGCGCGAGCGACGGAGGTAGACGATAGCCGCCACCGCTGGATTGAAATCGAGCTACCAAAAAGAACGGGTCGATAATAACGATTCAAACGCTCACTCAATCCTGGACCGTTGATTTGGATCCTACGGTCCGCGTTGCGCAAGGCGTTCGGACGGTCCGAACGTTGACGCGATCGTGAACCCTCGATTTAGAATCCAACGGTTCAAATGGATCGGCGTTCGGATGGTCCGAACGCTCACGCGATCGTGAGCGTTCGATGTCGATCCAACGACTCACAACACTCGCGCCCAACGTCCGAGCGGTGCAGTTAGTTGGTTGGACCAAATCAAGTGGCTCGAGCCCGAGTCTGATCCGAACCCGAGGAACAGTGAAAACCGGTTAGGGTTTGAATTTGAATAGCTGATTTTTGGAGGAATTATTTGGGGTAGCAAACAAACCCCAAAAATTATGAAATTTTAAATGGAGATTGCTAACAGGATGATGAACCTTATATAAAATTTTCAGAGACTTTTATGCACTGCATTTTCTCTAAAAATTCAGAAGGCTAATTTAGAGTTTGACTAATGTTTGACTTGCCTCAAAAAATTATCAAATAATTTCTGAAAATTATGAAATAATTCTGAGGTGTTAAACATCACTCCTAGGTTCAATGAAAATTATTTCCAAAGGTTGGGCACAAGATTTTCATGAAGGAGACTTGTGTTGGTGTCCAAATGGCAATTTGATTTTTGATTCCACATAATTCCTTTACAAAAATTATGGAACTGATTACAAAAATCAAGATCAGAGAAAAAGTTTTAATTTCTCCTCATTTTTATTACATTTGAAACACAAACCAATTTTGGGATGTTACAGTATATCTCATGGATGTTGTGTCAAATACTCTTTCAGAGGCTTATGCATTACCCGATGCTGACTATTGGAAAGAGGCAGTCCATAGCGAGATGGATTCCATCATGGCTAACGGGACTTGGGAGATCACTGATCGTCCTATCGGGTGTAAACCTGTTGGATGCAAGTGGATCTTTAAAAAGAAAATGAGGCCTGACGGTACTCTTGATAAGCACAAAGCAAGACTTGTGGCCAAGGGTTATACACAAAAGAAGGTGGTGACTATTTTGATACTTGCTCTCCTATTGCCAGATTGGCCACCATTTGAATGCCCATTGCATTAGCTTCTTCTCATAGTCTACACATTCATCAAATGGATGTGAAGACAACTTTCCTTAATGGAGAGTTAGAGGACGAAATATATATATGGAGCATCCAGGTGGTTTTGTGATTTCTGAATAGGAAAATAAGGTATGCAAATTAATCAAATCCTTATATGGCCTAAAGCAAGTACCTAAATAATGACATAAGAAGTTTAATAAAAATTTAATTTCTGTTGGTTTTTCTATGAATGATGCAGATAAGTGTCTGTATTATCGTTATGGTGGGGGGTCAATGAGTGATTTTGTGTTTGTATGTCGATGATATACTTCTATTTGGGACAAACACAATTGTTATTGACGATGTCAAATATTTCTTATCTAGATACTTTGATATGAAAGACCTAGAAGAGACAGATGTTATTATGAATATTAAATTGATAAAAAATGAGGATGGGGTCACTTTGAACCAATTCCATTACGCCGAGAAAATTTTGAGCTGGTTTGGTTTTGAGAACTGCAAGATTTCCCTAACTCCTTATGATGCTAGTATTAAGCTTCGAAAGAATAAGGGATATAGTGATTCAAATTGAATCTTAGATGTAGATGAGATCAAAGCTACAAGTGGTTATGTCTTTACCCTAGGATGGGCCGCAATTTCATGGAGGTCGTATAAACAGACAATATTGATGAGATCAACCATGGAAGCAGAACTTGTAGCACTAGACACAACCATTATTGAGGCTGAATGGCTTAGAGAGCTTTTGTTGGACTTGCCATTGGTTGAGAAATCAATACCGACAATCCTAATATACTGTGATAATCAAATAATGTTGATTAAGGTTACAAATACTAATGATAACATGAAGTCCTCCAGACATGTGAAGCGTAGGTTTAAATCTGTTAGAAAACTGATGAACTCGGAGTGAAACTGTGAATTATATACGAACTGAGAAAGATTTGGCATACCCTTTCACAAAGGGGATAACACAGAAGGCGATTTCCGTTACATCTATGAACATAGGAATGAGGCCCATTGGAGTTACAACTCAACAGTAACTCATATCTTTTTCATCGGAGATCCCGTGACTTAGGCAATGGAAAAAATAAGTTGATGTTTGAACAAAAGAGTACATTTTAATAATTGGTGAACCCGTGTCCTAATAGATAAAGTACTCTCAACTGTATGGAAGGATGGCTTAAAGTTTTAATGTATTCTAATGTCTAATGAGGGAAAATGTATTAGCCTACAGTATACCTAAAATAAATACACCTACTTGAGCTTAACTGTGAGGTCGCAGTCCATGAGAATAGGGCATTCTCTAGAAAGCCCATGAGCAGATAAGGGAGCATGACCAAATAAAGCTATGTTTAGGTTTGGTTCTTGACAGCCTAGTATCAGTTGAGATCTCAAGTAAAATCTAATCATGAAAATATGTGAGGCATAGTCCATTCATCAGATGTGAAAAGATATATCTTGTTATGCTAGGTGCAAGTTCAACCCGTACTGGACTTACACTGAAAGACTAGAATATTAACAACTCTTTAGCACAATAGTGTTTATCATCCTTTTTGCTACTTGCTTTGGAATTGATGGAGGATTGTTAGAATCGGGCCCATTTGTGTAAAGACTCATCCATTCATAAAATTCCAAAGTATGCATGGTTTAGTCCCCATACTGCCTAGCCAAGTGGTGGGAGAGCAATTTATAATGTGGAGTTCTTGCCACCCCTTGATACATATGATACATGTCATGGGGTGACATGAGGAGGACTATAGCTTAAGTTATACACACGCACGTATGCACATGCGCGTGTTTATTCGTGTGGCAATCACGTGACTTGTACCTTGTGACGCACGACCATGAACGTGTCGTGAACCTAGTCTACCTTTATTTTGCTGACCGTGCATTTCTCTATCTCTGGTCGTAATACACTGGTTGAAGGCATTGACCACTATGATTGAAACAATGTAGTCGAAGCCATATGATCAGTGATAGTTATTTCTTAGACCACCCTTGGACCTCTTAGGGAGATCCTCTTGGACCTCTTAGGGAGATCCTCTTGGACCTCCCTTGGAAATTGCTTCGGATCACTCCTAGAGAGTATGGAGATCCTCTTGGACATACCTTGAAGATTTCTTCGGATCACTCCAAGAGAGTGTAGTCGGAACACTGTGATCCCCTTGGACCTCCCTTGGAGAGTTCTTCGGATCACTCCAAGATCTTGAAGCCATAGACTAGTGTGGTCGGAACACTATGGTCAAAATAAAGTGATCAAAACACAGTGTTTAAAATAAAGTGGTCAAAACACAGTGATCCCAATAATGTGGTTGAAGCTATAGACCAATGGCCAAAGCTGTAGACCAGTGTGTAATCAGGATCAATGAACACTGCTTAAATGACCATTAATTAGTTTTGAATTAGCAGTGGTCCAAATAATGTGGTTTAATGTGTGCTTTATTGAGAAGTTACTATAAATTAATTGACTTGACCTTCAAAATATCTGGAGACACACAAACATGTTTTTTTATCAATCACGTCGATTTCTTCCTTCTTTTTCCTCTCTGTTCTACTGGCTGGAGAGTTGTGTTATTTGAACCAAGCCATTTCTTCTCCTCGGTGTGCACCGGGAAGGAGGATGAGCGGGTATCTTTGAACCATTATCGCATAGTTCACCTGCACGGGGTGGCAGTAAGGTTTCTAGGCAGCGCATCATCATCTATGATCTACATTGCTTTGACTACTGCTTCGAGTCTGCGCTACTACGTGTTCTTCATCAAGCACGACTGTAAGTTGGTTGTACGTCCATTATATTTTGTTATATACATGTTATTGAGTTTGTTTATCAGTGCAATGAGTTGACTGCTGTTAGTATCGTTTTATGTATCTGTAATTTTAAGTGATTTTTGCCTTATAATAAAATCTAGAATTAAAATATTGTCCACGTTTGCAACATAAGCCCTCTAGGTGTTGGAAATATGCCCTAGAGGCAATTATAGAGATGATGATATTTCATTATGTTCATGATTTTGATAATATGTTATCATGTTCCTTGAATGAATCATTTGTTATAGATCAATAAGTACGTGACTTGTTGGTGGAACTCTTTAACTTATATGATATCATTCTAAATGTATCCCTAGTCGGAGGTCACTGGTCGGAACACCAGTGACTATGTAACTAGCACATGTATTGATTGATGACCTAGTTTCACCGGTCATATATATAGAGATATCGAATCAATAATGTGAACACATGTTAAAGAACATGGTGTTGGATAGACCCATCGTTGAGATACTATTGAAATTGTTATGAATCTTTGTGTCATTAGTTGGTCTCAAGTAATGATGATGTATAATCCTTAGACCTGAGATCAGCATGGTTTCCTACATGTGTAATAGCACTCTTAGGGGTTGCCAAACGCTACTCCGTAACTGGGTAGTTATAAAGGTAGCTTTCGGGTATGCTATGAAACATACGGTGGAATATGACTGGTCGAGATGGGATTTGCCCCTCCTAACATAATAGGAGAGATGTCTCTGGGCCCCTCGTGGTGATCGGATAAAGAAAGTGCATGACCATGCCACTAGTGGTCGAAGTGTCGACCACATGATGTTATCCGACACTCGATCGAGAAAGTATTGAACAGTCCATGGATGACACATCATCTCACCTAGAGTTCAACCAGACATCGTGAGGCAAAGGGAGAATGCATGAGTAGGTCACTTAGTTTGATCAGTTACGGACTAGTTGTATGGAGATACGTGCTGGTCGTAGACTGGTTAAACGTAATCACAGAATGGTAAGAACCTGGTCGTAAGGAGTTACGAACTGGTCGTGACCAATTACAACCTGGTCGTATAGAGATACGAACTGGTCGTAAGTGATGAGGACCTGATCATAGATCATATTACATCAAGGTTCGTCCTATTTATTCTATGTGTCTTTGGGAATCGTTATGTGCTGCTAGGTACCGCTAACGACTATTGATCGGAAAAGAGTTTCCGAGTCATAACCGATTACACATGAACCTGTGGGGTCGCACACTTAAAGGGTAAGGATATGTTTTGGATGGTGATCCAAATTCGTATAGGCTACGAGTTCCTAATGGGCCTTAGGTACGAGGCCCATCATGGATGCCTATATAAAGAGGGGCGATGGCATGGGGTAAAGAGAGAAAAAGGTGAAGAGGATGATCTTTGGAAGAACTCCTGAAACCCTAATAGCCACGCCTTCTTTACTACACTGCCGGAGCTAGCACTCCAGTGCGTGGTGATCCTGCCCCGTACGTGTGGATACCTCGGAGGTGTTGTTGCGAAGCATCAGCACTAGGACGATCCGCGACTTGTGTTAATCACCGGAGTCGGAGAAGAAGTCGTGTGGTGGGTACTGTAACACCCCGGCCCAACACTGAGCCTGGAATGCCACTAGACTACCTTCCAATTAATAACTATTGACACACTTTATAAATACAGCAAGACAACAATGATAATCATATCAATGGATCACAAACGAACATGTATAATTATGGATCAAGCGACAATAAATAAGCAATGGGAAATTATAACCAGGCAAATAATCCAAAGCAGCATCAACCAATGAATCCAAATTAATAAAGCAAATAGTCTAGTCCAAATGATATCCTAAACATTATTCAATAACTAACATGTCCAAGTGTAAACCAATATTGAATGAAAAGATTATCATGGCGAATGATCATGTGAGGTCCATGTGCTCTACTCGCTCTCAATTACGGCATCCTCGAAGATCACCTAAAGACAACAATAAAGCAAGGGTGAGTCCACGACTCAGCAAACACATCCATAAACAACGAACAATAATATATCAACAGCATTCAATAACTTCATTATCATCACATGCACTTCTATTAACATTCTCATCCATCAATCTCAAATATCAATGCAACTCTAATCTATATGTCCACATGCACTTCTTTCGCGTATACCGGTATAGCGTGAGTGAATGATCGCGACAACATTCACTCTCAAGCCCGTTCCTCCAAAAGGATCGGGGACCTCCTCCACTCCCGTGGAGTTGTGATCAATCATGATCACCTTCTCTTATGCAATGATGCTTATGTATGCAAAATATGCAAAACTCCATCATAAACATCATATCCAACTTTTCATCATGTCCATTAACAATATAAATCCATACCATTCCATTGCTTGCAATTAAACAAAATAAAAGCACAACAATAATGGTAATAGAAGATAAAGAAAACAGTGATCGATCATTGATCGTTGTCTACAATGCACTTGCCTTTACTAGTTGCGACGCACGATTTGATTAGAAGACGGCAACAAGCACGACGCCTCTCCTATATTAAATACACCAACTTCAATACAAATTACAGCAACAAGAATAGCAATCAAAATACTTCGCTCCTACACGTCCCCAAATATCACACGTTACGCCGGTACCGACTAACTACCCATTGCGGTCCGGTTACTAAAAAGAGCGTAACTTTTGACTCAAAAGTCCGATCACCACAAACCACCCCATTCTGGATTCTTTATAAAATTATCCACATTTTTCTTAGATTACGAAGGCTTCTAATTAAATCATCTAACCCTCCGTATTTAGCCCAGAAAGCCGATCTGTCCGCTACGGAACAGCAGTCTTACTAAATTCATAACTTTTGTTTTACTCAACCAAAATGCGTGTTCTCAGATTCTACAGAACCATTGGACAATTATCTACAACTTTCATGTAGATCAAAAACTCTAATTAAGCTATTTACTATTTTTAATCTACAGTCTACCAAAACAGCGCCGAAAGACGGCAACCGTAAAAACAGCGGTCTTCCGAAAATCATAACTCAAATTCTACTTGTCCGATTGACGTGATTCAATATGCTATAGAAAGATATCGAAATTATCTACAATTAACTAGTAGACGAAAATTTCAACATTTGCCATTAGGGTATCCGAATAAACCATAAACAACAAAGCATGCTAAACCAATCTACTAATCACAATATTAATTTATCCTAAAACAAATAGCTAATCACGTGCAATAAAACAAAATCCAACAGATCAACTAACAGATCAACAGATCAACTAATCCGCCCATCGCTACCTCGCAAGCGCCCACGTCGCGGTCAAGCGAAGGGGACAAGCGCAATGGCTTCAAGAATAAGAAGATACGGCTGCTAGAGAGCAAAGAAGAATCGGCTCGGCAAATGCTCGGCCGCTGCACACGCAGGTGACGGCAGCAGCGCAAGCAATCCGGCTGGTTTCGCTCGGCACAGGCAGCAACACGCGCATGCAGACTTGAGCACAGCGCGAGCTTCCACTCGCGGCAAGAAGATCGCAGTCGGCTCGGCGAGTTCCATGCCGCCAGTCCAAGCACAGGCGGCTGTTCGGTGCTTCCACGCGCAAGGAAATCAACCGCAGCACAGCCGATCTACTCGGCAGCAGAGGGCGCAGCAACGCACAGGATCGGGCGGCTTCCACGCAATGACGTCGACGCCACGCGGCAGGAGTGCAGGGCAGCAGCCAGCAGCGTGCAGGAGCACCTCAGGGCGTTGGCCTTCACGCAATGCGCTACCGGGAAAGAAACAATGACGCAGAGAAGGCGCGAATGCTCTTAAAAATATTCGAAATTCATTTTCCACGATACTAAATTCTTTAACTAATTAATTTAATTACTACCCTTAAGACGGTTTTTATTAATATTAATAAATTTTTGTTTATGCTATCGTAGCATTACATTACGACTCTACTCCGCGTAATCTCGTGATCTATCCCTACACTAGGTCCTCTTGCTTTCATCTACATAGTACATGTCGAGTCTTTGCCACTGCTATTGTCATTCTTAAATACATGCAGCATGGAGCCCCTCTAGGTCCGGGTCCTGGGCGGTGGTCCCTCTTGCCTATGCACAGGAACGGGCCTGATCGGCCGCACCTTGAATTGCCCATGGCGACGTCGCGACGACCTCCCACCACTTGGCTTACCTACCAAGAGATCGATTGGAGCCGGCACATTAGCATGCCCAAAATTGCGCTTCGTGTAAACATGCAGGAATGATTCGGCCGTTGGTTTTCCATTTATGTTTGAAGATTCCAGTTCGCGCCAAGTCATGATTAGGACCCGGTGAACAGCAGGACGAGGAGATCCTGTTGCTAACTGCCCTAAACATTGAGTTTGTTGCAAGAGCGCTGTCAAGACTGGTTGTGTTGGCCTACTTTATGGGCTGCACGCCTACGCCGCTGCACGTACGATAAGATAGCTAGTCAGCTAGTGTCAGTCTATCAGAAATTCAGAAGTACTAGTCTTGCACTACAGGCTTTTATACTGGGTTGCCACTGGATGATTTAACAGTAGGACTACTATCGGGGTGTCGGTCCGCATATTACTAGGTACCACGCCCCCCCCACAGCCTACAAGCTTCTTTCTATCGAGTCTCTGGCTGAAATAGTGCTCTTTTTTCTTCGAAGTACCGAAACGATGAAAGTAACACTTTTTACCGCGCGGAACTGCTATTTCCGTTGAAGTACATCATCAGTTTAAATTTTTAGATGAACTAATTAGTGCATGCAATTCAATATAATATCAGAATTAAGAATAATAATAATTGTACCCTCCTTCTATTTCACGTCTTAAACCTTTATTCGTCTTTTCTCGTCACCTTAAATTTTTGGGTGAACTGGATCTAGATTGTGGTAGGATGGATGTCGTGTAGGTTTACGCGTTGGCACGCCGTTCTACCACAGTCTAGATGCACGACAGAAGACCTGTCGTGGTCTGAGTACGCGGAATGTTTGTTCCGCCACAAAATAGCACAGTAAAAATGTTATTTTTGTTATTACCTAAGTTAGTTTTGCTATTTGTAAAAAAAACTCCTTTTTATTCAACGAAAAGAGCTACCGAGTTGGACCGGCACGTGATGGGATTTGTTGCGCGAACCACAGGCCCGTACGTTCAGGACAGACATATTTTCCTGGTGTACCAGTTCGTGATCGCCCGCGAGTTTGTGAAGCGTTTCTGCATCGCAAAAAACATCATGCATACATGTAATCGAGACGCATACATACATGAACCTGCAGCAACCCTGTATAAGAACAATTGATCGCACTCAATCGAACTCTGTGTCAGCGTTCGATTCGACGATGATCACCGAACGTTTCCTTCTGGTTGCCAGTGCGCGGTGGATTTCTGTCATGCAGTTCAAACGGGTGGCGAAAGTCACGATGAAAATTGAGGGTGGGATCAAAGTATAGAGACATAAACATAGTCTCGTGCTCTTGTGCAATCCAAATTCACGTATAAATAGAACATAAACAAATGAAAAAAGAAAGATAAATACAACGATGATCTTCTATTAGTATGCGATGCGCTGAATCGAAAATAATTTCAACTAAATTCTAGTTGAAGCCTCTTTGGTTGAGTTGTACTCTCATCGGTTGGGCGAGTACTATTTGAATTGCTTGTGAAATAGTTACGCAAAATTTATTTTTTCAAAATCTACAAACAAATACAAGTATACAACTATATTACTAACTAGACAATATATTATATATACCGGAGTATATGGCAATATGCTAAAGAGTAAAGAATGAAACAAACCAACAAATCAAAAAGACAACTAGACCATGTCACAAGAATTGAAGAATATATACCAAATCGCCGGGCAGGCAGCAGTTGTCCAGGCAAATCAATCGTGTGCCCACGCCTCCTTAACTCCCGTCCCCCCGCTCGGCCGTGCCCCCTGCCTGGCTCAGCTCCCCTCCTCATCGCGCTACGCCACCAACCGCCTAGGGTTTTTTCCTCAGCCAGGTGCGCTCTTGACTCTCCTCTTGTTCGATCGATTAACCATTGGGTGGAGTGGGGAACGTGGGGTGGATATGTGGATTGTGGATGTAAGGCCACGGTTGGACCTTGTAGGCTTCGGCAAAGACACAAAAAACCATCCCCATTCCCGAGCAACCGGTTGCTCTTCTTCTTCCTCGGTTTCTACTCTTCCCCTCTGTTTCTTCTTGGGCAATCGGCGGAGCGCCATGGAGTGGAGCTGAAGCCATGGCCATTGGGTGGGGGTATTGGCGTCGGCATAGAGGGTAGGCTCGAGCCTGCGAACTACAAACGTACTCGAAGGAAATAGACTGTTCATACTCTGTAATAAGGTTTTTCCTTCGTTTCCATAATTGTCCATACGGCGGGTGTGTGTAATCACATTAGTTTAGTACGCACGACAAATGTTACGTTAGTATACAATTTAATACAAGTCAGTAGTTAATAACTTTCATTAAAGTTCTTAGCCTCATGGCACTCCCAACAATTAAATTTATTTGATACTTAGCTTATGTCATGTTAGTTTTTATAAGGTGGAAGAGAGAGAAAACTTTAGTACTCATGCAAGTATCAAACATTTTTAGAGAACTAGAAAATTAGCGGGCCATCTCTCTTCCACGTAGACGTTCTCTCCCCTTTACTAATAAGTTTTACTTAACAAGCTAAAAAGACAAACTAATAGAGTGCTTGATAGTTGATACTAAGATCCCCTCTTAACCCTTCTCTCCTCTAGGAGCGAGGTTTAGTATCAAATTATTGGGAGTGCCCATACTACTATTTCATCGGGCACTCTCATAATGGATGCAGCTATGCTAATGATAGGGAAAACAGTAACTCACCGAAGGCAATCAGCTAATAAAAATTGTAGAAATATATAATTAAATTGTTTCTCCATCGCAATCAATATCCAGTAGCTGAAGCGCACACATCTCTAGGCACATCGATCCTACTGCCAGGAAATTCAACTTACGTTTTAAAAAATAACATGCGTCCCGTAAATAGCAAAACCGGAAAAGCAAAATAATGAGATTATGCATCCTTTTTACCCACTAAATAACGAAAAACGAAACAACAAAACTTTAACGAAAAGATTCCAAACACGTGAACTCCCATCCGTAAGCAGAATCAACTAATACAAGTTCCATACAACACTAGGCAACAACGAACGGTCGGCCTGCTGAAGACAGAACGTTAAACAAGTCTTCATACACGCAGCTGTTGACATCTTTCGCAACCATAAGTCCATAACAAACCACACTAATCCTGTTCTAATCCGCTTGATGGCACCACACCTGAGAGCGATCTACGCCCAACCGTCGTCGCGGCTCCGGTTCCCCAGGCCGCGAAATCGAAGCATCCACGGGCTCGGACGCGCCCGGCCGGAGGAGAGCACGGTACTCTTCTGTGCCGCGGGCTTCTGATCGTGGTGGCGGTGGTGGTCGTCGCCCCTCTCCGTGGCCACCGAAGAGAACAGCCACCGGCTGGACGACGAGACCTGGACCGACGACGGCGCCGACCGCCGCCACGCCTTCCCGAGGGTGAGCCGCCGCAAGATGCTGGCGATGAAGCCGACCTTGATCCGCTTGAACCTGTACCTCTTCTTGCTCTTTGCCTTGTTCTTCAGAGGACGTGAGGAGGTGGCCACCTTGCTGCTGACGTGCCGGAGCAGGTACGACGGGGGTGGGGTGATGGCCGGGAGGGCGCCGGAGGCCATCCGGGAGAGGTCGACCTTGGGCGTGCCGGGCTGGGACTCCCAGACGAACGGCACCGAGCCCGGCTCCGCCCAGTACCGGAAGGAAGGGTTGGCCGCGGAGCTCTCCTTGGTGAGGAGCCGCTCGTAGAACTTGCCGTCCTGCTTGATCCGGAGGGGGCTCTGCGGCCTCGCCAGCTCGGCGGCGTTGGGAGGCATCTCTCTCTCTCTCTCTCTCTCTGATGACGAGCGGGGTAGGTCTCTGGAACGGTCGTCTGTTGTGCAGACTTGCAGTGTACATGTAGATGGAAAGGACGCAACGTCTTATATAACGGATCTTGCTCGGTAGTTGGCCATCACTTTTCTTTATTCCTTTAAAATACTCCAGTGGGGTGAGTGAGAGCGTTCCGCGCTTCTCTCCTCTCACTAGTATTTTGGCGTGGCCACGTGGATTTAACACATCTTTATTCTATTCTCTCTCTTTTTTTTTTTTTTTTGCAGTGCAGCACCTTCTCAGGGTCGACCGCCTCTCTCGAATCATGCACCCTCTACTCCCAAACATCGGCCCTCCCATCGCCACGTATATCCACGAATCCTTAAGGTCGTTTTCTCTCCGACTTGCACTGTCACGTCCGCCCTCTCGCGACCTCACATCCAGTGCCGCATTCGCGTCTATCTTCTATACACGTTGTTGTGTTCACCATTGACACCACCTATCGCGCTTGTCGTGGCCTGAGTCTCAGCCCTACGTCGGCGGCGATGGTGGTACGGTGGTAGTCAGACAAGGACGTCGAACTAAATGCCACCCATCGGTGCATTGTCGATCTGGATGAGCGCCTCCGGCAGGCGGCCACTGAGATCCAGGTGTACTGTGGCCACGCATGCAGCGATGAGGTTGTTGCTGTTGGTTTTCTTTCTATCCTCGACCAACTCGTGTTTTTTTGTTGATTTTTGATCTCCGATCTGGTCACTGATGTGTGCTACTGTTCTTCATGTTTGGCAGCTCTGGTATGAGAAGTGTCACAACCAAACTATGGCCATGTCCCTGCTATACCGATAGCAAGGCCTTTTTCTATGGTATATATCAAGGCGTATTATGCGGGCCTCTCACATAATTTTCACTTCTATTTATCAGTTTCCCTAACAAACTTGTAACAAACCATGATCTTATTCGAACAAACTACAATCTTATTCTAACATTTTTCTTTTTCTTTATAAGCTCTCCTAACAATTTCGTAACAAATTATGATTTTAATTCGTAAAGCGAAGTTACATCTTCCAGCCCCAGTAGAGCTGACACGATGACATCGTTGCATGACGGGCGTAGCGGCGCGGTCCATGGTGCGGAGTAGATAGAGCATGAGGCGAAGGCAGGACGTGTGGTGTCGCAGCAGCGAAGCCAAGGGTGTCCAAGAAGATCGGACGTGGGGCAAACGTGGGACGTGGGGTGCCGCGGTAACCAAGCTGAGGGCGCCGAATATAGCAACGAATGAGTGAATATGTGCTAGAACAGAGCTTGACCGAGTGCCATGACCGAACCGAGGGCGTACACAAAATGTAATAACACTTGATGTGTTAAGTTAACTATGATTTTTTTATTTATTCGTAGTGAAGCGCCAACATTGTACTAGTTCTCCTTACGTTCTGCAGCAGGATGCACCGAATTACATGCTAGCATTAGTGGGGCGAACCCACATGCATGGACCAATCGGTGATCATCGCTAGTACCCATACCCTTCGTCAGCTAGGTGTAGTACGTGATGAACCGTATTAGCATGTAGCTATCAAGGTCAAAGTCGAAGAAGCGCAGCGGAAGAATTGAACTGGGATTAAGAAGCTCACCGGACACACCGCCTCGGTCGGTCCGGCTGTCGAGGAACGGGCGGTCTGACCACTCAAACCGTCTGATCTCTTCTTAATTTTATAGAAAAATTGGTACAATTACAGATCAATAAAACGATTCAACTTTTAATAAACAAAACTAAATCAATCGAGATGTCAGATACAACTCAACAAAATGGCTATGAATATATTTTAATCGAAGACCGAGATAGTCATATTTAAGATTTCCGGATTTTCTTGTTTGAGTGCAAGAGGGCTCAAAACAAAGTGAAAACTAATATTAGATCCAAAGACTTAATTTCACAAGTCCTAGCAAGAACACAAGAACCCAAAATATAAAGAAAGAGTAAAAACAAGACACAAATCATCTTTGCACGAATTTACTTGGAACGATATTGAGGAATCAAGAGTTTACAGCCACTCCAACATGAAGAACACAAGCTCACTCATAAGCAATTTTCTCTCAATACATCTCTCTAACCCTAGCCTCCAATACTCTCTGAACTTTCCCCTAAATCTCAAATTAAGGTTCCTAGCCTTGGTTGGTGTGCAAATTTGGCTCCACCCGTTATATAGTGGAGGCTAGGAGTCTAGGATTAGAGAGAAACCTTAACGGGCATCCGTTAAGTCTAGACACAAATGAGTCTCCCACTCGCGCACGCTTCTCAAAGCATATGACGATCCGACGCTTCCGAATCCATCACTTCGTGACTTAAACCGCTTTCCCTTTACACTATCATGTGTTGTAGTTTCTCCAAGGTCACCAACCCAATATTTTGGTGAATATACCAAATTACCCGTTCTCGATCCTTCCATCCTTAACCGGTTCTAATCTTGTGAAGTAATCTCATGCTTCGCCACACGTAGGTTCACCAATGGCTTTCAACATGCCGGCAAGTCTCTCCCATCCGACTCCCACCGGACTGCCTAAACACTTGCACCAGTTCAAACTACTTGATGCAACATGTTGTACAAAACTTTTCGTTATTGTCCATCTTGTGTCTTGCTTGAGACCAACCACTTCGCCTGGCATTCTTGATTTCACCAAACCAAGTCTCGATCATCCTCACTATTGACCGTAGTTGATTTCAAGCTTTCTTGCACAACAATATATAGACCAAGAAATCGATTTTAGACATAAGTTCTTTACAGCTTGACCCATGTTATCCAAAACATGCATCATGCAATGCATATGCAACAATTGCATAACCCTAGGCCAATTCTCAAAATTCAGCACAACTCACTGTGCACTTAAACCGCCATCACCAAACAGTCCGGCCGCCAACCATTGGCCAGTCTGACCATACCAGCCGGTCGGTCTGACCGCGCCCACCGATAACAAGGCACCAGTTTGACTGCCATGGTACGGCCAGTCTGGCCGATTCCCATCACTAGCAAACACCATTATCTGGACTTTTCAGATAATTTCTATCTAGTTTCGCGTCTAGGTTCCATTTTTAGTGGCAATTAGTGCAAACACATCTCCAAATACTCCTGCATAAGTGTTTGATGTCCATTTACCCCAAGTTCGCACCATCGCACCGACCCTAGGTCATGCGTATCTCTGACGAGCCATCTTTTGCTAGCTAACTCTGTAAACTCCGGTCACCGCGTATCTCCTGACAGCAGGCCATCTTTTGCAAAACAAATAGCTAACTCTGTAAACTCCTCGAGAAGGAATAAGTCCATTCTTCGTCCCTCATCTATACCCGATGATTAATTTTGGTCCCTGAACTTAAATACCGGATATAACGCACCTCAAACTTTTCATCTTAGGGCAATCGCGTCCCTCCGCGTGCGTGCGACGGCGGTTTGGGCCGACGTGGCATCCACGCTGGCCGCGCTGAGTCGGCCTCGCGCTCGGTCGCTCTCTCTCTCTCTCCCCTCGAATCAAATCATGCTCTCTCGATGCCACGATGCGGTCGCCTCGCACTCGGTCGCTCTCTCTCCCTCTCGCTCACTCTCGCCTCGCCAGATCCCGGCGGATAGGATGCGGCGGTGAACAAGGACGAGGGCTAAAGGTGAGTTCTTCAATCCTAGATCTGGCGCAATTACTCGGTTGTTTGTGGAGCTACTTGATTAGTGTTGTTCTTAGAGTAATGGTTGGTGTTATTTTGCATGTAGGTATATCACGGTGGTGATTTCTTGCGGTTACTCGATTTAGCAATGGATAATTTGGACAAGCTAGTTGTTAGGTTCCATTTCAGGTGGGGATTTCTTTGATGATGGGAAGATATTGCATTATTGCGGAGGAAGAGACGGCATGTCTTACATAGATCGGGATAAGTTGTCGCTAAGGAGGTCCAAGGCCATTTGAAGGACCATTGTGAGGATGTGGAGTTGGTACTCATGCCTTTGGCGGTTTCTGGAAAGCATTGAAGATTGGATTGAGGCGCTAACAAATGATGAGGACCGCTGCGGACCATGGTCGATTGTATCAGCGATGGGGTGTTGTGGATATATTTGTTGAGGCGGTGGGAGTTGATGATGATGTTGGCTCATATGGTGATGGTGTTGGTGACAAAGGAGATGAAGACAGTGATTGGGAAGATGAGAGTGAAGCTTGGATGCACACAGATGATGATGAGGAATTAGATGCTTCCAAGGAGGTCGAGGTGATTGAGGTGTCACCACCGATATTGCAAAGGATATTGCACGCAAGCGGAAGTTCTACAATACATTGCACGATATGAAGGGAAGGCAAAGGTCGACTACAAGACTTGCAGTGACTACGTAAAGAGGTACAAATTTGGTCATTTGGTGGCCATTGATGAGTCAAGGGACAAGGAGGAGACGATGCAGTGACACTTCTTACTTTTCCGAGAGTGAGGAAGAGGACAACTATGAGGAAGGTGGCGGTGATGGTGAGCTCCCGAGGAGGAAACCCAAGTACCCTAGGTATGACCCCAAAGCAAGTCTCCTACTTTTAGCTTGGGCATGGGTTTTAGCCGCAAGGGGACTTCATTCAAGCTGTTAAGCAGTATGGAGTAGAGAGGAGACATGTTATTAATTTTTGCAAGAATGACAACAAAAGGGTTAGGGCTCAATGTGAGTGGGCCAAATGTCCTTGGTTTATCTTGTTGTCAAATAACAAGAGGGATGAAGGATGGATAGTGAGTAGTTTCAAGGATGAGCACACATGCCCCCAAGAAGGGACAACAAACTTGTCACTTCGGAGAATAGTGAAAAGTTTGAGAGTGCCATAATGGGAAACCCAACACGAAGCTTGAGCACTTGAAGCAAACAGTACAGGAACAAATGCATGCAGATGTGAGCATAGCTAAGTGCAAAAGAGCTAAGTCCATTGTAATGCAGAAGGTATTAGACTCCAAGAAGGGAGAGTATGGTAGGGTCTTTGACTACCAAATGGAGCTTCTTAGGAGCAATCCGAGTAGCACAAGAGTGGTTAAGCCGCATCCAGATGCCCAGTGTTTTTCTCGGAATGTATATTTGTTTGGATGCTTGCAAAGAGGTTTCTTAGTGGGTGTAGGAAAGTGATAGGTTTAGATGGTTGTTTCTTCAAAGGTCCAACCAATGGGGAGCTAATTTGTGCAATGGGAAGAGATGCAAACAATCGATGTACCCCATAGCATGGGTGTGGTAGAGAAGGAAACTAATGAGTCATGGACCGGTTACGTGGGATTTTCTTCAAAGATATAGAAATTGGAGATGGCGAAGGATGGGTAATCATCTCGGATCAAGTAAAGTAAGTCACATTAGTGTTTATTCATCCAATTTGTCATATGCGACTTAACTTCGCATTTGTTTGTTGCGGGGCCTACTAAATCTTTGTTTCAGTATTGGGTACCCAAGGTCGAGCATAGGATGTGCAAGACACATCTATGCCAACTTCAGGAAGACTTACAAGAACAAGGCTTGGCGAGAAGAAGTTCGTTGTGTGCCAAATCTCCATGTGTCAATCTTTTCAACTACCATTGGGCAAGGCTTGCAAAGGATACCCCTGAAGGTGCTAATGCAATCATGAGGACAGATCCACAACATTGGAGCGGGGCATGGTTCAAGTTGGGATCATCTTTGTGAATCTGTGGACAACAACATGTGTGAATCATTCAATCATGCCATAGTTGAGTCAAGGTACCTCCTATCATCGGCATGTTTGAGTGGATAAGGAGGAAAGTGATGGTTAGAATCCATACCAACAAAAGCAAGGCGAGAAGTGGGCAGTGTGACATGCCCCAATATTACGAAGAAAATGAAGGTCTACATCAATGAGTCGGTTTTACATGTCATCTTTTGTGTACAATGGTCGAATGGTTTTGAGGTCACACATAGAGATCATAGGTTCTCGGTGAACTTGGATAGTAGAACTTGTTCATGCGAGATATTGGGCTATGCGGTTTGCCTTGCCCACATGCCATTGCATGCATCAATTGGAGGAGCAGTTCCTTGATGACTACATAGCACCATGTTACTCCATTGCAGTACAACAAGACTTATGAGCACCTTGCTTGCAACCTGTTGAGGGCATGACTTGTTGGCCCACATCGGAGAGACCAAGACCAAGGCAACCAAAAATGGAGAAAATGCAGGAGGCCAAAGAAAGATAGGAAGAGAGAGCAAGATGAGAAGCCTAAAGGAATAAAGATGTCCAAGATTGGCACAATCATTAGGTGCGAGCTTTGCAAAGGAATTAGCCATAACAGTCTAGGCTGTGAGAGGAGACATGGCCAATCGAGCAAACATCGAGCCCACCAGATCAACAAGGTCATTGTGCAAGTGTTGGCAATTCTACACCAACCGGTCCTGTTCTCAGTACAAAATTCATTCCTTCATTTCATGCATTTCCTAAGTTGGTACAAAATTACATAGTTTAAGCACCTTTCACATTGCGGGTTGTGATTCCTCCACCACAACAGATTTGTTCTAGCATGACCAAGAGAAAGACCGAGGTCTAATTCGGTGAACACACCACCTCCATCCAAAAAGAGTTGCCTTTGGGTAGGAGTATTGTACTCAGACAGACAGGCACAATTTTTGAGAATGTAGGTGCATTCCAAAATTTCCATATCTTCATTTATATTCTTTGCACTTGCAAACTACAAACCTCTAACTCAACATGGTGGTTACGCTCTGACTGGTATGCGGATCGAGGATCATCAAAACCTCTGCTACTGCTAAAGTCACTACACAACATGGTGGTTCTGGCACTATGAACTTGGAGGCAAGTGTGGCGTCTGCGAGTGCAAAATCAAGTGTGAACATCCGAGTAACCGGGTTACGCCTCTGTAAAGTCTGCGGCCCAAGAACCACCTTTCAAAATAGGAAGAAGTCGAGTCCAACCAAGAAGAAGCAAAGTTATAGTTCAAAGCTTGCAAAGCTTTTGGGTATCCCAACTAATGAGTGATGTTCTAATGGATTTGCCGACGCTTATCTTCGTTAGTGTTATGTAATCTTTTGAACTTGTGCCTTGTGGGCTGACAGTTATGCTGTTAGTGTTATGTAATCTTTTCAACTTGTGCCTTGTGGTCTGACAGTTCTGCTGACAGTCACTTAGTGTTATGTAATATTTTCAACTTGTGCCTTGTGGGTCGATAAGCGTGTTTATTAATGGAAATGGGCTGTGATTTGAGATCAAGCCATCGAACTATGAAAGATGACATGAGAAACTCTGTAACCATGTTGTGCAGTTGGAATTTCACAACTTTGTTCGCGACTAATGTCTTTAGGCCCTAGATCATTACATGCATAATCAGTCTGGAAGCCTAATTAGAAAAAAAAGAGTCAGGTGACACAAGAATCTTGCAATCCTTCTTAAGACTCCAGTCACATTAAGCACAAGATTGAACAATGCATTCCGAGTTCATTGGGGCAATGCATTCACAGTTCATTAAGACAATGCTCGGACAATGATTCCGAGTTCATTGATGTTTACATGGATTGAACATCTTACAATGCATTCTGGTTCTGTTAGGACAATGCTCGACGATTAAAGAGCATCGAACTTGTTTCAATCACTGTCCCCTAGTATCATTTCATCCAGTTTACATTTCATCCGGTATAGAGAGCATCGATTCGAGCATAGCTTATCTTTGTTAGGTTCAATCATGGTACCTTGTTGACAAGCATCGATATTCTGAGCATCAATCTGAATGGACAATTCATCAAACCATCATTGCAAACAAGTTAATCGGACAATGCTCGACAATTCATCAAACCATCATTGCAAACAAGTCAAACCATCATTGCAAACAATTCATCAAACCATCATTACAGAGCATCAATCGAATGGACAATTCTCGAGCAACACAGGTTCCATTACATAATAGATTGCGGCAAAGTTCAATTACATTCCCTAATCGAACTCTAACTACCATCATTGCAAAAACAACAAGCAAGACAAAAAAGTCTCCTCTCTTTCTCCAAATTGTGCTACCCTACCAATGAGTCCAACAAGCTGCTACATCACGTTCTCCATGCTCGACTCGGCCACACTCAAATCTTGTTCATTGTCCTCGACAATGATACCAATAGTTCATCACGAGTTGTCTGTAGTGCTACTTTTCACCGAAAAAGAAGTTGCCAAGGAAAATGCCTGAAGCACGACAACTATGCAAGGGATAGATGTAGTTCACTTACCAACTGTCCCAGAAATAGATGAAACCGACAACCCAACTGAACTATAATAGGGTCTTCTTAAAGAAACCCAATGCTAGTATAGCGACAGAAGCTACAGTACTTATTACTTTTTTGACGAGGCCTTTTGGCTAATTACATTGACGAACGTTGTGTCGATTAGCAGTTCGATTCATAAAATGGTTGTTGAAAGTGCAGCTGGGGATATCATTGTTTGTTATCCAGGTGTTTCAAATTGCATTGTATTCCTCAGACTTGGCTACAACTCCCCTTGCGTAAGCAGAGTACTAGTATTTCCGAGTCCCCATCAGGGCCATCATATATAGCTGCCAGCCTACCACGGATTGGAACAGTAATGACTCACTTTCCTGCTAATATCATTTTTTTCCCTCTTTGTTGCGCAATGGACCTGACGAATAGTGCAATTGTTCATTACTTGACAAGTTCTCGATATAGATGACGCGCTATGGTGCGCCACAAGGAAGCTCAAACACTGGATCAGAAGTTAATGTACAGGACTTGGTCCTTTTCATTTCCATGCACACGGTGCTCAACAAACTCGAGCATTTTCCACTTCATTCCATGTAAAGAAGAAAGTTTCGTTCATAATCATATTTCCTGACTAGTTTTCACGATCAACCGATCCCTAGCCCTTACTGTTGGAACCGACGGCAACCATTTGAGTGAAAATTTTCTCAACATATTCTTGCCGAGAACTTGGCTATTCCCTCATCATGGCTCTTGCCATCACGCTGTCAACCGGCGTGATTGGCTTCTTGCTCTCATTCTACTACTAGCTCGTTATTCTTTTAGACTTTTCTTTGTGTCGTTTCTTCCGTTTCGTCCATTCAAGTCCGTATAACTTTATCTATGAGTTCATCTAAGCCATGCGAGTCCACAAATTTATTGCCAGTCATAGAAGTATATGAATTCTCTTTTGGCATGGCAGCAGTCGCTGTTCTTTTCTTTGAGTCGCTGCAGATCCATCGCCCCAAGCTTTTAAGGTCGCCGAGCTTGCTGTGCACTGTGTCTTTATTGCGCTTCTTGTGTACTGCGTCTTTATTGCGCTTCTTGTGCACTACGTCTCTATTGCGCTTCTTGTGCACTGCGCCGCCGTCGTCTTGGGCTTCGATCTGCCCCGTCATGTTTCTATCTATTCCTATTCGGATTGATTTGACAGTTCTCTTTATTTTTGTTGGTTTCATCATCTTCTTCGTCATGTTGCCGAGGTCGACTTTGCGCCCGCACCTTGTGCTTTATGGGCTGTCATATGACATCGGATGTGAGAGATCTTTTATCGACATATTTTTCAAGAACTGCATGCTACGACGATATTATCAAGACTCGAATTTTGGTTTTTCATATTTTAGTATCAACCATTTCCAAATGCAATGTTATTGCATACGGCTTGCATTCGAGGGAGGTGCTAGAGATGTATTAGAGATATAATTATTTTGTATTTCTTATCTGTCTTTTGTATTACCTTATCTGGATATGGAATGCACCCCTTGTACTCCTATATATATTGCACATTGGGGCTCTTCAATATACACACAATATTCATAACAGGTTTTACCTCGGAGATTTTCGATTTCAACGCAAGACTTCCGTTATATTTATGTTTTTTACCTTCATAGCTTTCATAGCTACTGAAGTAAAAACAAAGTTGAATACTGTCGGGATGAAAAAGAGTAGATACTCCTATTTACCCCTCTAATCGCTTTGTCGGTCCAACCGAAACAAATCGACATACTAATCCAAAAATTTTAAAACTACAAAATAGTCACCGTCCTTAATGCAACCGCAAAATCCTCAACCCCCCCCCCACCCCCACCACATGCCGCCGCGGCCGCCACCACCACCACCAAACTATACACCCCAACGGAAATTGTAAAAACTAGCATAACCTGTGCAATCGCTGAGTTAGCATTACTGAAAATTTGCTATGTACTACACAATACGCTGAAAACAATCCATGAAATCGTGAATCCATAACAAAGACAAAACATTTACACATCGAGATTAACAGCATGCCAGTATCCATTAATGAAATATAGAACTCCATGAGTATAGCCAGACATCCCCCGGTGGAACGACAAGGATGGGACTTAAAAGAGAGATCAAGGTAATTACCTGCAGCAGCTGTTCCATTTTGACATCCTTTTTCATGTCGCGGGTAGAGACTGATGCAGCTCGCCCTCCCCCGTCACCATCGCTGCCGGCGAGGGGAAGTTTGTGGTGAGCTAGACAGGACCATGTTTAGGAACTGAGCTGGAGCGATCAAGACATGGATCCATTTTGACCATAGTATTGGCCTATTGTGCGGAGATTTGAAGTCTTCTTCTCTGAAAGCTTTCAGGAAACCAGAAAAGCGTCGGCTCTTCATTAACCAACCAGTGGAAATTATTTTCCATAGGCCTGCGTATTTGAAAATTTGGCCGTTGTTTGTATTTCTCCAAGGAGAAGAGGTAAGAGAAGTTCCTTGGCTGCAGAGAAAAAATAGTGTGACCCATTTATCACAGGTTAAATTACGTCAAAAGCTGGTGTAACTCCGATCACTCGAGTAATCATAACTTAATCAAAATTCACACCAGGTTCTCTCGAACAATAAAGAAGGATGGCTATTTTCAGTAAAATCTGTCTTTTGGCCTCAGATTTTTGCTCACTTTTACTTTATTCCGTGCAAATGGTAATGTCAACTCTCCTGCTAATTTGCAGATAACATAAATCTAGGAAAAGAAAGAGGACTGATCACATAGATGCAGTTGCTACAGAATATTTATAACTTGGCTTCTGACTGAAGCCTCTAGTCCATGACAGATAGGAATGAGTAGATATCTGACTAGTCAATGAGGTTCCTAAGAAATACAGAGAACCGTCAACAAAATTTCAAGCGAGAAACCTAAAATAAGGCCAGAAAAGCCAAATCCCACAGCTCTAGATTTGCTCATAGCAATGAGATAGAAGAGGAAACCAAAGAACAAAGACATTTCAATCATGAAAAACTTCTACAACTCACGGCCAAATGAACGTACGTTCTTGTGTATTCCTTGTATATTCCAAAATTGAAGTACATGGCACTTCTGTAGTACATACTGTTGGGTTGATCTCGGCAACTGCTTCCGAGAATCACGGGGGCAACACCCACACGCGCCCTGATCGGGGGCTCTACCAACAGAATTGGTCTAGGTCCCGTTCACCGAGCACCATAAAAAAGAGAAGAGGGTATCGGCAGGCTTGCGCTCTCGTGTGCATGTCAAGACTACAAACACTAACATATCCGATCCATCACGGGCTCTCAGGTGGGCGAAGACCGAAGGCCGTAGAACCGCCGTCGTCACTACTACCTCCCGGTGACTCAAGCCGAGGCCCCGGTGCTCAGATACGCGCCGACCCCGTCTGTCAGCAATCAACCCTAAGCAACATATGGCTTCACCGGGATCTGGTACGCGTTTTAGATTCCGCACTAATGTTTTTAGTTAGGTGTTCTCTTATGAGCTAGGGTTCATGTTTTTAGATTAGATCTATAGCTAACAATGGTATCAGAGCATCCCTAGTTCATCCTTGAACCCGATTAAACCTCAGCCCATGTTTACCCGCTCGGATCTAGGTCCTATTGACTCGGCTTAGCACTTAGAAGGAGGGGATTTAAGATCCTCAAGCAAAAATCCCCAAATCAGAACCCCCCCTCAAATTGAAACCCTAAGAACCCTAAGATACGGCCCCCTTAAGATCTCAGATCCAAAACAAAATAGAGGCGGCGGAATACTTACAGCTTTTTCTTTTGGATCTGGAGATTCCTCGATTCGGGCGCCACCGGCTCCACTCGACGCAGTGCCTTGCGCGACCTCGATCGCACTTGTACGGCGAGAGAAAATGCGGGCGCCGACCACGCCGCCGCTTCGCCTTGGGTTGCGGGAGCGCCTCGTCTTGCCGCCGCTCTCGCGTCTTGTCGCCAGCAGCTGTGCGATTCTTCGGAAGGATCGGAAAAATGAGATTAGGGTTAGGGTTTTCGGCCGTCGCCACCCTTTTTATACCGCGCGGAATTCGCTCACAGCCGTTCGATTAGATCCGACGGATCGCGTCGCTCCGATTTGGCGGAAGTAATTCGCGCGGACGATTTCGGCCGGACGATCGGATCCGACGGCCACCGATCGTCATGACATTTTTTGCTAAGGGGCCGGGCGACCGCGCGCTTGAGTGCGCCGAGCAGCGTGGGCCGAACGCAGGCCGAGCGCGGGAATAATGAAGTGGGCCGAGCCCAAGGGGAACAGTGCCTTTTCTCTTTACAAAATGATTTTCTAATTAAGTTTTTATTTATTTATTTTTACTGTTTAAATCTAATGTTAATTGCTAAGAGTATTTTTCCCCATTTTGTAAAGTGCTTTTATGATTAAGTTTTATGATTATTATTTTTATTTTATGCACTGTTTCAATTAATGATAATTCCTCATGTTTCGGTATAAATCCAGTCTCTGATTAAAATTGAACCAACGAGATATTTTAATTAGAAAATTTCATGTTTTATTTTGGCATTATGTATACACATGATTACATACTGACCAACGTTGTTTGTAGTCATGTGTCGCCACATTAATTGTTATAGTTCTTTTATTTACGCCAACGGTGATATAAACTAGAACTGTAATTTTGCATGTTATTAATCAGACCAACGTAGGGTTAATTGCATGCAATACTTTTATGCTATTTCTAATTTTTCCCTGTATTTTTTAATGTTCAGCAATGAATGCTTCAAATGTTGCTGCTACAATTGACAACATTGAGCAGCTTACGGGGAGCAACTTCCCGCTTGGAAAGAAAGAATTTGATTGTCCTTGGAGTA
The DNA here is from genome assembly GCA_036346395.1 of Hsuehochloa calcarea. Lineage (NCBI taxonomy): Eukaryota > Viridiplantae > Streptophyta > Magnoliopsida > Poales > Poaceae > Hsuehochloa > Hsuehochloa calcarea. The sequence goes on along the minus strand of CM070594.1, from coordinate 71,357,708 downwards.
TTAGACCTTGATTATGCATTAAGGGTGCTGCTCCGTTTCTCCCACCATTGGTGAGGAAGATTACGATGAGAAAAAGAAAATATATGATAATAATCTTTGAAAAATGGGAGCGGTCTAACCGTCTATCACTAATGATTATGAAGACTTCTATCTCGATCGGAATCGGAGCAATCCAGATTCGAAAATGCTAAGGAGTATCCGCTTCGATGAGGAGAAATTCAAAGGCTCCACTAAGGTTTATGCCAAGACATTAATCCGAGGCTTCTATCCACTAAGTATGACGGTCCAAAGAAGATAAGAGAGCACATCATGATGATGACCGATATGGTGGAAAACTCAAGGGCATGGACATGGAAATATCCGATGGTTTCCTAGTTCACTTCATAATGACTTCTCTTCCTTACAATACACCGCTTTTAAGATAAACTATAATACTCGGAAAGATAAATGGAGCATGAGCGATCTTATCGCCATATGTGTCCAGGAAGAAGAAAGGATTAGGGCCGAAAAGAAAGATTTAGTGAATCAAGTTGGCGGTCCTAGCAAAAGGAAGTTCTCAGGGGACTTTAAATCCAAGAAAAGGTCGCACTACTCTCCTAATTCGGATAAATCGGGGCCTAAGGTGCAAACTACACCTAAGCCCAATGTTGCTTCGCTAAAGCACCAAGTGGGAATGCATGTCACTTACGCAAGGAGCAGGACATTTCGGAAGGATTGTGTTGGTTTCCTAAAGTGGCTCGCCAAGAAGGGTAATGATTCTATAACTTTTGTTGATGAAACCCTTTATACTAATTTTTCCCTTAAATCTTGGTGGATTGACTCAGTGCAACTGCACGTTACCAACTCTTTACAGGATTCCATACCGTGAGAACACTAAGAAAGGGGAGCGAAGTCTTAGAGTCGCGGATGGAAAAGAAGCAGAAGTGGAATCGAGTTGGTTCTGTTTCCTTAGTTTTAGATAGCGCTTCACACTTCGCCTTAATAATGTAGTTTTGTTCCTTCCATTAGGAGGAATTTAATTTGATATCTTTATTGGACGATGATGGATTCAAATGTAATTTTGGTAACAATAAGTGTGTTATCACAATTAATTCAAATAATGTTGGTCTTCTTTGTTAGACAAGACAAGCTTTATATGCTTTCCTTAATGAATCACCGATATCTTTGAATGTGTGTGATACTATGCTTAAAAGAATAATGAGACTTCTTCAAACTCGTGGCAATCGTCGTTTAGGCCACATTTGAAGGGGAGAATGGAGCGTCTCATTAAGGAAGAGATTCTCCAACCATTAGATTTCTCTAACTCGGACCCTTTGCATTGATTGCATTAAAGGAAAATACGTAAAGAAAATAAAGAAGGAGCAACTCGCACTCGGGACTATTAGAGTTAATTCACACCGATATTTGTGGTCCTTTTCTGTGACATCGATGGATGATTTTGATTCTTTCATTACATTCATCGATGATTTCTCCGTTATGGTTATATTTTTCCCATTAAGGACCGATCTGAATCACTTGATAAATTTAAGATATTTAAGGCTGAAGTTGAAAATCAGCACAACCTAAGAATCAAAGTGGTAAGATCGGACCGTGGGGGAGAATATTATGGGAGACATGCCCCTTATGGCCAAATTCCTGGCCCTTTCGCTAAGTTCCTTCAGAAAATGGCATTGTTGCCCAATATTCTACACCGGTGAACCTCAAGCAAAATGGGGTAGTGAGAGACGCAACCGTACACTTATGGATATGGTGCGAGCATGCTTAGCTACTCTAGTTTATCACCGTTTATGGATGGAGGCACTAAAGACAAGACACATATTCTTAATAGGGTTCCCGATAAATCGATTACCTAAGACACCTTATGAATTATGGACTGGGAGAAAACCGAGTTTGAAATATTTAAGAGTATGGGGTTGTTGTTCTGAAGCTAAGATATTTAATCCACATATTGGAAAATTAGATCCTAAGACAATAAGTTGCCATTTCATAGGGTACCCTGAAAGATCTAAAGGGTATCGGTTTTATTGTCCTGATAGAACAACTAAGTTTGTAGAAACAAGGCATGCTGTGTTCTTAGAAAATAATGAGGACCTGGAACCTAGGAAAATTAATATTGAAGAGAAGCGGGTTTACGTTCCTTCACCGCTTATCCTAGAGATTTTTATTCCTACACTTCAGGTGGTTGCACCTCCAGTACCAAATACTGTTGATGCACCCACTGTTGGGGTCTCTGAAATTCCTAATGACATACCTAATGATGAGCCTCAGCAGTCTCCTGCGCCTCAGCAGCCTCCTGCAATAGTTGCTGAACCTATTAGAAGATCACAGCGGGAGAGAAGATCTGCCATCCCAAATGATTATGTTGTTTACATGAATGAGGATATTAATGATATAGGGAAGGTAGATGATCCCACCTCTTATAAGGAAGCAATGATGAGTGAACATTGTCCTAAATGGCTTGATGCCATGAAGGATGAACTAAAGTCTATGAGCACTAATGATGTATGGGACTTAGTAGAAATTCTCGTGAGTCAAAGCGAGGTGTAAATGGGTCTACAAAACAAAGCATGACTCTAAGGGAAATATCGAAAGGTTCAAAGCAAGACTCGTAGCAAAAGGCTTCTCACAAAGAGAGGAGATTGATTATAATGACACTTTTTCTCCTGTCTCAACTAAGGATTCGTTCAGAATCGTTATGGCACTTGTAGCTCATTATGATTTAGAGCTACATCAGATGGATGTTAAAACGGCATTCCTTAATGGCGATTTGCAAGAAAATGTTTACATGACTCAACCGGAAGGTTTTGTCGTGGAAGGCAAAGAGCATATGGGATGTCGACTTAAGAAATCTATTTATGGCTTAAAACAAGCATCGAGGCAGTGGTACCTCAAATTTGACAAAGTTATAAGGAATTTTGGATTTAAGGAAAATGAAGTTGATAACTGCATATATGTTAAGTTCAAGGGGAGTAAATTCACCATCTTAGTGCTTTATGTGGATGATATCTTATTGGCTAGCAGCGATAAGGATATCTTTGTTTGAAACCAAGAGATTTCTCTCATCCAATTTTGATATGAAGGATCTCGGTGATGCCTCTTACGTTCTTGGCATTGAAATTCACCGACAGTCCAAAGGAGTATTAAGTTTATCTCAAAAGCATACGTTGATGAGTACTAAAGAGATACAATATGCATAAATGCTCGCTCACCCGCCCTATCGTTAAGGGCGATAAGTTTGGGACATTTCAATGTCCAAGGAACCAATATGAAACCGATCGAGATGAAGATGTTCCTTACGCTTCATTTGTCGAAAGCATTATGTATGCTCAAGTAAGCACACATACGACTTAGCTTTTGTAAGGAATGCTTGGCGATATCGGTCAAATCCAGACCGGACCCTGGAAGGCCGTTAAGAAAGTCTTGCGTTATATGCAAGCTACTAAGCATCTCATGCTCACATATAAGCATACCGATAACCTTGAAGTTGTTGGTTATTGATTGATTTTGCGGGATATGTTGATACTAAGAAATCCACGTCAGTTATATCTTCACACTCATTGGAGGAGCTATCTCGTGGAAAGCTCCAAACAACCCTTACGGCATCTTCAACGATGCAAGCCGAGTTTGTGGCATGTTATGAGGCTCAAGCGTGCGTATGGCTTAAGAACTTTATTCCGGGTCTTAGAGTGGTTGACAACATTTCTAAACCACTCACCTTATACTGCGATAACGAACCCGCAGTCTTTTATGCGAGTAACAACAAGTCAAGTGGTGCTGCCAAACACATTGACATTAAGTATCATGTTGTGAAAGATAGAATCCAGGATCAAACCATTAGTATCAAGCATATTAGTACTAAGTCAATGCTTGCGGATCCGCTTACTAAAGGCTTACCACCCAATATATTTCGTGATCATGTTGCCGGCATGGGTTTATTGGAAAGCCTCTGATTCTGGATAAAGGACCTTAAAACGAACCAACTCCCATTAAGTATAATGAATATCCATTTCAAAGATGAGATAGTACACTATAGGTACTGAGGTCGTATGACATTTTATTGGTCATGCGACATATTACCTTGGTATGCTATTTTATTGAGGATGGGCTTATGTTGTTAGCCTTTCGATCAAAGGGGAGAATGTTGGGTTGATCTAAAGAATCGCTTGAGAATCACGGGGCAACACCCACACGCATACGATCGGGGCTCTACCAACAGAATTGGTCTAGGTCCCGTTCACCGGCGCCATAAAAAAGAGAAGAGGGTATCGGCAGGCTTGCGCTCTCGTGTGCATGTCAAGACTACAAACCCTAACATATCCGATCCATCACGGGCTCTCAAGTGGGCGAAGACCGAAGGCCGTAGAACCGCCGTCATCACTACTACCTCCCGGTGACTCAAGCCGAGGCCGGTGCTGCTCGATATCGCCGACCCGTCGCTCACAACAATCAACCCTAAGCAACATATGGCTTCACCGGGATCTGGTACGCGTTTTAGATTCCGCACTAATGTTTTTAGTTAGGTGTTCTCTTATGAGCTAGGGTTCATGTTTTTAGATTAGATCTATAGCTAACACATACAGGCATATAGCTTTACAATTCCAGAAGAATTAGAAACAGACAAAGAAAGAGGTAAAAATGGAATACAACTACGAATTATGGGTGACAAGAACATTAAGATTGCCAGTTGGCTATTAAAACTAGCTCTTCAGGTGGTCTTGAGGGATTGGCGGTTGCAACTGGTCCTCCAGTTCTTGTGGTGGCAAGGGTGGTTCAGACATGTCCTGCGGCTCTTGTCGTGGCAATGATGGTTGCAACTGATCCTGTGGCTGCTGTGGTGGCAACTGATCCTGTGGCTGCTGTGGTGGCAACGGCGACTGCTGCTGCTCTCCTTGCAGTATTCGTTGTGAGTGCAGGTGCTGATCACCTTGCCACACCCAAACAATATCCTTGAGTGCTGGCCTTATTTCCTCTTTCACCAGCTTTTGATACTCCATAGTATCTCCATTAGTCTTTTTCAACTCAACTAAGAGGAAAGAAGGGGCAGCCTCAAAAATCTCTACATCAAGCTCAAGAAAACCCTTCTTTCCTTCCTTCGGTGCTGCCAACTTCAAGATTCCATTTTCTTTCTTCTTAACTTTTAGTTTCAAGCGTTTGCCCAGTTCCTTCAGCTTTGTAAGTACTGTTGTTACAGGTTGCCTGGTGGTAAATCGTTCTTCCCTTCGACCATACTTATCCTCAAAAAACCCTGATAGATTAAACCTTGTTGAGAGAGAGATAATGTCAAATGCATTCAGGTTTGGGAGGCTTAATGACCCTTGATTTCCCTCAGAAGTGCTGCATTCTGTCGAACCTGAGGTTGTAGCTTCACCTGAACAAGTGTTGTCTGTTGTTTCAGTCTCATTTTTCTTTGCATTTACCTCAACTGGTCTTCTGTACCAAGCACTTCTCTTTATCCTCGAGATTGAAATCCTAGTACTTGGATCTGAATCGAGGATTTTATGTAAAAGCTCCTTCAGCTCAGCAGAAAAATACCGAGGGCATCTAAAGTCCGCTTTGGAAATCTTTCTATACATCTCTATCAGATTTGTGTCATGGAAAGGAAGGTAACCAGCCACAAGCACAAACAGAACTACTCCACAAGACCATATATCTGCCTTTGCGCCATCATAGCCTTTCCTGCTAAGCACTTCAGGCGCAACATAAGCGGGGGTTCCACATGTGGTATGGAGGAGACCATCTTGCCTCTTCGACTCAGCCAGGGCACTCAAACCAAAATCTGAGACTTTAAGGTTTTCATTCTCATCCAGGAGTAGGTTTTCAGGCTTCAAGTCACGGTGATAAACACCTCGACTGTGGCAATAGTCAACAGCACTGATCAACTGGTAGAAATACCTCCTTGCAGCATCCTCACTAAGCTTTCCCCCCTTTGCTATTTTGTTGAAAAGCTCACCACCTTTAGCATGCTCCAAAACAAAATAAATCTTACTCTTGCTAGCCATGACCTCAAAAAGCTGCAGGACATTTGGATGCCTCACCAATCTCATTATTGAAATCTCCCTCTTTATCTGCTCCATAAGCCCAACCTTCATGACCTTGTCCTTGTTGATCATCTTTATGGCAACAGCTTGGCCGGATGTAAGATTACGGGCATAATACACCTTTGCAAAGGTTCCTTGTCCCAGCTGTTTCCCAATTTCATAACGGCCCATCAAGGTAGTCCTCCTCCCATCCATCGTATCAAGCTTTGTGAACGGAGTAAAACGAACAAACACAACAAGCCACTTATATAACAGTATCCACAGAGTAAACCTAATGAATGCAGCAGATGTTAACCGTCTTCACCAAGGTGGTGGCGTACAAATATAGAGTCCCTCGATCTACTGTGCTTCAAAACACGGAAAGGAGGAACGGTATCAGTATGCAGCACATTCTCATGAGAGCCCCACGATATGAGCTTGAAGGAAGCTCGGGCCTTGTTTGCACGAAACAGTAACTTTCTGTGCGAGCACATCTTTCTGCATTCCCAAGTCTTCTGCTGATCAACAACTGTCAGCCGGAAGAACAAACTGAATTAGAACATACACGTGTAATGCAGACGGAGATTAAGAGCTCAAATGAAAAAATACAAATTCAGTAGTCTTGGAGAACATTAGGTAAACATATTATTAGGTAATCAAACTAATTCTATCAGATTAAGTGCATGTGCCCCCAATGCTATCGATCAAACTAGGCTAGTATGAGGCACACAAGTACAACCAACGGATCAAGGCAATCAGAGTAACCATGTTTGATGATTGGGTTTAAGACAAAATGCTCTATTTTGAATTCTGAAAAACAACAATAGCAAAATCTAACTCATGCCTACACAGAGCTAAGTCCTGACAGATCATCAATAGCCAACCTTTTTTGCAAGAAACATCATAAAGCGCACAAATTCTACCCAGACGCAGCGAAATCGACGACTACGCGCAAACAGATCTCTTCAGGTAAGAAGAGCAGTACCTGATCAAGAACTGGCCGAAGAATAGCAGCGATTCCCAAACGACCCCATGTGAATCGATTGGAATCGATCTCGCGAAGCAAGTCGGGGCCGATTTGGTTCCTGTTTGACCCCTGGGAGCTTATTCTTCTCTAGTTTCTGGAATTTCTGGGCTCTCGAGCCTGGAGGCCGCGCTCTCAGATTTCTCCCTCTCGGGTGGTGGCGCCGAACCTTTGTGCTTTGATCCCTCGGAATCTTCTAATTTCGCTCTTAGCGCAAGTATATACGGCGGCGCGCTCCCCTGACTACGACGGGACGGCGTAGTGACTGGGCGGTGGTGGGCGGCCGTTTAGCTGTCGTCCCGAGGGAGCTTTTTCTTTACCGGGAATTGATTACTTATACTTTGTTTAGATGAATTTCGAGAATATATCATCATTTTCGATATAATTGGTTTTGTATCTTTCGCTTAGTATGATGCTTAATAAAATACCATATTTTTAATTATTTTATTCATATATGTTGGTTTTTCCACTTTTGACCATATAAAAAGACCGAGTTGCCCTCACCCGACCACGTTAGCCGGATCGATGGAGTTCTAGCCAAAGTTATTGGCAAGCGACTGGGGGAAGGAGTTCATGGCGGGAGGTGTCGGCGGGATGGCGGTGCACCCCCTCGACACGCTCCGCATCCCCCTGCAGCAGCCATCGTCTCCGCCCGTCAGCCCTTAGTAGATGTGGTTGCATGGCATCTCCTAGGCCTCGGTGCCGAGCTCGAAGGACTCCTTGCAGACAACGCAATGGGAGTCGAAGCTGGCGTGGGAGGCGACGATGGTGACGGTGGGCATGAGCTCGACGGTCGCCTTGCTGACCCCACGACGTCGGTGAGCGCATTCTTGCGGAACGATCTCACCGGCGGCGACCCCACCACTGCACCCTAACCACCCAACCAAAGAAGCAAACAACAAGCTCGGGTCAATCCAAAATTCAATCGATCACAAAAAGAGCTTCTTTTTTCTGCGGGGCCTGGACACTGGAGGAGGTACTTGGAGGCAGGGGGAGCACATTAGAGGAGGCAGCGGCAGCAAGGGAGGAGTGGTCGGGGTCAGTGTCGGCGTCGAAGGAGGCGTGATTGCAGTCGGGGTCCTAGGATGAGGAGGAGCCAGGGAGGCGGAGGGTGAGGGGGGTGTCCTCGAAGTCGAGGCCAAAGGCGACGGAGGTCTCGGTGGAGCCCCCCCCCCCTCTGTCTCCACTGACATGGCCGACGACGGTTGGGCTTTGCGCGCAATGGTTGTTGACGCTGCTATTGGTGCTTCCTCTTTGTGAGGGCAAGATAGAGGAGGCGAGGAGCACTCTGGAAGAAGAGAATGGAGGAGGTTGGTTATAGGCAAGAGCAACTCGGTCTTTTCACGTGGTCAAAAGTGAAAAAGCCTACAGAAATTAATAAAATAATAAAAATAGAGTATTTTAGCAAGCATCAAACTAAACAAAGGATATAAAACTAATTAAATCGGGAATGATAGTATATTCTCAAAACTCATCTAAGCGAAGGATAAATAATCAATTCCTTTTATGATTTGGCACGTTTTTTTTCGTAATAGCAAAATTAGCCTCTGCTTGCACGCAATTGCAAAAATATCACCATGGTAGGCTAGGTAAGTCACCTACAGCTCTCTCAAACCGTGATAGGATGGAGGCTCGCGGCTGTTGTGGTCCGATACCGCGGCGGGAGACATGCCACATTGCGTATTAGGTTCCTTCTGCGGACTGGGAGCACGGTAGAATCCTGCCGCGCACCCCAAGAGCGGTACGTGACCCACCCACCGCGCTGTTCCATTCATGCCGCGGTCCGGAAGCATTGTGATCCTGTCTAGCTTATTGTGGTATTATTTTTGCAATTGTGTAAAGTAGAAGTTATTTTTACTGTTACAAATAAAAAAATAGTTGCCAAATCAGCGAAAACTCCGTGTTGAGGTAACGGTACGGGGGCTCTGCTTGAGTTCTTGCCCCTAATGTTGTCGGATTCCACGGGATTAGGGGCTGTTGGATCCGATGCGTGTTTAGATAGGTGAATTTCGCTGGCCTCCAGCCCATGGGCGATGGGCCGGTTGTGAAACTGTTTGTCTTGGCTTACCCTACCGTTCCAAAACGGTAAAAGAAAGAACACAAGAGAACACGAGAGATATGCGGGAGGAAAAATACAGGAGAGAGAAAATACAGTGGATTTTGTATATGGCAACAGTGGGAAAAATTTGGAGAAAGAGTACCAAGACTATTTCATGTAGTATGAGTTCGTGAAGATTCTCCCCAGAATTCAGACTTGTCTAAGTCTTATCATTCCAATTCCACGATGCATCTTTCAAAACTAGACTGAAGTGACTTAGTGAATAAATCGCAAGATTTTCACATGACTTAGTATGCGAGACCTTAATTTCGTCCATCTTTTGCATTTCATGAGCATAGAAGAACTTGGGATTGATATGCTTTGTAAGGGGACTCTTCACATAACCCATCTGTACTTGGGCGACACAAGCTGCATTATCTTCATAGATAATGGTAGGGGTTTGTGCGGTATCCAATCCACATGACTGCTGGATGTGGTGAATCATCCGTCGAAGCCAAGAACATTCTCTTGAGGCTTCGTATAGTGCTATGATTTCTGAGTGGTTCGTCGAAGTAGATACAAGACTTTGCTTAGACGATTTCCATGAAACTGCGGTTCCACCACACAGGAATACATAGCCTGTTTGTGATTTAGCTCAAAGCTTGGTCGACAGTACCCAAACATCTGCGTAGCCAATCATGGTAAGGTCTTGGTTCTTTCTGTAGAATAGACCAAGATCTTTGCTTCCTTGGAGGTATCGGAAGACGTCTTTGATTCCCTGCCAATGCCTTTTGGTAGGTTCTGCACTGTACCTTGCTAATAGGTTTACTGCAAATGCAATATCCGGTCTAGTACAGTTTGCTAGATACATGAGTGCTCCTATTGCACTCAGGTATGGGAATTCCGGTCCCAGGACTTCCTCCCCCTCTTCTTTAGGTCTGTACGGGTCCTTGTCTTGCTGCAAGGATCTCCCGACCATCGGCACTTTCGAAGGATATGCCTTTTCAAAACCAAACCTCTCCAACACTTTCTGAGTGTATGTTGACTGATGTACTAGAATACCTTCAGGGGTATGCTCAAGCTGCAGGCCTAGGCAGTACTTGGTTTTACCCAAGTCTTTCATCTCGAACTCTGATTCCAGGTAAGAGCTTGCTTTCTTAATATCTTCCATGGTTCCGATGATATTCAGATCATCTACATATCCGAGATTATCAGAATCCATCCAGGATCATTTGATATAAAACACAGGACAATCCTCATTGTTCGTGTAGCCTTTCTTGCAGAAAGTCACTTAGCGATTATACCACATTACGCTCGATTGCTTCAATCCATACAAAGTGACTTTACGAGTTGCACATCGCATGCATTTCTATTTGCTCTGTCTTGGTTCGGGACAGGGATACCTTCCGGTACCTTCATGTAAATGTCGAATCTAAGTTCCCATAAAGGTATGCAGTTACCACATCCATCAATTTCATTTCCAAATTCAAGTTTACTGCCATTGAGATTAAATATCTAAAGGTAGTTCCGCCCATGACCGGGGAATAAGTTTCATCATAATCGACTCCTGGTCGTTGGGTGAAACCTTGTGCAACAAGCCTTGCTTTATGTCTTACAACTTCATTATTTTCATTTCTCTTTCGAACAAATACCCACTTATGCCCTACTGGGTGCACATGGGGAGGCGTGCGGCTTACAGGCCCAAACACCTCTCTTTTATTCAGAGATATTAGTTCTGCTTCTATTGCCTTCTTCCAATCTTTCCAATCTGATCTTTTCTTACATTCAGCGAGCGACGCAGGCTCTGGATCAAGATCGATGATTGTGGCAATTTTCTTTGCAAAATAAATGTCGATATTGTACGTTGTTCTATTCATAGATTCTCCGTGGTCACATAATTTATAGCTATTTCTTCATGGGCGATACTTCTAATGTTTCTACTTGCTTACCGCTGCTTTGGATGGGGCAAGTCCCTTTAGTTTTTCAGCTCGATGTGTGCGCACACATCCATGCTGATATCTCCCTCCGTGGGAATATTCAAATCTGGTATGCCTTTTCTTTGAAGGTTCCATACGGTGCAGTCTCAATTGGCTCCTTTCGGTTATGGGGAACTTCAGTGATCGGTTGTTTCAAGTCCTTCTTATCCTTTTCGCCAAAGCGTCCCCTGCACTTGGGATTCGAGGGGCAAGTTCTCGCCCTTTATTCCGAGGCCTGCGGACGGGATTAGGGATACCTTCAATTTTCTTTGGTATTTCAACCTCTCCGGCGCATTATGCGTGTGCACATGCGACTTGGTTACACTTTTCAAATCACTAAAGTGGTCAGCGGTTGATTCGCTAATGCTTGCAAATCAATTATCTTACGGACTTCTATTTGTTTCACCGGCGCTGGTCATGTGCATGGATTCCCGTGGCTTGCCACGTCAGTTCCCGACATTTTTCATCAAGGGGTTGATTTCCTTCCCCTAATGACGGGAAACTATCCTCATCGAATATGTCGTGGCGGTCAGATGCAAATCTCCAAATATTGGGTCCAGATACTTGATTATGGATGTTGTCTCATAACCAATGTATATCCAGACTTTCGGAGAGGGCCCATTGCGATTATTGCGGTGGTGGTATAGGTACATAAACCTTGCAACCAAACCTTCAAGATGGGATATTTTGGTGTTGACCCTTGCGCTAGTTGCATAGGTGAATGGATGTTATATCGATGGTCGAAAATTGATGAGAGTTATTGCGTGTAGGACTGCGTGTCCCCAACATGTAGTTGGCAAATTACAATTCTGCAAGAGCGGTCGGGCAATGAATTTAATTCTTTTAATCAATGCTTCTGCTAGTCCATTCTGGGTGTGGACATGTGGTACAGAGTGCTCAACGGTAATTCCCATTGCCATACAATAATCATCAAAAGCCTTTGAAGTAAATTCTCGGCGTTGTCCATCCCGATGGACTTCACATGATGATCGTGGAAATTATTCTTAATCTTAATTATCTGCGAGATCGGCTTTGCAAAAGCGTGGTTTCGTAGATAGTAAGCATACGTCACGACCATTTCGAGGAAGCATCGATGAGCACCATAAAGTACCTAAATGGCCTCGACAGGCTGTATAGGATCAAGAATGTCTCCTCGGATACGATCCAGAATGCGAGATTTCATCCTTTACTTTCGAGTAGAGGGTCTAGTAATCATTTTCCGTTGGCACATGCAGGCACACGAGCAAACCTGTAAGATGTCCCCGGTAGACCAATAGTCCATCTAGGTGATATTTTTCCTGCCGTTCGTGTAGGATTTGTACTTTTACACGAGAGGGAGGAGAGGCTGCATGCTCAAAGGGCGAGCCGTCGCTTCTGCACCACGTAACCCTAACACGTGAGCCAAAGGTCATAGGATTATGGAAATAGTACCACGGACACAGCCCCGCTACCGCGTGTCTGACGCCCGAACAAGGCGTGTTCATACGACCATGTCACATTACCTGCTCTGCCGGTCCTCCGCCGGACGTGTCACCGCCGCACATTATAATTACCACTAATTAACAACAAGTCATTACTTAACAATTAATTAGCTACGGCTACATAACTATAACCATTATTTAATTAACATTAATTAATTATGACTAATTAATTAATTAATACTTAATTAATATTGATTACTTATGACTAATTAATTACAACTAATTAACTACAATTATTTAATTATAAATACTTAATTACTACTAATTTAATTATCACTTATAAACTACGATTAAATCACCACTAATTAACTACGACTAATAAATTATAACTAATAAACTACGACTAAAATAATCACAACTAATGCATACGTAAAATTTTTATCTTCCCTTGATGTCTACCACACTGTACTTATACGGTCCGAAGCACCGCTCTAAACACTATTTAATCCACATCGTAATCCGAAAAAAAAAATCAGTTCAATTCTCTGTGCTCTCAGCGACGAGCGTGAGAACGAAAATGAATTCGAGAATAAGAGTAAGCGTGAGCGCGACACCGATTTTTATAGCCACACAAAGGCGTTTCGCGTCGACCGCGAAGCAACGAGAGAGAATCTTGCATGCTATGCGCCGTGATTATGCATGTGTCGTAGCAAAAAGATCAAACAATATATAAAAGGGAACCCTAGTTACCGCAAAGGGATTCCAGGGAATCCTCAAGGGGGGCAGTGTCAAGAGTGACTAATGTATTAATTATCTCAAAAACTAGTGCGTCCTATTACATGGGGGAGGTAGCTTATTTATAGCATTCTGATAGGGTATGTGAGATTATATATCTATCCCTAAGAAGGTCTGCCACCCCTAGGGGTTGCAGGGACTTTTCCTCTCCCTACACGTAGCCTTTGGCCCATGGTGGACTTCCCTGGTCGTGGTCCATCTGGCTGGTACGCCTGGTCCACTGGTGCCATCCTCCTTTTCACCGTGTCGAGTGTCCCCAAGGCGCAGGGCCCCGGGTACCCTTCGGCGCCCCCGAGGTGGCCTCAGGGGACTCGCGTCTTCTGGGCCTGTGATGCTTCGACGGTCCTTCAGATGCCTCCGGGCCACCTCTAAAGCATCCGTCCTGCTAACCCACGTGGTCCTCCTGGCGGCCTTCGCTTGGGCTCCGAGGTCCCCTGGAAGGAGTTCTCGGTACCCTTCGGAGCTCTAGCTCATGGCCTTCGGAGGGGCGCCTCGCGGTCTTCGCAGGGTCGCTGGGGCCTGTGGGGTTACCCTTACGACAAGCCCCTTGCTGTCGAGGCCCTGCTTTATCATGGTTGAATTTGCGCCCTTTTTCGAAGGGTCCAGGCACACTATCCCCTTCAACATGACAAAGCATGTTCTATGCGGGGCTCCCACGGAGTGGGTCGCTTACCCTAGTGTGGAGGCTCCTTGGGTGTCGTGCGTTCTGATGCCGACAGTTAGGAGTGATCGCGCTTCTTTGGATTGTGCGGGCCACCCTTTATTGTAGTGCGCCATAATGCCTTATATTGGCATTAATAGCACCCCTTCGGTTTGAACGGGTTGTCCTCGTTTGGTGTGCTCCATAATGCCACTGGTTGGCATTGATGGCGCCCCTTCGGTTTGCATACGCCATAATATCAGTGGTTGGGGGGTACTGTGTGTGACACTTTCACGTGGTGGTGGCCCGTGGCGCTTTGGCTTCTTCACCTGTTTGTTGTGGTCTTGGTGTTTCTATAAAAGGAGGGTAACCCCGTCCCTCCTCAGTTCTTTTCCTTGCGCATATGAATCCCAGTTTTGCTCAAACTTTTTTACTTCCCGTTGCGAGGCCATGTAACCTCTAGAGCTCGGGTGTTGTGGTCTTTGGGACTTGATATGATGAGGCGCAGCAAGGATGGGGTGGGGACTATGTATACTAGTGACCTAGGTCAGTCCACGATGACAGAGCGGGTTCTCCGGGCCCTTGTTGCCGAAGGGAAGATTGAGAGCCTCGACAGGGTGCAGGTCCCTGGAGCGAAGAAGGTGCCAGAGCCCCGGGAGGACAAGGCGGTGGTGATCTTCGTCACGTTCTTCAATGCTGGTCTTTGGTTCCCGTGCGTGGCACTGGTCACACGGGTCCTTCAGCTATACTGTGTGGAGTTGGCGCAGCTAACGCCCAACTCACTCGTGAAGCTGATGGTCTTCGAGTGAATCATGCGCTCCACTAGGATGAGCGGGGAAGGGTGTATGTTCGCATTGTTGCACGACGGGTGCTGCCAGTCGAAGAAGAAGAAGAACACCAACGCGACGTTGAACTTTGGCAGTGTCAATTTTCAGCCGAAGGTGCGTTGCCAAATGTACATAACAACTTCGACCGCGAGGAACCGGTGGGACACTGACTTGACACGGAGGTGATTTTACTACTCATCCCCGGGCGGCGGCGACCTTCACTCCGGCTTATCCAACTCACGGCGGACCCAGAGATTGTGACGACGTCGCGGGAGTAGGCTCTCCTTCAACTGCTACTAGGCGCGACGAGGAGACTATCGGCGTGGGATCTTGTCTCGGAGTTTTGTGCCTTCGGGGTTTGGCCCCCGCGCAGGGCTGGAGGGTGGAGTTGGGGGACTCAGCAGACGGTCTTCTGACACTCACCATGGCGGGGAGCGAAGGTTCATCTCTGCTCTAAGTTTATTGTTATTATTAACACTACAATCTGTTATTGCTGCAGTTGCTCCGATCACCGGTGAAGAGCATGCGAAGTGTGCTGGTGTTGCGTCAGCCTCGGCTGAATCGCGCCTATATGGACCAGGTTGTTCTCCTAGTGGAGCGGCAGGATCCCGATGAGGGCCAAAAGAACCAGGCCTGCGCGCTCGAGGAAGGTGATGCCAGGGAGCCGATCGTTGTGATGCCATGGCGCACCATTGAGCTGGCAACTTGGGCGCTGGTTCATGCGCGCGGGTTGATGCAGTGGGGTGGCCATCGAAGCGCACTATGCCTAGTACCCCAGAGCGAGTGGTGAGCGCTCAATTAATCAGCTCGTCCCCTGTGCTGGGTGGTGCAGCGAGTGTCGCAGGGCACGATGCGATGGAGGAGGGGAGGGGTGGCCAGCTCGTTTGGCATAGCGGGCTAGCTCATTTTACTATAGGGCATCGAGGATACTATCGTGGTGGCTACGCTCGTAGGCAAGGAGGCGACTGGTGGTTTTTTTTTACTTACACCTTGGACATGTACTGCTTTGCAGCTTTGAGCAACAAGGGAGGTGAGCGGGTTGATGCAAGCGCCCCTGTCTGGCAGAGCTTTAAGGCGGTGCCTTCACCGGCTTCCAGTCCGAGGGCCACTAGTACTGCTGACTTGGGTTTGTTATGTGCTGCGAACTTCAAGGTTAGCACGGGTGCAGCGGGGGACTACGAATAGATAGCACGCTTCGCTGCCCCTTTGTACGTGGGAGAGCTTTTCTGGAGCATACCCTCCAAGAAATGTTCTGGTCCATTGAGGCGAACGCTGCGAAGGTACGGGCAGTGGTTTACCTTTTTATTCCCATGATTTGCTATTTACTGATTTGAGACTTGTTTCGTGTAGACGCTAATGCTGCTGTGCACACTCGAGGGAGATGTCTTGCGGCTTCGATGAGATTCAGAAGAAGGTCAACTCGGAGCATGCTCGGCGTGAATCGCTGCACGCGGAGTGCGAGTAGGTGCGGGCGGAGTGCGAGGCCTTGGTTGAGAAGGCGAGAGCCCTCAAAACATGAGTGGCAGATCTAGAGGAGGAATGCCGCACCCTCTGAGAGGATATGCTGGCGCTGCGAGGCCTTCGGGCTAATCTCGAGATGGAGGTTCATACCAAATACAATCTCTCATAGTTTGTGGTTTGGGCGACTTGGGAGGCCATGGAGGCCGTGAAGGACACTGTTGTTGTGCTCGGAGAACTACCTCCTCCGTGGCGCCACTCCATGGATGAGATAGTTGTCATGCTTGGATGTCTTCATCGCGTCGAGGAGGTCTACTTGCCGGCGGCCCGAGCGTATGGGAACCATTGGGCCAAGGTGGTCTGGACGATGGCCTTCGCCTCTTTGGACAAGGCCGGGTGTGGTCACCTAGACGCCCTCGCTACACGCTCTATGGCGTTGGCGACTGCTGAGGAGGTTGCCGCCAGACATTGTCGTACATGGAAGGCTGGCCAAGTATTTGTCTAGGACTTCTGGTGCCGCGTGGCCGCGATGCGGTGATGGACTCCCTTCGGGGAGTGCAAGCTCATAAGAGGAAGGGGAGGGCTCCAACAGATGCCCTAGAGGGCGTCGAGCGAGGGGCCACCAATGGAGACAATGTATGACCCTCTGCCCGCGTGAAGCACCATAAGTTTAGATTTCTTTTTCTTTTTCTTTTTGTGTAGACAGGCTTTTAGCTATTTGGATTATGTCCATTTTTTTGGCACCTTAGGGGCCCATGTACTGAAGGGGGTTGCGTGGGTGGTTCACCTCTTTTTGTAATGACCCATTCTGAATGAAATATTTTTGCAAACTGGGTTCTTTGAATGTTCGGTGTGCTTGGCCTTGTGCACTGTCTACACATTTTAGCTTCGTGCTTTGCGTAGGTCAACCCGCAATTATACCGATACACTGCGGCGGGAGCTTGACCCTCTGAGGGGCGTATGCCAAAGGTCGTGGCTCCCTGCGCGAGCCGAAGGCTGCCTTCGGTCTATCTGGCCTTTGTAGTTATGCTACCAGGGTAGTGTGCCATGATGCTACGTTGCAGCGATGGAAATTGGAGAATCTAGATGGAACCATGGAGAAGTTTTGGATTTTTCGCAAGCGCAAGGCCGTCGCCGTTCGCAACGAGATTGCCAATATTTTGGAGCAGTGAGGCCATGTTGTACGTGGGGATGCACCTTCAAATTCAAGTGCAGGATCTGCTGCTTCAGTTCCGACCTCACTGTGACGAGGATTAAAACCTCGATGTATTATTTTAATACATATGAGAAGAACATACGACTTCGTGGTTGTAACCCCTAAGGCTAACGAACTCACTGGTCGTAAGGATTTCGGAGGTTACACAATAAATACCCTGATCGGACAAGGTCCCGTACCTAGTCCCCGACCAATAACTACTCGTAAGGCTATGAACTGGTATCATCTGGATCAGAATCCAGATATATCCTTACCGTGTGATGAATGGAACACGTTCTGTATATTCCATACCACGCGATGTTACATAACTCTAAGACACTGGACTACGGTTGAATGTCTCACCGACATATAACCGCACAACAGTCGATATCCTGTTAATTGGCACCTCTCTCCGACCAGATGCGTCACTTCCTAACATGCGTCTCTCTAGAGGATAATTGCCACCGCTTCATTAACTACTTAAGGAGGACCGCAGAAGATGGGGAGAAGGGGAGATTGAAGGCAATTGAGAAGATTAGCAGTTGATTCCCATAGCAAGCATTGTATTCTAGTGTAACTAGGATTAGCCTTTTGTCTTAAGACAGACATTCCTTATAATAGCCAGTTCATAGCAATAAAAAGTGACCCCATTCCATTCCAGGAGATACGCTCTATTTTCCTCTGTTTTTTATATATTCATAAGATCGGCGATTTGATCGTCGACAGCCAGCGAAGAGTCGCCGAGACGGAACCTTCTGATGAGGAATTGCGAGAGTGGCTGCCATGCCCAGATGTGATCTACGCTAAAGCGTCATAGCCGTCGCCCTTGTCTAATATGTAGTTATATATATTTGGTGTGTTTGTTGATCGAATTGTAGTGTACCTCATGTATCTTCTAGCTTTACCCATTGTAAGATATATGTATTTGCTTGTGGTGAATAAAGCCCATTTCATTGGTGCATGTGTGTTGCGTAGTCCCTTTTTCGGGAGGGGGCGAAGCCTAGCATCGGTCACATAATTTTTTAGTTGGCCCCGTCAATAAGGAGCGCAAGGCTTGATCTGATGGTAGCTTTTGCTTCGGGCCTGGCCAATGCTTTGTGCGCAGCCTCTTGTGTTTCAGGCACAGCCGAAAGGATCCGTAGTATCTCGTAGAACACTTCTAGCGGAGGATGCTCATCGGAGCCGGCCAGCTTTGTGAGCTTGTCAGTTGCCTCATTGTTACCTCTTGGGATGGTTTGGAAGGTGATGCCAAGGAAGTGTTTGGCTGCCGCCCATACTGCAGTTAGCTACCTCGCCATTTCAGGGTACCTGGCCGTGAATGATTTTTGAAGTGTCCCGCCATTAGACAGGAGTCGCTTTTGATGATTATGCACTTCGCCCCCAATGCCTTTACTTTGCGGAGGCCCAACAGTAGGGCTTTGTACTCTAAGGCGTTGATTGTTATCGGGAAGTCAAGGCGGGCAGCGTGCGACACGCTTTGCCTGTCCGGGGTGACCAAGATGGCAGCTACATCGGCCCTGCGATGCACCAAGATCCGTCGGTGTAGATTGTCCACGAGGCCTTGAACCTACTTTGGAGTTGTTTTTAGATTTGGGGGTCTACTCGACGATGAAGTTGGTGAGGGCCTTTGACTTGATGTTCGTTCGCGCCGTGAAGGTGATGTCGAAGGGTGCCAACTCGGCCGCCCAATTGCCTATTCGCCTGCGGCCTCCTTGTTCTATAGCATCAGTGCTAGTGGGTAGGCGTACTCTTCCATTTTGTTGAAGAGCTCCACCAAGGTGCGAATGGGCTTACGAGTCAACCTCTCCGATAGGGCCCCTCTAAAGTTCGCATGTGGCTGTGTTTATGACAGTGGTTTAATTGACCCCTTCACTTGGCAATTCACCTCCGTGATTTTTTAAGAAGCTGTGGGGGGACTCACTCAGGGCTTGCTTTATCGCAAACAGGTGCCCCGTATCCTTTGGCTCGGTATAATTTCCTTGAAAGTTGTTGCGCATGAGATCCCGCAACTACTCCCATGCGTATATGGACCGGGGAGGGATGGTGAAGAACCATGTCAGCGCACACCCCTGAGGGTGAGGGTGATGCTTTTTGCTTTAGTGGTGTCATCTCCTTCGACTACTTCGATGACAGTTTCGTACACCCGGAGGAACTCTGAGAGGTCCATGCACCCTTCGAAGGGCTTGACATCCGGCATTTTGAAGCCTGGAGGCCAGCGGGCCGTCTCCAGTGCCGCGCTCAACAGGAGTTAGGGTCCCCTTGGAGCAGCGGAGCCGGGGATACGATTATAGGTGATGAAGGGGCGGCCTCCTCCCCTCTGGTGGTTTGCCCCTGTGTGAGGGACGTGAGCCGGAGCGGGGCTGCGAGGGCCACCTCTGCCGGCTGCCAAAGACCCAGCGTCTTCGACGGAGGTTCGTTAGTTCCCACTGGAGGGCTTTGTAGGCTTCTCGGGTCACGCCCACTACCCTAGGCGGAGGTGGACCCACCGGGTGGATCTCGGGGAGAGATGCCTTGGTGGGCTGGGTGTTGCTTCCGTCAATGTCTCTGTTTGTGGAGTTATTTGCTTCCTCCTCAGTGGCTTTAGCGGTGATCGTTGTTACAGCGAAGGTTTTGCTTTGTTTAGCCCTTGAGGTGCTCGGGGCCACAACCGCTGCAGCCGTTGAGACCTTGGGTATGACCTTCCGAGGGGGCCATGTTGATGCTTTAGACGTAGTACTTCATGACTTTCTTGGCGGTCTCCACGGACGGTGCCAATTGTTGTAGCAAAAATACCATACAATATATAAAGGGGACCCCGATTACCGCAAAGGGGTTCCAGGGAATCCTCAAGAGGGGACCAGTGTCAAGAGCGACTAATGTATTACCTTTCTCAAAAATGATTCCATCCTATTACATAGGGGAGTCAGCATATTTATAGCCTTCCGACAATGTATGTGAGATTACATGCCTACCCCTAAAAAGGTCTTCCACCCCTAGGGGTTGCAGGGAATTTTCCTCTCCCTACACGTAACCTCTCGCTCATGGTGGACTTCCCTGATCTTGTTCCATCTGGCTAGTACGCCTGGTCCACCAGTACCATCCTCTGTTTGCACCGCGCGGAGTGTCCCTGGGTAGCGGGGCTCCGGGTACCCTTCGGCGCCCCTGAGATGGCCTCGGGGGACTCGAGTTTTCTGGGCCTGTGATGCTTCGGCGGTCCTTCAGATGCCTTCGGGCTACCTCTGAAGCATCCATACTGCTGACCCATGATGTCCTCCTGGCGGCCTTCGCTTGGGCTCCAGGGTCCCCCCCCCGAAGAAGTACTCGGTAACCTTCGGAGGCTCCAGCTCATGGCCTTCGGAGGGGCCTCGCGTTCTTCACGGGTCGCTGGGGCCTACGGGGCGCCCCTACCATAGCATGCATGTGGACGAAGATAGCCAGGTGATGGAGTTGATAGATGGGATGAGGGGAAAGATTGAGGGGACATGGGGTGTTTTTAGCAAAAAGTGAAAGCGTGTATGTGCCCTAGTCGTAGGGCGATGTTGTTTCAAGATTAAATACAGTGCCACCAGGGCACGACAGCGGGGATGTGGTGGGCGTTCGGTCCTAGGGGGAGTGGAACGGCTTGTCCGGGTGCCAGGTATGCAGCGGTGTCGCTTCCGGGGTAGGGGGTCGGCGGAGCGAGTGCCGTGGCCTGGTCGCATGGACATGCCTTGTCTGGGTGCTAGAGGCGCGTTTGTGGTGACATGGCGACACGAGGCGCATCCGGTCCCCAGACGAATGGTGGAGATGAAATCCGGGGTGTGGGATGCACGGTTTTGGATGCATGTTGGCCCCCGTCACGTTTGTTGTGCCATTTTTGGCATTACGGCCCGTGAACAGATAGTTTTGTTTATAACGGTAGGCTAAAAACTCAATAAACACCCCAACAAACAATGTTGAAGCAGAGCCATCCTTTCGCGATGTGGTTTTGTGTGGCTAAAGTGAACGTAGTGGTGTGACCAGCGAACATAGTGCGAACACTGTTGGCTCAACGAAGACCTTGTTCGGTGGCACCCGATGACTCCGGAGTTGGAGACGCCTAGATGTGGAAGATGAAGCTCAAACCTGGCTGGATCTACATACCGTTGGCTTGGATCTGGCTGAATCGGAGTTGTGGCCACATAATCCAGCATCCTGCAACGATGGAGGTGAAGTAGGGCGAGGAGGTGTGGTTGACTAGGGGCAGCAAGTGGTGGGGAGTGGCGAGGGAGAGGAGATGGTCTAGACTGGGAGGATGGTAGGAGAAGGAAAATAAAAGCGGGCGATTGGTGCTGGTGGGAGGAGGAAGGAAGGCAAAGGTGGGGAAAGTGGTGGGATATATAAAAAAGCTGACATGTGGGCCCATTGTAAATAAAATTTTAAAATGGATGGGTGTTATTATCGATATTTTATCATCGATCTTATGATATAAATGTTGGAGACACAATACTTGAGATCACACAAGAAAAACAATTGCTTTTTTAGACAAGTTCAGGCACTCCTTGGAGATAATAACAACCATTTGTTCTTGTATTGAATGTGTTTATAGAGTGAAATAAGTCACGGAGACTAAGTCTAACGGCTTCGTATGCCATGAATCTCTATGATCATCTCTCTCTGTCTGTGGGCACCGTCCTTTATATAGCCTTCGAAGGGGGTGGCATTGTTAGGTGTCAGAAGTCGTCTTGCCTGAATGCACACGTTGGTTACAGTTATTATCAGAGAGACATCCTCCTACACGTTAGTCATGCGATTACGCGAGAGACAGAGTGGACTACGTATGGTTATGTCAAAATAAATAACACGTGTATTAACTACTACGCGTGAATAAGTGTAGTGTACAGAGTCCTTAGTCGATAGAGTCCACATATTCATGGGTTTTATCAACTATGAGGCAGTCATGAGTAGACCTGATCGTAGCGACCTTACAACCATAAGGTGGTTGTATATGGTGGTCGTGATAGACATTACCACTATAGGGTGGTTGTGATAGATCTTACGACCATAATGCGAAGTTACTCTATACTTCCCGTGCTCCTCGTCACACATAAAACTGCTTCTACTTTTTTGGGAGGGTAAAATATAAACACAAACACAAACACGAAACTAACACATTTGCCACTGGGAAATTACCCAAAAGCCCAATGGCGTCCATGTAATTCCTCCAAAACACACAGGCCAAACAGCAAAGTGCTATTTAACGGCTGCCGGCTGAGCTAGTAGCCGTAGGAGAAAACGGGAAGCAAAAGGGGCAGCGGCATGACGGGAGGGAAGAAAAACGAGAAGAGGGGGGAAGGCTGAGCTGTCTCCTGTTACTGTTATTAGTGCCTTCCACGCCACCACAATCGCGGGGCGAGCACTTTTCTTGTGAGCCACGAGCCGTATTATTGCGACGACCGTATGCACGTCGTCCTGGACCAACCAGAGGCCTACGCGTGCCGAGGCCGGCGCGTCTGTTCGGAGTTGGACCCGTCTTCAGGAGGGGATGGCCACGTGTGCGGTTTTCGTGTGGTAAAATGGCACCTCCCCTTTCGTTGGTATTGGGTGTATCTCCATTCTCCAGCAATCGACGCTGCCTGCCATCTTTCGGCTAGATACTTGCGACCTTTCGTCGTGTGCCATCTCTAACCACAGCCTCTTCTTATTCGGCATGGCTAATGTGTCACATGCTCCCTCATCAAGGCCGATCTGGGCAGCCTGAGAAAACGGGCTCAAGCCGAGGCCTCCTGGGCAGAGAAGGCACATGTATATGGGTCAATCTTACACTCTAGCACAGGCCACGGGGCCGAAAGTGCAATACCATCGTATTCGAAAACTACGACGGACAACCATGATTTGACCCCAACAAATAGACCTGATGACCAGGCAATTTGGTCTAGCTAATATTTTGGGCCTATGTGAGTGAAGGCGCCTTACCAATTTTCACCCTTTCCCAGTGGGCTGCCAGCATCGAGTTGTAGGCCAATGTTTGCTTCCACCGTCAGAGATGTCCAAGTTTGCCCAACATGTTACCCGTATTTGCCAAAGTTGTGGTCAAAATCGGAGGCACAACTTACCGTGTCATATTACACGTGGGAACTAGCTGAAAAAAAGTTATGTCTAAGTGTGGCTAAAAATCAAACACTAGCCTAACTCAGTTAAACTTGCCTAAAACCCTTGTGACAAAGTGACAACTTTCACTTCCAACCAACCAGACCCGTAGCGTCAGCACATGCCGGACTAGAAACCTTTTCTCAGTTTTTTTTTCCCGTTTTCGGAACGCAAACGCCATGGAACTAGTAATACATGTACATTTCATAATGCACCTTACAAAACAGAAGGAACTGCTCCATGCTGAAACACGCACCAACACATACCATACATGTCATGTAGATCGTCGTACCCCCGAAATATCGTGGGATTTTAAATCCAAATTTCTAGACCGAAAAGAAGGAAGAAGGGAAAAAAGACAGATCAATAGATTATCTGGACACGTGCAGGAGCGGGAAGCAGCTCTCCTCTCCTCCTCCTCCTCCTCCTCCTCGCCTCCCCCTCAGCACGCCCCGTACAACCCCATGTCTAGACGCCTCGTGGTAGGGCCGTGCAAATTCCAGCGGCACAGAGAAGACACGCACAGGCACAGAGCCCTGCCACGGCCCAGCAGGCCACCACCACGCGCGCCCTGCAGCTCCACCCATGCGCGCGGCGACAGCCACGGCACTGCCATCAAGCCGCCCGGCACAGGCATGGGGCCGGCCGTTAACACGCGACGTGACGGGTGCTCTCGTTAGCTCACCGCCGCGCTCGCGTCCCCTTCCTTCCTTCCTCGCGCTGTTCACGGGTCAACAAGTAGACGTTATTTCACCCCTGCCTCATGGCATGTAGAGGCGGTTGCCGCACTTGCACCGCCACGCCTCCGGGTAGTACTCGGTGGTGACCGGCACGCCCGGTGGCACGGCCACGTGCACCGGGTAGCACGGGCTGCAGTCGCCGCACTTGGACGTGCACCGCGGCGGGTACGACCCCGGTCCCTCCGCCAGCAGCCGCCGCCATCGCCCGCCTGCTCTCGAGCACTCCTGCGAGCATGAACCACGAATCAGCGAGAGGATAGGTATGGATTTCATCCGCATAGGCATACGTATCGGCGTATCGCTGTCGTGCACAGTGTTACGTTACGCTGTATGGATCGGCAGCAGCGACGTATGGTCAAAAGGCGATTGGCCCCGTCGGCGTTGAAGGGATGTCGGATGGGGCCGTGAGCTGGCATGGCTGTGCCTGTTCGCGCAAGCTAGTGGGGATTGCAGCGTGCACCTGCCATGGCGGGCCCTGTGTGGTTGGTCGCATTGTGTTCTGTGTGGATTAAGGATTCAAGACATGTCATGGCGCATCAAGGATTCAAAACGAATGCAGAACAGATTAAGAACAGCAAATCCCGATGTTTGATCATTTCGTAGTGGCACTGCGATGGTCTTTCACATGCGCGGAGGCCTAAGCAGCGATGATCTGCAAGAACCACCGGAGACCTTGTGCATTCCGGCGGTGCGCAGCAGCAACGTACTAACGCCGAAGCGTTTCTCAGAGACGAAGCGTTCTGTGTATTTTGTGGAGGAAAATGGGCATAGGGAAGGGGATGCAAGCGCACCTGATTAGTCCAAGATGCTGCTGTTCGTCTCCCGAAATCTGTAGAAGAAAGGACACGGTGATTAACTGTTCAACCAGCGTGGTCTAAAAGATGATAATGCAGTGTAACAAGGATCAATATTGGGGTTTTTTTTGGCTTGAAGCCTGCGGTTAACTTGTACATTCCAGTTGCAGGAAGAAATAACTCACATCAGCATGCAAAGAGTATATATGAACCTCGACGACAAACATAGAGAGTGATGAGAGGTGGCACACGCACACCAACCAGTAGTAGCCAGAGCTAGTCACCGGAAACTCGAAGTTACCAAAATGAAGTAAACAAGATAGTATAGATCGCTTAATTCATTACCTAAACGGAGCAGCACAGTACCCCCCCTGCAGCCACTGCCCCTGCAAGCCCAGGAGCAAACGCAGCACAGAGAGATGGCCACAGCGAAGCACAAGACCGCCAACTTTAGCATGGATCTGCCACTCCATCTCCACCTCCACCTCCCACGGGAGTTCTCCATGGGCGCTTCCCAAAACCGCTCCTTTTAAGCTCCTGAAGCGGCAGCAACTGTAGAGCGGAAGCTGACCAAGCGGCCAAATTTAGGAAGCCGCGGAAGCAGAGAGGCCGGCGCGGAGGGACGTGCGCCTCTTACTGCTGTCTTGTAGCCCTCCCACTCGCCATGTAGCCGCGTCAGATCTCTCGGAACCCAGCCCGGCTCCCTTGGACAAGACTAGTACCAGATCGATTGATCGAGTTTAATACTACATCAGCAAGAAAGAGCAGCACACACACATAAAAGAACACGCAGGCAGGCACAGTGGCAACGTACCCTCCTCTGTTATAGCTTTGCATCCTCCTCGCCTCACTCGTCACCTCACTTCTAGTTGTGTATGATTGCTCAGTGCCTACTAGAGATCGATGTCAGTTGGTCTCGCCAAAATACCAAATATTCTCACCCATGGGGAAATAGAGGACAATGGAGGAGCAGCAGCTTGCATGTGCGCCCCGGAAAGCCTGTGGTACTTGGCAGAGGTTAAACACACCAAGGGGTCCAAGGCGAGCTGGTGGTCCAAGGCGAGAGGTGCAGTGACCAGTGAGCAGTGACTATCTAGGAGCTGGTCTTTCTTGGGTCAAGTGTGAGAGGAGCGCATGAGCAGTGTTAGATTCGACTATGTTTGTGCAATGTTCATCCATGGACCCGTTTCTTGGGAGAGGTAACCTACAATTTGACGTACTGCACAGTATGGACATAACCAATCTTGATCGAGCGCGAAACGAGTGGTTTATCTTCTGCTCACTGGAATAATGTGTCGATGGGATCTACCATAAGTCCAGAACACATGCGAGGCCTCTCATTACGTCGTCCCATGTTTGCTCTAGTAAGTTAACTTGAGACGGTAATGTGTAACGAACTAACGACTCTTGGGAAAAACAATTCAGCAGCAACTAGCTAAGTTCACATACAAATCAAGACCTAGCCTGTGATTTTGCGCTTTTCTTCATCTGCAAATACTCGATAGACCATAGCCAAGATCCGTTCCAACAAAAGGCATTAAGTTGGCGTACCAAAGTGTTCGACACATGTTAGGCTATTACACTAAAAAGTACTAGTTTCAAAAACCTGGTAAATAACTAGAGAAATCAGGCGTCACATCGCGTGATCTGCTAGCTCATGAACAAACATCTCTCAAATGTTCCATCCAACCATGTACCCTAAGGATATGAATATCCGGTAAATCCCGCCCTTTCATAGCACCTCCATGGGCAAATACTGTAATTGACTCCAAGGGGAAAAGGTCGAGGTTGAGTGAGGAAATTCAAGGGAAGGACGCATTGGTTAGTGGACTCTGCCCTCGGGCTCAGGCATCCCAGGACAGTTTGTCTCCTCAATTGCCACCACTCCTTTGTTACTGCTTACTGCTGCTTTTCAACAAGGACAGAGACACGGGGGAGACTATTAGGAACCTGATTCTTCAGACGAAACTCTTTATATAATTTTTGTTAGATTATTTAGCATTTTAGTAATTATATAATTTTATAAATAAATCATAGCTACAGAAATAACATGAGAACTAAACATACCTAGAGAATAAACTACGACGATAAGCATTATGAATAACAGAACGTATATGACGATAAACCAATATGAACAACAGAACGTATAAATGAACTATGACGATAAGCAATATGAACAACAGAGCGTACATGAACAACAGAAGTAAGTGCAAAGTAACAGATGTTACCGATGCGAAGCGAAAAATGTCGCAGAGACGAAGGAGAGACTTGCTCTCCCCACCACCGGTGCACGCCAGCGCAGAGACAGAGTAACGCTTAGCAGCACAACGCCTAGGAACAATCTAAACACAGATGCAGAAAGAAACGCCCTCAGATTAAGGCTCATTAATCGCAATTAATTCGCCGCGCTGCATCTGGACCCACACTGAACCAAAGCGACCACAACATTCACGCACACGTCGCACGGTCGCGAAACATGGCCCGGTGTGGCGTGGCGAGTGAGCGCGCGTAGTTCTATTTTCTCCTCCTTTTTCTTGCTTTCCCAAGGCTAGACATGCTCCACCTTATAAGATAGTGTCTCTCCACCTTAGCTAGCAATATGAGGCTAAAGTATAACACATGCCACCATACATGAGTGGACTTTTGTGATTTTTCTATGAATTATTGATAAAGGATGGGCCAAAGCCCACTTAATTCCAACATTTTTTAACACTGTGAAACTCAGAAAGTCGTTGTACGAAGTTAAGCAATCAGACATAATGTCGTATAATCGCTTGAAGCGACTTTCTATGCAAGAAATGCTACACAAATAATGATAATTATCCATGTATATTTATACAACGATCCCATGATGAATTTTGTATAATATCAGTGTATGAAGATGATCTGAACATCATTGGAATCCTGGAAAGTATTAAGAAAGCAAGCACTTACCTAGAGTCAGAGTTCGAAATGAAAGATTTGGGTAAAATCAAATATTTTCTAGGCTTGCAGCTTGAGCATGCCCTTGAAGGAATATTAGTATATCAGCCAACCTACACTCAGAAGGTGTTAGAAAGATTTAATTTTGGAAAGACATGTTCTTTGAAAGTGTCGATGGTCGGGAGGTCTTTGCAGCAAAATAAGGACCCGTATAGACCTAGAGAAGAGGGGGAGGAAGTCATGTGTCCAGAATTCTCATACTTGAGGACAATACTTGAGCGCAGCAGGAGCACTCATGTATTTAGCAAAATATACTAGACCGGACATTGCATTTGCCGTGAACCTACTAACAAGATATGGTACAAAACATACCAAAGGCATTGGCAGGAAATGAATGACATCTTCCGATACCTCCAAGGAAGCAAAGAATTTGGTCTGTTCAATAGAAAGAACCAAAACCTAACTATGAATGACTATGTAGATACCGGGTACTTGTAGAACCCGTATACAACCAAGTCGCAAACAACCTATATATTCCTATATGGTGGAACTGTATTTTATGAAAATCATCTAAGCAAAGTATTGTATTGACTTCGACGAACTACTCAAAAATTATAACACTGTACGAGTGAAGCTTCGGTGGCAAAAGTGAAGCTTGAGAGTCGCATAGTTGAAATAGATTTTGTCCGCCCTGCATGGTGGGTAGGCAAGAACTCGATGATTGCTGTCATGTATCATGAATACCTTATGTTTAAGACTATATTCTAGTTGTAAGTTAATTATGTGACTGTTGCTATTACTTCCCTGTGCTCTGATGTGTATATATGTGATAAAGTTTTGCTTTATTCGGTGTGAAAGGTAGAATGATATGCTATCCAAGGTGTGGCATGTGTGGGTTGTCACGTCGTTATTCCTTTGGTTTCCCCATTCGGTCATTCGTTCGCCGGCGTACGACGCTCGGGGCGCATGCAGACGCAGGTCGACCGCATAAGGAACAGGGGGCGGCGACGCCTGGTCGGCTTGGGCGTACCGGGTCGTGCGGACGTCGCCAGCGCGCGATCTGGCACGCACGCGCGGTGACAACTCCGGCAGTCCGACGTCCGTGTACATGTGCGGCATTGACCCGTCCACTCCGCCCGGCCATCCACCAGCCAACCACCCCCACCCACCGCGGTGGGTACATCAGCCGCCGGAAGAGAAGAGATGGAACCTCCAGGTTGCGTCCCATCAGACTAGCTAGCTCTACCTCGGGTCCTCTTCGGCGAATGGGAAGGGAAGGCATCTCGTTTCGTTTCGTTTCGTTTCGTTTCGTTTCCACTGCCAACCAAGGCCCCAGGCCATGTGGTTCAACAGGAGAGTGCAGATGGGTGACACGCACGCACGCTGCTGCTGGTCGATGCAAGGGTTCATACCGAATATGGTTATTCTTCTTTGCTACCCCAAGATTTGACACTGGCCGACACGGGTAAAAGTAATGTGACAACTCGAATAAACTGTACCGGCTGACGTACGTCGCATGAAATACGGAGTCACAGAGGAGAACAGATTGTTTGCTCGTGTACATCAGATATATGCGCAGCATGTACCATGTCCATTTCCTGCGCATTCGTTGCCTTGGCCAACGGATCACTTCATACATCGTGGAGTATAGTGGTGGTCATTGGGTCTGTGCCGTACTATTTCATCATATTTTGGATCGTATCGTGCCATGCTGGTTCGGCCTGGCTACCCCGTCATACCATGTTGGCTCGTATCGTCTCCGGTCAAGTCCAGGTACGGCCCAAAGCCCGCTGTGAGGGGGCCGTACTGTGCCGGTCCAAGTCCAACTCTAAGTAACTATAGACGTCTGGAAAGACAACAGCCGTCGCTGCCCACGAAAACAAAGACACCGTGCACCATCCACGTCTGCTCCCCCTCGCCATAGCTTCCTCCTCCTTCTGGTCGTCGATGAAGAATTCCGCCTACCTTTACTGCACCGCACACTTGTGAAGAGGGTGAGAAGGATGGCAACGAGGAGGTGGCTGGAGGGAGGGTGGCGGGCGGTGGCACATGGGGAGGGAGAGGTAGAGAGAGGGAGAGAGAGGGAGGTGGCTGGAGGAGTTGAGAGAGGGGGCGGTCGGCGGCGCGTGGGGAGGGAAACGGCTGGATCTGGAGGGAGGGGAATCATATAATGTAATTAGGGATTGAGAATTTAGGAGTTGGGGCTCGGGAGAAGGGGTTGGGGGTTGGGGGAGGCCGGGAGGAATGTTGGACCAAGCCGGGTGGCAAAGGAGTGTGTTTGGTTGGGTCAGACGGGGGGGGAGTGATTGGGCTAGGCCGAGAGGGGGAGAGGTTGGGCTAGAACGAGAAGATTGGATCTATTTTGTGCTGGGCCGGTCTAAACACAGCTCAACGAGCCACATTCTCTGATCTAGCTCGGCCCGCCGTTCGTACAACACCGGTCCGGCCTACCATATACCGTGCCGCGCCGATCGAGGCTCGAGACGACTCGAAAAAGCATGACCCAAATCCCAGCTCCGATGAAGTGAAGCGCTCGTCGAAGCCATCGAATGTGTAACGCTCCTGTCAACCGTCGTCGTCTTCGTCATGTACAGCAGTTTGTGGGCACGGCGCTCGTGCACCGGACCTCGGAAAGTCAAGAAGCAAGGGCGCAGATCGATAGCTGGCCAGTGCAGAAGCTTCACGACATTGTTCAAGTTCAAAGGGGCAGATTTTCCACGAGAAAGAGACTTAAGCCCTGAAAGATTCCTACCGTACAAAGATCGATCGTATTATCTGTGGTTGCGAAAGTCACGTATATCCCAGCTCGATCATGGTCATTTTGTCTATAAATTAGACCGTTCACCAGTCTGGCTAGTTAGCTCAACTCCAAATACGTCAACATTGTTTGATAATTGCGCGACAGAATGTTGGGAACTGCTGTGGTCACTGGGTGTAAGATTCGCAAAGCAGCATTATTTTTCCTTGGACTAAGCTAGCGTTGCCGAAGCGATATCCTTATAATTTGCAGCTAGCCAATCTAGGATCGTACGCACGGACTTGAATTGCTAGCGGAAACGGGGCTTACAGGCTGCATTACTGTAGGAAGCAAATTTCCCGTGAGGCCCTCCCCACCACCGTTGATCCCCCTCGCATCATCCCGAATGAACGACGGATGTTGCGGGACCTCCTCCCGTATAGAAACAGTGGCGTGGGAGAGTGGTACGGGCATGGTGGACGGACATGCCGGCAGGCGACGGTGGCCGCGCGCGCCACCGCCACGGGAGATGGGCCGGTAGGGGCGGTTTAGGTGGTTAGTTAAAGCAGCCCGGCCCGATTAAGCCAGCGTGGCGGTGTGAGATTTGGGCGGCCCATTCCGGCCTGAGATAGTTAGTGCTTTATATTCCTAGTTGAATCTAAGAAGGAAACTGGCCAGCATCTTTAGATTGGGCCTTACTACCATATTTCGGCCTTACTGGAAAGCCTACAAGTCCCATATTAAAAACATTAGTCCGTTTTCTGCAGGCCTGAAAATCTTTATTGGACAGACCCAATTACGCCGGTTACTATCGTGTATTGTCTACTCCGTATCCGTCACTGTTTTGATGGGTCGTTTCCACCTTGCCCTCTCTAAGTCTCAACTGGAGGCCCCGATTATCTTCATACTTCGCATCCTCTCGTGTCTCGTCACGCTCGGATGGGCCTCAAGCGGAGAGCTGGGGAATAGCTTAGATCTACACACGAACTTATGCATCGGCCCATGAGGTTCCTTGAACTTTTGTAAAATCCATCAGCTGGGCGACCTTCGAATTGACCACGTGCGAGAATTCTCCATAGAAATCAACCTTTTGACGCTGTGACTGTGCCTACGTAACAGTGAACACCGACAGCATCAACGCATTAGTGCCGGCGTGCGCGCATATTAATCACCACTACTATACACCGGTGGTTTCTTGCGGCCTCCCAAAGAGTGGAGACGCGCAGAAGTGACAGTTTCATTCTCCACCTCAGCATAACACACTCAAGACACAATCGAAACTCCCACTTCACAGGATGCATGGTGACTTCTAACATACCCATAAATAACTTTGCATTTCAACACCAGTTCTCTTTTCAATTATTAATTTAATTCCAAAATTGACATAAAGAACTATAAAGGAAGGAAACCTATTACAAACTAGGCTCTTCGCTTGCCTATCAGCTACGTATCCCCACTATTTCGTCACTACCCCTTTCTCTCTCATTTATTTCCACCTCCTTTCTGATTCATCTCTCTCGCCTCACTTTTCCCACCCTCCTCGTCGTCGACCGCCGTCCCACTTCCTACTCTACATCGTCGTCCGGAGGTCATTGGTGCCTACATCCGGCCAAATCTGGATTCCGTCGTCTAGATCTGGCTGGATCCAGTAGACCACATCTCGGGCACTGCCGCTACGAGCATATCTTGAGCGCCGCTGTCGCTCGATATTGGAGACCATGGGCTACCCCCTCCAACCATATCCATACGTCGTCTTCCTCATGAACAGTGAACGCGTAATCGTCATCGCCATCTAGGTGCCACTCTCTCTTCCTCACTTTCTCCAGGACTAATATCTCTCCCCCCTTCCTTTCTCTATTAGGACCACACCCTTTCTCCTCAAGCATCTACGCCTTGCAGAAGCTGCTCGACACCATGCGAGGCACTCCCTTGCCTCCACGGTGGCATCCAAGCCTAGGTGGCCCTGCGGGGCACCCAGATGGGGCTACACGTTGTACATTCCCTAGGAAACCTATTTTTCGCTTTCAGACAACAACCTTAGGGCATGTACAAATGCATGAGTGCCCAAGCGGTGGTTCCATTCTTCACATAGACACGAGTCATCAAGGACATCATATAAACTCCCACCCATCAATGCATAGTAGCTTCAAATGGACCCACATATAATTTTGCATTTCAACCCTTTAGTTTTTCCATTTTAGCCCCTATTTTCTTTGTATTTATTACTTTAGTCCAAATTTTTTCACAAGGAACCCTAAAGCAGAAAATGTATTACATATATACCATGCCCCACATGTCAGTCAAATATTAACACATCATCATCATGTCCTGCTCTCTCTCCTCACCTCAGTCTACACCGCGTCATCCTCGTCCGCCGCCATGGCCTCGCGTCGTTCGCGATGGCCCCTGCGTGCTCGTCGCAGTCGCAGCTCTCTGTCCGGATACAATCGCAACCACCCAGATCTGGCCATATCCCCTCACCATTGTTGTATCCATCAACACCATTAACGTCCTCAACACCGACAAATCGGGCTCAACTTGGGCTACCACGTGCTCTCCTTTCCCTCTCCTCTGAACCACTACTCTCACTTGAAACCACAACCAGGCTCTGACACCAATTTGTATACGTGTCTAAGGCTTATATACTCATACATAACTGACTAAGACATGGAAATGGCTCGTCTCGACACACTGAGAGGTCCTCCTTTGTGAGTGATGAGTATTTGACAACTTGTTGAATAGGTTGAGAGTTGTGTCTCTCGGTTTTAATTGTTTACGTCTTTGAAACAGGTGTCGGAACTCTGCATTGTTTATGGAGCGGAAGTTCCGATAATCAAACTCTGGCTTTGAAAATAGGAACTTTCGATTATTCGGGAATTATGTTCGGTTGAAGTAATCGGAAGTTCCGCTGGGTCGCGGTTTGTCCGATAATATCGGCGTGAGTATTCCTCCGAGACGAAAATCGAATTGAATTTACGGGAGTGCGGACGTTAGATAATCGGAAGTTCCGCAATGGTAGCGGAACTTCCGATAATCGACAAGTGCGGACGTTTCGAAATCGGAACTTCCGCAATGGTAAGTCGCGAACTTTCGATTGTGTCGTAATCTGCGAGAGAAGGAAAGTTTGTGATTTTGAGTTTGTATGAAAGCCTCTTATACAAATGTTAAGCTCGATGCCAATTCGAGGTGATCGGACTAGGCGCAGCGGCGTTGAGGTCGAACGGTCGGGATCGTGTCTTGTATGTGACTTTGATTCATATACAAGTCTCATACGTCAACATGATATTGACTACGACTCAACTACGACAAGATTACTCTAACATTCACATCCTTAATCTTGTTGTTTTACTTCTCGAAGTCCGATCCTCTTGTGCATCTCCAGGAACTTGATGCATCCAAGAGGCTTCGTCAGGATGTCGGCTAGTCGATCATTGGAGTTGATGTGCTCTACGATAATCTTCCCTCATTCAACACACTCTCTAATAAAATGATAGTGAGTATCAATATGCTTACTTTGATCATGATGTACCAAGACTTGTGAAAATTGTAATAATCTCAAGATGAACCTAAAGCAGGCAGATCACAAAATTGTCAATTCCAAGTGCGCTTCTAGAGGTTCTTGCATAATGATATCGACAAGAAGAAATGATTGATCACAATAACAAGCCGCTCAAGATGCTTCTAAGGACCTTGTTAGCTCACCATGCAATCAATGTAATAAACTAAAATGTGATTTGGTTGCTTTGGATGAAAAATGTGTGAAGCTAACTAAGGACCTTCTAAAAACACAATCATCCGCTTGTATTGTGTGTGCTGGAAGAAGTCTAAGGGTTTGGTAGAGACGCCTAGCAACGTGAACCAATCTGCTAGCTAGTAGGATTTGTCCCCCAAAGTCGGTTTGTGCATGCACAAGCCAATTTTTCCTCTATTTGTTGGTTCTTCTTCCGCTCCCTTACCTTCTCTTTTGTTCCTTCTTCCCCGCTCTTCTTGCACCTCTCTTCGGGAGTGTCGGTATCTTATGAACACTCTCGAGAGGTTTGTAGGAGGCAAGAAGAAGCTCAATCTCATTCTAGACCAATCTAAGATTTGCATTTAATCGTGGTCTAGGATATGATTTTCATGAGGATATGAGGAAGCATCCACATGTCGTGCTCGAACCATAACA
Organism: Hsuehochloa calcarea; assembly: GCA_036346395.1. Classification (NCBI taxonomy): domain Eukaryota; kingdom Viridiplantae; phylum Streptophyta; class Magnoliopsida; order Poales; family Poaceae; genus Hsuehochloa; species Hsuehochloa calcarea. The sequence continues at coordinate 71,322,872 of CM070594.1, read as the reverse complement.
CGGTGTGATCAAAACTAAGCCCGGGGCGAGAAAGTAAATTTCAAATCGTGGGTTTTGTTCAAAGGATCTCTGACGACAAGGTGATTCCACTGCGGCTTCGCCCCTCGAGGCGAAGTATCATTGCACCTTCCGCGGAAGGATGGACATTTGGTTGATCATTGCTTCAGCGCGCCAAGATCGCGCGTAGAGATCGTGTTGAGTCATTAGGTACATTCGTGGTCGCCCTGGACCATGAGTGCACCTAAGACCAACACGAGTCTAGGTTTGATACAATCGATGATTTAGGCGACATCGAGGACTTGGTTTTTCCGAGTTTTCGATTTTCGTCCTCATGCTCCCTTTGTTCGTGACTTCCGTCGCTTTGAGGGTAGATCTCGGTTTCCTTTCGAGATGGCTACAGCGGTGTGATCGACATGTTGCGAATTCCACTCGCTCTTCCATAGCGATCGGATTCAAGAATGACTTCAGTCTGCACACAAACCTTCCGACTTGTTGGGTGACAGAGGCGAGGGTAGATAGAGGTTAGTCTTGCTTGACTACTTCATCATTCGGCGTGTTACTCAAGATTGGGTGCCAAAATCACCGTTGATTCACCCCAAGATGAGACTTTACTCTGTTTGACTCAGTTCGCCGGTGGGAAGGAAAGGTCCGGATTGTAGACTCGGGTGTTCTCGTCATATGACCGAGACTCGTTGGTTTTCTTCCTAGCCCGTGCTCGAGGTGATGAGGCGATCACCTTGGAGATGCTTCATTTAGGCGCGTCATCGCTAAAGGTCTTGTGAGCATTAATGATTCTTTTATTTTAAAAGATGTTGCCTTAGTAAGTAAGCTGCAGTATAATCGCTTTGATCTCTCACCACCGATGACGGTTCGAGGTGAGCTTTAAGAAAAACAATTGCAAAATTCTTGATTCTTGGGTAGCCTAGTTTATGGATTTCGATATGGGAGGATCTTTCGTGCTGATTTTTACGAGTCTTACGGTGATCCTCTCGGTGTTTAATTGCTTCGAATCCCGTGATTTGACCTTCTGGCATAGAAGACTAGGTCATATAGGCTTTGATCATTTGACACGAGTTAGCGGCCACGATCTCATTCGTGGTTTGCCAAAACTCAAGATGGTCAAGGATCTAGTTTGCTCTCCATGCCGCACGGCAAGATGGTTGTCGCTTCTCACTCCGATCCAAGGTGACAATGATCGATGCACGTGACAAGCTGCTCCATATGGATCTGATTGGTCGGCTCGAGTCTTGATCGGCAGGAGGAAGTGGTATATTCTTGTTGTGGTCGATGACTTCTCGAGGTACTCTTGGGTGTTTTTCTTAGCCTCGAAGGATGAGACGTTTACTCTTTTCGTGGTCTTTTAGTAGGCTTTCGTTGAGCTCCCGGGTGCATTACGAGCAATTCGACCGATAATGGCACCGAGTTCAAGAATTCCTACTTTGAGAGTTTCGTGGTGAGGCAGTGTAGAGCACAGTTCTCGTCTCCATCGCCCCAACAGAATGGCGTTATGGAGAGGAAGAACCGCACCTTGGTCGAGATGGCGGGACGATGCTTGATGAGTACTCTACACCTAGGAAGTTTTGGGTGAGGCCATTGCTACGCTTGTCATGTTTCTAATGAGTCTTTCTTGGGCACTATTGCATCGCACTTCTTATGAGTTGAGATATGGGCGAAACCCAGCGCCTCGCATTTTCGTGTGTTTGGTTGCAAGTGTTTTATCTTGAAGTGCGGGAACCTAGATAAGTTTGAATCACGATCTTGTGATGGGATCTTTCAGGTTACTCGACTTCCTCTCGTGCCTATAGAGTGCAGGCTGCGAGTCTAGCAAAATGGTAGAAACTCAGTGAGGTAACCTTCGATGAGGCGGTCAGGGACTAGGCACGATATCTCGAGTTCTCTAGAAGCGATCTGAGTCCATCTTTGTGGGCGATGAGGAAGACGGAGATGAGGGTTGTCACCCGATCCAGCTTCTTCCTCCTCCTCTTGAGTGCCTTCTTCCACTTGCACCTCGAGGAGATCGACCCTTACCTTCTCGCTTCTTCGAAGCTAGTGGCTCTGTTCCTATCTCATCCGCTAATGAGGTAGAGACCACTTCTTCATCTCACCTCGACCTCCTAGACACATTCAAAAGGACCATCCTTGAGCGAGATCATTGGAGACCTCTTTGAGCGTGTCACACGTTCCAAAGTCGGCTTGTCTCTCTCTGTCTCCATTACGCTTTGTCGCCTCATTTGAGCCCAAAGGCGTTTGTCATGCTCTATCTGATGAGTCTTGGATAAACGCCATGCATGAGGAGTTGGAAAATTGTGAAAGAAACAAGGTCTGGTCCCTTGTTGAGCCCCCTCGAGGTCACAATATCATTGGGACCAAATGGGTGTTCAAGAACAAGCAAAGTGAAGATGGGTTAGTCATTCAAACAAGGCTAAATGGTAGCTGTGGGTACTCCCAAGTTGAGGGTCTAGATTTCGAAGAGATCTTTGCCCCTGTAGCTAGACTTGAAGCCATTAGAATCCTGCTTGCCTTTGCAGCTTCTAAGGGTTTCAAGCTTTACCAGATGGATGTCAAGAGTGCTTTCCTCAATGGCCTTATTGAGGAAGAAGTCTATGTCGATGACCTCGAGTTTCGAGAACCCCAAATACCCCAACCATGTCTACAAGCTTTCCAAAGCTTTGTATGGACTCAAGCGAGCTCCCGAGCTTGGTATGAAAGGCTTAAGTCCTATCTGTGAGTCATGGTTTTGAAATGGGTAAAATAGACAAGACCTTGTTCATCCGTCGTCTTGGCACTGATCTTTTGCTCGTCCAGATCTATGTGGACGACGTCATCTTTGGCGGCTCCTCACATACTCTCGTGTCTCAGTTTTCTGATGTTATGAGCTCGGAATTTGAGATGAGCATGATGGGCGAGTTGAGTTTCTTCCTTGGCTTCCAAATCAAACAGACCCGGGAAGGTACTTTTCTTCACCAAGGCAAGTACACTCGAGACCTCCTGAAGCGCTTCGATATGAATGATGGAAAGCCAGTATCAACTCCGATGGCATCTGCAGCTGCTCTTGATCCAGATGAAGACGGCGAACCTGTTGACCAAAAGGAGTTCAGGAGCATGATTGGCTCTCTCTTGTACCTCACAGCCTCGAGACCAGACATACACTTCTCTGTGTGTCTTTGTGCTCGATTTGAGATTCTCTCGCGTATCTCACCGTCAGGCGGTGAAGCGCATCTTCGGTACCTTCGAGCTACCATTGACTATGGTATCTGGTACTCTTCCTCTTCTTGTCTATCTCTTAGAGCCTTCTCCGATGCAGATTTTGTTGGCTGTAGGATAGATAGGAAGAGCACCTCTCGCACTTGCCAATTCATTGGCACTTCTCTTGTCTCTCGGTCGTCAAGGAAGCGATCCGGTGTTGCGTGATCCACTGCAGAGGCCGAGTACGCTGTCGCAACCGATTGTTTGTAGTCAAGTGCTTTGGATGGTCTCGACCTGCGGGACTTTGGGTTAGTAATAGACCGTGTTCCACTCTTTTGTGATAACACGTCTGCGATTTGCATTGCCAAGAACCCGTGCAACATTCTCGGACCAAGCATATTGATATCGATATCACTTTCTTGAGACCATGTAGAGAAGGGTGACATTGTGCTCCAGTTTGGAGAGTGAGCACCGCGATTGGTGATATCTTCACCAAGCCTCCGGATGACTCTCGGTTTTCACTCATGGGAGAGCTTGGGGTGGTTTGTCCTTATGGACTGTTGTGAGGGGGAGCTTATGTTTTACTATTGTATTATATTTTAATTATGCTTACTCCTTTCTGTTTGCATTTCTTTTGAGTGTTTTGGGTCGAAGTCCTTCCAGCATAGGTTAGAGTGGTTCTCTTGCCAAGTTGCTTTGACTGCTAATTCTTATCTTGTGCTTCTAGGATGCTGCTTATTAGCTGTCTCTTCTCTCTCTAAGTAGAGCTTACCCACTTCTTATAGGTTCTAGCAAGGGTCGGGCCACTCTTGAGTAGACAGGGACAGTGTTTGCTCCTTAGTGTGTGAGTTGATCAGCTGATAGTCCTAGAATCATATGGGGTAGATAAGAACCTGTCTAAGCGATAGTATTCTCTATATCTTTTCTATGCTTTAAGGACTGCCTTTTCTGTTTCTCTTATCAGATTCTCGTTTTTGTTCCTTTGCTTCAGGGGGAGTTCATCTTGGTTATTCCAATTCTTAAATTTGTCTTAACTCAACCTGGATTAAAAGATGCATTTCATTCTGAAGGGGATCTGGTTTTTCGTGCATTTCATCCTGCATTATAATATAATCATATGGAGCCGTGTCTATTATCCCTTATGATCTGTTTTCACTGTTTTACATCTTGCCATGATTTATGCTAAACTGCTAGACTTATCATGACTTTTTATGTGTAGTTTAGTCTTTGCCATGCTAAAGTGATTAAAAAATGTTAAACTTGAATTAAAATCTTGTCATGATAGCTCTTGAGACTAGTCTTGTTGAAGTTATCCTTTTATGATTCTCGCCATGTCAAGTAGGCTGAGTTGAGTCTTGAATCCCTTTTGAGTTTAAGAGTAAGCTATGTCAGTTTGTTAAGAAACTTGACTTATCTTTAATCTTTGGTCTAGAAACTTCAAAAGCAAAAATGATCTCTTTTGTGCGAAAAAACTGATCTCACCAAATCTTTCTCATGAGACGGCTTGCCATTGCACTAGGCATGAACTCAGGGGGAGCCTTGGATGACCTAAGATCACCTCCTTAAGTTTGTTGCTTGGAGTGGTCGCATAAGGCTTGGGATCTAGCACATGGTTAAGATTTGAAAGAATTGGTTGAAGCTTAGGAGGCAGTTGTGGATGGCACCTAGTCCAGAGCTTGCTTTACTGAGATAAAACCATAAAGAGCTTTCAGAAAAAGAAAAATGTGCTAAAATTGCTTATCATTAAAAGACCAAGTTAAGGTAAAATAAGTCCTTCTTCAACTGGTAGCACTCTAAACTGTTCAATATGAGTCTTCTTGGTTCAACTTAGATTATTTGACATGGCTTGTATCATCCTTGGATACCTTTAGCTAGACTGCAATCTTGGTTTATTTGACTTGCTAAAGAATTGGATCATTAATCGTTTATTGATTTTACATCTTAGCTATTCTCTACATCAATTGTCATGATCTTGATAGCATTCTTCTGTGTTATGGCTTGGTGTAATACTCTAATAGTCATTTTGGATAATCTTCATGGCTCCAAATGCTTAAAATGAACATCATATAGTCTTTTCCTCCCTTTTCTACATCTTGATGATTTTATTGCCAAAGGGGGAGAATTTGGAGAGAAAAAGCCTTGAGTTTTGCGAAAATTGCTCTTTCATCTCATCTCAAGTCTTTCTCTTGTGTCAACATGGTCTTGAGCTTCTGAACTACTTGTTTAGACCTTGGTTGACTTTAAAACTCAAACTCATCTTATGCTTTTTCGGTGATTGTCAATATACTCATCAAGGGGGAGATTGAGAGACCATGTGAGAGGTCCTCCTTTGTGAGTGATGAGTATTTGACAACTTGTTGAATAGGTTGAGAGTTGTGTCTCTCGGTTTTATCTTTGTCGAACAGGTAATCAGGTGTCGGAACTACTGTGTATGGAGCGGAAGTTCCGATAATCGGAACTACCGGCTTTGAAAATAGGAACTTCCGATTATTCTGGGAATTGTGTTCGGTTGAAGTAATCGGAAGTTCCGCACCTGGGGTCGCGGTTTGTCCGATAATACTGACGTGAGTATTCCTCTGAGACGAAAATCGGAATTGAATTTCTGGGAATGCGGACGTTCCGATAATCGGAAGTTCCGCAATGGTAAGCGCAGAACTTCCGATAATCCTGACAAGTGCGGACGTTCTGGAAATCGAAACTTCCGCAATGGTAAGTGCGGAACTTCCGATTGTGTCCAGAACTGTGCAGAGAAGGAAAGTTTGTGATTTTGAGTTTGTATGAGTTTGAGTCTTATACAAATGTTGATGCTATGATATTGTGCAATGCTATGTGATGTGTTTTTGTCTATGTTGACTGCAGGACATCAAGACGAAGTCGTGGCGAGACACGAGGTGATCGGACTAGGTGCAGGCGGCGTTGAGGTCAGAACGGTCGGGATGTGTCGAAGACGGCGTGAATCTTGAGGTGGTTGCGAGTCAAGGACAGCAAGGCGTACGGGAGGCTTCCAGAAGGTGCACAAGGGGCGAAACGGTCTTTTCGCAAAGCGGCACAAGTGGAGGCGGTTCGTTGGGTGTAGCGGGCTTAATGGGTTGGAGGCCCATTAGCCAAGGGCTATAAATAGAGGTGAACCCACCGTGTTAGGGTTAGACTTTGAGAGAGAAAATTAGGGTTAGCTTTAGCAAAAGGGTTTGTTTTGCTTTTTGAGAGTTTGTTGAGTTGGAGAGGATGAACTGAAAATCTTTGTAATCATTCCTCTGTGTTTCCTCTGTAATCTCTTGATTTCTATCAATGAAACTCTGATGTTTTGATTACTTGTCTATGCCTCTCTTTATTCCCTCCCTGTTCATGTTAAATATCTAGGGTTTTGGTGTATCTTTTGTTTCGTCTTATGAAATAGCATGAAACTTGATATCTAGATTCGTTTTGATATTGCTAATATATCCTCAAAGTTTCATGAGCTAAGAATCGAGAATCTTGTCTATTGTGGTTTTGGTCTTTCTTGCCCTTCTTCAAGAAATCCGTTTTGCTTTGATTAATGAATCTTTGCTTGCGATTCTTCTCCATGAGGTCAAGATGTTGTTTAGGATGATGTCTGTGAAACTTGACCGAGAAGAGCATTCAAGATTTAGTATTTGGATTTTTGGGAAAACCCGAGCAAGATCGTTCTTGGTCGGGACAATCGAACTTCCGATTGTCCAAGAATGAATCACGTGGCGGAACTTCCATGAACCGAACCCGAACTACCGCAGCGGAACTACGCCGGGTAGAATCTGAGCTTCGATTTCGCGAGCGATCTGAAGTTTGTTTTCGTTCTCGATTTTGCTTCACTCTTCTTGAGATATCCAGAGGGCTTTGTAGGTTTGTTTTAAATACAGTAAAGGGGAGTTCTTAATTTTTAAGGCACCATTCATCCCCCCTCTGTTGCCATTTCGGTCCTTCAGTTATCCACCCTAAGCACAATGTTCTTGACCTCCTTCTCCATGAGATCACTGAGTAGTCAACCTAGCCAAATCCCTTGACATGCCGCGGTGGTGGCAGCAATGTACTCCGCTTCGCATGAGGATAGTGCCACCACTTTTGCTTCTATGACTGCCAGCTAACCATGCTTTTCCCAAGTAAATTAGTACACCTGTTGTACTTTCCCGGTCATCGACATCTCCACTCACATCGCTATCACTGTAGCTGGTCAAACAAGGTTCTTCATCTTCTCCACCTCTCTCATAGTGACAGCCAAAATTTAAAGTGTCGCAGATATACCTCAATATATGCTTAACTACTGTCATGTGCTCACTTGTTGGATTTTCCATGAATCAACTAACATAACCAACATCATAGTGATTATCAGGTCTTGTATGGACTAAATATCTCAAACTTGCAACAATACTTATGTAATAAGTAGCATCAACTGGTGGACTACTACTCACTTTACTCAGTTTGAGCCACACCTCCATAGGAACTTGGTAGGGATTGCACCTATCCATACGACACTTCTCAAGGACCTTTTTTTTTTTTTGCATATGTCGATTGAGTAAGTGAGATACCCTTTGCTGTTTGCTTCACTTCTATGCCGAGGTAATAGCTCAACAGATTCTATGCCGAGGTAATAGCTCAACAGACCCAAGTCCGTCATTCTAAACAAACTCTTCATCTCCTGGTTGAACTTCATGATCTCATGTGTGTCTGTTCCTATGATTAAAATCATCAACATACACACCTACAATCGATCTTGACTTGCCATTACCTCTCATATACACGGCATGCTCGGAATAGCTTCTTTCAAATGAGAGAGATGAGAGACCACTGTCTAACTTCATGTTCCATGCCCTTGGTGCTTTCCGGAGTCCATACAACGCCTTGCTGAGTTTCAATACATTTTGTGCACACTTCTAATTAATAAACTCGTCGGCTGAGCAACATACACTTCTTATTCTATCTCTCCGTTGAGGAAGGTGGACTTCACGTCCATGTGATGAGCCTTCCATCTTTTATGTGCGGCCAATGTGATGAGAAGCCGCAGTCTCCAAACGGGCAACTAGTGCGAACACCTCCTCAAAATCCACTCCCTGCTTTTGTACGTAGCCTTTCTCCACAAGTCATGCTTTATGATTCACAATAGCTCCATGGGAGTCCTTCTTAATCTTGTAAACCCACTTGAGACCAATAGCCCGACGTCCACTTGGTAAATCCGTGAGTTTCCATGTCTTGTTTTCCTCTATTCAATTTATTTCTTCTTGCATTGCACATTGCCATTGCTCATCTTTGTTCTGCCTCTTTAAAACTCCCTAGCTCATCTGCAGACACAAAGGAAAGTTCCTCCTGCATCTCAACTGGTTCGGTTTGAACATAGATCTCAATGAGACTTCTGAATTTTGGTGTCTTCTCATTAGGGGAAGCTAGAGAAAATGATGCAATGTGTTCTTGGGATGTCGTCGTGACTGCTCCACCTCCCGTATATGCTTGGGTCAGAGTTGGTGTGCCTGAAGTTACTGCTTCGCCTGCTGTGCCAGGAGACGTTATCGCGCCAGGGAAGTCCGTGCCCGACATGGGCACGTTGGAAAAAAATACAGTGAGGGATGAGTGAGGCCCTCCCTCATCCACCGCCCATCCCGAGTTGATCTCTCGGGATGGATGGTGGATGGGGGAGGGCCTCACGTGAGGCCCTCCCCCAACAAATTCCCTTTCGGCATGCTTGGGGAAGAGGTTCCAACAGTATCGCCAACTTCGTTGTCTGCTTGATTTTCAACAGAAAAAGTGATCCAATTTTGCATACGATGTACCATTCCTTGATCCTCCTCCCAAGTCCACTCCTTATCTTCCTGGAACACTGCATCGTAACTGACTTGAATTCTTCCGCTTTCTGGATCATACAATCGATAAACTTTGCTTCCCGGTTCTGTTCCCAGATAAGTCATCGGCTTGCTTATGTCATCCATCTTCTTAGTGTAGGTGTTCACCTTTACGTGTGCTATGCAACCAAACACCCTTAAGTGTTCAACATTTGGCTTCTTCCCTGTCCAGGCTTCATATGGGGAAACCCCGTTAAGAGCTTTTGTGGCAGCTCGGTTAAGGATGTAGACGGCATGTCTCATTGCCTCTCCCCAAAATCTCATGGGCAGGAACTTGCTCTTTAGGAGGCTGCGTGCCATTGCCATCACCGTTCTATTTCGCTGTTCCACGACTCCATTATGTTGAGGGTAATACAGAGCTGTGAAGTAGCATGTAATACCTTTAGCTTCACATACAACCACAAACTCCTTCGATAGGAATTCGCTTCCCTGATCTGACCTTAAAGCCTTCAAGTTGTGTTTTGATTCATTTTCAGCCTGTACCAAAAACTTATAGAATGCCACCTTTGTATCTCCCTTCTTCTTAAGCATGTACACCCACATTGCCCTAGAATAATAATCTATAAAAAGCATGAAGTATTTATTACTAGCATCAGTCTATGGCGTAGTTGGGTTGCATAAATCAACATGCACCAATTCTAGCGGTGGTGTTGCTCTGAACTGTGCCTGCACGCCGGTAACAACTGCTTGCTTGTTTCGCCACCAGGAACCCTTCACAAATTTGCATCGGGTGATCAATATTGGGCATCGCAATCACCATATCCTTCTCCACCATATTTTTAAGGGACTGAAAATTAATATGCTGCAATCTTGCATGCCATAGCCATGCTGGCTTCTCCATACTAGCCTTTAGACAACCGGATTTACAGGTTTGCAGGGAAATCTTGTAAAGCCGGTTTGGTGATCTCCTCACCTTCATTAGCAAGTCCTCATTCCTGTCAAAGACCCTCAAGAATGGCCTCTTAAGCTCAACTCGCATCCTTCTTCCACCAGCTGTCTGAGGCTTATTATATTGTTGCATAGCTTTGGTACATAATATACCTCAAATAGCATTTTTTTCATCCCCGTTCTTGCACTTCAGAACCATCATCCCCTTTCCCTTAATTTGAATCGTGGAACCGTCGCCGAATCTTACTTGACCAAAAAATTCGCTCGTCAAGTTCATGGAACATGGAGTAGTCACGTGTTATGTGATTGCTCGGCCCATTGTCCAAGTACCACACATTAGTGTGTTCATTACCGCTATCTCCTGTACGCAATTTTGGAACCATATTCACCTCATTTAGTATCACCATGGCCGGCGCCTCTTCCAAATAGAGAGAGAGAAGGAGCGTTGGCTCATCATTTTCGTGGGCTTGGGTGAGATTGACTTCCTCAATCTTCCTTTGTTGTGGTAATCCGATGCATAGTGCCTACCAGCACTCCGATGCATAGTGACCGAGCTTTTGGCATTCAACACACTTGATGTGTAATTTATGTCGGCTCAAGTAACCGCCACTACGCCTAGCCCTCTCTCCACAGCCAACACTGCTGCCCCATCCGCCTCTGCCTCACCCGTGTCCATAACTGCTTTCCCGCCCGCCCGGCGAACCGCGCCCTCCTGGCGTCGATGCAGGTTCCCTGCGCGCGTGTTGTCTGTCGTTTTTTGCATCTCCTTTCAGCAACAAGGCTTGCTCGTGGTGCACTTGGAAACCCTTGAGCAATTCCACATGCACCTTGAGCGCGCCCATGACTTCTTCGATCTTCATCTTCAGAAGGTTATTAGAATACATGAGTGTGGTTACTACTGGGAGAAACTTCTCCGCAACACGCACAAGTATTTCTTCACTGCTACACTCTCCTCCAGTTTGTTGCCCAGAGAACATATCTCGTTAACGACAGAATTTAGTTTGCCCGAGAAATTGTCCACTGACTGAGTTTCTCCCATCTGCATGCTCTTGAATTCAGTCCGCGTGTTCTGGAGCCGAACTTCCTTCACACAGTCGACGCCCTCATGCATCGTCTGAAGAGTCACCATGCCTCATGTGCCGTCTCCTTGCCGATGAGCTCCAGAACACGCGTAGTAGTCTTGTAGTAGTCTGGTACCGCCTGGTAGATGATGGCCAAAGCGGCCTAGTCCACCTTATCGTCCACATCCTTGTCATTCTCCTTCGGATCGACTGCACCCCAGACTCCCTGGGCGCGCATGTTTGTCTTCATCTTCATTGCCCATACCGGGTAATTGTTGACGGTGAGGGTAGTGTACTGGAGAGAAACTGTCCCATCCTTAGCCCTTGAAGTCGACGGTTCATCTCCCATGTTCTTCGGCGGCATAACATGACGAGGAGCCCCTAGCTCTATTACCAATTATTAGCCCTACGGATCTTGGCAAAGCTTGACAAAGAACATGCACATAAGAACACACAAGAATAAAACTACAGACAATGCTTTCTTCTCTTATCTCTCTTGCTCTGTTTCTTATTCTGCTTATTACAAGACTACTACCTCCCCTGCTTATATACTCATACATAGCTGACTAAGACACAGAAACGACTCGTCTCGTACACACGCAGCCAGGCTCGGCTCTGATACCAATTCGTATACGTGTCTTATACGTGACTCTGATTTGTATACAAGTCGATATGCACTACAACTCCACTACAACAAGATTACTCTAACACGTACTACTGAATTGGGTGCCTGACGCATAGGATTTTGTCCCACCAACAGTAATAGAGGAGCCGTGGCACATCATGTTTTACCTCACCGGCACATGGCCCTCACGGCGCCGTCGTGCTGTTTTTGGCTGGCACGCTAGTTATAGCTATCGCACGTATAGACGTACTCGAGTTATGAGAAATTTGTACTCCATATGCAAAAGCAACAGAGATAACATCGTACTACTATCAAGTTCTGTCCGATTTTGGTTGCATATGTTAGGTTGCAGGTACCGTCTTCACTTTCTTCTGCAAATTTTACCACCATTTGCGTACTCACAAGTCACAAATGAGGAGTTTTAATGAAGCTAATTAAGCGAAATTATGTCGCTAATAAATGTGACCAACTGAGACTTGATTTCGCTTATCACTTGGACGTCCCAGCCTGACATTATAAGGAGCAATCATGTTGTCCCCTGCGCTGGGCGCTTTAGGGAGAGATGGACCTGCGATGTGCATGCGAGGTTGGTGGCACGTCGCCGATGGAATGATCGAAGTGTTCATTCCCCCCCCAGCTCCGGACCCAACAAAAGTTCCTTCAAGTGCGCTGCAAAAGCAATCGATCGGACTGTTGATCTTTCGCAATCGGCTCATTTGGACCGGAACCAAGTGACCCTCTTCCTCAATTTGAGCACCATTTATAGGCCTGCCAGGGACATGAGACCTAATTCCTTAATGATAATTTGTTCTTCGACGTCCCTGTCGCAAGCTAACCATGTCATTACAGGGGGCATGCAATGCAAGAGGATGTTACATTAATTAACGCATGCCTTCTAGAAGCACTGATGTGATTTGTACCTCCTCCTAAAAGTATTATATATGTGTGATGTGATCTCTGATCAAGCTTTGTTCCTGTTCTGCTATCCGTTGCAGTTACGTGCTAACTACACTGGCAAAATACAAAGGTAGATTGAGGAGCACAGCTCGGCTGTTAGGTGCTACGTCGCTCGCCCAGCCCGTCCATCTGGAGAGTTTTTCCCGGGTACTGTAGGTAGTACATGCACGTGTGATATATTCAATGGTTAAAGCGTATGTTCGTGCTCCGTGAGGCTTCGAACGTCCGCAATTTCAAGACGTGCGCAATTGAATGCACGGGGTGAGGTGTGCGGTGGAGTTGTGTGTGCGTTCTTAGTTCTCTGTTGGGCTTAAAAAATCATAAAAGTAGATTGGTTAGTCCCGACTCCTGCTAAAACCCACTTATTAGTGAGTAGGACATTTGTTTGACCGACAGTTAGGTCATTTGGATATAACTCATTGTTTTAGAAATGGTGGCAGGTTCAAAATTACTATTACTCATAGTTTAAATATCTCCTATTGGAGAAATACTATATGCGGTTCTTATAGGATAAATATTCTGAAAAAATGAAGCATCTATAGACTCTGTTATTGTGTTAGTAATAATCTAAGGAGTTTTTGGTTTTACTACTAAAAATCTATAGACCATGCTGTTACGAGTATATCCTAGAAAAACATAATCGATTATTTTAGGTCCAAACTTTCTCTTTTTCCGCAATGGTATATTAACTTTTACCAAACACCCCTAAATTCTCAAAAAAAATAACATTAAGTTTTCTCCACTTTTATCCTTCATACGAAGTAATCTCACACCTTTTAGTGATTACTCTATTTAAGATGAAAGTTGTTGTTAATATAGCTTCCCCGCTATATCTTAGGCATACCAGCACTCTCCAATATGGCATTCATCTAGTCTGTTAGTGTTTGGTTTTTCCTCTCAGCTACCCCGTTTGATTGAGGTGAATATGGCGGTGTAATTTCAAGGACTATTCCATGCTCAGAACATAATTGAGAGAATTCATAAGAGATATACACTCCTCCACGATCAGACTTTAGTATTTTAAATTTTTTTAGTTGGTTCTCAACTTCCGCCTTGTAAATTTTAAAGTAATTTAAAGGTTTGTCTTTTGTTTTTAGTAAATACACATAATGCATCATCAATAAGAGTTAGAAAATATCTTTCGTCTCTATTTGTCAACAATCCAATTATCTCAGACAAGTCAAAATAGACAAGACCTAATGGAGCCAAGTTCTTTTCTTCCTTTAATCCATTAAAGGGTTTTCAAGGCTGCTAAGCTTGCACACAAGTTTAGCACTTTGATCCTTTGATAATTTATATTTTAGAATTAATTCTAATATGTACATTCGAGCAATACTATCAAAACCAATACGAAAGAAATGATAATGTCATATATTGGCATCACATTTATTGAAACCAGTTGCAAAATTCGGATTATAACAAGACTCTAAAATACTTAGACAGAACAAGCCTCCGCTCTCATAGCCTTTACTAACAAAGTTACTAAACTTAGATATTACAAATTTATTTGACTCAAATACTAACTTATAATCATCTCTGCATAGGAGAGAACCACTAACAAGGTTCTTATTTATTGTTGGCGCATGTTGCACGTTCTTTAAGTGGACAGTCTTCCTTGAAGTAAGCCTTAGATCAACCGGGCCAACACCAAGAACAGAAGCATGTGCTCCATTTCCCATTAGGACAGAGAAAGCCACGGCTACCTGATAAGAAGAAAACAAGAAAATGACAGAACATACGAACATTCGCTCCAGTATCAACCCACTAATCAGTGGATTGAAATGCTAAAAAAACAACAGGTGAATTACAATACCCTCCTATTGAGGCCTCGCCTATGATCACATTGACAATATTTCTCTTTGGCTATTCAACATACTTACTCTTGCGAAATCGATAGTCCTTCGCCATATGATCGTCTTTTCCACATACTTAAAGCTAGTTGTCTTGTTTAGTTTAAAGTATTTATTTTTCTTACCATATTTTTTTTCTATGACATTGGCATTGATCTAATTGTTCTGGTTATTCTGGCTAAAATTGCTTGGTGCATCTTTTACTCTTGCATTTTCTTTCACATCAAGGACAACAATGAGATCCTCAACACAAATCTCACCCCCCTTGTGCTTTAAGCTAGTGGCAATATCTTGCCATGTAGCAGGAAGTTTGGCAACAATACCCGTAACCACAAACTTAGGAGGCAAAACACAATCCAAATGTGCAATCTCGCCAACCCGTAGCTGAAGCTCGTGAGCCTATGCAACTATCTACTTAGCATCATCCATGCTGAAGTCGAAGAATTGCTCGCACATGTAGGGCCAACAACTAGCCTTAGTTTCCGCATATTTGTGCTCTAGTGCATCCCACAACTTGGTGGCGGACTTGAAATCCATGTACACATCATAAAATTGATATACCATTATGGTCAGAATGCACCCAAGAGCTATGTTGTTCGCATTATCGAACTGTATATATTGTTCAACCGTAAATGGATACTATGGGTGGATCATCCACTAGAGCCCCAAAGTCAAGAACCAAAACTTGGCCCTAGTCTGCCATCTACGGAAGTTCTAACCATAAAACCTCTAAGGTTTGATAGCATCAGAAGCACTAGGCATTGCTGAATCTCAAAAATATTTGTAACAAGGCTTTTGGATTGTTAGAAATATGCGTAGTATTTTAATTCCAGATTTTACTATGAGGCAAAGGTCACAAAAAACAAGAGATGCATAAAGCAATGCTTATAGCAGGTAACTCATTGTCCTTCTAAAAATATGCAAGAATAGGATTATAATAGAATTGATTGGTCACACAATAAACTTACAATCAGGCTTGATGAAGAATAGGAAGTAGCGCAGAGCCAATGTAGTGCAGAACGTAGACGAAGCAGCAAATCGAGCGGTCGCATAGATGCGCTGCCTAGAAACCTTATTTCCACCCCTTGTAGGTGAACTCTACGGCAATGGTTTGGAGATACCGGCCCACCCTCTTTCTCGGTGTACGCCGAGGAGAAAGAACGGCTTGGTTCGGTAGCACATCACTCCAACACAGTTGAAAAGCGAGGAAGAAGAAGAATAGGGGAAATTCAATTATTCGTCTTTAGGCGTGGGCGACTCCATATCATTTTAAGGTCAAGACAATTAGTCTCTAGTAACTGCATAATAAAGCACATATTGAACCACTGGTAACTGCAAATTCAAAACTAATTAATGGTAATTAGCTAGTGTTTAACAGCTCCTGACTACACTCTGGTCTATGGGTCCAACCAGTGTATTTTGACCACACTGGTCTTTTGACCAGTGTAGTTCAACCAGTGAAAAGTGAGAGAGAAATGCACGGTTAGCAAAAAAAAGTTGGACTCGGTTCACGGTGTGATTACACCATGACATGTTCAGTTTGCGCGTCGCAAGTCGCAAGTCGCGCATTTGGCACACAAAAATACCTGAATATGTGCTCGCGTGCGTACATGTGTGTGTGAAATTAGCTATAGACCTCCTCATATCCCCATACCTTATTTTATATGTTTCAAGAGGTGGTAATGACTCCACCTTTTAATTGCTCTCCCAGTACTTGCTAGGTAATATGGAACTAAATCATGCATGCTTTAGAATTTTAAGAGTGAATGAGCATTTACACTTATGAGTCCAATTCTAACAAAACACACTAAGATAACTAGCCATAGTATAGATCTGAGGAACATATGCAAGTGCAAAAACAATCATTCGGTAGTACCGTAACACTACGTCTTGCGTGCAGTAACACGATCACACCAAGAAAAATAACAAGAGTTACGATATGATGAACAGATGAAACCCACAGCTTTGAAGATCTTCCGCCCGAACACCACAGATCACGACCTAGAAGGGTTTAGACGCAAGGATTCATTTGCGCAAAGCCATGTGCAATCTTGACCCATCACAAACTCAGGATAGAATTCCTCAACCGACACACACCCCAACACGTGAACAGAAATATAGGATCAATTGATTTAGCAGATGAAAACAGACACCACAACTGAATCCCATGCACCCAAAGAAGAACCATCGATGAATTCCTCAAGAACGCTCACGATATAGGGATAAACCCTAATGCCACACGGCTGAAACATACACGTGTTTTCAACTCATAATTCAACTTTGCTCCTTACATTAGGCACACCCAATATGCTTATTGATGAGGATATACTAATCTTCAATTATCTGTTTATCCATAATTGTTATTATAGATAACAATACCTTCATATTATTTATGAGTATACCCCTTATTGTTCATAAGAGAAGAGCTTAACTAAGTGGTCTTAAGCCTTTCTACGACCACCTCATGGTCGTAAGTCTTTCTACGACCACCCTATAGTCGATAAACCTACAGACATGTGGGCTTAATCGATTAGGAACTCTTATACGATATATTCATTACGCAAAGCAGTTAGCGTATGCTGTTATTCTCTGGAAAACTACATGTATTATGTCTCTGTCCTTGATGTAACTACAAGACGACATGGTGTGTAGCCTCTCTAACATTAATTGCCATCAACGTGTGCATTTCATCAAGCGTTGAGGGGTCTCTTGGCATGGAGAAACTATCATCCCATCACACGTTATATAAGGGCTAACGTCAGTGGACATAGGGGCAGATCGGGTGGAACAACAAGGGGTCATTAAGCCTTAGTTTGAGTGATTTATTCTCGATTATAAGATTATTGTGAATACAAGAACACAAGAGTAGGATTATATTCTCCCAGGAGTAGGTCTGAACCTGTATAAATCATCGTATCTCTTTATGTGTGGATCTAACTCAAAGGAAGCCCCCAAATATTCATTCG
Source organism: Hsuehochloa calcarea (assembly GCA_036346395.1). Taxonomy (NCBI): domain Eukaryota; kingdom Viridiplantae; phylum Streptophyta; class Magnoliopsida; order Poales; family Poaceae; genus Hsuehochloa; species Hsuehochloa calcarea. The sequence continues at coordinate 71,305,493 of CM070594.1, read as the reverse complement.
TAAGGTTGATATTAGTTCATCAACAGTTGGCGTCGTCCGTGAGGATCTTCCAGTTCTTCCTTTCGATAAGTTTTCTTTATTTTTCTGCTTTGATGCTTTCATAGCAGGAGAGTAGAATGAGGAGAACTGAGTCGATTTGGCACACTACGCAGAACTTGACACGGATGTCTGCTACGAGTACGAGCAGAGCATCATTTCGTTTGATGGCAATGCCGCTTCCAGGGATCTTTCACCAGACCCGGAAGGTCGTGCCACAGGCAAGGTTGATGAGGGAACTTTCTTCCCCACAACATTACGCTCAGATGAGGAGCCAAATTCCTCAAGGGGTAAGAGTCCATTTGACTAGGGCCAGGATTGCACCAAGGTGGGTACAGAACATGATGAGGGCTCCCCTTCCAAATGTTCAACCTCGTCTGAGGTCATCCGATCTAGCACGGCAAGTCCTTGAATCCATCATTCCGGGACTCAACCAACATCTGGTAACCGTCACCCTTCGGTTACCCCCATAAGGGGCGATGTCGAACCCACTTTTCATGCAGGTTTGACCACACCCTCGTAGGGTTCACATTCGACTAGAGATGGTTATAACCCAGAATTTCCATTCCTGGAGGGGATTACTGCAAGTCGCGAGACGTTGTCTTTCGACTACTCCTCGAGTCAGGAGGACTCGGACGAAGTCCAGATAATAGCATCCAGGAGATCTTTGCCCTCCCCTCAAATCCTAATATCTCTCCAAGAGGCATGACTAGGGATGCTTCCCATCGCACATTCACTTCAGGCTCTCCTGGTGATGGCGAGGACGCCTCCAACGATGAACAGGATCACAACCTTCATGAGCGTGGCCGAAATACTAGAAATGATCGCTCTCCACTAAGACTTTATTTGGTAGACTTAGATGTGGATGATCCTGAGACCATCCAGAGGAAAAGAATTATAGCACAGAGAACTTTACCTGGGCGCATCCAATACCGGTTAGAGGAAGCTCAAGAACTTCAGTGGATAAATGACCTGATCGAAAACCAGACTCAAGAGCTTGGACAAGCGCTAGGCTACGACCTCTTTGCTGGAGAGATTGCACGAAGGCTTCGGGATATGATGGTAAGGCTTGAGCAAACTTGGCGATACCGTTCTAGAAGTTGTACCAGAACTACTCCGTCAAACGCTAGTCGTTCAAATGACTCTCCTCATAGAGAACGTCAAGGTAATAGGTATGGTCATTCTTATAACCACGACTCCAGTTGGATAAGAGTTCTTCGAACAACTGGTGATCGACATGTTTTTAGGGGAAGTGGTCGTTCACCACTTCTTCCAAGGAATCTGCAACAACAGATGGAATACGAGGAGTATTACCCTCGTAGGGCTGAAACCTATAATAGGCTAGGCCCACCTACCACTGGTATCGTCATGTACGATCGCTTGGTGATATCAACCCCTTTCTCGCAAAGAAGGCGTCATGACATCATTACCGGATGCCAGGTATTTTTGCCCGACCTTCGAGTAGTTCGCTGGCCACCGCGGTTCTGACAGCTAACATGGAGAATTTAATAGGTCACAAAATCCCATCGAGTTTCTTCAAATTTACACCACTGTTGTTCGAGCAGCAGAAGGAGGGGAGCATATCATGGCAAACTACCTACCCACTATGTCTAAAGAATCTACTCGGTCGAGGTTGTTAAATCAGTCACAGGAGTCGATCTACTCACTAGCCAACTTCCAGAGCACCTACAATCGTCCCAGAATGGAGGATGACCTGCACAGAATGCGATAGAATTCTCATGAGACCCTACGCCAGTTTATCATGCGTTTTAGTCAGGTTCGCAACTCAATTCCTGTGGTTTCTGACTCTTCTATCATCAAAGCATTTAAATAGGGAGTCCGTAGTTGAAGGATCACAGAGGATATCGCTTTAAATCCTCCTGCTACCATCGCTGAGCTTTTTGAGATGGTCGACCGTTATGCAACTACTGCAGAAGCGATCGAGTGGAATCGTACCATCGATCGAGATGATAAAGCCACTTGAGAAGTAGGTGAAAATAGCAAGAAGAAGGATAGAAAGACCAACAAATCCAAGAGCAAGACTAAATGCCAAAAGCCTCAAGTCAAGAACTCTAAGGAGGTCTTGGCCATGAGCGATAAGGAGCATCGGAGCTCCAAATCGTACTCCGACCGGGGCAAATGCAAACACCCCGAATAGAAGAATGACAAGTCTAGGTGGTGTCCTTTCCACAAAAAGGAAGGATACGATCTTCAAAGATGCTGAGTTTTTCAGCGAAAACTTGAATATTACTACACTGGTAAATGACCACTTACTACGCTCGAAGAGGTAGGACAAACAAATGACCGAAAGCAGTCGGATGATGATGAGGAGATATTGTTTCAGGATCCAAAACACACAATCAATCAAATCTACGGAGGATCTTCGGCATTCGAGTCAAAACGATAGCTCAAAGCGGTCGAACGTGCGGTAAACTCTATCGACCCTCCTCTTGTCAATAAAGTACCAAAGTGGTAGAAAATCACCATCTCTTTTGAGAAAGGTGATTGTCGGATCCTTCCTACTCGACCTGGTCAATTTTTGATCGTGGTCGAGCTCACCATCAACAACTGTCGAATAAATCATGTGTTGGTTGATTGTGGGAGTTCGTTGAACATACACTTTATGAGTACCCTGGATGAAATACAAGTTCCCAGAACAAAGGTAAAACCGATACGATACTTATTTCATGGGATTGTACAACGGTCTTCAGCCAAACCCATTGGTCAAGTTTCTCTTCCTATAACATTTGGTTCACCGAACAATTTCAGGACTGAGAAAATCTGTTTTGATATGGTCGATTTCGACACGACATATAATACCACACTCAGTTGACCAACTCTGGCATGATTCCTAATGGTGGCTCATTACGGTTATCAATGTCTTAAGATGCCATGTGCCAAAGGAGTAATCACAGTCCGCTGTGATAAAAAGATGGCGCTTACGTGCGACCGAAAATCCCTCGAGATGGTTTGCCAAATACCAACTCGAGAAGCAAGCAAGGTGCACCATTCGACCAAGCAGTCGAAGCCTAAAGTTGCACCAAAGCGAACGATCAAGTCAAATAGGTTCCACTGAATCTAGAGGAACCTTCAAAGACCATTCTCATCGGAGCCACTTCCGATCCTGCATAGGAAAACACTCTCGCCACCGTCCTCCGAGCAAACGCAGATGTCTTCACGTGGCAAGCATCCGACATCCCGGAGTCCCCAGGGAGGTGATCGAGCAGATGCTAGCTCTACGGCCTGACAAGAAACCTGTAAAACAGAAGTTACAGAGATTCACACCTGATCGACGAGATGCCAATAGATCTGAATTGGACAAGCTACTTAAAATATACTTTATAAGAGAAGTCGACCACCTAGAGTGGTTAGCTAATCCTGTAATAGTTAGAAAGTCTAATGGTAAGTGACGTATGTGTGTGGAATTTACTTATCTTAATAAAGCATGTCCAAAATATGATTTTCTTCTTCCTTGTATTGATCAATTGGTTAATTCAACTGCTGGTTGTGAAATATTAAATTTCCTAGATGCATACTTTGGTTATCATCAGATAAGTATGTGTTTAGATGATAAAGAAAAGACTGCATTTATTACACCTTTCAAAATATTTTGCTATGCCAAAATGCCGTTTGGTCTAAAAAATGCTGGCGCTTCTTTTCAACGCTTGACGCAAACAACTTTTTCTCCTCAACTAGGCCAAAATTTGAAAGCCCATGTTGATGACCTAGTCGTAAAAAGCATCAAACGCCTTAATCATATTTTCAACCTGTAAAAAACTCAACCACGAGAAGTGTGTGTTTGATGTCTCTTCGAGAAAATTGCTTGGATTCCTTGTCTCTGCGTGAGGAATCGAAGCAAACCCTAAAAGATAACGTGGGGTGTAGCCTCTCTGGCATTAACTGCCATGAACATGCGCATTTCATCAAGCGTTAAGGCATCTCTTGGCATGGAGAAACTGTCACCCCATCACACGCTATATAAGGGCTAACGTTAGTAGACATAGGGGCGGATCGGGTGGAACAAAAGGGATCATTAAGCCTTAGTTTGAGTGATTTTTTTCCTATTGTAAGATCATTGTGAAGGAGTAGGGTTATTATTCTCCTAGGAGAAGGTTTGAACCTATATAAATCCTCTGTGTCTTTTTCTGTATGGATCTAACTTAAAGGAAGCCCCAAACATTCATTCGTAAGGTTGATATTAGATCATCAACACTTATATAGCCAACACACACACTAAAGCCTTAAGGATGGTGAGGACTCTCATTCATGTACATAATTAATGTGTTCGACCTGGACTCTAATATAAACTTTCTAAACCATATGACTCAATGTTCCTAACTTCAACTAGTACTTTAATTCCTTCTACATCTTAGAACCAACTAAATATGGAATTTACTAATGCAAAATGACTCAACAATACTCAGTTGCGCCACTTTAACATGGTTGTCATGTCGGCTCAACGGTGGACCCCATTCAAGATCACATAAAGAAATGGTAAGTAGAGAAAATAGAAACCATGCACCGATCTTGTGGTCACACGCGTCACAACAAATCTTCATTTCTTGGCCTCTAATCCACAATCATTGCTTATCTCTTGTTACCATACCAAATAAGAAATCAGATTCCTTTTCCAAGAAATCCAACTTGATCTCGTTTTGTTCCTGTGTTGTAACTTTCCATAATTGCAATTGAGCTTCCTGGTTGAAAATGTGTGCAATATGGACTCATGTTGCATGCATGCCAAACCAACCAAAATCAAAACCAATTTGGTTTGGAACTCGATCTCCTAGTTGCACTCGACCACAAGTCACATGCACATATGTCTGCACCGGCTCTGCCCTTCGAGCACACACCGCATGCATTGCTTGCGCGTGCTCTGTGCCAACCTCTTGGCCCGCATGCGCCACACCCACATGCCACACACATTCCATCTTGATGCGTCACATCCTTCTCTTCTTTCTTCTATGAAATTAATTCATGCAAAACAATTTGTACACAAGAATTAAATTCAGAAACAACGTTAGTAGTCATGGCCGCATCACCTTAGCTTGAAGATTGCGGTGGCGCTAGAAGAGAGGAGGCAGCGTGGGATGCAAATCACAGAGACAGAGGAGGTGGTGTGAAATGGATGAAGAGGAGAGGTGACCCAACCAGCGCCTTGCATAAACTTGGTCTGGTTGAGCAGCTACGCTTGATGCCTACGTTACTATCAGGGGTGGAACCAGAACGAAAATGACTGGTGCACCGGTTCACCATACATATAATTATATGTTTAATTTTCAAGCAACATTGTCCTAAATAGTAACGTGTCTAGAAATTTTAGCATCAATAATTCAACATAATCGATGACAATGTATAATGATAAAGAAGTAGCATCAAAGTGCTTACCAAAATGAAGAAACCCACCGAAAAATACATCATCTGACCTCAATGGCCTAAAAAAAGAACAAAATGACTTAAAATTTTCAGCTAAAAAATAGTAGAATGGTCAAATAAAAGTAAATACATTACCTTTTTATAATTTGTTTTTACGTTCTCTTAAGTTCCAGAAGCAAAGTGTCACAACATCATTGGTGAGTTTCTTTATCATCACCTGCAGTTTGACTCACGAGTTACAACCAACTAGGCCGGTATTCTAAAAATCCAATTTAAAACCCTAAGTTATAACCCTACAATTTGATAAAAAACCAACAATAGTCGTCATATTCAAAACCTAAGTCACAAATTTAGCCCATTTGTTTGAAACAAATTATAAGAATTGGTAGAAAATTAACAATACCTTGTGCCGATTCATGACTTGAACCTTGCTCAGCGAGGCGATCGACAGGCAACGAAGACCAAGAGACACACTGGCAGGCAGGCAGTGGCCAAGGCCTCCTGGGCGCCGGCTTGCTGCGAGAAGCGATGGCTAAGCTAGGAAGGGCAGGACAGTAGGAGGGAACGCATGTGAGAGGCAAGACGTAATTGGGATGGGGCGATGCGGCTGCGATGTGCGTGTGGCTGTTGTGTACTGGCTTCATGCCTTTGTGGGCATAGCTTGGCTGACCAAGCGCTTGGATACTCACATAGAATCGGCTACCCATTCTGGGCCAAACTAGACGTGGTCCTGGGCCCAGCTGCGAGACTGAAAGCAACGAGGACCGCAGGAGGCCAGAAGCTTGCATTTTGGGCCAACCAAGTGTCCTTTGATTTGGGCTGAGGTATTCACACCTAGATTTTCATAAGTTATATCGGTAAAAAAAACTAGACCCAGTCTCATGTACACCCACGAGCTTCGTTGGTTCCGCCCCTGTGTTCCTACGGAGGAAAGCTCCGAAGGGAATCTTGCATCGAGCCAACCTGGCTCGGAGGAAATAATTGGCAACCAAACACGCACTTCCTGCATCCTGTGAGCCTGGTCTGGGGTCGCACAGGCATCCAATCATGCTAACGGATCCACTGCATGCGCTCTGCGCTGCCTCTGCTTGCCCACTCCCATTTACTTGTTGACGCGATCTCCCGTCTCGTTTCGTATCGTCTCGCTGCTTCGCTCGCCGTCGCTCCTAGTCTTGCATCGATCTCCGCCGCTAAAGTGTGGCTCGCGTTATGTTTCGTAACTAGAGCTGGGACATGGGCCGTGATTTTTCGAGCCGGTCCGAAGCCCGGTCGGCACGGCACAGTCTAAACACGACATGGCACGACACATTGTGGGCCGGGTTGGGCCTGAGAATGCGGTCCGTTGGGCAGCACGACACGGCACGGGCAGTTGGGCCGTGCTTGGACCGGCATGCCACGAAATAGGCTCAACCTTTCCGTTATAGCCTAATCCCTCACTCAGCCTAGTCCAATCACTCCCCCACATCGGTCTGGTCCAACCAATCACCCCCTTCTGTCATCAGGTCTGACCCAACATCTCTCCCGGTCTTCCCAACCCCCATCCTCAACCCTTTCCCCCGAGCCCCAGCTCCCAAATTCCCAATCCTTAATCACATCCGCTTATTCCTCTCCCTCCGACTCCAACCGCCTCGCCTTCATCGGCGTCCAAGAGGAGGAGGGGGCTATGGCGAGGGGGAGCAAGCGTAGATAGTGTATTGGTGTCTTCGTTTTCTTGGACGACGACGACGGCTGTCGTCTTGCAGACCTCTATAGTTACTTAGGGTTGGACTTGGCGGCATGATACGATCCTAACACGGCGGGTTTTGGATCGTGTCTGAGTCTGATTGAAGGTAAGGTAAACCAACACGATACAGTCTGACATGGTGACTGGGCTAAGCTGACATGGTATAACGCGATCTGAGATATGATGGGTCCGTACCCCAAATGCCCACCACTACTTGTAACTACCACTACGAGTAGTCCGGTACGGCTGCTGCTGCTGCTATAAAGAAAAGCGCTCGGGTTCTTTTCTCTTTTATTTTAGTAGGGTACAGGTGTGATCTCCACCTCCGATTGCTGTACCTAACAGTAGTGCCAGTGTATCCATGACACCCTGGCGATTGATACGGCGATGGCTACAAAAGCATTCTGCTATTAAGGACACGTCACTGGCTTGTGCATGCAGCACCGACGTCGGTCCGTGCCTGGCTTCTTCTCCCGTTCATACACCTGTCAGAAACTTAAGAAGTTGTTCCTTAGCTGTTTCAGTGCAAGCTTCCATGCCTTATTTCTGTTCGCTGAGCAGAGATGCGAAGAACAAGAGGAATCAAACGAGAGAGAATAAGCATAAGTTGGTACTCGTTACCTAGTCATTTTTGTGCGTATTTTCTGGGAGGGTTTCATGGATTAGGAATCCCATTGGATGGCTGTTACGTGCTGAGGCGTTAAAAGATTGAGGGTATGATCACCCATCATTTTGTTGGAACTTTGGAATGGTTCCACTGACTACTTGTACATATATTTCATGAGGGACTGGCCGTCTGGCTCGCTCTTTGTATATGCGTGGATGTTGCAAACCATCTCTTTTCTCCGATGTTGTCTAATTGATGGCTTTTATTAGGTACAAGTTCTACTGATATAAGTATTGTTGGCATCTTAAAAATGAAAAAAAAAATGCATGCGCACATTTGTCATGATTAGGTGTTCAATTGTCTGTGACTAACGTGTTCAATTGTCTGTGACTAACTGTCTTAATGAATATAGATAGTTGACCAAAACCATCTATATTACATGCAATTATAGACGGTTTTGGTTTAGAGACCATCTGTGTTACTGGTTGTGCTAAAAATCATCTGTGAAGATGTAATATCTCAGACGGTTCATGTTGAAAACCATCTGTGAAGTATCACAGACGGTTCATGCATTACACATATTACTGCACTCCTATTATAATGCATTGTTGTTTTTCAGTTCATTAGAAATACATATTTCAAATGACATATCAAAATTTGCATCTATAGTATACTAATTAATTAATTTAATATTTAACACCAAATTGTTATATGCGTCGCGTAGATGGACCGAAGCTAGATGTACGTTTGCAACCGTGTGAGTGAAGAGTACATTAATGGCGTGTCTGCTTTTACAAGAGCTGACGAGGAGGATATGTTGAATAAGGGGGTGAAATATATGTGTTGTCCATATATTGACTACGAGAATATGAAGATGCTTAAGAACCAAGCGCAGATCGAAGTACACTTGATTCGAAGGGTCAGGCTGTCATGGTCCTCATGGACTCATGATAATTGCGCTGGTATTTGGTTCAAACACTGAGTAGTATGAGGTGTTGTAATTGTTTGAGAAATTTGTATTTGCTCTAGTCAGTGATTCATATGGTATTTGTTTTGATACTAATACTGGAATATATTGCAATGTGGTGTGGTGAGCTTTAGATGAATGCTCTGTGATGATAATAGTTTTGTAGTGAAATTATTTTGATAATCAGGTTTGAACTTGAGCTCTAATTGGAATGCTTACTAATGTTGATTGATCTTTAGCATTTAGTCTGTTACTTTCGGTTGGTTAATTGGTTGAACCTTCAGGTTCTGTGATCCTTAACAATTCATACTACATACTATTTTGTCAGTCAATTGGGCTTATTGCTGAACTTGTTAAACTATCGTCTTTTATATTGTCAGTAGATCAAGTTTTGTTGGCTGACTCGAGTGTTGTTTTGATGATCATTTTGCTTTAATCTTATGTTGGCCAAAAGTATTATATGTTGTCTTTTGTTCAAATATTCTATCGGTAGATAAGTAAAACACTATTTTAGAGCTCAAAATTTGAATTAATATGGTCAAATTCAATTAATGAAGAGTATAGACTAAATTAACGAGAATGCTAAAATTAAATCTTGTGCAACCCTACATCTGAGAACAATATCAAACTATTAAATCTTAGCTTTATACTGATTTCATTTGTTCACGTGATGTTTGTGTTGAGCATATTATTCCTTTTAAATGACTAGGAGGATTTACATGTTTATATGTCAATTATGTCATTGTACTGGTCATAATTTATTCCCTATATATCCTAATTATTTATTAATTAGTGTGTATACCCATACACATAGAGATAGAATCTTATGATAATATGTTCATGCGTGTGAGAACTTCTATTTTGGTGAAGATGTCTTCCGCTCATTCTTCGTCATTGTCGCCTCATGCGTCTGATGCGCCGTCCCCTGCACTATCCAAGCGCGGTAGAAAAAGAGGAATATCGAAAAGTCCTGGGGGACTAATTTACCATCACCAAGCCCTATCAATCCTCGCCGAGAAGTGTCCGCATTCCGGAGAACGCCGGAATAGTTGTACGGGAACGTGTCAACATCACCTATGATTTGTGGAAGTAGTTGACCAAATCTGAGAAAGGGGAGCTACTGACGAATATTTTTCGATCATTCAAGATCCCGAAACAACATCAGGACTCTGTGCGACAACATGCGTTGCTACACGCGTGCAAAGCACGAAAGAACTTCAAGAGAACTCTTGTCAAAAAAATACGTGGAGAAGGATCTGAAACCATTCCACAAGTATCTGTTCTTGGAAGAGTACTGGCAAGACTTTGTGGTGAAGAAGACGATAGATGATTTTAGGGGTAAAAGTGTGGCACACAGGGCCCTCCAGGAAAAAACACGCACCCCCCACAGACTCAGCATTGCTGGGTATGCAGGTAAAATCCCGCAATGTAGGGATCAGGACCAGCACGCAAACTGTTCGAATGCCTCTCCGCCATTTGTCAGGATCCCTGATGAGCACGCCCGAAACAGGCTAAGAGCGAGGTCATCTACCCTATCTTCGGGGGCCATCTCCTTTCCAAACCCCGCAGACAAGGAAGTATCCCAGCGCCTGGTAAGATATCGAACTACCTAGTATGTAATTACTCGATAACTTTATAGGAAGTGAAATGACATGTCAGGCTATTGCAGGAAGCACTGAGTGCACAATCTTCCCAAGGTTCATACCAGGTAGTCAGGGGAGAGATATACTCTCCGTGCCTCAGGGAAACAATGAGCACTTGGGTCGCACGAGAGGCCTTGGTCTTTATGTTCCATGGAAATATGGATTCACAAAGGACTCCGAAGCATATCGGAGTAGGAAGAGAGTCAAAGCCGAGCACGATGCACAACTATGAGAGGAGATCCGTGAATCCCTCAAAGATGAGATCAATGATCGTGTCAGAGATGAGATACGAAAGAAGATGGGGAGCCTTGAGGAAAGGCTCAAGGAAAATCAGTTGCAAGCCCCTGCCCCTACTGTGCTACCCAGCCCCCAAACTTTCGAGTAGCTGTGTGTCCAACCCTACCCCAAAAGGCGATGACCGATTTCCTGTCGATACCTGGTAATAATTATTATCTCTAGAATGCTCGATCCATTGATAGGCCTATTGGAGTAGCTAATTTTGTATCGTTATGTAGGTGGTTATGAAGTGCAAGCTCCATGTCAGATATACCTCTGTTGCCCTAGATGCTACTTGGGGCCAAGCGTATCCATCAGGTGTCGGGGCTTTGGTGCACGGTGTAAATCTAGCGCTGAGTTTCTCAAAAGTGAATGTGGACGGTGTTCATGCCAATATCGCGGTCGTCCCGCTGTAGATTCCCCCAAATGATGAGGTCATGACTCTAGGATAAGCCATTGGAACATTCATCAAGTGGTCCAGGAGGGACATCGCCTGGAGCTACTTGCTCCAGTGTCAACTTCACGGGAATGTCCTGCAACGATGTCAAGTCCACGAGAGCTACCTACACCGAAGCGGCAAGGGTCCAGTGCATCAGATTATTTTACACCTTGTGCTCGGTCGACTCTCGTGAAGTCGACATCTATAAAGCGAGGTAGCAAGGGCAAATCGAAGACGGTCGACTCCTGTTTTGATATCCCCTTCTTGTCGTTGGCCCAAAAATTCATGCTAAGTGAGCCGTTGGTTGAGACGAGAGAGTGCGACCCTACCCTAGGATTGGCTTGCACGAGATTGCATATATGGTACGTGGAACAGGCCAACAAGACGGACGGACAACGACGCTTGGGTGTCAACATCAAGTTCAAGAAGGATCATCTTAACCATGTGGTTCAAGACTGTGTCTTCACGATGACTTTCGAGGACTTGTTCTTTCTCTTCAACCTTGACGCCTCACTCATGCGATGCTGGATACTGTAAGTGTGTACAATCATGGTAAACGTTCGTGTAATACCGATAAATGTTATATATTACTCCTTACTTTTATACACACACACACACACACATGATTTCTAAAACCGAATTAAGGAATTCACCGGTAGGTTTCCTCAACCCACACTTGGTCTCCTTGCAAACCATCAAGGAGAATGTAAAATTCATCGAGGATTACATGATGGAGTCATTGTTGGCTCACCGCGACAAGGAATTCATACTTTTGCCCTACAACCAGGAGTAAGTACTGCACTAGTGGCTATACTTGTTAATTGTACTTTATAAGCAACACGAACTTAGGTTTAATGACCATAGTGACATAGTTGTGTAGGTTCCACTGGATTCTAATTGTAATTATACCAAAACGGAACAAGGTAATATACCTAGATTCCCTAAAGAGGGCTGCACACGACTTCACAATTGTTCTACAATTAATCGACGGATAAATACATTTCCTCCATACATAACTTTATTGTAGTTTTTCCTTCCTTTGCAATGACTAAGTCTAACTTCTTGGAATCACGTAGGTCGTTCACCGTGTACTTTGCTAAAGGAGGGAAATGCAAAGGAAGGATCTTGCGACACGATCTAAGTTTCTCGATATTCGCTAGTACACATTAATCCTATATAACACTTCATAATAATGCCTCTCGAACTAACCAATTCTAGTTTTGCAGTGCCACCAGCAGCCGCCGGCCTACAACATCTGTGGATACTATGTTTGTCACAACATGGAACCACTCGTCGGTTCCGCGTTGCCAATGATCCTCAGTTTGTCAATCTTGTAATAATTATTTCATACTTATCAATTTATATATGCACAAATTTAATCTTTCTAAAAACAGGTTGCGAGCATAGAAACAACTGCATTGGAATAGGGCCATCTCATAAACATTCGAGGACAATTTGCGTCATTCTTGAACCGTGAGGTCATAAATCTTGATGGAAAATTCCACAATATAGATTGAACTTGATTGAGATAAGATTGAACTTAATGGTATATGTGTGTAAATGTACATGAATGATTAATCTTAGTTAATTGATTTGTGAATTGGATGTGCTTATTTCTTAAATGAATGTGAATTGGATGTATACATGTACTTGTTGTGCTTCAGCTTGTTTCAGATGGCATGGCTAGCATTTCTTGAGGCTAGCCAATAAATAGAAATTGATTTAGCAATACAAAAGAATATCACAGCCGGTTCCTTAGGACATACCGTCTGTGATGCATCAGCTCTCACAGACAGTTTCATCTACAAACCGTCTATGATACATCAGCTCTCACAGATGATTTTATCTACCAACCGTCTGTGATACATCAGCTATAACAGACGATTTTATCTACAAACCATCTGTGATAGTCAACTATCACAGAGGGTTCTGAGTTAATAACCATCTGTGATAGTCTGCATCATAGACAGTTCAAAAATCATCTGTGACGACCTCATGTCATTACTGACCTATAAACTCAAACGGGTTACGAAATAGTCAGTGATGATATTTTTGAACCGTCTATGAAGATCTTTTCTATAGTAGTGTACGTTTCACAGTTCTAAATGACATATGCTAATTGGTTGTAAACAAAAGAAGATATTTTTGTGTGATGGAAGACATTGTTGTTGTAATCCATCTTAAAAAGATGAATAAATTTCTTGTTGTAGTATTGCATCTATATTATACTTCTTTATCACTTCTAATATACTTAAATATCAATTATAAGATACTCCAATGCGACTTGATTGAAAAAATTCATTGGAGCCCTTTATTTCTCATGTATACCCTTTTTCATATATATATATATATATATATATATATATATATATATATATATATATATATAACATATCTAGCGCAAATGGGTAATTGAGTGCTAAAGTGCAAATATCAATCTTGACCGTTGGATCATGAAGGATGTTTAATGTAGGACATTGGATGTGGGAGCATGCATGCGCATTAATGAAGACGCATTGAAGGTGGGAGCATGCAAGGTGATTAAATGGTTTAGGGGTGAAAGCCCGCATTAATCTTGGCTGTTCAATCAAGATCCAACGATCAAGATGCCATTTGCACCTTAGCACTCAATTACCTATTTGCACTATATATATATATAAGAAGTATATACACAAATTTTGCTATAACAAGTGGATTTTAATTAAAAAAAATCATGTAACTCACTTTGGGGTATATTATAATCATTATTGGAGTATAAACAAATTGATAAAGAGATATCATTATACAATTTAAGTGGTATATGAGAAGTAGGAGTACGTACTCCCAAGAGTACCATAACATGCTTACACTAAAGCAGCTAGCCTACCCAGCAAAAAAGTCAAACTATCGAACGACCTATTAAAAAATGTTGCAACCATTAGCTACCGCTTCAGCTCAGAAAAATCAAAAGCAATTTTTAAAAGCTACGGCTCCCTAAACAGGGTCTAAATATAGGCACAGGACTAAATGAGAAGACAATGACATGGAATTGCTGATTTTTCTATTGCAACTTGTTTTCTTATAGTAGGCAAAGGGAGATGGATGAAAGGACCCCCAACAAGAGATTAGATTATCCGTGACTTTTTTTTTTGAAAGAAATATCAATGGATGAATCATTGCATATATAGTCTTCTTCTAGAGACTAATCAGTGGCAGTACATAGATGCATTTAACTATGGCTACTTTAAAGCTCTGAGAAAGTTTCCTTCAATTGCAAAGGAGCTATGCTTGCTAAAATACGGTCACATTCGGAAAATCTCAGCATTCAGCACCTAACAGAACAAGTACCCACTAAACTTGATATATGTCACTTATGAGTGTGGGTCCATAGTCAGGTAAGTATCACTGTTATGAATTAGTTATAGCCTTGTAAAGTTGAACATCAAAAGCTGTTGCCTACAGCTGTTAGCAGTGCTGGCTTCAGGACGAGATCGGCCGTGTGATTCTTAACCGGTACTCCCAGCCTTTTTAAATTGACTAGCAATGTCAGGTCAAATGGAACAATGGTTTAGGGTAGTGCAAAGTTGTACGAAGTTTTCAGTGCTGCTCCTCGATCGCCACAGACCCCTTGACAACCAAATGTCAACGTGCGCATGTGTCTACATGCCGGCTGGCGAAAAGTTTGACCACCGCGCGCGGCGGGCGGTCACTTTCTTAGAAAAATCAGGCAAAAAAGCAGTCGCCTCCCCTCCCCTCCCGCTGGTTAATGAAAAAGAACGCGCACGTGAAGCGAATAGCGGAATTGAGTCAAATGGCAATTACTAGCTCCATATTGCATTGTCCTCCGTAGATCGTTGTTCTTCGACTTGGAAATTACTTTGCTGTTTTACAAACCCTGTAGTAGCCTTTGTCAGACCTGCTTGTAACTTTCGAAGGTTGTTCTATAAAATTTTGACGGTGCCCATCTCTATCGTCGTGATTATTAGCGTGATCGACGCGCACAGAATGAGCAAATTGGTAACTATTACCAGTTTAGAAAATGTCCGGATAATATGCGATTGAATTGCATGTGTGTAGGTAGGACAAATTCAAATTGCTAACGGTTGACCTGATACTAATCAAGATGGCAGTATAGTTCAACTCTGGCAAAAGTTTGGTTTTCTTAGATACAGCAAGTAGTACTGTTCAATGTGGAAGCACGTTATGTGTTGGAATTCACGAGGAGGTTGCATCCCCAAGTTGACCTGATCAACAAAAAGCTCTGAGAGAAATCCACAGCTGGTAAATTTCATTCGTGCTATTTGAGAAATCCAATCATTTCAGAAATTTAACTTGATCATTATTTTCGTTTTTTAAAATTTTGAAACCAACCTGGTCTTGACGGTAGGAAATATGGGCAGTACTTTAATTCTAGGTTTCATTCTGAGGTAAAGATCACAAACAACTAGAGATGCATAAAGCAATGCTAATAGCAGACAACTCATTGTACTTCTAAATATACACAATTATAGGATTATAACAGAGTAGTTTGGTCGCACAACTAACTTACAGTCGAGCTTGATGAAAAAACAGGAAGCAATGCCAACTAGATGCAGTGTAGAACGTATATGAAACAGTGAAGTGAGCTGTCACGCAGATACGCTGCTCAGAAACCTTATTGCCGCCCTGTGCAAGTACTTTCCACGGCAATGATTCGGAGATATCCGTTCACCCTCCTTCCCAGTGCACGCCGAGGACAAGGGATGACATGGTTCAACAATACAACACATCAGAACAGTAGAACAGAGAGGAATCAGAAGAAATAAAAGTGAAGAAATTAGTCTTTGGTCTGGACGTCTTGAGATCCTTTTAAGGTCGAGATAATTACTCTCTAGTAACTGCATAATAAAGCACATAATGAACCACTGGTAGTAATTGTTAATTGAAAAACCAATTAATGGTAATTAAACAGTGTTTATCAGCTCCTGGCTGTACCCTAGTCTATGGCTCTGACCAGTGACCACACTAGTCTCCGAATGACCACACTGGTCTTCCGACCAATGACCACACTAGTCTTTGGAACAGTGAACTTTGACCAGTATCAAAGGGGGGGGGAGAGAAATACAAGTTTAGCAAAAGAAAGGTGGATTAAACCATGCATGCTTTGGAATTTAAGGATTGAGTGAGCCTTTACACTTATGGGCCTAATTCTAAAAATCCTCCACCAATTCCAAGGCAAGCAACAAAAAACAAATGATAATGAATATTGTGCGAAAGTGTTGTTAATACACTAGTCTTGTTATAGGAGGGCTCCAGGTGGTGCCCCGCCCCTAGGGTCATCTACAATACTAAAATACCCTAGGAAAAGTGATATGTGTGTATGGACTAGGTCAATGCGATGTATCCACAAAAATGCATATAAATACCTGTCAGGCCCCAAATTTGACATTTGAAATCTTCTGTGTTTATAGTACTATTCCCTAGATCAGTAGCTAGTGACCACAGTTACATCATTGGATATCAACACATATCACAGAAAATGTCAAGCTATTGCATAATAATAAACAAAACATAAATATATCTTATGATGTTTGACTTGCAAAATGGCTAGACAGACCAAATACCTTTCAAATAACAGCAGCGGAAGCAGAATCAAAGTATACAATGTGGAACCCTCACAATATACCCATAAGCAATCGACTAGGGCCTGCGACCTAGTTTTTTGCCTTCATGATCTTCAGTCTTAACCAATACTCATAATTGTCCATGTAGCTTTCTTTTTATGCTTACTGACTAAAAGAATATAAAGAGTGAGATTTATGATTCTTTTATTTCCACAAAGCTAAGTTTGAATTAGAGTAGTTAGTAAACAATTCTTAAGACTTAGTATTTTAACTAACACAAGTTTTGATAAAACTGAGTTTTGTTGTAAAATACTAGCAGAGACTTCAACTTTCTATACCATTGAGTGGCTACATCTACCCAATGTTCATGTTCTTTCTCGGTTCACGTCCCGTACTAATCACGGGTTCTCAACCAGGTCATCTCAAATATCTAGGCTTTAACCCAATATTTCCAATCACTCGGCTCTAATACCATATTTTCAATCACCGGGCTCCAATCCCATATTTCCAACCACTGGGCTCCAACACAATCTATATCACTTTCCAGGGCTACATCCATCCGGCGATCCCAAGGCTGCAACCACTCGATAATTCCGGTCAGCCTACACATGAAATTTCAGGCTGAATGCCTCTGGCGACTCTCCGGCTACACCACCCGGCGAAACTTAGGTTGCACCCTTGGCGAAAATTAGGTCGCAACCCCCTGCTTCACACGCGGGACCACCCTCGAATCCCAGGTTACCAACCCTTGAATCTCGAGGCTGCACAACCCTTGAGCCCCAGGGTGCATTCCCCCGCCAATTCCCAGGCTGTACCTATCCGCTAATCCCGAGCCGCATCCACCTTGCAAATCTCACCACCCACCTCGAAGGCCATGCCTTAGCATGGTGGCCCCGTGTTGACTCCGTCCGCACGGGCTCCATCTTTGCTCCCCGCCCACCTCGAGGCCATAGCCTCGGTGGGGCTGCCACGACGCACCGCCAGCCTCAAAGGTCATGCCTCGGTGTGGTGGCCCCGCGTCGATTTTTCATGGGGTATCTTAACTCCCGAGGGGCTGGGGACGAAAGGATTGTGTCTGCTCACCCCTCAGCCTTTGCAGACGAGGGAGTTGTCGTAGGAGGGCTCGGAGGGGTGCCCCACCCCCTAGGGTTGTCGAAAATTCTCAAATGCCCTAGGGAAAGTCATACATGTGTATGACTAGGTCAATATGGTGTATCGACAAAAATGTACCTAAATACCCCCTCTCTCAATGTAAGTCAAGGGCAAGAATGGAAAAATGTCCCTTCTTGCCCCATATATATATGGCCCTAAGGGCATGTAAAGGGGGATTCACAATCATGATATAACACACTCATCCTTCTCATACTCTTGGCTTCTCTTCTGTCCGGTCCCCTCCTAAGACTAAAGGGTACTCCGTACCCATTGTCTAGTTTTGTTGTTACGATAAGTCTTTTAGTGTAAGTTCTGTATGTGTTGAACTTGCACATAAAATAACAAAATTCATCTTCTCATAGCTAATGAAAGTACTATACCTTGAATTCGCAGTTTTTCGTGATTATATTTCATTTGAAATCTCAACTAGTACTAGGCTGTCAAAGAACCACGCCAGAACAAAGCATTATTTGGTCATGCTCCCTTTTCTGCTCATGAGCTTTTTAGAGAATGTCATGTTCTTGTGAACTGCGACCTCACAGTTAAGCTCAAGTAGGTATATATATTTATTTTAGGTATCATGTAGGTTAATACATTTTTTCCTCATTAAACACTAGAATACATTAAGGTTTTAAGCCATCATTCCATACAGTTGAGAGTACTTTATCTATTAGGACACGAGTACAAATATTATTAAAATGTACTCTCTTGTTACAATATCAATTTGTTTTCCCATTACCTAAGTCACGGGATCTCCAATAGGCCTCATTCCCATATCCATAGACACAACGGAAATCGCTTTCTGTGCTAACCCCTCTGTGAAAGGGTCTGCTAGATTTTTCTTAATGTGTATATAATTCACAGTAATCACTCCGGAGTTCCTCACTTTTCTAACAGATTTAAGTCTACGCTTCACATGTTTGGAGAACTTTATGTTATCCTTAGTGCTTGTAACTTTAATAAAAATTGTTTGGTTATCACAATATATTAGGATTATCGGTATTGGTTTATCAACCCATGGAAAGTCTAACAGTAGCTCTCTAAGCCATTCTGTCTCAACAATGGCCGTGTCTAATGCTACAATTTCTACTTCCATGGTTGACATCGTCAATATGATATGTTTACATAGCCTCCATGAAACTACATCACCTGCTAATGTAAAGACATACCGGGTATAGTGACTTCCATACGAGGTTGTGCTTTTCAAGTAGCGCAACACTCTCTCAAGTGCCTCCCGGTGATCATCTCCTGGGTTAGAAGTAAACCGACTTAATTTGTTGACAGCAAATGATACGTCAGGTCTTGTGGCACTAGCTAGATACATAAGAGACCTAATAATCTGTGAATATCTCAAATGATCTTTCTTTGATTCGTTCGAAGCTTAACACTAACATTATAAGGAGTTGGGGAAATCTTGCAGTTCTCATAACCGAACCGACTCAATAATCTCTCAACATAATGGGATTGGTTCAATGTGGTCCCATCCTCACTTTTCATCAATTTAATATTCAGAAAAACACATGTCTCTCCTAAGTCTTTCATATCAAAGCATCTAGATAAAAAGATTTGACCTCGTCAACTACTTATGCTAGGTTGAAAAGCAGAAATTGAACCAAAGAAAGTAGAAAATTTGCAAAATAAATGTAAATGTTCAACTTCAGTAAATCACTTTCCTACTTAACTATTGTGGTAAGTGTAAAAACGGGGAATTGGAATTCGAGGAACCTACATTAGAAAAGGTGCATGAATCCACGGTGGCTTCACTTACGGAAAAGGAAGTACATGTAGATTGATCAGGTGGCGGTGTGGCATTAGACCTCATGGAGATTCGGCGGGCGACGTGGCGGGGCGGCGGCTTGGCGGTGTCGTGGGTGGTTGGATCCCGCGCTGGCGAGGTTGGGGCGACCCGATCCCGTGCTCTCCGCCCACACACAGCGCACGTGCTCGCCGACGTCGGCGAGGTCTGGGGCAACTATATCCGGCACGGATGCGGTAGGGGTGGGGTGTCGTAGGGGCGGTTGCATCGCGAGTGAGGAGAGGAAGGGAGTGCTCGTGGGGGACGAGACGACTCAGGTGGGAGAGGTGGGCGGCGCGGTGGGAGAAGTTGCGCGAGAGTGGGAGGTGGGCGCTAGGATCGTGGGCCGTGCGACGCGATCTGGGTTGTTGGTGGCTCGCCAATCCAACGGGCGTCGAAGAGCCCAACTTAGTGCATACCCACAAGATGTGGAAGAAAAATGTATCACTCACCATCACTATAGTCTTTTTTAGTATTAAAGATAAACGCAGGCTAGGCAGGAACCCAACTGTCGTGGAAAAATTAGTGCTCGCGGGGGGCGGGGCGGCTCAAGTAGGAGAGGTGGGCGGCGCGGGTGGGGAGAAGTTGCGGGTGTGGGCGTGGGCGCTAGGATCGTGGGCCGCACGACGTGATCTGGGCTGTTGGTGGCTCGCCAATTCAACAGACGTCGAAGAGTCCAATTGAGTGCGTACCCACAAGATGGTGAAGAAAAACGTATTACTCATCATCACTATATTCTTTTTAAGTATTAAAGATAAAGATATTGCTGTAGATGAAGCTAGCAAAATTTGCGAAGGAAATATATGGCTATACTTAAGAATATTGTTTTTTGCCCTTTCAAAATGAAAATCCTTTTTTTGAGAAATTTTATCGTTTTTCTACACAATTCCTTTTCAAAGGTCTATTCTGGAAAAAAAAATCATTTTCAAAGGTTATTCTCGAAAACAATCGTTTTCAGAGGTGTAAAAAGAAAACAAAAATGTTAGCCTCGCCGGGCTTGCAGTCATCCTTGGATTCTTGCGAGTTCCGCGCCTTCCTCTCATCTAAGGCAATCTCATTCTCGTGTGCTCACCTCTTGCTGTCGGCCGTCGTCAACGCAGTATTTCTAACTCTTACCCAGCCGCCGCAGCCGCGACGCGATCCGATCAACAAAAAAAAAAACCCCGAGCTGAGTCATCATCACCCATCCAAGAAAATCCATCCAACCCGGTGTTCCCCCATCCCTGCCGTCCACCGCCCCATCCAACGGCCAGCATGGCACGACTCTGCGCTCCCAGCCATCTTCCCCAAACACATAAACCATTAAACAAAGCACATGACGTATAACAATCACAATTGATAAACCGAAAAGCAAACCAGGAGGGGCGATTCCTTCCAGCTCTCAACAAACTCGCCACGCCTACCGCTTCTACTCCTCCATCATTTATAAACCTCTTCCTCTTCCCAGCGCCGCCTGCGTATACCACCATTTCCGTCGTTCCAGTAAACCAGCCCTTCCAATGGCTAATCCGAGAGCGGTGGTGGCCTCTGCACCGTCGTCCTCGGGCTCTTCCTCCTCGGCATTCCTGCCGCCACCGTCACCGTCGCCGTCCGACGGGGACCTGCTTCGGTCGCTGTACCGCCTGGCGCGCGACCTGTCCATCGTCGAGACGCCCGAGCCGTTCCTGCGCGCCGCGTTCGCGTCCATCTCCCGGAGGTCGAAGCTCCTCGCCGCCGCGTTCGACGACCTGCTTCTGTGCACTTCCTCGGTGGGGGACCTGCCGCGGTCGGCCTCGCTGTGCCTGCGGGAGGTGCTCCTGGTGCTGCAGCGGTTCAAGGCTGTCGTGGCCGACTGCTCCGCGCGGAGCCGGATGCGGCTGCTGCTGCAGTCGGACGAGATGGACGAGGAGCTGCGGGGGCTGCACCACGACCTGGCCACGCTGCTCGACCTCTTGCCCGTCGTCGAGCTGGGGCTCGCCGACGACGTCATGGACCTCCTCGCCCTCGCGTCGCGCCAGTGCCGGCGATGCTCGCCGGCCGCGGAGGCGGAGCAGGCGCTCAAGGCGAGCGTGCTGTCGCTGATACAAGAAATCGAGCGGGAGATCGTGCCAGAGCGGGAGAGGCTCGAGGAGATCCTGGAGGAGGTGGGCATCAACGACCCGGCGAGCTGCAGCGACGAGATCGAGAGCCTCGAGCGGGAGATCGGAGACCGCGCCTCGGAGAGATGGACGCCAGCCATGATCGCCCTCGTCGGGCTCCTCCGCTACGCCAAGTGCGTCTTGTTCAGCGCCACGCCCCGGCCCTCAGATTCCAAGGCGGACATCGAGGTCGAAGACGGTGAGCCGCCGGCGCCGCCTCCGGACTTCCGGTGCCCCATCTCTCTCGATCTAATGCGCGACCCCGTTGTCGTCGCTAGCGGCCAGACCTATGACCGCGAGTCCATCGACCGGTGGTTCCGCTCCGACAAGTCAACGTGCCCCAAGACAGGGCAGGTCTTGGCCAATTTGGAGCTCGTACCGAACAAGGCTCTCAAGAACCTCATCTCCAAGTGGTGCCGAGAGAACGGTGTAGCCATCGAAGGCTGTGAGGCCAGCAAGAGCGAGCCGGCCCCGGCGTTGGCCGTGAACAAGGCCGCGCTCGAGGCGGCGCGCATGACGGCGTCGTTTCTCGTGAAGAAGCTCTCTGTCTCCTTCTCCCCTGACGCGGCCAACCGCGTCGTGCACGAGATCCGGCTGCTCTCCAAGTCCGGCTCAGACAACCGCGCGTTCGTCGGAGAGGCCGGAGCCGTGCCTTTTCTCGTGCCCCTGCTCTACTCCGAGGACGCCGTGCTCCAGCTCAACGCGGTCACGGCGCTGCTCAACCTCTCTATTCTCGAGGCCAACAAGAAGCGCATCATGCACGCCGAGGGCGCCGTCGAGGCAGTCGCCCACATCATGAACTCCGGCGCAACGTGGCGCGCCAAGGAGAACGCCGCTGCCGCCGTGGTCAGTTTGGCGTCCGTCCATTCGTACCGCCGCAGGCTAGGCAGGAACCCAACTGTCGTGGAAAAATTAGTGCATCTCGTGCGCACCGGCCCGACGAGCACAAAGAAGGACGCATTGGCCGCGCTGCTGTCATTGGCCGGCGAGAGGGAGAACGTCGGGAAGCTCGTGGATGCAGGCGTCTCTGAGGTGGCGTTGTCTGCGATTAGCGAGGAGGAGACAGCCGCGGCGGTACTAGCAGCATTGGCCAAACGCGGAGGTGCGGAAGCGATCGTTAACATCGACGGTGCCGTGGCACGTCTCGTGGCCGAAATGAGGCGCGGCACGGAGTGGGCCCGGGAAAACGTCACTGCGGCGCTTGTGCTGCTGTGCCGGCGCCTGGGCGCTCCGGCGGTGACCCAGATCATGGCCGTACCCGGCGTCGAGTGGGCGATATGGGAGCTGATGGGCACCGGCACGGAGCGCGCTCGGCGCAAGGCCGCGTCGCTTGGCAGGATATGCCGGCGGTGGGCTGCCGCTTCGGCCGCCGACGGGGAGCAAGGCACCGGGTGCCCCGCCGCCAGCGTGGTGCTTCCGGCCATGATGGCATCATAGGGAATCCACCCCCCCCCCTCCTCTTGTACAAAGTTTGTTTAGGCTGTCACGATTCTTTGATCCGAGAGAGAATGGTGAGTGGTTGATCAACTGTGTGTAGCGAGCTCTGATCCAATGTAATTCCGTCCATTTGAACCAAAACTTGCTCCTTCTTGGCTCGAAAAATACAAAGATAAAAAAGGATTAGTTTGCGCCTGCATTTTCTCATTTCTGGACCGTTACCTTCGCAAGGGATAAACAGTTTTCCTTGTCTTTCGGACGTCTGAGCTACTGTTGGGTTTCGGATGGAAAGCAACGCATTTGTTCTGATTTACTTACTGAGGGCCCCCGGTCTCCGCTCACTCCATGATCCAACGTAACAGAAACAAGCAACTGGGATGCATTGGCGCTTTTTAGTTTTTTTGTTCTCATTGGGTGGCTGATGGGTCCGTCCAAGCAAGCAGCCCCACGCGAGTGATTGCAATGATTGGGACCAGCTGCCAGCCTTTCCTCTGCATTCTGCTGGCGAAAAACATGATTTGCGACAGAGGGAGGGAGGGAGGGAGGGAGACGGAGGGTGCACTGCACGGTAACGCCTCGCAGAGGCAGGCAGGTGGAAATCTTTGATGGGAGGAGGAGTAGATGCCAAGTTCCGTTCGATTCAACCGATGCGGTGCGGCGCCGGCTTTTGGGCAGGAAGGCGTCGTGCCGCCGCTTGCCAACCAGCTCGCGGTTTTGGCTTTCGGCAGAATGGCAGCTTCTTGGATCACGCGGTGCTCTTTTGTTCATGCGCGCGCGTTCCTTTTGGATAAAGTAAGGATTTTCATTGTTCAGAGCTTGCCGAATTTGACCTCCCTATTCTGATCAAGTTGGGCGCATTTGGGATATACGATGGTTTCAGAATATCTTACTCAGTAAGGAAGCATGCACAGTGCACCCTTGCTTCCCCCGTGAAAAGCTGAGAGGATGGTGTTCCATGTCATGGCTGCATTTGAAGCATCGCTACTTTTCTAATCGTTGTGGCTCTCTTCTGTGCGTGCTTTGCATCTGGTCTCCCGGTTCAACTCAGATTGCTTCCCTGACAGCAGGGAAGGATACAAAGTCGATTTTAAAACGATATGTAACTTGGATTTTAGAACAAATTCCCATGTTGGAACTTGAGTTCCCTATTGACTCGGCTGCTATTGGCATTAAGGCTGTGCTCACCGAGAGAGATTCAAGAGCTGACGAAGATACGCAGAACGGAACAGAAACAGGTCGCAGTAGGAAAGGAACAGAAACTGAAAAGGCAGAAAAGAGGTGGAGTTATGCACGGACAGAAGAGACCTTGTTCCTAGTCTCAATAGATATCTATCCCGTCGACTCAAATGAAGAGAAAAGGTAGAAACATCGATCTGGAACATGTAGACGGTACATATATTTCACATGCGATATTTACCGGGACAATTTGGTCAGTATCACCATCAATCCTAGTGCTGACGAGCATCAGATCTTTTATTGACTGGAGTGTGCCGCGCTGCGAAAATCCGGTACAAAAACCTGTCGATTTTGCAGCCGCAAAGCGCAGACCGGTGGGGGAACGCTCTGCGGCGTCCACCCAAACCTGCGTGCGTCCACAGAAATGGCAATGTTCGATTTAACGTCAATCGAAATTTCTTGGTTGTCCCCTTCAGTCGCTTTCATGTGTTTCCTCGACGGTCAGCGCGACAGCTTGTTCAGCGATGAAGGCGGGGAGCTGGCACATCGCTGAATAGCTACAACATGATCTGGAGTATGGGCTTCAGTTCTGAATCTGATCACATAAGAGGCAACGGAGTAAAATAAAAGATTAATTCTCTACGTCTCACTGAAATCTTACGAAATTTCCGATTGTGTTATTGAAATATGGGTCTGAGTTTACATGTCAGTGACACAATAAGTGATATATGGAAGATAAGATAAATTTTCGGTGATATATAAAGAATTCACCTTGAAATAAAAGTTGAACTTTTCTGTGGCCTTTGATGTAATAAAAGACTGTTCATAACCAAGCAAAAAATGTATGTAGACATCCCTATAAGTAACCAATCTTTTCAATCTTTCCTCGTATCTAATTATCATTTACTTTGTCCCAATAAGTTAAGTTGGCATGAAAATACAACCCCGGTCATATGTTAACACTATTTCTCTTGGTTTTATTATCTTTGTCACTTGCTTCAGTGGGGTTAATACTTGTTTTAATGATGCTTATACTTATTTCAATTATTTGAGTGATTTCGGTAGTTGTAATACACCATATTGCTAATGTTTCAATGCTGAAATTGTGTGTTACAAATAGCGAAATAACTCAAACATGGATTTGAGGTTATAAAAGATTGTTCATGGTGAAGCAAAAAAAATGTATGAAAAAAATACATAAACACACTCATAAGTCACCTACTTTTTCAATTTATCCCCATATCTAATTACCATTTACTTTACACACATAAGTTACATTGGCATGCAAATACATCTCTAGGTCGTATGTTAACTCTATTTCTCTTGGTTTTATTATCTTTGGCACTTATTTCAATGATGTCAATACTTGTTTCAATGATGCTCATACTTATTCCAATTATTTGGGTGATTTTTTGTAGTTGTAATACACCATATTGCTTATGTTTCAATGCTGAAATTGTGTGTTACAAATAGTGAAATAACTCAAACATTGATACAAGTATTGAAATCACTTAAATATGTACTGAAATTATTAAGCAAGTGCCAAAGATAGTTCAAACCACGAGAAAATAATACGAATATGCAACCCAATGGGTATTTGTAAACCAACTTAATTTATCGGGTGATAAAGTAAATAAAAATAAGATATAGAGCAAATTGAAAACGTAGATGACTTATCAGGGTGTTTAGGAACTTTTCCAAAAATATAAGCCACAACAACGAACGTGCATTCAGGATCCGTTTCATGCATTTAGAAGGGCCCAGTGTCAGATATCATTAAATAAGTGTTACGCTAAATAATTCGAGCAGCGGGTCACGCTGTGAATATAATTTTGCAAATGTTAAAGAAAATGACAAAGGTAATTACAAACAATGAGAAAATAGTGTGAACATTACGATTTTTCTAAGAATACGTGTGCGGTGGTGTAAGTAGGATATGCTTTGTACACGCTTCCGTCTTATATCCTTAAAAAAATAGATCGAACGAGTTGAAGTTTGAATGTGATTTTGGCGCGTCGAGCCAAACCGATCCAGTAGTAATTGATTTACCACATTTGCTTGGTCCCACTCAATCCTTGGGTTATGTGCAATGAGTTCACATCAATTGTCTATAATCTCTGTCACGTAGAATTTAACCTGACGTGGATGAAAGAGAATAAAGATGGAGCAATGTGTTGTCAATAATCCTATATCCGACTGTATCACCAGAAGTGAGTATAAAATGTCTTAAGTCCATAAAAACATTAAAAGATTGTATTATCTATAAGTGAAAAGATAACGCATTGTATGAACTGTTTATAGTGATATCTACTGTTCACATAGAGAGTTGTTATAAATAGTTTATACATGCCTTTATCAACTGGTCTTCTTGCCCGATTTTGTCATTATCCAAAACGGTAATTTAAAGAGCTCTCAGCCCCCAAAATGGCCTTCATGTTGATTGTTAATTGCGGACAAAATCGAATTTGCCAACTTGCGTCTCTATCGATGAAATCTGAAATGAATGTCACCATCGTATCCCCAAGATATCAATACGAGCCTCTGTCCCATCTCGGCAAAAAGGGAGCTTCAGTCCCCGCACTTCTACAGTTGCACATGAGTGATGATTTGTAGTACGAGGAATGCTAGTGAACATCTACTGATGAATTAAGTCCGACTTCAAATACATGCATCATGCCAGTGGATTCAATGACTTTCAAGGTTTTTCAAGCCTCAACTGAGATCTTTGTAGAGAATGGTGCAAGAACTAACTTCTGGAAGGATAAATGGATCTAGGGAGAAGCTCCTATGGACATTGCACCGTCTGTGTATGCAATTAGCAAGAAGAAGAATACAACAGTGAAGAATGCTCTAGAGGATGACAATTGGATAAACGGCATTACAACAATCACCGAAGAGTGCCAGATGTCTGGATATTTTCTTCCGTGGACACGCACTCCAGAATTTCAATTGATCTGGAAATGGTCCGCATCAGGTAAATATACAGCCAGCTCAGGAATTTTTTTTAAAATAATTATTTTTTATTTTGAAATACAGTAATATATCTTCTTTTTTATTTTATATAAATAATCCTCTATCGCTCCACCGTTAGGCGACTTGGATCTAGTCGCTCAACTATTGGGCGATTGATCCAAGTAGCCCAATGGTAGAGCGACACGTGAAGTAGTTGTCCGGTGGTTGAGCGACTTGTGATAATAGCTTAACGATTGGATGACTACTCCACTTGTCGCTCAACCGATGGACGATTTAAAATAATAAAATTATTATTTTAATAGTCCGATAGAAATAGTTGTGGGGGAATAAATGATAATTTTTGTAGGTAATACATTTAGCAAATCTTATTTGTAGGTTGTTAATTTTTCTGGAAATAAAAGGGTGGTGACAAGGTTGGTTGATCCGTTTTTTATTTTCGTAGATTCTCAACGGTACGAAATTTGTTAGACTCGCAATACAATTTTATGATCGTCGTATGTTGTTATAGTGAGGTAAATTTCGGAAGAATTTTGTGAGGACGATTGAGGTAGCAATGAGTCGTAAGTAGGAAGGTAAGTGATTCCTGTGACGCGTCAGGGATTCATACACGGTGGAGAACTTTGGAGAAATGGCGTAACGATAACAACACAATAGTTGATCCGATAAGGGGGTTATATGGCACGTAAGCTAACAAACTAAGGACGATACATACATGCCTTTAGAGAATTAGAAATACATTGGACATATAGACGAAAACGGTCGAACTACTACGTGGAACATGGCTATTTGCCCTTGCGGCCTAGCTCGGTGTTGTACTCCTCGCTTTGCGCCTTAGCTTCCGCCGCGATGGGCTTATTTCGCACCCTCTCGGCCTCGCGTCGCCTGGCATGCTCGTGCTCCTGCTCCTCGTGCAGCCTCTCCCGCCTCTTCTTCTCCTCCATCTCGGCCTGCAACCCTTCGAGGCTCCTTTCACGGCCCTTGCAGTCCTCCCAGGCCCAGCTCTTCCGTGTTAGCAGCATCCACATGTTGTACGGGTGAATCTTGTCATCGATCCACTAGCTGAAGTCGCATAGGCGCAGCGGAGACTGCGGTGGGAAGAGAGACGTGGTTACGGTGTGACGGGAAGTAAAATAGTGGTGTGCACTGAAATGCGATTTCATTACCGGTTGCATGTGGCTTGGTGTGTCAAACCTGTGGTTAGGGTAGTCCACGTAGAAGTTCGGGCAGCACCAATAGCGCTGCCTAATGGTCAACTCGTCGGTTGGTTAACGCACTTGCAGGCGTCCTGACACAAGCAAAGGGGTGGCGCCACCCCCGTCGGGGGCCCTTCTAGAGGTCGTTCAGCGGGCATAGGAGGGGGAGGGCGCGAGTCGACCCAGAATCATTGGGAGTACTGCGAGGCAGCCTCCTTAGATCAATGAGCTCCAGAGGTAGGCGGCGAGTGTAAGACTGCTGACTAAATGCCCTGTGGCTATCATCGGTCTGCTGGGGAGCCTCAAGTCCTTCAAAAGCTCACGGATGTGCTCCCATTCCTTCTCCTTGTCCATGTTATCCAGGTAGTGTTATTGGTGTAGAGTTCCTAGCCGAGTAGCACTGCATTTATAGCGGGAGCGGACGCAGCTGTAGTGGCTCTACAGCGACAGTCGAGTGGTCTCTTCGTGCTTTGCAGAGAGTGGTCACATCCTGCCTTGCAGAGAGTGATTACGTCATACTTTGTAGAGCGAGGTCACGTCCTGCTTTGTAGAAAGGAGTCATATCCTGCTTTGCAGAGAGTGATCACGTCCCACTTTGCAGAGAGAAGTCATGCCATGCTTTGCATAGATAGGTAACGACAATAGATTGACACTGACAATGAAGTTAAAGTTTGCAATTACGATATACGAGGCAATTCATACACAACAATGTTATATTAACTATGAAGTCAAATACATACACAATGAATACAAGTGCACTAAGCATAATAAAGACCCCCCTACTAGCTGCCAACTACACCACCCGCAACACCTCCTCCGTCGCCGCCACATCCCACCCCCGGTCCGTGCCCGCCCGTACAACCCCACTTAGGCCTCCTCAGCGCGGGGTGTCGGGGCCCCGACAGGGTGAGGCGGTCAAGAGCCCTGCTGACCCATGCTCCCAAGGTTTGTGGGGTCGACTCCACCAGTGCCTGCGTGGACACTAGGGTACCGCTGAGCTGCGACGCGGAAAGAACCTCGACAGGTGCGAGCTGAGGTGCTCCCCTGACCTCCCCCGGGTCTTCCGCAAAGAAGACATCCGCGTCCTGTGGGGCTCCTCGTGCGGGGAGAGCTCAACTCCCGGCTAGGGAGCGAAACCTGCTGGACAAATTTTTTTATTCGTGCAATATATCGGGATGAAACAAACCTAAAGAGATGAAATGTACCTTCAGCGTGGGCCATGGCATGCGTCCAAGTGTTGTACCCGCCCTGCCCGAACTGGTCGGGGAAGAACGAATACTGCCTTGACGCTGTCGGGTTGGAGTCCAGAAATGACGACGGTGGGCAGCCATGTTCCAACCCTGACCCTCCGGCCTGGCCCGACGGCGGGGGTGGGTAGCCTGACCCTCTAGCCTGGTCAGGAGCTGGCGGGGCACGTGCACGTGCCTTTCTGGAGCCTCCTAGCTGGGCTACAGGATGTGTGCCCCTCTGGAGCCTCCTAGTTGGGCTACAGGACGTGGCGGCCTCAGTGTACGCATCGACGTGGACACCTCCAGGACCATCATGCACCACGTCAGGGCCACAACACGTTTCGCCGCACTATAGGCCTGACGGGCCATCTGCAGCAGCTTGTCGCGTGTCACCTCCGTACCATGGGTGACCTTGTCCAGGATCGACCTGGAGTCCCTCGCAATCCCGGCGGTGATGTCCGTCTGCAAGGATAACATGAAAGTCTCAAACTTGTAATTGTGGTAATCGTACTCAGACATTTCGAAACACGAGAGTACGTACCGTGAAGAGTACGTTCCGCGCGAAGTGTACAGGGTAGGCGTCGGTCCGTGCTGGATGTGAGCGGGGAGGGTTGATGACATGCACCCGCCTAGTGCTTGTTTGCGGAGCGTACCAGCGTAGGTACTCGTCGTACGCGCTGGGGTCGTACAGGGCACCCTCCTGCACGTATTCCTCAAGGGCATCTGCCCACTCCACCAGCCACGGCTCCATCTTCGCCTCCCAGCCCGTCCTACTTCCACTACTCCGACTCTACTCGCGAAACATTCCACTACAATTAGAAGCCATTGTAACCGAGCTGAAAAAATATAGGAACATGTGTTGTGTGTAACTCACACATGGACCGAGTCAGGCACGCGACGCCCGATGGGGATTGGAACAATCTGGCGGAGGCTGAACTGGTGAATCACCCTGTGCACCGCATAGTCCTCGACGAACACGTCAAAGATGAGCTTCTTTCGCATCATCCAGTATGCCTGGTCGCGCCAGCACAATGTGGATAGCCCGGTGGTGAAGAAACTAGATCCGTCATTATGAGTTAATGGAATATTTTGGTGATTAATAACAAATCTATATGTGAGACTAACACTTTTATTGATATACCTATTGTGTAGTCTTATTTAGATAAAAAGTGAAAATCATGGAGGTATGCACTCGACATCATATTCTTATATATTGTTGCATTCCTCGGATCCAAAATATAGGTTGAACTCCACTAAAAGTCTAACTTAAATATGTGCATATGTTTTTATTACATATTTATGTATGCACACACTTAGGGAGAGTTCACTCTATGTTTTATGGTTTTATTAGTATTGATCCATATTTCTTTATCCACATATATTAAGAATCTCTACTTTGAAACATATCATTTGAGTATATAAAACTTGTGTAGTTCATATATACTCATATTTATCTACATTCAATTATTTGCAATTGAAGTGGTTATCATCAATTACCAAAGAGGGAAAGATTGAAGTACTTTGTCCAACCATTATGAGTTAATGGTATGTTGTGGTAATTAATGATAATCATATTATGGAACTAACATTTTTCATAAGTTGGATGAATAGGTTATGTTTCATGATGATGGAGACTTTGGATGATGTCATGAGTTGATCGTCATCAAGTCAAGACTCAGGAGGAAGGAAATCATCATGTGTTGATGATGTTCAAATCAAGATCCCGAAGTGAAGAAGATCATCATGTGTTGATGATATTGAAGTCAAGAGCTTAGAATAATGGACGCATCTTGTGTTGATGCGTATCAAGATCTCAAAGAAAAGGAAATCATCATGTGTTGATGATATTCAAGAAGAGGAGATGATCATGAGTTTATCATCAAGTTAAGAGAAGACCCATCATGTGTTGATGGAGGTCAAGTGAAAGAATGCATCATGGGTTGATGCATATTCAAGTCAAGAACTTGAAGTAAAGGGGATTATCATGTGTTGATGATTATCAAAGTCAAGAACCCAGACTTGAAGTAAAGATGTACGTCATCAAGCTCCAAGAAGATGCTTAAGGCAAATGTATGACTAGCTAGAGCTAATGATATGTTTCTAGTCTTTTACCAGTCTTGGTGTTTGGTTGGAGACCGAATTGCTAGTATAGGCTCCAATAAGATGCTTAAGGCAAATGTATGACTAGCTAGAGCTAATGATATATTTCTAGTCTTTTACGAGTCTTGGTGTTTGGTTGGAGACCGAATTGCTAGTATAGGTTGTCATACTATTAGGAGGGGTCTTGACTAGTAGCTTGAGTTAGTCATGTGTTGATAGCTCATTGTGCTTGCTCTAACTCATCTATGCATGGTGCTATTGTTTGCGAATGTGTTTTGTAAATAGTTGAAACTCATGTATCATAATCTTCGTAGTACGAGACTATAATTTGTAAATGTGTTTTACAAATGGTTGAAGTCCAGGAAACTACTCCTTGGGGTATGTTGCTGATATTTCTGAATGTGTTTTACAAATAGTCGAGGCTCATGCATAATCCTTGTAGCATGTGACTTTAGTTTGCGAATGTGTTTTGCAAATAGTTTAAGTCCATGTACCTTATTCCTTGTGGCGTTGATTCTAAAAGTTGGCAAATGTGTTTTACAACTTGTTGAGAATCTTACTTTTAACCATTGGTTTGCATCGCTCATCAATTGACAAATGTGTTTTGCAATTGAGTTTGTTTTGAAAGTCGACTAAGCTTTTCTCAGGATAATCGGTAGTACCGACGTTGTGTTGGCGGTACTACCGCATCATGGTATGACCGAGAAAGTCGTGTCGTACTACCGCAACCCGGTTGAACCGAAGTTTAGTTGGTGATACGTGTTTTCTAGAGAGACACCTTCTGAGTGTGTCTTGCTCTCCTAGAAAGCGGTAGTGCCGGAGTTCATTTGGTGGAACTATCGCATCACGGTACGACCGCAGTGCTTATCGTGAAACTACCGCAACCTGGTATAACCGATTTATAAAGCATTAAGTTATTTCCAGAGAGGGTCGGTTTTGGACCTCTAAAGGAAGCGGTAGTACCACCCTTGTGTTTCGGAACTACCGGTGAGCGGAACTACCACATGTTCAATGGTGGTAGTACCGCGCCACATTTCCAACAGCTATTTCAGAGGCTTGTTTATAGCTGTTACTGTGCATCAGAGGAAGTGCGGTAGTACCACCGATGAACGGCGGTACTACTGCTCGTGCTGATTTTTTAGAATCTTTTCTCTAACGGTTAGTTTTTATGTGTGGGCTATAAATACCCATCTTGGCCGGTTGTGGGAAAGGTTGTTGGTGCCATTATCCATTCCTTGAGCAAAGAGTAAGCCCTCTCCTCTCTTATGTGCATGTGTTGCATCTAGTGAGCTTAGAGAGCAAACCCTAAGAGCATGTGTTATATTAGGTAGTGGATTGTGTATCCACTTGAACTTAGACACTTGATTTGTTCAAGTGAGCATCTTCGACTTGTTACTCTTGGTGTTTGCCGACACGTAGAAGGCTTTGAGGAGTTGCGTCGGTGATCTTCTCAAAGAAGGCTGTGAGAAGACCCGAGCAGTTGTGAGTGATTTGGTGCTCGCTATCTCCGGAGTGGAGGAAGAGCAACCCCGAGTGGATCGAGGTATTGGTTTGTGTTGGAGCCGGTCCAAGTAGTTGGACTTATCTCGGAGGTGTTGGCTTAATTTGTGGAGCTAGTCCAATTAGTTTGGGCTTACCTCAACGTGAATTAGGGGAGACCGACAAGTCTCCGAACACCACGGTAAAATATCATTGTGTTCTTGTGGTTTGTTCTTCGTGTGCTTTACTATATTTTAATTTACATTCCTTGTATCAAATTGCTTATATGTCCTTGTATGATTGCTATTATTATCAATACTCCTTGATTGTCGGTGCACTTAGTCGAAACTAGTTGATTTAGGTTTTAATTGTGCAAAACTAAATTATGGGTTAGCTTCCGTATTAGAAATCGGTTTTAGCCAAAGAAGTTTTTAAACCACCTATTCACCCCCCCTCTAGTCGGCCTCCTCGATTTTACAGGCGGGAGTGCGGTCCTCCATCTCTTGAGTAGAGTACGGCTCTTAGTGCACATCATCAGTGGTGAGGCGGTTGAGCTGCTTGACGACGTGCTCCTACACACATGCGCAAACTGTGCCTGCGAGCTGGAACAAAGGTTACAAAGGATGACCCGTAAAATGACTAAAGTAAAGATACAGGAGAGTACGTACCCGTCTACTGCACCAAAGGGACCCTGCGGTCGGCCGGTCCACCGCGCCCTCGTGGTATATGTCTGTGTGATACAGACTGCTGTTGACTAGCATGGGCTGTTTGAGGAGGAAGCACTTGAATGTCCACAACTGCAATAGGAGGGGCAGCTTGTGAGGATAGAGGCTGGCCTCATCCTGCAGCACGCATTGCACATGCCGCGGTACGTCACGGCAAGTACGGCTGATCCCCAACTGAATCTTCACCTCCTCCCCGTCGGCAGTGGCCCTCGCGTACTCCACGAGGCGGGCGTCGATGGAGTCACCTTGGTTGTTGGTAAACAATACCCAGCCGAACAACCACAACAAGTACGCCTCAAGGTGCCACGATACCTGATCCTCGCTGGCCTTCGAGTCCATCCACCCGACTTATGCACAAACGCCGCAATAGTAAGGCCGTCATATAGAAAGGATAGTGTATTGCTAAACAAGGAAAATGGATCACATACATACTCAGAACTGCGAAAGCCACCGCAGGGGTGGGCCATGCTTAGTACGCTGCCTAGCCTCAGCCGAAAGAACCCCCTCAAGCTGGTCGACAGGCGCGTCCGGCGGGGAGACAATGAGTCCCATGATAGGCAAGTCGAGCAGCACTGTGACGCCCTGTAGAGTGGGGTCCATCTCATCGAATAGGAGGTGGAAGGTGTGCGTCTCCAGCCGTCACCGGTCCACCAGAGCTGCCAGCAGCGACAAGTCGAACGGGAACCGTCGTGACAACTCTGGACTAGCTTGGACCTCCCGTCATCCTCGACCATAGCATCGTCCTCATCGGTGGCCTCCATCATCCGCGCGAGAGGTAGAAGGCCGGCATTGCTCAGCCTGCAAAGCATGAAGAAGTAAGTACATATGATCAAAAGAAGTGCCATAGTTTGTAGACAAATCTGTCTCTCTAGCATGGGTCTAGTCTCCAAGCCCGTTGGGGTGTCCTTAGTATGCGGGACATGACGCCTGGCGTGGTGCTACGTGTCAACGAGCTGGTCCAGCAGGACGAAAGGCTAGTCGGAACCACCAAGGTCACGAACCATACCTACAAATCAATTTCAAGTTAGCAATTACAACACATTTAGTGGTTTAATTATTTATTGTGTAGCTCCAAATATTCTAAAAATCTAGTTGCATTCTTGTATAAACTACATAATCCTCAACGTATATAGCCATAATCCTCAACATATATAGCCATAGCCACATTTGTGAAAACTCCCTTGCCCGAAATCTGACTAGGAGGGGGGTTTATGCAAATATGTTGTAAGTGCGAGGTGGGTGTGAGGACGGCCGTGGATCACTGGATGGACGGCTCGGAATGTCTCGTGTGCATATGTGCACGAAATAATTTATGCACACACGATATTTACTCATCCACAGCCACATTACAACTATTAACAACTAAATTGGCGTTAATTCTATTACTACATTATTTACAACTTTTAACACTATGCGACGTAATCGACATAACTACACATATAATGATTTTAGTTGCAAACCTACCATAGTTTCAAAAGTAAATTATCTACAAAGAAGTGCAGGGACTCACCGTCATCTATGCGCGTACTTCTCCTCCTCTCTTTCCCTTCCTCTCCCTCTTCGTCTCTCTCTCTCTCCCCTCTTCTCCTCTTTCTTTATCTTCCCCTCTCTTCTCCTCCTTCCTCTCTTTCTTCTCCTCACGGCTGCGAATGGTGACGGTCGGCGCACGCAGGGGAGGGGGGGGGTCTATAAGCCCCTAGTCACCAATGGTTGAGCGACTAGTGGCTAGCCATTCACTCAACGGTTGAGCGACTAATATTGAAGGGACAACCGCTCCACTGTTGGGCGACTACTCCATGTGTCGCTCTACTATTGCGCGACTTGGATTAGATGCCCAATGGTTGAGCGACTAGAGCTAGGTCACCCAACAGTGGAGCGACTAGAGCTATGTCGCTCAACGGTGGAGCGACAGAGGATTATTTTTGTAAAATAAAAAAGATAGGTATATTACTATATTTCAGAATAAAAAAATGAATATGTTTGAGGGCTCAATTCGGTGGACTTGTAATATCCCGTTTAAACATAAAACAAATAAGTGATTAGTACTGAAATTAAATAGAATTAAAAATAAAAAATTCAGAATTTGGAAGGAGTGTTAGAACTCGGGCCT
Source organism: Hsuehochloa calcarea (assembly GCA_036346395.1). Taxonomy (NCBI): domain Eukaryota; kingdom Viridiplantae; phylum Streptophyta; class Magnoliopsida; order Poales; family Poaceae; genus Hsuehochloa; species Hsuehochloa calcarea. The sequence goes on along the minus strand of CM070594.1, from coordinate 71,269,358 downwards.
TCAGCCCAAGTGGGGAATGACTTAAGAGGGTGGGGGAAAGACAAACCCTATGCACACCCGTACTTTAGCACCAACGCACTGTAGCACGCCCCTGCGCCTCCCCTTCAAGATGCCACCCCTGCAGCCGGTCCCCTTGCTCCATCCCTCCATTGCCGCCCCTCCACCTACTTCCCTAGGCCAAAGCCTTTCCCTTGCTGCAATTGCTTATGCCCAAAGGTAAGTGGATCAGTGGGGTTCGACCAAAGGAGAAAGGGAAGGAAGGAGAGGGAACAGAAGGAAGAAAGGGAAGGGGGAGAAGGAAAATAGGAAGGGAAGGAAGGAGCATTGCTGGGTCTCCGTGTTCGTCATCTCGTTCTCCAAGGGTAGCAATTGATTTTCTCCTCTTTTGTGTTAAGTCTTTCATATCGGTAGAGATACATTCAGTAGATCGGGTAATCTGTAGTTCCTGTTGCATTATAGTTTCAGGCATTGTAGATGTGTAATATGGGAATGTCCTCTCCTAGATATTTGTAGATGATTTCATTAGCTTTCTATAGATTTCTGGATCACAATTTGCTATGATTTTTGCAATCAAACTGCCTGCAGTTCTTTGGATTCTAGCAGCGTGCATAATTATATGGATTAAAAATATAATAGGTGTTAATTTGGGATTTTTACCTACATTAAAGAGGTAGATAACTCTGTAAGGATTCTAGAAAGGCCAAGAACACATTTTTTGGACAAGTAGGATAGGAGTTATGTAATTTTGAAGTATGCATTTCAGATCTGACTTTCTGTTGAGAACAGTCGTGGGAAAATGCTAAATTAGCAAAGTTTTTGCTAGATAAAAAAATTCGCTTAAATTTATTATGGTAGCTAATTACCTGTGGATTCTAGAATGTCTTAGATCACTATTTTTGGATGAACCAAATAAAAGTTATGAAATTTTCAAGTCAATTTTTACCAAAGATGATAGATCTGTCTTCGGAGTTAAAAATACGGGTTTAGACGAAATAATCTGAACTTTTGATCACCTGAGAAATTGTGGGTATATGTATATAGATTCCAGAAAGTCTAAGTTCATGATTTTTGGAAATATATATGAAAAGTTATGACTCTTCTAAGGTGATTGTCATGTATTGGATATAATGGTGTTTGGGAAGGAATGACATTGTTTTAGGTTACGATTAGGAGCAGATTTGTCTATTTAGTTTTATTACAATGTGTTGTGCTTTTGGATGGTATTCTTAGTATGTTTTATGAATGATAGGTGATGGTGTGAAACTGGGGTTAGAGCCCTCTACGCGTCGTCATCCATCACACGGTTGAGGCAAGTACATTTTAGAGTAAATTGGATACTTGTGTGTTCACATTGGTTAAATGAGTATGATGTGGATAATCTTTTGAGATATGAGTACTTTTCGTTATTACATGTTTCCTTTAATGGTTGATATAAATTGCAAAGTATGCAAGTATTCCTTTCATTACATTACATTCATTTCAAGCATTCATGTTTAACCCACGGGAGTGGGTATTGAGATCCCTATATTTTCAATATGGGAAATTAGATCCCCGTATGAAAGATTATTTATACGGGCAGTGGATCCCCATATTTTGATAATGCGGGCATAAGTGAACACCGACACTCGGCTATACCGGTATACACAGAAGAGAAGTGAAGTCATATGCATTTGCATCACATTCATAGTATGTTCATATGTATGTGATAATTTGAGAATGACATGTCTCTGATTCAATGTTCCTTATGTCGTTCATTTGTACTTGCTGAGTCTTAGACTCACGCTTGTTTATTTAATATTTTAGGTAAACGTTGATGCCGACATACTTTAGGGAGAAAGTAAAACATGGAACTTTTGCACTTGAGAGGCACTTCACTCCATTCATGATTGATTCATTTTGGAATTGTAATAATTGATTAAGTTGTGATTCCTTAGTTCCTCATGGTCGATGCTATTACTAGTTGTTGTTTTCCCTTTAATGAAATTTATCTATAATGCATTTGATAATTATTTAGCTCGAGTTATAAATGGATTATGATTAGCAGCTTACTGAAACTTATGATCAACTCGTTGTTGAGTGTTTAATTGTGATGCCTAGAAGGTATAAATTTTTGAGTTTGATGTAGAAATTTGTAGTGTTAATAGATGTAGGTGACATCTTAAGATTTTCCTAAGCCGGGGTGTTACAAAGCCAATGCATCACTCATCAGGAAATGTTGGGGTCCGACGAAATGTAAGTTCTTTTGTTGGCTAGCTCTACAAAACAAATGCTAAACGGCTGACAACTAGACGAAGAGGGGATGGCCGCACAATCCGGTGAGCCCTCTTTGCTCAATCGACTCGGAAACAATGAACCATCTTCTAGCTGAATGCTCCTACTCCTCACAAGTATTCCAATCATGGGCGGCGCCAGGGGGTGCCCCTGGTGCACGGGCACCCCCAAAAATAAATGATCAAAAATAAATTATTTTTTTACTAGGTATAAGCACTCAGCAGTTGGGTATTTAGGCTGATCATTTCAACAATGCAGCCCATCAAGCTACCGACTAGAGCAAGTCGCCAGCCACTGAGGCACCCGCACCCACATATTTCTAAGTCATTGTACAATCGATTACATAGAGTATTATCATAAAAGACTAGTTGTAGAAGCTAGTGAAGACTTTTGGCATCTGTTCCGACGAAATGTTTTGGTTCTTGGTGCAGCCTTTTGTTCCTGTCGTGGTGTCATCTCGGCTAGCTACAATCGCATATGCGCATGTTGCAACATTTATTTTTCTCACATTCATATTATTATGCAAGTTATTTTCGAAATTGATTACTATAGTAATGACATACGAAAAAATACTAGTAGACAATTTTCTCTATTTTTTTCTTGACATTTTTTACTTCTAAAGGGCAAATTCCTGGCTTCATTGGGCGATGCGTAATTTGAACAAGGGAAAACTTTTTCGATGAAATTTCGGCGGTTACCGGCGAAAATCGGATTTACCGGACCCATCTGGTAAAATTTCCAACCGGCCAAAAAAATTCAGATTTGCTAGTTTTTTTGACAAATATAAAGAAATTTTGTAACCATATGCAAACACAATAGTGCAAACACCCTTAGTCTTGAAGAGGTTAGTTTTGGGTTCGAACCTTGGCTTATGCATTTTTTTTTGTATTTTTTGTTTGAAGTTCACAAAAAATTCAAATTTTGATTCGAAAATTTCGGCCGAAATAAATCCGAAAATTCTGGTAACCACCGGTAACCGAGTCTATCGCTAGGCTGTGAATTTTTTTTCCTCAACCGTAGCTTTTTCCCTTATTTAAACTAATCGTACCTAGTATTACTTTATGTGTGCACCCGCAATACCAAATTCCTGGCTCCGCCACTGAATCCAATCTATCTTCGCATGGCTTGGGCTGCTTGCACTGACGACCCCTTCAGCTTACGATAATTTCCAGGATTGATGGCTTCATTCTACCTCAAGTGTTGCACCCCGAGCTAAGGCATGGTTGGAATTCTTCTGATTCTCATTTGTTGGACTTTGTGGAATGAGAGCAACTCTCGCATTTTCAGACAAATCGGCCAACGAACAGACTGTTTACTGACCCAGTTGAAGAATGAGACTACACTTTGGGTGGAGGCCGGTGCCGCCAAGTTGGGTGCTTTGATACCCCCGTGCCTAGACCTGTTGGCTGTCGTTGTTCTCCTCCTTGGTCTGTTGTGACAGGATGAGTAGGTCCTGGTGTTGTTAGCAGTAGTACCCTTTTTTTTTCCTCTTTTTATCTCTATTTTAGATAGCATGTACAAGTAGCTTCTTTAGTAGCCTGTTTGTTTTTTTGGTATTTTATTCGGTTTTATCTTGGAGAGTTTTTCTTCCCTATATATCTTCCCTTCTATTAATATGATCAGGTACGCTGCTGCCTTTCCGTTAAAAAAATACATGCATCATGTTATTCAGGACGATTCATCAGCGGGGAGGTTGATTTGTGCGGTGCCATCTGGTTGTCTGTTTTTTTCTTAATGAAAATGGAACCGGCGCATATGCTCTCTGGTTCTGAAAAAATAATCTGGTTGTCTGACCTTTTTATTTTTAAAGACATTATGGGCTTCTCAGTTACTTATAACATAAAGGTTTGACCTATATACAACCAATACATGATTGATTGATTGTATTGTTCAAACTGAAATGTCAGCCGTACACATCCGTCACTTGATTGCCAGCAAATTAACGAAATTTGAAACAAAAGTGACAGCAAAACAATAGTTGATCAATGGCCAGGGGCAATAGATTAGTTAAGAATAAATCAAGCTTAGATGATGCAATCAGCCCAAGGATTCTAATAATGACAATTTTGATGGCTGGCTTGAGGCAATCAACTAATGGTTCTCTCGTATTGCATGAACCATGACTGTACATCGCTGACAAAATGGTCGATTCGTTGACTTTGTAGAGCTAGCCAGCTTAGAATTTTTTTTTAAAAAAAAATGGTCTCGTCACCTTAATTGCAAAAATAAAAGCCTTCGAAATTTCAAATCTAACCCTTTACCGAGTGTGGAAGCACCGAAGACCAGCACGTGCAAGTTTCCACGCTGGGGGAGCGCGGAACGACGGCGATGTAAGATCGATGAGGCCGACTAGAGGGGGGTAAATAGGTGGTTTTAAAATTCTTTTGGCTAAAACCAAGTTTTAGGTGGTTTTGCTCAATTAAAACCTAAATTAACTAGTTTTGACTATGTGCACTAACAAGCTAATATTATTGACAATGATAGCAAATATACAAAGACATGCAAGCAATTTAATTCTAGAAATTAAATCGCACAAAGTAAAGCACAAGAGAACAAATCGCAATGACACAAGTATGTTTTACTGTGGTGTTCGGAGACTTGCGTCTCCGCTAATCCACATTGAGGTAAGCCCAAATGAATTGGACCGGCTCACAACTTGAACCAGCACCTCAATCCACTAGGGGTTGCTCTTCTTCCACTCCGAAGATGGCGAACACCAAACCACTCACAACATGTCAGGCCTTCTCACAAGCTTCTTGAGAAGATCACCGGACGACGACGCCTCCACACCGTCTAGGTGTTTGCAAACACCAAGAGTAATAAGCCAAGCCCCTTACTTGACTCTCACCATGTGCAACGAACGTACAAGTTCAAGTGGATATAAAATCCACCTCTAGATGCAACACATGCAACTACAGACCTCTATCCTTGCTCACAAAGTGCAACACATATACAATTGAGAGGGGGAACTCATACTAGCTCAAGAGAATGAAGTGGAGTGCCAAATGATTGTCTCACAACAAGCCAAGGGGAAACTTATTTAGAGGGTTACACAACCCATCTTTTGCATAATCTCAAACACATTAGATCAATGCAGAAGCACAAGAACTCCAAAGAGTCACTACCATGGTCTAAATCCAAAGAAATAGCAACAAGCAATCTTAGACCATGACAAAGGAAAATGCACGAGTCCCAACAATTTGCAAAATATATTTACAAACTTAGATCATGCCACAAAGAGTAGGTACATGGACTTCAATCATTTGCAAAACACGTTTGCAAAGTATAGTCACATGTTAAAAGGATTAGATGCATGAGCCTCAAATATATGCAAAATACATTCGCAGATAATAGCATCATGCCACGGAGAGTTAGAGCAAACGAGATTGAGCTATCAACACATGATGAGAGTCAAGCTACTAGACAAGACCTCTCTTAATAGTACGGTAATTCTATACTAGCAATCAGGTCTTCTAACCAAACACCAAGACCGGTAAAAGACTAGGAACACATCCTTATCCCTAGCTAGTTATACCTTTGCCTTGAGCATCCTCTTGAAGCTTGATGACGCATATCTTCACTTCAAGTCCGGTTATTGCCTTGATATGCATAAACCCATGATACATCATTCACATGCCGTCCTTCAACACATGATGTGTTTTTTTACTTGATGATCAACTCATGATCATCTCCTCTTCAAGATCTTGATATGCATCAACACATTATGCATTTTCCTCTTGAACCTTGACTTGATGACGATTAACTTGTGATGCCATCCAAAGTCTTCATCATCGTGGAACATAACCTATTCATCCAACTCATAGAAAATAATAATCCCACAATGATTAACATTAATTACCACGATATACCTACATGAAATGCTTCTGAACTAGTTGTTGCAGAAAGGTGCGGTACTACTGCACTCACAAGATCCAGTACTACCGCAGTCCGGTAGTACCGCTCGGCTCAATCGGTACTATCGATTTCCAGAGGATAAAAGAATCCCAAAAAACACACTCTCTGGAAATAATGTACCGCTATGTAAAACTCGGTAGTACCGCACTCGGTGGTACCGCTCAAGAGATTTTTAGGGGAGATGAAAACTCACAAAACATGCTCTCTGGAATAATCGTACCACCATATAAAACTCAGTACTACCACATAGCGGTAATACCACTCATAAAAAGCAGTCACACCGATTTCCATTGAAGATTTTCCAGAAGCAATTCTAAAAGTAATGCATGACTCTTAGTTGATCAAGATGGCACATAATGAATCCTCAAGTTACTAGCTATGATCCCTCTATTGTCTTTGCATTGCTATTTCTATGTTGTCATCTATAATCCAGAACTAAGCCTTTAAAAATATCTTAGCACACACATTAGTTCCATAACACAATTGCAAATAATTGGATATAAAGCAATTTGAGTATATATGAACTACACAAGTTTTATATACCCAAAGAATATATTTCAAAGTAGAAATCCCCAATACAAGTGGATAAGGAACAAGGATCAATACTAATGAAACTTCAAAATATAGAGTAAACTCCACAAAAATGTTTAAGTACACGAATATGTAATATAAACATATGCACATATTCAAGTTAACCTTTTACTAGAGTTTAACCTATATTTTTGGATCTGAGGAATGCAACAGTGTAACATCCCAATTTTCAGAGCTTTAAAAATCCTTTAAATATTGGTAGCAAGAAAATTCATCATTTGGATTTATTTGAATATTAAATTAAAAAGCTTAATATGGACTTTAAGGACAAACTGATTTAATGTGCTTAATCCCAACATCAACAATTGTCAAAACTATTTTATTTAGAGTCTATATGCTTGGATATATTTTATAGAATTTTCTGGGATTTTTCCAAAGTCAATTGCTATTTTTCTAATTGCTATTTGTATTTTCTAGATTTATTTAAAAGAAAAATCAAAAGAAATTCCTTCGGAACAGTGCTGGGCCGAAGCCCAACACTATTCCAGCCGCAGCCCAGCTTTCTTCGCCCGCGCTCGCTCCGCGCCGTTGGATCGCCATCGACGCCGCTTCGCTCCGCCTCGCTCTCGCTCTCTCTGACCAGTGGGCCCGCCGACGAGTCGTCGTCTCCGTGAGCTTCTTCTTCCTCGCGCTGCGCTCGTCCGCCATTGCCGAGCTCGGCTCACAGCGTCAAAACGGGACTCGTCCCGATCTTCTTGTGCCGACCCCACCAAATCGTGTTCCTGCTATTTCTTATCCGCTCCAAACCAAATCAAACCCGAATCGGTTTCAATCTCCGAGAATCATGGAATTCAAAACCCGGCCGTTCGGACCCGATTTGGGGTTTCAAATCTCGGCGCCTCCGAGCCTATAAGTACCCCTTAGCACCGCTCGACCTCCGCAACCCAAAGCCGCCACTCGCCGCCCGATCGCCTCTAGCGCCGTCGATTTCAAGCTTTAGGGTTTCGGCGAACTTCTTCTCCGGTGAATTGCGCCGTCTTCGCCGCCTTGCCTCGCCGATCGCACCCTCGTGATCGCAAGTCTCAGCTACCTCGCGGCGCACCTCCTCGTCGCCGAGCATCGCCGAGCGCCGTCCGACAAAACCCGAGTCTTCGCCGCCGCTTCCTCGCCGCGGCCATCTCCGTCAACCTCGGTGCTCAAACCGGTGCCCATATGTGCGCAATACCCTCTACACGTTGGCACCACTCATCGCCGGCGAAGTCGCCGTTCACGGTGACCATCGGTCCCGAGCGCCGCGCCGCCGTTGTCGCGCGGCTCGCGCGCCATCGTCGGCCGGTCTTTGGTGTGGCAGCCGCGTGGCGCCAGATCAGCGCCAGCACACGCGTACGTGGCCCGGTCCACCGCGCCAGATTTCCCTCGGTTCGGTGAACCCGATTCACCGTGAGCCCAGAGACTGACAAGTGGGGCCCACCTGTCAGTACGGTTTTTAAATATATTTATTTTTCCGAAAATTTTCGGCCGACGCAAGCATTGCGTAATAAATCGATTTTCCTTTATAAAAATAATTCGGGAAATTCGATAAAATCCAAATTAGGGTTTTATTTGATTTTCCAATCTTCCAAAGCCCATATCTTTTGCATCCGAACTCCGATTGAGCCCATTCAAATTTGTAAATTCATATAAAATTAAGATCTATTTAATGATGAATTTTATTTAATTTTTGGAGTTTGTTTTACCTCTGTTATTTATTTGTTTTGTTTCTTTGGTCTTTTGCAAGTAGACGTCGATACTTCGGGGAATTTTACAGAAGAAGGAGCACCTCAAGACCAAGATCAATATCTAGACCTATTCCAAGGCAAGTTATACCTTTGATCATCTTGAACCCAGTTTTCAAAATACTTTATTTCAATATATTGCATTCTATTTCAAGTATTTATTTAAATGCTTTGGGATAGTTATTAATCCAAATTGTTACACCACCTTGTCTATTGTATGCCATGATCTTTTGTCACCCTAGGTTGGTTAATAATTAGTTGGTATTATCGTAGCACCAACGTGGGTTGGTTAGATACGATTAGACTGCTTAGCCATGCCACGAGTCATCATGTCATGTGAGTTGCAATTATAAACTTGACTAAGTGATTATGGAGCTGTGTGATGAAACTGTGTGTGCTGTGTGCTGTTACTCGTTGATGGCATGTGTTGCACTTAATCAACAGGGTGGGAAAAGATTTAGACTGAGGCAAGTGGTGGATCTGTGTGAATGGTGGAGCTGTGTGCTTTAAACTTTGTGATTTGGGTTAAAACTGGAAGTCTTGCCTTGGTCAATTAAGGACTTAACTTTGTGCGCCATTGAACTGGGCCTTACTGTACGACCACATGCCTAGTATGGGCTGGGCCTGACTTAGTAAGTTATGGAGTCTTGACATTGACAATTCGGGTTGTATTTAAGCTATGTGATGGGATGGAGGTGTGTACCGTTGTGTTTGGGTCACATCTATGAGCGGTTCGCCGTTTTTAGATCCAACGGTGTGTGTCGTTCCAAGGGCTATGTGAACAAATTGGACGGCAGGAAAGCACATCGGGAGTGTCATTGTTTGAGATGAAGTCTCTGAAAGGTTTTGTTGTGATCAACTCTGATCCGGTTGGTTTCATCGTGTGGGTAAAGTGTACAGCCTCTGCAGAGTGTTAAACCAATCTATTCTAATAGCCGCGTCCTCGGTTATGGACATGCTCGAAAATTTCACACGAGGGGTAGATTTTCATAAAAACAATTGGGAAGTGTCAGCTGTGTGAGGTAACTTGTTCAGCTGTGTGAAAGAACTTGATTAGACTGTGTGTCCTTTGTGAAATCAATTATTGACTTATTATTGTCTATTTGTTTTGAATTACGCTTTCAATCTAATAGTTGTATTCAATTGCAAATATTGCATTTCTGCAAAATAACCACAGAAGCCATTCCTTTGGAATAAGCCATCATCTATAAATTGCATTCTGTGGTATGACTTGCGAGTACGGTGTGTACTCACTCTTGCTAAACAAATCAGCGAAGTGGAGGAGTCGTCTTCGCTTTTGAAGAAGAGTTCTCGAAGGTTGCTCGTTAGGGTCTTGATCCGATCGGTTGTTCGTGGTAAATTGATGGGAGCCACCGGAGTTTATTTCGTTTCCGCTGCAGTTTATTTCTTTATTGTCAGCCTTGCATGGCTTAATAAATGTAAAACTCGACCGTAAGGTCCCAACATTTATTTGTTATTCAAAGTACTCATTTATTCTTATATTCGTTGTATGGATGTGATATTTCATCGATGTTGACACTGTGTGCACTAGCGTGATCCTGGACTAGTGCAGAATATACAGAGGGTCCAGATTTGCATATTTGGGGTCCCGACAAACAGGATATGAGAATTTGATGTCAAATACATACCTCTATGATTTTTACATTTTCATCCAACTGAGACTAAATAATATCATAGTCAACAAACATATTAGTCTCACATATTGATTTGTCATTAATCACCAAAACTAAATGAATGGAGCTTGAACTTACAGGTGAATGCGCAGAATGTCGGGCGGGTGCGGGACCTTGATGCTTAGCGTGGAAGGTGGCGTGCCCGGCCCGGTTCCGTGCCACCGGGCAGCGGGAGCTCGCCAGCTGTCGGGACCAAAAATGCAATTCTGGATCATCTGTGTATTCTGCACTAGTCCAGGGTCACGCTAGTGCACACAGTGTCAACATAGATGAATAACGATTCACACAAGACGAAACAATAGAATAAATGAGTAATTTGAATAACAAATAACTCTTATGACCTTATGGTTGAGTTTACATTTATTAAGCCTCACAGGCTGGCAATAAATAAATAAGCAGCAGAACAAATAAACTTCAATGAAATCCCATCAATTCACCACAGGCAAACGACTGGGATCAATACCTAGCGATCAGCACATTCGTAAAACTCTTCCTCAAAGACAGGCGAAGACTCCTCCACTTCTGTTGATTTTTTACAGCAAGCATGAGTACACAACCGTATTGGCAAGTCATACCAAATAATGCAATTTATAGATGACGGTTTATTCCAAAGGGATAGCTTATGTGGTTATTTTGCATAAACCAACATTTACAATTGAATACAAATAATAGATTGAAAAACATGTTTAAAACAAATAAACAATAATAGTTTGACAGTTGTTCTCACAAAGACACAAAGCCTAATCAATTTATTTCGCATAGCCATATGACTTAGATCACATAGCTCCCTTCCCAAATATTTTATGAAAATCTAACCCTCGTGTGAAATTCTCAAGCATGTCCATGACCGCGGACGCGGCTATTCGAATAGATTGATTAACACTCTGCAGAGATTGTACACTTTACCCACACGATACAATATGTGTAGCTAGCACTAACAATAAAAAATCTTTCATAAACTTCATCTCAAGCATTGACACTCCCGATGTGTTTTACTGTCGTCTAACCCACAAAGAAAGCTAGTCTGACGCACACCGTTAGACAGGGAAGCGGTTTCATGCGATCCACTGAGATAGAAACACACCTCCACCCTGGCACAGAGCCTAACCTACTACCTGAGTAGTCAATGTCGAGACTCCATAAATTACTAAGTTAGGTCCGTCCCATTAGGCATGTGTTTGTACAGATTGCCCAGTTCAATGGCACACAAAGTTAAATCTTTAATTGACCAAGATAAGACTTCTAATTTCTAACTATGACATAAAGATTTTCATTCCCACGCACAAAAGTCCACCATATCACTTAGTATCCATCACTTGCCTCAGTCCAAATACTTTCCCACCCTACTGGTTAAGTGCAACACATGCTATCACAAAGTAATAACACATAGCACACAGTTTTATACAAAGTTTCAAAGTCACTTAGTCAAATTTATAATTACAAGTCGAATAATATGTGGGACTCGTAGCATGGCTAAGCAATACTATTCGTCTAACCAACCCATGTTGGTGCTAAGATAATACCAACTAAAAAATGAACCAACCTAGGGTGACAAAAGATCATGGTAGTACAATTCGACAAGTAGATATAGTCAAATGGGTGAATAGTTAACCCAAAAGTGTTTAAATAAATACTTCAAATAGAATGCAGTACTTTGAAATAAAGTAGTTTTAAAAACTGGGTTCAACATGATCAAAGGTATAACCTTCCTTGAAATAAATCAAGGTACTGGTCTTGGTCTTGGTGAACTCCTTCGAAATTCCCCGAAGTATCAACGTCTACTCGCAAATGAAAATAAATAAAATAAATAAATAAAAATAGAGAAGAAAACTAACTTTAAAAATCAAATAAAATTCTCATAAAGATAGAGATCGAATTTAGATGAATTTAGGAATTTCAATGGGCTCAAACGGAGTTCGGATGAAGAAGATATGGCTTCTGAAAGTTTTAAATTTAAACAAAATCACTCAAAAAAAGGGAATTCGAGTACTGTTCATCGAGCACAGTGCGTCGAGTACTGTACAACGCTTTCAACTACGCGTACTCGAAAGGAGTTTCGACCGCATGGTCAAAAGGCTTCGACCGCATAGTCGTGGAAAGCTACGAATGCATAGTCGTAGAAAGCTTATGACCACCCGGTAGTTGAAGGCTACGACTACCTAGTTGAAGAGAGATTATGACTATCTGGTCGTAGAAAGGCTCTACGATTCACGAGTGCACAGAACATAGATCTAGCTCGTGGGCCCCACATGGCATAGACACGGAGCATGGTGGACTAGGTTTACAACAGATCAAATCAGACTTTAGGGTTGCGGGGCGCTGATGTGGCAAAACGAGTAGACACGCGGACGGTTCAAGCAGATATGGCGGCTGAGGTGGCGGACCCATGCACCTACGAGCAGATGTGGTGCAACATGGTGGCTCACGAGCATATGTGGCGCAACACTTGTGCCAGGAGCAGATGTGGCGCAACACGTGTGCCCACGAATATACGCGACAGGACACGGAAGCACGACACATCGACAAAGCGACGACGAGTCTCGGGCTAAACCGGCAATAGCGAACAATGGCAATTTGCTGGTGGCGAAGACGTGCACAGGGTAGAACAGGCTATTGCGCACATACTCGCGGGAGTTGGTCAGAAGTGGTGACGAAGTGGCGGAGCACTTGTGGCGGTTCTTGGCGACAACCACCGGTGATGGCTTGTGGTCGTGAAGGGGTGCTGGAGATAGCACCGGGGACAGCGAAGACGACGTCGTGGTTGACGACGACGAGGCGACAAAGACGACAACGCAATCTGAAGAAAGGAGCGGCGGCAGCGGAAGCCCTAAAACTTACAATGCGACGGCGCTACATCTCGAGGGTGTACGATAGCTAGGTTTTCTGGATCAAGGCAAGAAGGCGAACCCAGGGGTCCTATTTATAGGCCTCGGGCATACCGAATTAGAAATCCCCAAATTGAGTCCGAAACGAACACGATGCAATCTCGGAGATAGCGGGGAATCCATGATAGGATTTCAACTAGAACAGGTGTGGGAGAGAAAAGATAATATTCTACGCGTTTTCTAGATAGGATTTAGTTGGAGGTATCCCGTGGTCGAATGTGGCTCCGAGCCCCGACAATGGCGGAAAGGGTGAAGGCGATGACTCCATGAGGACGACGGCTCGGGGACGAAGCTGTCGGTGCGGGGACCCACACGTTAGCAGCGACGCAGTGCAGCTGAGCAGGCTGGCTTGCAGAGAAGGCTGGACAGAGCGGGTTTTGGCCCAACATTGTTCTGAGATTTTAAAATAGATTTTCTTTTTTAGAAATTACAGAAAAGGCAAATAGAAAATGAACTCGAAAAATTTCTAGAAAAATCTAGAAAATACATATAAGCACATAGAACCCAAATAAAATAGTTTTGACAATTGTTGAGATTGTCACTAATTATATTAAATTGTTTTCATACTTAAAGTCTATGTTAAGATTTATTAAAAGTCAAATAAAATCCAAAGGTGAATTTTTCAACTACTAACTATTTAAAATATTTTTAAAGATCAGAAAATTAGGATGTTACACCGGCTCTCTTCTACTTCACCGGGCCGTGGGAGCTCGCCAACTCCCTTCGCATCACCGGAGCTCGCCAAACATTTCCGCGCTACCTATTAGGAGCGGAGCGAGATTTGGAAAAAAAAAATCAGGCTTTAGGGTTGTTAGGTTTCAGCAATTCCACACTTCAGCGATTTGGGTGTAGGGTTTCGACGGTGTTTGTACATAAATTAAAATATAGCAAATCAGTTCATAAATATGTGAAATTTTATATGGATGCTCCTAATACAGTGTACTTGCTTCTGTAATTTTTTTCATAATTATATTCGCTTTGATTTTTATCACAATTTCATTTAAGTGTACCGTTTGTAGGAATTTGTAAAATATAGAAATATAGGTAAAAAAATATGAATTTCATTTTGAAAGCACATTACACAGTGAACTTGAGAATTTTTTGATGGCTGCGATTTTTGTAGGTAATACATTTAACAAATCTTGTTTGTAGGTTGTTATTTTTTGTGGAAATAAAAGGGTGGTGAGAAGGTTGGTTGGTGCGTTTGTGATTTTTGTACACTATCAAGGGTACGAAATATGTTAGACTCGCAATAACATTTGGTGATCGTCGTATGTTATTGTAGTGCGAAAAATTTCTGAATATTTTTTGTGAGGACGATTGATGTAGCAATGATTCGTAAGTAGGAAGGTAAGTGATATTGCGATGCGTCAGGGAATTCTTACACGATGGAGAGCTTTGGAGAAATAGCACAATGATAACAACAAGACAGTTGATCCAACAAGATTGTTAAATGGCTCGTAGGCTAACGAACCAAGGAAGATACACGCATGCCTTTAGGGAATTAGAAATACATGGGACATATGGACGAAAAGGGTCTAACTATTGCGTGGAACGTGGACATTTGCCCTTGCGGCCAAGCTTGGTGTTGTACTCCTCGCGTTGCGCCTTAGTTGTTGCTGCAATGTCCTTCTTCCGCGCCCTCTCGGCCTCGCATCGCCTAGCACGCTCGCGCTCCTGCTCCTCGTGCAACCTATCCCGCCTCTTCTTCTCCTCCATCCCAGCCTGCAGCTCTTTGAAGCACTTTTCATAGCCCTCGTAGTCCTCCCTGTCCCACCTCTTCCATGACAGCAGCATCCACATGTCATAAGGGTGTATCTTGTTGTCGATCCACTGGCTGAAGTCGCACAGGCGCGGCAGGGACTGTGGTGGGAAGAGAGAGGTGGCTATGGCATAACGCAAAGCAAAATAGTGGTGTGCACTGAAATGCGATTTCAATACCGGCTGTCTGTGTCTCGTCGTATCAAACCTATGATCGGGGTAGTCCGCGGAGAAGTTTGGGCAGCACCAATAGCGCTGCCTAATAGTCCACTCATCGGTTGATTTAACGCACTTGCAGGCGTCCCGACACCAACAAAGGGGTTGTGCCACCCCCGTCAGGGCCTTCAGTAGGGCATTCAGCGGGCATAGGAGGGGGGGCGTGGTTCAACCCGGAATCGATGGACGTACTACAAGGCAGCCTCCTTAGATCGACGAGCTCCGGATGTGGGTGGTGAGCGTAAGGCTACTGACTAAACTCCCTGTGGCGAGCGTCAATCTACTGGGGAGCGTCCCAATCCTTCAAAATCTCATGGATGTTCTCTCATTCCTTCTCTTTGTCCATGTTATCTAGGTAGGGTTGTTGGTATGGAGTTCCTGGCCGAGTAGCGCTGTATTTGTAGCGGGAGCGGACGTAGCTGTAGCGGCGCCATTACGATGAGGCACAGATGTGTTTCGCGATGACGTAGGCGACCCTCAAGGAAGGTGAGCCTATCAAGGGAGCGGCGAACGTCTCGGAGGTCACAGTAGGAGCGCTGCGTGGGGGGCGGTGCTACGAAGAACTCACTGTAGGTTTCCAGGGGACGCTCGAGCATATCGTCCACCTAGGTGGTCATAGGGGGTGCACATCCAATGGGAAGGACACTACAGATTAGGGGAGAGGTTCTAACATTTGCTATGCGTAGTCTGCTGGAAAGCATGTACCTACGGAGTCAGAAGTGCGGACGGTGAACCTTGGCCTTGCTGTCCAAATTGCTCCCTCCAGACCTGCGAATTTGGTGGTATGTGTTAGTTTACTGTAGCATGTAACGGGAAGATTGTGTTAAGTACGTTACAGCATACCGGTGTTTGTGGTTGTGCGAATGATGAAGCTCTGGGCCAATCGGCATCGAAATGCGGTACAATGTTTCGTCCATATGTCTGCCCGAACCACGAGTCGCCCTCATGCAGGTTTGACTCGGTGAGGATGTCTGGTCCTGTGCCTCCCTCCATGACGATGACGACTATAGGAGAGTGATGTCCCCTCGCAAGTGCTGAAAGAATAAATGGAAGTGAGAGACATGCTACAAATGAGGGCACATGCAAACAATGAGGACAAAAAATCGTAGCTGACATATCGATGACCCGAGGCACGTGGAGGAGGAGTGACCATAGCTACGCCGACCCCTGAAGTGCAACGAACGTGCGGAGGAAGGTGCCGAGGGCGGTTGGGGTGGAGGCTATCCTCGGTGTCCGCCTTGTAGCGCGGCAACATCGCTGTGCTGACCACAAGTGATGGTCCTCATTGCCACCCTCGTGTCATCGTAGATGGTGCACAACGTACCTAGGAGCTTAGTAGTGGTGTTAGTCCTCCGACGTAGTACACAGTCAACAGTGTCACTGGAGATACACTGAAGGCAGTCGTACTGCAAGGAAACCGAGAATAAATTAGAGATGTGTTCCCGTGCCAAAAAACTATGAACAATGTTTTACTGTCTCATCTTGGCGTGTCGCCCAGTGAGGGTTTGGACCTACTCGTACAGCGGTGTCGTGCACGACCTCCGTAGGATGCTCTAGAACTAGACCAGTAAGGTTGCTCCTGGTACGCGGAACATACCATCTCAAGTACGTAGTGTATGTCTCGACGTCGTACGGTCGTGCCTCGTGCACGACGTCGATCGCCGCCCTATCGGCCCACATCACCATCCACGGTAGCTGTGTCTCCCTCCAGTCAATGCTCCTCCGCACTTGCCTCATTTGCCTGCAAGTCAATTTGGACGTTAGACAATCGAACAAAGAAATGCAGCTAATAGGTTAACCGATGAAACCAAATAACAACATACCTATGGGCCTTCGCTACAAGAGGTCGTCCAGGTGGCGGTGGAACCTGCTGGTACAACCCAAACTGTCTCATGACCCACTGTGGTAAGTACAGCTCAGCCATATAGGAGAGCACCAGATGGCAGGTCATCATCCAGTATGCGTGGTCCTGACTTCACTGAGAGGACAAGTTGTAGGGGGACGTGTCTGCAAAGAACCTTGTAGTCCATGGGAAGCAGATGACCTCGTTCTCGTGCAGAGTCTCGAACAGGTTGTGGAACTCAGGGTACACGCGCATCGTCCTCTCCCTGGCCTACCCTAGCTGAGCACGTGTCCAGTGAATGCCCATTGTGGGCCACTCAATGGGGTCGGTGCCATCACCCTGACCATAAAACTCAGGGATGAGCTAGAAAGGGTGCACGACCCTGCGGAAGTACGGCTGGCCAGCGGGGAAGTGCTCCCATGACCACAGCTGCAAGAGGGTGCAGCATACCGAGAGGACAGGCTCCCCGTGGCTTTGTCTTGTGAGGCATCACACAAGCCTTGGTACGTGGCACAAAGCACTATGGAGCCCCAACTGTACTGTGGCAACTTGTCAGCCCAGGCGTCCGCCAACGCCTTAGCAAGATGGATGTAGTTAGGGTGCACCCAATCTCTCTGAGTCATAGGAAACAGGACCAACCCAAACCGGAATAACAAGTAGGCAAGGAAGTGTGTCCGTACAACCTCCTCAGTCGCGTGCACGGGGAAGGCTATATACCGTTGTAGCCAAAAATGTGGAACGCCTGATATGTTCTCCGGAATCAAGTCACCAAACTTGTCAGCCCTCTGTACCTTCCAGTCTAGTCGCCTAGGAGGTGGCACTACTACGGACCCCGCAACAGTACACCTGTAAGCAGCATAGCGATGTCCTGCAGAGTAACAGTCATCTCCCCCAACCGAAAGTGGAAGGCGTTGTCTCCGGTCTCCAATGGTCCACGAGAGGAGACATCAGTGTCGTGTCAAACTGAAACGCGTGCGATAGGTCCAACAGGCAAACAATGGGCAGGAGCTCGGTGTTCCGTAGTAGTGGGACGTAAAGCTGTTACAGAGACCAAGCTCTCTGGGACACCTAAGCACGAAGCTCGGAGGGACAACGCCGACTGACCATGCGTGGCATTAGTGTCCCCCATCCCACCGTGTGTTGAACAGCTCTTACGCAGTGTCATCTGGAGGCTGCACCATCTCCTGAGGTACCTAGAACAACAAGTTAGTATGCAATGAAAGCAGGAGGCACAACAAGCGAAACAAAAGTGAAACATACGATAGGAGGACGCATAGTAGCACCATGCGATAAAGAACGCAGAGTTCGAATCATAGTCGGACACATACACCACGATAACGTCTAACGGGAGTGCATACGAACGCATTACAACAAATATACAACATCACGATGTGGGCAATGAAACTTCGTCGCTATGGTGCGTTGCTTGACCCAAGCCTATTTGGGCAGTTGCTGAAGGAGTGACTAATCGTCTTGCAGAATCTGCATCTTGGGCGCCTAACCAATTGCCCATACAGGCTATCATCCATGTCGTTACAGATGTGGCGGGATTGTTGTTTTCTACGGCCAGCCTGCTTGAGTGTGACATTTGGCACCTACTTCATGTGCCTTGGCCAAAGGTCCCTGTAATGCAAGTCTAGCTCGTACGAATTAAACTCGGCCCTCTAAGTGTCGTGCAAGTGGTGCATGTCGTAGTACTCCGAGACGTAATGCGTCATGTACACATGGGCAGTGGCGGATCTAGGATTAGATCACGCATCGGGCTAAATTCTAATAGGCTAACATCTTAAAACTAACGCTAATTTCTACCCACAGCAAGACATAACAAAAAAATAAGCCACAAATACTTCATTAACATAAAACTTTATAAAAAATGCTTCAGCATAAAATGTAATAAGAAAAACATGACAAAACATAAATAATATAACATCTTAGAGATACAAATTGAGTACCTAAATAACGAAGACTTCATCTCTAACCTAGCCCACCATTTCTTCGTCAATAGTTGGACAAATAATGAAACGCGCTGAGTTTTCTTCAGGACCACTGCTCCAAGTTGACCAGAAGAAGCAGTCCTACCCAACTCCCCTATTAGAAATGCAAGAACAACTAGAACTTGTCTTGCTAGTTAGCCAGAGCAATAATACTGCTTAAATTTTATTACTATTGTCCAATGATTGAAATTTTAGCCTATTCGTATTCCTACAGAACTATGTCTTATATTCTCTATGCCTGATCTTGTGGTCGGTATTATGTTGATCTACTTTGGTAATAAGGGTTTCTACTTCGAGTATTAAAAATAACTGTGCGGAAAAAGGTAATTTGTTATCCTATTCGCCAGTTGGAGTGTATCTCACTATAAATCCATGTCAAATTGATATTAAGAATTTTAGTAATCAGAGTTGCCACATTTTTTCCTTTCACTTTGAGCTTTCCTCGTGCATGGCTCAAAGAATAGCATATAGTTGTTATGCCATTATAATCATGTGTTGTGATTCATTCCGCAGGTATAGCTAATGTTTCAAATATATTTGGATGATGCTAGTTTAGTTCATATCATGGATTATCTACGAGCTTATGAGCATTAATGCTATCATCGGCTTGCCAATATTATGACATTATCAAATCTCAAAGACCCAAGATCATATGAGATTCATCACTCACTGCACTGATCTCGCCAGGCCGCATTGGGGTGCAGGAGCTGGCCGAGGCGCAGCGCAGGGCGGATCTGGGCCAACTCGAGCACGGAGGCGACGGCAGGGGTGGATCTGGGCGGGTGGCGCCGGGGCTCGAGGCGCTGCTGCCGCTACCCGATGGAGGGGGCCAGGAGGATCTCGCGGCGGCGGCGGCGGAGGTGGCGGCGACGGGCCGTGGGCGAGGAGGCGAGGAGCCGCTGATGGAGGGGCTAGGCCGCAAGAGCGCGAGCGCGCCGCAGGGGTTGGCGAATGGCGATGGAGGCGAGGCGAGGAGCTGGCCGAGGCGAGCGTAGGGGCGGATCTGGGCCAAGTCGAGCACGGGCGGCGACGGTAGGGGCGGATCTGGGCGAGTGGCGACGGGCGGGAGGCGCCGCCACCGATACGCCGAGGAGGGCGCGTGGAGCCGGGAGGGGCGGCCGGCGGTGGCGGTCGGCGGGCGAGGCGAGCACGGCTCCGATGGGCGATGGAGGCGAGGAGCGAGATGGAGGGGGCCAGGCGGATTCGGGCAGCAAGCGATCGGTAGGGGTGGATCTCGGCGGCGGCAATGGCCGGGTGGCGACGAGGCCGATGGACGAGGAGGCGAGGCCGCAGGGTAATAGCGCGCGTCTCGCGGGTGGGCGATGGTGGCGAGGCGAGGAGCCGCCGAGGGGAGGGGGGGGGAGGGGACTGGGTCGGGCGAGGCGAGGAGCCGCCGAGGTGGATTGAGGACTGCGGGCGCTATGGGCGGGGATTGGGGCGGCCGGGGTATTAGGCGGCCTACTGGGGTGGGGAATGAGGCACAGGCGACGGAGGCCGCGTGGGCCGTGGGCTCAGCGTCGCGTGGGCTGGGACACTCGGATGGCTGGGCCTCGAGCTAAATGGCTCTACTTTTTTTTTGAGTCCATATATCAAAAAAATTCTACTGCTATTTTTTCTAGGCCCCGGATTATAGCCCACCCTGCCCGATGCCCAGATCTGCCCCTGCACATGGGAGCATGGCTTGTGAAGAAGCTACGGCTTATTGCATGTGTAGGAGACTTCTTTATCGATGAAGTAGACTTATTTGCAATCACCTCTAGCTTGACCCATGACATACTTCTGCCTCAGATGAATCTCGAACTTTTCCTAATGCCATCCATGGTCCTAGCAGTGTGCGAGCCTTTTGGATCTTCTTGTCCATGTAGGCCCGCGCCACCTCCGACAATTGCTTGCTTTCGTCCATATGCTTCTTGGCCATCATGGCTCTGTAGACGAAGTACCCCATGGTACAGTTAAAGCTCCCTCCGATGTTTGCGGTGATCGGGAGGGATCGGACACCCTTGAGGACACCGTTGTACACCTTGGACATGTTGGTCATCATGATTTTGTACTGTGCACCACCGTTGTCATGCAGCAGAGGCCATTTTTCCAAGTTGGGTGCATGCGAGTTTACCCATTGCATAAACTCCCCAACTCTGGCAGAGCCTCCTGCCGCTGCCCCTACCTCGGTGTCCTCAGAATTCTTGACATGCTTGCCGGTCTCCTCGCCGAGCTATCTCCACACAGCCTCAAACATCCGCCTTTAGTTCTGCATGCATAGCTTCTTGAAGGTCTTCATCAGGTCTTTGCTTCGAAACGTTGTGTAGAAGTTCGCTGCGAGATGCCTCATAAACCATCAATTTGTCAGGTTGTTCCACAAGAAGGGGGTTGTGTCCCGTTTTGCATCGTCCTCAACGTGGACAGTAACCCAGCATTACGGTCCTAGATGACGCACACACCTTGGCGGTCTTGAACCACCGCTTGCTTTATGTTTGCAGGGAACCACAACCAACTATCCATATTCTCGCTCTCAACAATCACGAAGTCCACGGGGAGTAACTGGCAGTTTGCATCGGCTGCAACCGCGGTGAGGATAGTGCCCTTGTACTTGCCAGTAATGAAGGTACCATCCATCGACAGCACAGGACGACAGTACTTGAACCCTCCTCTTGCCTAGGGGAAGGCCCAGAATACTCTGTCAAGGACAAAACAATTCAGCCCATGCGTAGGATGCGCCTGCTCCATCTTGTTAATGCATGTCCCAGCATTTGATTCGGCAATCTGATGGAGCATTCGTGGGACAAAGTCGTATACCTCTTTGTATGCGCTGAACATACGCTCTAGGACTTTTTGTTTCGCCCACGACACCTTGCTATAGCCAACCGGGAAGCCCACCATATTGACAATGTCTGCCAAAAAAAGCTTCGGCGAAACAAATACATCAGCTACGGCTAGGTAGCTTATCAGCTCCACAACATATGATAAGGTTAGGTTGCGGTGCCTATGAAGTGGCTCTGCAAGCTCGCATACCCGATACGTCTGGCTAATGTTGACAGCATATCTGGCAATGGCCTGCTGGGCATCACTCTTATTAGGGAAGTGTTGCCCTACAAGCAAAGTATCTTCATTGAACCCCCACTCCGCCTCCTCTGTGTGTGGAAGAACCAGGGATGTCGTTGCGATGTCGTCCAATCTATACGAGACAAACGCAACATCGGTGGTCAGAACACCACCTAATACACCTCCGTAGAAACTTCTCCATCATGCTCCTCTCCAAAACTAACCGTATCCACAGCCTCCTCGGTTTCCACTACATACACCTGCTCAGCAAGGTATACGTGGTAGTCAATACGGACTGCCCACCACCTCCCCACACCTTTATTCAGCTCGAAAGTCTCCGCACGCCTCCTCAAGTCTCCATCACCCACTTCCTCGCCCACATCTCCGCCAACACCAGCGTCTGCATCAGTGCCAAAGACCAACCCAAGTGCTTCATCTACAGCAGCTCCACCAGAACCACCCATGGCGGATGATTTTGTCCTCTCCACAAACTGGACATACAACATCGTCCTGGCATATATCGTAGCGGCAGGGTTGGATGACATCCTAGTGACATCCCTGGTTCTGCCACAGACAGCGGAGGTGGGGTGGGGGTTCAATGAAGACACTCTGCTCTTAGGGCAGCGCTTCCCTAACAAAAGCACTGCCCAGCAGGACATTGCCAAATACGCCGTCGATATTAGACAGATGTATCAGGTACACAGTTCCAACCCTAACACCTACATTATCAAGTATGTGGATGGATCTTGCCTAGGCAAGGTGTATGTGGATGGATCTTGCCTAGGCAAGGTTCGTGCGCAACGGTTCAAGGGCGCCGCCACGGACTTTCGCATAACGGTGCTCAAGGATCACACATGCGAGCTTACGGAGCCACTTCATAGGCACCGCAACCTGACCTTGTCATATGTTGCGGAGCTGATAAGCCACCTCGTCGTAGGTGATGTATCTATTTCGTCGAAGCTTCTTTTGGCAAATGTTGTCAATATGGTGGGCTTCCTGGTTGGCTACCACAAGGTGTGGTGGGCGAAACGGAAGGTCCTAGAGCATATGCTCAACACATACAAAGAGGCCTACAACTCTGTCCCAAGAATGCTCCATCAGATTGCATAATCGAATCTTGGGACATTCATTAACAAGCCAGAGCGGGTGCATCCTACGTGGGGGACGAATTGTTTTGTCCTTGATAGAGTATTCTGAGCCTTCCCCCAGGCGAGCGGAGGGTTCAAGTACTGTTGTCCCATGCTATTGATGGATGGCACCTTCCTCACTAGCAAGTACAAGGGCACCATTCTCACCTCGGTTGAAGTCGACGCGAACGACCTGTTACTCCCCGTGGCCTTCACGATTGCTGAGAGCGAGAACATGGATAGTTGGTTGTGGTTCCTTGCAGTGGTTCAAGACCGGCCAGGTGTGTGCGTCATCTTGGACCGCAATGCTGGGTTGCTGCTCGCATTGAGCATGATGCAAAATAGGACACAGCCCCCCTTCCGGTGGAACGACCTGACGAAACCGATGGTGCATGAGGCATCTCGCAGCTAACTTCCACACAAGGTTCCGAAGCAAGGACCCGATGAAGACCTTCAAGAAGCTATGCATGCATAACCAAAGGCGGAAATTTGAGGCGTGTGGATATAGCTCGACGAGGAGACCGACAAGCATGCTAGGAATTCCGAGGACGCCGAGGCAGTGGTAGCGGCAGGAGGCTCCACCAGAGTTGGGGAGTTCATGCAGTGGGTAAACTCGCAGACACCTAACTTGGAGAAATGGTCTCTACTGCACGACACCGGTGGTGCACGGTACAGAATCATGACGACCAACATATCCAAGGTGTACAACGGTGTCCTCAAGGGCGCCTGATCCCTCCCATTCACCACAATTGCCGAGGAGAGCTGGAACTGTACCATAGGGTACTTCGTCAACAGAGATATGATGGCAAAGAAGCGTATGGATGAAGGCAAGCAATTCTCGGAGAAGGCGCGGGCTCACATGGACAAGAAGATCCAAAAGGCTCGTTCGCACACTGCTAGGACCACGGATGGCATTAGGAAGAAGATCGAGATCCATCTGAGGCAAAAGTATATCATGGGTCAAGCAAGGGGTGATCACAAACAAGTCTGCTCGATCAATGATGAAGCATCCTGCACCTGCAATAAGCCACAACTTCTTCACAAGCCATGCTCCCATGTGTACGCGGCGTGCACAGCGTGGCGCCAGGCCTCGGCGCAATACGTCTCGGAATAGTATGACATGCATCACCTGTATGACACTTGGAGTACTTAGTTTAATTCGTATGGGCTGGACATGCATTACAGGGACCTTTGGCCAGGGCACGTGAAGTGGGTGCTGAACAATGCACTCAAGCAATTCGGCCATGGAGGACGACAGTCCCACCACATCCGTAACGACATTGATGATAGCTAGCATGGGCAACGGGCTAGGCGCCTAAGATGCAGACTCTGCAAGACGATTTTCCAGTCCTTTAGCAGCTGCCCAAACAGGCCTGGGTCAAGCAACACACTGTAGCAAAGAAGTTTCAATGCCCATGTCGTGATGTTGTATGTTTGTTGTACTGTGTTCATATGCACTCCTATTAGACGTTATCGTGTTTTACTTTCTGAATGTGTCGTTGTAATGCACTGCTAAATGGTTTGTATGATTCGAACTCGAGTTCTTTATCGTATGGTGCTAAATGGTTTGTACCTCCTGTTTTCATTGCACACTAACTTGTTCTACGTACCCTAGAAGATGGCGCAACCTCAAGATGACGCCGCATACGAGATGCTCGACCCATGGTGGGATGGGGGACACCGATGCCACGAGTGGTCGTTGGGGTTGGCCCTCCGAGCTTCATTCCCAGGAGTCCCAGAGAGCACTGGCCTCTGGACCAGTGGTGCATCCCACTACTACTGAACACTGGGCTCCTGCCCATTGCCCGCCTATTGGACCTACCACACACGTTTTAGTTTGACACAACACTGATGTCCGTGCTCATGGACCGTTGGAGACCGGAGACACACACCTTCCACTTTCGGCGAGGGGAGATGATTGTTACTCTGCAGGACGTCGCTATGCTTGTGGGTCTACTGCTGTGGGGTCCTATAGTAGTGCCACCTCACAGGCGACCAGACTGGAAGGTACGAATGGTTGAAAGGTTCAGAGACCCGATCCTAGAGAACATATCAAGTGTGCCACATTCCTGACGACGACAGTACATGGTCTGCCCTATGCACGCAATTGAGGAGGTTGCACGGACACACTTCCTTGTGTACCTGTTATTCCTATTTGGGTGTGTCTTGTTTCCTACGACCCAGGGAGGACACCTAGGCTAACGACGTGCCACGGTATAGTTGGGGATCTGCAGTGCTTTCCACCACGTACCGAAGCTTGTGTGATGCCTCACAGCGCGCTATGGCCAGGGAGCTAGTGCTCGCGGTATTCTACATCCTCTTGCAGCTGTAGTCGTGGGAGTATTTCCCGGTTGGCCGACCGTACTTCCACACAACAGTGCACCCTTTCCAGCTCATCCCTGAGTTTTACGGTCAGGGTGATGGCGCCGACCCCGTTAAGGGGACCACAATGGGCACTCGCTGGACACGTGCTCGGCTAGGGTGGGCTAGGGAGAGGCCAAGGTGTGCCTACCCTGAGTTCCACAACCAGTTTGAGACTTTGCATGAGGACGAGGTCATCTGATCCCCATGGTCTATACAATTCGTTGCGGACACAGCCCCCTACGGCTTGTCCGCACAGTGCAGTCAGGACCATGTATATTGGATGACGACCTGCAATCTAGTGTTCTCTCATACGGTGGAGCCGTACTCACCGCATTGGATCATGAGATAGTTCGGGCTTTACCAGCAGGTGCCACCGCCACCAAGACGACTTCTGGTAGCGAAGGTCCATATGTATGTTGTTATTTGGTTTCATCAGTTAACCTATTAGCTGCATCTCTTTTTTCGATTGTCTAACATCCAAATTGACTTGCAGGCAAACGAGGCAAGGGTGGAGGAGTGACGACTGGAGGGAGACACAGCTACAATGGATTACGCTGTGGGCTGACAGGGCGGTGATTGACGTCGTGTAGGTGGTACGATGGTACAACGAGGAGACACACACTACGTACTTGATGTGGTACGCCCGCGCACCAGAGCGACCTTACCGTCCAAATGCCACATCGCCCTCTGAGGTCACGCACCACGCCACGCATTTGTCTGGCGAGTCGGACCTTCACCAGGCGGCACGCCAAGATGAGACGGTAAAACTTTGTTCGTAGTTTGTTTGCACACGAACACATCTCTAACTTATTCTCAGTTTCCATGCACTACAATCGCCTTCGACGTATCTCCAACGAGGCTGTTGATGGTCTACGGCGTGGGAGGAGTAACACCGCCTCTCAGTTCCTAGGTGCGTTGCGCACCATCTACGACGAGGCGAAGGAGGCAATGAGGACCCTCAGTTGTGGTCGACACAGCGATGTTTCCACGCAACAAGGCGGACACCGAGGACAGCCTCCACCCCCACCGCCCTCGTTACCTCCCTCAGAACCTCCCTCCGCACATCCATCGCACTCCGGGAGTCGTCATAGCTATGGACACTCTTTCTCCATGCGCCTCGGGCCAGCGGTATGTGAGCTACAATTTGTTGTCCTCATTGCTTGCATGTGCCCTCATTTCTAACGTATGTATCACTTCCATTTGTTCTTTCAAACGTTGCGAGGGGACAACACTCTACTACAGCCATCGTCGTCACGGAGGGAGACGCAAGACCGGACTTCCTCACCGGGTCCACAGGGTGCGACTGCAGACAGCGACATGACTCGCCCCAGCACCGGGATGAGGCACTGCCCACGTTCGCACATGGCGTTCAGTCAAACCTGCATGAGGGCAACCCGTGGTTCGGGCATCTCTACGGACCATACACTATGCAACATTTCAGCACATCATCCGCACAACCACATACACCGGTACACTGTAATGTACTAAATGCAATCTACCCGTAGCACGCTACGGTAAACTAACGCAGCCCACCAAATTCGTAGGTCTAGAGCGAGCAATTTGTACAGCAAGGTCAAGGTTTGTCATCCGCACTTCCAACTCTGCAGGTACATGGTTTCTAGCACGACTATGCATTGCAAACTTCAGAACCTCTGCCTAACCCAGCAGTGCCCATCGCGCAGGATGTGCACCCCCCCTACAACCACCTGGGTGGACGATATGCTCGAGCTTCACCCGGATGCCTACAGTGAGTTCTCCGTAACACCGCCTCCCACATAGCCTTCCTACTATGACTTTCGAGACATACGCCGCTCTCCTGACAAGCTCACCTTCCCTGAGGATCAGCTACGTCGTCGGGGCAGGCGTGGTAGGCGGCGGGGGGATGTACCATGAGTTTGAGTGTCTTGCCTTTAGAACCTATGTGTTTTTTTCTCATACAGCTCTGTGTGACGTACGCTTGTCCAATGTATATCCATGCCTTTATGTTAGTACTTTGCATGTTGTACGCGGTGCGAAACCAATTATATCATAATTGTAAACTTTAACTTCA
The DNA here is from genome assembly GCA_036346395.1 of Hsuehochloa calcarea. Lineage (NCBI taxonomy): Eukaryota > Viridiplantae > Streptophyta > Magnoliopsida > Poales > Poaceae > Hsuehochloa > Hsuehochloa calcarea. The sequence goes on along the minus strand of CM070594.1, from coordinate 71,241,893 downwards.
TTTATTGTGTCAATCTATCATCGTTACCTATCTCTGCAAAGAAGGACGTGACCTTGCTATGCAAACTAGGATATGGTCTCGCTCTGCAAAGCATGAGGTGACCACTCTCTGCAAAGCAGGACGTGACCTCGCTCTACAAAGTAGGATGTGACCCAACACTACAACTTTACGCAGCGACGTGACCCAACGAGGCTGCTTTGCACAGCGCCGTGAAAACTCTACCTCCCCAGATTTTCAGAACGATGTGACCCCGACGAGGCTGAGACGGGACGCAGCGCTGCCACACGATTCCTCCTCGGGGCCCCTGCCTTGCGAACACGAATTTTCGTCAACTGAATTACAATTCAGCAAAGTACGCAGGGCCGCCTCAACCTATAAGTACTACCCATTCTATGGTGGATTCTCCTGCATCAACACTTCTACACAGTCTCGCTCAAATGGAGAAGCAATGGGAAGAGATCCACGAACTCGCAAGGCGTGATGTGGACTGGACGAACAAAGGGTGTGTGCTAGGAGAGCACCTCTCCGTAATGATGCTGCCCCCCATAGCAGCAACCCCTACTAGAACATTCCAACCAAGCTTTCATCGTAAAACCCGAGGGGGAGACGCCACTACTCTATTGGTGCAGGGACATATGCAAATTCTTCAAGTCCAAGCAGCGGCTCAGCCAGGGCATGTGTTAGTGGGGTTGCGTGAACTACTCCTCTGACTATCCTGACCGCCCGTTGAGACACGAGCAGCTATCGCAACAGATAAGGACCAGTTATAGTATGTTTTCCTAACATTTCTCTTTCAAAGTACATACTAACAACCTCTCCCGTCTACCCGTAGTCTCCAGATCCGCTATATGGCTACCGCAAGTGGATCGACCAAGAGATCCACCCACGCGACCATTGGCAAATCGACTACAAGGAGTGGGATGCCAAAAGGGCCCACGAGATCCGGGAGGAGCACCACAACGATGAGCAAAATAAGCATATTCGTTGGGAAACGAAAGCTCATCTCGAGATGTGCAGGCATAGGGAGCACGAGGCTCGCGAGAGGAAGCGTGAGAAAAAGAGGAAAATAGTGGCCAAAGCCAAGGAGGCCGGTGAGGAGTACAACGCTGAGCTCATAAGGAATGGCAAATCACCTTGGTCCACACAGTAAGTTGGGTCATTCCGTAGTAGTCCCCCGTCCTAGCCACCATATTTTTTACTATCCCCTAAAGGTATGTATACTTACATGGTCCTTATGTCCTAGTGTACTGTAGTAGTAGCGAGGAAGACTAAAGCAATTAGCTGAACCATCATGCCATGTGACTGCGTGTAACGTGCTTATGTCTACGGACTATAATGTAGTTATGGCTCAAACACAACCAAGTGAATAAAAAAAACTAAATTAAAATGGCAGACTATTAAAACTTGTAACATACGAGTACAAGTTCTAGAGCATAAAGAAGCAAATATATATGCCGAATTGTACTGTGCAATGCATGAAGAGTATGAAACCACAACATTTTAATCTAACGTTTTAGGGCATCTTCGTAATCACAACGAGCGTTCTTAGCCCTTCAATTGCATTATGTAGAAGCTCCATAAAGTACTCTGCTTTAACTCCGCCATACTAAAGTAATGTGATAAAAAAACCTTGATATTAATGTCCTTTTGATTTTGCTAATCAAATTGCTTAAGCTGTTAAGGAAAGTTAAGTCCTGCACATACATTAATATATCCCTAGAGCGAAAGGGGCCAAAATAATTTCCTTGATTGCCTGTGGGCAATGCCACCTACAATGCATGCGATCCCAAGTAGCCAAATGTGTAAGTAACTAAGTATGTTCTAAATATCTAAATCATACAATGCAACTCAAAGTTTCTTAATATCTAAATCAAACTATGTCCAAAGAGTAGAAGGTCTATAATTTTGGATTAGTTTTTATTTTTATCATTGATGGCCGGATAATAATAGTTCTAGGAGGAAGCTCTAACAGGGGAAACACTAATCAAAATTGGGGAAACCTTCATCGAGCGAAAGCCTAATCGGGTGAAACCCTAATCAGCGAAATCTAATTGAAATCAGTGAAATCCTAATCGTTCGTTTGGAAGAGAACCATAACCGGCTGGTTCCTGTCAAGGGCCAAATGAGCGCCATATTTTGAATTTTTCCAGTTTTTAATCAATTTTATTTTCTCTTCTTTCTCTCTCCTATTTTCCCTCCCTAATTTACAAACCTCGGTGCCCGTATTTCTTAATGAATGTTTTTTTACAAATCTCAATGCCTATATTTCTCCCTAATCGACGAAAACTTATTCAAAATGGGCAAAATAATTTTGTAATCGAAGAAACCCTAACCAGACCAGAGGAAACCCTAAAAACCCTAAGTCTTAATGCCTACCTCATGCGCTCGGGAACCACGGCATCTCGCCGTCCTCCTGCGCTCTGCGGCCGCAGGAACCCGTCGACCTCCTACGCTCGTCCGGCTTCCTACGCTCTGTGCGCTCCACAACCGTGGGAAGTTGGCGGGCACCTCCTGTGCTCGACACAGCAGAAAGTAGCCGGGCCCGCCACCTTTCGCACTCCGACCGCAGGATGCTCCACGTGTCGCCATCCCGTGCTCTCACGCCCGAGGGCTACATTTACAAATACGGGGACATGGGGGCCATTTTTGCAGTTAACGTGGCGGCGGGGGTGGTGGGGGCAAATAAAAAACGTTATTTTTGTGACTGAAAAGTTAAATGTCCTAGTTTTCTCAAATGAGAAGGGGGAAAGTCGTGGGCTTCTTGTCCGCAACACCTATAAGATTGTTAGGTCGGCCCATGCTTTGTCCATTTGGAGTACTTGTCAGGGCCGAACTTGGGTTGTGTTTTACCCATTGAACTTGCAGCTAGGCTGCCATTATTTTCGAACTCAAAGGTTCCGTTACGGACCGGTGTCCTTATGCACGGCACATACAAATCAGCCTAACGCCCCACCGTCTACAATCATTTCTTTGATGGAAAGAGGGGATAAAAAAATGAAGGAAAATCGAGCATAATCTCTATTCCAAAATTGTTCGCGTACGCAAAACGATTTTTCAATAGCGAAACAGAACATAATTTGCTCTAATACAAGCCAAATTGCCTGCTCCATCACCATGCTCCCATCGGCATGCTACCTTTTACTTCGGCCGCCGTGGTGCGCCTCCCATGGAAGCATGAGGCATCTGATTCTTCGTGGTCGCTGGCGACGAAACAAAGGAAAGAAAACACACCGTCCTTAGGATTTGCTGAGGGTGAATGCTTGTGGGCCAGCCAAAGGAACTAAAACCAACAGATTCACGCCACGTGGGCGGCATCACCGATGGGAGCACGGAGGTGGAACAGGCAAGCCGCCGCGTCCTCCATGCCGGTGCGCCGCGCCGCACGTCTGCACCCACCTGATCACCTCAAAACGGCCGCGCGCGGCTCACACCATCGCGTCGACGATGTCTGTCCGCGAGACAACAACGCCGGACCGGCATTGTGATAGGTGACCTTGACCTCTCGTGCAACCAAATCGGGGTGATAATAAGTTTAATCTTTCGCGCAATAAGTTTACTAGTATGGAGCTGTCTCTGGCTAATGCTAGTGTATACTATCTTGATCTTGGTTACAACAATCTTCAAGGGCCCATACCCATCCCTATATCACCACAGTTCCTCGATTACTCAAAACAATCTGTTCTCATATATCCCTGAGTACCTGATGGCACAACTGAGTAGTCCTTTCTATCTGAACTTGGCCAACAATGCGCTGCATGGAGCCATCCCACCTACGATCTGTAATCCAAGCAATCTCAAATTCCTTGAACTGTCTTATAACTCTTTCAGTGGCCATGTTCCAACTTGTCTAGTAGATAGGCACCTGACCATCCTGACGCTGAGACAACCAATTTGAGGGGACCTTGCCTGATGATATCAAAGGAGGATGCGTTTCCTAGACGATGGATCTGAATGGAAATAAGATGGATGGGCTGTTACCTAGATCACTCTCCAACTGTAATGACTTGGAAGTCTTTGATGTTGGCGACAACAATTTTTCGGCTCTTTCCCGAGCTGGATGGGAAAGCTGCCAAAACTCAGAATCCTTGTATTAAGATCCAACAAATTCTCTAGTCCAGTGGGGGCGGTTCCTGTCAACTACGATCAAAACAGGATGCACTTCTCCAGCTTGCAAAAAAATTTATCAAATTATCCGGCATTTTGCATCTACGATGGTGTTGAGGAACTCAAAGCGATGATGGTTACCAGAGAGAACGACGCGCGACAAGCCTTGGAGAACAATCTTTCAGAGAAATTCTATCGAGATACGGCTATAGTCACGTACAAAGGCACATCCATGCCGATCAGCAGAATCTTGATTGCCTTTGACGTGATTGACTTCTCCGACAAGGCATTTACCGGTAGCATTCGGGAATCAATCGGAAGGCTTGCTTCACTACGCGGGCTCAACATGTCGCACAATGCCTTTACAGGAACTAGGTGTTCACTTCTCCAAGTTCGCTTGCCTGGCTGAACGTCTCTTACAATCATTTAGAGGGGAGCATACCGCAAGGAGGGCAATTTCTGACATTTACCAATGCTTCTTTCGAAGGGAACGCAGGGCTATGTGGTAAACCACTGTCTAAACAGTGCAACAGTTCGAATGCCCAGGAGTTGGTGTTGTTTGGCTTGGCTGTTGCCTCGGCCCTCGGCGCCCGGCCGCATGAACCTCCACTCCGACATAACGATTAGACGCCGTGTGCCAGATCACACACCCGCCAAGCCATACTTATCTGCCGTTTTGGGCCTTCACACGTGCAAGAGTGATCCATTCCGCACAAAAGGGAGAAGGAGGCCTTGAATTCTGAAATCTTTTAATCTCGCTCTTCTTGGTAAATAGGGGTGGCGTTAGGGGTGGAAACTAGTCGAGTTCGGCTCGACTCGGCTCGTTTTGACTTCGGATGAACAGTAAGATCGAAACGAGTCAGAAGGGTGGCTCGGCTCGACTCGTGATCAGGCTCGAGCCAGCTCGTTTGAGCTCGCGAGCCAAGCTCCAGAACAGCGGTACATCCAAAATGCATTATAAAATTTTCTATTATTGCTTCAGTTCATCCAATAGTTACAAGACTAATTGCATAAGTTCATCCTAAACAAGCACATCCTATTCCTAACAAATGAAATCGCAAGAACAGCAAGCTCGGCGACCGTCTCCACCCTCCGCACTCGCTGGGCCGAGCCAAACTCGGCTCGCGAGCCGCTCGTAAGCCGAGCTTGGCTCGTTTGATTGGCGAGCTAGACAGGCGGCTCGATTCGGCTCGAAAATTCACAAGCCCAAGCCGAGTCGAGCCAGACTTGCGAGCCTCGAGCTTTTTTTCTAGCCCTAAGTGGCGTTCTTCAAAATGGTCGCGAGAGTTTTGAAAGCAAGACTCTTTAATGCCCGTGCATTGGTACAAATAAAATAATTATATGAGCCAGTGCATCAAGCCGATGTTGCTAACAACAGTTGCAACCTTATTCATTGGTGACGACCGAAAAACTGAGGTGGGAGTTAGACAGCCTCACGGTGTGGCAGATCGCTGCATGCGAGCAGGCGGCGTACGCTTAAGGATGTGCATCGGAGTTGGGGTGCTCCGAGACTCTGAGTATGTTGGTTTGTTGGTTTTCGATACGAATTACCTTTGAATAAGTTCGCTTTGGAAAGGAAAGAGACTCGAATAAGTGCATTGCGATTTGATTTCAGTTCGAATAGAATAGAAAACAAAATAAATCTTGATATTATTGCGGAGAAAACTACAAGAGAAAAATCATAGTGTATCTCAAAGGGGAGTTCGCTGGTACCAAAAAAATAAAAATCTATGATAGCTCACTTTGCTCCCTCGCCTCCTCCCACTTTGCTTACTCGCCTACCTCGCCTCCCTCCCACAACCACCTCGGTCGCGCTGACGTCGCCGAAGTGGCTGAAGAGCGGGTCGCTGGAGGTGACGCTCCACTCGGCAGGGCTCGACGACCTCGTGCGGAACATTGATGATGGAAGCCTGATGCGGTACCATCTAGCTCTACAACTTTGGTTTGCGATCTTAAAGTGTCATCTAGTGATAGTTCTCCGATTAGCATTTCTTTGCAATAAGAAAAGAGCATGTCGTAACCGAAGAGGGAGCTTTTATTCGACCAAGGGCTACCCTAGCCAAGGACGGTGGCATGTGGAGGGAGGAAAACTAGCCAGAGGAGAGAAAAGGCTTTCGGCCAAGAAAATAAGAGAAAGCAAGGACAAATCACATGGACCATAACCCAATAGGCCAAGCAAGATCTTTGGTTGGACCAAGACCAGCCAAGGCTAGGAGTGCATGGGCCAAGCCAAAGGAGCAAACGAGCCATGTTGGGCCGAAAGGAGGGGAGCACATCATCCAATGGGCCAAGGCGGCCGAAGGGGGCACATGAGCTTGAAGGTGTTCGGCCAAGGGAAGGAGATGGGATTGCATGCGGCACAAGGATGGCGTGAGGAGCAGCCAAGGCAAGATACCCACAGTTTCTATGTGGAAATTATTTGGGTTTCGATTTCTTTACGATTTCGGAAATCATGATTCCTATCTAAACATGAAACTCGGGTGTTTCCATTTTTGGAGCATCCGAACACTACTACAAAATAGGTCATAGAAAACGTCTCATTGTAGACGGTTCTTTGAAACCGTCTGTGATAAAATAATCACAAACGGTTCCAAGACAAACCATCTGTTATATAGACCTATCACAGACGGTTCTCTTAAAACCGTATGTGATATGAACCTATCACAGATGGTTAGTAAATACAACCATCTGTGATGACTTAGAGTATCACAGACGGTTCTTATGCAGAACCGTCTGCGACACTTCACAGACGGTTCTGACCACGAACCATCTGTGATAAGTATCTCATCACATGCGGTTTGTATTAAGAACTGTCTGTGATGTGATGCTTATCATAAACGGTTTATGATACGAACCGTCTGTGATATGTCATCACAGACGGTTTTTGTATGAAACCATCTATGATTCGCAGCGCGGGAGTTCGAAATTTTTTGAACACGTGCGCGGGAGGCAAAATATTTTGGTGTTATCCTTATAAATAATAGCCGAATCGAGGCGGAATGTGCTGGGGGGTTGTCGAACCTGCGGGTCATCGACATGCTGCCAGACTTCGTCTCCGTCGACGTACTTCGGTCCAAGTTCACCGCCGTAGGCCTCCACGACATGGACCTCGTCCTTCTCAGTTGTAAGTAAACAAACTTCTTCTTTCTCGATGACTCGATCGATCATGGTAACTAACCTATGGGTGCACGTACGTAAATGGTAAATGGGTGCAGCGGCTCACATCCGCAATGGTTTCGCGGTCATCGCCTCCGACACCGTCCTCTACAACGACACCTCCACCGTCGACGTCGTTGACTCTTACTCGGGCCTCCTCAGCACCCTCTTCGCCGTCGCCATGGTCAAGATGGGCAACATCGGGGTACTCACAGGCCGTAAGGGGGAGGTCAAGATGGTTTTCGTATGGAAGTGGTGCATTTTTTATGTATTTTCAAGAGTCTCTGAAGATGAAAAAGCTCACATAAAATGTGATGGTACGAACTATGAAACAATCAAAATCTGTTTTTTTTAATATAAAAAACTATCACAGACGGTTCTTATTTTTTTCACAGACGGTTTGAAAACCGTCTGTGATGACCGTCTGTTATCACAAACACATAAATTCGAAAGTTCAAAAAACCGTCTGTGGTGATGGTTTAAAACCGTCTGTGATGAGGTTTTGTGTAGTAGTAGAATATGAATTATAGATTGAGTTAGTTTTGGCTCTAGTTAGTAAATCCAAAATTCCTTTTTGTTGATTTTTAATTCCGAAAATAGAAGAGTTTGAGTTGTGTGCGTTAGGAGGTTGAGTTGGTTCCAGACATTATTCATGTTACTATTCACACATAGTACTATTCATCCCAAAACCATTGTGCTTGCATGGGGGGGCTATTTAAGCCCCATGGCCACACCATGTAAAGGGACAAGTTAGATGTTATGATTAAAAATAAGAAAAGCCACTTGGCATCAATTGTTGTGTTCTTGAGATGATCTTGTGAGTTGAGAAAGTTTGAGAGAGAGAGAGAGTTTCGGCCAAAGAGAGGAAGACATCTATCTAGTTCTGTTTTGGTGCGAGTCAAGATTACATTGTATTGGATTGTGCCGAATTCTACTACGATCTTCTTGCAATTCAATCTACTAGATTGGTTTGTGATATTGGTGCTGATCTTGCAATTCAATTCCATTGAATTGGTTTGCTTATGCTATTTCGGTTGAAGCTAGGAGATCAAGAAGAAGAGTGGGTTGCTGCGGTTACGGTTTGAGAACCAAATCAAACCCTAGCTATTGTTGCTGGAGCAAGGAAGAGAGAAGAAGCTTTCTGTTCTTCTTGCGCAATCAAGAAGAGAAGCTACTATCTTTGCTAATCTTCGAGTTGTACCATGAAAGATTGGACAAAACATTAGGATCAAGCTACTTGGCTAGTTGGATCCTTATCAGAGCCTCTTTGTGTCATACCGGTTGGCAACATCGCCGCCAATGTGATGTTCTGCGCCATCATTGTTTGGACCACCGACGCTAGTGTGGCCGGCACAAACTCTAGGAAGGAAGAGCAGTCGTGGTTCGGCTCGGCAGCCGCTTCTAGCTGGAAGAAGCTTTCGTAGGAAGACATGGAGGATAAGGACGACTGCTTGTCAAGCTCTGGAATGGGAACGCTCTCGCATCGACGACTTGTTGGACATCAGTAGATAGCTTGTGGACGACGAGGATGTCGACGACAGCCAGACGGGTGGCAAGGAGAAGGAGTAGGAGGATAGGTTGCGGCGTGCATGGGCTCAGCGCGGTGCGGCTCCAGGAGTAGGACAACTGCCTCCTCATCGCCAACGTTGGCGCGGCGGGCACAACAGTACCGTTGCCCTGATCCAGAAGTGCCATGGGTGCGACCCATGATCTAGGTTGGGACATGCGGTGACAAGCGAAGCGAGGTCGGTAGCGCCGAATCCCTGGGAGCGGGAAAGGTCCACAGTGCGAGGGAGGGCGCGATAGAGAGGGCGGCGAGGGTAGAGTCGGGGATGCATGGGCATAGGGAAAGATCGAGGCGGAAAAAGAAGAGAGAGTGAGAGGGAGAAGAACAACAATGACAAAATGATATTTGCACAACCACTTCACGGCTTGACTAGTTAATAGTGGTATAAAAATGGTATGGTCTCGATTTTGTAGTAGTATGTGAGAGAGATATCACTTTGCAATGACAGATGAGAATTATGAACATTTTGTAGTGATATAAAAAAATTTCCTAAAAACTCGCGATAGCTCACTTGGCCTACTTGCTTTTCCCACCGTGACTCAGTCTCAACGTGAGCATTAAGGAGTGGCATCGCATGCAGCATAATTAATTTGAGTGGTTAATCACGAGTATTTGTTAGATTTACACATAGATCATCCATAGGTGGCGTTACTTTATCTCAAATCGTGAGGTGTTTGGCAAGAACTTTTGTAGTACTTTAAAGTTTAAGCACCTTTGGGTTGTTTATTGCACAAACGTGCAAATGATTGTGCAATTCATGATCTTGTCTCTAGACCAAGTGTACGGGGGTGAGCACAACAAATTGAGTTGTTCAAGAAATATTATTAATCTACCATTCAAGATGCAGATTTCATAGACTACGAAGACTAGACTTTGAATGGCACTGAACACCTATTCGTTTTTTCAGAGAGCACTGATACCGAACACTTATTCAAGCACTGTACCACTCCCAAAATCAATTTTCACTAACCTAAAAACTTTTCGTTATTGTAACGTGACACCCCCTCTGAATTTTCCCCTTGTATCCACATGGTAAGATCTGGAATAGAAACCCAGAAGTCAGATCTGCAGTTACAGTCTCTAAATTAAATAGATGAGCAGTTACAGTCTTACAGAGAGTCAGAGAACCATGGAGGCGCGCCAAGCAGCGAGATTAGGGTTTCCCGAGACCGCTTCAGTGTTCAGAATTTGGATCGAAAATTGAAAATTTCGGTTTTACCAGTGGAGGCAAGTAGGAATATAAATCGATTCTAAAAAAATTGATTCATATGAATTTTGTTAAAAAAACTGAATTTGTTCGAATTTTGCTTGATTTTTTTTTAAAAAAAATTGAATCCGAAAAATTCATATTTTAATTTGAAAAATCCGGACCACCCCCGTTAAAAAAACTGTTTCCGATATCACCCTGGACCGCTTCCTTTGGTCGGCCACATCTCTCAAATCCTTAGCGTCTGGGGATTACAAAAGAAATCCACCCAAGTGACTCCGAGTCCCCTTCTCGATCCACCCCTTTTCTTGTTCGAATCCATTGGAGCCCACGAGGTCTTTGCCTCCCAAAACCCTCTCTCTACCTCTGTCCTCTATGCCCCCACTGAGCCCCATCACTTGGATTCTCGAAGATTCTGCGCGACCTCACTCTCGCTGCAGCTTTTTCTGGCAGGCTTTTCGCTTCTCGGATCCGTGCAGAGGTGCAAGAATGGCCGCCGTTCTTGGAGCTTCCGGAGCCGGCCACTGAAAGGCACTGTAACGAGTATATGATTGAATTGTTGTTTGTTTTTTTTCCTCCTGGTTGGCTATCGGTTAAACCCAAAACCTTATTCGTGTTCTTGGCATTGATCTGATCGAATTTAATCTCTTCGAAAGTTGCAACCTTTCTTCTTGGAATCCATGTGTGTTTGACTTCTTGCCTCAAAACAGCTTGAAGAACTCTCGGAGGTCGGAAGCTGCCCTGTCTCGTCTTGCACGACGGAATCTTGTAATGGAGCCGGCGACGGGGAACGTGAAGAGGACGACTTCCAGTCTGCTCTTGCGCATCTCGGATATCTGCAAGGTGCATTCCGTCGGCGTCGTGCCGTCCGTCCGCGAGAAGCTGAAGGCCGACAGCACCGTCACCGTGGAGAGCAGTGAAGGCAGTCCGCATCTGAAAGTCCACCCGCATCAAGTATCTGACCATGAGAGCCTCTCTGAGAGTTCCTCTGTCCGTTGTGGGGAAGCGGTTGTCGAGAAGCTTCTCGACGTGATATCTGATCTTAAATTAGCTTATGTCAAGGTTCAGCAAGCACATGTGCCATATGATCCTGAAAAGAATATGATCGCCGATGAGTGTTTTGCGTCGGAGCTCGAAGAGACCGCTGAGTTAAAGGATTTGTATGTTAATGTGAACAAATGGAACAACTCAGTGTACCAGTGTTATGTCAGCTCTAGAATTCAGGAGCATCAAAAGTTGGCAGTGGAGTTACAGGCTGCCATTTGCCAGAAAGACTCTGAAATTGTTTGGTTGCGAGCGGAGTTGGACGAGCTGGAAGGGAATAACATGGAACTGAAGGAGAAGATTGGAGGGAAGGCTTTGCGCGGAGAGGGATGTTTCACAATCAGTAGGGGGGTATCAACGGATATGTTCATGGAACTGTTTGAACTTTCATCAAAATCTATCCATGATTTTGCAAAACTCATCATCTCTTGGATGAAAGTTTCTGGATGGAATCTCGACCCCTTGACATGTCAAATCGACAACTCTGTTGTATATGAGAAAAGGGCTCACACAAAGTATGCTGTCGAGGCGTATTTTGCTTGCATAATGCTTATGGGGGACAAAGGAGACTATTTTTCCGTGGATTATTTTGATTATATTATGGGTTTCAGGGATCCATTTGATGCTCTTATGGAGGCCCCAGATTCTAATTTTGGGAGATTTTGTGGAGCAAAGTATCTAGTTGCCGTGCCCCAGAGTATGGAGGATTCATTCTTTGGAAATTTGGATCATAGAGCATTTGTCAAGCGTGGTGGTCATCCAAGGACACCATTTTACCAGGCATTTGTGAGAATGTCAAGATATGTATGGGCATTGCTCACTGTTGCTCGTTCTTCGAATCCAAGAGCTGATATGTTCTATGCCAAGAGTGGTGTTGAATTTCGAAAGAAACACATGGAAAGTATACCAGCCAAGATGACCACAGAAGAAGAGAATATCACTGTTGGGTTTACAGTAATGCCGGGGTTTAAGATTGGATGCACTGTCATCAGGTGTAAGGTCTATCTGTCCATGGTTAACGCACGGGACTTCTAAACACATCATTTAACAACAGCATTAGGTAAGCTGAATCAGCTAGCTCTATAGTAGTTATGGTGATTTAAGTTCCTGTTGAGCTCCTTCTATATTTGGAATTGGAGCATAAGCTAATAGATAGCTCAGAGCGTTAACTTTTTGTAAATTATTGTACTGCTATGTATAACATGTTCGGTTGTTCGTTCAGACCTTTATGCCTTTGTTTATGAGGTACTTTACTTGATTGAAGAAATTAAACTATGGAATGTGCACACGCTCCTTATATACCATCACATAAGGAAAATTGAGCACATAGTATTGTTCTAATCCTTTTAGACTACAACATCGTCTATCAATGAGTGAAATGATGTTGCTCTAAACCTACACTCTTTTAGGCTATAACATGTTCGGTCGGTCATTACATTCTTTTGCTCCAAACCTACACTGTATCTAACGATGAGTGAAACAATGTTTTTTTATGGTACAATAAAGTTCATCTGGCAAATAGTTGGGAAAAGAAGTTGGTCGATTTTGAGTTCTCCAAGCATGCCACATGAACATATCTTCCTAGTTTGTCAACCTGCCTGGGCTCCCCCCTTGTGTCCTCCTTGCAAACTTTGCAGGTCTTGTCCACCCAACCTTCCTCCACGTATTGCCCTTCAACTGCATTCGGAACCAATTTGGTCGGTCATTACATTCTTTTGCTAAAAAAAGAATGATTAGAAAACTTTGTGTGAGAGAAAATCTTTTAAGCAGTGTATGTATAATATCGTAACAACTTATTCACTCTTGCAGTATTTTGCAATAGAAGTGTAGCAGCTATCCATTGGACATTTAGTTATTATAATGAGGAAGGTATAGATCAAGGTACCATCAACATATGACTTGAAGAAATCCTTGTAGGTGCCACCAATCTTCCTCCGAAGCGCTCCGTACATCATTGCAAATCCAACCAAAAATTTATCAACATAGGGAAATTTCAGATTACTGGTACTAACATCATTGATCCACACTTGTGCATCAGTGGCTCAATAAATACCTGCTCCCTTGTCATCTTTCCTTCAGCTTTGATGGACTCCCTGGCTTCATATAGCAGCTCTGCATCCGTCTCCGACCGGACCTGCGAGAAGTCTAGCGCCTCTGTGATGCTTCCAAACAAGGATTGTTTGTTGCCTTTCTCTTCATTTGCTTTTGAACAGGCCTTAACTGATCTGGGGCTGCCACTGCTTGGCTTCAAGGATGGCATGCTTTGGTGGAGTCCAAATGAGGAGCTTTGAGAGGAGGACATTGGAAGAGCCCTCATGGCCATGACTTGATCAGGTAGGTAGTTCTCCACAGGTAGAAGCTTGGTCAGTGATCTCCCTTATATATGCAGGGACATTTGGTGCACATGAACAACGGCAAGCATGGCAGTTTTGTGGAGGTCACAAGGCTACGTGGTGCAAGGCAAGCCTGCTGAAACGAGAGGGAAATACCGGTCCACTGCGACGCAAAGTGTTCAGACGAAAGGCCGGCGTTGAGCGTTGCCTTGCGCCTCCCGCGCTGTGTCTGGCCAGGAAGGCTTGCGGCGGCGTGGCTGGTTTAGTTGATGTGTAGTGGAAGGGATATTTGTGGTTTGTGGAGGACCGTTCTCCTGATGGAATTAGGGAGGTCTGAACCTTTTGCATGATCAGCTGTGAACGAGAATTATTGTTGAATGCCCACTGTAAGTCGAACATATCTGAGGTTTCCTCGTAAATCATATTTTGGTTGAGTCAGATTTGAAGATTTTCTGAAGAGAATTTACGATGTTTATATATATAGCTCGAAATTCTTGGTTCTAAATTGTTTAGTTCAACGTTACAGGATTGGAAGGATTAGTACTTCCGACCGACATATATGAATTTTAATATGGGCTATTACTCATGTGTTCCATCATGCTTTCCTGCTGTCCCACTTGGATTATCCAATTTGGAGAAGAAAACTGAATTCCGGGTTGAGCTTTGCCCACGGCGTCACACTTAGCCGTTGCTAGATGTTAGTTTTTATAAGGTGCTCTTGGTATATTTATCTATACCGCAACTTGTATATTTGATATTTTGACCCATTAGAATAGACAAATAGTTCATTCCAATATGGTATCACAGTCATGAAAACCATAACCCTAGATCTTCATCTCATGTGACTATCACCACCGCCAGAGCTCCTATGCTCCAAGTGCCACCTTTGCTTCACCCCGTGCTCGATTTTTCGAGATATTCTTGGGTGTTCTTTCTTGCTTGAAGGATGAGGTCTTTGATCATTATCATGATCTTGTTCTTCGCTTGGCTTCGAACTTCCGGTGCCTTGAGAGCAATCCGCAGTGATAATGGCACGGAGTTCAAGAATGCCTCGCTTGCCTCTTTTGTGCCGAGCGCAGTATTGAGCATCAGTTCTCTTCTCCACACGCCCTCAACAAAATGGCGTTGTGGAAAGGAAGAACAGGACCTTAGTCTCGATGGCTAGGACGATGCTAGATGAGTATAGCACACCGAGGAGATTTTGGGCGAAGCTATTGCTACGACTTGCCATATTTCAAATCGTGTCTTTCGAGACCGTCTTTGGGCAAGACTTCTTATGAGCTTCGCTTTGGCGTAAAACCCTCGTTCGCACTTTCGAGTCTTTGGATCGAAGTGTTTTATTCTCAAGACAGGAACCTAGATAAATTTGAATCAAGAACTTGTGATGGTTTATTTCTAGGTTATCCCGCTCATTCGAGGGGTTTTCGGTTTTTAATGTTGAAACTAACATTGTCCAGAGACATGCAATGTCACTTTGATGAGACTAGCCCGCAGCCTAGATCCGATGTTTGGTGACTTACAGTGTGAGAGAGCATATTTGTTGAGGAAGATGAGGATGAAATTGATGATGCTCCTCCACTTGTCGCTAATGCTCGATTCGGCTCGAGAACTCGCTACGATCGCTTCACCTCCAATTGAGGCTCTGCAGCATCTTCTTCATCAGATGATACTGCGGAGGTTGAGGAGATACTATCTCCCCAGCTCCTTTGCACATCCGAGCAGCACCCTTCTGATCGATGATTGGTAGTCTCCATGAGCGAGTCACTCGCCTGTATCATGATCCGAGTCTTTTCTCTCTCTCTGCATTTGTAGCGTCTTTTGAACCCAAAGATATATCACATGCTTTATCCGATGCTAGTTGGGTCAATGCCATGCATGAGGAGTTAGAGAACTTTGAAAGAAATAAAGTCCGAACCTTGTAGAACCTCCTAGTGGTCATAATGTAATTGGTACCCGCTGGGTGTTTAAAAATAAACAAAATGAGGATGGTTCTGTGGTTAGAAACAAGGCTAGGTTGGTAGCTCAGGGTTTTAGTCAGGTTGAGGGGTTAGATTTTGATGAGACCTTCGCTCCTGCTAGATTAGAAGCCATTCGCATCATGCTTGCATTATTTGCATCTAAAGGTTTTAGGTTGCATCAAATGGATGTTAAGAGTGCTTTTTCAATGGTTTTATAGAGGAGGAAGTTTATGTTAGGCAACCCCCTGGCTTTGAGGATCCCAAGCACCCTGATCGTGTCTTTAAGCTATCCAAAGCCTTGTATGGTCTTAAGCAAGCCCCTAGAGCCTGGTATGATAGACTTAAGACCTTTTCGCTTAAGAATGATTTTAAAATGGGAAAAGTTGATAAGACTCTATTCATTCTTAGGCATGGCAATGACTTTCGCTTGTTGATTTACGTTGATGATATTATCTTTGGTGGTTCCTCTCATGCTCTTGTTTCCGCTTTTCCGAGACCATGTCCAGGAATTTGAGATGAGTATGATGGGCGAGCTCAACTACTTTCGGGCCGCAAATCAAGCAATGCAAGGAAGGGATCTTCATCCATCAAACGGTACACCAAGGATCTTCTCTGCCGTTTTGATATGGGTGATCGCAAGGCGATCGCCACTCCCATGGCGACTTCGATCGCTGGATCCAGATGAGGAAGGGAAGCCGTGGATCAACGCGAGTACCGCAGATGATCGGCTCCCTCCTCGCACTCGACGGCCTCAAGACCGACATCCACTTCGCGCCCTGCGCTGCGCGAGGTTTCAGCGCCACCGAGGACTTCACATCGCCAAGCCGTTAAGCGCATCTTGTGTATTTACATTCTACTCTCCAAGATGGCATTTGGTATTCTTGCTCTTCTTATTTGTCCATTCGGGGTTTTCGATTCGATTTTAATTGGTCAGAGGCTAGATAGGAAGAGCACTTACGGTACATGTCATTTCTTAGGCACGCCTCTTGTCTCTTGGTCTTCTAGGAAGCGGTCTTCCTTGCACAATCCATCTTTGAAGAAGTTGAATATGTAGTCACGCTAGTCAGAGTCGATTTTGTGGATGGTGTCCACTCTAAGGACTTTGGGTTAAATTTTGCTAGTGTTCCTCTTTTCTGTGATAACACTTCTGCTATTAACATTGCTAAGAACCCTGTGCAACACTCTAGGACCAAGCACATAGACATTCGCTATCACTTCCTTAGAGACCATGTCGAGAAGGGTGATATTGTGCTGCATTTTGTGGAGTCCGAGGTCAATTGGTGATATCCTCACCAAACCTTTAGACCCAACTAGGTTTGCCACCTTGAGAAGTGAGTTAGGGGTAATTTATCCCTATGGGTTGGTTTGAGGGGGAGTTCGATCTTTTCTGATCTTACCTTGTTCTTTTGATCTTTTATTGTTCTTTTTCTGAACTTAGTGATCTTTTTGAACTTTTTAGGTTTTTAGGCTTTTTATTGTATCTCATTGTATCATATTGCATTCATATGAAAAATACATCAAGTGGTATGAAAATCCAAAAGATGCATTGTAATATAAGATCTTCTGCATATCTTTTAAAATTGATGAAGCTTTGCCTATTACTCTTTGGAGCTTTAGTATTTCAATTCTTGCTCAATGCCATGTCTAGTTCTTTGACTTGCTAAAATTATCATGCTTTTACATGTGTAGCTAAGTCTTTGCTATATGAGCTAGAACTTTAAAACAACTCAACTAAAAATTGCAATTTGTGGATGTTTTAGCGAGTTGCGCAATTAGTGCTCCTTTGTGACATTGGCCTGTCGAATTGCTTTGTGAGCTCTTTGATCTAAAATTGACCATTACTTGAGCTTTTGTGTTCTTGAGATTCTAAAACTGCTCTTGTGAAAAATGAAAAATCAAGATTGTCTTATGCTTAAAATGTGCCAAACTATTCTTACGAGACTGCTTGTCAAATGACATGAACTTGGAGATAGTTTGATGATCCAGACGATCTCATGGGGATTGCTTGTCAGAAATGACATGAACCTCAAGATTTGTCGCCCTGTAGAAGCTTAGAAAGAGTTTGTGGATGGCTCCTAGTCCGGGATCTTCTTTACTAAGATATACCTTTAATCAACTTCGTGAAGCTTAGGATGAGTTTGTGGATGGCTCCTAGTCCAGATCTTGTCACTAAGTTAGATCATTAGTCAACTTCAAATATTCAATGCATATGTGAAAACTGCTGACAAATGGGCTTTTAGAAATATTGAGCAAAATGATTCAATACAGACTGATTGACTCTTAATGTGGTCTTTGTTAGATTTTTGATCTTACTTTGACATTTTGACATGGCCAATTTCATTTTAGGATCCTCGTTGATGAACTTCTTGAATTTGAAGCTTTGCTTAAATTGATCAAATCCATTGCTTTACTTTTGAGCCTTTATGCTTAGCTTTGTTATATATGTCTTACCATGATCTTGCTAGCACTATCTCGGGCTTGATATGTTGTTTGTGCAATATTAGAAATGCCGACTTGCTCTTTTGGGTAATCTTCAAAGCTTCTTGTAATCAAAATTGAAAATACAAAAATGAAGCCACTCCATTGCATTTCATGCATACTTCTTCTTTTGCTTCTTTCTTCATTCGCAAATTGCTATCTCGGATGAGAGGAAGGCGTGATTCCTTGATGACTCCATTGTCAAAGGGGAGAAGATATTTTCAATGTTAGGAAGTTTATACAAAGGGAGAAAGTTGAGAATTTGAAATTTTTGAAACCGAGGATCATAGTGAGGGGAGTTTTGAATTGCATTCTTATTGCCTTATTGACTCTTCCGAACTTGAATTGCTTTTATTACACCTCACAATGATCAAAGGTCAATTGAACAATTGTTCTTTCATATGGACCTTAAGTGAGATTTTTGACTTTTCCGAAATCAAAGTTTTTATGCTTTCTTTTGCCTTATCTCACTTGTCTATGCTATTCGATGCCGACTTGGTCATTTCCATTGCTTTCTCTTGCTTATGGACCAAGTTGTGCCTTTGTGCAAAACGAAGTATTTTACTTTTCAAACCTTCAAATTACATTTTCTCGATTATTGCCAATGTGTTCATCAAGGGGAGATTGTGGATATCATGGGGATATGCTCAGATCTTAGGATGATGTGACAATTGGCAATGGCGTTAACGGTTTGTCGTTTCACCGGTTTTCGACAAAGTTTCAGATCTGCTCGGGCATTACGGCCGAGGCGGTCCGACCGCCATAGCATGGCGGTCCGACCGGTCCCAAATCGGCCGGACCGCCATGCGCGCGGTCGACCGTGCGTGACCAAAATGGTCGAGAATGGTTGGGCCAAAAATAGGTGTTGTAGACAAGTGAGGATCCTAATACACTTGGTCTCATAATTTTGGAGTTCCCAAGCAAAAGTTCTATTGGTTTAAAGTTTCCAGGTTGAAAATTGGCTAAGTCTCTACGCGGTCCGACCGCCTTGTGGTGGCGGTCGGGCCGTTGGTTGGCCGATCGCCCCGAGGGGCTGGCCCGACCTGCTATCTTGTTCATCGCCAACTCGTGGCGATGATGTTTTGTTAGGTCAAAGTCATGGGTTTCAGCATATGTGTTGCATGATGCATGTTTTGACTAACGTGGGTCAAGTTGTGAAGAACTTGTTCCTGATTCGATTTGCTTGTTTATTGTTGTGCGAGGTTGCTTGGTGGTCAACGACGGTCAATCGGCGAGGATGATCGGGACTAGGCTTGAGAGCCGAGGTCCGAACGATCGACGATGCCGCGAGGTCAATGAACTCAAGTGTGGTGCGAGAATAGACAAGGATGACCGAACAGGCGCCGGCGATCGGTTGGATCAAGCGGTACGGGTGCAAGTGCCATGGTGGTTCGGTGGGAGCGGATGGGAGAGACTTGCCGACATGTTGAGAGCCGCTGATCAACCTACACGTGGCGAAGCATGAGAGGTGCTTCATTTATCTATACCGCAACTTGTATATTTGATATTTTGACCCATTAGAATAGACAAATAGTTCATTCCAATATGGTATCACAGTCATGAAAACCATAACCCTAGATCTTCATCTCATGTGACTATCACCACCGCCAGAGCTCCTATGCTCCAAGTGCCACCTTTGCTTCACCCCCGTGCTCGAGCTCCTCCCCCGCGTGCTTGACCACCCGCACCTCTATTCCTCTCGACATTGCACCTCTGCTCTTACCGCCGCCGCTCCTGCTCCTGCCGCCAGCCGATCCCTCTAGATCCCGCCACCCTAATGTAGCCACTGTCGAGATCCCGCCGCCCCATCCTCCACCAAACCGCCTCCTCTGCTCCTAGGTTGCCTTCCTCTCCCTCTTCCTCATCCACCTCCACCTTCTTCGCTTCCCTCTCCTCTGAAAGATCTAGACCCGCCATTATGAGTTAATGGAGTGTTTTGGTGATTAATGATAAATCCAAATATGAGACTAATTCTCTTGTCAAGTATTATCTTTGTGTAGTCTCATTTGGATATAAAGGTGAAACACAAGGAGGTATGCAATCGACATCTCAATCTTATATATTGTTGCATTTTTCGGATCCAAAATATAGGATTGAACTCAACCATAAGTTAAACTTGAATATGTGCATATGATCTTATTACACATTTGTGTATGCACACATTTAGGGGGAGTTTTATCATATACTTTGTGGTTTCATTAGTATTGATCCATATTCCTTTCTCCACAAATATTTGAGATCTTTACTTTGAAACAAATCCGTTTGAGTATACAAAACTTGTGTAGTTCTTGTATACTCATGTTAGAGTATATATAACTTGTGTAGTTTATATATACTCATTTGTTCTCTCATTTATCATCATTAAATTTATGAGAAATTAAGTGGTTATCATCAATTACCAAAGAGGGAAAGATTGAGGTATCTTGTCCCACCATTATGAGTTAATGGTATGGTGTGGTAATTAATGATGATCACATTGTGGAACTAACATTTTCCATGAGTTGGATATATATGTTATGTTCCAGGATGATGAAGACTTGGGATGATCATGAGTTGATCATCAAGTCAAGAGCTTAGTGTAAATGATGCATCATGAGTTGATGCTTATCAAGAAGAGATGATCATGAGTTGATCATCAAGACAAGAGAAGACCCATCATGTGTTGATAGAGGTCAAGTGAAGGAATGCATCATGCGTTGATGCATGTGAAGAATCGGGATGAAGAAATCATCATGTGTTGATGATGTTCAAGACAAGATCCCGAAGTGAAGAAATCATCATGAGTTGATGATTGTCAAAGTCAAGGACCCGGACTTGAAGTGTTGATGTGCGTCATCAAGCTTCAAGAAGATGCAAGGCAAAGGTATGACTAGCTAGGGCTAAGGATGTGTTCCTAGTCTTTTACCGATCTCGGTGTTTGGTTGATAGACCGGATTGCTAGTATAGGATTGCCGTACTATTAAGAGGGGTCTTGACTAGTAGCATGAGTTAGTCATGTGTTGATAGCTCATTGTGTTTGCTCTAGCTCATCTATGCATGTAGCTATTATTTGCGAATGTGTTTTGCAAATAGCCGAGGCTCATGCATTCAATCTTTGTAGCATGGGACTATACTTTGCAAATGTGTTTTGCAAATGGTTGAAGTCCATGCACTTTAGTCTTATGGCATGATGCTGTTATTTGCGAATGTGTTTTGCAAATAGTTGATGCTCATGTTTGATTTCTTGTAGCATGTGACTTAAGTTTGCAAATGTGTTTTACAAATGGTGTAAGTTCATGTACCTTTTTTCTTGTGGTATGATTCTAAAAGTTGGCAAATGTGTTTTGCAACTTGTTGGGAATCTTGCTTGTGATCCTTGTTGGCATGGCTTGTCAATTAGCAAATGTGTTTTGCAATTGAAGTTGTTGAAAAAGCCATTGCTGTTTTCTGTCAAAAAAATCGGAAGTTCCGGTTGCATAACTGCGGAAGTTCCGCAGGCCGGACGGTCCGATTTTCAGCGGCTCGTTTTTTCCAGAGAGCATCCGGTTTAGGGACTTAGCCGATTCTTGAAGTACGGAAGTTCCGCCATGATACGAGCGGAACTTCCGATTATCGGTTGCTCCGAAATTTCGGCGGTTCGTTTTTTCCAGAGAAGCACCATTTTGGGACTTAGCCAAATTTGGATGTGCGGTAGTTCCGCTATGTGTTGAGCGGAACTTCCGAAGATCGGAACTTCCGCAACTTGGTTGGCGGTAGTTCCGCACTAAAAATCAAACGGCTAGTTTCTCGTCTGACATAGCCGTTGCTGTGCTTTTCTCTCTCATGCGGTAGTTCCGGCCTTTACATGGCGGAACTTCCGATTTCCCGATTTTCAGGGTTTGTCTCCCAACGGCTAGTTTTTGTGTGTGGGCTATATATAGCCACCTTGGCGGTTGAGAGAGGTTCTTTGGTGCTATTGTGAACTATTTGTGATCCTCTTGAGCTAAGAGCAAGCCTCTCCTCTCTTATGTGCATGTGTTGCACTTGGTGAGCTTGGAGAGTAAACCCTAAGTGCATGTGTTGCCTTAGGTAGTGGATTGTGTATCCATTTGAGCTTAAACACTTGATTAGTTCAAGTGAGAGTTGAGATTTGTTACTCTTGGTGTTTGCCGACACCTAGATGGCGTGGAGGCGTCGTGCGCGGTGATCTTCTCAAGAAGCTTGTGAGAAGACTCAGCGGTTTGTGAGTGGTTTGGTGCTCACCATCTCCGGAGTGGAGGAAGAGCAACCATAGTTGAGTGAGGTGTTGGTTCGGTTAGGAACCGGTCCAAGTGTTTGGACTTACCTCGGAGGTATTGGCTTAATCAGTGGAGCCGGTCCAATTTGTTTGGGCTAACCTCAACGTGGATTAGGGGAGACCAGCAAGTCTCCGAACACCACGGTAAAACATAATCGTGTCATCTTGTTTTTACTTGTGCTTTACTTTGAGCAATTTATATTACATGTTTTAATTGCTTATATATCATTGTATGATTGCTCTCTTGTATTGTCGGTGCACTTAGTTGAGCCTAGTTGATTTATGTTTTAATTGTGCAAAACCAATTCGCTATTAGCTTCCGCATTTATATATTGGTTTAGCGTGAAAGATTTTTAAAACCGCCTATTCACCCCCCTCTAGTCGGCCACCTCGATCTTACATCCTCCGACTCCACCTGTTCTCTCTCTGCTAGAAGTTTCTTTCTGCTCTTTTGTTGAGATTCCACTATTTCCCTTGCACTAGTCTTATCATCGCGGCCTGCTCCTTCTCTAGTTGAGCCTCTATCTTTGCTGGGCCCTGTTCCTTCTCCGTCTTTGCTGGGTCTTTCTCCAACTTCTCCTCCTAGATACGATCTTTGTAAGTGGCAACTTGCGATGTCTGAGGAGATTGCTGCTTTGGGGCGTACTAGCACTTGAGATCTTATGCCCTTACCTGCGTGTGACTCATATCACGTGCAAGTGGGTATATAAGATCAAGACCCGTTCGGACGGTTCTCTTGGGTGTTACAAGGCTCGTTTTGTGGCGTGTGGTTTTCAGCAGAAACATAGTCATGACTACGATGATACATTCGCTCTTGTCGCCCACATGACCACTGTTTGTACTCTACTTGCTATGGTATCTGTTCAACAGTGACACATCTTTTAATAGGACGTCAAGAATGTCTTTCTTAACGGCGAGCTGCGTGAGGAAGTCTACATGTAGCCGTCCCTGGGTATTCTGTCCCTGATGGTATGGTTTGTCTCCTTTGGCGTTCTTTCTATGGGCTCAAGTAAGTCCATTGTACTTGGTTTGACCGCTTCTCCTCTGTTGTCACTGCTGTCGGTTTCTCTGCCAGTGATCACGACTCTGTCCTCTTTGTACACACCTCTCCTCGGGGTTTGATGTTCCTTCTTCTCTATGTGGATGATATGATCATTACTAGGGGACTCTCAACACATTGATTTTGTGAAGGAGCGTATCAGTGAGCAATTCTTGATATCTGATTTGGGTCCTCTTCGTTACTTCTTTAGGATTGATGTCACTTCTAGGACTGAGGGCTACTACCTCTCTCGGGAGAAGTACATTCAGAATATCTTTGCTCGTGCTTGTTTCATTGATCAATGCCTGGTGGACACTCCTATGGAGTTTAGTATTCACCTTCGGCCCACTGATGGGGAGCCACTTGAGAATCTCACTCGCTACCGCTATCTTGTCGGGAGTCTCGTCTACCTTGGGATCACTCGACCTGATATTTCACACACAGTTCACATTCTGAGTCAGTTCGTTTCTGCTTCCACTCAGCTCCACTACAGTCACATTCTTCGTGTCTGCGATATCTTCGCAGGACCATTAGTTGTCGCATTTTCTTTCCTCGCTCCAGCTTTTTGCAGCTTCAAGCATACTCTGATGCGACCTGGTCTAGCGATCCTTTTGATCACCAGTCTCTTTTTGCCTATTGTATTTTCCGTGGTTCCTCTCTGATTACCTAGAAGACCAAGAAACAGACTGTTGTTTTCCGTTTGAGTGCTGAGACTGGATTGTAAGTTATGGCAGCGTTGACAGCTAAGATAACTTGGCTTCGGTGGCTACTTGATGATTTTTTGGGTTTCAGCTTCTACACGGACCCCTCTTTATCAAGCGTACTAGCGCAATCAACATTGCTCGAGATCCAGTGAAGCATAAACTCACTAAGCAAATTGGAGTAGATGCTTTGTACATGAGATCGCAAGTGCATGATCGAGTTATTTTTCTTCAGTATGTACCTTCGGAGCTTCAGTTAGCCGATTTCTTGATCAAGGCACAGACTCGAGCTCAGCACAGCTTCTACATCTTCAAACTCTGTGTTATTGATCCACCATAAATTTGAAGGTGGGTATTAAATGCCGTCTTTTTCGGATGCTGGACACTGGCAGTACAATGCTTAACATCTCCCGTCAAAAGAAATCCTCACTGAATTCAGTTGCTGTCAGTATTTTGTGTTTAAATCGAGCACTTCGGGTATGCAATTGACATTGGCTAAGTGGCCTGATGACCTCAGATTGAACCTTGATGGTACTTGAAAAGAGAGAACATTTGGCAGAGAGGAAAATTGGGACGACCACTGAACATGTCCCCATATTTCTACGATAAATACGAGCTGAAATAAATGGATTGATCCAACCAGGCAACAACCATTGTGGACCTCAGGTGCCGCAATCTCCGTGATGGCCAGGCCTCGTAGCAATGCTGCCCCCATGCAGCTTTATTCCCATCAAATTGTAGTGTCAATGCTGAAATAATCATTGCCCCATGACACGCATCTTTTGTAGGGCTCTTGTGACACCAAACCAAAGCCCAAAGATGCAACATGTCCAAATCCTTTTCTATGATCATCAGGGCTCGCGAGAATTAAAAGGGCTAGTAAGTAAGCTCAGTGACAATACAAATATATGGAAAAATTAATGGAGCACCAGTAAGCCAGTAAAGCTAACGTAGGTGTTAATGACAATTGACAAGAGGTCGAGAATCTTTTTGTCAGGACTAACCTACCTACACTACACCTGAATCGTCGCGACCAAAAAAAATGCAGTCTAATATAGAATGGACCACTGGCTCCAAGAGGAGAAAAAAATTGACGGGAGCTTAGAGGCTCCGCTGTGGCGTCCTTTGCATTGAATAGCCTGATCCGAGTCGATCTATGCGGTCCTCAGCTCCCCTCCTTCCTCTCCCCTCCTCTGTATCTACGACCTTCAACATCCCGGTCTTCCATTTGCTCACGTGTATTGTCACGTCAGGTCAAGGTCTCAAACTGTGACAGTCTATTTCAATTTAAATTGTACGAGCTTTCACCCCATTTTTAAAACCCCTCTCCTCTCTTGGACCCAGCCATTTTCCTCCTCCTTCGACCAGCTAGCCAATCCTCTCCTTTCCCTTTCCGGCTTAGTCGAGCCGCATCTCCCTTGATCTTCTGTCGACCAGTCCCGTCACCTGTCCCGCCGTCGCGTCAGCGCTGTGGCCGCGCACCTGCGACTTCTAGCCCTCTGCCACCACCTGTTCCCCTCCACTTGCCTTTGAGTCCAACGCCTCCGTCGCCCCGTTTTGTTACCAGCGTCTACTCGTGTCGGCCCCGCCACCTGCGTCACCCACCCAAGTCGTCGCTCCCGTCACTTCCCCGTTGCACGGGCCTACTCCGTCCTCTTTCCAACCAAGGCGCCCATGCCATGACCACCTCGGAAACCCACGCACCTCTGAGTCGAAGACGACCCTGCTTTTCCTCCCGCCGGCTATAAAAGGATCTCGGAGCCTTCCCTTGCCTCCCCTCGTCTCCCCTTCGCTTTTGGTAAGTGCCCCAGCGAAGAGCCCGAGCAGTCCTCTGTTTTCTCTGAGCTCCCCCACTCTCGCTCGTGTTGTTGTGATTGCTCAATTCGACCAGCCGTCGCGCCTCCTTCTTGTTCTCGCCGCACCAATGCAGCCCTCTTCTACTTGCGTCAATTCATGCCCATATCATCTTGGAGTGATCCCCTCACTCGGTTTCAGTTTTGTGGCACAGGAACCGCCGCCTCTCTTCTTCTCCTTCAGTTCCAGCCGACCACTTCACCGTTGTTTCCTTCGTCGCCGACCGCAAGCTCCCCCATCGTCGTTCGACCTCCCTCTCGGTCTTGGTAAGCCCCCTTTCTCCGTGTCCAGTTCTCCCTTTTGTCTTTTCGACCTCGTCGAGCAGTCGAAACTCCTTCTCGACCATATCTACGACTACGGCTACGACCACGACCAGCTAGTCGTGTTGTCGAAACCTCCTTCAGACCGCACTACGTTGTCAAACTCCTCCGACGACGCTACGTTGTCGAACTCCTTCCGACTACATGTAGTCGATATTCTCTACGACCACATATAGTCGATACCATCTCCGACCACATGTAGTCGATATCCTTTACGACCACGTGTAGTCGATACCCTCTACAACCACATGTAGTCGATACCCTTTACGACCATCTGTAGTCGATATCCTTTACGACCACCTGTAGTCGATTCCCTTCTGACTACATCCTGTAGTCGAAACCCCTCTTCGACTACGTCGTGTAGTCAAAGCTCCTTCCGACTACGTTCTGTAGTCGAACCTCTCTCCGATCGCGCCAGTACTCGAAGCCAGTAGTACTCGAAGCCACAGTACTCAAAACAAACAGTACTTGACACGAATAGTACCCGAAGTTAGTGGTACTCGAAACGACAAGTACTCGAAACAAACAGTAATCGAAGCCAACAGTACTCGAAACGAATAGTGCTCGAAACCGGTAGTACTTGATTCTAGAACTTAGCTGCAAGCAAAAGTCATCAAACCTCGTAGGCATCAAAGTCTACCCCGATACCAAACCAGGGTTGTGTGAACCATGTCACAGTCGAGGAAGCTCAAGAAGCCGCTGATATGCTAATGGGTACGTTCTCTGTTAATTCAGAACCCGTGTAAGTTTTATTCGATTCTGGAGCTTCGCATTCTTTTGTTTCAAGAAAGTTTGTTGAAAGGCTTATGTTGCCAACCTATAAGTTAAAGAGGCCCGTGGCGCTTAGTTCACCCGGGGGATCCTTATTTGCTACCTCAGTAAGTCCCAGAGTAAAGATTGTTTCGAAAAATTCTGGATTCCTTGCAAGCCTCTTAGTGCTAGAATCCCAAACTCTAGATATCATCCTAAGGATGGATTGGTTGGCCGGATATCAAGGACTAATAGATTGTGCCAACAGAAAAGTGGTGCCCACCAAGAGCCCGGGGACCACAATAAAGGTTAGTGTGTATAGGTATTCTCCTCTTAATCGAGCAATCCACCGCCTTGAAGAGTTGTCCCTAGAGACAACACTGATAGTCCAAGCTTATCCAGAGATCTTCCGGAAGAATTACATGGTATGCCACCAGACAGAGATGTTGAGTTCGTGATCAACTTAAAACCAAGGACAGCCCTAATTGCTAAGATACCATATAGGATGGCCGTTGATGAGCTTGAAGAACTAAAGACCCAGCTTGAGGACCTGCTAGAAAAAGGATTTATTAGACCTAACTCATCCCCCTGGGGTTCGCCAGTACTCTTTGTGAGGAAGAAGGATGGCACCGCTAGATTGTGTGTTGATTACGGAGCCTTCAATGAGGTGACCATCAAGAACAAGTATCACTTGTCCCGCATTGATGATCTATTCAATCAATTGTCAGGACCAGCAGTTTTCTCCAAGATAAACTTGAGGTCAGGATACCATCAGCTTAAGATCAGGAATGAAGATATCCCTAAAATGACTTTTACCACCCGGTATGGCCTATATGAGTTCACAGTTATGTCGTTTGGCTTGACCAATGCGCCGGCCTACTTCATGAACCTCATGAACAAGGTATTCATGGAATACTTGGATAAGTTTGTTATCGTGTTCGTAGATGACATTCTGATCTACTCTAAGACCATTGAAGAGCATGCTGAACATCTGCATTTGGTTCTAGAAAAGCTTAAAGAGCATCAGTTTTATGCCAAGTAAAGCAAATGTGCATTTTGGCTTCATGAGATCAGTTTCCTCAGACACATTGTTTTTGTTGGAGGGGTCGTAGTGGATACATCCAAAGTAGAAGCTGTATTGGATTGGAAGCAGCCTACCTCAGTAACTGAAGTGTGTAGTTTCCACGGCTTGGTCGGATACTACTGACGCTTCATAGAAGGATTTTCCAAGCTGTCCAGCCCAATGACCCATCTGCTTAAAAAGAAAAACAAGTATGAATGGACAGAAGTTTGTGAAAAGAATTTCCAAGAACTAAAGAAGAAATTAACATCTGCACCAGTGTTAATCCTACCAGACATACATCAGGACTTTGAAGTCTATTGTGACGCTTCGCACCAAGTTCTTGGCTGCGTACTTATGCAAGGAGAAAAATTTGTAGCTTATGCATCAAGACAACTCCGTCCTCATGAAGACAACTATTCAACCCATGATTTGGAGTTAGCCGCAGTAGTAAATGCCCTAAAGATTTGGCAGCATTACCTGATTGAAAATTATTGTAATATCTTTACATGCCACAAGAGTCTCAAGTATATTTTCACCCAGACGGATCTCAACCTCCGACAAAGAAGATGGTTAGAACTGATTAAAGACTACATATAGGAAAGGCTAATGTAGTAGCCAATGCATTGAGCCGTAAATCCTACAAAGTCATATCATGATTCAAGAACACCAACATGAGCTCTACAAGGAATTTGAGGCACTCAACCTTGGGATAATAGAGCAAGACACCATAGGCATTGTGGAAGTACATCCAACTTTAGAGGAGCAAATCAAGACCACTCAAGAAAGACACCCTGGAGTACAGAGATTTAGATACCTCATGGACAAAGGAAAAGCCCCCCAAGATGATTGAAGATCCGTAAAGAATCTTATGGTATGGGAAATGTCTCTTTGTTCCCCACCAAAAGGAACTCAATGATTTGATACTGAAAGAAGCCTATAGCTCGGCTTACACACTGCACCTAGGCAGCACCAAGATGTATCAAGACATGAAGATTTTGTATTGGTGGCCGCGAATGAAAAGAGACATTGTGGAGTTTATAGCTTGTTATGATGTGTGCCAGTGAATCAAAGCAGAACATCAGAGACCAGCAGCATTGCTTCAACCACTACAAATCCCACAATGGAAATGGGAGAAAATTAGAATGGATTTCATTACAGGTCTGCCAAGACCCAAATCCAGATGTGATTCGATATGGGTCATAGTTGACAGATTAACGAAAGTCATCCATTTCATCCCTGTGAAGACCACCTACAAATGAGACAAATTGGCTGAGTTATATATGGTCTGTATTCTGTGTCTACAAGGAGTACCCAAAAAGATAGTCTTGGGTCGAGGTTCTCAGTTCACCTCGTATTTTTGGAATAATGCATGACACAATTGGAACACACCTTACTTTCAGCATAGCGTATCACCCTTAGACTGATGGTCAGACGGAGAGAGTAAACTAGATTCTGGAGGACATGCTTCGAGCTTGTGCCTTGGAATTTATCGTAGACTAGGAGAAATGTCTACTGTATGCAAAATTCGCCTATAACAACAGTTTTCAGTCAAGTCTAAAGATATCACCTTTTGAAGCACTCCATGGCATAAAATGCAGAACTACTTTGCATTGGTCAGAGTCAAGAGAAGGTTGTGTCTTTGGACGGGATACCCTCAAGCAAGCGCAAGAGAAAGTTCGGCTGATCAGAGACCGCCTTCAAGCTGCGCAGTCCAGACAAAAGAGTTATGCCAACAATCCTCGAAGGGATTTAACCTTTGAAGTTGAAGATAATATGTTCTCAAGGTATCACCGCTTCATGGAACCCAAAGATTCAAAGTGAAAGGCAAGCTA
This sequence comes from Hsuehochloa calcarea, assembly GCA_036346395.1. Lineage (NCBI taxonomy): Eukaryota > Viridiplantae > Streptophyta > Magnoliopsida > Poales > Poaceae > Hsuehochloa > Hsuehochloa calcarea. The sequence goes on along the minus strand of CM070594.1, from coordinate 71,212,232 downwards.
GCGCCAAGATACATTAGCCCATTCCCGATCACCGCCAAGCGTGGAGAAGTGGCCTATCAACTAGAATTACCAGAGGACTTGTCAGACGTACACAACGTGTTTCACATCTCTCGACTTAATAAATGTCTCAGAGTACATGAATAACACACCCAGGTTGAAGCCATCGAACGCACTTTAGAAAGATCTGACTTATCCAGAGCACCCGATCAAGATCCTCGATGTCATGGAGAAGCGAACCAGACGCCAGATCATCAGCCTTTGCAAAATGATAAATGGAGCAACCACTCGGAAAGAGAAGCCACTTAGGAGCACGAAGACCAGCTGAAGTTGGATTTCCCGTCCCTGTTCCTGGAGTAGCTCGAATCTCGGGATCGAGATTCTGTTTAAGGCAGGTAGGTTTGTAACAATCCATTTTCAGATTGTGAATATTTTTTGCTTTTATCAGTTGATTTCAAAATTTATTTCAACTTAAGTTGTATTTTCCAAAATCTCAAGCTTCCACCTCATTTTCAAAACCTCTCTTTCCTTCGAGCCCAACCCATTTTCCTCCCCCTTGGGTCGATCGTTCTTCCTCCTGGTCATAGACCATCTTCTGTTTCTCCTCCCCCGGCCCAACTTCCCTTTTTCATTCGACCAACCAGCCCATCCTCTCCTTTCCCCTTCCGGCCCAATCGATCTGCCTCTCCCCTGGACTTCCGCCGACCAGTTCCATCGACTAGTCCCATCGACCAGTCCCGTCGCCTGTCCCGCCGTCGTGTCAACGCCATGGCCGCGTGCCTACGCCTTCTGGCCCTCTGCCACCACCTGTTCCCCTCCATTTTCCTTTGACTCCGGCGCCTCTGTCACCCCGTCTCGTCACCAGCATCTACTTGTGTCGGCCCGCCACCTGCGTCGCTCGCCCAAGTCATCGCTCCCGTCACTTCCCCACTGCATGCCCATACCTTATCCTCTCTCCGACCAGGGCGCCCATGCCACAACCACCTCGGGAACCGGCGGGCCTCCGAGTCGAAGACGACTCTACCTTTCCTCCCGCCGGCTATAAAAGGATCTCAGAGCCTTGCCTTGCCTCCCCTCGTCTCCCCTTCGCTTCTGGTAAGTGCCCAGCGAAGAGCCCGATCAGTCCTCTGTTTTCTCCGAGCTCCCCCACTCTTACTTGTGTTGCTGTGATTGCCCAGTTCGATCAGCCACCGCGCCTCCTTCTTGTTCTCACCGCACCAATGTAGCCCTCTTCTACCCATGTTGATTCGTGCCCAGAGCTTCTTTTAGTGATCCCCTCACTCAATTTCATTTTTGTGGCACAGGAACCGCCACCTCTCCTCTTCTCCTTCAGTTCTGGCTGACCACTTCACCGTTGTCTCCTTCGTCGCCGACCGCAAGCTCCCCATCGTCGTTCGACCACCTCCGACCTCCCTCTCGGTCTTGGTAAGCCCCCTTTCTCCGTGCCCAGTTCTCCCTCTTGTCTTTCCGACCTCGCCGAGTAGTCAAAACTCCTTTTCGACCATATCTATGACTATGTCTATGACCATGTCTACGACAACGTCTACGACCACGACCAGGTAGTCGCGTTGTAGAAACCTCCTTCAGACCACACTGCGTTGTCGAACTCCCTCCGACCACGCTGCGTTGTTGAACTCCTTCCGACCACATGCAGTCGATATCCTCTACGACCACATGTAGTCGATATCTTCTACGACCACCTGTAGTCGATTCACTTCCGGCTACATCCTGTAGTCGAACCTCTCTCCGACCGCGCCAGTACTCAACACGAACAGTACTCGAAACAAACAGTACTTGACACGAACAGTACCCGAAGTCAGTGGTACTCAAAACGACGAGTACGTGAAATAAACAGTACTCGAAACCAATAGTACTCAAAATGAACAGTGCTCGGAACCGACAGTACTCGATGCTAGAACTTCAGATGCTCCATTCTCCTCCGTTATAACTGCGATTCTAGTGATTTTTATTTCCAAATTTGTATAAATTCAAGACCTTTCTAATGGTACTGGTCTTGTTTAATTTGGAGTTCATTTGTTATTTCTTTAGTATTTATTTGTCCTCTTTGTCTGTTTATTCTTTTCTGGTGCGTTCGTCCGAGTAGAGTTCGAAGGCACGGGAGATCTCCAGTTTGATTAAGCACAAGACTTTCAGGACTCTCTCCCCTTCACACCATGCGAGTCAATACTTTGATCATTTAGAGTCTACGTTTTATGCAAATTATATTTGTTTAAATTATCAAAATTGTATACTTTAATTCTTTAAGCAAATGTATATTAAATCTTAAGGTATTTAAATACCCAATTGATGATTAATTAATTAATTAATATACCATCATTTAGCAATTGAATCCATTATTTCATGTCACCCTAGTAACTATATGGTAAAATACTAGTTATATGTTATACTTAAGCGACATGCTAGTCTTGCTTAAGTACCTGGGCATTAAATGCCCCAATCATCATCATTTAATCGTGAAAGTGGTTTGGACAGTCATTATAGGTAAATGACTGGAATGTTGTGGTAAGATATTTTTGTTCCCCAAAAACCATATTAAATTATTGTTACCACATCTAGGTGGATGGTATGGTAGTGGGTGCCGTCGGCGCACAAGAATGGTTAGTATGTGGTATGAATCGTATGGATAGATTAATCACTCAATCTTGTCATAACCTCCCATTGAACAAGTACAACCATAAGTCTGTAAAGTACAACTTGGATTAGTAAATTTATTGGACCCTGAAAGTCCTCTCACCGAAGGCAGAATAAAGTGGTTCAAGCGTTGGATATGATCCAGCTTGAATGAGACACCTGTGAAGGGTGATGTTGCTAACTACGCTAGTCGTGGTGGTGAATATCCCGCACAACTTATGAGACCCACCGCAAGTGGGGGCATCCCATATGGGTGAGATGGTGGAAGGGACGAGATAATTTAAAAGGTTACTGTGATGATTGCTCAACTACATGACTAAGAAATCATGTAGGGCAACGAGTACGATTGTCTCTTGTGGGTACAGTGTACAACCTCTGCAAAGTCTAAACTGTTTAAACAGTCGTGCCTACGGTCAAAGGTAGACATAGGACTTAACTTGAGTTAGTTTTATTTATAAAACTTTGTACATGGGATGATGGTTGTGTCGGGCTCACCTAGCCCGTGGGTTGGATTTTCCTGGGTCGTCATACCCAGTGATGTGATTATGCGGAGGTGACTCCACACAAAATTTAAGTATAGGTGGATGTAACCTTCGCCGTTATAAATATTGCATATTATTTCTTTAAAAAATGAGATTTGGTCAAATTGCTAAGTCATAGGAATTTCTAAATACCGTAGTTGAAAATGTTGCTTTAAGAAAATAAAAAAAAACATGAGTCATCCTTATTAAACCTTGCATATATTATTACTGCATTCTGTGTGTTGGCTTGCGAGCACAGAAGTTGTGCTCATCCTCGCTCTTTCTCCCAAACCCTCAGAAGCAGGAAATTCTAGAGACTATGCATACTACGAGGATCCCGAAGTTGGAGGCCCAAAAGATGGCAAAGAGTAGTGTTGTTCGTGTAGTCTGGGTCTCGTCTCAGTCTAGCTGACTCCGTTGGTGCTTGTGTGCATCCAATATTATCCAAATTTTTGTTAATATCGAACGCATATGGATTTCCCCAGTCGTTTGCCTGTGGAGAGATGTGCTTTACCCCTTTTTGCTTCCGCTTTTATGTAATATAATCATTTTGTCTGTTCGGCCCGTACTGTAAAACTCGACCCGATGTGATCTATGTGACTCTGATGTTTTGTAATATAAAGAATGGTATGACTTTCATAATGTATGAAATGATTCAGTGATGTATCTGTGAGTGTTATCTACTGATTCAGGGAATAACACAATGTTTTCACAGAGGATTTAGATTTGTGAAATCCGTGTCCAACACAAACAGGGCTTATCCTCGCCTAAACTAATGGCAAACAACGAGTTTTTTTTCTAAATGGTACTGTTGAGGCTGTTTTTACAAAAATAAGCTCTTCTCGCACTGTATTGCTAAAAATAGCATCACGAACGTATTGATAATCGACATGTGTCCAAGACCATACATCCAGCGCTCGGATTGAACATCCACTGCATATCCGGCGTCCGGACTATGCTTCTCCCGCCACATAGCTGCTACCGCTCACTCCTAGCCTAAACATATTTTGTCCGTACGCTGAGCGCCTGAATGCGTAAAATTAATGCGCCTCTAGCCCGAATTTTATCCCCCAGTGACTCCACTGATCATCTCTAGTCCGAACAAGGGTTTGCCTGTGCATCGATAGCCTCAACGCCTTGTCCGTTCATCAGTAGCCCGTAATAGTAATGTGTACGAGTATGAGTAGGATTTACTCCACATTTTTTGTGTTTTTTATTGCAGAAGTTGACCTGTTCATTCTCTGAAGGGGATGTCACTTCCTTGCGAAGCAATGAAAGCATATCTGATATTGATCGTTTACGACTAGCAATGCTCTATGCTTTGCGGTATGAAAAAGAGAGTCCAGTTCAGTTGATGCAGCTTTTCAACAAATTGGCTCCTCGTTCCGCTAAATACAAGTCAGGTATGCAAAGATAGCTAGTTTCCATTGCCACAGTTTAAAGTGTAATTGATTGCAGTGTTGATATCATTGAACCGTGCCAACCTGATGCACGGACAAAACGTTCGGGCTACCCAGACACACACAAGCCCTTGTTCTGGCCAGAGGCAACCGATGGAGTCACGTGTTGGTAGCAGATGAAATTCAGGCTAGGAGTGCACTGATCTCCCGAGCTTATCCGAGTTAGAGGCGAGCGGTGGCGGCCACATGGCGGGAGGAAGATGACCCAGGTGTTAGATATGCGATGGAGGTTGAATTTGGGGCGGATGTCCGATTTGAACACGTGTCGACCGTCGGAGTGTTCATAATGTTATTTTTTTATAATACGGTATGAGAAAAACTACTTTTGTAAAAAAGCAGTCCCAACAGTATCATGTAGAGCAAAAACTTGTCAAACAACTGCTTGTACATTTTGGTACACAAGACGGCTTATCCTGGCCTAAACGAATGGCAAAACAACTACTAGTATATTTTGGTACACAAGTATACGTGTGTATCATCAAATGTTCATACTTAAAAAGGATTCATATTTTGCAATGAGAAATGGTATCGATCTTTGCTACCAGAAAGATGCAAATGCAACCAGAAAGCACTGATCATTTTGCATGTTAAAAACTAGGTGGTACAACCAGTTGATAGACCAGGACGGGCTCGACCGTGCTCTACATTCAACACGGTTGGTGCTTAGAACCTGCTGGTACGGATGGTGAGAGCTAAGATCACATACAATAGATTTATATCAGTTGTTTATAGTCTCTGTTACGTAGGATTTAAACTGATATAGATAAAAAAAAAGAGATGTATCATCTGCAATTCTGTAACCGATTATATCACCAGAACCAAAGAGAAAATGTATTAAGTCCATGGAAGCATTTAAAAATTGTGTTATTTTATAAAAACAAGTGAAAAATAACTTATTGTATGATCTCTATAGTGTTGTCTATAGGTGATATAAAGAGTTATTATAAATACTAGTTGTTTATACCATTGTATTACTAATCCTACTTTTCGTGATATGTATCAGCCCAGCTTAATTTGTTCTCTGTTAGATCCGTTTTTATGTACGCTACCCACCCATTAGACCACACAAAAACATGATTAAAAACTCATTTATTAATCTCCGGGACCATCATTCATCAGGAGTTCAGCTCAGTACCCTTGCTAGTTGTTGCTTTCCGTCACCCTAAGCATCCGTATTTTTGGGAAATGGATCCTGGAATGGAAGCTCTCAATGCAGCGGGTCTACGATAGATAGTACGTATTAGAAGACGTTTTTCACTGTTTAATTTAAAAAAGCTCAAATTAATAACTAAAGTGTCTTTCCTATAGTTTATATTTAGTCACGATTAGTTAGTGATCATATTCAACTAGTTTACGATCAGTCTATATCTTCATATGACTAGTTCGTATTTGATCGGATTGAACTTGCTTGTGTATTCTCCTTTTACCTCACGATATCTGGTTGAACTCCATGTGGAATATTTTGTCATCTATAGACTGTTCAATACTTTCTCAATCAAGTGACGGATAACTTTATGTAGTCGACTCTTTGACCACTAGTGGCACGGCCATCCACTTTCTTTATCCAACCACATCGAGAAGTCCAGAGATATCTCTCCTATTATGTTATGAGGAGCAAATCTCATATCCAACTAGTCACATTCCTTCCTATGTTTCATAGTATACCCGAAAGCTACCTTTATAACTACCTAGTTACGAAGTAGCGTTTAGCAACTCTTAAGTGTACAATTACACATGTAGAAAATCATACTGATCTCAGGTCTAAGGATTATACATCATCATTGCTTGAGACTAACTGATGATACATAAAATTATATTAATCTCAATAGTATCTCAAGGTGGGGTCAATCCATCATTATGTTCTCTAACATAAGCATGCAACTATCACCGATCTTAGCTGGGTACACGTGTCACGCTCTCTTCAGTGATACCTAGTCTATTCCCAACAACTGGTCATCTATACTCCAAACTTTTTACTCCTCTGTCTTTGTATGCTCGTGCATCTATTCGTACGGATGCATATATGTACAACGCATGTATGATGTTATACATGCTTGGTGTTCTCTTCTTTGATGTTGGCCAACTCAACGTTGTAGATTCCTCACTAACTATGACAACCTTCTATCTTCACTGATGTCAATATGTTTGTTTTAGTCGTTGTCTAATGATATAGAGAATATTTTTGCCATCGTCGGTAACGACACGCCCTCACCAGTGATGGAATGCTCCTAGCCACCCACTGGCCTCATATCGTCCATAACTAGTCTTCAATGCAAAACTTCATCTCCTCTCTACCAACGCTTCCCCATCATCTTCTTCAACAACTGTAAGCACCTAGATTTCTCAATCCGAATTCCTCTGTGAAACCAATGTGCTATTCCCTGGATCAGTAGATAGCACTTCACAAGCACATTGCTGAATCAAATCATACATGGCGTAGAACCATACCATTCATTAATTTACACATCAGAGTTTACATATTGACATATTGTACTCAATACAGATTGTCGAATGTCAGAGCACTTCACAGATGATTCATTAGCCAAATTACTCAATTCATTGCCACTGACCTACTGACTTATTGCGCAAATTCTCAATTGTCAGATATAATACAAATTCAAAAAGCAAGATAAAGCACATATTTTCCAATTGTCGGCACTCAACCACTGCTAACTAACCACTGATACTGATGATCAATAAACACAGACAACAATTCCATACTTCCAGCTGTGAACAAAGATTCGGCAGCAGAAAATCACAACAATTAACAGGCAATCAGATACTGAAGCTGATGTCTGGTCTTTGGACCCATAGAGGGAGGGGCGCAGAGGAGGGAAGCAGGGCAAGGGGGAGGCTCGGGAGACAGCTGCCGGCGGCGATTGCCGGCCAGGGAGACGACGGGGATGCCCAAAATGGGGTGCCAGAGGGAAGGGGATGCCGAGGGGGGGTAGTGGCGCGGCGGAAGCGATCGGTTCGCGGCGGCGGCCGAGGAGGGGAGCACCAGGGAAGAGGCGCACGAGCACCAGGGAGAGGAAGGGGGAGCTTACCGAGCTGCTTGGTGGAGACGGAGGGGCACCGGAGGAGACCGGCGACGGGAGCCGAGGGCGGCGTAGGGAGGCGCGCGGCGGGGGAGGTCCATAGTGGCCGGGAGCTGGCCCGGGCCGGGGAGGAGAGGACGCCGAGGGGGTGCTCTGGGTGCCTGCGGTTGGGCCAGGGCGGCGACGGAGGCGGCCGGCAGCGGAAGGGCAACTTCGGCGGAGGGAGAGAAGAAGGTGAAGCGGTGCTTTGGAGAGACTTACCAGGGGGAAGAGGGGAGCGGGGCAGGGAGCTCGGGATGAGGCCGGGAGCTTTTATAGCTAGGAGGAGAAGGGAGCGGTTGGGGGTGGTGACGCCTAGCGGAGTTGGCGGCATGGGCGATGGCGGAGTGGGCGTCCATGGCGCCGATGGGACCGGGCGACGCAAGCGGAGCAGGCAGAGTAGGTGGAGCTAGCGACAGACCGGGTGGAGGTGTGTGGGCGAGCGGAGGGGACGGTGCCGACGTCATGGCGGCATGGCGACAGAGGCAGACGGTGGAGCAGATGGCTGGTCGGGGCGGCGCAGGAGATGGCACCGAGGAGCAGGTGGAGGCGACGTGCGGGTGGGGGCGGCGCGACATGGGAGATGGGGGAGGCGATGCGGTCGAGGAAAGAAGGGGAAGGGGCCGGGCGGAGAAATAAGGAGAGGGAAGCAAAGAGCGGGCCGGGCCGAGAAAGGAAGGGGAATGGGCCGGCTGGGAAAGATTTGGCCCGGGAGGGAGGGAAGGAAAAGGGGAAAGTGAGTGGGCCGTGAAAAATTAGGCTGGCCCAAAGGAATAGGTTGGGCCCAAGCAAACAGATGAGAGGCAGATTTTGGGAGGGGGTCTAAAACCTGAAAAAGGGCTATTTCAATTCGAATTTTAAATTCAGAGTCCAAGTGGAGGTTTGAAACACAAACCCAAGCATAGAGGAAGCTCGGAGTTTTTGGAATTCATGCGGCAAAATGAAAATCGAACGAAAATCGAAAACCAAACTGAGGCACTATTTACCGTCCAAAAATGGGATATCACAACAATGCCGACGCTCACCACCTGTCATTATGATCATTGGCTCCTTCAACACTAGACTTTCTCTTCAATAGCTCAGGCAAGCAGCACGACATTGTCCTTATTGAACGGCTAAGGTGAGCAGCACGATATTGTCCTCATCTCCGTCGTCGCCGCCCTAGCTCTTCGCTTCCCCGTGGGTCAATACCTTTTTGCAGGACAGATCGATGTTATTACACTCTTTCGTGGTCTTCTCTAACACCATTCGTGCTATCCTCGTTATAACTTTTGTTCTTTATTCAAAATTTTAGTTATTTTTTATGTTTATTCCATAGGAAGCAACAACAGAAACAGAGCGAACGTGGTGGTTTCTTTTGTGTCTCCTCTGACACCATTCATGTCATTCTCGTTATAAGTTTTATTTTTATTCAATATTTCAGTTATTTTTATTGGAGTTCGCATACAAATCAAATTGCTAAATTTATTTAATTTATTCTAAATTTTTGTTATTTATGGATTTTACTTTGGAATTCATACCGAAATAAAATTGTAAATTTTCTTTTATTTTATTATTATGAATTTCAGTTCTTTTTCCTTGGAATTAGTATACGAATCCAATTGATATTTTTTTTCTTTAATTTTTATTCCAAATTATAGTTATTTAGGGATTTTATTTTGAATTCGTATGGAAATAAAATTGTAAATTTTATTTTATTTTTTATTCTAAATTTTAGTTTTTTTTCCTTAAAATTCGTATATGAATCCATCTGATATTTTTTATTCAATTTTTATTCGAATTACATTTGTTTAGGGATTTTACTTTGAAATTCATATTGAAATCAAATTTTTTATTTTTATTTTTTTATTCTGAATTTCATTTATTTTTTTGTTGGATTTCATATACAAATCTAATTGCCAATTATTATTTAATTTTTATTCTAAATTATAATTTTTAGAAATTATATCAAAATCAAATTGTTAATATGAACTCTTTCTTTTAATCTAAACCGTTATAATCTGAACCCCCCACGATCGACGATGTAGATTTTTATCTTTTTCCACCGATTAACGTGGAAATTTCTAGCTCTTAAGAGCGAACGTGATGACTTCTTTTAACCCTGCTTTAATAAGATAATAAATAGATAAATGTAAGTCATGTTTGTAGTTGAATTTTTGCATATACTTGACTATATCATAACCTATCTAACCAATATTTGTCAAAAAAAATCATGATTATTTGTATTATATTTTAAATAGAAGAAGTACGGGAGTACCCGAAGTGTAGGAAGTACGGGATACGTTCCCATGGAGTCTCGGTTCTGTGATTTCTAATATCTAACTTACTCTCATCCCCCCGCGTATTGCAGCATTTCCGTTCGCATCTTGAATCAGGCATTTGTTTGCTCAAATTAGTTGTTGCATAAAAGATGGCATCCTAGTTACATTTGTATCACACTGTCACACACACACACACGCGGACTGCAGTTGTACAGCATGTTCAGTTGACCCGCTGATCCAGGCATCATCCATCCGGCATGTCTGAACTCTGAACCACGTTGCTGCGGAAGCTAAGCTCTCCAAGCCATCCAGCCGGGGTAGCTTACGTGAGACGCCATGCGACAGGGATTACATCGCATTGCACCTCAAGATTTGACCATTGCCGCCCCCCCAAAAAAAGGCGCGCATGACAAGCTTAGATTTATATGATCAACGTGTATCGTCTTTAGGCACATCACTTTACTGCCTTCGCTCTGTTCTGAATGCGTACATGCGCACAGACTGACTTCATTGAGAAAGGCGCTGTGCCGCACAAGTGCTGAACTACTACTGCTCCTTGTCATGCAGGTGATGGAAATAAAGGCGACTAAACAACGGCTCCCGGACAAAAACGCTTTTGACACAGATAATCGGTGGCGGAGCTGGAGCCAAATTTAAGAGGCGGCCATCTAATGGGGTTCAGAAAGACATAGCTCGAGTGAGAAAGACATAGCTCGAGTGCTGCTATTTTCTCAGTGTTGCTTGTGCTGCTATTTTCTCATTGTTGCTTGCAAAAATATTTAGATTGCTGGGGCCACGGCCCAATTTGAGCTTAACCAAGCTCCGTCTCTGAAAATAATTAAAGGGAAACAAAACACGCGCAGGCCCATCTCCGACCAACACTCACTGCACGGTTGCACCTCCTATCCCCTGCAATTTTAAAGACCATCGCATCGACAAAATCACCAGAAAAGAGACAGAGAGAGAGAGACAGAGAGAGAACCCATTTCTTCGGATTAAAAACGCAAGCTGCGACGCAATGGCGTCCATAATTCGGGCAGAAGCGAGAAATGCAGTGGATTCTGAGAGAGGCTTTCCCACGTATACAAGGATCTCCATGCACTATTCAAGGGTCCAAAATGATCTTTTGGATTGGTGCACATTTTTTCTACCGTATTGTGTACTGGTTATATGTATTTCTATACGTATCCCCACAAAACAAAAGAGACCCCTCCCTCCCTCCCTCACTCACTCTCTCTCTCTCCTGTCCATCTCTCTCTCTCTCTCTCTCACCTCTCCATCTCGTTCACCTCTCCCTCCTTGATCTTTTGTATCTGTGCATCTTGATTTCCCGCCTGTACGATCCGAATTTGTACAGCAAAAACGAAAATGCAGTTTTGCAATTGGCTGAAGGTAAAGAACCGAAAAAGGTTGGAATTCCTTTAATTTCTTGAAATAAAAGTGATGGCTTAATGATTGAAATGAGAGAGATGGAACCATGCCGAGGGTGTCAAAGGAGGAGAGAGAGAAGAGAGTACAGATATACGTATTGGACCAATTATTTTTGTGCGCAATTAGCACTTAATACGCTCTCCGATGCAACATCTGGATACAACGTTCACAACAAAAATAATATATACATACAACAAAAATAATCTATACGTGCAACATCGGGTGTCTTCGTTCAAGCGAGGGTACAGAAGAAAAATAAAACGAAGTGAGAGACCAGGGGCGGGGGAAAGAGTCGAGTCAATCGAACAGGAGAAGCGAAACTAAATTAGGATTTGGTCGAAAAATATGCAACGTAACATGAACAACATCAAGAAATTTACAACATTTAAAACTTACTTATGAAATATTTTGATTTCACAAGCATAATTTGACTATGTGCTAGGCGCAACAAAAATAAACTATTGCCGCAACAAAAACCCACCCAGACACAAATAAGTATGAACATCCCTTGAAACCACTGCAATAATTGGTACAACAATTAAGCAAATGGGCTGCAACAAAAAAAACCATTTCTACATTTTTAAAAGTAACGTTCAACAAACAAACACAAACACTTATCCTAACAATTGGGCAGAAGCGCTATAATAAATTAAGAGAATGCCTGCCACAGAGGGTGGCTCGGCGCGGGTAGGCCGGGCGTGCGGTAGCGGGGCGCGCTGCGAAGGCAGATGGGCTCGGGGAGGCCAGGGCGTGGGGGCGTGGCGGAGGTAGTCGGGCGTGGGGAGGTGGGGTCACGGGCGTAGTGGAGGCGGGGCGGCGGAGTTCGAGCGAGGAGGCTAGGGAGCAAGGAGTCCGGGCGTGCGGGAGGCGGGGGCGTGGTGGAGGCTGTTGTGCATGGGGAGGCCAAGGCGCGGGGCGGCGGGTGCACCCGGAGCGCGGCAGAGGCAGGGCGATGGAGGAGGTTGGGTGCGGAGGTGAGGCGGCAGGCGGCGGAGTTGAGGCCAGGGGCAGAGGTGAGGTGTGAGGATGAGACGAACCAGTAGGTGCGACGGAGTTCGAGTGGAATGTTCAGATCTCGTGGATTTACTTGTGTCGTTTTGTGGTGCCACTCATAAGTAGTGCGTCACTCACGTCGGACGCTCGGCCCATAGTCATATCCATGATTTTTTTTTATACTGTATTTCTCGCTCATGTGCACCAAATCAAAGCAAAATTTGTTGCATGAATAGTGCATGTCAGCATGTACACCCATGTATACGCGGTTTGGCTTTTCCGGTGCCTTCTTCCCCGTATTCGCCATGCGAGGTGGGGGCCCACGGCGCATAGAGAAGAGAGGGGCGAGGACAAAAGGCGCCTCACGTCGCCTCCTCTCCTCTTCCTCCTCCCCCATCCCCCACTCTATTATCCGGCCTTTTCTGCCCTCCTACTCTGCTCTGCTCTGCTCATCGCCATCTCCTTCCCCTGCCTGCGCCTCTGCTCGTCCAGAGCAAGCTACGCGAAAAACAGCAGCAAGCCACCAAAACGCAGCACAAACATAGTATACACGAGCCTTCTTATTCCTACTCTTCTTCCTCTAACTGCGTACACCCACACATACATTGCTCTGTAGCTGGCGTGGCCAGTGAGCAGCAGAGGGAGGCCGGCCATGGGGAGGCACAAGTTCCGGCTGTCCGACATGATCCCAAATTTGTGGTTCTTCAAGCTCCGGGACATGCGCGCCGCCCGGGGCGGGGCGGGTGCGGGCGCCGCAAGCCCTGGCGGGGTGGTCACGCTGGCGTCTATGGCCGTGTCGCGGGCAGGCAGGGCCTGCCGGATGCCGAGCATGCCGAGGCACGGCACCTGGCTCCCTCACAGGGAGTCCTACTACTACACGCCGCGGGCGGGCGATCTCGTGGGGTCACCGCTCTACCGCAAGGCCTCGGACACGCACTTCCCGCCGCTGCCGCTGTCGCCGCCGAGGAGGTCCAAGAGGCGGCATAGGAGGCGGTCCGTCAAGCTGGCACCGTCGGTCAGCGGCAGCAGCGTGGTGTCCTCGCCGGTCTCCACCGGCTGCCGCTGCGGGCGCAAGCCCGAGCTCGTGGTGGTCGAGGCGCCCGACACTCCGCCGTGCCTCCGCGACAAGTTCGTCGGTTACAATGATGACGACGACTCAGGGGAAGTGCTCAAGAAACCGACGGTTACCATGCCCGCGGACGACGAGCTCGACGGCAAGGTTATCACCTCCGCCACTGACATCATCATAGACCTGCGGACCAAGAAGAGGCCCGACAAGGTGCTGCTCCCGCCGATCGTGACCAAGCCGGCGAGGAGAGAGCCCGACGGCTGCGAGCTGGAGGACAAGCACGTCGACGTCCTCACACACGCGACCGAACGGACCACTCCTGTCTCCGAACAGAGGAAGGTCAAGCCGAGGCGATCCGTGTCATCGGCGCGCCGGCTCAAGACGCGCGCGAACACCCCGCGTGTAATATCGTTCAAGAAGCCCAAGCCACCGACGACCGCGCGCTCGCCTGCGCGGACGAAGCCGCCTCTGGCCGAGAGCTTCGCGGTGGTGAAGTCGTCGCGGGACCCGAGGAGGGACTTCCGGGAGTCGATGGAGGAGATGATCGCCGAGAACGGCATCCGCACCGCTGCCGACCTCGAGGACCTCCTCGCGTGCTACCTGTCCCTTAACACCGCCGAGTACCACGACCTCATCGTCGAGGTGTTCGAGCATATCTGGGCCAGCCTCGCGGACATCAGGCTGTAGCAGAGCTCATGCAATGCAAATGCACTTTTGCATGGTAGTGAATCCAACGAATCCCATCGTGCCAAGAGTTCTCTTCTTAAAAAATATATTAATTAGCTCTTGTTAATGATCCTAAATTGAGTATGAATATGATAATTGTTCTCCAAGCCTGTGAAGCCATGCCGTTCTTCTATCTTTACCTTGCTGGTATTGTAGTGCTTGCTCTGGCCTTAACACATGTGAGAAGGTCTGGGTTTAGAAGTAAACAGCATAATCGATAACGTATGGGTGTAGAAGTAAATTGCAAATCAACCGTGGTAAAGACTGTTGTTGAGTATATTAACTCCAAGCTGTTAGATTTTGTTGGTGCTGGGTATTGCCTCCTATGACATGCAGGGGAAGCAGTGACCAGTGGATTTACTGTTCACTTGTACGCCGTAGACCCCGTTTTATTAGTTTAGTTGAAGTCTTACAGATCATGTGTCAAGTTTGTTGAGTATCCGAGACTGACTGGCCAAATGAATTAATCCCAGATTTGAAGAGCAACTAAATTTGAGTCATTGTCTGTTGTTTCTTGAATGGGTAGTACCTCCCTCTTAGCGTTCATAACTCTACATCGTAGGGGGGACAGTATACAACAGTAGTACTGATACAATAAATGGCATGTATTCACTGTATATGTGCAGTATTCAGTGTAGCTGGCTCAATCCTATGGTATTTACCAATTGTCTTAGCTAAGGTCGTACTTTAAGCATTGGTAAAAATGTGACCTTAGGTCCTTAGCTAAGCCGCTTGATACTGTGTGATTTTATAGTGCTTAAAAATGTGTCAAATTCTTAAGCGCAATGGGAAAACTTTGCTTCTCAAGCACTGTACAAAGTCAACATGTTAGTATGATGAAGTAATTGTTTTACAGCTCTTTATTTCTTTTTCTCTTCTTGAAATTCTGGTATCGATCGGTACTGAATTACTGATACATTGTGAATACTTTTCTCTCTTAGGTTTGTACGGCACAGTTCGTCCTTCCATAAGAGCTTTTTGGAGCAGGCTTTTTTGTTTTGTTCTTGTTCTTGAATGCTTTATAATTTTCACACCTTGGGATCTTGTTGAGGCACGCAGTCGCAGCTGTGGGCCGTGTAACTAGCTAGGGGGCAGCAGCAGCAACAGGTGCAGACAAAAAGCCTAGCAAGTTAAACACCGAGCAATCCTACTGCTCCTGCATTTCTACTCATACATGTGGGACTGTGGTGTTGTAGCCTGGAGATTCCATTCCCCAGCAATGAGAAGCGCGTGTATGCAGGCAGATCTGAAGGAAAGAACGTACTAGTAGTACATGGTTTGGACTCGCTAGGTTCTCTCCCCAAAGCAGTACAGGGCAAATGCCTGTGCTAATCTGATAAAATAATCATATGCTTCGTATCTATACTAATGCAACAATGATAGACTTACTGAATGATTGCTCAGGTTGAGTCTTTGGCTCGAGGAGAGTACTAGAGGCCGCTGCATTACACGATGGACCACAGAAACCAAACCTTCATGCAGGCATGCACGATAGCATCTGATAGACACAAGCACCAGATATCGGCGGATCTTAAATAAACTGGATTGAGCTTGAAGCTCACTTGACACGTGAGGCGGTGCTCATTCTGACGTTCTCCTCCTCCCTCCGCTCCTTTCACAAGAACATGGGATGCCCCTTAAATGGCTCTAGCTAGGAGATGTAGCACCACACCATTGTCCCCATGCAGCGTAGGGTCCCAAACGAGGCCCCATTTGCATGGCCATTAGTTAGCTAGCTCGCTCCTTCCTTTGCAAATGTTGCGGCATAACAACAATACGCGGCATGATTGGAAACAACCACCGCCTTCACATCATGCAAACTATGAGAGCAGCCGTTGAATTTGCGGCATCTGATGTGAGGGAGGGACGATTCAGGTTCGAATGCCTGCATGTTTGTTGCATCTCTCAACCCAGCTGCATTAATACTAAGTGTCGACATAGGGTGACTGGTATCTTATTTCTTTAGGATTTGGAGAGGTGTGCTGTATAAATTTCTAGATGAATCATAATAAGATTAGAATTTCTATTTTTTTTTTTTAAAGTAGGATTCCTACTTCACTTTGGATTAGAACTATAGGACTATATAAACCCATGAGGGGTAGCTACAGAAACCCAAAAGGCAAGCCAAGCAAGAGGAACTCATCTAAAGCAGAGGACACGAAAGGGTTAGAGACTAACTTATTCTTCAGAACTAGTTATATATATATATATATATATATATATATATATATATATATATATATAACAAGGATCTGAGGATCCTAAGAGGTTCGAGAGGGTTATAAGAGAGCGAAAATTCCTTATAATCCTTTGAGGTCGTACTTGGGGAAATTGCGGTCGACTTCGCCTAATCTTTCTCTCTCGTCGTGGTTGCTTCATCACCGTTATTTTGGTTCTATCTACAAGATTCGTCTACTTCGTTCTTGATACCGAGCACGCTCGTGTCGTATCTCACAAAATCTCATTCGATCCGGGGGATGCCGCGCATAAAGAGGGGTATCAGAGTATAACAAGTGGTATCAGAGCCAAGGCCGGATTAATATGATTTCTGATAATGTTGGCAAAGCGTCAAGAAGCATAAAATCAAGATCAGTGTCTACAATGTAGAGTCAAGTAGAGAAATTTGACGGCGAAGGAAATTTCAGCGTGTGGCAATGTATGGTGAAGTATGTCCTTGTCCAACAAGGGTTGATCGATATGCTCTTGAAGAGGACAAACTGGAAAAAAACATCCGATATATACTAGAAGGTGATGAAGTGGAAGCATGTTAGCACAATCTGTTTATGTCTCTCTGCTGAGCTAAAGTGCCCGGTAATCAAGGAGAATTCACCGAAGAAATTATAGAGTAACTTAGAAGAATTGTATAAGGCAAAGTTGCGGACAAAAACCAGTAGATGCTGAAGCGACGGCCGTATAAATTGTGCATGGAGAAAGGCACACAGTTCGTTGACTATCTCAATATCTTCAACAAGCGTGTCACGCAGCCGACAAGTGTGGATTAGAAAATTGAGGAGAACGACAAGGTCGACATACTAACATTATATCTACCACCATCATGGGAGCAATTGGTGATGAATATTCTCATTGGAAAAGGTATTCTCAACTTCAATGAGGCAGTTGCATATCCATTAGAGGCAGGGTCCTTGAAGAAGCCATCGGATTCCTCTCACAATAGAGGTACAACAAATATGATTGGATAGCATATGGTAAGTCTCGGGATACAACATTTTGTTTCTACCGCTTCCTCTTTAAGAAGCTGGGGAGGGCCGAAAATTTTGGTTTTCATGTCTTCTCCAAAACAGGGTTTAGTGATTGGGAGCATGCGTATAAAACACGGTTTCAAGCCTTTAAATCTCCGAGAATGAACTTGCCTCGTAGTAATAGATTAGCACCTTAGCGGTATGTTTTGATTCTTTTTCGATGCCATTTTTTTTGTATTTTATATGATTGTTGCACTAATCGATATTTGTTTATCTTACAGACTGCCATTTGGGTATGGATTGTACTTTTGTGAGCGCAAAATGTCTAAAGAAGCACTGGTACGGAGGTTCCGTCATGGTTTTATGCATTTAATTTTCATCTATGCACGATCATGTGTATTTTTTTCCAACAAGGCACAAGACCTAACTTTTATAGAAAGCTAATCAACCAGTTTTTACAAAAAGATCAGCCTGATAGCCAAAAAACAACAAAGAACATAAGTCTTCAAAAAGCTAGCATAAACCAAACAAAAACTGGAAGGCCTACACCACCTCCAACAGAGCCAGACTAAAGCACAAAGGCAAACTAGAGAAACCAACTGAAGGTCTACCCTAAAGCACAGAAGGACTTCAACCAAGCTCAAGCTAATCCCAGCATCTTTTCCAACTTCAACCGATCATATTTTTTGGTTAGGATACACAACGTTGCAAACAAGATACAAATTTGAATATGACTTCAATTGGTTGTTTTGGGAAAATCTTCTCAATCTCCCTTTATTCCTGAATTTCCAGAGAGTCTAGGATAAAGCTACAAAACTGAATAAACCAATATGAGAATCATTAATACCCCTCTTATCAAGCCATCACAGATGAAAATTGACGATGATCTAGAAATCCTCATTTAATTATTTACCTGTAATCCTTTTTATAGATAATGACGTCATTATATGGTTCTTGAGTATACCCCTTAATGTTTATAAGGGAGAAGCTGGAGTTGTAAGTTCTTCTATGATCACCTCATGATCGTAAGTCCTTCTACGATCACCTCATGGTCGTAAGTCCTTCTACGATCAGGTCAGCTACAACCATCCCATAGTCGTAAGTCCTTCTACGACTAGCACATGATCGAAGTTATTTTACAATCACCTCATGGTCGTAAGTCCTTCTACAACCAGGTCAGCTATGACCCCATAGTTGTAAGTTCTTCTACGACTAGGATATGATCGTAAGTTCTTCTATGATCACCTCATGGTCGTAAGTCATTCTACGACCAGGTCAGTTTCGACCACCCTATAATCAATCGAGCTTACAGACAAGTATACCCAATTGATTAAGGCATCTAAACAGTCAGTATACGCCATTATTCTCTAGAATAACTGCACGATTAATCTCTCTGTCCTGGTGATAATTGCCTGGCGACATGGGAACATTACTTCTCCATTAGTAATCTCCAGTAACTGCGCCATCGTCTGAAGCATTGATGCGCCCTTTGGGCTGGAGAGATTGTCGCCCAAGAACACTATAAAAGGAGGAATCACCAGACGGCGAGGACGAAAGAAAGGAGGATCAGGAGTACAAAATATTACATTTCAGTCTTTCTCTTGATCTGTAACCAGCATACTCAATATAGCCACACAGAAGTAAAGTTGTTATTCTCTCCGGAGAAGGCCCGAACCTGTATAAAAATCCCTGTGTCGTTCTCTCTACGTTATTTGAGTCTTAGAGACCCCTCTAAATCAAACAATCATTACGTAAGTTCAGTCTTAAAACACTGACAAAAATCATCTAAAGAATCTGGAACTCTATCCCAAAGAAGAATCTCTTTGATGCACCACCAAGCAAGCTTGGTCAAAACACAACAAAAAAGCACATGGTTAGCATCCTCAGAAACCCCACACAAGACACAATTAGTCTCCCCCTTCCAACCTCTAACCCTAAGTTGATCGATGAATTCTGTTTTGGTAAGCCTACCAGAGAAAGATCTTAACTTTGAGAGGGATCTTGCTGGCCCATAACTTTTGAAGCTTCTTACTAGTAATCCCCCCATAAGTCACATCTCTATATGAGGATTTGACCAAAAATTGACCACATTTTCCTAGACACCACATCAATCTATCCCTTTCCTTTTAAAAAACAACCCCCTCTAAGATATGTTTCAAGTCCTCCCACTGATGTTTCTCTTCTGCCCTAAAATTTCTGACCAAGTCAATATTCCAAACCCCATTCTCACAGCACATGTCTACATATATATTAGGATTCACACAAATTTTAAAAAGCTTTGCAAATCTGACTTTCAAAGGACAGCTAACAATCCAAACATCTCTCCAGAAGAAGATAGATTTCCCATCTCCTAGCTTGTGATTCACCCCCAAAAGAACAAATGCTTCACTTTATTAATACTTCTCCAGAACTGAGAGCCTTTGAGAGGATTAGAGACCCGAAAATCCCCTCTAGGGAAATACTTTGCCTTCAAAATCCTAAACCAAAGCTCATCTTTAGCCTGATCTATCTTCCAAAACCACTTACATAATAGTCAATCATTAAAAAGTCTAGTATTAATCACCCTAGACCTCCAAAATCTTTAGGTCTACAAACCGCCTTGTAATTAACTATGTGATATTTAAACTTATCCCTTGCTCCTCTCCAGAAAAACTCGACCTAATAGTATCCATTCTCTTATGAACCTCCGCATTCAGCCTATAAAACCCCATAGCATAAGTCATAGCGTAAGTAGGAATACTACTCAGACAACTGTTCACCAAAATCAATCTTCCTCCAGAAACTGTTCACCAAAATCAATCTTCCTCCAGAAGATAGAAGACTGCTTTTCCAGTTGTCCAATCTGCCTTCTATCTAGCTAATTATGTTACCTAATACATTTTTCCTCACTTCTCTATCCCCAATATAAACACCCAAGTAAGAGGAATCTGACCTAGTTTGTAATTGAACATATTTGCAACTTTTTGAGCTTCTGAACTGTCCACCTCAACTATAAAAACTTCATTCTTGTGATAATTGATTTTTAGGCCTGGCATCCATTCAAAGCAGTACAACAAAAAATTAAAGTTAAGAATGTATTCATCTGTACACTCAATCATGAGGACTGTGTCGTCAGCATACTGTAATAAAAGAACACCCCTAGAAATGATGTTAGACACAACCCCCTTGACAAGACCTTTCCGCTGAGCCCTACCAATCACTGTTGCCAACACTTCAGCTGATGTATTAAACAAAAGAAGAGATAAAGGGTTATCTTGTTTTAAACCTTTATGGGTGGTGAAATAGGGAGCAACAGACCCATATGTATTGAATTGAAGGTTACTTTTAGTTTAAAATTAGTGCAATTGTCAACTTCGTATTGGACATATCGATTTGTCTATGACATGTTAGCCCTAGTAAGATTTGCTTAGGCTAATTTTTTTTTTCATGGTTCTGCCCCTGGCTGCAATCGCTGTGATTTTTGTTACAGTTCTTGCAAAGGTCGACTGGGTGGGTCTTAAGCTCATGTCTGACAACAACCAGAAGTATCAGTTCGCAGGTTCGAGATTCGACAGTGCATGCACTGTCATCCAGTGTTAAATATTATTCAAGAACCCGCGGATCAGAAGCAGCTGCATGCATACATGCAAGCCTGACAAAAGGCCCTGCAGCTGCAAGCTGCACCTATACATATCGGGCATTTACTACGCTCTCGGATGTCTTTAATGGCGGCCAGTGATTAGTCAGTGAGGGGCTTTAACTTTGAGACATCACATCCGAGTGCAGGAAACGCAGTAACAAAGCAACCCCGGAGCTTAATTAACCGGAACAAGCTTGTGGCATTTACAGCAGATAGAAGACTGAATAGACGGCTGAAAGACCTGGCTAATCCTTCAGAGTGAATGTGTAGTGTAACTACGGCCCTTTACAGAAGCAATTCAATGGTGTCCCTTTTTGTACCGACTCAAAATGTTACCACCACATCAACATGTTGGTGCCCTTGATGTGCATCGCTCTTTTACAAGGCAAAAGTCAGCAGCCGTGCTCTCACCGCAAGAATGAGGACGACATCACGAAGCAGCCCACTGTACCAGATTGACAAAGACAGTAGAGTTTACTTACTTATCACAGGACGTACTACATCACCGGTCTAGTTACCATGATGGCATGGTGTGAACTGACAAACTGAGCATTGCCTCTTTGCATCTTGCTTTGACATGGCGTTAAGAAAAATAGAGGATCAGAAGGTCACGAGAAAGGAGAGGAGAGGAGAAGGTAAGTAGAGTGGACAAAGAAACAAGGGATTGGAAGAAGCGAAGATGGTGCCAATGATTGCAATGATTAGCAAGATACTACCACACAGCATGCATGAACAGGAGAGGGTGGAGGTTGAGAGATTGGCATCATGTCCTGTAGCTGTAGCCCTGTGGGGCTCGTGGGGAAAGCTCTCCTTCTAGGCCCTTTGGTCCTAGCAGATCGCTCGAGAGATGCCACGTTTATGAGAGAAGGCCCCAGATATTACCGGACACGAAGACGAAGGACTGTGTTTGGTCGCACGTCGTTATTTCAGATGAGCGCCCTATGTATGCTAGAAAGAACCGACTGGAATTAACCCGTGAAAAAAAAAACCCGCAAAGTGCAGCGGAGATGCTGTGACAATGTGACACAATCTGAAGAAAAACGCAATGTTTCTTACTTCTTACAGCACGAGTTGCAGAGTAGCTTAGGCTTCGGCAGAGTAAATCTGCAGTTCGTGCATGGATGGCTGGGCCCCGGGCGATTCAAGGATGCTTTTGACAAGAAAAGGACCTGCCGTTTTGTATTCTCGTGGCAGCGGCGCGAGACGATCCATTACAAGTAGCAACTGGTGAAGACTATTTGTCTGCAGTTCGAGGGGGAGCATTGCTGGTGGCCGTTCAATTCATTTGGACATCCGTTTTGTCCCGATGCCACCCCGCGATCACGTTACAGGGTGAGCCGGTGGTGGTTACAGTGCAATCGGACGTACGTACCGTCTCACTGGATCGATGGCTAGTCTGATCTGAATTACTGACGTTTTGTTGTGTGTAATTTTTAATCTCGGATCGCGAATATATTGTGCAATTATACGGATCGATGATAAGACTCACGATCACATAAATTATTTCATACATGGTTTAAAATCATACCATTCATTAATTTAACACATCAGAGTTTACATAGACCGCATCGGATCAAGTTTTACAATAAAAACCGAACATGCCAAATGATTACATCACAAAAGTAGCGGAAGCGACAACAGAAGCAAAAAGGGTGAGGGCACATCTCTCCA
This sequence comes from Hsuehochloa calcarea, assembly GCA_036346395.1. Classification (NCBI taxonomy): domain Eukaryota; kingdom Viridiplantae; phylum Streptophyta; class Magnoliopsida; order Poales; family Poaceae; genus Hsuehochloa; species Hsuehochloa calcarea. The sequence goes on along the minus strand of CM070594.1, from coordinate 71,189,555 downwards.
CAGGCAAACGATTGGAAACCTGTGTTCATCCGATATTACCCAAAACTCAGATAATATAGGATGCACCTAGATACCAGCGGAGTCAGCTAGACTAGGGCGAGACTAGAACAACTAAAGACTAAACTACGCTTCCAGAACTCCTGGATCTTCAGACATCTTGTTCATCGTAGTAGTCGTAATCTCCAATATTTTTTGCTTCTAAGGGTTTGGAGAAAGAGCGAGAATGAGCACAACCACTATGCTCGCGAGCCAACACACAGTATGCAATAGTATAAATACAAGGCTTAACAAGGATGGCTCAGGTTCTTTTATTTGCTAAAGCAACATTTTCAATTATCATAATTACAAAATCCTATGACTTAGCATTTTAAACAAATTGCATTTTGATTAAAGAGAATAAGTGTAATATTAAATAACAGTAGAGCTTACCTCCACCTCATGCTTAATTTTGATAACAGTTACATCCACCGATTAGCAGCACTGGGTAAGGCTACCCAGAAAAAAATTCAAAACAAGGGCTAGATGAGCCCACCACATTTTTAATCTACCCACAAAGGTTTTTGAAATAGAACTAACTCAGATTAAGTTCGCATGTCCGCCTTTGACCGTAGGCGCGGCTGTTTAAACAGTTTATACTTTGCAAAGGTTGTACACTGTCCCCACAAGAGATAATCATACTCGTTACCCCACATGATTTCTTAGTCATGTAGTTGAGCGATCGTCACAGTAACGTTTCAAACTATCTTGCCTCTTCCGTCATCTCACCCCTATGGCTAATTCCATAAGTTGTGCGGGATGTTTACCACAACGACTAGCGCAGCTGGCCCCGGCCATAACGACTAGCGCAGCTGGCAACTTCACCGTTCCCGGTGTCCCTTTCAAGCAAGCATACGTCCTTCCGCTTGCACACTTCTAAACACCAGTTGTGGGATGACTCAGGGTTTAATAATTTTACTAAGCTAAGTTGCACTTTGCAGACTTGCGGTTGTACTTGTTTTACACAGGAGGTCGTGACAAGATTAAGTCCTTAATTCATCTGGACGGTTCATACCACATACCAACCATTCTCGTGTTACATCCGCACCCACCACTCTTTCTATCCGCCCAGATGTGGTACTAGCAAGTTGTTTAGGGTTTTGGGAAGGAAAACCAATTAACGCAACACACCAGTCATCTACATCCAATAACTGTCCAAAACCATTTTCATGTTTAAAAGATGATGATTGTGACATTTATTATCCCGATACTTAAGCAAGACTAGCATGTCGCTTAAGTACAATCTATACTAGTATTTACCACATAATTACTAGGGTGACAAAGAATACTGGATTCAATTATCAAAGGATGGCTTAATAATTAATTAATCATCAAATGGGTATTTAACTACCTTAAGCTTTAACATACATTTGATTACATAATTAAAGCATGCAACTTTGATATTTTAAATAAACATAGTTTGCATAAAATGTAGGCTCAAAATGATCAAAGTATTGACTCGTCTGGGTTAGGTTATCGCGGCCTTGATCTTACTCAGGGCCTTCTCTGCCAGGGGTTTTGAGTTCTGGGCTTGCGTCTTTATCCGAATCTTGATCCTACTCGAGTCGCTGCTTCTTCTGGACTCACTGCTAATTACACGATACAAGCAAGAACAACAAATAAATCCAAAGAACTTCCAAAAGACCAAATATAATCAAAGCACTTTAAATAAGCTTTACGATGAACGAGCTGAAGAGACAAGATTCAGTGAGGAGGGGATGATTGACAAAGTCAACCGACCAACTGAGCGAGAGGGGTCATGGCTGAAAAACTATGCGAGGGAAAAACAAGGGAGAAGCGAAGTCGAAGAACTTCTGCAGGGATACTCCACTTCGGATATCGCTGATCGGGCAAGATTATGATACATGATAATTTTTGATGGGCTTTAAAAAAAACAGTAACACATTTTATCAAAAGACGACTTTTGAACGGGGATAAAAGATGGGATAAACAATACTTGGACCAAGAAATACCGGATAGGATTACAAGATTACTATATAAGTTTTCAAGGTAAGCTTATCGAGATTAACAAGTTAATCCCGAATAGCTCCCAAAAATATTTTGAGAAAATGCAAATTCATTTCAAATCATTTTGCACAAATGCGGAAATTTGAATAAATCTATTTTAACAAAAACTGACATGATTGCGGAGAAGATTACGAAGGTCATTTGCATAACTTCGATTTTTCGAGATTTTGCAAATTACGCTCCTAATCGATAGCTCTCAAATAGAAGTGAAATGGATAATTCTGTTAACGTGTGTGAATCAGCGAGTTGACAATTAACAACGGTTAACCGAATCATCGCAATTCACAACACGATCATGGATAACAATTATTTTGGAAATATTTTCGCCAAAATGGAAAGCTACTGATTGACTGAGTTGAAATAAAACATTTACAAGATCACCACACAAATTCTCTTTACACAACTTTTCAATACACAAATCTTTCTTACCAAAAACTCAACTACTGCTCCATGACTACCCTGCACAGAGTTAACAAAATACAATCGCAAGATCAATACACAATCTCAATACACATATTTTCAAATGCCAAACTACACAAAGATTCAATTTTCATCACACAAATCTTCATTGCATGCATTCCAATTGCAAAACACAAAACCACTGTGGCTGCTCCACTGCCACTGTTGAGAAGGGCCCACTGGCCAGAGAGAGTAGGGTGGCTTCGACCACATGAACAGAGGAGAAGGGGGAGTGGGCCGGTTGGACCGGGGAAAGGGGGTCGGTCTAACCGAGGGGGAGAGAAAGAGAGAGAAGGGGGCACACGGGGGCGGCGCCGGCCGGGCGGTCGTGATCGGGGGAAGCGGGGCTGTAAAATGGAACGCCGGCGAGGAGGGGATGCCGAGGGAGGTGGCAACGCGGCCGTGGCGGCTCTGGAGAGGAGGTGGCGGCGGTGGGAGCGACACGGTTGCAAAGGCCGAGTGGCAACAACGGCGGCCGGAGGGAGGGGAGGAGAGTGGGAGGTGCGCACGGGTACCAAGGAGGCGCGGGGAGGCTCACCGTGAGGTCGACCGAGGGGGCGGTGGAGGCGGCCGGCGTCGGGAGAGGAGCACGGGGGCAGCTGGCTGCAATGGCGGGGAAGCTCGGCCGACCAGGCGGGATCGTCGGGGTGAAGGGCGGAGCTCTGGGCGGCGATTCATGGAGAGGGGCGGAGTGGGGTGGAGATGGCGCGGCGGCTCGAGAAGAGGAGGCAAGAGGGGAAGAAAGGAGGGGGAAGCTCTAGGCTTTTTATAGCCGGGGGAGAGGCGGAAAAACCGACGGAGGCGGCGGGAGTGGCGAAGATGGGGGGAAGAAAAGCTAGACGGCGCGGGGTCGTGTGGAGTCTTGGAGCCGTGGACGACGAAGTGGGAGTCGGTGGCCTTGCTGGATCTGGCGGCGCCGGATCTGGAGGAGGCGGGGGTTGTTGAGGCGGAGAGGACGAGCGAGCGGCGGCAAAGCGGGAGGAGCGACGGGGGGGGAGGAGGAAGAAGAAAACCGAGGCGTGGCCTCGGGTGGGAGAGGAAAGAGAGAGATAGGGGAGGAGAATGCGGGCCAGGTGAGAAAGAAAGGGAGGAGGGGAGAAGTCGGGCCGGCTGGGGTGCGGCCGGGCCGACTGGGCCGGGAGGGAGAGAAGAGAGAGTGGATCGGGAGAAAAACCGGCCTAAGAAGAAAAGAATGAGTCTAAGATTTGGAAATGGAGAATTCAAAGCAAATTTTGAATCCGGAATTTGAAAGAAGGTTTGAAACACAAACACGAGCTTAACGGAAGCTAGGAGTTTTTGAAATTTAAACCAAAATTTAAAAATTCGAATGAAAATCAGAAATTAAGGTAATTACTATTTATCATCTGAAAACAGAACGTTACACGTTGTCACTGAAATGGAAGGGTGCAGATTCACTCAAGCACATCCGAGATGTGGTTCCGTGATAGTAAGCAACTACTGTAACATAAGCACACTGCACGAGAGTAGCACACTGTAACCAAGCTTCTTTGTTCTCAGCGCAAGGCATGACGAGACAGGTATGTACTTTGGAAATCTATCACCATGAATTCACGGTAATAATAGTATAATCTGGAGGGAAATCATCACATGCTGAACCGGCTGAACCGACACAAAGGAACTTTAGCTAAAGCAACCGAATAGGCTACAGTAGATAGCATGATCGTTTCAAGTGAGAATAACTACGAAGACAACGAGAAGCAACAAGTACAGGAAAACTGTAGTTTAGTTACAAGCTTCCTTTTAGTTTCGGGTACACAATCAACAGTTGTACAAGGCCATGGCAAAGTACGGTTTCCTCAACTCATGCACATGAAAAGGCTCTTATGCTACAATGCTGCACACAACAATTTCGTAATGTACAAAAAGAAAATAATTCTCAACTTCAAACCAAACGCCTCAATCGAAAATGCAACACCCTCAAGCCTCAATCTGCCAATCAATCAAACAAAATCCCCTCCGTCCCATTTTCCTCAACTGGGATGATCTAATAGCAGCAGTATGTACTCACTTTAGTTTGTATTCATTATCAACAAACAAAACAATCTGAATCAATCCAGAGATTCAAACCACCAGTCATCACCGCCATCCACGGAAGTGTCTCTCCATGATCAATTAATGGAGGACAGGCAGTTTGGTCCAACAAAGCTGTAAAAGTAAGCCTTCTTGGACATCTAAGCTTGGACCATGACAAAGGAGGAACTTATCTCCAGAAGAGGTAGGACAAAACCAGCACAACCAGAGCAATCAAAATCTGGTCCCTGAAAGAAACAATCTTGGGACGGTCAATGGAGCTAGCGTGCCGACCAACCTCAGAAAGATGCAGGTCTCCTGGAGAGTACAGGAGTTCCAGGGAAATGAATGGGTTTGGTTCATCAGTCAGCTCAAATAGTGTCTCACCAACAGCGCTCTTGAACTCCCCACTGGACCATTCCTGAGTTCAGAACAAACACTGTCATATTTCGGACTTTGAACAGAGCGTTAGAGCAAGCTCATACATGGGCCAAACTGGTTTCAGAGCAGGTACTGCCCACACTTCACACTGGGAAAAGATCAAAGCATAGATGCATGGGCCAAACTTTGCATTATGGTCAGGTATTTTATTTAGCAAATTTTGAGCATCTTAGCAAGTTTAGTTTAGACTGCAAAGCGTAATGAAAGCACACAGTGATAATTTAATTGGCATGATACCTGAACCTGCTTGCCAATTGTAACAAGCATAGAGCCGACCGGCAAACTGAAAAAGGTTGACCCGCCCTGATTCCGGAGACAAATTTCCTGATCGCGTCCAGAGAGGTGGATGCTGAAAGCGTACGAGTTTGGGGGATCTGAGCTGCCAAACTCGCCCCAACGTGTTTTCAACCTGTTACAGTTATATAGTGTCAAACACAGAACTGATGGGGTTTCTCTAGGTAGAGCAGAATCTTTAAGGTTTGTTTGGATAGCGAGGGATTAGAACCAATCCCTTCAGATTACATGCATGTATTGCAGAGCTTAGTGCTTACTAGGCTGATCTATCTCAACATGTTCAATGTCAATCGAGCAAGTCACCAAGCACCAAACCGTTCGGCAATAGCAGGTTAGCAGCTGTCCATTGACCTCCTGGTCAATCGTCTAAACCACTCTTGATCTCGCATCATTCAGATTCAGCATTATCACACTAAAAATCTAACCTGCTGCTGATAAAGCTAGATGGTACGATCACGGTCAATGACAACTTAGATGCAGACCTTGTGAACGTGGTCCGATACTTTGATCCACCATATATAGTTGGGTTTTTCTGAATATTTTCTGATCAAATTCTGCTTACAAAAAAAGGCTCTAAAACTTTTCTTTTTTGTTTGCAGCTAGATAGCTACTCATCTAGTCTATCTGCCAATAGGCGACGAAGAAGGAAAGAGACAAAACTTGCTACAAGGCGGTAGTATAAATTGCTAGTACGACGTACCTGAACACTTTGTACGTGAGCCGGGCATGGCCGCGTCCAGCACCCGATCCACGTCCGAGCTCACCGGCCGGAACCAGTAAAACTCCTGCCCGACCACCCGATCCCTCCTCTGAAACCACCTCCCCAGCTCCCGCTTCACCTCCTCCGGCGCCCCGAACACCGTCTCCGCGCATTCACGGCCGCGCGCACCTCGCCAGCCCCGACCACGCGGAACGAACCGGCCTCCGCGGCGGCGTCTGTTAGGTAATTTTTGTCTAAAGTATTAGTTTCTTTATGTAGATCATCGAGTCCTAGTTGGGTGGATATCATGGGGATATGTTCACGATATTAGAATGATGAGATAATTGGAATTTGCTTTGAAAGTTTGTCAAAATTCTTGTTTTCAGCAAGTGTCAGGATAATCGGTAGTTCCGACGTGCAAGGCGTGGTACTACCGCAATTGTCAGAAAAATCAAAAGTTCCGTTTTCTACTTTGCGGTACTTCCGCATGGCGGTAGTACCGGTTGTTGGCGGAATGTTTTTTCCAGAGAAGGGCGGTCGTACCGATTGTGATTCAAATTCGGCCTAATTAGATTTTTGAATTTGGGTTAGGTTAAGATCATGGGTTTAGTGCATATGTATTGCATAATGCATGTTTTTACTTACGTGGGGTCAAATTATGAAAAACTTGTTCCCGGAATCGTTTTCCTTGTCTATTGGTGTGCAGGTGATTTGGAGGTCAACGACGGTTAACGTCGAGGATGATCGGAACTACGCTTGGAGAATTGAGGTTCAGAGCGATCGAGAATGCCAAGTTAAGTTATTGGACTCAAGTATAGCGCAGAATAGACAAGGATGACCGAACGGGCAATTCTGTGCGACGGGTTGGACCAAGCGGCGCGGGGGTCGATGTAAGTGCCATGGAGGTTCCGGTGCGAGCCAGACAAGAGAGACTTGCCGACATGATGAGAGCCGTAGATCAACCTACACGTGGCGAAGTAGGCGTTTGCTTCACCAAGATTGGACTCAGTCTGCGGAAAAGGATCGAGAAGGGGTATTTTGGTAATTTCACCAAATACTACCTTGGTAACCTCTTGGCTAAACCGCGGCGCAAGACGACACAATGAAAAGTGGTTTAGGTCAAGAAGTGATGACGACAACGCTTTAAAATACGTGCATGAGTTAAACCCGTTTGTGAGTGGACTTAACGGGTGCCCAATGGTTATTGTCTTCTAGAAGCTAGGCCTCCCTATAAATAGTAGAGGGTGCTGTCCTGCAGTCCCGAAGCCTCATACATGCAAAACCCTAACTTGTGTTGTTAGGCCTAGGAGAGGAAAGGGAGAGTCTAGGATTCTAGAGTTGAAGTGATTGTATGCTCTTTGTTTGAGTTGTGTCCTCCAGGATGGAGAGGCTGTAAACATCACTTGATTATGAATCAATCCAAGCAAGGTTCCCTAAGATGAGTTTGTTCATGTTCTTACTCTCTTTGATGATTTTGTGATTTTGGAGTCTTGTTGATTTTCCCATGAGTTTTTGTGGTGATCTAAGTTGCAATGATATGTGGGAGTGCATCTAAGACCATCTTGGTCATTCTTTACCCACGAGCAAGACTTAGATCATATTTTGCCTTTTTACTCGGTTTTGAACCAAACTTCGTTCAAATTTAAAAAGGTTGAAACTTTGTCATGGATCTGCTTAATCTTTGATTGTAATAGGTTCTTAACCTTATAGTGAAGCTTTGTTTCAAGTTTCGTTGAGTTTGGCCAAACGGATCAAAAGTTATGCCAATTTTGGTTTTCGTTGTCGAGCTCCTCCAAGATAAAAGGTAGTTCCGCACTTATCCTGCGGTAGTTCCGATTATAGGTAGTTCTGTCTGTTTGCCTGTGGTAGTTCTGATTGTCCTGATTATTCAGCACAACTCTATGATTTCTGGTTTTTGCTTTGAGGGATTGGAGTAGTTTTAAAGTAAGTCTTCCGTTGTGCTTATCTATTGATCTTCATAGCTCTCATGGTTATTGGAGTGAGATTCGTCTTGAATCTAATCTCTTAAGCGAAAAAATATTTGAGCACCTATTCACCCCCCCTCTAGTCGCCTTTTCGATCCAACAAGTTGGATTCTGATTCCTAGTTCTATTTCGTTTGTGTGGCTGAGTCTTGGTGCTATATAAGCAAGGGCATTGTACTCTAATATGATATAACTTGAGAAGAAAAGAAGAAAACGGTCCTAGTTGTGCCACACTGAAAAATTTTCTTTGTTCGTATTCGAGAGTTTTTGCCGTGAGTTTGTTTGTTTTCAGCTTGGGGTCAACAATTGGTATCAGAGCTCTAGGTTTGAAACCCTAGCTATTTCCCCGGGAGGGGGATCTCAACTCCCGGGGTGGCATAGACGGCGGGAGTGTGCACGCGGTAGATCCCGGCAGCTCATCAGACACGGCAGCGCCAGAGCGCACGACGGGGCGCGGTGGCGAGACCGATGCAATGTACGGTGCATGCGGCTCCATGACGAGAAGGAGCCTGAGTTTTTTATTTATGCCCAAGATTATGTCGCGTTCTCCGGGGAGTGATGTCACCGGTAACGAGGTAACGTCGACGCTCTTCCTACTGGTCGAAAAGGAGGCGGCCAAAGCTACATGGAAGACGTTGAAGACGATGCATCTTGGTGCCGATCATCGAAAGGTGAAGGTGAGGGACGTTGAGAAGACGTGTTCGCCGTCCTGAGCCAAGTAAGTAGTGTTAAGTCTGGGACATCGAGAGGATGCGTTCGTCGTCCTGAGTCGAGCCCGTGTGTTACTCAAGTGAAGTCGTGACCAATTTGAAGTTCGAGTACGAGTTGGAGCGTAAGTCGTAGTTGAGACCGACTGCCTCAATAAGTAAGCGATCAAGACGTGTTCAAATTGTGCCACCATCTTCGCCCGAGTGTGTGGGAGCCATGTTGAAGTTGAGTCAAACTGGCAGCACACGAAATATAATAAGTACACAAAGATTAGAGAGTGATTGTTATGTAATCTTTGTCTAAAGTATTAGTTTCCTTATGTAGATCATCGAGTCCTAGTTGGATTCTGATTCCTAGTCCTATTTCGTTTGTGTGGTTGAGTCTTGGTGCTATATAAGCAAGGGCATTGTACTATAATATGAGATAACTTGAGAAGAAAAGAAGAAAAATATACTAGTTGTGCCGCACTGAAAATATTTCTTTATTCGTATTCGAGAGTTTTTGCCGTGAGTTTGTTTGTCTTCGGTTTGGGCCAACAGCGCCAACCACCGTTCGCACGGCAGCCATCTCGCCCGACAGGAGGGCCCACGCGGGGACGTCCGGGGCCAGTAGAGGCGGGGGGAAGTGGAAGCGCTTCTTCTGTAGCAGGGTGAGGTCCGGAACGCGGAGGGACACCTCGAGGAACTCGGCGAGGGCGAGCTCGTCGGCCACAGCGGAGCGCTCACCGTGCGCCATCCGGATCGGGGTCGACGGCGGCTCGTGGGTGCGGATGCGTGGGCGCCGCGGGGCCCTGGACGCTGTCGTCATGTCGCCGGCCGGGCGGTCAGGTGATGGGAGACCTTGGATTGGAAGGTGCTTGATCTCCAGGCTGGTGGTGGTTGCGTGGGTTTTAAGAAAAGGTGGGGACAGGGAGGGGTCGTGGGGCAACCGCAGTCGTCAGATGCGTCACGTGAACGGCCCGATGGGGGCCTTGGTTTGGAATCGGGGGAGAAGTGCGGGAAAATGCACACATGACGAACGAAAAATAAATTTATCATTAGACCTTTATTTAGATTCGTTTTAAATCATGAAACATCTATGTAAAAAAGTAGTTAATTTATTCAATCACATATTGTAATGTCTCGATGCAGTAAGAGAGAACTCCACTTGCAATCGAAGCATTAAAGTCGGTAAAACAAGTTCATCTCCTTCAGAGGTAGGGGATGAGATGAAAAAGAATCAAAGAATAGAAAGAAGAACGACCAAAAAAAGATGGGGAACCAAGTGTTTTGTCATTTCATATCTTTGTCAGTTCCACTACAGGGTATACATAACATAATAAATTACACTGACGAGTGGCCCCTTTGGCTCATGGACCCAGCTCACTCGCTTGAACTCTGGACGTAGCCAGCTCGACACAGTGCTCGCGTGACTCCACCTTCCTTCCTGTAAGATCGAGGTGGCCGACTAGAGGGGGGTGAATAGGCGGTTTTAAAAATTTTATCGGGCTAAACCAATAAATAAATGCGGAAGCTAATAGCGAATTGGTTTTGCACAATTAAAACCTAAATCAACTAGGCTCAACTAAGTGCACCGACAATATGAACACAATACAATATGAGCAATCATACAAGGTATATAAGCAATTAAAGCAAGAATGTAAATTGCTCAAAGTAAAGCACAAGTAAACACAAGATGACACGATTATGTTTTACCGTGGTGTTCGGAGACTTGCCGGTCTCCCCTAATCCACGTTGAGGTAAGCCCAACCCGCGTTGGACCGGCTCCTCAAATGAGCACACACCTCCGAGGTAAGTCCAACACTTGGACCGGTTCCAAACCGAACCAACACCTCGCTCAACTATGGTTGCTCTTCCTCCACTCCGGAGATGGCGAGCACCAAACCACTCACAACCGTCGGGCCTTCTCACAAGCTTCTTGAGAAGGTCACCGAGCACGACGCCTCCACGCCGTCTAGGTGTCGGCAAACACCAAGAGTAACAAATCCGAACTTTCACTTGAACTAATCAAGTGTCAACGCTCACGTGGATACACAATCCACTACCTAAGGCAACACATGCACTTAGGGTTTGCTCTCTAATCTCACCAAGTGCAACACATGCACAAAGAGAATAGAGACTTGCTCTTAGCTCAAAGAATGAGTGTATCACTTAACAATAGCACAACAACCTCTCCCAACCGGCCAAGGTGGCTATATATAGCCCACACACAAAAACTAGCCGTTGGGAGAAGATTCCATCAAAAGCGACCCGTGGTCGGTCGACCGCCAACCAATGGCCGGTCGGACCGCCCCATGCGCCAACGGCTAGAAAAGTAGCCGTTGGGCCTTCGGCCGGTCTGACCGCCATGCACTGGCCGGTCGGACCGCCGGTATATCGGTCCGACCGCCCGTGCTGGCCGGTCCGACCGCCCGTCGCGAATTTGGCTAAGTCCCAAAAAGGGAGCTCTCTGGAAAAACCGTTCCGCTCGAACTCCGGAACTTCCTCACCACGGAAGTTCCGATTTTTACAACTGCGGAACTTCCGCACAAAGAAAACGGATTAAATCAAACCGGTCAGACCGCCCGTAGCACACCGGTCGGACCGATTTGCCACCGGTCCGACCGGTGGCCACTGCCGGTCCGACCGGCAGACCACAGAGCCATAACCAATTGCACCACTTCAAATGGCAAAACACATTCGCTCATTTGAATGCAATCTCCGACAAGGTTTCAAAGATGATATTCTCAGTAGGTTACAAAACGCATTTGCTAACCCTTAGAATACTCATCACAAGGAATAAGGTACATGGACTTACACCATTTGCAAAACGCATTTGCAAACTTAAGTCACATGTTACAAGGGTTATGCATGAGCCTCGATTATTTGCAAAACACATTCGCAAATAAATAGCATCATGCCTAGATGAGCTAGAGCAAATATAATGAGCTATCAACACAAGACTAACTCAAACTACTAGTTAAGACCCCTCTTAATAGTACGGCAACCTATACTAGCAATCCGGTCTTCCAACCAAACACCAAGACCGGTAAAAGACTAGGAACACATCCTTAGCCCTAGCTAGTCATACGTTTGCCTTGCATCTTCTTGAAGCTTGATGACGCACATCAACACTTCAAGTCCGGGTCTTTAACTTTGACAATCATCAACACATGATGATTTCTTCACTTCGGGATCTTGACTTGAACATCATCAACACATGATGATTTCTCCATCCCGAGTCTTCACATGCATCAACACATGATGCATTCCTTCACTTGACCTCCATCAACACATGATGATTGGTCTTCTCTTGTCTTGATGATCAACTCATGATCATTTCTTCTTGATAAGCATCAACTCATGATGCATCATTTACACCAAGCTCTTGACTTGATGATCAACTCATGATCATCCTAAGTCTTCATCATCCTGGAACATAACCTATATATCCAACTCATGGAAAATGTTAGTTCCACAATGTGATCATCATTAATTACCACACCATACCATTAACTCATAATGGTGGGACAAGATACCTCAATCTTTCCCTCTTTGGTAATTGATGATAACCACTAAAATTCTCATAAATTTAATGATGATAAATGAGAGAACAAATGAGTATATATAAACTACACAAGTTATATATACTCCAACATGAGTATACAAGAACTACACAAGTTCTATATACTCAAAGGTTTTGTTTCAACGTAAAGATCCTTAGTATATGTGGAAAATGGAATATGGATCAATACTAATGAAACTACAAAGTATAGGATAAAACTCCCCCTAAATGTGTGCATACACAAATGTGTAATAAGATCATATGCACATATTCAAGTTTGACTTAAGGTTGAGTTCAATCCTATATTTTGGATCCGAGAAATGCAACAATATATAAGATTTAGATGTCGATTGCATACCTCGTTGTGTTTCACCTTTATATCCAAATGAGACTACACAAAGATAATACTTGGACAAAGAGTTAGTCTCATATTTGGATTTGTCATTAATCACCAAAACAATCCATTAACTCATAATGGCGGGTCTAGATCTTTCAATCTCCCCCTTTTTGGTGATTGATGACAAATCTATTATCAATAACAACATTTGGATATTCATAGACATAAGATAAGAATTTAAACTAATGAACTATGTCTATGCATCATATGAGGTGAAACATAAAGCATTAAACAAAATGCATATGAAAACATTTTCCCCCTTACACAGCTAATGCATATATTTTCCCTCTTTTGGCATGTCTAAACAAATCAATCATCCAAATGAATATTGATAAACATTCTCCCCCTTTTGGCATAAATCACCCAAAAACACAATATAAATCTAAGCCAAAAGGAGCCTTTGCAAATGGATACCACTTGCAAGAAAAAGAGGTTGGTCACAAAAAGTATGAATTGAACTTATATGACCAAGGTGGAATTTTGTTCTCAAGATATGAGAGGAGAAACAAAGATAGGTTACAAACCTATTGATCATAACATTCTCCACAATGTAAATCAAAACATTGAGAACCATTTGAAATGATAGTTGAAACATATTCAACTAACCTCCCCATTATTGAAAAGAAATATAGATAATCTCTCATTTTAACAATTTTCACAAACTATGTTGAGAGAACATAAAGAACAATGCTTGAGAGAGATTTTTTATAAAAAAAATTGACAGAATTTATCTTGTAAAGAGGGACATCCACGACAGGAGACAAGAGGATATAATCAACCACAAATATATTCATTCATAATCACATCTCATCCACATCTCATGCAAACATAAATCATGACAAAAAAAAACATGTTCTCACACAGAGTAGCAAAAGATAGCATAGCCAAAATGAGAGTCATACAACCAAGTAGTCATAAAAGATATTACAATTTTTGTGCATACAAGGTCTAATGACCTAAATAGAACAAACGGCTACTGCTCAGCAGGAGGGTCTTGAGAGGATGAAGGCTGATCTCCTCGCCAAAAGAAGGAGGGAAGGTGAGGTCCACGTCCAGATCGTTGATAATAAAGAGGCGTCTGCTGCTGCTGGAAGGCGATGAAATCGCTTTCAGATCATCATCCGAGCGAGCAGTGCATCAAACTGGATGTGGTAGCACCTCAAACTCATCCAATCGAGAAAATGCATTTGCTGAAAAGCCTCCGAGAAGAGCGAATCGATCCACACTCGGTGAAGATTAAGCATCATTGCTAGGGACAGGTCTTGAGCACAGGGATCCGAGAGGAGGAGCCTGCCACGATCATCGAGGAGGTGGAGGAGGAGCCACTGGAGCAGGAGGAGCAGCTGGAGCAGGAGGAGGAGGAGCGTCCCTGGGTCTGTATTCTTTATGCTCTATGTCACAGGGAGCATTGAATTCAATTATGCTCTTGATAAGCCTCATTATGTAGGGAGCATAATAGATACTCTTAGTCTTATCTCCCTTGGAGGTGTCAATCTCCCTGAAAATAAGATCTATGACATCGAAGCGAGTGCCCTCCAATATGTACTGTATCACATTCCACACCCTCCCATGTATTTCATCATTGTTCCCACTCCTAGGGAAGAATGACGATCTCATGATCCTGTTAATAATACTAGGGAGGGGAAGGAGTCCTGTCACCTTACCGCAAGAGTGAGGATTATTCTGATCATAGAACTCATCTATTTGAGCAAGGTTTAGGGGTTCCTGCAAATGGATCCTTACACCCCTTGACTCCTTCAAACCTAAGGCATCCATGAACTGCTTTCTTGTAGCCTTTAATTTTCTATGCCCAGTCATCCAAACTAGCTTGTCGTAATCCGGAGACACGAAAACTGTTGCATAAAACTGTCTAATGACTTTTGAATGAAAGCTGCAGTTCAGAGAAACCAAGGTATCCAAACCTACATATTTGAAAAGTCTGTAAAGTCCGTTGTAGGTTGGATTCTGTGCCAGGTAGTTCCATTTGACATATCTGTGATTAGCAAATTTTTTCTTCGCATAGATGAGCTTGAATGCATCTTGCTGAAACTTGGTGTGGAACATACCCATTGTTGCGGTTCGAGAAGCGTCTTGATCAACATGTCTCAATATTGTATATTCTTCACTTCTTAACCTTGAGACATCAAGACCAAAGAATTGAGACTCATCTGGAGCGTCCTCAGTATCATCTTCATCCTCCTCAACATCATTTCCAGCGTTCTCATCAAAGTCATTGTCGCTGCCGTTGTTATCCGAACTTGATTCCTCCACTTCTTCCATAGAAACGTCCTCAATGTCGTCCTCAACTGGAGCTTTCCCTCTGGATGAAGAAGGAGAAGGAGAAGGAGGGGTCCACCGAACGACCGCCACGCGCTTGTTCGGCATAGCTCACGGAAGACAATCAAAGGATCAATCAAGGAATAATGGATAATAAACTTATGAATATACAATGGTGCCATCATGCTTTACGGACACAGCGGTCGATCATTGTCCACGGCCGGTCGGATCGCCACGAGGCCGGTCCGACCGCCATTGTGGCGCCGGTCGGACTGCCACTGAGGCCGGTCCGACTGCCATGTGGCACCGGTCGGACCGCCGGTTACCAGAACCAGTGAGATGAACTTTGTGATTTTCACAAGTTTTCATCATTCAAGCAATGGCATCAAGTGCATTCATTTGTCTATTCAAAAACTACTTGCAGGACAAAGCTTTGCCACAAAATCTAGTGTACAAGATAGGATTTTTGACAAACCCTAGAATTTGGGGCAAATCACAAAATGAGGGTAATGCAAGTAGATCGAGGAAGCTATCGGCTCTAATGAAGAGGAGTAACACAGGGGATGCCTCCTTGAAGAGAGGGGAGAGCCAAAAATCCGAAAGTTTGCAAGTTCTTCCCTCACCTAGGGTTCCAAAATGTGGGAGAGATAGCCCATCAATCCACAAAGTAATTGGAGGGAATGGAAGAGGAGATGAGGGAGAGCAAAATGATACCTTGAATCCCCAAATGGACGGCCGGAGGAGGAGATCCGAAGGGAGGAGTTCTTTGTCGCTTGAGAGAGGAGAGAAGAAGAAGAACTCGGTTTGGGGAGAAAGGTGGAGAGAGAGAGAAGCTCTCGGGTGAAGGGTTTTTATGCCCTTCACGCAAAACCGGTCTGACCGCCGGGCCAACGCCGGTCGGACCGGTGGGGTTTCCGGTCGGACTGCCGACAGAGGCCGGTCGGACCGGGGACACCTGAAACTGACACACAGTTTCAGTGAGAGGAGAGGAAAAGAGAGATTTGTTGTATTTTACTCCAAATCTTTGCACAATCAATCAAATAAACATCTTTGGAGTATTTCCAACTTATATAGCCCATAATAATAAAATTTAAAATAGTTTTTATAAATTTAGCTTTTGGTTTTCGGAAATGAAACATATTTCCAAGAACTTTCAATCAAAACATGCAAAAAGAGCAAATGAAGAATTTTAAAGCATCCAATTGCATGTATGAGTCATAAATACCATTATGAACATATTCATATGAAGAATTTTGGTTCATATGGAAAAACTCACTTAAGTGCTAGAAAGTGACCACTTAGGTCATAGTAGTATTTTGGACGAGTTTGAAAATCAAATATCTTTTTCTAGGTTGGTCTTTTGAAAATCCTTTGAATACCAAAAATATTTAGAATAACCAACTCTAGGATTTTCCTTTTGGCAAGATTTTCGAATTCCTTTTAGAATAGATTTTACACAAAAATCTAGTTTATGTCAAAAACAAGATACTATAATGTAGGATTTTAGCTAGAAACTCATTTTCACTTAAAATAGGTTTTTCTAAAGCCAAAACCTTTGGTAAATATTTGAAAAGCATTTGTATACCTTTTGCAACTAGTTTTTCAAAGAAATACTAATAATTATGAAATTTTTGACTTTTGGCTAAAAGGCTTATTTGTGAAAAACAATACTAGCACTTAATTTATTTGGGCACACTTAGGGATGTGAAATACATGACTATGATTTAGCACTCCCCCTTAATGTGCCACATCCATCTTGCTCAAGATATTTAAATAATGAACATTATGAACATAGAGCAAGAGTACCCCTCTTAAAATGATTTTCATGAAATGCAACCTACACAAGGCATAAGGGGCTAGATACTTCAATATAAGTACTTTTTACCGTAAGGGCATTGGTTCTTGATATGAAGTGATAATCATCAAGCTTGGCTCCAATTTTGATATATGATGAAATCCATCTTTATATGAATAAGCCAAGTCTCCAATGCCTCTCCAAGTACCTATTAAGCATTTAAGCGCATTTTGGTACCCAAAACTAGGTTGGGTCCACGAATGTTAGTCACAATAGATTTGGGCACCCAAATGGCCCTAGCATTAGTTTTATGTGTACTAACTATTCTAGCAAACACATTGCCATTAATATCCTTCCTAAGCAAATATTGATCATTATAAATAATGGGCTTAGGAGTGATACCTTTGGGACAATCCTTACTCATATGTCCCTTTTCCCGGCAATTGTAGCAAGTTCGAAGTTTGTATTCATCTTTTACCTTCTTTACTTGCTCCTTGCCGGTTCGCCTCTTCTTTGATGACAATTGCTTGTCATTCACCTTGTTAGGGCACACCGAGGCGAAATGGCCCTTTCCATTGCATCCATGGCACTTGACATTCTTCGTGTGTCTTGCATTGTGCCTTGTCTTGCTATTCTCCTTTTTCTTAGGAGTGAAGCCGACACCACTCTTATCTTGCAAGCATTTTTGCTTGCTCAATATTTCGTCGAGAGTGGCCTTCCCTTTATAGCTTCTTTCCAAGTCATTCTTTAAATTTTTGACTT
Source organism: Hsuehochloa calcarea (assembly GCA_036346395.1). NCBI lineage: Eukaryota > Viridiplantae > Streptophyta > Magnoliopsida > Poales > Poaceae > Hsuehochloa > Hsuehochloa calcarea. The sequence goes on along the minus strand of CM070594.1, from coordinate 71,172,100 downwards.
GGGCCTTGAACTCATTGTTTTCCTCTACAATGTTAGTATTGCAAGATATGGAGGAAATAGGAGCATCTATTTTGGAGCAACAAGGCATTTCAATTAAATCCTCACATGAGGTGGATACATTAACCTTAGATGAAATGCATGAGATAGAAGCTATACATGGCAAATCATCTAATAAATTACATTCAATGCCTATATCCACCTTAGAGCTATTTAAATTATTTAAGAGGAGAGCTTCATGTTCATCTTTTAGAACATCAAAATCATTTTGAAGAGAGACATGCTCTTTCTTCAAAAACTTTGAATTTTAATTTCTCCTTTCCTAAATATTCATTGAGCTCTTCTAGCATATCCATCAACTCATCATATGAAGGCTCATCGTTGTTATTTACCTCATTATTACCTTTAGCCATGAAGCATTGAGTTGATGTGGAGAGAGTTGAGGAGTCCTCATTTTCGTTGTCGGAGCTTGAAGTTGAGCATTCTTCTTCCGACATCCATTCTTGTGTGCAATCATCACTAGTTGAAGTGGACAATTCATATTGATCTTGAATATATGTCCACATCTCATGAGCGTTCTTGAGATTGCATACCTTGTCAAATATATCTACGCTCAAAGCACTAAATAAGGCGTTAGTAGCTTGAGCGTCGAGATGTAAGCATTTCTCTTCCTCAATGGTTGGAGCAAAATGATCCAATGGAGGAGAAAAGCCTACATCTACAATCCGCCATATTTTTGGACTCATGGCCCTAAAATAACAAGACATGCGAATTTTCCATTGAGCATAATTTGTGCCATCAAATAGAGGTGCTTCACCTAGGTGCACTAAATCTCTAGTTGCCATCCTTTACTCTCTAGACAGTTAAGTCCAATAAATGAGAGACCAAGCTCTGATACCACTTGTAAGATCGAGGTGGCCGACTAGAGGGGGGTGAATAGGCGGTTTTAAAAACTTTATCGGGCTAAACCAATAAATAAATGCGGAAGCTAATAGCGAATTGGTTTTGCACAATTAAAACCTAAATCAACTAGGCTCAACTAAGTGCACCGACAATATGAACACAATACAATATGAGCAATCATACAAGGTATATAAGCAATTAAAGCAAGAATGTAAATTGCTCAAAGTAAAGCACAAGTAAACACAAGATGACACGATTATGTTTTACCGTGGTGTTCGGAGACTTGCCGGTCTCCCCTAATCCACGTTGAGGTAAGCCCAACCCGCGTTGGACCGGCTCCTCAAATGAGCACACACCTCCGAGGTAAGTCCAACACTTGGACCGGTTCCAAACCGAACCAACACCTCGCTCAACTATGGTTGCTCTTCCTCCACTCCGGAGATGGCGAGCACCAAACCACTCACAACCGTCGGGCCTTCTCACAAGCTTCTTGAGAAGGTCACCGAGCATGACGCCTCCACGCCGTCTAGGTGTCGGCAAACACCAAGAGTAACAAATCCGAACTTTCACTTGAACTAATCAAGTGTCAACGCTCACGTGGATACACAATCCACTACCTAAGGCAACACATGCACTTAGGGTTTGCTCTCTAATCTCACCAAGTGCAACACATGCACAAAAGAGAATAGAGACTTGCTCTTAGCTCAAAGAATGAGTGTATCACTTAACAATAGCACCAAACAACCTCTCCCAACCGGCCAAGGTGGCTATATATAGCCCACACACAAAAACTAGCCGTTGGGGAGAAGATTCCATCAAAACAGCCCAGGGCCGGTCTGACCGCCAACCAATGGCTGGTCGGACCGCCCCATGCGCCAACGGCTAGAAAAGTAGCCGTTGGGCCTTCGGCCGGTCTGACCGCCATGCACTGGCCGGTCGGACCGCGCAGATATCGGTCCGATCGCTTGCGTCTTGGCGGTCCGACCGCCCGTCGCGAATTTGGCTAAGTCCCAAAAAGGAGCTCTGGAAAAACCGTTCCGCTCGAACTCCGGAACTTCCTCACCGCGGAAGTTCCGATTTTTACAATCGCGGAACTTCCGCACAAAGAAAGCGGATTAAATCAAACCGGTCGGACGCCGCGTAGCACACCGGTCGGACCGATTTGCCACCGGTCCGACCGGTGGCCCGCCGTCCGACCGTGCAGACCACAGAGCCATAACCAATTGCACCACTTCAAATGGCAAAACACATTCGCTCATTTGAATGCAATCTCGACAAGGTTTCAAAGATGATATTCTCGATGAGGTTACAAAACACATTTGCTAACCCTTAGAATACTCATCACAAGGAATAAGGTACATGGACTTACACCATTTGCAAAACGCATTTGCAAACTTAAGTCACATGTTACAAGGGTTATGCATGAGCCTCGATTATTTGCAAAACACATTCGCAAATAAATAGCATCATGCCTAGATGAGCTAGAGCAAATATAATGAGCTATCAACACAAGACTAACTCAAACTACTAGTTAAGACCCCTCTTAATAGTACGGCAACCTATACTAGCAATCCGGTCTTCCAACCAAACACCAAGACCGGTAAAAGACTAGGAACACATCCTTAGCCCTAGCTAGTCATACGTTTGCCTTGCATCTTCTTGAAGCTTGATGACGCACATCAACACTTCAAGTCCGGGTCTTTAACTTTGACAATCATCAACACATGATGATTTCTTCACTTCGGGATCTTGACTTGAACATCATCAACACATGATGATTTCTCCATCCCGAGTCTTCACATGCATCAACACATGATGCATTCCTTCACTTGACCTCCATCAACACATGATGATTGGTCTTCTCTTGTCTTGATGATCAACTCATGATCATTTCTTCTTGATAAGCATCAACTCATGATGCATCATTTACACTAAGCTCTTGACTTGATGATCAACTCATGATCATCCTAAGTCTTCATCATCTGGAACATAACCTATATATCCAACTCATGGAAAATGTTAGTTCCACAATGTGATCATCATTAATTACCACACCATACCATTAACTCATAATGGTGGGACAAGATACCTCAATCTTTCCTCTTTGGTAATTGATGATAACCACTAAAATTCTCATAAATTTAATGATGATAAATGAGAGAACAAATGAGTATATATAAACTACACAAGTTATATATACTCCAACATGAGTATACAAGAACTACACAAGTTCTATATACTCAAAGGTTTTGTTTCAACGTAAAGATCCTTAGTATATGTGGAAAATGGAATATGGATCAATACTAATGAAACTACAAAGTATAGGATAAAACTCCCCCTAAATGTGTGCATACACAAATGTGTAATAAGATCATATGCACATATTCAAGTTTGACTTAAGGTTGAGTTCAATCCTATATTTTGGATCCGAGAAATGCAACAATATATAAGATTTAGATGTCGATTGCATACCTCGTTGTGTTTCACCTTTATATCCAAATGAGACTACACAAAGATAATACTTGGACAAAGAGTTAGTCTCATATTTGGATTTGTCATTAATCACCAAAACAATCCATTAACTCATAATGGCGGGTCTAGATCTTTCAATCTCCCCCTTTTTGGTGATTGATGACAAATCCATTATCAATAACAACATTTGGATATTCATAGACATAAGATAAGAATTTAAACTAATGAACTATGTCTATGCATCATATGAGGTGAAACATAAAGCATTAAACAAAATGCATATGAAAACATTTTCCCCCTTACACAGCTAATGCATATATTTTCCCTCTTTTGGCATGTCTAAACAAATCAATCATCCAAATGAATATTGATAAACATTCTCCCCCTTTTGGCATAAATCACCCAAAAACACAATATAAATCTAAGCCAAAAGGAGCCTTTGCAAATGGATACCACTTGCAAGAAAAAGAGGTTGGTCACAAAAAGTATGAATTGAACTTATATGACCAAGGTGGAATTTTGTTCTCAAGATATGAGAGGAGAAACAAAGATAGGTTACAAACCTATTGATCATAACATTCTCCACAATGTAAATCAAAACATTGAGAACCATTTGAAATGATAGTTGAAACATATTCAACTAACCTCCCCATTATTGAAAAGAAATATAGATAATCTCTCATTTTAACAATTTTCACAAACTATGTTGAGAGAACATAAAGAACAATGCTTGAGAGAGATTTTTTATAAAAAAAATTGACAGAATTTATCTTGTAAAGAGGGACATCCACGACAGGAGACAAGAGGATATAATCAACCACAAATATATTCATTCATAATCACATCTCATCCACATCTCATGCAAACATAAATCATGACAAAAAAAAACATGTTCTCACACAGAGTAGCAAAAGATAGCATAGCCAAAATGAGAGTCATACAACCAAGTAGTCATAAAAGATATTACAATTTTTGTGCATACAAGGTCTAATGACCTAAATAGAACAAACGGCTACTGCTCAGCAGGAGGGTCTTGAGAGGATGAAGGCTGATCTCCTCGCCAAAAGAAGGAGGGAAGGTGAGGTCCACGTCCAGATCGTTGATAATAAAGAGGCGTCTCTGCTGCTGGAAGGCGATGAAATCGCTCGCAGAATCGTCATCTGGCGAGAGCAGTGCATCAAACACGGATGTGGTAGCGACCTCAAACTCATCCAATCGAGAAAATGCATTTGCTGAAAAGCCTCCGAGAAGAGCGAATCGATCCACACTCGGTGAAGATTAAGCATCATTGCTAGGGACAGGTCTTGAGCACAGGGATCCTGAGAGGAGGAGCCCTGTCCCTGATACTGAGGAGGTGGAGGAGGAGCCACTGGAGCAGGAGGAGCAGCTGGAGCAGGAGGAGGAGGAGCGTCCCTGGGTCTGTATTCTTTATGCTCTATGTCACAGGGAGCATTGAATTCAATTATGCTCTTGATAAGCCTCATTATGTAGGGAGCATAATAGATACTCTTAGTCTTATCTCCCTTGGAGGTGTCAATCTCCCTGAAAATAAGATCTATGACATCGAAGCGAGTGCCCTCCAATATGTACTGTATCACATTCCACACCCTCCCATGTATTTCATCATTGTTCCCACTCCTAGGGAAGAATGGCGATCTCATGATCTGTTAATAATACTAGGGAGGGAAGGAGTCTGTCACCTTACCGCAAGAGTGAGGATTATTCTGATCATAGAACTCATCTATTTGAGCAAGGTTTAGGGGTTCCTGCAAATGGATCCTTACACCCCTTGACTCCTTCAAACCTAAGGCATCCATGAACTGCTTTCTTGTAGCCTTTAATTTTCTATGCCCAGTCATCCAAACTAGCTTGTCGTAATCCGGAGACACGAAAACTGTTGCATAAAACTGTCTAATGACTTTTGAATGAAAGCTGCAGTTCAGAGAAACCAAGGTATCCAAACCTACATATTTGAAAAGTCTGTAAAGTCCGTTGTAGGTTGGATTCTGTGCCAGGTAGTTCCATTTGACATATCTGTGATTAGCAAATTTTTTCTTCGCATAGATGAGCTTGAATGCATCTTGCTGAAACTTGGTGTGGAACATACCCATTGTTGCAGATTCTGAGAACTGATACTGATCAACATGTCTCAATATTGTATATTCTTCACTTCTTAACCTTGAGACATCAAGACCAAAGAATTGAGACTCATCTGGAGCGTCCTCAGTATCATCTTCATCCTCCTCAACATCATTTCCAGCGTTCTCATCAAAGTCATTGTCGCTGCCGTTGTTATCCGAACTTGATTCCTCCACTTCTTCCATAGAAACGTCCTCAATGTCGTCCTCAACTGGAGCTTTCCCTCTGGATGAAGAAGGAGAAGGAGAAGGAGGGGGTCCACCCGAACGACTGGCCACGCGCTTGTTCGGCATAGCTCCTGGGAAGACAATCAAAGGATCAATCAAGGAATAATGGATAATAAACTTATGAATATACAATGGTGCCATCATGCTTTCTGGACACAGGCGGTCTGACTGCTGTCCACGGCCGGTCGGACTGCCACAGAGGCCGGTCCGACCGCCATTGTGGCGCCGGTCGGACTGCCACTGAGGCCGGTCCGACTGCCATGTGGCACCGGTCGGACCGCCGGTTACCAGAACCAGTGAGATGAACTTTGTGATTTTCACAAGTTTTCATCATTCAAGCAATGGCATCAAGTGCATTCATTTGTCTATTCAAAAACTACTTGCAGGACAAAGCTTTGCCACAAAATCTAGTGTACAAGATAGGATTTTTGACAAACCCTAGAATTTGGGGCAAATCACAAAATGAGGGTAATGCAAGTAGATCGAGGAAGCTTACTGGCTCTAATGAAGAGGAGTAACACAGGGGATGCCTCCTTGAAGAGAGGGGAGAGCCAAAAATCCGAAAGTTTGCAAGTTCTTCCCTCACCTAGGGTTCCAAAATGTGGGAGAGATAGCCCATCAATCCACAAAGTAATTGGAGGGAATGGAAGAGGAGATGAGGGAGAGCAAAATGATACCTTGAATCCCCAAATGGACGGCCGGAGGAGGAGATCCGAAGGGGAGGAGTTGCTGTCGGCTTGAGAGAGGAGAGAAGAAGAAGAACTCGGTTTGGGGAGAAAGGTGGAGAGAGAGAGAAGCTCTCGGGTGAAGGGTTTTTATGCCCTTCACGCAAAACCGGTCTGACCGCCGGGCCAACGCCGGTCGGACCGGTGGGGTTTCCGGTCGGACTGCCGACAGAGGCCGGTCGGACCGGGGACACACAGCCCGACACGATTTGATGAGAGGAGAGGAAAAGAGAGATTTGTTGTATTTTACTCCAAATCTTTGCACAATCAATCAAATAAACATCTTTGGAGTATTTCCAACTTATATAGCCCATAATAATAAAATTTAAAATAGTTTTTATAAATTTAGCTTTTGGTTTTCGGAAATAAAACATATTTCCAAGAACTTTCAATCAAAACATGCAAAAAGAGCAAATGAAGAATTTTAAAGCATCCAATTGCATGTATGAGTCATAAATACCATTATGAACATATTCATATGAAGAATTTTGGTTCATATGGAAAAACTCACTTAAGTGCTAGAAAGTGACCACTTAGGTCATAGTAGTATTTTGGACGAGTTTGAAAATCAAATATCTTTTTCTAGGTTGGTCTTTTGAAAATCCTTTGAATACCAAAAATATTTAGAATAACCAACTCTAGGATTTTCCTTTTGGCAAGATTTTCGAATTCCTTTTAGAATAGATTTTACACAAAAATCTAGTTTATGTCAAAAACAAGATACTATAATGTAGGATTTTGGCTAGAAACTCATTTTCACTTAAAATAGGTTTTTCTAAAGCCAAAACCTTTGGTAAATATTTGAAAAGCATTTGTATACCTTTTGCAACTAGTTTTTCAAAGAAATACTAATAATTATGAAATTTTTGACTTTTGGCTAAAAGGCTTATTTTTGAAAAACAATACTAGCACTTAATTTATTTGGGCACACTTAGGGATGTGAAATACATGACTATGATTTAGCACTCCCCCTTAATGTGCCACATCCATCTTGCTCAAGATATTTAAATAATGAACATTATGAACATAGAGCAAGAGTACCCCTCTTAAAATGATTTTCATGAAATGCAACCTACACAAAGCATAAGGGGCTAGATACTTCAATATAAGTACTTTTTACCGTAAGGGCATTGGTTCTTGATATGAAGTGATAATCATCAAGCTTGGCTCCAATTTTGATATATGATGAAATCCATCTTTATATGAATAAGCCAAGTCTCCAATGCCTCTCCAAGTACCTATTAAGCATTTAAGCGCATTTTGGTACCCAAAACTAGGTTGGGTCCACGAATGTTAGTCACAATAGATTTGGGCACCCAAATGGCCCTAGCATTAGTTTTATGTGTACTAACTATTCTAGCAAACACATTGCCATTAATATCCTTCCTAAGCAAATATTGATCATTATAAATAATGGGCTTAGGAGTGATACCTTTGGGACAATCCTTACTCATATGTCCCTTTTCCCGGCAATTGTAGCAAGTTCGAAGTTTGTATTCATCTTTTACCTTCTTTACTTGCTCCTTGCCGGTTCGCCTCTTCTTTGATGACAATTGCTTGTCATTCACCTTGTTAGGGCACACCGAGGCGAAATGGCCCTTTCCATTGCATCCATGGCACTTGACATTCTTCGTGTGTCTTGCATTGTGCCTTGTCTTGCTATTCTCCTTTTTCTTAGGAGTGAAGCCGACACCACTCTTATCTTGCAAGTATTTTTGCTTGCTCAATATTTCGTCGAGAGTGGCCTTCCCTTTATAGCTTCTTTCCAAGTCATTCTTCAAATTTTTGACTTGGGCCTTGAACTCATTGTTTTCCTCTACAATGTTAGTATTGCAAGATATGGAGGAAATATGAGCATCTATTTTGGAGCAACAAGGCATTTCAATTAAATCCTCACATGAGGTGGATACATTAACCTTAGATGAAATGCATGAGATAGAAGCTATACATGGCAAATCATCTAATAAATTACATTCAATGCCTTCGACAACGTTGATCACCTAACCAAAATTTGTTGAGTAGACGAATTCCCTTTCTTGACCAAGCGTCGCTCAAGGATCTCCATTGGTTTCGGTGCTCCTATAGTCAAATTGGTCAGTGTTGACAAATCTTTGAAAACCGGTGGGTAATTGGGAGTGAACATGCCGGACCCTAAATTTCTAGTTCGGGATCCACTGTGTCAATTTGTGCCATTCTCTGGATCAGTAGATAGCATACACAGATACATTCTTGGAATATTCACATACATCGCATTCACAACCAATATATTACATAACTAGTTGTACGACCACTGTTATACAAAAGGGCACAAGGGCCACCATCTATACGAGTACATAGTAGAGGTACGTGCAGAAGCAAAAAGAGGTGGTGGTGGATCCATTCACTCTGCCCACAGGCAAGCGACTGAGGGTCCCGGCCTAGACTTTATCTTCATCTCCACTGATTGGTTCATCCGCCCAGTAGTGGTCGTAGGGCTCCTGGTCGATTGACTCTGAAAGATTATATTGGACGAGTCTGAGTACACAACCGTACTCGCGAGCAAACACACAATGCAAGTTATCATAGATACAAGGCTAAACAAAGGAGGGCTCATGGTTCTTTTATTTGCATCAAGCCAAGTTTGAATTAGATCAATAGTAGAATACTCTACAACTTAGCAATTTTTAAGAACATGTTTCATAAAACGATTTTAGTTTGTAAGGTGCTATTGGAGATCCCATCTCCTATACCATCGAGTGGCTCCATCCACTCGATGTCCGGATAACCGGTAATTACCATTGGTCCATGACCAGGCCTTCACAAACCCCTAGGGTCCCACCCCAGCTTTTCATTGCACGACCACCCTCAAATAGTTTTATACAAAATGAAAGCTAGTTCAGGTGAGTTCCCAGCACCGCTCTTGGCCGTGAGCACGACTATCTCGATAGTTTTCTTACTCTGCAGAGTTTGTACACTTTACCTATAAGAGATAACCATCATGATATATACACATGTTTCCTTAGACATGTGAATCAGGGAAGATCATCACAAGGCCTTTACAATGCCCAACCTCGATGCAACCCCACCTGCTAAGGTTTCCACCGCCCGGAGCCACGCTCCCAGGAGGCCCCCTCTTGCGCCGTGTGGTTTTCCTGTGGCTTCTACCCATACCCACGCCACACACCATCCAGTGGCGAAGCCACGCTGAGGCAAACAAATTAGTTAGCCAGATCATACCCATTATAGACTTGTGGTCGTACTGTTTTTACATGAGTGGTCATCACAAGAATTCGGTCCTTTATTGACCTGGTCATCACGAGAGGTCATCACGAGATTTCGGAAAGTGTTTCGACTATTGGTCGAAGGAACTTCGACCATTAGTCGGAGAAGTTTCGACTATAAGTCGAAACAGTCTTTCAGTCAACCTGGTCGAAGAAATTTCGACCATCTAGCCAGAGGAGTTTTCGATTACCTGGTCGGAGAAGGTTCGACATGTTGGTCGAGGGAAGGTTTCGACTAACTGGTGATGGTGACCTTGATGAGTTGATTTGGCGGCAGCGAGCTCGGGGACTCCAGATACGGTGACGGCGACCTCGGTGAGCTAATCCGATGGCAGCAAGCTAGGTGACGCCAAATCCAGTGGAAATGGGCTCAGGGACAACGGCCTTCTTCTCCGTCGCAGGCGCCGGTGTAGGGCACCACTGGCAGCCTCACGCCGTCAGGGTGGAGGAGGACGCTAGGGACGCACTCGCGGAGCTCGCGCATGATGCGGAAGCACGCGCCAGCGATGGCACACTGCTGGGCGCAGCGGCAGTAGGTATAGAGCAGGATGAAGTAGAGTATGATGGAGACGAACGCCACGACGATGGCCACCCCCAACGAGATAATGAACTAGGACCGATCGGACATCAGGCCAACGGCCGAGTGTTTTTCCTACCGGTGGCAAAAAAAATTCAGAGGTGAGCGATACAACCGGTTACCGCCGGTAACCGGATTTTTTGGGAAAAAAATCGGCCAATTTCGGATTTTAAATTTGGAAAAAACAAATTCGAACAAAATTCAATTTTTTTTAGACAAAATGCATCAAAACCGAAAATTTCGGAGCTCATTTGAATTTACCGGCGGTAACCGGTCCGATTACGGTAACCGGCGAAATCTCCGCGAAATTGTTTTCACTGCGGCCGACAGCTCGTCTCCCGTCGCCTCATGTGCGTCATGGCCATGCTCTGGCCTGAGCGCACAAGGCGAGGAGAGAGAGAAAGAAACGCTAGGTCTAGGTGGAGAGAGAGGAGAGAATAATCTGGACCGTGGGGAGGTCAGGCGCGATGGCAGACCCAGCGGCGTGGCCCAGCGCCAATGTGGATCCGACGATGATGCGAGCGAAGAAAGGAGTCAACAGTGCAGCGCCGGCGTGGTCCCCCAAATGACCTGAAGGGCAAAATCAACAATTCACCAATCTTCTCTCTCCTTGTTCGCCCAGAAATGATATTGTAACGCCCCGGTGATAATGATCAGGGGATCATCACCCATGGCCAGAACGCCACAATAATAATACATGGTTCACTCTAGGCAGTGAAAATGGGTAAGAAAAAAGATGGTGATGTTCCAAGTCGATACTCAAAAATAGGTAGATCCTAGGTAAAATTCAACATGTTGGCATCATGCCATATTTTTTAAGGTAATAGACCAATCAAAAGCTGATCACTCTTGGAAGCAAAATCAGGTGCGAGCAACGTTGGGAGCCGGAGCGCCGCCGCCACCACCGCCAGCAGGACGAGGACCTTGGCCTCCGGGTCTTTCCTCCTGCAAAATAAGAGGCAACTAGTATCAGCCACAAGGCCACAACATCATATGCATAATCAAGACCACTTACAAAAGATGTTCAGAGTTCAGACAAAAAGAGCAAGTACAGTAAGAAATGGATTGAACTAACAATGAATCATAATCAGCCTTCCTAGCAGAACAAATGCACAGCCATGCCTTCCTCCAAGCATCCATTCTAGGATTGTGCTTATGACAATTGAGTATTGACAATGTGGCTAGGCAATTTTCGGCATTCCTAGAATGATTTCGACCGCATATATATCTCAACCACCTTGACCTAATATCGAGGGGCTCATCCAAGAACACCATTGGTGCATTTGATCGCAACATGGAGAGAGCTATCAATATACCAAGATTGCTTGTTTTTAGTGTAACCTGTGTTTGGCCCATCAAGCATGACTGCATGGATAGAGCATTTTACTATCACTATATGCAAAATATTTGAGTAAAAGAGCACAAAACAATCTTCACATCGAACATTTCCCATCCTAAATGATCAGCTAAACATGTCGATTGTCAGCCAATTGTGAAATGGACGGTATGAATGTTAGGGATCGGTTCATCCCACAGGCACTATGTACTGCCACCGGGGCAGACGTGCAGTCCCAATAATGCTACGCGAGGCATGTCAATGCTACACGAGGCATGTCAGTTACTTTTGCTAAAATGATACTTTTCAACAATCATATAAATGAATATTCACCATTTTACATTTAATAAAAAAAAGATTGGTCATGGTTCATAAAAGGTTAGATCATAAGCAGATATCGCTACGAATGAACGTACTTTTAGTGAGAAAGACGAGGCATCATTCTGATCTGATCAAGCAGTGTGGACAAATAAACTGAAACTAGCCTGTGTTACCAACTAAACACTACAAACTAAATACAAAACTAAAGGAAGCTGATTGGTATGGCGCAAGGCCGTAAGCACTTACCCTGCGGCGGAAGAAGCGTTCCGGCGGCTTGCGGTCCCTCCGGGCCTCACGGGAGCGGACACGCACGATGTGAGCATGGATGGCGCAGGACACGCAGTGATGCACCTTAGCATACAGCTTGGGGAGAACGTATCCTGCAACGAAACATATGTCAATTATGCCATCAACGCAGGGGGGGATGAAAGACCACCGTGCGTATACTACTATCTCGAATCATATCAAAAGCGGGAAGGGAAGCGCACCATCATGGACGCACGCCTCCTGGACATCCCTGACGGCCGCCTGCTCCACGATGTTCCTCACCAGAAACCTCTTGATCGCCTTGTCCTGAACCACCCAAGAAACCCATCAAAATCAACACACAGATCCGGCGATTCGCGCACAAGGAAGGCGAACAGGACTAGGGCTACGTGCTCCGCCTTACCTTGGGGCAGCACTTGGCGCAGTTGGAGCAGCGGATGTACTTGACGTGGCCGCGGCCGTGCTTGTTGCGGCCGCCATTCCTGCGCTTGAAGGTCTGTGGCAGATAGCGAGCGAACAGGTCAGACCAGCGTTGGATGGCGTAACGCGGGTGAGGTGTGAGGAAAGGAGATCGCTACTTACCATGGCGGTGGATGGGAGGCGGCGTCTGGTTCGAGCTCCGAAGCCTCCGAATACTCCTCCTCTAGGGTTTGCGCCACGCGTGGCACTTTATATGCCTCCTGGTGGCAAGAAGTGTAGTATCCTGGCTGTTCGCTAGACCTGGTCAAATGAACGGCGTGCCAGGCTAGCTAGGTAGACGGGTCTCGGCATGGCGGTTCATGGATTTAGCCGTCACTTAGACACGGCACGCCGAGCTTATGATCCGTTTAGCCTGTCCGAAAAAGGGTGTCCGCCTTCTCCACCTCCGTCATGCGTACTACTGTGCGTGTCCAAGTTGTCATTAAGGATATATTAGAGCCACGCGGTTCATAAGCGAAGGCGTATAAACGGTTTTCCGCTTTGCCGCACGTTACACGCTATCCCTTCGTGAAGGAAAGGAAGCGAAGAGCCGACGATATGTATTCAACGAGGAGGCAGGTCCTACTGAGGAACAAACATTGCAACATACAGATTTCAGGCAACAGACAGGGCATCTTATTTCAGTGGCCAGAGAACTTTTACAGTATAATAGTATGCAAATGATTTTGTATTTTTTTATCGTCATGATAGTCACTAATGACTGCATACAAGATGCACTTCAAGGGACATTCAGAGTTCAGAAGCTAAAGTGGCTAGGGCAAAAGTGCTGCTGTAAACTGCTCCGCTTCCTCTGCTTCACATAAACCCAAGGTCCAGAGGCATCCAAATGTCTAGAAGCCCTTCTGCAGGAGCGGTTGCTTCAGAAGCCTATGCGAATGCCGTCAGAGCAGTGCGGTGTACCGTGAATGCAGAAGATGGTCATGCATCCAAATCTCTGTTCGAGTTCCAAACTGGTCCTTTGGTCACAACACCATCTGCAGCTTTAGCCAACCCGTTCTGTACCAGGAGAAGAGCATCTGCTTCACCTTGTTTCACCTGCCATCGTTGATGAAACAAAAGTGACTATAATAAGAAAAAAAGCCAGCGTCTATTGATTGGATAGAAGAGGGATGTAGGCATAACTGCGGGTCTGCAAATGTCACATTTGTATAGCCAGGGAGCATAAGAAGAGAATATGATAACCTGGGTATGGAACTGCGGAGATGACAATTCGAGTGCCTTCTGTTGGCTCTCCATCAAGCAGAAGTAAGAATACAAGACCATCCCTAGCAAGGCAACAAGAATCCCTACGATATTCCTCCAGCTAAATGGATCGTGAAGTAAAACATATCCAAAACCAAGGATAAGGCAAGTTTTCAGATGACCCAGTACTTGGTATGTTACAGGAGATGTTTTCCCGATTACAAGAAATGTGCTGAAGTTTACGGAGACAGATATTAGGCATGAAAGAACGATGAATACCTGACAAAAAAGATAGTGGATAATTGAATAGATAAATTATCGGATAATAACACATTAGTAATTCAGAAAAAGGAGCGTTAGGTAAAGAAATGCTCACAAGGATTTGACGTGTGTACTTGAAAGCAAATACATTCTGGTTAGTAAGAAGACCATCGAGAAATGGACCGATAACAAAAAGAGTCAGCGCTTGGTATGGGCAAGATTGGTAGAGAAGTTGAGTAGAAGAAACTTTGAATTTCTTCTGGATTGTGTTTGTCATCTAGCAGAATTGGTTAAGCTCTTTTTTAGAACATACAATTGGTTAAGTTCTTATCTTACAGTGAAGGAAATTGGAATAGCAGAAGAAAAGATGGAAGTGAACCTTGTCAATAGACAATACTGAATCCAAAGAAATTTCAGTTGATAAATAATATGGAAAGCAGACTATAACGGAGTTTGTTACTTGAATCTGAATAACAAAGAATGCTTGAGGATTTTGGATGAACCAAAGTTAATACAAACTAATCCAGAGGCAATATGACAAGTTGGCAACTACACTACTGAACTGTCTATATGTCTCAGAGAGTCTCTATTATCTAACCAACAAAATGGAGTTAAACGCCAATGAATATCCTCTGTGATGTCATTGTTTAAAATCAAAAGATTTTTTAAAGCCTTATCATAGTAATGACTAAAATTCTTTATCTAATTTCTAATGTCACATTGACATATTTACAGTATGTTAATTTGTCATCCAGTTTATGCCTGACATTGACTGATACAGGTGTAGGCATATCTGTATATCAAAATAGAAAACAGAGAATGATAACTATCCATATCATCAAGCCAAGATAACCTCCGCAGTTGTCATGAGCTAGTGACATGTGTCTGATTTTGTATCCATAAAGAAAAGAAATCAAGTGCCGTCTCATTTTTCTAGTAGAAATAATACTCAATTGAACTTCATGTCTTGTTTAAAGGATACAATTTGTGAGATGCATGTGGTAACAACAGCAAGCAGAGACAACACAGATCCCAAACGATTGAGCTGCAGATCTGTCACTGTTGCAATACCCACACCAAACAGAAGAATTGCCAGTGCCATTTGGATGCTCCGGCTGCATCAAGGGCAAACATTATTATAATTTGTGGTCTAAATTATTGAACTGGAGTAATGGCTAGGGCTGCAGACATGCGGCCTGCAGTTATTCATCACTTCAAATATTCAAATACCATGTATGTATTTCTTATGAGTACCAACAAGGATCCAATATTTACTAGTTGATGATTCTCATATGTGATATGATAAGGCAAGACTTGGATCGGACCTGAATGTCTTCCTGAAGAATAGAGTCTCCAATGATACGGTACAAGGAATTATTGCCAGCTTAGTCATCTGATACATTTTATAGAGTGAGACGGCTAATACAAAGCAGGGAACTAGTGACAACACAAACACTTAAAATCTCTAGATGAAGAACATTTTAAAAAAGCCTGGTTGCATGCATTTCCAGAAGAGAATAAACTTTAAAACAAATATGATTGTATCAAAAAAAAAAGTGCCAATTAAAGTGGTGTCATGTCGTCCCCTAACCAAATCAGGAGTGTCATGTCGTCCCCTAACCAAATCAGGAGTACATTAAATTCACTATCATTTTTATTCTTTGGATTTTGGAGTAGTATTGTTTTGTAATCAACTGTACTGTGTTGATATTTAGATGCAACATACATCAAAGTCAACTGCTAAATTTCCAGCAGAAATTTAATTTTGAAAACTCCTAACAGTTTATATCTGCAGAAGATGAATATGTTAATCGGAAATAGAAAAAAAAACAAAAAGATGCAAGATTGGTCTGAATTCAGAAAAGTAAACCAACCTGGTAAAAGCCAACAGAGTTGAATCCAAGGCTCAGATTAAGCAAACCAATAGATATGCCATTTAGTATTCCAAATCCGATGACTGCCTTGGGATCAAAATCTTTGTTGTCGAAAAGTTTCATCTGAAGAGCCACATGGAGCGAACAAAATGTCACCAGGAGATGCCAGCTTGTCAGCGTAGTAGCTGAAAGAAACCAGGACAGTTTTTGTCAATTTTGCATCGTCATATCTAGTGAAAGTTCAAGTTCACTTCAGTGCCCTATGTTGATCTTTCATGCAAACTAGTCTGCAGTTCGCTTAAGCAATTCCAAGAACACCTGGTGTGCAAACTCATTTCTATCCCTCCAAACTCGTATCAACGCCCCCGTTAATGACAAAAGGATCAAAGTCGCTGCTAGTACATCGCAGGCGTTGGAGACGCGGGAAGATTGTAGCGTCAAACACTCCCTAGTTCTACCATGATTCCATGAACAAACTAGACGACAAGAAACTAGAGCGCAAGAAGCTAGGCGGCGCGCGCTCACCGAACGTGAAGCCGAGGGTGCTCATGAGCGCCTTGTTGCAGATGACGATCGACACCGAGGACACCACCGACAGGCCCAGCGCCCCCACCGTCCCGGACATCCCGCCCTCCGCAACCCCCATGCGCCACCGCAAAGAGAGAGACGAAGCCGATGACGGGTGGCGGAGGGGAGGAGGCAAAAATCTGTAACGTGAGAGCTCTGCCTCTGCGTGCGTGGTGGGCCTGGTGGCTGTACGGCTGTGGTCTGTTTCGCGTAAAATTTAATGGATTTGTTCGGGTTCAACGAGCGCTGGCCTGGCCCGGCACAGCCGCACGGTGTCTCTCAGGTGGTGTCAGGCGCAGCGCCGCAGCGGCATAGGTGGTCAAGGTCATCGTTTTCTGCAACGGGCGGCGCGGGGTGGGTGTTTGTCTCAATTGTGCCGTTACACGTCGTGATCGTGAAAATGACTCTCTTTCTTCGTGTCATATTTATAAAAATATTAGCTCCGCTTCACGTCTATAGTACAGACGTGTGGTGTTTCGATACATCCGAACGAGACCGTGTCAGCACGGCCACTGCTCGTTTTCGAGTAAGTACAATAACCCTTCTCCGCATAAGTATCGTGTGGTCGCTGCTGTCCCCTTAGCTTGGAGTGCTGCGGCCCGACTGCGCCTTCGGACTTCCCACCGCCAATATAGGAGGAGCACCTTTGCACCGCTATAAATACCGGATCGAACTCTCGCACTCGCTTATCAAGTTTTCGTTCTCGCGCTCGTTGCTGAGAACACAGATAATATAATTAATTTTTTTTGAGATTAAAATTCGAAGCAGTTGTTAAATCTATAGCAGTTTCCCCGAGCAGGTAATTTTTTATCCGCTACAGTTGTCGTTACTACCGTAATCATAGTTATTCATCTTACTTAGATAGTCCCTATTAATGTAGCTTGTATTCTTAATTAAATGGTACTAATAATTAAGTCTTAGTCTTTTACTATTAATAATTTAGTCGTAATTAAGTGGGTTATTTGAGTATGAATTAGTTAGTGGTTAAAATTTAGCGGAAATTAAATAGTCGTCATAATTAGTTTAGTGGTAATTAATTAGTCGTAATTAGTTTAGTCTTAATAAGTTTGTCATAATTAATTTAGTAGTAATGAATTAGTCATAATTAATTTAGTGCTAATTAATTAGTCGTGGTTAGTTTAATGCAATTAGTTAGTCATAATTAATTTAGTTGAAATTAAATAGTCGTAATTAATTTAGTAGTAATTAATGAGTGGTAATTAATAAATCATGTTGGTTTGAGTCGTGGTTTATTAGTAGCAATTACACTACTAATGAATTATTTGTAAGTAATTTTCAGACAAGTATTCAATTTATTGCTATTTAATTAATTATTTGTATTTCATTACTCATTTAATCGATTACTTGCATGCAATTTATCGTCATTGTTTGTGCCATGGGTAATTACTAACGATTAAATTACTTGTAATTAAATACTATTAATTAGTTCAGTCATATTAAATTTGTGGTAATTACATACCATGTTTGTTATATCTCGTAGCGTAGATCGGGTTGTTGTGGCTTTATGTAACTTTGAACAAGCAAGACTTGGTAGTGTTTTATGGCGACGATCTCGTACGGGCCGGACCCAATGAGTTGGACCTGTCGAGATGCCAGTACAAGGTGGTCCGGACACAGAGGCTTGATGTGATGGATATTCATGAGTTTCGGAGTTGCATCCGGAGGGAGTTCGACGCGAAGCTAATGACGAAGAAACTTGTTATCGAGGGGATCACCTGCACGAAAGGCATATGGGAGCTGGTCAAGGTGAATAGAAGCGTAGCATGGGGCCAGTACATGTAGATTGTCTCCCAGCCCGAGGCAGCGATATACGGGAAGTCGATGGTGTACGTGAATTTCGTACGTAAGGCGCCGGGGAACCTTGATGATGTCGGGGCCTCGGAAAGTGGGCAACCGTAGGCGGAGCTTGAAGATGGTAACACGGAATAGGCTGTCTCAGAGGGAAGACTTGCGTATAATTTTATGCAAAAATGAGGGGATAGAACTGTGTTGGTCGGCCCGCATTGACTGTCATGAGTATCTACAGGGCCAGCCTCTCGGATTTGAGTCCAACGAGAACGTCGACCCAGGCTCAGATGCTAGCGAGGAGGACGCACACTATGCTGGTGGTCCAACTCGCATAATTCTATCATTGGATGTGCCTTATGTGGCATAGAGACTTGATAATATTGCAATGCCTTCCCTCATACTATCGGAAGAAGAAGGGTCCCAATGGGGGTTTGATGCCGACACCCTCTTAGTTGGGAAGCACTTATCTAGAAAGGCGGTCGTGCAACAAGCTATAGTACGATACGCCTTGTCAATCAGCCATATGTACCGGGTGCATCGGTCTAACTCAGGATATTATGCAGTGAAGTGCGTAGTGGAAGGCTACCCTGGCAAGGTTAGTGCTCACCGAGCAAAGTTCTCTGGCTTGGTCTTCACGGTCAAGGCGATGACCGAACATACTTGTGAGCTTAGCGAACCCCTGTGGCAGCATCAGAACGTGACTTCTGCATATGTGGCAAGCCTCATCAGCCACCTAGTTAAAGAGGACGTGTCCGTCTCCCCAAGATGCTGAGTTGGAAGTTGTCAATCTGGTTGGTTATCCAGTCAGTTACAAAGGTCAGACGAGCCAAGCAAAAGGTTATCGAGTCCATGTTCGGGACATACAAAGAGGCATACAACCTTGTGCCGAGAATGCTTCACCAGATTGACGAAGCAAACCCCGACACATATATAAACAAACTTGAAAGTCAAGATGTTGATAGAGACCCCAACTGATTCATATTGGACCAGATGTTATGGGCTTTCGCCCAGGGAATAGAGGGCTTCAAGTTCTATCGTCCTGTACTCACGATAGATTGCACTTTCCTCACGGGGAGGTACAAGGGAACCATTCTCACCACAGTGGAATCCAATGCGAATGATCAACTTCTCTTGGTTGCTTTTTCCATTGCAGAGAATGAGAGTATATCCAGTTGGTTGTGGTTCCTGGGGAATGTGAAGCGGGTGGTTGTGGGAGACCGTCCCAATATATGCCTTATCACCGACCGCAATATTGGGTTCTTGTCGGCTCTTAACACCATACGGAATGGGACGAAACCCTCTCACCATTGGAACGACGTGGAAATCCGGTGGTGCATGAGGCTAGGGTAGGAGGGGCCGACGGGGAGGAGGCAAGCAACGAGAGGGGTGGCGTGGGCGAAGTGGAGGATGGGACGGCGAGGATGAGTCGAGGGAGGGGGCCAATATCACAGGGAAGGGGGCGGCTGTGAGGAGAGGGGAGCAGTCGGCGGCGAGGCAAGGGAAGAGGAAGCGGTGGCGCTGGGAAGAGGAATGGAAAGCAAAAGGTAATGTACTGAGGAAAAGCGAATGGCAGAGAAAACCAGGAAGAGCACAGTAGCAAAGGAACAGGGATGTGAGGAGGGCGAAGACCGAACGCGAGACCGAATAATTGCCAGAAGCATCGCGTGTCCTGCCCACCATGACTGCACCGCTCCCAACGCGGAGGCTGGGCCACACGGCTACAGCTCCTGATGTAGAGGGCGGCGGAGCCTGCGCACACGCATGGGCTAACGGGACAGGCCGAACAAGTCACAGTGCCCAAGAAACGTGTCAAAGAAGAAACGCGAGAGCACGGGCGAAAGTCCCCGGGCGAAGAGGTCATGGCGATAGGGAACCGTGTAAAACGAGAAATGGACGCTATCCACGAAAGACCAGCGCTGAAGGCGGACGCGCGTGCGCGCATGAGCGGGTGGATGCACGTACGGGGCAGTTCTGCGAGCGGCATTTCCCCGGCTTTAGTAAAAGGATAGATTAGCTATTGCTAGAATGCTAGATACTGCTCTGAGGACTAGGAAGAGTTTGGTGACCTAGTTGGACTGGAACATAGCAAAGCTGCTTGTCATACTTGCAGCTTGCTAGTTGATCTATCAAAAGTCGATCTAACCTAACTGAATGCTCTACTCACGAACCATATAGCCAGAAGTCAGACCTGGGCGCACGGCCTGTTCCAGCCCAGCTATTAGATGGGTCGTATCGGGCCGAGCCACGTGCCGGAGAGGCGGCCTAGGCACGACCTATTGGAGTTTCATGTCGTGTTGGGCCGGCATGAGCATGTTTGGTCCATCGGGCCAAGTCTGGTCCGTTTGGCCCGCCGAACCAAAAAAATTAGAAAATTGTGTAGAATTTAGAAGTAGACATGGAAATTTTTAAAAAATGAGACAATCATATTGAAAATGTAATGAAAAGCTTTATTAATGTCCAACTGACTTCCTCGTTAAAACATTCACCAAGTAAAAACTCAAATTGAGAAAACCTTTGCAAAGGAAAAAAAGAGTACAGCCTATACCTCTACAATTCTACATACATGATACATCCTTATTCTATGTCTCGGTGTCATTGTCTAAGTATAGATTTTCGAATACCTTCGACAACTCTGGGATTTCCACAGCGTATTGTGTTTGTGAACCCTTCACAGATAGAAGTATCTCCACCATCTCACTTGTGAGACTTGGTCTTCTCTCCTCTAATTTTCTTCCAAAGAGACTGAAAGCAGACTCGGGGGAAACCATCGAGACAGGAAAAGTTAACACATCACGTACAAGTATGGATAGCACGAGATATGTTAACTTATGTGCTTACCACCATTGCAAGATTTCTAAGCCTTCTGAATTGAAATCCACCGTATCGCTATCCAGATAGATTGATAGTTCTCTGCTCCTTGTAGGTCTTGGCTGAGCAAGCTGCGGTGTAGAAGAAGAAGATCTGGACCTGTAGGAAGAAGCACCAAAAATTTCCCCACATATTTGTCTTGCTACTTGAGGTGGGGGCTACAGATGTCGTTGTGAGCAGACTCCCCGGAGCTTATTTTCGTACCTTTGGTAAACCTTGTATAACCGAGAGCGAACTTCTTCAAAATAGTCAATATAGTCTAGCCTCTGAGCATCACTAAGAAGTTCAAGTACACTACCAAATGCACCAAGTTTACCCCTAGGATCTAAAAAAATACAAATGCATATAGGTAAGGGATTTCTCTCCAATATTTAAGGTATTTAGATTTTATGAAAACAATAGCATCGCGTAAAACTATATCATTTTCATACATTTTTAATTGAGAAGCGATATGTAAAATAGTATGCACAATTATAGGAGATGTTGGATAGTACACATCGGACAATGCGACAGTGGCCTCATAAAACAATTCTAAAAATCCTAGAATTTTCTCAGCAACGAACCAATGTTGCTCAGTCAATAGTATACTACCGTCAGCGCTATGATAGTGCGTTTGAATAAAAACAGAAAAAGTGCTCTTGCATGGTGAAAGACTCTTAAGCATGAGGTAAGTAGAGTTCCACCTTACCTCTATGTCCAAACCGAACTTTCTTGGACGTACACCCATCGCCCTGCAGAAATTCTTATATCGTGCTATTCTTACGTTAAAATTATTCAAGAAAGAAATCACATCGTGAAAAGCTCTAATATACGGACTCAACCTCTTCAAACCATATTTGACTATAAGGTCGATAATATGACAAGCGCATCGTTGATGTAGCAAGAAGGAATCAACGTATGTACTCACACAGGAGTAATGTCCATAGCCATAGAGTTTGAAGCGGTATTGTCTAAAGTAATTGAGACTATTTTATTTGTAAGACCAAAGTCTTCCACAACTTTGATAATACAATTCACAATATTCTCACCCGTGTGTGCTACATCAATTAATTTCAAACCTATAATTTTTTTCTCAATTACCCATCGTCATTAACATAATGCACAACCACACTAAGGTAATCTCCTAGTCCGACCACTCCATATGTCTGATGTCAAGGCCATCGAAAATATGCACGTAATAAATAGTTCCTTTATTTTATTACGACGTTCATTACATTATTTTATTAGATCTCTAGTTGTTGTCTATCTAGAAACGAAAGAAAATATAGGATTATGTGCAATCCTATTGTAATTTTGGAAAGAAACAGACTCACCAAAACCTAACGGAAAATCTCCAGAAGTAATTAAACGACAAACTAATTGGGGGGCTACCTAAGGATCATAGTCCTAGCTACGTACCGTATCATCAAGGTTGTATTTGTAGTTGCGTCTGTCTCATCACCAATCCTTGCTTCGCCTTACATCTTGTGGCATGTCTTTGCAAGAGCCCCGTTCCACATGTAAACTTTACAGACAATTCATTGTGACGATTTTTACAAATAGCATATGGTACCTCATTTGCCATCGTGTCTTGCTTGGTTGTCCTGTCAAAATTCTACCATACTCCCGATGTAGACGGTCTCAATCTCTTTACTCCGGTTGCCGTGGAGCCTGATGTTGCCTTGGAGCCTAATGACGGAACTTTCAGTGAAACCTCCGGTTGGCTTGCGGCAGCCGCAGCCGTAGCCGCCTACATGGACACAATTTCCTTTGGTGAAAGTCTGTAATCACCAAGAAAAAAGCTGTCGTAAGGACTGTCCATATCAAAAACTGTAAAATCGAAACTAACATTATTACTACTTTCATCTTAGCATAACAAACACTAACAATAAAAGTATGCAAAAAATAGTATTGTACCTCTTTTGCTAACTTGCTGTCGAAAATTGAATTTTCTAAATTTTGGCATAAATTTATTGAATTTTGCCAAATTAACTCAACACCAATTTGAATTTGCACAACATAATTTCAAAGAGGGAATAGAGAATGAAGAGGTGCTGAATGAGGGGGTATTGTAGCTATTTATAGAGGAAAAAATTATGATGTTTTGATTTTTTTTTTGCTACATTTTATTATCCAAACGGTAAAAAACGGTCACAAAAACAGGCAAAAATGCCCAACAGCCATATTCTTCTCGGGCTGTGCCGTGTCGAACACGCCCACGCAGGTCGCCCCACCTTATTCTTCCCCAAGTGGTCCTCCACACTTGCAGCGTGCCGCACCCGCACTATCGCACCGCATGCCTCCTCTCCTTCTCTTAGTTCCGTGCGCCGCCTCCTAGTCTCCTCACAGCTCCGGCCATCCGCGCAGCCTCCTCTCCTTCGTGCCTCTTGCCCTCTTCATCCGCAAGACCGCACAAGTGAGTCATATCATACTCGGACCGGGTCTACAGTATCATGCCTCAGGCCGACCCGACAAGCACGGCCCATCTAGCCAGCTCTACCAGAAGTCAAGGTTTTTCTCTACGATTTCACTGTCCAATCCTTCGAATACTTATCTTGAGATTTGCACTGGCAAAACGGCAGGTAAACAAACATAGTCAGGCGACGGTGACGGCCTACCAAACATGCGGACTCCCACACCTTCGGAAGGCCAAAATTAGCATCTCTCTCCAGCGTTATCCTCATAAACGGCCTAACTGCAACGACAATTTGCCAATTTGGCAGCGATTCAGCCAACCCTGAACCAATCAATACTAACGGACCGATGGACTAGTATATCCTCTAAACGAACGAGAAGGTGCTAGTAACAGAGTAAAACCTCAGCTATCCTGCAGTGCATTAGCGAGGAGTCGCCATCAATTTCAGTTGGAAGTTTAGAATTCGATCCGGCTACCAGATGACTTCGGTGCTGCTAGACTCTGTAAAGTTCGCTTGTTAGGTCTGTCGAGATAATTGAGACCAGTGGACTTGGCGTTTATTTAGCATACCGAAACGAAACAGAAAAAATCTACTGGAAAGTCAAGCTGCCTTTGGCGATGCAAACACACTTTCACAACCGCAACTATGGAAACATAGGAAGTGAGCAGATTGATGCCCAGCATCTTGGAGATGCCTCTGCGACAAGATTAGCACGATGTTCCCCGCAAGCAGAAACAAGTTCACATCCGCTATAT
This sequence comes from Hsuehochloa calcarea, assembly GCA_036346395.1. Classification (NCBI taxonomy): domain Eukaryota; kingdom Viridiplantae; phylum Streptophyta; class Magnoliopsida; order Poales; family Poaceae; genus Hsuehochloa; species Hsuehochloa calcarea. The sequence continues at coordinate 71,147,684 of CM070594.1, read as the reverse complement.
TTGACGAAGTACTCCAGACGGCACCAGAACTGCATCTGTGGACATATGTTCTAGTGGGCCGGATCTATAATTGGCTGGGAAAGTCCAAGCCGATACTCTGCTCCGGGGTAGATATGGGTCACTTTTATTATATGGGTCATTCAGAAGTGGCCAGCCTCAAGTTTTGCGAAGTGGAGAGCTGAAGTTAAATAACGTGTCCGCCCATGTTACATATGTATAGCCCATAGGCTGCCCTTCTCCGATTTTTGCCTGCAAGTTCTCCAAATCCCCAACATTTTTTTTTTAAAAAAAAACTCAAACATAAAGGAATTTACAAAGTTTGAGTTAACCAGTTGTGAAAACTTCTCCTTCTATAGAAGGCCTACTGATAAAACGTATTATTGCCCACTCTCTGCAAACCTACCGTCGTCACGAGTAGGGATGGCGATAGAGCACTGCTTCCCGATAAGCCATGAGAAATTCATTTATTAGGGGATGGGTACGAGGGCGATTTTGTCCCGTTAACTTATATCTGGATGGGGTCCTGAATGACACACCCATCCCGTTCTCTGTCATACCCTCAATATACACCCATGTACACGTAAATTGATACATCTACATATATAGGTATATATTTTGTCTCTTAAGTAATATACTTTTATATAATTTATATTATATAACTCATTTAGTATTGTTCTACCATATTATGTATCAATAAATTTACATATTTCTACATAGTCATACGATAAATCTATGAGATTATCTCCGTGTCATTCAAATTTATTCCCCGGTTACTGGTATGGGAACAAAAGAAAAACCACCGTGCGATAGCAGGTAAATAGCATTCCCCTTTGGAGAATAGCCGGATGCCATTGGTCACGAATTGATAAGGCGACAGAGGACGTAGAACAACTGGTTATCAAATCACAAACACGTCATATACATACACCATAAACTAGCATAGCTCATGGCCCCAAAAGCACAAGAGTACCCCACAAACATCTCCCACCCATGTGGCCGGATTCGGGAGTTACAACTTACAATGTAACGACAAGAGTTACAAGACATCACTCCCTGTAGTTCTACAATATCCTTAAACTGCCATTGCAATTCTTAAAGCAAGGCTAAAATAATGCAGAAAATACTCAACCCCGTAACTTATTTATCTCTACCGTCCTACGAGAGAGAGGGAAGGCCAAAGCGGGTGCTAACAAGCAGCCTCAGAATAGCCAAAGCTTCTTCTTTACTATAACGAAGAGGTTTCCTTCTCTTGCTCAAGCTCCAACAAATGGCGATTTCACATCATCGATCACCCTGCAGAATCAACCTAGAACTGGCCTCCTTCGAAGGACTGGCCGAACTGCCAGCCCGCCGGCACGACGTCGTTGCTGGTGAGGGTGCGGCCGTCGCTGGCGGTGACCTGGAAGGAAAGGCTCTGGCCGTCGAGGTTCGAGTTGCTCTGCCAGTTCTGGCCCCAGTTGCGCGACATGGGCTGCCAGCCGGTGCTGGAGCCCTTGATCGAGACGGACTGCACGTCGCCGGCGCCGCCCACGTTGGTGACCAGCACCAGGTTGAAGTAGGAGTGGCCGTTGATGGTGAACCTGACCCCGCCCTTCTTCACACAGGGAACCCTGCAACACCATCAGTAAGTAAAATTTTGCGAAAGTTCAGGCCTATGACACGGCCAAAGTTACCTATTGGTGATTCGATCGTGCAACTTGCAAAATCGACATCGAGTAACATGGAAGCCAATGTGACGCCAAAACTACTATTCCCAAACAGCACGTCAAGTTGCCGTCAATCGTAATCGTGCGTGCATGGCTATAGCCTATAGCCTACAGCGGAAACAAACAGGAACCCAACCAAATCTGCAGGTTGGCCCACCTAACATGGCCTGACCCGATCGATCGACCAGGGACCCGGGTTTAGTCCGAACCGACACGAGCTCCAAAGTTTCAACTTGCAAACAGTTGCGATCCGTTCTCTTTCTAAAAAAAAAAAACACACACACACACAGTTGCGACCCGTGACAAGTAACTGGCTCACCTTCTGTACGCGACCGGCACGATGCCGGCGCGGTACTGAGCAATCTGGAGGAAGGCCGGCTCGGCCATGTCGAAGTGCGGGCGCGGCGGGTTGCACCAGCCGCCGTCGTCGTTGGGCAGCGCGTAGTTGGGCGGGCAGAAGTTGGTGGCGGTGACGGTGATGGTGCCCGGCAGGCACGACTGGCCGTCGTTGTCGCACCGCAGCTCGTAGCACGATCCGCACGCCGCCCCGTCGTTGAACAGCGCCGTGCTCAGCGCCGCCGTGTTGGTGCCGTACCCATTGCTGTACATATTCCCGTAGCCGCACGCACCGCCTGCCAAAACGTAGCGCAACACGATACACGCACGCACGTTTATCAGTTAACGCGGTCGGTGACGGACAATCTCTGCTACTACTCGTGCCTTTGCTTTGTAACGGGCCGGGTATATATATGTTACGAGCTCACCCATCGTGCCGGACGCATCGCCGCCGCCGTAGAACGTGGCGTGGGCGCTCTGCCACGAGCCGTAGTCGCCGGCGGCCCGCCGGGCAAGGAAGCAGAAGGCTGAGAAGAGGAGGAGCAGGGCATTGGCGGAGGCCATTGCGAGGAGGAAGCAAGCTGATGCGTCCTACACAACCTTAATTTCTAGCTAGCTAAAGCCACCAGCTTAGGAATCGATGGTTGCTTGGCTGTGAAGAGAGTGGTGCGCCCGGCGCAGGTATTTATAGGCGACGCGTCAGTGCTCCCGGCAGTTGGAATCGTTAATAGCTTTGCGGAACGGCCGGCAGTGCCTGGCCCTGAGCCACCGCGCGCCGACCACGAGGCCACGACGGCAGTTAACACATACAAATCACTGAAAATCAGGCGCACATGCTAGTGCTCGTCGGACGCTGCACACATCGATCACATGGAGACACCAATTCGTGCTCGTGTGTGTGCAGGACGGGGCCCAGTTAATCGCGCGCGCGGCTTGCATATGCATGCATGCCCACATGCCACATGGTTCTCAGAATCTATAGGCCATGAATTTAGCGGGTGGGAATTAGGGGGGGAAGTGGGAGATCTTAATAATCATGTGATTATGTGAACCAGATTCCCGTACGCACCACGATACTCTAGCTCTCTGCCTGTGGATTATCGGAGATCCACACGACCGCACGCGTGCTCCCTCCCTCTCGTGGATGGGCGCCATACGTTAACTTGCGACTGCAGCATGGGCTGTCTTGTGGATTCGTGTACGTGTATTATACATGCATGGCATGCAAGATCTTACGTGCTATGACAGGCAGGTGCCAAAGGTCTTACAGTTGATTTAATGCAATAGTTCTAAAGTAAACCACTAATTTAGTGATGCTTGATCAAGTTGCATGCAGATTAATGTGAGACGAAAAGAGAGCAAATGACAACCAGTCGTCCTAAAGTGTTAGCCGTGTTCATGGATGCCTTCCCTTTCCAGCGGTAGTGAGAGCTTCTCGAGAGATTCCAAACTTGCCGCCTTCAGCTCAGCCCTTTTGTTGGATAATAACGGAAAACTCGTAGCCGGTCGATCGATTTCCTGTAAAAAGGCTAAACCGTTCCCACTATTCGATGCTAGTAGAAAAGAGTACATTGTCTCCAAAAAAGGACTACAATGAAGATTGAGCCATCGGATAAAAGTAAACCGGAGATCTCTGTCTGTCGGTTATGAAAACTATGGAAGAAACATCGGATTAGACATACAAACAAGGGAATATTCCAGTAAACACTACTGTTCTTGCTATAGTACTGTGTGCTAACATTAAGAAGCCACCACATTCACTTTTAAAGACTAGAAATTTTCATGTTAATTGGTGGAAAAAAAAATCTACACCGTCGATCGTAGTAGGTTTAGATTCTAACGGTCTAGATTAAAAACAAAGAGTTCATGTCAAGTACAAAAAACACTAAAATTGGGAATAAAAAAATAAAATAAAATCATCAATTTGATTTTCATACGAGTTCATAAGTAAAAAAAAGCCATGTCAAGTACAATAAAACTGAAATTCAGAATATACAATAAAATAAAATTAGCAATTTTATTTCCATAGGAATTACTAAGTAAAATCTCTAAATAATTACAATTCACAAAAAACAAAAATTGGCAATTGGATATGTATACGAAATCCAACAAAAATAACTAAAATTTGTAATTTTAAAAATAAAAAAACTACCATGTTCACTATCAAGGACAATAAATTCCCACGTTAATCGGAGGAAAAAGATAAAAATCAACACAGTTGAACGTAATGATTCTAGATTATAATGGTCTAGATTAAAAGAAAGAGTTCATGTCAAGCACAATAAAACTGAATTTTGAAATAAAAAAATTGCAATTTGATTCCCATATGAATTCCTAAGTCAAATCCCTAAATAAATATAATTTAGAATACAAATTAAGCAAAAATTATAAATTGGATTTGTATACGAATTCCAAAAAAATTGGAATTCGGAATTTTAAATAAAATAAAATTAGTTTTTTATTTCAATATGAATTCCAAAGTAAAATCCATAAATAGATATAATTTGGAATAAAAAAGGAAAATTAGCAATTGCATTTGTATACTAGTTCAAATAAAAAATAGTTGAAATTCAGAATACACACACACACACACACAAAATCCCAACTAAAATTTGGAATTAATTAAATAAAATTAGCAATTTTATTTGCATATAAACTTCAAGAAAGAGTTCATCTCAAATACAATCCAAAAAATAACATAAATTCGGAATTAAAAATATAGCTGACAATTTGATTTCCATACGCATTCCTAAGTAAGAATAAATATTAAATAAAATTATCAATTAGATTTTTATATGAATTCCAACAAAAACAGTTGAACTTTGGAATATGGAAAAATTACAATTTGATTTATATACAAATTCAAAAGTAAAATCCCTAAATAACTGAAATTCAGAATAAATTAAATACATTAGCAATTTCACTCTCTAATAAAAATAATTGATTTTTAAATAAAATTAAAGTTATAACGAGAATGGCACGGAATTTATCAAAGTAGAACATGAAATAGTGCAATTGCAAGAAGACAATGACCCACGAGGAAGCGAAGAGTCGTGGTCCTCGGCGGGGCAGAGATAAGGAAAATACTGTGTTGCTCGCCTTAGTCGTTCAACGAGGATAATATCGTGTTGCTCCTCAGAGCCATTTAAGAGAAAAGACAGAAGTCGAAGGAACCATGGGTCATGAAAACGATTTGTGAGCGTCGACGTTGTCGAAGAAGTCGATGGCCAAAGAAGCTCAATAATGGGGAAGCCCTGGTATAGAGGAGATAAAGTTTTGCATTAAAGACAAGCTATGAACGATATAGGGCCATCGGTAGCTTGGAGCGTGCCATCGCGATTTAGATTAAAAGAAAGAGTCCATGTATATCAAATCCAACAAAAAATAACTAAAATTCATGAAAAAAAACAAAAAACACACCATGTTCGCTATAATGGGCTAGAAATACCCACATTAATTGGAAAAAAGAGAGAAAGATATACATCGTTGATCGCGGTGGGTCTTGATTAAAAGAAAGAGTCGATATAAAGTACAATAAAAATGGAATTCAGAACCAAAAATAAAATTAGAAATTTCATTTCCATACGAATTCCTAAGTCGAGTACATAAATAAATATAATTCTAAATACAAAAAAAAAATAAATTAGATTTGCATACAAATTCCAAATTAAAATAACTAAAATTAAGAATCACTTTGTTGTACATACGAATTCCATAGCAAAATCCCAACTAAAATTCAGAATAAATTAAATAAAATTAGCAATTTGATTTGCATACGAACTCCAAGAAAGAGGTCATGTCAAATACAATCCAAAAATAACAGAAATTCTGAATATAAAAACAAAATAAAATTTACAATTTGATTTCCATACACATTCATGAGTAAGAATACAAATTAAACAAATTTAGTAAGAGAGAGGCGTGACATCACCGATGATGGCTACAAGATTCTCTATATTGTAAGATAGCGACTAAAGCGGACATAGCGTCATTAGTGAAGATGAGAGATCATCGTGGTTAGTAAGGAAGCCACATTATTGAGTTGGTCCTAAAACATATTTATTGGAGTGCAATTTTAGTGGCTACTTTAGCATATCATTACGTCGTGGAATCTAGTTAGGAGGACTTTTATCAATTCTATTCACATGTCAGATTTACACCAATAGCTTGAAATTAAGATTTTTTTGTTGCCATCACTACTATAAAACAGGTCATAGAAGATGCCTCCAAGACAAACCGTCTGTGATATGGACATATCACAGACGGTTCTCTTAGAGCCGTCTGTGATATGAACCTATCACAGACGGTTTGTAAATACAACCGTCTGTGAAATATCACACACGGTTCTAACCATGAACTGTCTGTGATGACTTAGAGCATCACAGACGATTCTTGCGCAGAACCGTCTGTGATATGTATCTCATCACGGGCGGTTTGTATTAAGAACCGTCGGTGATGTGATTTTACCATGGCACACAATCTTCTGCCATGGTAGCCAATCCTCTGCCGTGGCACATAATCTACTGACGTGGTAGCCAATCATTTGCCGTGGCACATAATCATCCGCTGTGGTAGCCAATCTACTGCCGTGGTAGCCAATCCTCTGCCGCGGCACGTAATCCACTACCATCGCGGCAGAGGATTATGTGCCACGGCAGAGAATTGGCTACCACGACAGTGGATTTGCTACAATGGCAAAGGATTGTGTGTCATGGTAAAATCACATCACAGACGGTTCTTAATACAAACTGCTTGTGATGAGATTTATATCACAGACGGTTCATAATAAGAACCGTCTATAATAAGTATCTCATCACAGGCGGTTTGTATTAAAATCGTCAGGCCGATGTCTCGCTAGACTTCGTCTCCATCAATGTGCTTCGGTCCAAGTTCGCCGCTGCAGGCCTACACAACAAGGACCTCGTCCTCCTCGACTGTAAGCAAACAAACTTCTTCTTCCTCGATGAATCGATCGATCATGGTAGCTAACCTGTGAGTGCATGTACATAAATGGTAAATGGGTGTAGCGGCTCACATCCGCAATGGCTTCGCCATCATCGTCTCCGATGCCGTGCTCTACAACAACACCTCCACCGTTGATGTCGTTGACTCCTACTCGGGCCCATGGTCAAGATGGGTAACATCGGGGTACTCACAGGCTGTAAGGGGAGGTCAAGAAGGTTTTCGTATGGGAGTTATGCCTTTTTCATGTATTTTCAAGAATCTCTGAAGATGATGGTACCAACTATGAAATAATCAAAATCTGTGTTTTTTGCAGTATAAAAAACAATCACAGACGGTTCTTGTTTAGAACCATCTGTGAAAATAGACTATCACAGACGGTTCTAAACAAGAACCGTCTGTGATACTTTGCTTCACAGACAGTTTGAAAATGTCTGTGATGACCGTCTATTATCACAGACATATAAATTCAGACAGTTTAAAAAATCGTTTGTGACGATGGTTTAGAACTGTCTGTGATAAGGTTTTGTGTAGTAGTGCATCTTTTTTTTCATCCTATGTCAGATTTACACCAACTGTACTTCATCCAGTTGACTATTGATGGAGAAGAAGAAAGCATCGTTGTTCGGGTCATCATCGTCAAGGCCTAGTAGGGGACTACCGCTTGTGCTATGCCCAAAATGCGGCACAAAGATAATTTGAGAAGTGTTTGGGAGCTTGAAGAATTGAGGAAAAGAGTACTACAAATGCCCTAACAACGACGATGTAAGGAAATTTCCAAAATTACAAAATTTTCAACTTGATTTTTGAAATTACAAAATTGTAAACTTGATTTATGAAAATTAGTGCTTCATTTTTGTGCAGAAATATTGTAGCGGTTGCGACACTTTCATGTGGAAAGATCAATACGGGATCCATTTTGCTGAGTTGCATTTCATGGAACAGGAGAAAAAAGAAGAATGTTGTGTGAAGTTTAGCAATGCACAACGAACAGATCCAATGATTTGCCATGTTGGCGACCATGTGTTGGCACATTTAGCTGAAATGGACAAGTTCTTGGACCAGATTAACAAGTCAATACTGAAATCGGCGGCTACAAATGAGAAGTTTAAAATGGTTCTTGTTGCTTTTTTATTTTATTTCGAGGATTTTTCATTGCGAAGATGGGCAATTAAATGTGTTTATGAATTTTAATGTGCCATGTAGCCGTGAGCTGTAATGTATATGATTTCAATTATAGTTCTGCCCTTGAATTATGTTTCCAGTGTATGATTTGCTTATCCATTATTGTATCAACTTTGTTTTCAATCAGGTTGTTAGAAGTTTAAAATGGTTCAGTGTACACACTGTGAGTTTATTTTTCTACTTCTGCCCTTGTATGCCAGAAGCTCGAATATGCTAGGTTGAATGAGTCATGGTCTAAGAAGTGCCATTTCAAGGGTGCATGAGTTTGTTAAGTCACTTAAAGATAGTCCTTCTGGTGTTTGTTCACTTATGCCTCATTCATCTTCTGTTTCTGATTTTGAGGGCTCTAGTGAGGCATTTGATGTTACAACTGTTGTGCGAATATGCTCACCAAAGGAATATGAACAACTGAAATTGGAGAAGAGGAATAATAGATGTTAAGTAATATATTCTTCCATAAAATCATTATAGGAGAAAGAGATACCAGCAGCAACAGAGAAGATAGCAAAGTGTCATGAGACAATTTTGCTTCTTGGCTAGCAACTGCAAACTCTGCGCCCTCCTCCTCCTCCAGCAAGCAGAACCATTGGGTGTTGTGCTAAACAGGCAACTAGTGGGGGAATTTTTGGAAGATCAAGCGGGAGCCAAATAGTAGCTATTCAATATTAGTACCTATTTAGTATGCAAGTTCACATAGGCTTACATTCAGTATGCAAGTTCAAAGAATCAATAGCTATTCAGTAATAGCTCAAAGAAGCTGAAGTTGTAATTTCAGTATGCAAGTTTCTCCACATCTGAGAAACCTTACAGAGGCTTCAGTAGATATTCACATCAACCAAGAATCAACAAAAATATACCACATCAGCCAGCAACATGATCACAAAATTTCTGACCAACTAGACAACTGGAAACAATCGACATTGGATCCCGCATTTCTGATGAGCACATGGGCTCAACTTGACAATTAATTGTGTAGTACATCAAGATAATGCATAAAAACAAAATTACATGCCAAATAGTCTGCCAATAACAATAATTGAGTACATAGAGTAGTCTGCAAATAACAAGCCTCCATGACTCCGGCCTCAGTGACAGTGCCCACTTGATTTGCATGTATATTGAAAACACACACATTTCATATTAGCTATCTAATTAGAGGAACCACCAGTGAAGTGAAAGAAAATAAATACTTTATTACATTATTATTTTTCTTGTTTCCTTAAAGGGCAGTTGCAGCTATCATGGGTGCTGATCTCATGACATGTCCTGCACATGCGAGCTGCCTTTCCCTTTGACTTCTTATGCTTATTCTCCCCAGGCCAATTCCTCTTGCATTTATCTCTAGTGAGATTGTCAGTTGGCAGCAATATATCTATCTGATCAGGGATTCCACACCCAAGATATGTTTCAACCTCCTCCACTCTACTTTGACGTCGGGCAGGAATTTCGTGATTTATCTCATGCATATACTTTTTAAGTTTCCCTCTCGCATTCTGCATGTACGCAAACTCATGCAGTAAGGATGATTTAGTCCGAGAACGGCATTAATAATTCAAATTAACAAATTACATTGTACGCACACTCTCACAAAACATAATACTAGCCACCTTCTGTGGGGTTTTTGTAACACCCTGATCCAAAATCGGCTCAATGCCCAGCCCACCGTGGGGCGGACCCACCTACACATAGCACCTCACTTACACTTTCGTCCTCGCTTCGTGTAAAAGGGTTAACCCGAAGGTGCTACGTTTGGATCCAACAGGCATTATATACTACTACAACTCACTTGAGACAAGCAATGTGGGACTAATCCCACCACACAACTCCTCATGGGCCACATGGGCCACGCTATGAGCAGGCCGGGGTATTACACTCACCCCTCAAGAGTGGCGCCCTCGGCGATACCACAGTATCTGCGGCAAATGCCAGAACCACCCCTCGGTACGTCCGTGCGTCCAGTCTGCGGCACATATGCCATGCCATGTGTCCACTCGGGCCCCATGTGCTATGCGCCATATGCCGCGCCACTGTTCGCGCGCGCGTCAACGAGGGTTGATGCTCGATACCATCGTAACACCGACCCAAATTCGGCTCAATGCCCACCCACCGTGGGGCGGACCGCCTACACATAGCACCTCACTTACACTTTCGTCATCGCCGTGTAAAGGGTTAACCCGGAGGTGCTACGTTTGATCCAACAGGCATTATATACCACTACAACTCACTTGAGACAAGCAATGTGGGACTAATCCCACCACACAACTCCTCATGGGCCACATGGGCCACGCTACTGGCGGTAGGGGTATTACATTCACCCCCCTTAAGGGCTGACGCCCTCGGCGACATCCGCATCTGCGACAAATGCCAGAACCACCCCTCGGTACGTCCGTGCGTCCGGTCGCGCACATATGCCATGCCATGTGTCCACCGGCCCACATGCGCCATCGCCATATGCCGCGCTTCGCCCCGCACGCGCCCGTCAAAAAGGTTGATGCTCTGATACCATCTGTAACACCCTGATCCAAAATCGGCTCAATGCCCAGCCCACCGTGGGGCGGACCCACCTACACATAACACCTCACTTACACTTTCGTCCTCGCTTCGTGTAAAAGGGTTAACCCGAAGGTGCTACGTTTGGATCCAACAGGCATTATATACTACTACAACTCACTTGAGACAAGCAATGTGGGACTAATCCCACCACACAACTCCTCATGGGCCACATGGGCCACGCTATGAGCAGGCCGGGGTATTACAGTTTTACAAAACAGCTCACAACAAGAGAGTGCGCATCGGCCATTTCGAGACTTGGCAAAGCTAGTGGCTGGACGGAGCTGCTCACATCTTCCATTGAATCCATGCGGCCGCACATCAAAAATAAAGATAATAAACAATCGAGAAGACCCAACTAAACTGTCAAACCACAAAATGTGTTTGTGACTACATAATTCACATCAATTGTCCAGTGCATAATTACAAATAATCTGGGCAATAAACTGTGCAAGGAACATCAATTAAACCAAAGAAACCTAGTAATGTAGTTTAAAAATGTCTATTTTCCTTGTTTCATTTCATATTTGAGGCAACATTGCTAAGAGATCAAGAACTAAAGATTTATCAATGCGGCAACATTTATCAACAAGCACTCATTTGAGGATAGTCGGCGAGCAGAGGTTAACTCGCTCGATCTCAACCGTGGGTTCCGAATTTGAAGGTCAGATCATCCGTATTCGTATGTGCACAATTCAAGCTATGTTCACCACATATGTCACCCTACTTTACATGCCACGTAGGTAGGCGATCGATCTAACAAAAATTATGTAAAAATCGAACTCTTGAGACAGAACTGCAGGCACACTGCATGCGCACGCAGGCATGTACACGTCCAAGATTTCGTTTGCTCTGACAAACCCGAGGGACATCTTTTGTGCTGCCTCCCTTCATAGTTCATATGGATTACCTGTCCTTTTATCTGCGCCATGTGGCAAAGCGACAGGTGGCTGCATTAACGCATCTCTTGCTCCAAACCTACCCTGATTCCGATATGTCAATGTAACTACCTTCCTGTAAAGATCGGTCTGCAGGAAATGTTGGTTAGTGGCTCACCAAATGGGAGAGACTTTTGGCGCTTTGCACCGTTTTACTTGCTATGCATGGTCTGCACGTTGTAATGCAGTTTGCTCAGCTGGCCCTGCTTTTGGTTTTAGCATCTCTTCTCTGGACACCAAGCACACCGTGTGTTGTGTGCTTCATGCTTCCCTCTTAATACAGAACATAGCTCAAAACATCAAAGTAGTCGTTCCCAATAGTTCCACATGAAGGTGGCAGGTACATGGTTATCCTGGAGAAAAACTATTACACTTCCTGCATAAAGCTGGACAGCCGACAAGTAATTGCTGATAGCTTCTAGGCAGAAAGAACAGTTAAATGATTCAGAACCGTCAATGTTTCTGAATCACGTATGAGTACACGATAACAGGATTGCGGTTAGCTTACCTGTCGTGATATGTGCCTTTCAAAGATAACATGCATGCCGAGCTTCACGCTTTCGAAAAAGCAACAGTCTCCCAGTGACTAATTAACCATCCACTTCGTGGCCCCACGCCATGTTAGTTGCACACCATGTTAGCTGCACATGGCCGCCCGGGCATCACGGCGAATCTCCTGTCATTAGCTGATTCACCTTATCTTGGAAGCATTCTAATTCCCAGCATCATAAGCAGCTTCATGCATGCTAAAAAAACGTTTCTTTTCTATTGATCGAGTAAGCCCATGCTAGTTCAAATGTTCTGTACTTGTGATGCTGGGTACCGGTGGATTTGTGTTGAGCAAGAAGCTCTGCCTTTTTGCAAAACAAACAGCTGGGTTTAGACTATCAGGGTGTCCAGTGTTCAATTTTGATGAACTCAAAATGCCTGAAACCTTCATCAGGTATTGCAAAATTATGATTCACTGTATATCGTAAGACGTGCTCGCTATGTAGGAATATATAGGGTGCGTGAAATGTATGTCGATCTTGAATTCTATGCCGATACAATGATACTTTTTGTAAATAATCTGTTCCAGATTAAAAACTTTGTACTTTCCCAAATCCCAACCTTGCTTTCTGTTTTTGTGCAGTAGATTTTATACTTGAATAGTTTCTCTTCGCCTGCAGATGAATACACAACAGTTTGACGCTATTCATGCCATGCACCGAACATGTGATGACTGCTACAACTACAAGGAGGGAGAGAGAAGCCATGTAGGGAGCACAGCACAGCACAGCAAAACGGATCACAAAATCTTGCCGTGATGGTGACTTGAGCTCAGGGATCTCATCTGCGGGTCGCCCCCACCCCCAAAACAAAAGGAGAATTCTGTAAATCCCGAAAGAAGGGAAAATCATGCCTACTCTAAAGAGAATCTCGTAGTAGTACCATGCATATCTTCTTCTCCAACCGCCTCGACACTAGCTAATGCTCGAAACGTTTCGCGCCCAGTTGGTGGCTGTTCATGCATGATTGCCTGGGGGTGGGATTATTTTCGCTTGAACATGCAATCATACGAGAAAAAGCAAACTGCCGCCCAAATTTCTTAACGAGAAAGAAAAAGAAAGTGTTTAAGCGACCCAAAAGCAAGGATCGAATCGAAGGTAAACAAACCGAGGAGAAAACGATGGCGCGGCCATGCATGTGGTTGGTTGGCCGCGCCGCTAACGACCGGGGCTTCCGTTCATTAATGGTCCGATGGCGCTGCTCCCGCGTCGCTCTCCCGTGCGAAATCCTGCCCAGCTAAGGGGGGGCCCGACCCGGCCGGGCGCGCGCGGCGCGTGGTGTCCCGTCGCGCGCCAGTGCCGGTGCCGGTGGTTAATTGCAGCCTGCACGTTACGCTGCACGCGCGCTTGCGCTTCCGGCCTGTCTCGACCGATTGCCGCGCCGCGCCGCGCAGAGGGAGGAGAGATCGCGGTTGCCCACCCTGTTGCTGCCATGTGGCCACTCAAAGCGACACCATCGTGGGGTCAGGACTCAGGGGGTAGGAGTCGCTGGCTCTGGGATAGGGCCTAGAGGGGAGGCGTGGCCCGCCCGCTCTTAGGCCACGGCCGTACGTGCGTGCTGCGAGGTGTTTCGCGCTGAAGAAACAGGCTTCCTCGTTGTACTGGCATCTTTGACAGGATGCTGTGTACTGCGCTGCGCACTACTGTGGACGCTTTTTTTCCGGGGACCTCACCTGACTGGCAAAGAGAGCAGTACGCTTTCGGCTGGTTGGTTGGGCCGACGGCAAGATAGTGCAAGGACGCTCCTGTGCTGGATGGCCTTTGTTCAGGGAACCGACGACCATTGGTAACGCTTGGGGTGCTGAAAACCTCCCGTGTCCAAGATAAGGAATTTTTGGTAGTTCTGGCCCTTTGCTTTTCCTTTTTTATAAAACTAGCTCTCTAGACGCGGTAGGTATCTGCCCCTCGTCCCGGGCGCAGCAGGCCTCCTACCCTGGCCCTTGGCGTGGCAATAAGAGGAGAGAGAAAATATGTAAGAAGAAAGGAAGAAAAAGAAAAGTGAAAAATTCTGAAAAATTATAAAAAATCCAAAATTTCATTAAAAAACTTACATAAAAATTCTTGAAACATGAATATATTTAATAAAATATTTTTGAATTTAATTCAAGTTTATTTTATTCATTTAAAATATTTTTCATTTCCCAAAATTTTGCAAAGCAAGACGTGACCCAACGAGACAGATATCTGTACAAGTTACTGCGATGCAAAGACATTGAAGCGGTAATAACTCAATAGTACAAATTTTTTAAATCGAACGCACCGGGCTACAACGTACCGCAATACACCGGATAGATTACAGATACTAAGTGGCGCCGAAGGAAGAAGGTATGTTCGGGCAATTCCTGAACGAGTGCACAGGAGTTTAGCATAGCCTACACCTCGTTGGTCTTAGCCAGTCTCCACGTTGGCTCGCATCCATGTCGTTGCGGATGCGCCTTGACTGATGCCTCCCATGGCCAGGATGTCGCAGTGCTTCATTCGGTGACCACTTCACTGCCTCCGACCATACGTCCCTGTAGTGGCCTACCACGTCGTAGGAGTTGAACTCCTCGTTCCAAGTATCATACAGGTGACGTATGTCATAGTACTCCGACATGTACATGCTACGAGATTGGTGAAATACAGCGCATGCAGCATATACGTGGGAACAAGGCTTGTTGTAGGTGAAAACTTCCACATCGCTTATGGTGCAAACATGCTTTCGGTCACCTCTCATGTGGCCGTGAACATACTTGTACCGCAGGCGGATCTCGAACTTCCTCCTCACGTCATCCATTGTATGAGCTACATGGGATCGGACCTTGGTAATCTTCTTCTCCATGTAGGCAAGGCAACCTCCAAGTAATGTTTCCCTTCGTCCAAATGCTGCTTGGCCATCATTGCCCGATTGACAAAGTAACCGACCGTGCGGTTCCATGTCTTGTCAACAACGACGATGATGGGCAGGGCGCGGACCCCTTTCAACACACTGTTGTAGATCTCGAATATGTTAGTTATCATAATGCTTTAGCGAGCACCATAGGTGTCATGAAGAAGGGATCATTTCTCATAGTCTGGGGCATGCACGCTCATCCACTCAGGGAACTCGCTTTGCGGTTCGCCTGGCCCAGAACCTCCACTTGCACGCTCGATTTCGACCTCAAGCTCCCGCCACACAACATTGAACTTGCACTTCTGGTTCTGCAGGCAGAGCTTCTTGAACTTCTTCATGAGATCCTTGCTCCGGAAGCGCATGTGAAAGTTGGTGGCTAGATGCCGCATGCACCAACGTGTGCGCATGTCGTTCCATTGGAACGACGGGCTTGTACCGTGCTGCATGGTGTGCAGTGCGGACAGCAACCCAGCATGACGGTCAGTGATTATGCACACATTCGGCCGGCCCTTTACAACATATTGCTTTATGTTGGTTAGGAATCACAGCCAACTGTCAGTGTTCTCATTCTCCAAAATTGCGAAGGCAACTGAGAGCAACTAGTCATTGCCATCAGCGGCAACAACGGTGAGAATGGGGCCCTTGTACTTCCCGCAAAAGAATGTACTGTCCATAGTCAGGACTAGACGACAGTGGGAGAAGCCCTGACTGCCAAGCCAAATGCCCAGAAGCCTTGATTAAGGATTAGGGAATGTTGGATATTCGATGGGTGGGGCCTCTCCATCCTGTTGATGCATGTCCCCGGCTTAGCATCCACAATTTGCTTCAGCATTCTGGGGACTAGGTTGTACGCCTCCTTGTAGGTACCGTACAACCCATCGAGCACCTTCCACTTCGCCCGCCAAACCTTACTGTAGCTAAAGGCATACCGTATTGTATTCGCTACGTCATCCATCAGAATCTTCGACGAAACGGTTACATCGGCGATAGCTACATGGCTTATAATGGTCACGATGTAGCCCGAGGTCACATTCCTATGCATTTGCAATGGCTCCTCAAGCTCACATGTGTGATCTGTCACGACTGTGATGCAGAAGTCTATTCCCGCCCCAGGGAATCTCTACGCATAGACTTTGCCCGGGCAAGAGCTAACTGTCAAGGTTAGACCTGCAGATAATAGAAGATAGAAAATGACCAGTACGACTTATTGTAGACATTTGAAGATACAGTAAACAACGTCAAAACTCACCTGTAAACTCGGTACGTCCGACAGGTCTTCACTGCGAAACTAGCGATAGCTTGCTTGGCGGCAGTCTTGTGTGGGAAATGTTGCCCCACGAGCAGGGTGTTCGTATCGAAGGCCCACGAAGACTCGTGGTCCTATGGCAGAACAAGGGAATCGACTGCTTGCCAATCCAACTGACTTGGAATATAGTCTGTTTCGGTGTAAACAATGCCACCGACGATCCCACCCTCACCATCAGCTTCATCCTCGCTGGATTGCGAGTCAAAGTCGCCCTCATCTTCGATGGTAGTGCCCTCGGACATGCCATCAATAATCTCGTGACAGTCAACACGAGCACCCCGCCATTTATCCATACCTTCATTCAGTTAGAAACTAGCAGAATCTCCATCAACTGGATCATCCTGCCTAGCGACATCCGGTGCTTCCAAGACCTCTCTCGTCGTCAATGAACCGAAGAGGGGGGACAAGAGCGTCGTTGCCCCCTTCAACGGCCCCTGGAGGATTGAGCGGGATAAACAAAATGGACATATACCATGGGTCGTTGATAAATCGGAGCGTGAGGATTGGTAACGATCTCTATGTAGTGTGCCCACATGGCACTACTGGTCACCTTCGCCAGGACCCACAACAGCTGCCCGTGTGGTGGGACCATGGTGGCAGTGACCGCTTCTATTACTATCTTGTTCCTAGCGACATGTCTATCGAACAACTGCCAAATGCACCACCGTACCTCAAGCAAATCCACGTGTGTCAGGTTGGGAACATTTAGTTAGGCGTGTTGGCAGCTCGACATATCAACTCCGTCTGGACCGCAACGCACATTACCATGTAACACGTGCAGTGTCTCCATTTTTGACGAAAATAACATAATATTTCAACAAAACACAACACAAAAACCATACATACGTTGCTAAAATAAACTTACCATACATACAGTGTCTCTTGCTTGGACAGAGGGAGGCAGCTCGCAAAGAGGGAGAGATGCCTGAGAGGAACGAGCGAGCGAGTGGGAAAATTTCACGAGTGAGACCCGAGGCTTCTGAAGAATGAGTGTGCGACCGCGCATTTAAATAGCCGAGCACGGGAGAAAACAAGCGGAAACGACGCACTGCACGAAAATGATTGGCGGGAATCGACCGGACGAACGCGTGCGCTGCAGCCATCCTCCTGCCAACGACGTGACCCAACTAGTCAGCTTTGTGTAGCGATGTGACCCAACGAGTCAGCTTTGCGCAGCGATGTGACCCAATGAGTCAGCTTTGCACAGCGATATCACCCAACGAGACAGCTTTGCGCAGCGACGTCACCCCACTTTTCACTTCCTCTTCTCCTTTCATGCAGTCTTAAACGGGATGTCAAAAGTGGTAGGTGGTCGTAGATGGTTGCAAGTGGTCGAAGGTGGTCGTACGTGGTCGAAACCAAGTGGGTGGTCGAAATTGAGGGGGTCTGGTCGAAACCGAGTGGGTGGTCAAAATCGAGAGGCTGGTCGAAACCGAGTGGGTGGTCGAAACCAAGTGGTTCTGGTCGAAATCGAGTGGTTCTGGTCAAAACCGAATGGACGGTCGAAATCGAGAGGCTGGTTGAAACCAAGTGGGTGGTCGAAATCGAGGGGGTCTGGTGGAAACTGAGGGGTCTTGTCGAAACCGAGTGGGTGGTCAAAACCGAGTGGTTCTGGTCAAAACCGAGTGGGTAGTCGAAATCGAGAGGCTGGTTGAAACCGAGTGGTTCTGGTCGAAATCGAGTGGGTGGTTGAAACCGAGTGGTTCTGGTCGAAACCGAGTGGGTGGTCGAAATTGAGAGGCTAGTCGAAACTGAGTGGTTCTGGTCGAAACCAAGTGGGTGGTCAAAATCGAGTGGTTCTGGTCGAAACCGAGTGGTTTTGGACGAAACTGAGTGGGTGGTCGAAATCGAGAGGCTGGTCGAAACCGAGTGGGTGGTCGAAACCGAGTGGTTCTGGTCGAAATGAAGCATTAGTTTATCAAAATTCACCAAAACCAAAGAATGAAAATACAGATAATTCAAATGACAACATGATGCATCAAAAGTAGGACATTACCCAACGAGGCAGCTTTGCGTAGCGACGTGACAACTCTACCTCCCTAGCTTTTAAGGACAACGTGACCGACGAGGCTGAGACGGGACCCGCGCTGCCACACGATTCCTCCTCGGGGCTGCTGCCTCGTGGACGGGAATTTCCGTCAACCAAATTACAATTTAGCCGCATACACAGGGCCGCCTAGACTTATCAGTACTACCCATTCTACGGTGGGTTCTCCTGCATCAACACTTCAACACAATCTCGCTCAGATAGAGAAGCAATGGGAAGAGATCTACGAACTAGCAAGGCATGCTATGGCCCTGGACGAACAAAGGGTGTGTGCCAGGAGGGCACTTCTCCGCAATGACGTTGCCCCCTGTAGTAGCAACCCATACCAGAACATTACAACCGAGCCTTCGCTGCAAAACACACCTAAGGCCAGGGAGGATGGCGACGAGTACAACGTTGAGCTTGCAAGAAAGGGCAAATGGCCCCGGTCCATGCAGTATGTCGGACCATTCCGTACTAGTCCCCCGAAGGTCGAATTTATTTTCATTTCAAAAAGGCGCACATGTATCGTTGGAGTACTTCGATTTGTTGCATCGTGCATGATGTTGTTTCTTACGCACGTAATCAAACCCTGTGTGCTATGTAATTTCCAGCTTTATAATAAAGTCTATTTTTAATTCGCAAATGGAAATCCCGTTGTCTTTTCGCATTGAATTCTTCACACAGCAAGGCATCTAAGAAAAAAACTCAAGAAAATTACATAAAGATCCTTAGAACATGAATAGATTTAATAACGATACCATTACCACACTCTGTTCGGATTACAAATTACTAACTGAAGTACAAGTTATAGCATTTTTAATCTTACTACAACTACGCACAGAGCATCAAGTGGTGTTCCTACTGGTCACACTGGTGTTCACTGCTCCGGGCCATAGGACCCTATAGTGGCCTTCCACGCGGTGTTCCTGCCATAGGTCACTGACGAATCTGTTCTTGAGGTAAAGTCAGTCTCTAGGGTGGCCGTGTGTTCAGCCGCGGGTCGTAGTGGGGCTCCTCACCCTCCATGTCGTCATACTGGGGGTCACCTGGGGGGGAGTACCGTTGAGAACATCTCGGTGATACAATCCCCTGGATGCGCATTATGATCCGTGGAGGGGCCAAATCAGCTGAGCTTGCGGGGTGAACTGCTCGGGGTACGGCGTGTAGCTGGACTAATACCATGGGGCTGTATCGCCCATTGATATTGTTCGAGAGTGTGGTGCTCGGCAGGAGAATCTGGGAAAACCTCAGCAGTTCTGAGTTGCACCTCCGTGCTCTCTGGTACGACCTCTTCCTACCTCTGTGACGACGACATCAACGTAGAGTCCCTGCATCGCAACTACACGGACGATTGGTCGCCAACGCTGTGTCGCTGGGTCGACTCGCTTGGATAGGAAGATGGTGGGGCGAGGGTACGCGACGATACTCCGTCCGATGCCTCAAGTCGACATCGGTAGGCCTTCCACAGCTCATGTTGCGGACGACATGCTTAACATCGTCAACAATAGCCTTCATGACCCCATGAAGTCGTTCAACTGTGTTGTTCGTACCCCGCTCGACTTCCCAACGGCCGCGCTGCACAACGCTCTGCAAACGGTCCAGCTGCATGGTTACCGAACAAAAAAAAAATTGTTAGTTCAGCATATTTCGGAGGGTGTTTTATGTACTACGTGCTCAACGTACCGACTCATCACAGCGCGCTGCGCGGTGAGGGTCCAACCCCAAGCACAAGCATTCAATGTGACTAGGATCAACATGTCGGTCTGGGGCGCACCTGTCAATCTCGCCCGCGTGTGCCGTACGTGCCACTCCAGGTACGTGTCATAAGTCCCTGCATCGTAAGGTCGTGCCTCGTGGAAAATGCAATCAGTGGCAGATTGCCATGCATCTATCCACGACTGCTGCGCCGGAAGCCTGTCATCATTCTTGCGGCCCTTCTTCGTCTGCTTGATAGTGGAACAAAATAATTAAATTATGGTACAGACATAACAAATGAATAACTGACCTACAATATTAAGCAATGCAACGTGCTTACAGGTGGCTACGACTCGCAGGCGGTCGCAATGGAGCTGGGGGGATCTCCTGGTGCAACTGGAACAGCCTCATCACCCGTTACGGGTTGTAGGGCTCAACCATGTGGAAGAACACCAGATGACAAGTTGTCCTCTAGTACGACGCATCCTGGTGGCATAGCGAGCTCAAGCCGTTGGGCGTCGTGTCTTGCACGGAGGCATCCGTCCAAGGAGCCCATATTATGTCGTCCTCATGTAGGGCCTTGAATTCGTTGTGGAACTCGAGGTATATGCAATGCGCTCTCTCCCTAGCCCACACCCTAGCACTGCCACAGTCCATCGGGATCCCATGGTCGAGCCTTCCACGAGATCCTCGTCATCCGCCCCACCGTAGAAATGCTTCATGCGTGGGTAAGGGTGGACTACGGAGCGGAAGTACGACCGTTCGACCGCGAAGTGCTCCCATGACCAAAATTGTAACAGCGTGTGGCAACCCGAGAGCACAAGCTCAGTTCCCATGCCACGCTACGAAGCGTCACACATGCCGCGGTACATAGCGCACAGTACAGCTGAACCCCAACTGCAATGCGGCACATCCTTGTCGTCGGAGTCCACGATGGACTCCGCAAGGTGAATGTAACTAGGGTACATCATGTCCCCTACGTGCTAGGGAACATGACCCACCTGAATAGAAACAACAAATAAGCAATAACCACCTCCTCTGTTGCATCATTTGGGCAATGCATGAATCGTAGCAACCATGCGTGTGGAACGCCCTTACACCTCTAGTCTGCCGACCTCAGAGGGGGAACAACTACAAGGCCTCGCAACGGCAAGCCGGTCATGAAGCTGACGTCTTGCAATGTCACAGTCATCTCCTCCCGCCAAATGTGGAACGTGTGGGTCTCCGGCCGCCAACGATCAACCAAGGTGGAAAGAAGGGAGGCGTCAATCAGGAGGTTCTACCCCATGTTCAGCATGCGGGCGAACACAATCAGCCCAGACTGATGAAGCCTCTGAACATACCGATCATCCAGCGACCAAGTCTCCCCTATCCCCGTATCACCAGGGGTGGCGGTCCATCGCCACCGATCCAAGCATGACAGCGATGTTGGACGTCCCATGCCTCCTCGAGTAGGGGTGGTAGATTAAATGTCATTGCTGCAAATAGAGAACAACTCATAATTATCGAATTCATTTAGGTGGTAGATTACATGTCATTGCTGCAAATAGATTACATGACAGATTGACAGTAATTATGCATGTAACAGTTGCCACCGCGCAAACTAATGTACGGACCGAATAATTGTGCGACTGATATAATGTATGTGCATTATAAAGTAAGTATTTAACGCTAAAAATTGCAATAACAAAAGTATTAAATACCATGGGTGAGCGAACGAACGGAATTTATTTAGCTAATCGGAATGAAAGCTTTGACTTTTGAAATCGTCGGCCGCGCGTTCGCTTAAATAGGTAGGAAATGCAGACAGCGAGTGACTCGATGAGACGCGACGATGACGTGATGTAAAGAGAGAAAAAACAAAAATCGAAGAAGCCAATTTATCTTTCATCCACAGTGCAGCATCCTGTCGCGCTGGGGACCGGGGACAAGTACATTGTGTTGGGGCTAGTTCTGCATATTATGGCGGAAGGGGGCTAGTTTTGTAAAAAAAAAAGAGTAGGGGCCAGAAATGCCAAAAATTCCAAGATAAGATGTGTCGAATTGATTTGCTAACGACTTCATCCTATCAGAGAACTGCATGTGCTATATGTGTAGACGTTTGTTTAAGTACTAGTGGGTAAAATTGTACAACTAAAGAGAAGTAAAGTACTGTGCATTAGGGATTTTTTTGAAGTAATAATAATTTAAAAGATGATTACAAAATAAGTAGTTGGAATAAAAAAAAATACAAAGCTATGTGCTTGCTCCTGTCGCCATTCCAATTGGTGACAGGAACCTATACACTAGCGACAAGGGGCTCAATAGTACAAAGTGGTCCCTGTCGACAATTCAACTGGCGATGGGGACCCTAATTTTTAAATATTAAAATTTAGAAAATCGTCATTTCAAATGGCGATAGGGATCTCGCAAGTCATTGTCGCCATTCCAAATAACGACACAATCTCCCCTATAAAAGACCATTGAAACCCTAAAATTAGAGGAAAACTCACCTTTATTCAGAAAAAAAGAAAGAGGTGAGGGAAGAGAGAGGAGCAAAGAGTATAGGGGAGGAGAGAAGCTAACGAAACGATGTCTGTCCGGTCGCCCACTTTTCAGGTTATTTTTTAATCGAATGGATTACATAGTTTTACATATACGATTATGTAGTGTAGTATGTTGTACACAATCTTTTTCGGTGGGTAGTTTAGTTTTAGATATGTGGTTAATCGTGAAAATCTTATTTACTGTGCAGTACGTCAAATATATCGGACGCCACAAACTTCAAAATTTACTATGGCCAGGGGACAATTCTTGAGGGTCCTGCGGGGATTGATTTGTGTTATTTCTAATAGGTGACTGTGCCCCTAACCAGAACAAAACAACGTACATAGGGCGCTGTGATGCGATGGTTATTTCACTCATTCGATTTGGACCATGTTGTGTATGATTTGAGATTTAGTTGTCTTACCCCAAGCAACACAAGGCACATATTTCGAGTTAGTGCAGCTCAAGAGAACAAGGTCATGGTAGTCATATGTATGTAGGGCGAGGGAGGAACGGTGGAATTTGATCCTTCTAGCCTAGGCATATGCCAAGCCCACTTCTATATCGGCGGCTGAACAAGAAGGGGCGGGTGATGCCGATGAAGTCGGAGACTCCGGCCACAGCGCGGAGCACACAATGACCGAAGTTCTGGGAGTAGCTGATCCTGTCGATAAAGACCATGTCGAAGGAGCTCCTTCAGTCAGGCAAGCTAGTGGGCTTGCTAACAAGGGTGAGGAACTGGAAGCCCTAGTGCAAAGGATGGATCTCGAAGACTGAAACTACATGGCATTGTTAGAAGATAAAGGATCTGACAACGAGGATGCTATGGACCGAGATCGAGGCGGTTCCATCAAAGCTCATGTGGAACACATACCGAATCATTCGACAACCTCTTTGTTAAAGCTAGTCGAAGACTAGGCAAAAGCCGGTGAGTACCATAAGACTTACATGTGTGCAAGCCGTAGATTGGGAGTACAAGTAGTGAACCATTAGATAGCATGCAAATTTTAATTTAAAAGGTTGAAGTCTAACTCTTGCAAAACCTAACCAAGCGTGTCCATAACCTGGGGCGAGGCAAGGAGCTATGTACAAATGCAAAGAGCCCAAGTCCAAATCAATTTTTTCCGACTTTACAAAATTAACAAAGCACAAAGTCTTTGGACATAATGGAAGAATAATAATTTTTGTGTGATCAAGACCATCGACTAAGATGGTGAACTAGGCATGGCTAAATTAGCAATGCATACATACGATTGAATTCAAAATATTAAACTTGTAAAATAATAGGATTAACATGATCAAGCGCTTTTTGCTTGTTGTGGGTCAAGATGTTCTTTGGGGATCACTCTCGGTATCAATGTGCTCTTAGACCTTGTGGACCGTTGATCTAAGGATCGACGGTCCACATCGATCACGTTCAAAACTCGCGCTGGTTTTCGTCCCGACAAAGCGGCGGGAAGAGAGGATCATCGCCGGCGACTGCGGCGCGGCGGTGCGAGCAAGTGCCCAAAATGGGTTGCTAACAAACTTGCGCACCCAATGGAACCAATAATTTTAGCTGCGGCGTTCTAGAACAGCCGGCAAGCCGAAGATGCAGAGATGACCGGCGGTCAAAAGCGGTAGAAAGGGAAATTCAAAATTAAGCTCCTCATGTAAAACCCAAATTAGTGAGGTTAATACTCTTAGAGATGGTAAATGGCGAGGAAGCAAGGGTTTAGAAAGAGAAGGCCCGAGCACCACTTTCAGAAGAGGTTGCGATGTACAGTCGTTGGCCCATTTTAATGCCGTTGATTTGGTGACGGTTCATA
Organism: Hsuehochloa calcarea; assembly: GCA_036346395.1. Taxonomy (NCBI): domain Eukaryota; kingdom Viridiplantae; phylum Streptophyta; class Magnoliopsida; order Poales; family Poaceae; genus Hsuehochloa; species Hsuehochloa calcarea. The sequence continues at coordinate 71,123,223 of CM070594.1, read as the reverse complement.
TTTGCGAGGCGTCGGACGCTCTGCACATTTTCACCGAGCCTCGATTTGAATTGACTTCACATGGATCAAGCGCTCGGATGGCGCTCACGCGATCGTGGGCCGTCGATGCCGATCCAACGACGACAACGCCGCGCGATGGGAGGCGCTTAGTTGGATTTCAATCGGACGGTTCGAACTCGAAAAAACAGCGATTAGAAGCGGTTTGGCGTCCATTTTAGTCTGAGCGGCCGTTGATTCGTTCACGTGGGCCGTTCGATGCGATCAACGGCGCTATTACTTTCGCCCAAGCGTTACAGAAGCGGTGCGGTTAGTTGTTGGCGAAGTCCATTGGCTAATCGAACAGGAGCAGTGTTGTAAGTCTAATCCAAGATGCTACGAAGTGAAGTGCGACATAGAGGGACACCCTTGGAGACTGCACGCATTTCAGCCTAAGTGGGACACCTACTAAAAATGCTTTATACTGGTCCCTCACACATGTGTCGTCGCTGAGTCAATGTAGTCCCCACAGGAACTTGTCATCAGGCTTCATCGCGAACATCATGTATGGTGAGATCATGGATAATCTAGATTTTGAGCCACGGTCCATCATTCGGGTGATTGAGGCAAGGTTCCTGTACATAGTCAGCTATGCCAAAGGGTCGAGGACTCCTACCACAACCTCCTCGAGCTACTCCGAGTCATACAAGATAGGAATCTCATTACTCATGTCGGCATTCAAGATTCCACGCATCCGAAGTGGGCCAATAAGAAGGCATTGAAGGGAGCATTCTTCACCTTTGGTTCATGCATCAATGCATTCCAGCACTGCCGTCCAATCTTGTGCGTGGATGACACATTCCTGACTGAAAAGTACAAGGACCATATACTGACGGCAATAGCGACGGACGAGAACAATCAAGTTCTTCCTGTGGCATTCACTTTCGCTGAAAGCGAGAACACGGGCAGCCAGTTGTGGTTCCTGAGGAATTTGAGGATTTCTATTATGCATGGTCGTCCTAATGTATGTGTCATACATGATTGGCATGCGGGCCTACTAAGTGCAATAACTCAGCTACAATAAGGAGAGAACGAACTATTTCCATGGGATGATCTGTAGAGCAGGTGGTGAATGAGGCACTTAGGTGCAAACATCTACAAGTAGTTCCGCAACAAGGACTTGATGAAACTATTCAAGCGGTTATGCAACCAGAACTAGTAGCGAAAGTTTGAAGCACTCTGAAAGATTCTGGATGAGCGGACCTAGACGCACAAAAGGGAGGCAGCAAAAGCAGCGCCCAAGCGCTAACCAGGCCCCCGGAGCATTACCACAGCTACCCACAAATGGTCATACTGTGACGCGGAAGACGACAGTGCAGGTGAAACGCTTCTCGGACTGGATTGAGCACGAGCCTAAGGCGAAGTGGTTACTACTACATGACAGGGGTAGTGCACGATACAGTGTCGTGACAACCAATCTAGTCGGGGTGTACATTTGCGTCATGTGCGGCGCAAGGTGCCTCTCTTTGGTTGGTATTGTGGAGATAATTCTCCGCGGTATCACAAATTACTTTGTTGATAAAAGCAACGTGTCATTCGCCATGACAAATGATATAGTACTATAGTCCGTCATGATCACCAAGTACATAGAGGAAAAGAGTAAGAAGGGTGAGATACACCGGACATTCAAGATGGGCACAAGAAGCTTCGCTTCGAGATAATATGAAGGGTTAAAGGATGCCGCGGGACGAACCACGAGAGGATCGCCTACGAGTGCATGCTACACCGCACTAGTTGCGTATGCACTTGGAACAAACCCCTTCTTCTGCATAGACCCTGCTCTTATGTCATGGTCGCTTGTTTGACGGTAGCGCAGCATCCCGGTCAGTACCTCTATGACTATTTCAACAAGGAGGAGGTTATGCAAATCTAGAGTGCAGAGATATATAGTTATGGCGTGGTCGGCTATTTCATTGGCCATCCGACCTGAGAGCAACTTATCTAGACCGTGCACATTGATAGGCTTACGGGAAAGGTTGGTTGGCGACAGGTACGGCACATCAGTAACGACATGGACGAAGCAGAAGTCGAGCGTCGTACGAAGAAGTGCTCCATTTGCAGGGAGTCTGGGCACACCTTCAAGAAATGCCCTACAAGAAATCCACGGGATGAAGGAGACATCGGTAATCCGGGTGTCACCGCGGAAACCTCATCTGACCCCACTCAGAGCGATCCACAAGGCGGACCTTGAAGTCGTGACCACGAAAAAGGTTCATCCTTTGAAATATGTGGTGTCTAATGCTTTATAATATCACTTTTATTTGTCAAAATCTAGGTGATAACATTATGCTAAATGGCCTGTAATGCCAGTGTTATTTGTCCACAAAATATGTGACGATGTTGGGTTGAATGTTATACAATGTCATTGTGATTTGTCAACAAAATATGTGACGATGTTGCACTGAATGTTATGTAATGTCATTGTGATTTGTCGACAAAAGATGTTATGACATTGTGTTGAATGTTATGTAATATCAGTGCGATTTTTTGACAAAATATGTTCTAAAAAATAGTCAATAAAAATTGTGATTTATCGACAAAAGATGTTGTGACATTGTGTTAGTATAATAAATTTATCGATAAAATATATGCTCTATCGCAGTATTGAAATGGCTATCGCGATTGGGACTGTCGTCATTCAATGGCATCGGGACCTCTGCATCTTTATTGAGCCCCCTGTCGCTAGTGCATAGATTCCTATCGCTAATTGAAATAGCGATAGAAGCATGACACTCCTAGTTTTGTAAAAAAAAATTGAATATTTATTTTTATAATTATCTTTTAAATTAGTATTATTAAAAAATCGTGCATTAGGTATGCTCTCATCATAATATTATAATTTTATTAGCATATCTTAATATAAATGTATAAAAAATATCAAAATCGTATCTTGTAGATCGTAAAAAGTCAAAAACATCAAGTAAAAAAGAAGGAAGGGAGTATAACTTTTAGGATGACTTACACTTGATACCAGACGCGTAGAACCAGGAAAGGAAATTTTAACGCATATCTCTGGTAGCTATCTTGAAATGAATGGTGATACAAGGACACCTGTATTGAGTTATATGTACCAATCAACTCACCCAAAAGGTTAAATTGATGAGGAAAGACAGACAATTTATTTATACTTTAACACCCCTTCACGTGTAGGCTCACTCGGATCCAAGGAAAACACTATCAGTATAAGAATTTTATCAAAGGGTACCGATAGACCCGGTAACCGTCGGTTACCGGGTTTTTCAGGGGTTTTTTGCATGAAAATTTTGAATCAGAATTTGAATTTGCGAATTTGTACCAGCGAGAATGGGCCGAAAAATGATAAAAAATATCGGCAAAATTTCACCAGTATTTTTTCGTCTCTGCGATACCGTTTCTTCTCGTTAATAACTGCATTTGCATCAGGGAAGGCACCAGCTAGCGAGTGCTGGAATTAATGTTACAAGCCTGGGAACAAAATGAAATCTGATTCGAAAGTATGAGACCTTGGTCGTGTTTGCTCGATTTTGCCTTGCTGATGGGGATGCATGCGCAAGAGAAATTAGATGCAACTGGGTTGGGGATGGCTCCATTGAATGAGAGAGAGATAGGGAGAAGATGAGAGATAGGGAGGAGAGTACACTGACCTCAGTCCTCACAAAGAGGAGCCGCCGCTGAAGGACCTCGTCATGCCAGATCGAGGTGAGCCGTGTCCGAGTTGATCGTTGTGCGACCACTAGCCGACGGCATCACACAGTGCCATGCGCGCACTGGGCCGGGAGGCCACGGCATCGTCCATGAGCTGGGGGCCGAGGCTACCTCGCCGGATGCTCTGGAGGGGGGAAGCCTTGCCGGTGCATGGTTAGGAGTCAGGACAGAGAGCCGCCGCCGCCGAAATCGAATTCACAGCAGGGAAATCACCATTAGGGCATTTTGAGTCAGTGGTGGAATGGGAGATGGCTACTGTGGGCTGTTGGGCTGGGCTATAGTTTCAAATGGGTCTGGAATTTTTTGGTCGATACTTTTTTTACTGGCCCACTGATAACAGCGATTTTCACCGCCGAAATTTCGGTGACAGTGTTCCCCTCTCAGTCTAAAATAGAAGTGAACTATATGTTTTAAAATTGTGCCAATCAGGTTTTAACCTCAAGATATTTTTGCTCTAATATTATATTAATTTGTATGCACCGACTAATTTACTTAGAAGTTTAAACTGGCAAGAAAAAATAAACAATTCATCTGTACTTCAGTAACCAGCAAAAGGCCAGTTAATTTCCCCCGCCAACGAACTTCGATCTACGGACGTAACAACAGCCTACCCCTAAATGTGATCAAGTGGCTCTCACATGGCCGCTGCTCGTGGCTTCTTGGCCAAATCTGAAAAAGGGGCAGCATCTGTGGCCAGCCAACAGTCGCCTGCAGGCTCCATTACGCTCGGTCGCAGAGGTGCAAATGCGTAACAAGGCCACGTCCCGAGCCGGCCATTAAAGAAAACGTACTCCATGTTCACTCACGGGCTCGCTGTAGGTGATGAGTTTGCATCAAATCAGTGGTGTTGAAGTATAAGTGAATTACTCGTTTTTCTCTATCAATTTAAGTTTTTAGGTGAACTGGTTGATGTATGCAACTCAATATGGTATCAGAGTCGAGAGGTTTTGAGTTCAAGACTCTATTGGTGTAATTAAATATTAATAATTGCAGCCCACTTCTATTCCACGTCTTAGGCCTACGGGAGTCTATACGTGAGGGAGAGTGTTAAAGTATAAGTGAATTGTCCATCTTTCCTCATCAGCTTTAGCTTTTAGGTGAATTATTGGTGCATGCAACTCAATATAGTATCAGAGCCAAGAGGTCTTGAGTTCAAGACCCGGTTGGTGCAATTAAAAATAATAATTGAAACACACTTCTATTCCACGTCTTAGGCATGAACTAGTTGGTGCATACAACTAAATAAGTGAATTATCCCTTTTTCCATCAAATCAGTCGAGAACTAGTTGGTGCATGAAACTAAATAAGTGGTGATGAGTTTGCATCAAATCAGTCGAGACTAGAGAAAAGGGACTAAGAATCTGGCTTGGTACCCTTCTATGGCCTTGTGTCATATAGTCAGTGCAGTCTCCCACATAGCCCCTCGTTCGTCTTGATATGCCCTGACTCGTAAAATTTACGTCTGCCAGCTGCACGTCAAAATCTCGTGGTAATTAACAGCTGAAAGAACCGAATAAAACACACAAATAGGGCATGAATTTCTGCAAAGCTATTAACAAAAGGACTCGACATACTAATTGTGAGCTAACAAGCCATGCATGGAGGCGTACGTACAGGCTGATCCTGTTCCTCTCGGTGACAGATCAGATGGCCTGCGCATGCGCTGGTCACTCGTCACAGCGGGCGACCCCTACCGGCCGGACCTATTGGCCGCTAAGCAGACCTGAAATGATGGCTAGCAAACCCGGAGGCACCGTCCCGCCCGGCTGCCTCAAGAACGTCGCCAACGGCGTGTCCTACGTACATCACCCGCGCCCAGGCCCTATTCGATCCACTCGATCGTCTCAGAAACGTTTCGCTATGTATTTCCTGGGCCAAGTCGATTAGAGCATGGCCCGTTAAGCGTTAGAACGACCCAAATGCTCTGCTCACATTTGGAGCTTCGGCTCGCGCTGCGCTGCGCTGCTTGGCCCTCACCACCAGGATCGTAACTGGTGTTGGCTAGCTCGCCACCCCTCATTCCGCGTCCTCTCTTGGCCCTCACCACCGTCCGTGCCCCAGTCGCCACCCACACGGGCCAGCCAGCTCCACGGTGCTCTATTGCATGGTAGACGAATCTCGGAGAAGCAGACAAGTGAGAATGACACAAATCCACGCAAAACATTCAGGCTAATGAAGGTAGTACTTGACCATTAGCAATGCCCTTCTGCACTATGAACAAAGCAGGGGCGGAGCCTGGAATTAGATCTTGACAAAAAATATATATATATATATATGCACAGTGCATTATGACTTATTCGCCTACTGCACCACAAACTGGAAATGGGAGAGAAAGAGTAAATATCTAAATTGATCTACAAGACTACAGAATAATCAACTGAGCAGCGATGCCGATCATCAAAACCACATAAATACCTTGGGATTGGGTTTTTACTTGACTGAACGCAGATCCATTTCAGTTCATCACGGTATGGCGGCATGACGAATTTCTGATCGCGAAGTAGCTAGCACGACAAGTTCACAAGAGTTGCCATGAAGGTTTTTTTAGACGAAAAGGGTTATCCTTTCGGCGGTTCTGTGCTGCTATCTCCAAATATCAGAGGAATTGAATTTAGTTATACTACCTGTATCTAGCCATTTGGGTCTAAACCCTTAAATACTTCATTAGGCCTGGAGGCCGGGGAGATCCTTACTGTCAAGTTACATCAGAGATTGCGTAATGATGTGCAGAATCCACTTAAGCTTATTAGAGACACTAGTATTAACTTGGTTGTCAAATAGATGTCGTTTTAGAATGTGTGCGAATAATATTTTAAAACTTTGACTATTGATTTCTAGGAAAATATTTTTATTTGTCACAAGAAAATTAATTTATCATGGAAATCACTTCAACATCATTATTTATTTTTATATTTTTTTGGTAAGATATAGTTTTTTTAAAAAAAAGTAGTGGTTAAAGACGTATACTCGAGACCACGTTGATATAATTTTAAAAAAAGGTAGTAGTAGGAGCTTAGTACTATCGCTCGTTCGCATGGGATACAAATACAATACAACTGGCCGGCCGTTTCTTTCCTGGTAGCAGTGTACCTGTAGGCCTCATGATCTTTGTGAGTTCGTGGCTGCGAGCGCGGTTGGTTAATTTGCCACTGGGCGCAACGAACAATGATGCGTGCTTTGAAGAACAGAAGAGGTCTTGTTGACGGCCAACATGTTCGCACGCGCGATTTTGGAATCACCGTTGGCACCGACGCCTCGATCATCATGTCTGTTTTGGTGTACTCCCTCCATAAGCCATCGATCTCGACAAAACCGTGGGCGCGGCTGGCGCATGCAGCCTTGTTTCCAAGATACTCTACCACTACGGTGCCTAGCTAGCTCTTGCCGCGTTCGCGCGGTCCGCCTGCCGGGGGACGAAGTGCTTGCAGCGTTCACGGCCAACCGAGCTGCGCCTAGTTCGTGCCTACGCCCGGCCAGTCCGAGACTCGATCTGGTCGCAGGCAGCATGCACATATATATGGTTGCAAACTTGTGAACTGTTAATTGGTTGAGATGCATCCTCTTTAGTGAGAGGAAGAAAAACCCTAACCTTTTACTTGTGCTGCTTCCGAAAAAGGGAGGGCTCGGGAGGTGAGAAGCCTGTACGCACGCAACAAAACAAGATAGAAGAGGGAAAAGAAGAAGAGTAGCTCTATTCCATTTCAGGTGATCCTGCGTGGTTTTCATTAAGGCGTCAATCAGAGCATCAAACGTCATTCGATGGGGCTCAAGCTTGATCAGTGTGTTCTTGACTTGATGCTCTTCGATTTGTATGGTTGAATTGAGAATTGGTTGAGAGGGTCACCTGATTTTAGAGGGGTTTTGTCAGCTTGGACTACTGCAATTTTGGTAGATGATCGATTTGAGTGGTGAAACGATCACGGCTTGGGCTGAAATCTTCACAATTTGTGGAGAACTCGTGGAACTACATTCCTACCTAATTTCATGCAATACTTATATGTGATTTGTGAGATATGAGTTGATAACCGATAAAGGCAGAAACTGTGTCTTCTCTACTTATTGTTAGTGTACATCTTGTTAATTGTGTATGTTTGTTGATGATGATATCAAGATTATATCTTGATGATGTTGTTACTTATGTTATGTACTTTTAGATGTTCTAGAGAAAATTTATTGTACCCATTGTCGATTATAGTGGAAGATTTAGGAGTAGGTTGTGCAAGTCTCGTGGTTTTTACTCCTCACATCGACGAGGTTTTTCACATAAATCGTTGTGTCACCTAGTGTATGTTCTTATTGTTGATTTCGTTGTTTATTTATTGATTGATGTTATTCTTGTTGATTCACTACAAGTACAGATGATTGAACTTTTATTAATTGTATTGTTTAGCCTCCAACAGGTTGCTAGCTTCTTGCTCAATGCCTGCCGATGTCCCATCAAGAGATTCGCCGGTTTGCTCAGTACTCCATCAGAGTGAGGCATGCGGCACTCCTTGCTCCCCTGTAAATTTCAACTAGAGCGGCACGCGCATGGACGCCGTCCGGCACGAAGAGATTGCCACGTACGTGATCTGGACCGTTCGTTTTTTTGATCAGACGACATATATGGGCACCTGTATGTCGTCCCGATAGAATTAATCCGGTCCCGTCACGCAAGGGAACTCTAACCAACAATGTTCATATACCCATGGCCCGATCAAAGAGCGCCATGGGTGCACAAGACACCGAGATCAATTTTATTTTTATACTATTATAGTCCATATATATACATGTGTGAACCCCCAAGTCCAAATTGAAGGACACCAGCCTGACCCAAAGCAACCAAGCGCCTTTGCTCCGGCATTCCGCTGCCCCACTCTCGCTGTTAGGCTAAGGACGACGACGAGTGTGGTTAGGACTTCGGAATGAGAGCGTAGCCCAATTACGTGGCCAGCCAAGCCATAACCACACGACCATGTATAGGAAACCAGTAGTCGCACGCTCGCATCGCCCCAGACCCAGTTCGCGTCGTGTGACTCCTTGCTCCATCAACCATCTCTCTTCCGTCTCACACGGCCTCGCCTACTCGTGGCCGCTAGTCGTCGGAACCAAAGTCCTCGGCGGCTGTATTCCTCAGGCTACGGCATCTCCTAGTCGTCATCGGCCGCAGATTGTCTCGCTGAGCACTCGGCATGGGCAACAAGGATCAAGTCACGAATCGGCACAGGGCATTGCTAATTTCTTTCAATTCTTCCTATTTCTTTCAAGTAAAGTGATTCAATTTGTGAGTTAGAGTTTCGATTGATGATTGTTGATTGATTTTTGTCAAATTGTAGGGTTAGTACATAGGGTTTTAATTTGAATCGGGGGCAAAATTGAAGTTGCCCTGATCGATATGCCCATCTATGAGCAAGCTTATTAGATGAGATTCAATGTCAAATAGGTTTCTAGATATGTATTTCTACTGTATTGTTTTTGAACATATGACAATATCTAACTGAGTTTTTGTATTATTGGCAAATGGGATAAATTTATGGAACGGTTTCGGAAGAAAAAAAAGCTAGATAATGATAATCATGATGGGAACTCACCTATTTTTTGTAGGCCGTTGAGGTTGGATGTATTTTTACAATGCCGACCATCTTTTGTGTGTAGTTTGGTCCTTTCTTAGAGGATTTTTTTTTATTTTTAATAAGCACTTAGCTATTTTGTTATCGTTGCGCATTACCATCGGTTATGTTGATTTTTTATGCTAAAAATTATCGAACACATTTCTATTTAATATAATATCATTTAAAAACTACATATGTTGTTCTATATAAGGTGAATCGGTAAACCAGCTATTTTTGTTCTGACTCCGCCCGTGCATATCCCGTGGAAGTCGATCTTGTTCCTCGGGTACAGGGGCTAGAACGACGTCGTTAATGACATCGACTAGTGAGTCAAGCTAACGGTCTCATGCTAGTCAGAAATGGATACACTGTAATTCGATTGAATCCTTTCATATTAACTCAGAATTTGAATTAAAATCACATTCAATTCAAAGAAATTAATTATAATCTCTCTATATCCAAACAAACCTTGAATGGGATGAGACTTGGGATCGAGGTGAAGTTTCTGAGCTCAGCTGCGAATGAGAGAGCCATCAATCCACAGGACGCAATCTTCAACTTACGCCACAAATTAATTTGGTGGATTTATCTCTAATCCAAATGGATTTAGTGGATTGCTGCAAGTTGGGCCTCGTTGTCCCCAAATACGGGTGGCGTGATCCTAAAGCACACTCGTTTTCGATCGCGAATGAATGGACTCATCCAGGGATTGAAATCTCGCTACCGGATGAAATCCCGGCCCGGGGGCGGTAACGGTAACCGGCCGGTTCCCGAAATTTCAAAAAAAACCGGGCCGAATTCAAATTTTGATTTTTTTGAACTCCAAATTTTACTGCCGAGAATAGGACGATTCTGCACGCAGAACGGTCGAAGCGAGGAAAAACGGAAAAACCGAATTTGGGAAAATGGTAATTATGAAATTTAAATTTAGAATAATGCAAATATTAATGGGAAAATGTTTCAAGATGTACATAAAAGTCATCCTTGGTTGCTTCACTCTCGAGAGCGATCCTCTCGTCCAAGTATTCTAAAGCATGTAACACAATAAAAACATAAGCTAATGATAATGAGCGATAGCTTGACTAGCATACAAAAACAATAATGAGAAGTAATTCATACCAATACATTGTCGAAACGCGAAAGTTGTGCAATGTAGTCGTTGTTATCATAGAGTATAAGTCCTTCAAATTGTGCTAGGTGAGCCTTGTATTGATCCCAAGTGTGTGTTTCGTGTGCATATTGTAACCAATGATTGTAAAGTTGTTGGTAATATGTGGGTTCGACCCACAGTAGCGTTCGGCATTGGTATTGAAGGACACAAGGCCGTAATGGAAACTAGGATCGGAAGAGACGTCAGGACAAATGAGAATCATCTCCGAAGGCAATAGATTGACATCTCGGCGTCCATAAGTCCGAGTGGATCTTGAGCTAGCATGCGATTCATAGGAAGAAGAGTCATGTGGTGAGATTGATCTTTTGGCGACCCTTACCCTCGTGTAGGTCTTATGATATTGTTTTGAAGCATGACAACCGTGGTCTTCATCACGAGTAGCATGCGTGAAGTTTTGCTCGCATGTGAATTCCAATGGTTGGTCTTGCCCTACATCATGAGCAGTCCCACCATCAGCACCATCATCGGACGACGGAGAGCTACTATCACCAGACTCTTGGTACTGGACTTCATCAGATGGCGGACTTTCTGTTTCTTCGTCGCTTGCCACAATATCCTCCTCAATAGCCTTTTTCTTCTTCTGTCGGGCACTTGTTTCCCTGTTTGTGTAAGTGAGGCAAAGTCTTGACCAATTTTTGATTGGTTGGCTACAATATTTCCTTTTCCCAAGATGACTCTTGCCAATATTTTTCTTTGCCCACCGCTTCAATGGTTCATCATCTAGTGCTTTATTCAATTCCTTTGGGGATAGCATCAACTACTGGCTGTAGATGGCATGGGGGCTCACCTTCCTCGTCTAGTAGGGGCTCTGATTGTATCATGGAGCTATCAAGCCACTCGTGGATTGGGTTCTCTCTGTCGTACAGAGTGGCATTGATTAGATCGCCAAAAGGATCTACATCCCTATCTTCATTTCTAGTCTCATGCTCTTGCAAGCGAGCCTCAGTTGTAGTGGACATACACGAGTTTATGTAGTTTCTTGTATCCAAGACGGTTCCTCAATTGTGTATGTACCAATGCAAATGTGCTCCAATTTCGTTCACATCCATTGGGACGAAACACATTGCGAGACAATCCGCAAGGCATATTTTGTTAATGTCGGTGTCTGCGCTCCAAGCGTCATCCACCATGTAGCTACAAGTAACATAAAATTTGTGTTAAACTAATAGTGATGGGTCATTTTCCATGTATATGTATGTTCATAACAACCTACCGAGAATGACGACTAGCACTCATGTGAGCCTCATTGGAAGCAAATAAACCTCGTCGACACGGTATTGTTCTAGCTCGCCTAGAGCCTGCACTGCGTCCTCGGGTGTATCGGCTAGTCTTTGAATCGCCATTGTCAGGGAAGCGACGAGGGCTGGATTCTTCCCCACATTATAGAAGCGGGTCTGCGGGTTCAAACAACGATCTTTGTGCAAACAAACACACTTAGAGAGTTAGAAAAAAAATACAACAAATATGTGATATTTATTTGGATTTAGGAAACTATGAACTTGCCTGGAACTATGTACGTGCGGTCCTTCATCATTGCAATTCTCCTATTAACAATCTTTATGACACGACAATAAGTGGCATCATCTTCTTTCAGTACGTCTTGAAGTTCGAAATTGAGTTAAATGCGTCTTTTCAACCATTCACCGCCTTTGTTGTGAGTTTACGTTGGTCGACATATCTGAGTAGTCGGTAAATTGGTTCTACCAATTTTATGACCCAATCCATACTGGACCACCATTGTCTACTTGTGAAGTAGGAATACATATATTCTCCTTCCTCGGTCGTGCTCAAATGGTTGGAGCTCCATACATCTGACACCATCCACTTCGTGAACTTTGCTTTTCTATCCCTAAAACTTTTCAAGAAAATGAATGTGGTTCCAAACCTTGTGGCGTTTGGGCGAACTATCTCCCTCCAATTTGTTGGCGCATTTCATTATGGAGGCGATCGTGGTTGTATATAAACCGACAAATCCTCTTAGCGCCTTGACAACCGCATCAACCTCCTCGAATCGACCAATATCCTTCAACATGAGGTTGACGATGCATTGCACATGGTTGCCAGACTAAAGTTGGGTACTCTTCAATTACCAGTTGGCATGCTTTCTTATAGTTCGCACCATTGTCAGTCACAATCTGCATGACATGTTTAACTCCAACTTCTTTCACAACTCTACGAATCTCATGATACAAAAAGTCAGCATTTTGTATGTCACCAGTTGCATTCACTGACTTATGGAAAAACATTCTTCCATTGCAGTACAACATAAAGTTAACGATACTCATTTGTGTAGGCCCAGTCCAAGAATCACACATAATAGAGACTCCATATATATCCCAGTCTTCTTTGAACTGTGATACGTACTCCTTGACCTCTTGTTCGTTGGCATCAAGATATGTCCCATCGATTTCATGCCCTCTTGGTGACGGAACCCCTTGGCCAAGTTCTTGTGTCTCTTTGATGGCGGCACGAAAATAAGGACACTCAGCCTTAACTCCAGCAATGTCATTACTATGGAACCACTTTGACCAAATTTTCCCAAGTTTTGACTTTGCTTCTCCGCGAAGTGTTGTATCAATGCGGGGTTGGACGGGTGCCCGACTGCGCAAAATATCAGGATCAACTCTCATGGACTGTGACCTGCCAAACATCCTTGAAAAAGCATTGCTTCCTGCCAAACATCGCAGTCGTTCATCTTGAAGAGATTTCTTTCTTGCCTTCGCTTCTTCAAGACTTGCCAGCATGAGCCTTCGGACTTCCGCCGGAACCCCATTGCAAGCAACAACATCTCCGTGTCTCCCGGCAAGATGTTGTTTTAGGCGGGTGACACCTCCGCCTGATTTTGTTAGATTACAATATCTGCACTTCCAACCAGCACCTCCTAGTCTCTCTCCATGGTCCCAAACATTGATGGATTTAGAAGCCATCACCTACAATAATCCATACAAGATGAAAATTGTTAGTGCATCTTGCGTCATGTCCTCACCTCCTACTCTAGGTTCTGGTTTGCTATGTTGTTTTTGTAGTACATTTTATCCATACTTTACAAAGAACATGTTACAACAAATGATTCTGTACCCTTGGTTCATTGTATTTGACTATAATTACTCTAGTATTTCACCCTTGGTCCAAATGTGCAACCCTCTACAAATGCATTCAAGATGGTTTCCTACACTACGATCTCTCTTTCGTCCCTACAAACAATGAACTCAAAAACTCCACAAGTAGAAGAAAAAAGTTTCAAACCTGCTGCTCCTGCTTGCTTGTGCTTGTCTTCTTTGCTCTTCGGGTGTGTGGAACCAAATTAATGGAGGGAGAGGGAGGGAGGCTTCTTGCCCTTGTTGTGCAAATGAAGTAATGGAGGGAGAGAGGAAGGAAGAGGAGGCTTGCTTGCCTGGTTGTGCAAATGAAGTAATGGAGGGAGAGAGGAAGGAAGAGGAGGCAATCGAGGAGCAAAATGAAGACAAACTGAAGTGGGAGCACCAAAGGAATAAAGGTGCATTGGGGGCTGCTTGCACATGCAAAGGAATCAAAAAAAAATTCGGCGGTTTTTTCCTCTAGGACCGAACCGTAAACCGATTCTGCGGCGGGTTTTCTAACTCTGGACTCATCCATCAAAGACTCGTTCTATTTTTGCAGTTTCGTTAGTCCGCGATACCAACGTGTCTGTGACGAGCTAGACAACCTATCGACCTCTTATCTCTCGCGATCTCCATTATATTTGACTATGGTCCTGCCGTCCTGTCAAATCTGGATACGATTGAAATGGCATGTTTAGTTGAGTTTATGAATCGTCTCTTTTATACCACCAAAGAACATCGTCTTAGATATGTATCTCCAATACTTCAGTTTTTTAGAAACAAGGCAATATTTTATAATTGCTTCTCAAAGCGATTCGCAAATGAACGATTAAAACACTATACGGGAAAAAATACATCTGAAATTAAGACAGGTGCGCCTGTCCGAGAGGAAGGTCAGAAACACAGAATGACGCAGATGACAGAACGGAGTTTTTTTTTCTGTAAATGGCACGGTTGACGACCTTTTTTTTTACCGAAGTAGTTGTTGATGTGTTGTATTGCCGAAAATGACACTACTGTAGGACCGGAAAGGCGACTAGGGGGGGTGAATAGGCGCTTTCAAAACTTTCTCGCCTAAAACAAAACCAACACGAACTTTACTCCTTTAGCTATGAAAGCTAAGAAGTTCAGTGAGCACACAACGGAAGCCTTGTGTTGAATTTGATAAACCCCTCAAGCACACGACACAAAAAGAGAAAAGAACTCAATGTTCTCCACTGGGCATGGGCGGTCTGACCGGCTACCACGGGCGGTCGGACCGACGGTCAAGCAATGATCGACCGGCAACTAACCGTGATCGGACGGTGGACAGCGGTTCGACCCGGCAAACCAATGATCGAATACACAGGCGGTCGAACCGCCGTTGAAAGGCGATCGGACGGTAGAGTCGATCTTGAAAAACTCCACCCAAATCCAAAACGAAATTTGATCCAACTTTTGATTCAACCAATAAAACTTGACCAAATTTCTAGTACACCTCCTAATGATATTAGAGACCTATTTCTAGCGACGATCCGTCGATCCACTTCGAGAATCGATCTCTCGAGATTTTAACAAAGAAGTGCTCAAACCCTAGAAATGAGAAAAACTTGATTCAAGACTTGCTTGTGGGGTTTGATGATCTAGATGACTCTAGGAGTAATCCCACAC
Source organism: Hsuehochloa calcarea (assembly GCA_036346395.1). NCBI lineage: Eukaryota > Viridiplantae > Streptophyta > Magnoliopsida > Poales > Poaceae > Hsuehochloa > Hsuehochloa calcarea. The sequence continues at coordinate 71,108,011 of CM070594.1, read as the reverse complement.
ATCAAAGCAAGATAAAGTAGGCCGAGAGACCAAGCATGAACCTTTGAATCAAGGAAGCACCAAAAACATCCAAAAGAGAGAAGAACACAAAGGGAGCAAATGATCTTTCAATTAAGCATCACAAGATTGTTCATTCACAATAGATGCTTACAAAGCCTCTCCACCAAGGAGGGCAAGAGCTCAACAATGAGCACACTCCAAACCCTAGTTCACTCTCCTCTCCTCCAAACCCTAGAAAAAGGAAGAAGGGGGCTAAATGAATGCTTGCTTAGGTTTTCCACCTCTCCCCTTCCTATTTATACTAGAGAGCTAGGGTTTTCCTTTTTGGGTCTCTTACACATGGGACCCACACACAAATAACTCTTGAAGCAATCGCCTGCTTCACCACGTGTAGGTTGATCAGCGGTTCTCATCGACGCCAAGCCTCTCTTGTCCGAATCCTATCGGAACCTCCCAGAGACTCGCACCGATATCTGAACCGCCTGATCCAACCAGCTGTTTCGAATCACCCGTTCGATCCATCTTGTCCATTCTGCACCATGCTTGAGTCACACGACCTCACCCGGTATCCATGATCGTTCTGGACCTCAGCTCTCCAAGCGTAGTCCCGATCCACTCACCGTTGACGTCGTTGACCTGCAAGCCACCTACAGACAATAGACAAACAAATCGTTTCCGGGAACAAGTTCTTCACAACTTGACCCACGTCAGTTCCGCAATGCAATATACATCAATAAAGCATTGAAGTTTATAGAATAAGACACTCAGAACAAACTCAATGCAACACTTGGCTCACCTCCAAGTGACTGCACGCCCTTGTCCGCTCGCCCCTGGCCCGGACGAGGCACCAGTCCCGTTGCCACTCACCCGTAGCCCGCACGCGCCGCCTAGCCGCTTGTCCGGTCACCCCTAGCCCGGACGACGCTCTGCCGCACGCTTGGCGCGTGGACACGCGCTGACCCCCCCCAACCACCCCCATGCCCGGCCGCATCACGTGGCATAAAATGTGTGCATGACATCAAACATTGATGCGCCTCTTGATTTGGACAACTAACACCCTTTCACGTGTTATATAAGGAATAAAGTCGGTGGATAGAGGGCATGAAGTGATCGAGAGATTTGACAGAGACAACTTGAGATAGAAGTCATCAAGCCATAGTTTTAGTGACTTTCTTGTATTGTTATTATAAGGAATACAGTAACACAAGAGCATTTTTATTATTACCTCAGGAGAAGGCCTGAATCTGTATAAAATTATTGTGCCTTTTTCTGTGTGTTTTCGCTCTAAGAGAACCCCCCTAGTATTCATTCATGAGATTGATATTAAACCATCGACAAAGTGTATCCTTGGATCCAAGAGTTCCCTCTTTCAACATGTCAGATATACGTACTCCAGTGAAGAAGTTCTATCATACATATTTTTCTAGCCAAGAGAGAACTCAACTGGAGTGTGAGCGGTCTACCGCGTTACCAGCTTGATGCATGTAGTCATCCTGATCTAAAGAGTTTGTCCTCGCTTAGCGATTTGACAAATGGATTAGTTAAGACTGGTAAAGCCTATGTTTATCCATTGATCGATAGATTGCTAAGATTAATGCTAACTCTTTAAGTGTCAACTGCAACCACTGAGCGAGCATTTTCAGCTATGAAACTCATCAAGACTTGTCTTCGAAATAAAATGGGAGATGGCTTCCTTCAATATTCCATGGTGGCCTATATTGAGAAAGAAATTACATAGAAGTTCAGTTCTGATGAAATTGTTAATATATATGATCTTGTCGGTAGCCGCAGGGCCAAATTTAAGTTAATAGATATGTAATTTATTTTGTAATTAACAAATAAAAAAACACAGTACTATATTTGTTAGTCATGATAGTCATGTTGGAGTCTAAAGATATGGATATGTGCACTTTGTTTTTTGAATTACTTGGCCCTCCTCATTTGCAATTTCTAGTTCCGCCACTGATTCAGAGAGTATACATCTAAAAATACTTTGAAGAGCACGGATCTCAAAGCATGTTTAATGGTGATGATTTGGCATGTGAATACAACTAGGGATCAAAAAATCGGCCAATTATCGACCAAACCGGATTTACGGGTGAGGCTGATAGAATTACAAATCGGTCCCAAAAAAATCGGTTTTGCTGAATTTTGTCCAAAAAATTGAATCTACTTGAATTTTGTTAAAGTTTGATTTTTTTTATTTAAAATCTAAAAAAAATTCAGCCGATTTTTTTTATTTTCAGCCTTACCGGCCACCCCAGAAAAAAAATACTTACCGGTTAAAAAAAAACTAAATACAACCTACTGTAGATTTCACTTTCCCCGTATGATCATGACATCCTTATTTTCCTACGTATTTTGTCGTTCCTACGTATTTTGTCGTTTTTGTTGTATTTAATCTTAGTAGACACGTAGAGGTATATATACTTTTGGAACCAACCAAGATATCCACTAGCAGCTCGACACCCGAGTTGTGCATGAGAAGTCGATCAAAATCGCTCTATTTTATGCCAACTTCACCTGCTGAGGTGCGAGGTTCTGATCGCGCGGCAGTTTCTATATCGTAAGCATGGATTCGACACGTCGAAATATCGCATTCTATAGCGTGCGTTCAATGCACGGCATACACATCGGACATGGAGCACGTAAATACCCCCATGGAGGTGGATCCCACACCCAGTGGGGCCTAGCACAGGATACTTTTCACTTGATCGTGGGTAAAAGATAAACGGATTCGCTAAAATTCATCCGTCCGATATGCTTTGAGATTTATATTTTTTTCTTATACGATGAATTGGGTTAGAATTTATTATGATTTTTTTCGGATCATAATGAGTTCACCGCATTACCGTATTTTATTGGTATAGAATTTTATTTCATATCTTTATTTTTGTTAAATATCTCAAAGTATATGTTAGATTTTGAATCATACGGTGGAAATATGAGTTATTAAGACTTTCGATAATAATTACAGTGATCAATAACAAAAATTACATACATAAATTGTTGTAATTTATGTATATTGAAATTGTAAATGAACTAAAATTTGACTATTTTGGATTGAGAAAACAGTCGAATGTTATATAGACGTCTGAAATATCTCACACAGTCACTGTAACCAACGAGCAAGAATCACGTACGTATGTAATCACTGGAGCTGCCACGCTGACAAAAAGCAGCAGTCGAGTTTCGGATCAAAAGAACATGCATCTGTGTGTTCATTCACAATTACGCGCAATTGTGTCATTCCAGTTGTCATTGGAAATGTTCATGGCACAATCACGTACCCCAGCCCAGCGCGTACGAAATGATCATGAAATGAGGATAAACAGTATGTTTCACTAATTCAGTATCCTAGGAGAGGTGAAATTGGGGGGGAAAGGTTCGGTAAATGACGTGTGTTAAAAAAAATACTATCAACTGATAGATTAACATAGGAATCCGTAGACCACGCCTATCAGCAAGATATTCAACGGCTTTTTTCAAACTACGTAATGGTTTGCCGCGGCATCCACCTCCAAATGCCCTTTAGGACATGGGCCGGAGTGAAGTCAAGTGCTATGGGTTAGACAGAGATATTACAAAGTTTTTATGCATAGGATCACATATGTACAGAGTAACTGAGTTTATATTGTAGGGTGTATATCTACGTATACAGAGGTTTTGATAATATAAAATAAAATCGGATCCGATATCCTAAGCACTCTCAAATCTCATTTGTATCCGCCCATATGTCATAAGCCCATGGGTGATGTGACAAATTGGGTGAGCGGATGTACCATATAAGCGGTACATATTTGGTTTATGGCACCAGATAGGCACAGAATTTGAGCCGGAAAAATAGTTCTTACCACTTGTCACGTACCGCCCAATGCACTGCCAAGCCTATGAAAACCCCTGTGAGGCATCTGCATGCCAAACGTGAGTAAAATCTAGAATGCAAGTTAGTATTGTGAAGTACTACTCTAGGTTTACTATTGATCAGAAGTTGACTTGCCATTTTCATATATTTCTTCTTATTTGCAATGGCATAGAGGATAAGGTTTGAGTTTGATGGATCCCGGCCCTTGAGATAAGCATGGCTTGCTGATGGCCTGATGCTCTCTCTCTCTCTAGTCTCTACGTTTCCCCGTCGAGCTGCATCCTAAACCCAAAACTAGTGTACACTTGGTGGTTAGCTTATTGTTAAGGGAGATTGCGCTGGAGATATTGCTGATGCTTGCTTCCTAAGTGAGCTGAATCTCAAGTTAAAAATTTGGATAATTTGAGCACCTAGCTCATTGGTATTGTTTACATGTCTGGATGACGACGAGGAACTCCCGTACGTGGTCCTGAACGGGGATATAATAATTGATGAAAATTGCTGATGCCATCCTATACAATTAATGTACCTGCGATTTTCAAGCGCGTTTTTGGTTAAGCTGTGCCGGGGCCAGAGGAGGCAAACTAATGGACGAATCGATCCCATATATCTAAGATTAAGTTTAACAATATCAATGACAGTAGCAACAACAGGTGGTGCTTGTGCAGCCGTACGTCCATATGCATGCGTGCACGGCTTTTATTTTTTAAGCTCGAACATGTTGAACATATAAGTATTTTTTTGAATTACTATAATCCAAAGATATACTAGATGAATCATGGACAATACTCTAGTATTTTCATAAAGCAAGTAATCATGAACACCATAGTCATACAAATTTCAAGAAGAACAGAAACTAGTATTACTATCTCAGTGTTCAGATTAGCAATAGACAATAAAGCTAACCAAGCAATAAGTATGAGATAGACATATCCAGATCCAGTGGAAGAAGTAGCAGCAGCAGAAGTCCTGGTGAGGTCGTCGTTCGCCATGGTGTAGTGGTAGTAGTCGTGCAGTTGATGTAGACGAAGTAGCGAGCAGTCGCACAAACGCTCCCTAAAAACCTTATTCGTCCTCGCTCGTGCAAGCCTTCAAGGACGGAGGTTCCGGAGGCCTGTTCTCCCGATTCGACCGTACACGCGCCTTACGGGATGGGGATCGCCAGACACAACAACCACAGACTGAGAATCCTTTCTTAGTCTCTCGTGGGAGTCAATTGGAGGAGATCTTTGCATGAACAGTTATCTGTTCTTGTAATAGCAAAAAAAAATAAAAACAAAACGAAGAGGCAGAGATCAGAGGAAACGGATGCCATCAACCAGTGCAAACCGTAGCCATAACTCACTGGTAACTGAACCGTTACTGCCAGCAGTTCGTTAATGCCAACAAGCCCACACCCGACGTGCCTGCGCGCACGACTCGGCGAGGCGAGCGAGCGAGCACGCGTGTGTGTTGGCTTTCTCCAATTCTACAAAGGGGCTACCACGTGTCATCTTATAAAGTGGTGTAACTCCCCTCCCTTCAACTCTCCATGTAGGACTAATCAATTCTAGTACGTGCACATGAGTCTTTAAGATTCTTTAAGAATTAATTAGAAATAAAACTAGAGTCAGCTCGTAATAATTTCTACAGAACTAACTGCATACGCACGTACGGAAGAGTTGATGAATTAGAAGGATTTGTAATTCTGCACATGACAAGGTTGCTGATCTTGTCACTGGCATTTACGACTCTGTACTGTACACATGTTTTGTATCCTGGGGACACGCGTTTCTGCATGCAGGCCTTACGTAAGTTTGTGTTAGTTCGGTCATCGCACCCAAAAATAAGTAAGTTCGTTTAATTAGATGAGCACAACCACAGCGGCGTAGTTAGGCGTTTCATTTTGTATTGGTGCTTCACGTGTGACAGCCGGAGTTAATTAAGAGATAAGGTTGCGCTGGCCTGAGCTCTACCTGCAGGAAAGTATCCTCCTGCACATCGATCGGTTGGTGATTGAATAAAGCGAAGCTTTTCTTAGTGCATCCTAGGAGGCAAAAGATAGACTAGACTAACTTTGTTATAGATCTGCCTAGTGTCAGAGACGATACACTGATGCATGCTGCGCACTATCCTAGCATTCGACGAAACGAACTGCACTATGATACATATAGAAGAGACCAATAGCGGCGGGCGGACCCCCGGTTAGCATGCGGGGTAACCGGGAGTGGTTGTCTTATACGGGTACTGGATGAGTTTGAAATAGCAAGTCTAGTTCTCTTCGAAGTTTAAAGTTTTTTAAAAATGATATCACTGACTCACCGACAGGCGTCGTGTGTTCTTCTTCGCGCGCACCGCTGCAGGGATAGAAAAAAAAAACAAGCATAGTCCGCACCACCGCTGAGTTCTTCGATCCCATGTTTTGGGTGTGCGGACATCCACTATGGAAGCGCGGAGAGGGATCCGGTCTCTTAGCGTGCGAACGAGATGGGTCCGAGCTCCTAGTGCGTGGATGATGACACATGTTGACTGCTGGTGAGTCCATAATGTTTTTTTTTTTACTTTAATCTCTGAAAAGGTTTAGATTTACTATTTCGAGATCAAACAGTACACATATAAACCAAAAAAATCGGTAGCCGACTGCCGACCTGCCCTGTTTCTGATAAGCGCATGGCTGGCTGACGGCTGACCGGGCTACTCTAGGACATATATGTTCCTTTTTTTTAGTATTTCTTTCACATCGAACATGAATAAAAGGCACTAGTAAAAGATGCTTTGGCCATGTTCTTTTCAAAAGAAATATACTAGTAGTGGTAGTTCTTTGGATGGACTTCCTTTTCGCGAAAAACAACATTTTCCGGTGGCTTCAATTACATGTCACTGCGGCAGCGATGATTTTGTTTCCCGAAATTTTTTGGGCAAAAATGAACGTATGAGCATATCAATTAGCACAGATACGTGCTTTCACAGTTGGGCGGCAACCGTACCATGCATGTATGAAGTTGAAGCAAATAGCTTCAGAAGCACTACGCGAACCTTGCTTGTGCCTGTATGCACCTCAACACGCAAAAACTCCCACGTACGTCCTGCAAAAGTAACGCTCTGCAGCTCTGCACCGCATTAGGGTACTATAATGCGCCTCTTTGGCCCTGTCTCCGTAGAGCTTAGGTCCGACAATTTGGAGTCCCCGCGATCTAGCCAAAACAAATCAAAACACGGCGAGTTTGTACCACCAGCACACGCGCGTAGCACACCCGAACAACCAACAAGCGCGTGGCACCGGCAAAAGCGGGCATGCCATATCTGTTTGGCTTTGAGCCTCAATAAACTTTACCCAATATTGGTTAGGCACCAACATTATGGTGTTTGGATTGTGACCAAGAGTAGGGCCAATATTTGGTTTGGTAGCTTATGATGGTGTTTGAATTGGTACCAAAATTTTGGTAAATAACTTGGATGCTATTTGGTTCGCTACCAATCTAGAATCCAGTCACCCTTACCAAATTTGAGGTGAGATTACTCTTGTTGTTGTTGAATCATTCTTGCTGCTAACTACGTCTACTACAGGAGTTCGTAATTGTCAATTAATCCACCCATGATTAGCAATCCACAGTGGCAGGGCGCATGCATGATGGGATCGATCCAAATTTTGCAATTTGCACAGTTGTGATAGGACTGTTGATGCAAACTGTGCATAGGAACCGTAAATAATGAAAAGGTTCTTTCAAATGCTGCACAGTAATATTAATCTGGTCTATTGTCAAGCAGGAAATACTACACATCAATAGACAATATTTAACACTATGATCTTACCCACTGTACAAAATTAGAAGCTCTAATGAAACATTGGTCATTGCAATTAAAGTAACCCATGGCCATGGGTAGAAATATAGTTGGAAAACATTCAACTTTTGAAATTACAATGGTTGGAACACAGCACTAGATGTTGAGACTACAGCTAGAAGCAAGCAAACTATAATTAACATGGAACCACTACTGAAGCATCCATTTTTACATACATCACAAAATATCCATGTCAACCTAGCTACCACCACGAGCATCAAGTTTTACATACACATGCAAAATACGATATAATGCATTACTTTCAAATTACTAGCATCTAACATGTGCATTTTCAGACAGAGCCAAAATCACCCCCACCGCCATATTTGCGTTCGAAGTAGACTATGACCCAAGCTTGGAAAGTCACATCATTTGCAATGCTGAGGTAACCATAGAAGTGTCCTGTTCTGGCTTGGTGAGAAAGGGTGCCATGGCAATCTTGTCCTTTGTTGTGATTGTGAGATCTATACGCTTCCAAAGATTAGTATTAAGGGTCTGATTGTGCATTTTGTTGAACGGAGGCTACAGGATTAGCACATATAAGAGAGTCTGCAAGCCTCGTAATGCTAGCGGACATCTCATCATTCAATGCTTTGCTACGGCTTCCTTTATCCTTCAACTTATTATTGGCTAGTGATTTCACACGCTTGCGCTTCTTACCTGAATTGGTGCCTTCGGTTGTTAGACTATTGCGAGCAATGGTGTCGGAATCATTACCACCATCTCTCCATTGTCAATGAATAGGTCTTCAACTCCTTCACGTTCTCACTGCCACCATTGTCACTTGCAACATTAACAGTGGACTGATCAAGAGCAAATGAACCATCAGCTTGGGTGAGTCCATAAATAATTCTTCCAAGAGATGGTAGAACTTGATAGGCCTAGTAAGGTAGTTGTATTTCGCTGCCTGTCATACAAAACAAAGAAAGTAAGGAAGTCAATACATTATGGTGTAATAGTACTTATCAATGAATGCATAGTTGTAATAGAAGTACTTACACCAAGCTTTTTTAGGTCTTTCTCTTATGGATCAATGTTGAATTTGCATGCTAGTGCATCAAAACCAAAGCCACTTTTGCCCAAAGTTGTATGTATCCAATTCCATTTCTCCTTGCATGACCTAAAGTGCCGATCGATTTGGTTTCTAGTGGCTCCAATTCCAAATTTGCCATTCAAAACATCTGCACACTGGTGGTGTTGTTTCCACTTGAAGGCGGTGTTGTTTCTTCTATTAGTAGGGAGGTGTAGCTCAACGAAGATAAAGGAACAACCCCCTAATTAACATCACAGGCACATGAATCAGCAAACACATGAGTCAGCAAATACATGTCGGATGGAAGGGACGAAATCAATGTATCTCGCGTGCCCAAATCCATCGATAAATCCGAAAACCACAACCGATTTCGCCCCAATCCACCCAGAAATCCCAAATCCCAACCGATGCCACCCAAATTTCTCCCCCACCTCAACTTTGGAAGGAGCGACGACGAGCAGGGGAGGTGTGCCGCTACGAGGGGAGAGGAGAAGTAGGCATGAAATCAACATACCACATGTGCCCAAATCCGTCGAGAAATCCCAAAACCCCAACCGATTTTGTAATACTCCGGAAATGGTTCGGTACAAGAAAGAGGTCGGAGAGAGTAAAAGGAATGGTTTTTATCGGAAAATTCCAAACTTCGGGGGGGGGGTTTACGTTATTACCAGGCAACCTGTGGCCCAAGAGTGGGCCGGCCGGCCCATGTAGGGGCCGGCCAAAGGGGGGGGGCACCACTTCCCCCCCCCCAAACCCTAAAGCCTCCCCTCCTCCCCCTTGGAGCCGCCCCCACCTCCTCCCCCTTGGAGCCGCCCCCATCTCCTCCCCCACTCGGCACCTCCCCTCCTCCTAGGCGCCTCCTCCCCATTGGTGGCTGCCATTGGTGATCCTCGGAGTTGCACCCCCCCGGTCTTCCACGTGTACATCTTCGGTTCTTCCCCGCCGGGCGTTTGCAATCCGCTGGTTCGCTGTTTGGGGCGGCCATTGAAGAAGAGGAGCAACCTTCGGGAAGTTGATCCTCATCGTTCTTCGGGTCTACAAGGGTAACAAGAGCCCCCATCGCTGTTTGATTGCGTTTGAGTTGTCGATTCAATGATTTTAGTAGCATCGTTTAATTTCTGTTAGTAGATTGATTCGGTCCAGAATGTTGCAACTCGGTTTTGGGTGCCTTAGAGGCAGAATTGGATGTTTTCGCCTTCTAGAGTTTTGTTCCTTATTTCATTAGCTTTCTTTTGGCACCTGGATCACGAATTTTCACCCAGTAGATTAAAAGTTATGACTGTTTTACTACGTGCTGGTCTGTCTGTCAGAACTGCTGGGTATAGTCGGTTGCACCTAGGTTTTGATCTAGTTAGAGTCAGAATCAAGTCGGCCACCCAACTAGGTTTTTAAAGATAATTGCACCATGTTTCCAGGATGATAAAAATCACTTTATTTGGATCAGTGGTTTAAAAGTTAGAGCATTTTCTTTAGGGCTGTTCTGAATTCTGGGCAGACTGCAGTTGTAGTTTTTCATTGGATGGTTAGACCTCTGTATTGGCCGAATTAGAGTTTACCATCAACTAGAGTTTTGTAGCCAGTTAAGTTAAGAAAATTTAAGCACTGGTTTCAGGTCTTTTGGACTTACGGTTTTTTATTGGTGAATTTTCTAGTAAAACTGCCAGATTAGGGATAATTGAAATGGTTGGGTAAATTGATCAAATTGAACTTTTATTTGGTTAGTTTGGTTAGAGATTGAGGGAGGACACGTGTAGTATTTCCATACTCGCTTGTCCTTATTTTTATTATTTTATATTGTAGGCGGTGAAGCGGTGAGTGGAGGGGTATCTCAATTACCTCCCAACCCGTTGCAGCGCGGCAGGCAAGTAATTTGTATTCAATGATTGATGTCATGTATGATGTGTGAATGAATGCTTACATTTGTTCGTATTTGTAGATGAATGCCATGTGTTCTTTTCATTCATGAGTACTATTCAATATTGACATGGGATCATCATGACATGCATACATTATTTTGGTAAGACCCATCAATTCCAGTATGGGCACTTAAAATCTCATCAATTCCAAGATGGGTACGTGAGTCCACCATTCCAATGTGGGCCACGTTACGTGAGTCCACCATTCCAATGTGGGCCACGTTGGACGGTCGTATGAAACGTTCTTCATACGATTACTTTAAGTGAACACCGACGGGTGATTCACTCGCTATACCGGTATATGCTGCAATATGTCCATTTCCTTCAATGCACCATTCCACTTCATCCATTCATAAATTCGTTTCCAGTAGTTGTTCAAATTATGTTTGTGATATATTGCTCATTGTATGTTTGATTGTTACATACAGTTGCTTGCTGAGTCTTTGGCTCATTCTTGCTTTATTGTCTTGTTTAGGTAAATGACAAGGAAGAATGATCTTGTGGAGGGTAGTTCATCACGTTGCACTCACTATCATATATCAAACAATTTGAGGACTTTTATTGTCGTTAGTTATGATTTGTGTTGCATTGTAATAAGCCATCATGGCCTTGTTTACCATATCTTTCTGAATTGTTTACTTCCATTTCGTTGATTAAGACTTGAGGATGAATACTTGTTTCCATATATTCCTAATACTTGCTTCATCTTATCATGCGATTTGATGTTATTCATTTGAAGAGTAGTGATTGTAGGTGACATCTTGACTTCCTTATAGTCAGGGTGTTACAGATTTTGCCTAAATCCATCCAGAAATCTCAAATCTCCAACCGATTCCACCCAAATTTCTACCCCATCTCAACTTTGCAAGGGGCGGCGACGAGCAGGGGATATGTTCCCGAACCGGGGGGAGTAGGGAGGTGCAGCTGTGGAGACAAGGGGAGAGGAGGAGCACGCGAGCTAAGAGGAGAGGAGCTGCGATTTCTTCGGGACGAGGAGAGGAGAGGATGCGGCGTGCGGTTCGAGACGAGGAGAGGAGAGAAGCGGCGTGTGGTTTAGGACGAGGAGAAAACCCTAAAAGGCCTCAAGTGACGAGAAGGCATGGATCTTGGCCACGCCAAAACTCGGGCGAGCAAATCGCCGCCCAGATTTCGCGTGCACGTTGCCGTTGCGGGCCACAGGCGTTACCAAATTTCTTTGGGCAATACCAACATTTGGCATCTAACCAAATCATAGCCAAATTTTATAAACATTATCGAAGTTTGATTTGATTCATTTAGATTTCAATCCAAACAGCCCGATATTTCTCATGTGAGGCGGGAACTTTTGCAGGGCCCACTTGAAGTGACCCGGAACCGAACCCCGTCTGCACTCTGGTCCAGCCGCCGCCGAGCAGCTCTCATCCTCAAGATCCTTGTATAAAATCCGATGGCCGTTTCGCGGCAGATCACTACAGCTCGAGCTTGATTTTCCACTGCGCGCACAGCCGGCGCGCGCTATCCGGTCGAAATCCTCCAGCTCGTGCACGAGACCAGAAAAGCTCCATCACACTAGTACATACGAGTTATTAGCAGCAGTAGTAGTCGCTAGTCTCTACTACGTCCACTTCCTTTTACAAATAGGATTGCAGAGCCACAGACCTGTACCTCCGGTGCATAATTGCCGGGAAGCGTGGTTATACTGGTTAAGGTTAGGTTAGGAGGAGGAGGAAGCAAGCTAGCCGTCATGGGTGCGCACACCGAGTCCATGAGCTGGTTCATGGGCCCGCCGAGCTCGCCGGCCCCGGGGAGCGCTGGGGAGGCGCAGCACGCGCTTAGCAGCAGCGCGGGGGGCAGCGACGCCAGCTTCGACACCAACATGGTGATCATCCTGGCGGCGCTGCTCTTCGCGCTCCTGTTCGCTCTCGGGCTCAACTCGCTGGCGCGGTGCCTCATCCAGTGGGCGCGTCGCGCGTCGGCGGCGGCCGGCGGGGAGGCCGAGGCCAGGGGCGCGGCCGGTGGGCTCAAGAAGCGCGCGCTCCGGAGCATCCCCGTCGAGGTGTACGGCGAGTGCGGCGCAACCGGGGCCGCCAGCGCCGCCGCGGACGTCTGCGCCATCTGCCTCGGCGAGTTCGCGGACGGCGAGAAGGTGCGCGTGCTGCCGCGCTGCGGCCACGGGTTCCACGTCTGGTGCGTCGACACCTGGCTCGTATCGCACGACTCCTGCCCCACGTGCCGGGGCTCCGTGCTCAACGGCGCCAAAGCCGCCCCCGCCCCCGCCCCCGGAGGTAGCAGGCGGCCGGGGAGCGAGGCTGCCGTCGTCACGGTGGTCATCGAATGAGACGGACAGGTGGGGGCCGATCGCCCATTGGCCATTGGTTTGGTGGGGCCGTAGGTAAGCTTGTTTGATTGTAAAAAAATACTGGCCGCGACCGTGAGATATTCTCCGACGGGACGTTGGTGCGGTGAGAGAAGGACGGGTGGGCCCGCTTGTCTGTTTAGTGCTTAGGCCACAGTCAAGCTTGCAGGGCCTTCCATTCCTCCCGTCCGCATGTTTTGGCTTTTGCTCATTGTTGTTGCTGTTGTGTACATACGGGAGGTGATGGTATATAACGAGGTTTTATATTGGACATTGTATTAACAGACATAGCATTTGTTAGGCGGATTTAGCAGAAATAGCATTCTCAACGCACGGCCACCTTGCGGTGCTGTCCTCTGCCGCACGATCATTGTGCGGTGGAGGTGGAGGTCTAATCCTGCACAGTTAGTGTGCGGTGCTTCCCCATTGCGCCACGCGGCAACCAAAACCGGCGGCTCGGCTCCCAGAGAAGCAAAAAAACCAACCTTGTGCCATCTATCATTCCGACAAGTCAGACCCTCCCCTTCGGTCCTTCAGACCAGCTCAGCCATGGACAGATCCTTTTCCATCGAAAAACATGTCACCTCCTCCCGTCACCTCCTATCACCTCCATCGGTTCCTGTCTAATTGATGTCTCCTGCATGTGCATGCATTCATGCATGCGAGAGAGAAACACCCACCTCGCAGGTGCTATAAATTGTGAGAGAGAGTGATTAAGTTTAGCCGTCGCACTCGCTCTCTCTCTCTCTCTCTCTCTCTCTCTCGGTCTCTGTTCTCTATCGATTTTATATTGGCGACGTTTTAGCGTTATTAACCGCTATCATTTGCAGCCATATTAACAGGTAAATTTATACTTGTCTCTAAATTCTTGATTAACTGTGTTGTTAGTAAATCAGTCGTAGTATTATTTTTGTACTTAATTAGTTGTCATTTTCCAGACGTACTTATTTAAGTCATTTTGGAATTTTTGTAGTTAAATTAATGTTACATAATTAATTAGTTCTAATTCCTTGGTGCAAATTAAAATAATTGGACGTTAATTAGTTACCATATAATTATTCGCAATTAATTAGTTTTGCTGAAACAATTAGTTGTAAATAATTAGTTCAAATGAAGTCTTAATTAACTAATCGTCATTACTTAGTGTTAATTAATTAGTCGTAACAATTTCAATAATCTGCTGGGCAAGCTCGCAGTTCTAACACATCACAAGAACAACTACGAGCAACAAAAGTTTGACTATCATATTGTAGTAACAAAAGTAATCTTGGTTGGTCAAAATTCAAAAGGAGTTCCCAACTACGCATAAAGCAAACAAATCATATAGTACAAATTGACTACTTGAATCGTATAATTCAATAGAAACATTCCTTAAGCAAGGATATTGTGTGAATCTTAAGCTGCTTGTATGCTTACCTAAATACAAGCTCCCAATACTTGGTTGGACTGAACAACAAAACAATAGAAAAAATAAAGGTAAGATCAAGTGTCTTACATATTATTTTGCTGCAGAAATTAGTTTTAGCCCTAATAAATTTAGTCATAACTAATTTAGTCATGTTTAAATAGTCATATTTAATTTTAAACTAGTAAATTAGTGTACATTAATTTGTAATGTTCATTTCCTGTAATTTTTAATTTGTAGTATTTTATCGTTATAATCAATCTTCTCACTAATATTATGTCTATTCCATCTGTTGCAATGCATGTCTCTACCGGCGCTTCTAGAACACTTCTACGATGAGAACCACTGGTGCAAGTTGTGGATCATCGATGACGCGGACGACCCTCCACCCCTACTTCTTCTGTCGGGGAGGGATTACTGGGAGTTGGATGCTTGCTACGTCCCAATCCTCTAGGACACTGGCTTCTTGCCCCTTGCGAGGTTGCCCTCCGTCGAATGCCGGTTCACTCTAGACGCCAGTCTACTGTCGACACTTGTCGACAGGTGGAGGCCCAAGACGCACACCATCCACTTTCAGTGGGGTGAGATGACGGACACTCTGTAGGACGTCTCGTCTTGACCGATCTCCCGATCCGGGGTGAGGCACCTGTTCTAGGCCGTCCACTAGTGGACAAGAAGGCCAGGCTAGAGCATCGGTTCGGCCTAGTTGTCCCAGAGCGTGCATGTGGCGTCCCCCGGACTTGGCTATGGTATTTCAGTCATTGCCAGCAGGATGCATGTAACGATGTTGTTAGGACGCACCTCGTTGCTTACCTTCCTCGGCTTTTTGGTTGGGTCCTGTTTTCAATCACACATGGAGATTGGTGCTACCCCAACTTCGTCCGCGTCGCCGAGTCTTTGGATTTCGTGGAGGCTGGGCCGATGCCTCATTATAGATGGGGATCAACCGTCCTTTACACCACATACCGGGAATCGTGTGACGCTTTGTGGGGCGGCACTAGTGCTACCCCAAAACTGACAGTCTGCTACGTGCTCCTGTAGCTGTGGAGTTGGGAGCACTTCCCTGTTGGGTGGCCGGCCTTTGAGAGAGCGGTGCACCTGTACGCCGAGTCGGACGATCCGATATATGGGCCCACTATGGCCTTACGGTGGACTACTGCTCGTCTACGCTGGGCCAAGAACAGACCGGCGAGGTGTTACTCGTTGTTCCACAACGAGTGCAAATCGTTGCATGACAACGTCATCATCTAGGCTCCATGGACACTAGATTTCGTGCAGACAGTAGCGCCACACGGGTTGTCTCTGCAATGCACCTAAGACATCGAGTTATTGGTGACGACCTGCCATCTGGTGTTCGCATATATGATGGAGCCTTATGTGCTGCAGCGCGTAATGTGATAGTTTACTTTGTACCAGGTCATACCCCTCCGGACGGCAGGGTCCTACAACGAGCCGTACACCTGTGAGTCAAACTTCATTCGAGTAATTTTTACACTTATTATATCTTCTTTTCTAACATCAATCCTTCCAAAAATGCAGGCAATCAAGAGCAAACCGAGGGATTGAGGACTGGCTAGCAGTCCAACACGAGTGGATTACGGCATAGCTGGAGACGGCGCACTTGGAGATCTTGCAGGAGCAGCGTCCGTACAACGTTTGGACGTACGGTGAGTACGTGGAGTGGTATGTGCCACGGTCGCGCTCCAGACTCACCCTTCCTCCACCGGAGCGTCTGGAGCAGGTGACGCACCACGAGAGCCTCAGCCACTCGTTCGATCGTCACAATACTTCGCAGTGTGACGACACCGTAAGACACTTACAACCTCTAGTTGTTTCGTTGATGATATTTGTACTCTTCGTTACTGAACCTGTTATGCGTGTCAGTTCAGTTGGAGCGGGCGCGGTGCATTGAATACCGCTATCCGCCGCCCAGACACAACATCGGGGCTGCTGAAAACTTTGAAGTACATCTTCGCAAGTCAAAGAACATAATAAAGAACTTGAGTTGCGGTCATTCGACGGATGATGTCCTGCGCATCGGGCACCAAGTGGGAGGACTGTGCTCACCCGCTAGGTCATCACGATCTAGTGAGTCTAGTCGGCGTAGCGCTACCCGTCGGTCATCCGCGCGCCAGATCGGCATGGAGGTAAGTTATGTACAAATCTATGTTCTGTTTTTTTTTGTTAAGCCTTATGTTCCACTAACATCATGTCGTTCTCCGTCACAGGTCCGTCGGGATGCATCTACCGTCTGCGCTCTTTCGGTCAAGTTTCACGAGGACATCATCCTAAACACATCTTGACTAGCGCCCCTCGGCCATCTCAGACCGCACATCCGGGAGGTACGAGATTCTCAGTTTATATCTAGAGTGTTTATTTTGACTAACATCATTTCGTCTTGCGGCCTTCAGTTGACTGTGGGGGTGACAGCCAGTTCACATCCACTGATGATGAGGATACGAGCCTCCCAGTTCCCACTAGGGAGCAGTACACGTCGTCAAGGTTTGGACCATGGCAGCTAGGGTTTGGAGCGTGCGCATGGCAGAGCTCCTATGGATTTGCTGGCACACCTTACGTTCAAGACCACAGCTCCTTCGGGTTCATTGGCACATCGGACGTCCAAGGCTAGAGCTCATCTGCACGATCGGAGTTGCAGCTATCATACCTTGGGGCGGACAATTCGTGGGATTTATACAGTCCGTCGTTCATAAATTCATTGTAGGTGGCCCCTACTTCAACATGTCTCAGCAGGACGACATAGACGCTTACCAGACTCAGCTTTCTGGTGCACCTCCGCCCACTCAACATACTCAACGGTCTCTGTACCCCCTCCGATCCGACACGTGCTCTCCGGACCGGCTAACGTATCCCACGGGACATACTCGACGCAAAACATCCAAGCGCAAGCTGGCGCAAACGCAGTGAGCAGATAGTAGTGGCTCAGACGAGTGAGTCATATTGTATCCCGTGTTATGCGATTATGTTTTGTATATTTGTATTCATATTTAGTTTTGTTATATTTGTATGCATATTTTGTATGTTATGTTTGTACTACTATGTCATATTGTATATCGACATTTCCAATAGAGCTGCAATGTAGCTTTTTTCCATAGATAAAATTGACGATATTTCAAAATGGTTACAAATATTACATGTGCGTGGTTCGATTACAAGTATTACATGATACACACGCGGGTTTGTAGCATTTGGGGTGAAGGATGATGCAAACTAGAGAATTTTGACAAAAAAAAATTATGCATTGCCCTAAAGAATTCAAAAACCCCTCCCAAAACCTCCACCCAAAACCCTACGCGACTCTCGAGTTCGAGTAATATTGTATTGTACCATATGGTAGCTAAGCTTGTCCATGAACCAACTGAGGGAAATGTTTGGCATGAAACCATAATTTCCAAAACCCTAATTCTATTAGATATGATTAAGCCTATTCTATTAGGAGTAGTTTGTGTGTGAATTCATAAAACCCTAATTTTTGAAACCTAAAATCCAAATTTTCGATACTAAATCCTTAATTTTGACATAATTTCATAAGACATATAAAATTGTAGAAATATTACACAATCAAGTCCATTGTGTAAGGAGACTTCAAAACAAAATTTATAGGTTTTGGAACTCATTTTCTATATTTAGAAATACTTACAAACAGTATAGTTACATAAAATTGCGAGACAAATTCAGAGCGAATAAAATTTTAGAAAAATTACACAAGCAAGCACACTATGTCGGGAGACTCTACAAAAAATTTCATAATTTTTGTGCTCATTTGCTATATTCAAAAATTCGTACAAACAACGTTATTCTGAAGGAGAGAGAATCCATACGGCCACTGTGCGGGAGTGCCTCCACCACACAGTGGCCGTGAGGTAGGGACTCCACCGCACGGTGGCCGTGCGATAGTGCTAACATGTTGGCTCGTTGGTGACAACTGGTGCGGTGGAGGCATCATTTCTGCAAATACCGCGCGACGAGTGACATTTTTGCAAATACGATTGCAAACAGTATACCAATATGGCCGATTCCTATTATATAATAGCAGGACGCTAGATGAGTTTTTGTCTAAAATGTTACGATTGGTGCTGTTATGTAAAAAAATAGTCGTTCATGTGTCATATTGTCAAAAATAGCACTACGAACGTGCCGACGGCCGACACACATCCTCCACCGTCCACCCGCGTACGAATTCCATCTCCACCACCGCACGTCTGACATCCGATTGGTTCTCGTGCTGCCACATCACCACTATCGAGCATGTAACGCACGAACAAACCTTATCGGTGCGACCAATGCGCCGCGCGGCCGGATGTGCTATGTCGCCGTCTCCCCACCACCGAAGACCGGACCCTCTGCCGTGCCATGGCACGGTGCTCTGATCGCCTGCGCCGGTCCCTATCGTTCCAAAACAGCATCCCAAGTTAGCATTGGCACCTTAAGATAGTACATAACACTGATAACAGAATACCTTCCTACTGTGGGCGCCTTTAATGAGCCGCAGTTGCTCCTGCTCCCATCATCTCCCCAATGACAGTGACGACCAACTCTCAGGCTGTCCTTGCTTTCCAGAAAGTAAGCTTCGGTGGTAAAGGAGGGGTAGTAGTGATGGAAACCTCCGAGCTAAAATGTGGATTAGTTGCCGTTTAGTTGACCATATATCCCATGTTTTACATATCTCGTCCTAGGTCATCTTGGAGTCATATGGATTTGCCATAGGTGCAAACATTGCTGCACCTGGATTCAGGGCAATATGTCATCCATGGGCATTCAATCAATACTTCGGTATTCAGAAAGCATGTAAGATCTATGTTCTTGGAATACATGCCCAAAAATGATTTTGACTGAACAGAAACTACAGATTAAGATGAAGTAGTGGTAAACATGGAACTAAGAACAGTCATTACTATGTCTTGACCAAATTAAGGCTCCAAAGAAGGAACAGGCACATGGTGCTCTGAATTAGAAGCATCTCCAAATGCACTTGTGATTAATAAATGAAAAAAAAAACATAGTATTTTCCCTAGACAAATTTAGATGACGCTTGGTCGTCTGATTCAATCGAACAGAAGCATTCCATTCTTATCAAGCCAAAAAGATGATAATTTGCTTTAAAAGTGTCTGGAATAATGCTTATCCCCACAAGTCATGTAGGTAACAAACTTGCCTGAATGTAAACTATGGTCAACATTAGTGTATTAAGTCACAAGCATTTCTAATAATTAGTCTTTAAATGTCCATAAGCACACAGAAGGTGTGATCAAATACTCACAAGCAGAAAAATATCCCTACCTCCTGTGATATCAACATCACAACCAATTTGTCGGGGGCATGTATGTACTATGTAGAACAGGACAAGACTAGAATAGAGCAATCCAAAAGAACACAGCAAAGCATATGAGTTCGGTTACTTGCCACTCGGCAGAAAAGTAGCGAAAAGCATTCCGAGCAAAGCACGGACGTGGCGTAGGACCGTGCCAAGGTGGCATGGCAAAGGGGCATCCAGGCTTTGGTGGTGCGGAGAAGGCGGCGTGGTACACGTGTGTATACTAAGCTCGTCTGTGGTAGGGAGAACGGCTGAGGCGTGTCTGTGCGTTGATCGTACATACAAGGTTTCTCCGTGCGCCGCTGGTCGTACAGACAAGGTTTCTCCGTGCGTCAGATGCACAACAGCAACGACGTAGTGGCATGAGGACTTCCTGGAGCTAGGCGTGCAGTGGAGATGGAATCCGTACATAGGATGGGGGGATGATGGAGGACTCGTGTCGGCCATCGGCGCGTCCGTGATGCTATTTTTTTTCAATACAACACGTAAACAGTTATTTTTGTACATAACGAACACCAACAGTATTATTTAGAGAAAAACTAGAGTCTGGGCTTCGAATAAGACCGTATATTTGTACACGCTGGATTTGCCACAAAGTTTTGGAGCACCTGATGAGCACAGTTAGATTCTGTGATACGATGACCCTTTACGGTTTATCGGTGAATATTGAAATGATCCAGTATCAGCAATCATGAGCTCTGAAGTGGTCCTCAAAGGTTCAAACAGTTATGGAGCCTGCATTCATGTTAACTACAGCCCCCGTAACACGCGCGTGTACGAAACATTGAGCTCTGTTTTTTTTAAGCTGTAGAGGTTACATCTAGTATTATACAAGATTGTAAAGATAGTTATAAATATATAGTACATCGATGGAGCAAACAAAGAGAGACAAAAGCAGGTTTATATGCAACCAAAAAAAAGTTTTTGAAATTATACACTTTTTATTTGTAGTTTTCTAAAAGATAAAAGCCGGTAGGAGCATACTGGAATTGAGAATCTTCTATCTATCTATCTATTATATTATTAAAACGATAGAAAAAGAAACCATCGCGTTCACTCTCGAAGGCTAAAAATTCCCACGTTAATCGGTGAAAAAAGATAAACATCCACACCATTGACTATGATGGATCCATATTATAACTATCTGGATTAAAGGAAAAAGTATATGTGAAGTACAATATAGAAATAAGAGTCCATCTCAAGTACAATGTAAAAATAACTAAAATTCGTAATAAAAAATAAATTTAACAAATTAATTTTGGTACGAATTCCTATGAAAAATCACGAGATAAATATATTTCGAAATAATAAAAAAAATAGTAATTGGATTAGTATACGAATTCCAACAAAAAAAAGCTGTAATTCAGAATAAAAAATAAAATAAAATGAGCAAATTGATTTCGATATGAAATCCAAAGTAAATTCACTAATAACTGTAATTCTGAACAATTGTTTTAAAAATAGCAATTGGATTATTATACGAATTCGGGTTAAAAATAAAATTTACAATTTGATCTCAATACGAATTCCAAAGTAAAATACATAAATAACTAAAAATTGGAACAAATGTAAAATAAAATTATTAATTTAATAAATAATTATAATTCGGAATAAAAAGTAAAAAACATGAATTAGATTAGTATAAAAATTCAAAAATAAATGAACTGGATTTTAAAAAAATAGCAATTTGATTTTAATATAAATTCCAAATAAATCCCTAAATAACTAAAATTCGGATTAAAATAAAATAAATTAGTAAATTGATTTAGATACAAATTCCTAAGTAAAATTCCTAAAAATATATAATTCAAAATAAAATTTTTGATTAGTATACTAATTCCAACAAAAAATATCTAGACTTTGGGTTTAAAAATAAAATAAGAAATTTTATTTCAATACGAATTCCAAACTAAAACCCCTAATAACTATAATTTGAAATAATATTTATAAAAAATAGCAATTGGATTAGTATACGAATTCCAACAAAAAATTATTATTTCATATGAAATCCAAAGTAAAATATTTAAATAACTAAAATTCGAAACAAAAAAATAACATTGTCAATTTGATTTACATACGAATTCCTAGATAAAATCCTAAATAAATATAACCAGGAATAAAAAATAAACAAAAATCACAATTAGATTGTTATACGAATTTCAGCATGACAAGCTGAGATGAAGATATATTTAATATGACAGGCAAAGGCCGGTCTATATGCAGCATTAAACATTTTTAAAAACTTGATAGTTTTCATGCGTAGCATCATAAAAGATAAAAGGCCGAAGAAGTCCAGCAAACTAAGATTCTACGCAATTCGATAGCATATATAGGAATTTCATAATATTACAGGACGAACATAGAACACTTGATTCGTTCTTAGGAGTATATTACAGAAAAGTAAGAATAGTGGGTGATGTAGTAGAGAATACAAAATGAAGGAGTGTATAATACTACAGGATGAACATAGGGCACAACATGTGTTACGAAGAGTATATTACATAAACGAAATAGCAGTGGATGATGTAGCACATGGTACAGAAACGGATTTCAAAGGTGGAAGCAAAACGATAGGTATGCTATTGCACCATTTTCTGACGAAGTAACTGTTCAGAGATAAATCTATTGCAGATAAGTAGGTTAATTTTGTAAGAGGATAATAAAATAAACAGAGATGTGTATAGACAATGGTATAGATGACATACCTAGAGCTAGTTGCCGCTTCCTGCATCCTGCATACTCTTTTTAAAAAAGTTTAGTAGCAGACATATCCTTGGATGGTGTCGATTTTGTGCTGCAAATTTGTTGTGGATATTGTGAGTGCAGAGTATGTGCAGTTTTAGATAGTTAGGTGAGAAACTCTGCAGTAGTAATTGTTGGAATTGCAACTTGTATTCAATATGAGGCCAACGGGCCGGTATATATACACAAAGTACAGGTGGTGAATATGCAAAGAACCCCTCATAACAATGGGGAATAACAACCTATACATATATCTAACACCCCCCCTCAAACTCATGGTGGATCAACAATACTGAGTTTGGAGAGGTAGAAGCCGTGCTGTGCTCGAGTCTGGGCCTTTGTGAAGAAATCCGCTATCTGAAGCTCTGAAGGCACATACTGAAGAGCAATAACCTGATCATGCACACAAGACCTCATGAAGAAAGCATCAACACCAATATGCTTGGTGAGCTCATGCTTCACGCGGTCACGGGCACATCTTGATAGCACTGTCTTTGTCGACAAGAGAGGAGTCGGTGTAATGTGAAACACCAAAATCCTCAAGTAACCACCGTAGCCAAGTAATCTCTGTCCAAGAGAGCCATAGCTCGCAACTCGACCTCTGCACTCGAGCGGGACAACTGCGATCTGTTTCTTCGTCTTCCAAGCAATAAGCGAACCACCAAGAAAAACACGATGGCAGAGATAGACCGCGATCGGAGGATCGCCCAAGTAGCATCCGAATAAGCTGGAGTTGTGGATATTGTGAGTGCAGAGTATGTGCAGTTTTAGATAGTTAGGTGAGAAACTCTGCAGTCCCACTTACATGTGATGGGGCGAGAATGAGATGGAAAAGGAACAAGATCCCAAGTACCGATGCGCTCGAGGCGGCAATCTCCTCGGCCATGGCATGTCGCCACTCGGGATGAGTATGTGACATCCGGTGGGAGGCGAGCTCACAAGTAGTTGCACCAAAGCAAAGGCAAAAGCAGGCGGGGGCGAATCGATTGGCGATCGCGGAGGCGTAGCAAGGAGAAGACGGCCCGTCGAGGGAAGATGAAGCATCAAAGAAGATGAAACATCGGGAGAAGTGGGCTCATCTGGAAGATCCTCAATCGAGGTCGACGAGTGTAGACGAGTGTAGTGGGGGGGGCCTGAGGAGACGAAGCAGGCGGCGACAATGGCGGAGAGGCCACAGGAGAAATATCTGGAGAATCAGTGGGACGGGTGGACGGGGGCAAGACAGAGATAGGTGTATCCGGAAAAGTCAAAAAGATAGAGACTCCACGAGAGGAAGCGAAGAGAGGCGGGGCGTGGGTAGAAGGGGCGAGACTCGTCGAAAGTGGCGTCGAGAAATCCGCATCCGTCGACCAACAGATCCCAAAGCACCCGATAGCCCTTGTGCTCGGCACTGTATCCCAGAAAGACACACTCAACAGACTGAGCAGTCAGTTTGGTGCGTTCTCGAGGGGCGAGAAGAACATAGCAAACGCGACCAAGCAGACGAAGGCGAGTAGTCGGGAGGGGACCACAGAGGCGCTCAATAGGGATTGCACCTGAAGAAGCGAAGAAGGTGGATGTTGGCGAGATAGGTGGCGATGGAAACGACCTCCGCCCAAAAGTGAGTGGGATAGGCGGCAATCATCGAGGCACGAGCCGACTCAAGAAGGTGGCGATGCTTGCGCTCGGCAACACCATTTCGAGCATGAGCACCGGGACAAGAGAGGCGGCGAGTGCCCTGCTCGGCAAAGGAAGCTGCGTGAGGTGATGAGAGAGGTACTCGCCCAGAGTCGGCCACGAAAAACACGAATAGGAGTGGAGAACTATGTGCGAACCATGGTGGCAAGCTGTTTATAGATGGACAAGACCTCACTACGAGAAGACATGAAATATATCCAAGTGTGGCGAGAGAAATCATCTATAAATATGATATAGTATCGATGACCCCTTTCGAAGCGAAGGAGCGGACCCCAAACATCGAATGAACAAGATCAAAAGGGATTTGAGACAACGACTCACTATGATGATAAGGAAGTCTGAATCATTTGCCTAACTTACGACCACAGCAATCTAAAGAGGCGTCTCCCGAGGCAGATCCCGAAGACCACGACGAACTAAGGGCGACGGCGAGATCCACAGAGATGGCCAAGACGGTGATGCCCCGCTTTGGAAAGAGCACAGTGAAGCGAGTGGCGAAGCGGAGAAGGCTGGCAGCGACGGTGTCAGCGGAAGGAAGGTGAAGCCAGTCAAGCTCCCAAAGACGCTGGGAGTCAAGACGTCGAGGGCCAGAACCAACCAGAGCTCCCGTGTGGCGGTCCTGAACACAACAAGAGTCAGAGTCGAGAATGACTCGATAACCAAGATCGATGTCTGCCCGTGAAAGAAGTCGCATGGTAAGGCGAGGAACATGAGCAACTGAAGGAACCTGGAAAGATGAGTTGCTTAGAGGTCCTCGACCAGAGACCGAAAGAGAGGTACCATCAGCAGTAAGAACACTGACAGGAGATTCAAGAGGTGTAATGAAGGACAGAGTAGAAGAATCGAGTCATGTGAAAAGATGCTCGAATCAAGAATCCACGGGAGTCTTTGGGTGTGGAGGTGGTGGTTTCGCGATGCACTGAAGAGTCGATGAGCGTAAGCGAGAACACGTCGAAGGACAATCTGAAGTAGCAGCGGCGTCGAAGTCGGCTATCTCTCACCTCGAGAGAGCTGGCGAGCAGTCGATCTGAGACGTCGATGTAGAAGCACCGATCTGCGGTGCTAGTAGAAGAACGACGTGAAAGATGCCGCTTCTTATAGCTGGAACTCAATGTGGCCAACCTTGTCGCGAAGAAGCGGTGAGGCGGCCACCGCCAGATTGAGGCGACCACCACCACTGTGGCGGCCGGCTGGAGGAGGTAGTGTCCAAGCGTGGAGTAGCACCACGCAGCGTAACGGAAGCCATTGGTAGGCTATTGGGCCAGACGGCGCGGCGACCAAAACAACGAAGTCTAACAGTGGCCCGGACGGCGCGGCAGTTAGATCGACGTTTTTTTTTAGTCGGCTTAAAATAAAATAAAAACCGCCGACCGGCTTAAAATAAAACCGACAAACTGTTTAAAACAAAGCAGGCCCGACTGTTAACCCGAAGTGGGAGGAGCGGGAACTAGGGTTCCCCGAGCCTCCTTGTCGACGGCGGCGTGGTGGGTGATGGCGAGGCGCGTGGAGGCGGCGAGTCGGGCGCCGGTCGAGGCGCGAGCGTCCGGTGGCGGAGTCCGGGTTTCTTCCCCACGGGAGGTGCGTGTGGGGCGTGGCTTCCCAGCGGCGTCGGGTTTCTTCCCACGGGAGTGCGGCGCGGGCGGGCGTGGCTTCCCACGGGAGGTCGGCGCTCCTCTTCCCACTGAGAGCGAGAGATCACGGGCGTCGCCGTCGAGGCGTGGAGGTCAGAGAATAGGTAACCCTAATGCTCGATACCATGTTGGAATTGCAACTTGTATTCAATATGAGGCCAACGGGCCGGTATATATACACAAAGTACAGGTGGTGAATATGCAAAGAACCCCTCATAACAATGGGGAATAACAACCTATACATATATCTAACAGTAATCACATGGTAAAGAGCGGGAATAGAAATTAACAACAATTAAGATTTTGACTTCTTAGGTTCTTAAACAAGCAGACATCTGTCCAAATGGACATTTTCCAAAGTTTGTAGTGTTTGTGATGGTATTTTGCAGTCGACCTCATTCACAATGGCATTTTGCAACTCGCTAACGATTGCGATGACACTGAACAAATTTACTCAATGTTCAATATAGGTAAATGAAACCTGAGATAACTAAATTTCTAACAATCATGTATATAAGACGACCAAGGGGCAAGGGGAAAAGTATTTTCAAGTTGAAGTAACTCTAGAATATACATTAATGTTTATCCACGTGTATGCTTTGATAAATCATGATAAGGAGAACTGAAGTGCTTAAAAACCACGGACATCATGAGGCAGAAACGATGGACACAGCTTTGGTTAGTGAAGTGCTTTATGCTCAACTATATGTTTGACTAATAAAAGATCTCACAATGTTTTTCTATCTTAATGAGCCAACCAAAATAATGATTAAAAAAGTGCTGAGTTAAATCTCCACCAGCCCATTCAGTCCGTATAGGAACAGCCATAGCAACATAGATTATCACTGGTAACAGGTTACACATGAGCATCATTCATTCGGTTCTGTTGCAGTAATAGGCTATGAGCAATAAAAACAACCCACATACCAGCAGTACAACATATTTGTACCAGAAAATGCATATCACTAAACCAGTGTAACTATAGAAATCAATTATAAAAGAGAAAAGGAAGTAAGTCATTTGCTAGTATTTACCTGAGTATTGCCTGCATAACGCCCTGCATATAAAGTATAAACAATAGGCCAGCTGTATAAAACACTATAGTGGCCATTGAATCTCTGAGTCTTGACATTAGACTGTTGAACTAACCTTATCAACTCATGGTATAGAACTTCCATGCTGCCAGAAGTTGAATAAGTTAAGCTAAGTTTTAGAAAGTGCTTCAACTTTGATGCATGGGTTTAAACAGATAGATCATGAACAGAAACCAAAGGTTAAAAAGAAAAACGGACTTTCAGGTTTAGGTTAAAAAGAAAAACGGACTTTCAGGTTTTAGTTTATTTTTTACTGTGATATATAACATAAGGTGGACTGACCTCATCAGTTTTAGCCTATACAACGGAAATATGTCTCCTTTTCTCCTCTAGGATTGTAACATTTGTAACATTTCCTTGCAACTGCTTTTCTAGATCAATTGACTCATCAAGCTTTGAGATATATATCCTTTTAGCCTCATCAGCAAAAGCATTGAGTGCAGGCTTCAGGACAGTTTTGTAACTGGTACCTAGGATCTCAGCTGGGGTGGATCCTTTTGCGTTTAGCATGTACTGGAAATTAATAGCAGGTTTAAATCTGCAAAATGGCACAACAGTGTTTGACAATAAGGCAACAAGCTCAGAATATAATTTGAGCTAATAGATTGAACCTCTAAAGCAAAATGCAAGCATATAAACCACAATAAAAAGGATATTTCAGATCTTGATCTTTGTTTGCTTCCGTGTACAATTTTTAGAAATATATAGGAATCATACTTTTAAAAACTATAATACCTGATCAATGGCTGACACAACATCGGACACATAACCACAAAAAAGGTTGTAAAGAACCTTGTGCACAGCTATCCTGACAAGCATAAACTCAATAAAGTATGACATTTGGCCGGAATTTTTTTAAAAAAAATTCCGGCTGATCACAAGGCTTGGAACACACAAAAGAATAATCAACGACAACTGAAGTAGCGTTATCACCAGACGTTGGCCTAGACGCCGGTGTAGCTCTCCACCGCAATGGTCGGTGCTTCCATGTGAAGAAACAAACGCATTACCAATTGCAAAGGTCATCAATCGAAGAGATGATAGGACAAGCAACGACAACTGGAATGGCGTTAGCACCTGACGTTGGCCTGGACGCTGGTGTAGTTCTTCACAGCAGTGGCTGACGCGTCCATATCCTCCATGTGAAGGAGCAACTGCATTACCAACTGCAAAGGTCATCAATTCAAAAGATTACAACCACAATTGCACAGTCCACAGGGACATTACAACGGAAATAGAAAAATCTGACCCAGGATAAATTGAAGGAGAGTTGACCTAATTCTTTGGGCGCAAGATGACGAGCTTGGCGACGGCATCGAAGGGCTTTACCAGCTCCAGCAACTCAGCCGAGACGAACCAAACACCGGAGCGCACACAGATAAGAAAAGCACATAGCTATCAACACGAATCCATCGCAACCGATAGGCTAAAAAGGGAAGTTTTTTACATGCTCTTACACTCCTCCATCTTTAATGATCAGGTAACTACATCACTTCCAATGCCACACAAGCACAGACTCAATCCATCTGAATTAAATAAAATCACAATAGGCCGTCTTCACCTAGAACATACTACATTCAATGCATTGCTGGAGTCCATCACACAACCATGTTATCTTCTCTAATCCAACCAACACCACTGATAAAAGCAGTGGCACGCATCAACAAGCATATACCCTTCGTAACCTCAATTCAATGCAGTGTCGGTTGACCACAATCCAATCGGGTTCGCCTAGCGAACAAAATTTAAAAATAGAAAATTCTATCTACATTTAAACTGACACCTCCAGCTCTAGTAGACCCACTAGAGAACCTTCATAGAGGCCCCAACAAACCAAGTAAAAATGGTATCCAATCAAAGCACCACAATCACCACCAGTCCAAATCATCTACCGCAGTCAGCTCACACTAATTCATGAATCTGTAACCCAAGATGTAGGAATTCATGTTGATATTTCCGCTCAACCGACGCAAAATACTTCGTCGTTTGCAACACCCATTCCCACCACCCACAGCGGCGAAACCAGCTCATCCGACCTCCCTCTACAAAATCGAGTTAAAACCAGACACTATAAGCACCACCAAATCCAAAGCACATAGCGAGACGAGCACCTGGACGCTGTCCGAGAGCTGGTCGAGGCGGTCGGCGGCCAAACCAGCTGATCCGACCCCCCCAAATCGAGCGAAAACCAGACACTACAAGCACCACCAAAATCCAAAGCACATAGCGAGACGAGCACCTGGATGCGGTCCGCGAGCTGGTCGAGGCGGTCGGCGACGGGCATCGCGCTGGCAGCTCGGGCGGCGGCGGAGAAACCGGGAGGGAGGGGATGTAGCAGAGAGGCTGAGGAAGAGAAGCGCATCGCAGAGAGCACGTGGCCCAGAGGAGACCGCGGAAGCAGTGGCGACTACGCGAAGGAGCCGGGGCGCGCAAAACCAAAAAAAAAAACCGACGATTGCGAGGCAGAGCAGCGCAGGATCGGATGGGGGAGAAGAAACGGGGCGACGTGGACGCCTGTACTCGCGCGAAACTTGCGCCCTTTTACCCGGTAGGAACTAGGAAGCAGTCTCTATGCTTGAATCAACCAAGAGAGGCCCTCTCGGTCTCTCGGATCATGCCACATGCCAAGTACTAGTGTTGAAACAGCTTCGTTCTCTTCCGACTTTGTCTGCCCACCAAGCTGCCATTAATGCAGGGCAAGGCTGTTGCCTCCTCCCAGTGCTACTGGATCACGCTTCCCATGGCCGTGCCCATTGCCCCTTGCCGCGACACCACCGCTGCACTCGTTGCGACCTCACCGCTGCACATCCCCACCACCAATCAACAAATGGAGCTCTCCTCTATCTTCCTAGCATCACCTCGGACTTGTGAAGCCGCTTCGTCCGCGACGTGGTTGCCGGAGTTCCGACGGAGGCTAGTTGCGCCTTTTCTGTGCACATCGACCGGCCACCCTAGTCTCTAGACCACTTCTCCATGCGCTGTTCGTGTCATCAGCACCGTATCGTCACGCTGATGCTCACTGTGTCATCAACCGCCCCGTTCCATCATCGAGGACCGCCGCCGCCGAGCTCCGCCGCCGCATCATGGCTGCCACTCTCGTCGGCTCGCCATGGACCGACTCCGACCACGCCAAGGCCACTCTCAGCTTCCCCGTGACGAAGCCATGCTCATGCGCCTGCCAATCACTCCCCGCTGCGCTCGTTGGACCTCACCTCGCCGCCGCCCTTACCCCCACGGTCATGGAGATGGGATAGGAACATACCGCATTAATGGTAGCTTGGTAGGAAGACAAAGTTGGAAGAGGAGGTTGTTTCAAGATTAGTACTTGACACGTGGCATGATCGAAGAGAGGACTTCTCGAGGTAGGATTTGGGGGCCTCTCCCAGATAATTTCGTTCCGTTTCCGCCTCTCCGGTTTCCACATGCATGGAAGAAATTTCTGTGGGACGGGGGGCTAAACCTCTATCACTTAAGGCCCTATCGAAGATTACTCAAAGCAATTTAGTAATGTTCTCCTTTTCACCTCCACCGAAAACGTTTTCAACATCTCCAGTATGCACTGTTCGCCATTGATGTCCACCGTGTCTCCATAGTCCACTCATCTTCATAGCAAACTCGCCGCGATGATCTACATTACAGACTGTAGTGCCACCATGCCTCCGCGAAGCTGCCACTTCACCCGTTGTTGTTGTACCGCCGGTGGAAGTGTTGAAGGCCGAAGAAGACGGTGGCAAGGAGGAGGAGCGGCGGCACCGGCTATGGCTGAAGATCTCTAACTGGGAGTCGAGCAAAGGTCGCGCACACGGGAGCAACAGCGGATGTAGGAGCTCAAGCGGGCCATGGAGGCGCTCCGCGCCAAGAACCGAGCGCTGGCGGCAAGGTTGGACACGCGCGGCTAGCACGCTCCGGCGTCAGTTCGGTGAGGCGCAGAATAACGCCGTCGTGATTCTCGGGCTATCCTAGATAGTTTCTTTGAGATCCGTAACTGCAATGTGTCCAAATCCTAGGTAAGGCCTTAAGAGATGGTGGTTTAGGCGCCCATAGAATTTTCCTCCCACACATCCCTAGCTATTGAGCCCTTTCGCTATTCCACACCTCCCAGTTTGTCGCCACCGCCAGCAGCGTCGGAATCAACTCAAAAAAACTATAGTGTAAATTTCAATTTAGGCCATGTTATTTTACTATGATTTTACTTTGTATTATTCTTAGCAAATATTTTTATTTTGCATCACAACTTCTTACTTTTTATTTCACTTTGAACCATATGAATGTCCTATCAGCGAGAGGGAAACATAAGAGCACGTGCGGAGAGTTTGTTGGTAGCGAGGCATGATCTATAAGGTGGCAGTAACCTGAAAAATAGAGAGAGTCGTTTTGTCATCGCCGTCGTTGCTATGGCCACCACTGACGATGCTCTAGCTATTCTTCTCCCCTTTCAACCTATTTCCTAACTCCATCAACCTCCCCCCTCTCTCTCCATCCCATGCCTCGCCGATGCTTTCCACATCGTCGTTCACTGTCGGCGAGCACCAAAGAATGCAGCTAAATCCTTACACTGGTGTAAAATGCAATACATGGTAAAAAGAGGGGATGCAAAATGAAAAGATTTGCTAAATGTGGTGTAAAATAGAACTATAGTAAATTACATGATCCAAATTAAAATTTATATGTATTGGGAGAAGCGTGGGCATTAGGTGAAGAGTGGCGGCATGTTGGCTTCACCGAAGTCGAGGCCTCAACAACACGGAGATACATGGAAGCTGTGGAGCTCGTGTATTGCCCTCATGGAGTGGCGGAGCTAGAACTCAAATCCTGCGAGGTCAATGTCTCTGAAAATCTTTAAAGTTTCGTATATTTCACAGTAAATATCAATCCTCACAGATCATAACGTGCGCGGCCACTGCCATAGTGTGCTCGTTTGAAGCTGCAATGCTCGTGAACTCACTGAAGAAGAATGTGGAGAAGCACGATTCTTCAAAAATTACTGAAATCGCAAAAGTTTTTAGTTAACCAATAGATACAAAATCTCTCAAATAAATTGACACTTAGTTAGGGTTTATGGTTCTTTATCTTTACCAGTTAAATTTCCGGAATGACTGGAATACTGAAATCAGTCTTCAGTTACCGCCCGCGAGCAGTGGCGTAAAAGCAGCGAATTAAAGGAGTATTTATCTGACTTGTAAAGTGTTTGACCCAAGTGCAAATGACTGGTATTAACGTTTTGTTTTAAAAAATCTATTGCAAAATGAAGTTTTCATATAAATGGCACTATAACGCAGAGGGCGGTTTCAAGGTGCGATTGGTCCATTCTTCTTATTGTCGAGAACATTGGTTCATTCTTCTTTTTGAGAGGAAAGGGGGTAATTGTGACGAGGATATCAACCCTAAAGATGCAACCATTACTTTGACCTGTTGCATTGTATTTTCTACTTTTACTACATCTTCTTTAAACGGACTTTCGGCTACTTTAATTCCATATTTTTCAATTGGACCGGGCTACTTCTACTCCTACGCACCGAGCTACTTCTACTTCGCCGGGTCGCACTACGTCTATATGTCATAGTGCTGCGTCACCTATTGTTGGCCCATAGGCTATGTATGGTATTGACCGACTTGGCCCATATGATACGGTTCACGTGGTATTGTTCACCCCATAAACAGTACCCGACTCTCCTCCATTGGTCGACACCTCCTCCCTAGGGTCTCCACCTGCTGGCCGAATTCTTCATATAGGAGCCACTGCCCTTTTAGCAAAATTGGTTGTTGTTGATTGAAGTTTAGGTTTGATACTTTATACTTTGTCTTCTTGTTCTGCGAGATCAACATCGATATTGTCTTCGGAACCCCACTTATCAATACAATTTTAATTCATATTCGCAATTTCATATTGCTTATTTATCTTATTATTACGTGCTTCTTCTTCGTATGCAGGAATTGATCTTCATGATCAGGTCATCTGGGTATTTTTGTGTACGGTTGATAACGACTTGTCGAACAGTTTAGAGATTGTATGGTTTCAAACCTTGCGAGTTCATAGTCAGGATCGTAAGAGTTAAGCGATTTCTACAGAATTTACCTTCTCATCAAAAAATCAAGTCAGGTCATGCCCTTTGTGGTTCGTAACGCTGGACAGGCTGAACCATTTCATATATAAAAAATATATTTACAACTGATATAATCAGGCTTGCAGAATCCAAGAATCGTAATGGTTGCTTTTTTTTAAATATGTAGCGGAATGTAGGGACTTTATTAAATAATCAGGGGCACATTTAAGAATCGTAATGAATTAATGCAGCGAAGTATACATGGATAAGCTTACGGCCCGATCCACAAATATGGTTGTTCTCGTCCAAATAGAGTTGGGCTAAGCGAGCTCCAGTATCTCTTTTTTCAAATCGGCCCAGTGTAAGCATGGGCTCGGCCCAGTGTTAAGCATGGGAGCCCATGGGTAGGACACTTAGTGGACGGGCCGTGCAAACTTGTCACTGTTTTGAGCGATGCAAAAACTGGTCGAAGCTAGGTTAAAATTAAACTTCCTACAAATGGGAATCAACTTCAATGCAGATATCTAAATGGGAATTGGATCCTCTGCATTAAAATATTCAACTTCAATGCGGATATCTACAATGTTATGGTATTATGAGCAATCTTCACCATTCGATCAAAAATCGAAGGTTTAGATCAATCGCTACAGTGTTTTTCGATACGACACATATTACACTGTTGGTAAAGTACCCTGCGAAGCATTATTCACCCCACAAAATTTTGTGTACACAATGTTCATCTACCGTACTGTAGAGCACTCGGATCTAAAAAACGGGTTAGATACGCCAGGTCTTGCTTGCATGTCACCAAAACCAACGTGTTTTGGTGATGTAGAAAACAAGTCCTAATCGAGCCAAAACTTTTGAATTGCTCGTTATTTTCTCATGGAAAAGTTCCTTTCCCTGCCCCACTTGAGATGCGCCATTTGCGGAATGGAATCGCTGGCCAGTCGGCAAATCAGTCAATCCTGCAGTTCTATGACTATGAGCCAGGGAAGAAAATATTACCAGGAGGCAGTATTCCTCTAAAGACTAATCTACTACACTACCATTCTTTGGGCATGTATCCTTCTGGATCAGTCCTAGTATCCTCGTCAGATCGAGACACAAGCATTAATTCCGAGAGACCAGTCTGAACTTGACGTGGGTCATCCGTTTCTTTTGATATAATAATTCAGATCAGTTATGATAATCTTGATAAAGGAAAAATTATAAAGGTAATGTATGACACAAGAGTAATTTCAGTGACAGTACGACAGATTAAGTTTAGAAAAAAAGATCATTAATACCCTAAAATAAATAATTAGATTTACAACAAGAAATCTAAAATACCTTTAAAAAATTAATAACTAAATTTGATTTCTACTATCACCACATGCTACAATGGAATGTAATTTTTTACGCCGAACTGCCTCCATAGTCACCACCCACGGTTTCACACCGTATGGTACATGTAAAACATTTGCTACTTGCCCTTGCCTTGCCATGCGTCGATGGTGAACTTAATTAAACGACTGCAAGTAGATAAAGAGTTTTTAGCTTAAATGACGTTGTTAACGTATGAAATAACAAAGATACAACTCTCTTCAAAGATTAAAATTGAAAATAACACTGCAGACTCGTCGACAAGCGACATATGTCCTCGTCCACGCAACGGATGCTCAGACCCCTTGTCCCCTCTTTTGGATGGAGGACTTCTGACATGTATCCTCGTCCTCTCTCCTGAAGAGAACTTCACTCGTACTGTTAATTAATTACAATTAAATTGATTATAACTAAATAATTAGAACTAACTATTTAGGATTAACTATGACTAATTAATTATGGTTAATTAGGTATAATTAAATTAATTATGGTTAATTAACCCTGACAAACTGATTATGACCAATTAATTACTGCTAAATTAATTTTAATAATTAGTAATGACTAATTAATTACACTAGTTAATAAAATAACCTCTACCATGTAATTAACCCACTGTGGAATTAATTACATTGGTTTAATTAATTAATCATCACTTACGCCACGGGTTAAATAATCCTCATCCGCACCACGATAAAGACTTCCCTCGTACTGCTATGTATTTAAATAATTATTGGTTTAATTAATTAACCACTACCGTATAATTAACCCACATTTAATTAATTACACATATAACTAAATAATTTTGACTAAATAATTACAGTGGGGATTCATTAATTAGTTATAATTAATTAGACGTAATTATTTTAGTTATAATTAATTAGTTCTAATCAATTTAGTCATGGTTAATTAACCATAATTATTTTAGTCATGACTAATCATTCATAAATAATTAGTCAAAGTTAGTTAGTCGTGATTATTTAGTCATAATTTATTTAATTGTAATTAATTAGTAGTGTGAGGGGAGTCCTCTCGCCTGGTGTGTGGGCGAGAGAAGTTCTCTCTATAGGAGAGCATAGGGGACGAAGACACATGTCGGAAATCCTCTCTACAGGAAAGGGGGTGAGGGGGTCTGAACACCTATGGTACGAATAAGGACCAGAGTCTGCGATGCTATTTCTTATTTTGATCTCTGAACGAGGTTAGATTTAGCGTTTTGCGTGTAAATCGTGTCATTTAGTATTTAAAAAAACCTCGTAAAATGACTGCAAGTAGGCGACTGAATTTAACAGAGGACTAAGGAGATGAATAGATATAGTAATCGGCATACTTGTCCTTTCGGACCAAAGACACCGTATGTTAATGTTGTAGTCGTGATTGGGGTTTCGTTTCAAAGTTTGCGTCGGATCAAATTCTTTTTGGGCAGTTAGGTTTGCTACCGGCTGACCCCAAGGACCAGGGTTTTGGACCTTGGACCTTGGTTTTGTGCGTGCTTATCTTCATCTTATCGCCACAATATATTTTGTGGCTGTGGCCCGCTGTTTCGGTTCAAGATTTGTACTACTAATTTACATATGTGACAAGAGACTTTGATTATACGTGGCGCTTGGTTACCTGCACGCACGTCAGGCTGTCAGAGTTGCGTACTACTTCAAGGATTCTGAACTTGGGGTTTTGCTTTCTTTAATGTATGTATGTATGTATACAGGAGTCTGAGCTTGGGCAGTTGGGAATCTGGGATTGTAGATTGTGTACTGACTCGAACACGTAGTCGTCGTGGATTCGTTCTTCCTCTTTCTTTCTTTCTTTCTTGGTTACTAGAAAGCCACGACTGTGAAACAGTAAAATGCGAAATGGACGTAAAATACTACTCATGGAATAGTACTAGAACGCAGACAAGTTAAGCAATTAAGTTTTGCAACGTTGCAACATCCCAACACGTAGGAAGAATGATTCAGCAAGCATTACTGTCAAGTAATTAGATCCCCTCGTATGCACGCTACCAGTACCAAAATCAAACATGTATGCCGTGTGCTTTTTGAGGCCACACGATTACGCAACACTTGAAACCGTTCCGTTCGTCAATAGGCTATATAGCACACAAGTTTCAAAGATTTCACCACGGTGGGTCAGGTAATTAACGCCGGCCTCCTGACTTCTGAGCCAGTTCGACTTGTCCAGGATTTCCAGCTATAACACAATTTGCCCTTGAAAAAGCTTGGGTATCACCGATCAAACATCACCCCGTATGGTAGCAATTGTCGTTTTGATCATGGAATGTGTGAAGAGCGTTTGGTCGTTGGAAACGAGTAGGCGACAAGGGTAGGTACGTAAGCGGAGAGCGATGTCACGGGTACAGAGGCAAGGACCCCGATAGCTAGCTCCACTTGTTCATTATTTCTCGTTTCCAACGCTTCGCCGGCCTCATCTGCCGCCGGCGACGAATCCAAGGGATGGTGCCCGGACAGCCATCAAGAAAAGGAACCAGAAACCACCGGTGAGTGGCAGCCAATTAACCGAGAGACGAATCATTCACTGCACAGTCATTCGCCTCCTGCCGCGCGAACACGTACGTCTCAAGCCCGGACGTGTCAGCAAACACTACCTTTGTTGTGTAACGAAATTCTCGGAATCTTTCTTTGCTCGTTTCGCAGCACGCCTCAACCCTCTGAGCTCTGAGTCAGACTGAGAGATGGGGGAAAATCATGTGAAGAGAACAGCGTTTTCCGAGGCAGCAGCAGGTAGATGGCCGCGGCCGCGATCGACCCGAGCACGAGCACGAACACGAACACGAGCACGCGCGAGTGCGCGCAGCGCAGCGCAGCGCTCGTGAGCTGTGAGACCGAACGAAACGAGACGAGAGGTCCAGCGGTGGGTCTGTTTTAACTAACCACGCACAAGCAAATTAAGCAAAATGGTCCCTACGCACACGCCTAAAACGACAGATCCATCGATGTAACGCGGATGCCAAAAGAAGAGGGGAAATGATTCCTTAGATGCATGGCAATTTGACATGAAATGCACGTACCTTTTTTGTTTGAACATGAAACCGCACGTACCAGTGTGTACACGTGAAACGAGTTTTTTTCTAGTACGAGATATGACAAGTACGTGCCCTTAAGCTGATTTCACTCCGTAGCGTAATTGAGACGCGCCGTCTAAAGATGTATCTTAAGAGGACACGCGGGGATTTATTTTGATTTCAGTCATGGAAGCAGGTACCGGATTCATTTGGTGGGTTCACTTCACTAGCATCCGGGAAAACGAATTCTGCATCTCATGTTTTTCTTGACTGATGCTAGTATTTTGCATTTCATATAATGTTTACGTTTTTTTTAATACTTTTTTACGCCTTCGTGTGATTACTTGGGTAAGGGCATTTTATATAACACCGCATTTCCGACGAATAGTAAGCCATTATCAAGATGGAAAGCTGTTATTTAATTACAACAGATTAAAACAAAGCTAAGGTTTTATATTACACATATTTATTACAAATACCAAAATAAAACCAAGTCCTCTCTGCTCGCCACGAAGGTGTCCCTATCTAAGCGCGGTCCAAGTCCCTGCGGTCTCATCTCTGCACTGCAACTCCTCGTCCCACTCGGGATAAATCCCAACCGGACTAGGATCTACAAAGGAGAATACTAGCAAGGTTGAGCTGATACTCAACAAGCATTAGTAGCAAAAGATGCATCTCATGTCAATATCTCGATGGTTATCACAAATTCTATCTCATCTCATTACGAAATAAATCATTAAAATAAGGGTGTGAAAAATGCTTGTCACTCGGAAAGAAGAAAGACCCTGGTGGTTCCGTGAGACTCCAATCCAGAACATGAACAGCTTGTACCACTTTACCTCGAACTCTAAAAGAGTCCCCGGCATTTCCTTTGATGCGGGTTCAAGTTGTAGCGTTTTGTTACGTGATTAATTTTTCCACCCATTACGCGAGCGAATCTTCACACCGAAGTTCGGTAATATTAGTTGGGCGGACTCACCTTCACCTAACACCCTTAGCGCATATAGCGCTGCCCTATCTGGGGTTTCTCAACACACTCACTCATATAACATACCCGCGTGGAAAGCATAATCACGTAACAGGGTAACATTTTCCGCTCAGAAACGGAAAATGGTTGGCACCGATTCTGACATCCGACCGAGTAAGAGTTTTGTTGGTCCTTATATTATAACCATATGTAAAGGAGTCCCACCTCTTACCACATCATCATTATCATCATTTTATCATGTTCTTCCCCTGCCCTGGGATCCCTTTACCAACCATATCATAATTTTATCACATTCTTTTCATCATTCTTATCTCTTCCATTTTCATCTCAATTCTTTGATTTAAATTTTTGAGAAGTAATTTTTGGATGCAATACTTCTAATACAGCAATATACGGTTTACATTTAAAATAGCTATCTTGATGTTCAAGAGGATCGC
This sequence comes from Hsuehochloa calcarea, assembly GCA_036346395.1. Lineage (NCBI taxonomy): Eukaryota > Viridiplantae > Streptophyta > Magnoliopsida > Poales > Poaceae > Hsuehochloa > Hsuehochloa calcarea. Next base: position 71,069,306 of record CM070594.1, on the reverse strand, counting down.
TTGCCTTCGTAGTAATAGTAGGTGTCGGTGTCGATGAGTCCGGGATCAGCTACGCCCGTCGGCTGGAGCTCGTCTTCTGAAGCAACGCGGTAAAATAGAATACCGAGAAATATTTAGTGATTTTTGGTGATATTCAAATAATTAATTGCTAATGCGATTCCTACTGGTTAGCCAATTTTTAACTTACAAATATTTTTCCCGAGACCCGACTCAGTTAGCAGTTCCCTCTAAAATCCTATTTTAATTTCCGTATTAACCCTAATTTCTTCCAAAACCCAATTAACCTACAAAAATGCTAATTATCCTAACTAATCACCCAAAACCCTAATTATCAAATTACCTAACTACCCCTAACCCTATCTAACCCACCCCGGCCGCTCTCTCTCTCTCTCTCTCTCTCGTCTCTTTCCCCTTCCCCAATCTCTCTCTCGGCTCCTCCGCGCACTCTCACAGCCTCTCTCTCTGCGCGGCTCCTGCTGCTCTCCAGCCCGCCCGGCTCCTCGCGCCGGCCTCCCCGAGGTTCCACCTGTTTGATTCACACCCCTCCGCTCTCTCTCTCTCGCTTTCTCTAGTTTGGCGGCCGCCCACGGCCACGGCCGCTCTGGACTCAAACCGCCGCCTCGGCTGCGCCCGCCCTCCGGCTCGGTTCAGTTGCCGGTCTCTCACCCGGCTCTTCTCTCACGGTGCCCTAAGCGGTTTACTACCCGATTGATTCGCTTAATTGATTTTGCTAAGGTTGATTCTTTAGTCGATTTGGTTGATGATAAAGCTTATACTAATTTGATGAATACTCAAGTTGAAAGCTTGGGTGGATTGGTTATGGTCGGGTTCTTTGGTGGGGTTGGCCGTCTTTGGGGTTGATGGGGTGGTTCGCCAAGAAGGGTTTCTTGGTGATGGCTCAGTGTGGCTGGTGATACCCCCTTCTTCTCTACTCCCTGATCTCCTGCTCTGTGACGAAAATGGATTGCGTTGTACTGTGATGCAAATGAGATTGATAAGCTGTGCAAAATGGCGGTGCACACTAGTGGGATTTGGGTTCACCTTTTGCTTGAAAGCTGGGCTAGGAGGGGATGGAAGTCTTGGCTTCTTGGTCTCTCTCCTCGCTCCTCTGGTGTCACGGTGGTTCCTTCTTGCTCCTTGGTCTTGGCCTTCTTCACCTTCTTGGTCTTTGGCCTTTGCTCCTGTGTTCTTGCTCCTTCTTCCAGGCGAGCGGGAGAGGGAAAAGCTTGGGATGGGTTCTTGAGATCGGCACGAGTGGGGAATGGATCGTGGTGGCTTCTACGGTTCTTTGGTGCGACCGATCTTCTTTGGATGCAAATGGTCAGAGGATGTATGGTGGGCTCTTTGTCTTTGGCGGGGTTTGGCCAGGGGGATTGCATCTGGCTGGGGAGTGCACTCGGCTGATCTTATCTCCAGGCTGTGCAAATTGTTTTTACCAAGCTCCCTGTTCACTTCTACTTTTTACTCTGTTCTTATCCCTCCAGCTGTGTACTGTGGGCTTAAACAGGGGGAAGTGTGGCTTCTGTGGCTGGTTATTGGCAATTCGGATTGAGTCGAGGAAGGCAGTCTGATTGGACGGCGATGGACGAAACAATACTTCAAGGAAGGCTTCAGAGATATGAAATGCAAGATCTTTGTTTATTCATTTTGTAATGAACTCAAAGTTGTAATTATGATTCGATCTGTTGTAATATATTCTTTTGATTATGCGATGCAAATTCTGTGCTTTAATTGGTTGTAACAATACTCTTGTAACAATTATGGAATTGGATTGCACTGATGTTATGACAACTGAGCTTGCGATTGAACTGAATTTTTAAGAAGTGATTACTGCGATTGATCCTAATACAAGTCTTTAATTATGGTTACGAGAGTCTAATTTTGTCGGGTTCTTACATTTGCATTTTATATTCAAACTAGCGGAATTATCCGCACAATTACGCACCTAGATATTGGAGCATATATATTGTATTTGTTATATATAACACGTATACCTTTGAAAAATATAGTTGTATTTGTTGTACCTTTGTAACAGTTGTAATATCTACGTGTGATTATATGTACTGTTATAATCTAGTCTGTCAAAATAATCGGTGTAGATCTTTTTTTTCCCTCAGTTAAGGAGAGAATTGCTATATAAAAATATATATTTTCTGATTTGAGATTTATTATGGGATTTTTTAGACCTCTAGAGCAAAGGCGGTAACTTGCATATGGCTGGTTGTTTGCACATACATAAAAAAACACTAATTTACCTTAGGTGGTTCCTAATATTTTGGCTGAACACAAAGCCGGGAAGGAAACTGCAGCATCAATTACTACGCACTTCAAACAGCGTTGATCTAGAACACACGTTGGATATGTGGTTCGAAAATGCTCGCTGATAATCAAGACCGCAAAACTCCGTCGTTCCAAACGGATCCTGTCCACAAAGACAAGATGCTAGAAATGAACGTAAGACATGCAAGATGCTAGAAATGACCTCTCAAGCTCTCTCCTCCGCGTCTACCTTACTAACCATCATTCAAACCTCGTGTAGAATGACCACACCAAACAGAAATCGGGCAGCCACAGGGCAACACTGTTGTAAACTCCCAGCTTACCACGCGACGCCTCGAGATTCGTGCGCCCGGGAAGACGCTGGATGATTGCCCAATCATCGCCCCCCCCCCGGCGGCAGCTCCATCAATGCTCGTGGCCTCGTGGGTGGTCCTCCCCGAGCTTTACTCCTGACCGACCGGTGGGGCCGCCGCGCCATGCGGCACTGGGTCGATCCGGACCGTTCGTGCCGCTGCCTTTGACGCCTGGACGGCAACGATGCGGTCAAAGGCCGATCCCCGTCGGTCCCCTTCCCTCGTTTGACTCCACCTACGCCCCCCGCCCCCCTTGAAAACTGGGCACCTCGCCGATTTTTCCCCGTCTTTGTCCGGGCTGTCAGCGTCGTGGTGGGCCCGTCTGCTACCACAATATTATCTATGAGTCCACGACGACTATCCTTGCTCTTGGAATTGGATACTCCGTTCCCTTCCTGGCCATTCTCTTTGACTAATTTAAGAGGAGAGCCTTCTACATGCGCACATTTGCATCGGAGCCCCTGGATAATTACTCTTTTGTACTAGTCACGTAACGTGGCCTTGTATTGGAAAATCCTTTTTTTTTTCCGAGGGGCAGACAAAAGATTTGTCTGCCAAGCTTGTTAAGATTGAGGGCAGCCACCGATTAGTGAACAGCCAAAATGGCTTGAACAAAGTGTCATTGTGACCGACAACCAAACACACCACCCACTACCCTGCACCACGACCACTACAACTCACGTAAAGCTAAAAAAGACAAGCAGCTGGCCGCTCATCAGGACCAAAATTCCTCCTTGATCGACCAAAAAACATCAGGACCAAAGTTCCTCCTTGATCGACCAAATAAGTTCCTCGCTGCCCGAGCTAATCCTTGCATTTCTCTCCTCATTGGCTAATTGGAAAATCCTTCTCCACGAACTAGAATTTCCTCGCCTCATTTTCTACAGAAGCTATTCCACTCTTCATAACTTGTACCAGCCAAATTTACCGTTGATTTGCTTCCATCGACCTAATTTTTTGTCAAGATTTTGTACAATCCTGTAAGAGAAAAATATATCCCATGCGTACGCTAATTGCTTAAGAGTTATGTTACCTGACTGGCAAGACAGGTCTTAGAATTCGGAAGCCGATCGAGTAATGGCAGTAGAGTGTAGAATCATCATCTAGTAACTCGTCTGACTTCTGTCGTACGGTTAGTTGCCCATCATCTATAGCAATGTAGAGTGTACTGCAAAACTAACCACACTAGGCAGCCGGTCAAGCTTAATAATTGCTGCTAAAGCTCACTCTAGGTCACACTCCAGCGTCAATGTCGGACTAGGACCATTTGGTTCAAAAACTATGAACATTGAACGGCAGGAATCACCGATCTTTGAACGGCACTTGATGCTAGCTGTTCTCGAGTAGTAGCTGTATTTTAAGAGTAGTTTAGTGCAGCAGCAAGGCCCAGGTCATCCTCCTGAATGGTTTCTAGAAGAAGAATAGTAGTGCGTTCCAAGCTAGGATTCTTTTGTTCAATTGAACGAGGAGGCAATGCCAAAACGATAACTTCAACGAGAGATGCCGATCCTTTACGTAGATGGCGAAGTAATCTCCTGTGTTCCATCGTCAGTAATTCAAAGTTTTTTTTCCCCTCACGTATAGAAGCTTAAAAAATTAATTACAGATACGAAGCAGAAGAAATCAATATCCTTTTCGTCGTTTTCTTTTATCCGATTTCCTTTTTAGAGTTTAGACGGTAGGAGAGGCGAATAAGCAGTGGGTTGTCAAACTTTCAAAGTCGTCTCGGCTGCATTTTCCGCGTTTTTGTCCCTCCTAGAAAGCAAAGATAGCTAGAGAAAGAAACTGGAGAACTGCATATGCGACCTTCTCAAGTTCGAAAATAGCAACATCCTCAGTTCCTCGCTTGAGGTAGTCCTTGTCTTCCCAAGTTCATGAGCAAAGCATAGTGGGAAAATTTGGCATTTACTGCTTATATGATATTTCTTGTGACAGGCGCCAACACTCTACAAGCACTTGATTCATTTTGTTACAGACATAATCTTATGTTAAAGCAAAGAAAAAAAATCATCAGGTTCGCTCCTAGGGGATAGAAATTCCACGTTAATTGGTAGAAAAAAAAAGAGTAAGATCTACATTGTTGATCGTAGTGGGTTCAAATTATAATGGTCTATATTAAAAAAAAGAATTCATATCAAGTACAATAAAACTAAAATTTAGAATAAAATAAGTAATTTGATTTACATATGAATTCATAAGTAAAATTTCTAAACAATTTTAATTATAAATAAAAATTAAACAAAGTTGGTAATTAGATTTATATACAAAATCCAATAAAAAAAATTAAAATTCGGAATTAAAATAAAATTAGCAAATTGATTTCGATATGAATTCAGAAGTAAAATCCCTAATAATTATAATTTAGAATAAAAATTAAACAAAACTGGCAGTTAGATTTGTATGTGAAATCCAACTGAAAATTGAAATTTAAAGATAAAATAAAATTAGCAATTTGATTTCACCATGAATTCTAAAGTAAAAATACCTAAATAATTGTAATTGATAACAAAAATTAAAGAAAAATAACAATTGGATTTGTACACGAAATCCAATCAATCAATCAATAAAATTCAGAATAAAAAATAAAAGAAAATTTGTGATTTAATTTCCATACGAATTTCAAAGTAAAATCCTTAAATAACATAAATTTAGAATGAATTAAATTAAATTACCAATTTGATCTGTATATGAACTCCAATAAAAATAACTAAAATTTTAAATAAAAATATAACGATGATAGAACTAATGGTGTCAAGGGAGACCATGAAAGAGTGCAATGGCGTTGATATGTCTTGCAATAAGATATTAACCCACAGAGAAGCGAAGAACCGAGATGGCGGCAGCAGAGACGATGACAATGTTGTGTTGCTCACCTTAGTCGTTCAATGAGAACAATGTCATGCTGCTCGCGGAACCGTTGAAGAGAAAGTCCAGAGTCAAAGGAGCCGAGAGCCACAATAATAAGCGGTGAGCGTCGTTGTTGTTTAAGAAGTTAGTAGCCAAAGAAGCTAGCTAGGAATGTGCCATCAATGGTGAGGGCACTGCATAACTAACAATGGTGAGAATATTCTCCATATAATTAGACAACGACTAAAGCAAACATAACGACATAAGTGAAGATGGAAGATCGTGGCGGTTAGTGAGGAAACCACAACGTTGAGTTGCCAACGTCAAAGAAAAGGAGCAACCGTCGCAAGAGAAGGGGATATCGAGCATGTATAACATCATTTATGCGTACATACATATACATGCATGTATCCGGACGAATAAAAACATAGACATACAAAAGCATGTGAGCTAAAAAACTTGGAGTAGAGATGACATGGTCGTAGGGAATAGGCTTAGGACCACCAGAGAGAGCATGACAAGTGTCTCCGGTAGGGATCGACGACAGTTGCATATGTATGCGTACTGATGTTGCAACGATCAATATTAAGCAATAAGTGGAGAAAAATAGAAGATAACATATGGTAAATTTTGCATTGGAATGTGTAACAATTAAGATGGATCGATCAAGAATTAGACTTGCTGTTAGAGATTGAAGCAGAAAATTTGTGATGATGAGAAGAGATAGAAGACACATAGTTCGGTGGGGCAGTCGGCGTGCGAGGAAAAATAAGTTCAAGGTAGGTTGTTAATGGTGCATTGGTGCATGTATAAGCAAATTACTCCAGTACCTTGTAAACTAATAATATAATTTATCATACACGTAATCGATATATTGCTTGATATTAAATAGAGGTGCACGTGTGAGCAAATTACTCCTTTACAATGCACCATCCCACCGTAATCCCGCCTCGCTAAGGTTTCACATCATTTGGATAGAAAACCACTGGGTTTAAGCCCCCTTTTGCGCCTTGTGGGAATACATAAAAGTATGTCATAAAGACACCCACGCAACCGGATGACACAACCACGGTGAACTGTTGTAAATTATTTAGCCAGGTCCCGCCCACATAGTATATATGGTTGTACGATGAGGCTTAGTAGGATGCGGCTTGAAGGTAGGATGCGGCTTGAAGACCGGTCCATTATTGACTTGGACGACTTTCCATAAAACTCATGGGCCTCGATCATAGAAATGACTCAATCCAGTGCATCAACATGCACCATCCAAACGTCCAATTCGCCCAAGTCCAAACTATTTTTATTTTATTTTCCAAGTAAAATCATTTTTCAAAATTTCTATAGTAAAAGCAATACCATAACATCATGTTAAATCATAGTTGATCATTTGGCTAAATTCCCCAAATTGAATATTTTTATCTAAGCTTTGACTAAGCATAAACTTTTGCAACATGTCTAGTTCATACTAATGTACCAACTAGATTTTAACTACAACATCAAGGTATGGCTACTTCAATAGCAACATTTGGCTATACAAAGGAATTACGAATAACTATAATTTAAAAATAAGGATTTAAATAACTTAAATATAAATACACATGCAATAATAATTTTAGACAGAATTTAAATAATTTGAAATACCAGGATTCAAATTTGATCAAAGATGTAACTTACCTTGCTCAAAATCTAGAGGATCTACTTTGAAATATTCGGGTTCCTGGAGTCGTCAAAATCTATACAAAAAAACTAAGTAAAATAAAATAAAACTCAAATAAATTTAAACGAACTTCAAATTGAATAACTCTAGTATAGATAGGTAGATCTTGATTTAAGATGAACTATAAGTTTGAATCACTTGAATCGGAGCTCGAACGAAGGAGAACAAGCTCTCGAAAGTTTTGAAATCGCATGATCGGAAGGAGATTCGACTGGTCGGAAGGTTTCGACTACCTGGTCGAAGGAGGTTCAACAACCTGGTTAAAAGGAGGATTCGACTACCTGGGAGACAGCGGCGGCGCACACAGCAGCAGCGGGCGCTTGGGGCGAGGGAAGGGGAGCACCACGTAGAACACGCAGTCGCGAGACGAAGCCGGGGATGTGGTCGATGGTGGCAGGGCTTTACCGCATGCTGTAAGATCAATGAGGCTAACGAGATGGGGTGAATAGGTTGTTTTAAATTTTTTGAGCTAAAACCGATTTCTAATGCGGAAGAGTAAGTCAAATCGATTTTACATAATTAAGGCCTAAAACAACTAGTCTTACTAAGTGAATCAACAATTAAATTGAATCAATCTAAAATATACAAAAGCGATCAAAATCAACACAACTCGATTTTCAAGTGTTGTTCGGATACCTCTATGGTCTCCCTAATCCACGTTGAGGTAAGCCCAAACTAATTAGAATGACTACACGAATTAAGTCAAACACCTCAATTCCACCAGTGGTAGCTCTTCCCCGCCAACCTTCACAACACGTCAGGCCTTTTCACAATCTTCTTTGAAGAGATCACCGTACACGACGTCTACAACGCCGTCTAGGAGTCGACAAACTCCAAGAGTAATAAGTCAAGCCCCTTACTTGACTCTCACTACGTGCAGCGAATGTGCAAACTCAAGTGGATACGAAATCCAACTCTAGATGCAACACGAGGAGCTCACTACTTGCTCAATAGGATGAAATGAAGTGTCAAAAGTTTTATTTCTCATTCGGCCAAGGGGGTATTTATAGCCCCCACCCCCGAAACTAGTCGTTATGACCACTTTCCTAGAAAAATCAGGATTTACGATAGTACCACTGAGGAAAACCCGGTACTACCGATCTTCGGCTCAACCGTCAGAACAATAACATTTAATGCTCTGAACTAGCCATTACACATCAAGTTGCGGTACTACCACCAACTAAAAATCGGCACTACCGCATCGCGGTCGTACCACTCGGCTTGAACGGAGCTACCGTTTTCCAGAGCTCAAGAATTCTCAAAACTTCTGATCTAAAAACTCGGTCAATTAAATATCGGTAACACACCTTCTCGATTCAAGGAGATCAAGAACCCAAACTCAGCTCTCTGAATATATCGCACCACTACTTAAATACCAAGATTACCTACTTGCGAGTATCGCAGATTGAAGTCAAATCGTCCGATTTTCAGAGAGTATCAAACCACTCGAAAACACACTTAATGTATTTTACATACCGCCATACATTTTTCGGTACTACCGACATACGGTAGTACCGCAATTCAAATACGATCGTTCCGATTATCAGAGAGATTCAAAACATACGAAAAACATGCTCTCTGAAAAATATGTACCGCCAAACAAATATAGGTGCTACCGACTTGCGGTAGTACCGCTTATCAACAGCGGTTATACCGTTTTTCAAAATAGTTTTCCAGAAGTTCAAATCAAAGCAATGCATGAACCCTAACAATTTACAAAATACATTTGCAAACTTAGATCATGCAACAAGGAGTAGGTACATGGACTTCAATCATTTGTAAAATATATTTGCAAAGTATAGACATATGCTACAAGGATTAAATGCATGAGCCTCGACTATTTGCAAATATTAGCTTCATGCCATGGTGAGCTAGAGCAAACGAGATTGACATATCAACCCATAATGAGACTCAAGCCACTAGGCAAGACCCCTCTTAATAGTACGATAACCTATACTATAAATCTGGTCGCCCAATCAAACAGCAAGACCGGTAAAAGATTAGGAATACATCTTTAGCCCTAGTTAGTCATACATTTACCTTGTCCATCCTCTTGAAGCTTGACGACGCACATCTTCACTTCAAGTCTGGGTTCTTGACTTGAATATCATCAACACATGATGATCTTCTTCACTTCGGGATCTTGTCTTGATGTACATCAACATATGATGACATCCTTTATCTTGAATCTTGACTTGAATATCATCAGCACATGACGATCTTCTTCACGTGCCCTCAATCAACACATGATGAGTCTTCTCTTTACTTGATGATTAACTCATGATCATCTTCTCTTTGAGATCTTGATACGCATCAACTCATGATGCATCCTTCACTTGACTTGATGACAATCAACTCATGATGTCATCCCAAGTCATCGTCATCATGGAATTTAACCTATTTCACCAACTCGTAGAAAATGTTAGTTCCACAATGTGATTGTCATTAATTACCACAACATATCATTAACTCATAATGGTGGGTCAAGATACTTTAATCTTTCCATCTTTGGTAATTGATAACAACCAGCACAATTACAAAATAATTGAATGTAAGAACATCTGAGTATATATGAACTACACAAGTTTTATATACTCAAGGGTATGTTTCAAAGTAGAGATCCCAAACATATGTGGATAAAGAAATATGGATCAATACTAATGAAATCATAAAACATAGAGTGAACCCCCCTAAATGTGTGCATACACGAATGTGTAATAAGAACATATGTACATATTCAAGTTACACCTTTTGGTGGAGTTCAACCTATATTTTGGATCCGATGAATGCAACAAGATATAAGAATTTGATGTCAAATACATACATCTTTGATTTTCACTTATTCATCCAAATAAGATTACACAATAGGTATATCAATAGAAGTGTTAGTCTCACATATAGATTTATCATTAATCACTAAAATACTCAATTAACTCACAATAACACGTCTAGATTCTTCACAGTTAGCGCAATCACCGGCGATGAGAGCTTCGGCCGAAGCACTTGGGGCTCAAAAATACGTCGAACAAAAGCGAGAGAGAGGGAGAAATGGGGGGAAAGAGAGAGGAGGGCGGAGGGTTCCCGATGGTCCTATTTATAGAGGCCGATGAGGAGAGAGGGAGGGGTTCGACGGCATGGGCGCACGAGCGAGCTCTGGGCGGCGTAGGGCATGGCGCGGACGACGGGATTCGTTGAGAGAGAAGGGCAGGTGCGGGATTGACAACAGCGGGACAGGGCATTCAATGCGTGCGAAAAACAGGAAGGAAAATGCGCCGCTAGCGACGACATTTTCGGCGGCCGTGACGAGTCCTTGACGCTGGACCGGATAGGCGGAGTAGAGGCAAGGGGTCACGGCGAGGCGAAAGTGGAGAAGCGAGGGGCGGACCGGGAGGAGAGAATAGGAATGGGCGCGGGCGAATTTGGCCCGAAGCATTTTCCAGAATTTTAGAGATTTTCGAATTACAAAAATTGAAACAATTCGTTTTGGTTTTTAGAAAATAGTAAATAAAGTCTAAAAATTCTAGAAAAATACACATAAATTCCTTGAATCATTTTGAACCTAATAAAATTATGTCCAACTCAACATTGGTAATTAATTTTGCAAATAAATTATTTTAGCTTTTAAAATAATTAGGGAAAAACTTTTAAAATCCTTAAAAATTCTAGAAAAATAATTAAATTTTATTTTTACTTGAAAATAAAATTAGGGCTGTTACAAAATGCGTGGGCCACCTCGCTAGTTATGTATTAAGTTGTAGCTACATAACACTTTTTCTTTTTTTAAAAAAATGGGTTTTGTTTTTGAAAAAAAAACTCACCTGCAAATTCTTATGTGATTATAAATCCATCACAAGGGTCAATTTACTCGCTGAAACACCTGCATGACACTTGTGTGGCAATCCGAGTAGAGAGGTCTTATTGGCCATGAGAAGGGAAGACATGCTAACGTAAGGTAGAACACACGAGCCGAGCGCGGGAGAATAAATTGCGATGCAAGAGCGGGAGAAATAGAGGGACAATGAAGGAGCACGATAAGGGCGATCGCCGACGTTGCAGTCATGTGGGAGGATTATCGTGGTCAGGATGGACTTGGGCATGATCCCCGGTTACCAGTTCTTCACTTCTAGGAGTTTCAACGAGTAAATTGGCCGTTTAAAGAGGGGTCGGGGATTTGCAACCATATAGAATTTATGGGTGGATTTTTTATAAACTCCAGTATGCATGTCGTTTTTTACAAACACCACAATTACAGGTTGGTTTTGCAAAATTCCCGTAAAATCTGTAGCGAAGTGGTGATCCCATCAAAAGAGCCCTTACCTCTCGTTCTGGTTCTGGCCAAGGGACTACCAGTACTCCATCAAGAAAGGGCTGGTTCTAGTTTTACTAGCTCCAAATTGTGAAAAGACAAAAATATAAAAACCTCAAACCTTAGTCCCCTAATGACGCGGTTATCAGTTGTAAATTCTGATGCTTAAGAGGGGTGTTTGAAAACAATGCGGCATTAACAGGGTGGAATATAAAATGCTGCCTCGGAGTTGCCATCGCCATCTCTCTCGGCTTTGACCAGTGCTGCCCTCGTTTCTTACTCTGTTCCTGTAACCTCCATTTACTTTTCTGCCCCCTTCTCCCCTCTTTTGCCTTATATCCTCTCGCCCTACCATTTGCTTTCCTCTCCACTCCTCCTCCTGTCCTAGATGCCAATCGCTACCTGAGCAGAGAGCAAATCTCCACCCATTCGCAGGCGACGGAGCGGTTCCGCGGCGAAGTGTCTGGTCTAGGTGCGATCTTGCGCTCTTGGTTCTCCCTCTCCCTCTCCGTTATCGTGAATTGTTTGCTGTCTTTTGGTGGATTTTTTAGCTTCTTCTTGGTTGGTTATGATGTAAGTTCCGCCGCTGCTTGGATCTTTCTCTCATTTGGCTAATCGCATGCTGTTCAGTCCCGAAGTGCTTTTTTTTGGGACCATTTTTGTGCCTAACCCCTTGCGTTATAGATTTCGCGGAATGGAAGGTTAGGATTGGGCATATAATATTGGGTTTAAGCTTTACATTTCCCTGCCATCTATGTAGTGGCAAGTAAATTGGAGTCGCTGAGGCCCAAAATGTTGGAAGAAATGAGAGGAAAAATGATGCCTTGAACATTTTAGCGGTGCTTCCTTTGCAATTCTTTGTTTGCCGGCCATGAAAATGCAACTGCGGTTCATATGATATCATGTTGGTGAAGTTTTCCAGTTAATTTGGGTGTGCTTCTTGGTTGGTGGGGTCAATTACATAGTCGAGCAAGGTTGCTTATTTTAGTTGGTCTCTTGACCCAAATTGTTGATTTGGTTAGGTTAGGTGAGAATCCGACTATTCAACTCCGCGCGTCTTAGTGTTTGAAAACCGAATGCTGCGTCTGTGGACCAATGCATCAAACCAGCCAGTTCGCTTTGATCTCAGTTTGCATCCTGATAGATCGATGAGTGGATTATGGAAAGGGGGTAAGTTTAGTACTTTAGGTATCTCCACTTCTCCAGTAAGGATTAAGGAATGGTTTGGAAGTTTGGATTATTCAATTGAGAGGCGTTGTACCGAATCAGAGGAATCATAGTTAAGTTAGTTGCTCATGCAAGGCTTTGGCACTTTTTGCACCTTCTGTTCTACTGGATTTGGCTTTAACAGATGCAATACATCACAGCTTTTGTGTTGCCAGCGACCAACTGCTGTAACGCAATGCAGGGCCAGTTGCTTTTGTGATATGAGCTAATTCAGCGTTCCATTTGAAATTCTGCAGCAACTTTTCCTCAGTGTGCAGATGATGGGCTGCTTCACTGTCCTGAGATCCAAGAAGAAGAAAAGCCCTCTTGTTGCAAGCAAGAAACAGGCTGATGCAAGGGAAAGTACATCTTCGAGACTTCCGGAGCCAGAAGCTCATGTGCCATCTTTGCAATCAGCTCCTCCTAGTTTTAGGAACAGGGCTAAAATCTGCCAATCGGCAAATAAAGCTTCGTACAGCAGAGCACGCGTCTTGTCTGCTCCTTCAAGCCTAATTGTGGTCGATCAGGATGGCCTTTCGTATGCTGAATTTGAGGATCAAGACGACTCTAGGGGTAAGGGAGGGTCTATAAAGGGGCACCGTTTTTCAAATCCACTGCCCCTCCCTCTTCCCTCACCAGAAGGAAGTTCTTTGAGGAACTTTGGTAGCTTCAAAGCCGTCAATGGTAGCTTCAAAGCCATCAACGCAAGTGGACCACTTGAGACTTCAGGTCCTCTCCCACTGCCTCCAAAGAGGTGTGGTGGACTTAAGAACTTCTCTTACGAGGAGGTCTCATCTGCTTGCCAGTGGTTTTCTGGTGATCAGTGCGTCTCCCAAACTCTCACTTCAACATCATACAAGGCATCCTTCAGGGATGATTTTGTGGACCCAAAGACCACCGAAGCAATAGTAGCTCGATTACTTCCCTCCAGTCAGGTACTGTTCTCGTACATTTTAATTGTATATATTTCCTAGTTTTTGTTGTTTTGGATGTAAGAGTAAGGCGACAGGTTTGCAAATTGCTTGCTAGAGCAATTTGAGCCATGAGATTGACCCCATAATTTGCTAGGCTGGTCAGCTTGCCAACACAGATGGTTGGCATTTTATAGCACACTTGTAATTCTTTCTGGCTGGTGACTTGGAGAAATCTGGTTATCCTGTTATCCACTGTATGAATATTTCTCTTAAAAAACTTGGCAGCATTTATTCTGTTAAGAAGCTGAACTTTGGTTAGAGTAGCCGACTGTTTCTCTAGGCATGGGAATAACTAGCTCATTCTATTTTTGCGAATACCAATTAGGACCACAGCATAGGTGGGGTTAGGTAACATGCTTTGAAGGCAGACCATGTGTTTGATTTTCTGTCTTCTCTTTATTACAAGATGCTTTCTGTACACCTTCATAATCTTATCTTGGCTTTATCTCTTGTGAGCTGTTCTTCCCCCCATTGATGTTTATTTGGTATGTGATATCTCATGCTTTCTATTGCATGGAAGTTTAACGAGTGTGACTTTCTCTGATGTAGACAAGTTTTATCTAATGATCCTTGGAAATGTCATACCCACCTTTATTGATAGTTGATATCTAAGGAACATCCGAAAACACACTCATGCTAATACGTAGCTCTGAGCCTGCAATATTGTTTAGAACTTCTAGGGTGTCTCTGACTCAATTGGATATTTTAACCTTTTTATAGTTATGGCCACCTGATGTGCCCCACTATTTCTTGGATCGTCCTGATGTGATATTGACAATTAACTGGTTAGGGTACTGATGCAACATATTGTTTTGTCACTCTGCAGAGTTTGAAAGAGTTTAAAACACAAGTGAATACGTTGGCATCGCTTCAGCATCCCAATTTATGTAAACTAACCGGTTTTCATGCAAGAGAAGATTCTAATGAAAGGATGTTGGTCTATGAGCGGCTCCACCATGGCAGCTTAGACAAACTACTCTTTGGAAGACCGGATGGTCGTTTCATGGACTGGTCTACACGTTTGAAGGTTGCCCTGGGTGCTGCTAGAGGTCTCGCTTTTTTACATGATGAAGGACCCTTTCAGGTGACTGATCCTTCTTAAACTCTTTTGTCATGACCAAAAAGTAATAGTTTTAATTTTACCATATTTTCTCGCACCTTGGTTGATAGTTACGGTTTAAATTTTTATTCACAATTCTATCTTTCACAGGCAATGTATAATGAGTTCTCAACTTCAAACATCCAAATAGACAAAGATTTCACTGCAAAGCTATCAGGCTATGGATGTGTTGGCTTCAATACCGAGGAGGATATATCTAATGCATCTGTGGTAAGTCCCTTTTTGAAAACATTGAAGAAGTTCTAGTGATCAATATCATATTGCTTACTGGAGATATTATTCTTGGTCAGGCTGCTGCAAACCTCTCAGCAGAGACTTTGGAGAAAGGTGTACTGACTCCCAAGAGCAACGTATGGAGCTTTGGAGTTGTCCTGCTGGAGCTAATAACAGGAAGGAAGAACCTTGATGTCCATTCCTCAAAAGAAGAACGTAATATTGTCAAGTGGAGTAGGCCTTTCCTCACCGATGATAGTCGTCTATCCCTCATCATGGATCCCCGTATAAAAGGACGCTTTCCTACCAAGGCTGCTCGGATTGTAGCAGACATCATACTAAAATGTCTTCATAAAGATCCATCAGAGAGGCCTACCATGAGGGCCGTCGTGGAGTCCCTAGCAAGCGTCCAGGACATAAAGGTTCCGTGCCGATATCCTTTGCAAGAGCCATCTGCTGGCCCAAGAAAAGTGATGTTAAAATCTACGAGTCTCAATGGCATCGTTCCTCAGCATCCTGTCATAACCTTCTCTCCATCGCCTTCGCGAAACCAACACTTGCTCTCACCAAGATCATCCACATCTGCACTGCTTCCTCCAAGGACCTGTGCTTCGACTGTTACTCTGGATGACCCCAGGGTAAGCTCTATGAAGAAATCACCTCCCCCTATTCTGCGGAGGTCTGGTGTTGAAGGTTTTTGACTGTTCATATTGTTGTTTTCTTTTCTTCACTTTGATTTATTTGTTGTTTTTGTTAGCCTAGTGATTTTAGTGCTATCTGATATATTGCAAGACAACTGGCCTTCTGTACTATCCTTCAGTAATAACTAAGAAGGGCAGAGTAAGTAAAGTGTAGATAGAACCAGGTTGTAGATAGCTTTTCGTTCTCTAATTAGATGGAAGCTGCGTGTTGAGTGGGCCTTGTAACCTCATTATGAAATAAACGTGAGTTGCTCAGTTCTTGTTTCCCGTCAAACATTTCAGCTATTTGCCAATTTCTGTTGGGTGCCAAGTGGTGTCTGGTGTTGCTTGTCGGCAAGTACTGGTTTGTTGAATGTTCTATCCACATGCTATTTTCATGTCGCAGCCGTTACAAGGATCCATTCATAAGATTTGTTGCAGTTGTTGGAGATGTTGAATTCTTGTGTGTGGAAAGTTTATTTCATCGTTGCAATTGTTGACTATGACCAGCCCTGCTTGTTTGTCTATAGTTTCCCAATTGACGGTCAAACTTAACTTACCTCATGGTTGTAGTTGCGTTGCATTCTTAACGTCTCAAGAAAGTTACAGAAATGTCTGTTTTTAATCGGAACGTTATAGTGATGTCTGATTATGTGACGGTAGGTATAATCAAATGCTACAATAATGGCAAAAATGTATTTTCATTTGCCAAGATGTTGGTTTTGCTAGTTCCCACTTGAGTGTGACATCCGCAGCCTGCTGTTTATGTCTGAACCTGAATGCTTTGGAACATTTTTTAAAAAAATTCTGCGACTGTAATACTACGGTACAATGGTTACATCGTCACCATTGGGCTGGTTGGTAAACTGCTCTTTTTGACTGGCTCTGTTTTGGATTAGGATGTGGATGACCTGTCATTCTGTGAATCTAACCTCTTGACTGCGGTGAGCGCAAGTGGCCTAATCCAGTGTACCGGCTGTTAAAAGATGACTTGATTTTTCAACCGAAATCTTCCACAGTTTGTTTGGCCTCACCCAATGTCTCTCTCTTTTTTGCACCATGGTTGTGACCCATCCTTGAATGTCATGTTGGATCCATCGTAACAAGATCAGATATAATTCATCGGGTCTATCAGGTCAGGCGGATTTGCCAGATCTACCGAGAAGAGACTTCAACCTAACACCAGTATCACCGCATTACGGCGTGGATAACGGTGTATTGCTGTCTTGTCAGTTGGTATCGCATGCCGTCCTCATTCGTCAACACTGTGCACCTTAATTACTTCTTTTTATTTCCAGCGAACGCGGACAACCTTGGCCGGTTTCCGCTCCATTCCCGTGCCGTGCGTGCACCGACTCGCGCGCCTGCTTGTGCCGTGCCGTGCCGTGCCTGCGCTTCGCGGCGCACCACCCTGCCTGCCGCCGGCCACGCGCATTGCAACCGCTGCTCACTCGGGCGCCCGCGCCGTGGTTTACACGGGTTGGTGTGCTACGGGCGGACAACCGGTTCCAGTTTCGGTTTGGGTGGGTTTAGATGGGTCACGTGGGCTGTTTGTTGCATGGCCGGTGGGCCGGGCCGGGTGGTTTAACTGGGTTAGCACATGTATACTGTATACATGTATGGAGTTGTAGTAACTAAAAATCACATTATGCAGCTACACGAAATAAACATGTTTCTCCATGCAAAATCAACAACATAAATCATCTCAGATAAAATTGGAAGTGATTACAATCATCCGTACTATGAGCAAAGGCTGAAACAAAATGTTGTCAGTTTTCTAATTCATACAAACATGAACATTAGTGAAGATATAGCCTCAAGCATCCCCCATCGGCTCAATTCCTCGTAGACCTATTTTCTTTTGGTAACAATCTCTTTGACAAATATCTTATAGCTCAGAGGGTGAATCAGTTATCGAGGGAAGAAGTACAATACGTCCTAAATTTAGCTATACAAGTCCAAAAAAAGAATAACAAGAGGATTATGCTCTTTTCACAACAATCTGAACCAGAAACTTAACATAAGCCATTAGGCTGCAAAGGCAAAGAGCCAAAAAGTTGATCCCAAATTAATGGATGGTTTTTTCGAAGCCTGAACAAAGATCTTGTTAAGTTGTTATAGGATGGTGTTCCGAAGCCTGAACAAAAGAAGATAAATGAGTTGCATAAGAACTTTATTTTGAGAAGAAAAAATAGTACTGAATGTGGTAGTGACAAATAATACTCTCGTACTAATGAACTGAAAGTAAAAAAAAAAAATCCATGCATACATAATAGTACACAAGTTACAAATGCAGGAAAGCGAGAAACCCATATATACTAGCATTTGTGCTGAATAGTGCATACAACAGGAAGACAAGATTTCGTTTTTGGCAAAGATAAATAAGTATGGTAATTTGGGTCCATCGTTGCAGAGCACACAACTAGTCAACTAATCAACCAATTAATCTCATATAGAACTTGAAACTCATTTTCTGAAACCAAGGTTAACATATTATCGAGAAGAGTAACAGATACCAGGCTACACTAACATACCTGCAGTTCTAATATTGTTGATTGCTGCAACAATAAGGCACTACAAACAAAAGTTCATAAGACATTCAAAACATTTATTAGGGTGTGTTTGGTTGGTGGGATAAAATTGAATGGATGGTAGGATACAAGTAGGATGAGATCGTCCTAAATGGAATGGTACAACGGGCTATTTGGTTGGTTGTATAAGATGGTACACGAATGCGTTTGGTTGGTCGTACGAGATGGTACACGAATAGTGCGAGATTGTGTTTGGTCGAGGGGATGATGTTGGTTCAGTAACCTCCCCCTACATTGGTGAGATTATATCCATGGTATTTTTCTTTCTTTTTATTTTTCCTCCTTTTCCCTTTCATTCCTTCTTTTTCTGACCTAACTATTAATGATTAATTGATGATCCTTTTCTAATTAATCCTTAGTTAAGTTCTCTATTTTAATTTAAAGGTACTATTAGCTCTTCTTTAACTTAATACAATTTTTAGTTATAGTATGACCCACTGATATTGAACTATTTGAGTAATTAAATACCAACCATTTCTAAATATACAACTTATAGTTACATTTGTTTTTAAAGTTTAATTACTAATGTCAAACTCATTAATATCTAACGCGAGTGGTGAGCATATGCGACGCGAGCGGACGAGCCCGTTCTGTACCGCGTGGTTTGCCCAATTCCATCGAACGGAATGGTTCAGGATCTCACTGGAATATTTCCATAATCTGTACCACTCTATCTAGAAACAATTGATTCGATACACTAAATCAAACATATGAATGAAGACGTATCCGAAACCATCACATACATGTACAACTTGGTCCAACCATGAAAACACACCCTAAGTATTTGTAGCATTGAATTATTCCAAGAGAAAGGAGTGCAATCGCATGCCAAGAGGAAACTGTTACAAGAACTGAACTAGAACGTTACTAATCAAAGGAAAATGGAGAAAAACTAAGGCAGTTCTGTAAGCTATTACAAGTTAGATGCCAATTCAATTCTTAAACCGTGAAGAAATTCCATTTTTCCCAACCCCATATAGCCTAGTAACTCTTACAGAAAATTAAGAAAAGTGTTTGGAATTAATCAAGAAAAGAACATGCAGTTCGTGTGCACAGAAAGCTGAACTAGATCGTTACTCATAAAGGAAATTGGAGTAAAACATAGGCGATTATGTAATAATAATAAGTAGAGGCGGCAGATGGAAGTAAAATGCGGATGGATACGCACATGGACCGGTCGACAAAGGCCGGAGCTGAGGGAGGTAGTCCCCAGCGGCGTTGCTAGGCTGGATCGAGGAAGCACGACGATCTCGGCTGCACCAGCTGATGGGAGGATCGGAGAGGAGAGATCGAAGCAGCGAACTCCCTGCGCCCTGTGCGACCTCTGCGGCTCAGTTCGGAGAGGACAAAGGAGGCCGCCAATAGGCCGACGCTCGGCGGCGAAGTCAAGGGGAGGGCCGCCGAGTCGCCAACTCGAGCAAGGCGAGGTTGGGCTAGGTCGGCTCGGGTGGGTTGCTTAACCCATGTACAGCCAGCCCTACGCGTAATATTGCTCATGCCGTGCTGCCACCGCCTGATCCTGTGACCCGTCGCGCACCGAGAGGCGGGTGTTTTGTAGCGCTTTTGATCGACGGCAAGTCGGCGATTTGTGGCATGTCAACGTATAGGGAGGCACATTGCTTGCAGAGGGGAGGGGTCCGGACTGCAACCATCATCGCCTCCTTTCCCTAAACGCATACAGTCCGCCCCACCGTACGCTGGCCATGCGTGCTCTAGAGTAGCCGCTCCCGTGGCACCGCTGATGCTGACCAGCTCGGCATACAACACCGAAACTGTGAAATACACCGCGATCATACATACGCTCGTCACCGTAGTTTTCGCTGTTTACACATCACATCACACAGGTTAATTACAGCGCATCAACTAGCGAAGGTAGTCGAGCAGCTGCACCCGTGGCGCCGCGGGCGGGCACGGCATTGCCTTCTCCTCCTTCCGGCTGCGCCCGCCCCACGCGCCGCCGAGCCAGCAAAAGACCCGCTTCAACGCCTCCAGCAACCAAAACCTCCGCGCCCGCCCCGCTCCCGCTTTCTCGCTCTCGCCACGACGAGCAGCCGGCTGCGCTTCGTCCTGCAGCGCGACGAGCCGGGAAGGGCTCGGCTCGGAGTAGCTCCGGCGCAGCACGGCCCGGCTGAGCTGGGCCTCGATGGCCAGCCGCTCGTAGTCGTCCAGCAGCGTGCTGGGGCGGATCATGCCGTCACCGCTCAGGTCGAGGCTGAGCCGCCCCAGCGCCGCGCCGGCGCCCTCTTCGGCTAGCTCCGTGCCAATGCCGCTGCCGCTGAGTCGTTGCACCGGCTCCAGTGACATTGCCGGTGATTGTTCTGCGGACGGGGGGAGAATGAGATGGTGTGGTGTCTGGGCATCCGGTGGCCATGGCGCGGCCGGGTTGATGCGCTTTATTTCGGTTCAAAAGTTGCGACGGGTGGGAGCTTGACGTGGGCAGTGGGATAAGCATCACGGCCGAGCTTTATTTGGTTCGTATATTGCACTAAACATCTTCAGGTACAGGTTTGTCTTTCTTGTTGAACTCTTTTACTGGCTGCAGAATTTCGAAGTTCTTTTACTGAGTCATCTCCACTGTAAATAAACTTCAGGAGGGAAAAGACAATCTCTTGGGAACTTCATTCAAAGATGGCCTCATTTTAGTTAGTCCCACACCCCTCCAATTCAAAACGACAACGCCTAACGATTCGAGAGAAATCCCCCCAAACCAAATCAGAATCGCAAAAGAGAACGCCTCTAGCCTTCCTTTGGCCCTTCTGTTAGCGATAATATCTCCCGCCGTATATACTGTATACTGATTTGGTAGTTTAGATCGTAATCTCTTGTAACCATATTTGTTGTAATCTTAACAAATGTAATCTTCCCTAGTGTACTCTCGCCGGTTACTATTCCTCATCCAGCACTATTAATAGATGACGCTCATTGCCCTGTTTGGCGTGCGGCATATCTTCCATACTTCCATCTGTACTCGTTTACATGGTATCAGCTATACCTCGATCCCGTTCTTGCTCATCGCTACACGCCATGAGTTCCTCGCCGCCCACCACCCTTGCCTCCACTACCCCTGAAACCGAAGTCGGCGGTCTTGTTTCTCTAACGGTCCAGACGCCGGCGCCGGTTTCTAGTGATGTCAATGTCGCAAGTATCAAGACTCATATCCCAATTGTTCTTAATCTGAAAGCTTCGACCTACGCCAAATGGCGAACGTTCTTCACGGCCATGATCGGTAAGTTTGCTCTTCTTCAGCACATTAACGGCACACCCCCACATCCACACAACGCCGGCTGGGCTCAACAGGACTTTACTGTCCTCACCTGGCTTTATGGCCCGATCTCTGACGGCATTCTCGACATCATCACGGAGCCTAAGCAATCCGCTCATGCCCTGTGGACTGGTGCCGAAGAAATTTTCAGGGACAACATGGAGAGCAGGGCAATCTATCTTGACACCGAATTCCACAATTTGGTTCAAGGCGATCTCTCCATCACCGCCTACTGTCATGTCGGACCCCAGATTTCTGCATCTGGATCCTCTGTGAAATCACTGTGCTATTCCCTGATCGATAGATAGACTCCACGCGTACATCTTTGAATCAAACCATACATGGCGCAAAATTATTTCATTCATTAATTTACACATCAGAGTTTACATAGACCACTTCGGGTCAATTTTTACAACAAGGGCCGGACAGGCCAAATGAGTACATTACAAAAGATAGCGGAAGCAACAACGGAAGCAAAGGGGTGAGGGCACATCTTACCGCAGGCAAGTGACTGGGGAACCCGTGTACGCCCGATATTATCCGAAACTTCGAACAATATAGGAGGTACACAAGAACCAACGGAGTCAGCTAGACTGGGGTGAGACTAGAACAACTAAGGACTAAACTACGCTTCATCGTTTCCCGGGTCTTCAGACTTCTGGATCCTTGATGCAGTTGCCAGCTCCAGGGTTCCTGTTTCTGAGGGTTTGGGAAAGAGCGAGGATGAGCACAACTACCGTGCTCGCGAGCCAACACACACAGATGCAATAATACATATGCAAGGTGTAACAAGGATGGCTCGGGTTCTTTTATTTGCGTAAAGCAGCATTTGTAAACACCGATATTAGAAAGTCCTATCACTTAGCATTTGGACCAAATTGCATTTTTAAAGAGATTAATTGTGCAATAATTAATAACAGCAGAGGTTCCCTCCATCGGAAACTCTGTCTCATGCTTCTTTTTCTTATGGTGGTCATACCCACCTATTACCAACACTGGGTAAGAATACCCAGAAAAAATCCAAATCAAGGGCTAGGTGAGCCCCGCACATTTTTCATCCCAACCACAAAAGTTTTTGAAATAGAACTATATCTTGTAAGTTCCATTGCCCGCCCTTGACCGTAAGGCACACTGTTCATCGAGCGCTTTTATTCTCTGCAGAGATTGTACATCTTTACCCACAAGAGATAATCAGCTTGATATGTACACACGTTTCCGTAGACATGTGAATCAAGGGGAGATTATCACAAGGCCTTTACAAGGCATCCCTCGATATTTGCCGCACCCGCTAAGGTTTCACCTGAGCGGGGTTTCGTTCCCGTGGGACCCGACAACCACTACGCCTGCACCCTCTTGCGCCATGCAACTTACGCCTAGGGTCCCGAAGTTACATTCCCAATACGTAGCCTCTTGGGCTCACGGCATTGGGAGCCCCTCCAATGGTGCAACTGTGCGGTGGACACCAATTAGTTAGCCAGTCGACACCATTATAGACTTGTGGTCATCTTTGTTTTACAATAGGAGGTCATCACAGATTAAGTCCTTAAGATCATCTGAGCGGTTCTTACCACATACCATCCACGAAAATATCCTGGGCTACATTAGCACCCAACCATTTACCCTCCAGCTTACCATCCGCCCAGATGGGTATTAGCAAATTTTAGAGTTTTGGAGAGGTATAAAACAAATTATCCAACCAATTCAGTCATTCTCCCCAATGACTGCCCAAAACAATTGTTATGATTAAAGGATGATGATTTGGGGTAGGTAATACCCCGGTACTTAAACAAGTCTAGCATGGCGTTTAAGTACGACCTATAACTAGTAAGTTACCAGGTATTTACTAGGGTGACAAGGGTATTGGGAGTTCAACTTTCAAAGGATTGGAATAATAATTTATTAATCAACAAGTAAGCATTTAACTACCTTAGAGTGTTTAACATACATTTGCATAGAAATTAAAGCATGCAATTTGATACTTTAAAAGAATATAATTTGCATAAAATGTAGGATCAATATGATCAAAGTGTTAACTCGCCTGGGCTATTTTACCGTGGCCTTGATCTTACTCAAAGCTTGATTAGACAGAGGTTCGAAGTTTTGATCGGCGTCTTTGCTTGAATCTTGGATCTGCTGGAGTCGTCAATTCTTCTGGACTTCGATTTCTAATTACGCAATAACGATTGAAAAACCAAATAAATACAAAGAATCCAAGAGACCAAATAAAACACAAGAGCCTCGGAAAGATTGCGGAGGAAGGCTTGAGAGAATGGTTTGAGCGACACTGGAATGTTTGACAGAGTCATACGTCCAGTTGGGCGAAAGGAGGAATGACAGAGGATTTCTGCCCAGAGGGAGGATTCAAAGGAGGGTAAGGTCGAATGAGCTTTTGCCGGAATGCTCTACTGCGGATTCGGAAGACTGCAAGACTATCAATCGACAGGCGACAAAGCAACTCGACTACCGGTTCTAAACCAATCTAGAATACTTGATCGACACAAAATCCAATGGCAATTTAATACCAAACTCAGCTGTCAGATAATACTCATCGATTCAAAAGCTAGCTACTCAACTTACTACTACTATTGCTAAATCAAGACACGGATCCAACTACCAACTATACAATTGCCAGATTATCAATCATTGCCAAACCACAAATCCTTTCCAGACAAAGCTATCAAATCAAAACTTCCAGCTTTCACTAAATATCATTACTTCCAACAATCATTGATCTACTGACGAACACTATCCAACAGCTAACAATTTATTAACAAATCCAATAGACAATACTGCACTGAAGATTAAAACTATCCCTAATAATCAGGATCACAATCAACAATTCAATTTACTGCCAAAACACTTATACTAAGGATCAGTAATCACAGACAATTAATCAATAATCCAATTACTACCAGCAAAACATTCTACTAATCTATGGCGACATTTCTTAATCGTTGAATCGATTGCAACCTTATGGCTACCGCTACGATCCGGGAAGGTAACTACGAATCAAATATTGACAATCGAAACATATGAATAACAAATTCTACGACTCAACAACTCAATTGACAGATAACTCAAATGCTGACACTCAATCGTACAGCTTTCAATTCTAGATCAACAACTATTGACTTAATAATCCAATTCACAACTACCAATTCAATCAATTTAGTTTGTCGAATGACATAATATTCCACAACTAACTCCATTGCTAGTTTACACACAAATATCAAAACACAATAATGACTTCAATACCGATAACCATGGATCAACAATAAATAACCAGAGAAGTATAGTTCACAGACAACGATCTCAACTAAATCACCGATAAACAATCTTGATATTGCTACTGATATTGAACACGGGATATCATTACTCACAGACAACAACCAAAACATCAACAACAACTCACAAACAAAACATTGATGCCCTCACGAAAGATGATCCCTGCAACATCTTTCCAAGTAACCGCAGAAGAATTGATTACAGCAAAACAATTTACTGACAACAACTATTGATCAATAATCAACAATCGAAGACAACACAGGTGAATCAACAAATACAAGATCTTCTACAAATGTCAGGTTACTCCAATCACTTAGCAATAGTCACTGATCCACTGATGATCCCTGACAAATGCTGATTAACCCATTGCCACTGCTGCTTGAGGGGAGTCTCGGCCACAGGGAGAGCAACGCAGGGAGGGAAACAGGGAGCCAGGGGAAGCTTGGGTGATGGCTGCCAACGGCGGGCAAGGGCCAGAGGGCACCGGGGATACCCCAAAAATGGGATGCTGGCTGAGGGAGGTGGCGCTGGTTAGGAGATGACGGCGGCCGGGGCTTTCGGGTGTGGCGGCCACCCAAAGGCGACAGCGGCAACCAAGGAGGGGAGGACCAGGGGGAAGAAAGAGAGAAAGAGCCAGGGAGGTGGAGGGGAGGCTCACCGAGCTGCTGGATGGGAGGGGAGGCCGAGGTAGGTCGGTGGCGAAGCCCAAGGTGGCGCGGGGGAAGGCGCAGCGGCAGCGGTCCTCGGGGAGGCGAGGGGTTGCAGCTGGCATTGTTGGGGCGGTGACGGGATGTCGCCGTGGCGCCCAGCACGGCGACCAGGCTGGGCCCGAGGCGGTGACGCGGGCGCACCGAAGCGCGAGGGCACCGGCCTCGGGGGAAGCCGAGGCGGCCGTTGGGAGAGTCTTACCCGAGGAGAGGGAAGAGCAAAGCGGGAGGAGGTGGAGGCACCGGATCCTTTATAGCCCGGAGGAGAAGGGAGCCGGTGGAGAGGATGACGTCTGCGGAGTCTGGCGGCATGGCGACGAGTGGCGGCCCATGAAGGTAGTTGGCGAGGACGACGCAATGCCGGCGCTGACCGGAGAGGCGACGACGTGGGCGCGGCATGGCGACGGGACGGAGCTGCCGACACGGAGGTATGGGCGGCGATGTGCTGGGGCCCAGTGAAGGCGACGTGCGGTGGGGCGAGCAGCAGAGGAGCAGCGGCATGGGAGGTGGGGCGGCTCTGCGGGTGGGGAGGGGATGGAGCCGGGCCGGGAGAAGGTGGGCCGAGCGGAGGAGAGGGAGGCGGAGGTCGGGCCGTGCGGCGGAGAGA
The DNA here is from genome assembly GCA_036346395.1 of Hsuehochloa calcarea. Classification (NCBI taxonomy): domain Eukaryota; kingdom Viridiplantae; phylum Streptophyta; class Magnoliopsida; order Poales; family Poaceae; genus Hsuehochloa; species Hsuehochloa calcarea. The sequence continues at coordinate 71,043,158 of CM070594.1, read as the reverse complement.
AGCTGGGCGGAGGCGGCGGATCTGGGAAAGGAGAGGCGGCGCGAAGGAGCGAGAGGGGAGCGGGGCGACGGGAGCGAGGGGATAAGGGAGAGAGAGAGACGGCCGGTTCGGGAGAAAAGCAGGCCGCGGTTGGGCCGAAAAACGGGGAAAACGGGAGGTGGGCCGGGCCGGTTCGGGAGTTTTGGTGGGCCGGCCGGATGAAGGAACAGTACGGGCCGAGGAAAAGAGAAATGGGACCGGCCGAGGAAAATGATAAAGGGGTTAGGAAAATGGGTCGGCCCAAAAGCAACCAAAGGGGAGGCAAGATTTTTAGAGGGATCCAAAAATCAAAAGATTAAATTCAACTTGAATTTTGAATTTGAAATCTTGAGGATGGGTTTGAAACACAAACCCGAGCTTAAAGAGAGCTCGAGAATTTTGGAAATTTAAGCGGTAAACGAAAATCAATGAAACTCAAAATTAAAATAATCGGTGCTATTGCTATCTGAAAAACGGGGTGTTACATGTCAGAAGCTCAAGACTCTCGCCGACGCTCTCCGTGATATCGACTAACCAGTGTCCGACCACACCCTTATGCACAATACATTATGTGGTCTCAGCCCTCGGTTCTCCAACGTCGCCTTCATCATCTCCTTGAAGACACCGTTTTCCACATTTGTTCGGTCCAGATCAATGCTTCTCCTCGAAGAACTTCGCTTCGACAATGCCGCCAATGTCACCAACGCCACTGCTCTCTTCTCCGGCACATCCAGTCAGTCATCCTCTTGCGCCGACGGTTCCTGCCAAGGAGACCGCGATGACAACTCCTTTGGTGGCCGCCCAAAAGGCAAGAACAAAGGCAGGAAGGGTTCTTCGGGACACAAGCAGTACATCGGCGGGCAATCTCGCGGTCCTTCGATGCCGACAGGGCCGTGGGTATGCTTTAACCCGTGGACTGGTCAGGGTCAACCGTGGGCAGGAGGCCAAGGGCAGGGGCATGGCACGCTCCCTCGACCGCCGGCCTGCTAGGGCCGCGTCCTTCATCCGCACCAGCGCAAGCCTACAACACCATGAAGACACAGTCACACCCTTCACCTCCATCCACCGGCGGCAATAGCTCCGGCCTAGTTTCAGCACTCCACAACATGTCGCTCCACGGCAGTAACGGCGATTGGGTGATGGACTCTGGTGCAACTTTGCACATGGCTTCCGACGATGGTAGCCTCCACTCCTTCTCCCTTCCACCTTCTTCCTCCCGTGTCACGGTCGGGAACGATGCTTCAATGCCAATTTCTGGTACGGGTCACACATCCATATACACTACCTCTTGCAATTCCTTTCTTCTTCATGATGTTCCTGTCGTTCCATCCCTTGTTTGTAACCTTCTTTCCGTTCGCAAATTCACTCGTGATAATTCTTGTTCCATTGAGTTTGACTCATTCGGTTTCTCTGTCAAGGATCTTCGAACTAAGAACGAGATTCTTTGTTGCAATAATGACGGGACCTCTACACCCCCTAACCGCACCAACGACCTTCCATCACGCCCTCCTGACCGCTGCCCCGGCTTCCCTGTGGCATCGGCGATTAGGTCATCCTAGACGCGAAGCCATGCTCTTGCTTCAACAGTTATTTTGATTACTTGTAATAAAGCAGATCGCTCTACGTGTCATGCCTGTCAACTCAGCTAGCACGTTCGATTGCCTTTTTCAAATTCAACTTCACATACTAGTTTACCTTCCTAGTTGATTCATCGCGATTTATAGAAATCACCTGTACCTAGCAGCTCTGGCTTCAAATATTACCTTATTATCATTGATGATTTTTCTCATTTTTATTTGTTTTTTCTCTTCGCAAAAAATCTTTTGTTCATGACATACTCGCGGGTTTCATTAGCTATGTTCAGTTTTTAATCACATGGATTCTGTTAGGTTTCGCTTATTAATCTTGGGGTTATAGAGAACCTTAGGTGCACGGTGGCCGATGGTCCAGCCACCTCCGTGGCTCAGGAGACAAAGGATTCGCCGCCACAGAATACGGCGAAGGCCAATGAGAATGCCTCTTCCCCACTCGGTCCTAGCGATAGAAGTGAAGCGAACAAGGATGCAAAGGGTGCGCAACAAATGTTGCAGACTAGTGGCAAGGGGAAACACCGACAGTTGGCGCCGTCCGTCTGAGTTGGTGACATGCCATGTTGGGGAAGAGTTGTTTGTCCGCCTCAATGATTCTCAGGATGGCAACTGTTGCGAATTTTCTTTGCAATTGCTTAATGGTCTGAAACATGCTCCACGTGCTTGGCATTCTAGACTCAGCACTAAGTTGCAGGAAGCTGGTTTTGTGGCCTCTAAAGCAGATACATCTCTGTTCATCTTCAAGCACAATGGAGCTACTATGTATTTTTTTATTTATGTTGATGACATCATAGTGGCTAGCTCCTTAGAACAAGCTGTGAACAGATTGTTGCAGGAATTGGACAGGGTGTTTGATGTGAAAGATCTAGGTTCTCTGCATTACTTTCTGGGAATAGAAGTGACTCCAATAAAGAATGGGGTTCTACTTACTCAGCAAAAGTGTATAAAGGAGCTATTATTGAAAACTAATATGCATAACTGCAAGCCTGCATCAACTCCAATGAGCATCTCAGAAAAACTTACAAAGACAGAAGGTGATTCAGGTGATTCTCTGATACAGAAATGTAATTACAGAAGTGTTGTGGGAGCATTATAATATCTGACGCTTACAAGACCAAATATTGCTTTCTAGATTAATAAAGTTTGTCAGTTTTTTACATTCTCCAACCTAGGTACATTGGTGTCGGACTCGGATTTTCTAATCCCGAATCCTCTGCGAATACACTGTGCTATTCCCTAGATCAGTAGATAGCACTCACAGATACATCACTGAATCATTTCATACATGGCTTAAAACCATACCATTCATTAATTTAACACATCAGAGTTTACATAGACCTCTTCGGGGCAAGTTTTACAATAAGAGCCGAACAGGCGAAATGATTACATCACAAAAGTTTTACAACGGAAGCAAAAAAGGGTGAGGGCACATCTCTCCACAGGCAAGCGATTGGGGAAAACCTCTGTACACCCGATATTACCCGAAACTCAGATAATATGGGATGCACCTAGGTACCAAGGAGTCAGCTAGACTGGGCGCGAGACTAGAACAACTAAGAACTAAACTATGCTTCAAGAACTCCTGGGCCTTCAGACATCTGGTTCCTCGTAGTAGTCGTAGTCTCTAATATTTCCTGCTTCTGAGGGTTTGGGGAAAGAGCGAGAATGAGCACAACCACCGTGCTCGTGAGCCAACACACAATATGCTATAGTATACATGCAAGGCTTAACAAGGATGACTCGGGTTCTTTTATTTACTAAAGCAACATTTTCAATTATCATAATTACAAAGTCATATGACTTAGCATTTTAAACAGATTGCATTTTTATTAAAGAGAATAAGCGCAATATTAAATAACAGTAGAGGTTACCTCCACCTCATGCTTAATTTTGATAGCGGTTACATCCACCGATTAGCAGCACTGGGTAAGGCTACCCAGGAAAAATTCAAAACAAGGGTTAGATGAGCCCACCACATTTTTAATCCACCCACAAAGGTTTTTGAAATAGAACTAACTCAGGTTAAGTTCCCATGTCCGCCTTTGACCGTAGGCGCACTGTTTAAACAGTTTAGACTCTGCAGAGGTTGTACACTGTACCCACAAGAGATAATCACACTCGTTACCCCACATGATTCCTTAGTCATGTAGTTGAGCGATCGTCACAGTAACGTTTCAAACTACCTTGCCCCTTCCGTCATCTCACCCGTATGGCCAATTCCATAAGTTGTGCGGGATGTCTACCACAACGACTAGCGCAGCTGGCCCCGGCCACAACGACTAGTGCAACTAGCAACTTCACCGTTTTCGGTGTCCCTTTCAAGCTAGCATACGTCCTGCCGCTTGCACACTTCTAAACACCAGTTGTGGGATGACATTCAGGGTTCAATAATTTTACTAAGTCAAGTTGCACTTTGCAGACTTGCGGTTGTACTTGTTTTACACAGGAGGCCATGACAAGATTAAGTCCTTAATTCATCTGGACAGTTCATACCACATACCAACCATTCTCGTACTACATCCGCACCCACCACTCTTTCCATCTGCCCAGATGTGATACTAGCAAGTTGTTTAGGGTTTTGGGGAGGAAAACCAATTAACACAACACACCAGTCATCTACATCCAATGACTGCCCAAAACCATTTTTCATGTTTAAAAGATGATGATCGGGACATTTATTATCCCGGTACTTAAGCAAGACTAGCATATCGCTTAAGTACAACCTAGGCTAGTATTTACCACATATTTACTAGGGTGACAAATAATACTAGATTCGATTATCAAAGGATGGGTAATAATTAATTAATCATTAAATGGGTGTTTTAACTACCTTAAGCTTTAACATACATTTGATTATAGAAGTAAAGCATGCAACTTTGATATTTTTAAATAAATATAATTTGCATAAAATGTAGGCTCAAAATGATCAAAGTATTGACTCGCCTGGGTCAGGTTATCGCGACCTTAATCTTACTCAGGGCCTTCTCTGCCAGGGGTTTTGAGTTCTGGGTTTGCGTCTTTATCCGAGTCTTGATCCTACTCGAGTCACTGCTTCTTCTGAACTCGGACTCCTAATTACACGATACAAGCAAGAATAACAAATAAATCCAAAGAACTTCCAAAAGACCAAATATAATCGGAGAGTTTTAAATAAGTTTTGCGATGAACGAGCTTAAGAGACAAGATTCAGCGAGGCGGGGATGTTTGACAAAGTCAAACGATCAGCTAAGTACACGAGGCAAGGGCGGAGATACTCCGCCGAGGGAAAACAAGGGGGAAACAAAGTCGAAGGAACTATCGCAGGGATACTTCACTTCGGATACCGCTGATCGGGCAAGATTAGGATACACGATAATTTTTTTGGGCTTTTAAAAAGACAGCAACACATTTTATCAAAGATGACTTTTGAACGGGGATAAAAAGGATGGGATAAACAATATTTGGACCAAGGAATACTGGATAGGATTACAAGATTAATATACAGGTTTTCAAGGTAAGCTGCCGACATTGACATTAACAAGTTAATCCCGAATAGTTCTCCAAAATTATTTTTAGCAAATGCAAATTCATTTCAAATCATTTTACACAAACGCGGGAAATTTGAATAAATCTGTTTTTAACAAAAGTAGACATGATTGCGGAGACGATTACGAATGTCATTTGCATAACTTCGATTTCCCGAGATTTTGCAAATTACACTCCTAATCGAGAGCTCTCAAATAATAGCAAAAAGGGTAATTCCACTAGCACTTGTCAATCGACGAGTTAACCATTAACAAGGGTTAATCGAATCAACGCAAGTCATAGCACAATCACAGAGAACAATTATTTTGGAAATGTTTTCGCCAAAATGGAAAGCTACTAGTCGACCGAGGATTACAAAACAATACAATACACAATCGCCATACAAACTTCAATACACAACTTCAATACACAATATCTCAATTGCTGCTCCACTACTACCCTGCACAGCGTTAACAAAATATACGCATGATCAAAACACAATCTCAATACACAGATTTTCAAATGCCAAACTACACAAAGATTCAATTGTCATCACACAAATCTTCATTTCATGCATTCCAATTGCAAAACACAAAACCAAGGTTGCTGCTCCTTCGCTTCGATCTTTGAATCGCCAGTGGGGATGGTTGCCACTGAGAATGAGAGGGGGGGGCGGGTGTGGGCATCTGGTTCGATTCGGGAAGGGGGCGGTCTGACCGGGGGGAGAAAGAGAGAAGGGGGCGCACAAGGGCAGCGACTGCAGCGGCGGTCGACGGCCGGAGGGGCGGCGGGGGCCGGCAAAATGGAATACCGTGAGGGGAGGAGAGCAAGGGAGGTGGTGTTGGGACCGAGCGGCGGCCGTGTGACAGCGGTGGCGAGGCAGAGCGACGACACGAGGAGGCCGGCGGCGGCGACGGCGGAGGGAGGAGAGGGGAGGGGAGAGTATGGGCACCGGACGGCAAGGGATGCTCACCGTGAGGTCGGACGAGGCGGGAGAGGCGGAGGAAGCCGGCGACGGAGTGGAGGCGGCGTCGGGAGAGGCGACGGGCGGCGAGTGCGATGGCGGGAAGCCGATTCGACGGCGAGGAGCGAGGGGCTTGGCGTGGAGCTCTGGGCGGCGGATGGGTCTGAGAGGCGCCGGAGGGATGGGAGATGGCGGCGGCTCCGAGAAGAGGGAGGCGAAGAGGGGAAGAAAGAGGCGGGCTCGGCCTTTTATGGCCGTGGGAGAGGGAAAGCCGGTGGAGACGGCGGGGCGGCGGAGATGGGGAGGAGACCGGCGACGGAGGCAAAGCCGGACGGCGAGGAAGGGCGGGTCGTCGGCGGACGGCTGGGAGTTTGCAGAAGCGCCGGATCCGGAGGAGGCGGGCTGGGCGAGAGGACGAAGGGCGGCGGCGGCGGGTGCGGGAGGGGGCCCCGGCTGAGCGAGAGAGGTGAGGGGGGGTCCGGGCAGAGGAGTCGCGAGAGGGGAGAGAAGAGCGAGTGGCGGCGCACGAGTGGGAGAGATGAGAGGGGAGAGGAGAAGAGAGGCCGGGCCAGGCGAACGATCGGGGGGGAACGGCCCGGGGAGATAGGCTGGCTGGGGTGCGGCCGGGCCGGGGAATTGGGTCGGAAGGGGGAGAAGAGAGAGTGGGCCGGGAGGAAAACCGGCCCAAGAAGAAAAGAATGGGCCCAAGATTTAGAAATGGAGAATTCCACTTAAAATTTTGAATTCGGAATTTGAAAGAAGGTTTGAAACACAAACCCGAGTATAACGGAAGCTAGGAGTTTTTGAAATTTAAACCAAAATTTGAAAATTCGAATGAAAATCGGAAATCGAGGTAGTTACTGTTTATTGTCTGAAAACGGGATGTTACAATTGGACAGCAACTAAAAGGATTCTTAGATATCTGAAGTTCACACAGAGTACTGGACTGGAGATTCAGAAGTCAAGCTCAACTCTCCTCAACGCATTTTCATATGCAGATTGGGCTGGGTGTGCAGACGATCGTCGATCAACTGGAGGTTTGTCGTATACTTTGGAGCTAATATGACATCTTGGAATCGAGAAAACAAGCAATTGTGTCAAGATCGAGCACCGAATCAGAATACAAAGCTCTTGCCAATGCTACGGCAGAAATCATTTGGTTGCAGTCTTTACTTGGTGAACTTGGGGTTTTTCAGAGCAAAGCTCCTTGTCTTTGGTGTGACAATTTAGGTGCCACATATTTGTCAGCTAATCTCGTGTTTCATGCTCGCACAAAACATATTGAAATGGATTTTCACTTTGTTCGAGAGAAAGTTGCAAGCAAAACACTGGAGATAAGGTTTATTTCCTCTTGGGATCAGGTTGTAGATATATTCACCAAGCCTCTCGGCACTCGGCAGTTCTTGAGCAATCGACACAAGCTCAATTTGATTTCATCATGTTGAGATTGAGGGAGGCTGTTAAAAGTATAGATAAGTTTATATCTCCTAGAATCAGAAGTTTGATCCTTCGACATATCTGTCTGTTGTAACGTTTGACATATCTGTCTATTGTAACGGCAAACTTCTGTTTCTCTGAATCTTTTTAATCTGTTGCTGATAGCGTGTGCTGTAGCTTATCTGGCAAAGTATATATAAAGAGCTGATCAGCACCGTGCTATTCCGCACGGTTCCCATCTATTCTTTCCTTCTTCTTGAGTTTTCTTTACACTGTTATTTCAGGTTACTATATCTGTATGCTAATGGGACCTACTTTTATAATTTTGTGTTATAAATGTGTTCCCCGATCCCCTTGTGCTTGATAAAGCTCGTGAGAGTCTACATGATACTGTCACTTGAGAGGTGAGAACCTGAGAGGAAACAATGCTGGCCCTCCCACTCTGTAGGTCACCACAGGTCCACACATTCCTTTTCCCTTTCTCCTTTATGTCTGTTTCTCCTTTCCATGATTCTTGCCCCTACCGTCTTGCTTTTGGGTTTTTTTTTTCATTTAGTGTTGGTTAAGATTGTTAGCATGAACTAGATTTATGTAATGCGATGTTACCTGGGTACTCTTCTCCACCTTATGTTTTTGCTTTTTACGAATGTCACAATCCCCATGCACATTCTTAATCATTCTGAAATTTTGGGATTTACGGTGCAATTCACTCTAAAATTAGTGTTTGTTCAGACATATATCGCAATTGCATTTTTCACTCATTGTAAGAAACTAGACATTCAACTCAAATGTGATATTTCCATAGTTCTGCCACATTATTTGTCAACTTTTCTCTATTCTATTGAGTATTTAAGAATTAAGAACAGATTTAGTTGCCAGTTCGCCACTGAGTTATGTTTTGTATGGCTAGTCTTGTTGAACATTTAGATCTGCAGTAGTATCCACCATCACGTCCTTTATAACACTGTGTAAGGCATGGTGTCTGTTGAGTGTTAAGTAACAAGTGTGCTCTCCTTTCATGATGTCTGCCCATCTGTAGACTTCATTTGCCCTGGTCTGTTTGCAACAATAATTCTTTTGACTATCGATTGCACTAGGACGATCTATACGCATCTGTGTTGTTCCTGAACATTTCTATTTTCTTGTTGACACTTTCGTATCTTTACTGTTGTAGCATTTTACCAACTACTGGAACTGTGGAACATTTAGAGAATCTGAGATAAGATTTGGTGAAGGGCATGGCCTTGTCTGTATTATATATAGTAGGTGGTCTTCTTGTGACTAGCATGTTCATTCTTCAGTTAAAGAATGGGATGTACAGTTATTTATGCAATTATTCTACATGCTCAAATTGTCATTTGGCTTGTAGTTCATTGGCCATTAGCCTGCTTAAAGTTGGTTCACAATAGTCAAATATACTCCCTAACAATAATTATTCACAGTGTGACTTGGAAAGGTGCTAAGTCTGATGCTTGTATCTAACATTTTAGTTCTTTTTTCCTGTCTTCTCTTCTGCATGACAAGGTGCGGCCGTGCGAAACCTCTCTTGGGAGAGAGAGGCTTCTGGTTAAAATTCCTTCACTGACGATCTTGCTTCGCCAAAGGTGCAATCTGTCACGATGACCAAAGCACTGCCAGGTGAGCTTGTATTGTGATTTGCTTTTATCCCTGATCTAATCATGCTGTAAACCATGTGCCTAATAAAGGAATTTTACACTTCAAGTGGTAGGAATGCAGTGATACATCGATACTGCTCTGTGAGTAAAACAATCTTAAAGAAAAACGACCAGATAATAGATCTTTTTTAAATTTCGTCCAGATTCCTTTTTCTTTCAGACTTGGTCCAGATTCTTGCAATTATCCATAAGTAGTTGTTGTTGCTCTTGCTTCTGCTATGTCCTGCCTACTCTCTTATAGAAACAAAAAAAAAATTGAATTCTGCAATGTAATGTTTTTTTTAAAAAAATAAAGCGCAAACTTTTCAGAGCTTCATGCATACCTGCGGTCGAATTCTTTTGTGAAAAGAAAGCAAAAAATTGATAGCAGTTTCCTTTAGAAACACATTTTCTGAAAAATTGTTCACTGGGTCCACCAAATTTGAACAAACATTATCTGTTCAGTCAACAAAGTGTCCAAACAAATTCGCACATGCCACATCCTCAGACAAAGCAGCTACAGTGAGTGACCAGTAAAGTCAATTGGTAGAAAATCTGCTGGTAACATTAACAATGCCATGCATTGTTTAAAGCAGGGATGCAGATTATGCTAATGAAAAACATGATTCTTTGGGGGAAGCTACAGGCATCTGCATGTGGGTGTGGATCTCAGAAGGTAACTTGTGCAGAAAGATTAATCGATATTGCATTATGAAAGAGCAGTAACATAAGCTGCCTGTGGGGAACACCATCAGCAAGACAGCAAGCCTGCATGATTCTTCCTTCACCCACCACAAAGCACTGCGGTTTGTACTCCAGCTTCTCTTATAATATCTCGCCTTTCTCCTCTCCTCTGTACCATAACCCTTTAAACTACTGTATCGCAGTTACAACAACGACGCCGTCTCTGGGATCCATATGTCAGTAAAATAGCATTGCTATATACTGTCGTTGGCTTGAGCCCTTCATTTACAGATGTTTGTAAATTTTACAATGGCAGAGATGCGAAAGAGGTGACTAAGGAATCTGATCTCACTTGCATAGTTTTAAATCTCGGTTACAAAGTCTCAGATTGATTAGCAAAGTAGTATGCTCCGTCCTGTTTACCAGCAGTGTCGCTGTGCGAGTATGCGGTAAATTTTAAAGTTTTCAAATGGTTGCACTGCACATTGTTCACCAACCGGGCCGTGTGGGTGTACCTGTTTGCCGCGCTGCGGTGCTACTCATGCGTACTCTCTCTTTTGCTGCTCCAGATCGCAATAAGTTCGCCATAAATGATCGCATTCGGATCAAAAGTGGCCGGTGTGTAAATGAAGGTTGGTGCGACGCATTGAATACAAGCAACCTTCAGACACTGCAGACAAGCGTAGGCCAGGAATGAGGAACTTTAAAAACCTCTGGTCCCCTTTTTTTTTTGGGTGGTGAATTCCCACATACGGCGGTGGGTTTTAGGGATTCCATGGGTTTATCTGGTCATCAAAAAAATCTTCTACGTTGGTATGGATAAAAAAGACTTAAAATGCACTAGTTTGGTTATATGAAAGTTATACATTCGAGCAATTAAATGAGAGAGTATGGATTCGAAATATCATATCTTCGACGTATGAAGGAGAATTCAATGCATTTGTAACTATAAAAGGTAGCAGTAGTATTATGTGTGATTTATGATGTCGAGTTACACTATCCATGCTTAGGATAGAAGCACCTGAAATTATATCGGTGGTCAATCCATAGCATTAATTTATTATACGACTGTTTTATCATCTTTACTATATTGTTGAAGTGAGAACTAATATAGGTAAAATTGCATTGTAACGTATCCCAATACTTATTATGCTATGGACAATCACCGCTGCAACTATGGTTGAATTTTTTTCCCCAAACAATGAATCGGAAATGCACCTAATGAAATTATCGAGGATTTTTATACGTTTTTCTTTAACAAAAAAAATCAACAACACTAGCTCCCCAAAAAATAAATGACCATTTTCTTTCTTTTTTTGGAAAAGTAGAGTAAAAATTAGAAAGGGAAAACAAAATCATTTTGTCGATTCCTATTTGTTCTACTCGTGGCACATTAATAGCACAAGGGGGGCTCCGCGCTTCTCCACTGCTCCACAGCCCACAGGCGCAGCCTCCAGTCCGCTGCACCACCTCTACCCTCTCTCCCCGAACCCCTCCCGACCTGCACCGCACGTCTCCAAAAACTGCTCCGCGCAAATGGACAAGGCGCCGCTGTGATCCCTCCACCCTCCCTCTTCCCGTCCTCCGCCGCCGCGATGGCCGCCCCCCCTCTTGCGCTGCTCCTCGCCACCCTCCTGCTTGCGGCGGTCACGACGACGACGACCGCGCTCACCGACGACGTGCTCGCGCTGGTGGTCTTCAAGACCGGCATCTCCGACCCGCTGGGCCGCCTCGCCGCGTGGACGGAGGACGACGACCGCCCCTGCTCCTGGCCGGGCGTCGGCTGCGATGCTCGCACCGGCCGCGTCACCTCGCTCTCGCTCCCGGCCGCGTCTCTCTCGGGCCGCCTCCCCCGCGCGCTCCTCCGCCTCGACGCGCTCCTCTCCCTCTCCCTCCCCTGCAACAACCTCTCCGGCCCCGTGCCTCCCTCCCTCCTCGCCGCCCTCCCCCGCCTCCGCTCCCTCGACCTCTCCTCCAACCGCCTCGCCGCCCCCGTCCCCGCCGAGCTCTTCGCCCAATGCCGTGGCATCCGCACCCTCTCCCTCGCCCACAACGAGCTCTCCGGCTACATCCCTCCCTCCGTCGCGTCGTGCTCGTCGCTCGTGTCCCTCAACCTCTCGTCCAACCGCCTTGCCGGCCCCATCCCTGATGGACTCTGGTCGTTGCCTTCGCTCCGGTCTCTGGACCTCTCCGGCAATGCGCTCTCCGGGAGTGTTCCTGGTTGCTTCCCCCGGGGCAGCTCGTTGCGGGCGGTGGATTTGAGCCGTAACCTTCTCGCCGGGGAGATACCGGCTGACGTCGGCGAGGCAGCGCTGCTGAAGTCGCTCGATTTCGGGCATAACTTGTTCACTGGCGTGTTGCCGGACTCGCTCCGGAGGCTGTCCGGGCTGCGGTTTCTTGGCGCCGGCGGCAATGCGCTCGCCGGGGAGGTGCCGGCGTGGATCGGGGAGATGTGGGCGCTGGAGCGGCTTGACTTGTCGGGCAACCGCTTCGCCGGCGCCATCCCCGACTCCATCGCGAAATGCAAGAACCTAATGGAGGTCGACCTCAGCCGGAATGCGCTCACCGGCGAGCTCCCCTGGTGGGTGTTCGGCCTTCCGCTGCAGCGCGTCTCGGTCGCCGGCAACAAGCTCTACGGATGGGTCATGGTCCCCGGCGATCCCGCGTTGGCGTTGCGTGCGCTGGACCTGTCGAGCAACTCGTTCTCCGGCGGGATTCCGCCGCAGATTACCACCTTTGCGGGTTTGCAGTCTCTGAACCTATCCTCGAATTTCATATCGGGGCAGCTGCCGGCCGGCATTGGCGGGATGAGGCTGCTCGAGGTCCTCGACGTGAGCGCCAACCGGCTCAATGGAAGCGTGCCACCAGAGATTGGCGGCGCGGTGGCGCTCCGGGAGCTGCGGATGGGGAGGAATTCGCTCACCGGCCGCATCCCGGCACAGATCGGGAACTGCACTTCCCTCGTTGCATTGTAAGTGAATTCTTGTTTATTTTTTAATTTTTTTGGTCGAATTAAATTTGACGTCATTGACATTGGGCTGCTTGTTAGTGAAGTTGACCAGGTCTATTTGTTGTTTTTTGTATTCCTTGCATGCTTCTATTGCTTTCAGTTTCCTAGGTCGCAGAGACGTTGTGGAAAGTGGTAGGACAGTGAAGTCTCATTTTCTGTTTGGAGCCCAAAAAATCGTAAAATATGGGTCTCTGTCATGTTGTTTTGCTCGTATCCCAGTGCCTGGGTCCTGATTCTTTTGGACACACTCCAAACTGAAGTCAAATGTACATGAGTTGGATTAGGAACGCTTGTTCTCAACTTAGCAGTTAGCACACTGATCAAATCAATCCGAACTCAGTATTACTTGGTTTTTACTGAACATTAGGAGTCATGTTAATTGATACAGTGCTGTGCTCTTGCGATGCAGGGATTTGTCACACAACAACCTCACGGGGTCAATTCCTAGCAGCATGGGCAACCTCACCAGTCTCCAGGTGGTTGATCTCTCCCAGAACAAGCTGAATGGGACCCTACCAGTGGAGCTCTCTAATCTGCTCAGCTTGCACATCTTTGACGTCTCCGACAACTTACTATCAGGAGATCTCCCGAATAGCGGTTTCTTCGGCAACATTCCTGATTCCTCCCTATCCGATAACTCTGGCCTTTGCAGCTCACGGAAGAACAATTCCTGCAATGCGGTCATGCCAAAGCCGATTGTGCTCAACCCCAACTCCTCATCAAACCCCTTGTCACAGGCCACACCAAGCGCCCTGAGCAACATGCATCACAAGAAAATCATACTGAGCGTCTCCACCCTCGTTGCCATTGCGGGCGGGGCTGCCATTTCTATCGGAGTGATCATCGTATCCGTGCTCAACCGTCGTGCCCGTGCAGCTGCCTCCCGCTCAGCGCATGCTACTGCATTATCCGATGATTACCTTAGCCAATCCCCGGAGAATGATGCCAGCTCCGGGAAGCTTGTCATGTTTGGTAAAGGCAGCTCAGAGTTCAGCGCCGGTGGGCATGCCTTGTTGAATAAGGATTGTGAGCTCGGGCGAGGAGGCTTTGGTGCAGTCTACAAAACAGTGCTCAGAGACGGCCAGCCGGTAGCCATCAAGAAGCTCACTGTGTCTAGTTTGGTCAAGTCAAGGGATGACTTTGAGCGACAGGTGAAGTTGCTTAGCAAGGTACGGCACCACAATGTTGTCACACTCAGAGGCTTCTACTGGACTTCGTCACTGCAGCTCCTCATCAATGATTACCTGCCTGGAGGGAATTTGCATAAACACCTGCACGAGTGCACGGAAGAGAACTCACTTTCCTGGATGGAGAGGTTTGACATCATCATCGGTGTTGCCAGGGGCCTGACACACCTGCACCAGCATGGGATCATCCATTACAATCTGAAGTCAAGCAACGTACTGCTAGACAGCAATGGTGAACCTAGGGTCGGTGACTATGGTCTTGCCAAGCTGCTGCCAATGCTGGACCGGTATGTGCTGAGCAGTAAGATCCAGAGTGCACTTGGGTACATGGCACCAGAATTCGCATGTAAGACAGTGAAGATCACTGAGAAGTGCGACGTCTACGGATTTGGGGTCCTTCTGCTGGAGGTCTTGACGGGCAGGAGGCCCGTCGAGTACTTGGAAGATGATGTTGTGGTGCTATGCGATTTGGTTAGAAGCGCGCTGGAGGAAGGCAGGCTGGAGGGTTGCATGGATCCACATCTATGCGGTGAATTCCCGATGGAAGAGGTCCTTCCGATCATCAAGTTGGGCCTTGTTTGCACCTCGCAGGTGCCATCTAACCGGCCAGACATGGGCGAGGTGGTGAACATACTTGAGCTATTGAGGAGTCCTCAGGACAGTCCAGGGGATGAACTGGTTTAAGGTCTATTTTCGAAGTATTTTCTTAATGATCCTGAGCTCTTTTTTTTTCGGTTTTGTTTTCTCATTTTCTGAGATGCATATATGATGCTCGGTGGGGAAGAAAAGTGAGAGGAAGCAAAGACTGGTATGGATTGTGGAATGCCTGTAGTTTGTCTGAGATTTTAGGGGTGAAAGGCTGTTTGTTGCTTCTCTGCATTTCTTTGGTCCATCTCTTGGAAGAAATTGTAGCTCTTCTGCTCATGTCGGTATTGCCTCAATGCCACATGGCTAGCCATAGGCAGGTTTGATGACATCTCCGCACAACTTAATGACTGATGCAATTCTTAGCTAGTTCTGCTGATAATGTGACTTTGTTTTACATATAACTAGTAGTACTATATTGCTCAACACCTTTTGCTTTATAACGTGTGGTCATTTTGATTTGATTTTGCTGTTTGCTTTGCGCTAATGCCAAAAGGCCCGAATGTTCCGTTTTACAGCAGGGAGCTAATAGTACTAATCTTTTTCACTGCTCCGGTGGTTTAACCTAACAGCAATGCGCGCACAAGAGCCAATCAAAAGGTGTCCACAGCAACAACGTACTACTGGTAGTAGTATACTGTTCCGATTGCATTACCTGAAGCTCTTGTTGGATCTATGCGCAGGAGTGGCATTCATCAGATTGGCCTTCTGGTCTAACACTCGACTGTAGATAGATAAATCTGTAGCGTTGACTTTGGGGCAAAAATTAGGAACAGTGGATCCCTTTTGTTTTCCCTCCAAAAGGGCCCGTTAAAGGGACTCGTTTGAGCAAGAATCCACGAATGTCGCCTGTCCTTTGAAGCTTCCAAAAAGGGTGGGCAATGACTGCTCCCCCACACCACACCATCACCACCACAGGAATTGAATAGAGGCCTTTAATGGCAGCACCTACCCTTTTGCTCCTCCTCCACCTCGTGCAATAATACTGGAGGTGTAGCAGGCGGCATTTACTCGCTCTTATGCCGCTGCCGCTGCCGCTGCCCCTCGATCTATCTGTTGATAGGAGTGGAGCGGCACGTACCAAAAGCTTTTACAATAGCCTATATAATTTGTTACTTAAAAAAATGAATACATCAGCATTTATGTTTATGTGATACGAAAGCCTCTTAGTAATAATAGTAAGTTAAGAAACAATTAACGTTTTCACGGCAGGAAATCCTTTGCGTCCCTAGACCCTCGACACTGTACAATTTGGGGCCTATGTGCTTGTAAACTATGGTTTCTCAATTGGTGCTCCAGAATGCCCAGCTCAAGATGTGCAAATTTGTAAAGCGCTCGTTTTCATGCTTGTAGTATAACTTTGGCTAGTCATGCTCAAGGGAAAAGGGTCGAAAGATGTCACTGCAATAACTAAATTGCAGCTTGCCTGGAGTACTTTGTTTTATCGCCAGCTGGAAAAAGACCGGCAGAATGAAATCTACATACTAACTCTACACATTGTTGAGGTTGAGTACTCCTAGCTACCAAGCTAAGCATGTAGACATCGACTAAATACACATTTGCAAGCTTGACTTGGGAGCGGACATGTGTTGAAAAGGGACAACAAACGGGTGGTGGGAAGAGAACTTTGGCAAACACCTCTGCTCGACAAGGTATCTTGGATTCTTGGCTACGAACAAGGAAGCACGGAAAAAATCCAATAAGACATGATCACATTTAGATATTTGTTTAGACTAATTTCAAATCATGACAAGAAACTATGTTAAGATTGATAAAGTATAATAATAATCTAAAGATGATAAGATCTTAGTAGTATTTTGTTCCACGGTAGTACTATGCTCAAATCTACACACGAAACAAAGCAACGACGCTGCATATAGAAGAGTGCGTCGTCGTGCAGAACAAATCGTGGTTAGCGCCGTGGGGCTGGGGGTCGCCGGGCCGGCGTTGTCGTGTAGCTGTTGCGAAGATTCGGAGAGGAAATTGATTTGATTGCTCGCCTCGCTCTGACGCACACGTACCAATGCCTACAAACTTTGACCGGTGCACTACTCCTACGGAAATGCTTCTTCTCCTGCAAAGAAATCTGTATCCCGGAATGGGTGTCCGACTTCCGAGGAGAGGACGCTGTTCCGTGCCGTTAACGGTACACCTGTCTACCTATCTTAACCTGAAAGTACATTTAATTCTCGAGGAAAATTGGTCCAATAGCATTACGTTCAGCTGTACTTAGAGGAATGATATTCCGTTTGTGAAACAGTGCAAAATAACATCATGACGTTTAGAAATTATGTCGAATGACATTGACGTCTTTATCGTCAGTTACCGTGTCGTTTGCTCACATTAGACTTAGGTTGCGAGAGAGAGAAAGGAAATGACAGTAATGCCCCTTTGGTCCCGTGGTGTTGACCTAATCTCGACCAATCCACCGCTTTCCCCATGTCTCCTTTTCTCCCCACTCGGTGTCGCGACTCCACTCCACTCCACTCCACTCCACCACCGCTACGACCCCGCTCAGGCGCTGCCACCACTACAGTTCGCCATCGGCGCTCCTCTGCAGCATCTTCCTCTCCTGAGAAGTGAAGTATGCCGCGATGAGTAGATCAAGTTGGAGCGAGATGAGTCCTGGCAAACCCAGATTGAGGAGTCCGGCCAAGACCGCAGCGAAGAGGTTCCCCGAAGACGTGACAACTCCGGCTTTGTGGGTGCCAAACTGGTAAGGATCTGTATATCATACTTTTTATTTGGGGAATGTGTGGAATTAGGGTTTTTGATTTGTGTATCGTGCTTAATATTTGGGATATGGGTGGGATTAGGGTTTCTGATTTGTGGAATTAGGGTTTTGGATTTGTGGATCGTGCTTACTATTTGGGGGAAGGGGAATTATTGATTTATCATGTTTAATGGCACTATTTACAGTAGACGGTGCTTTATTTATTTCTTGCAGTGTATTTGTCTTATTGTGTGCGGTAGGATGGATCCTACCAAGGCTATACGACTAAGCATTAGAGTTGGCTCGTACATAGCAAAGCACGATAGCGATAAATCGAATACAACAAGGCTAAGTGGGTGCAGAAGGTAATAGACTAAGGGAATTTCAAAATGAGGGATTTCATTGTCTTCTTGCGCTCATAATTCAAGTGGGGAAGTCGGCGATATCTCTCTATAGGGAAAGACGAAAATGTCATTTCCCTGTGATATATTCCATTTTTTCCCTTTCAGCTATTTCAAACATTTCTCTTTGATATATTTCATTTTTGTCCCTGTCATACATTTCAGTTCCTTCCATTTGATATATTTCATTTTCTTCCATTTGATATATTTCAGCTTCTTCCCTTTGATATATTTCAGTTTTTACCATCATGTATGGAGGACAACTAAGGGAAAAGCTATCACTACTAATGAAGAAAACCAAGCTCCCACTACTAGGGCCATGAAGATGTCCCTGGCCACTCACCATCCAGCAACCTCCTCACAAACTAGGAGAACATCACCATGAGAGTCAGGGGCAAACAGACCTCGCACAACATATGATGCTGCTACGTTATGATGATCCTTTGTTTTAATGAGTCTTTGTACTGAAACCTGGTGTTATGATCTCTTATGAACATGCTTTGTACTGAAACATATTATTTTCAAATGACGCTTCTTACTGTAATATGTTATTTTATACTGAAACATCTCTTGTGAACATGCTTTGCACTGTGGCTGTCATTATCCTTGTAATGAAACCTGGTGGTATGATCTGTTATGAAATATGTCATTTTGAGATGATATTTCTTACTGTAATCTGAGATGCTCATCCTCAAGCCTGCTATTGCAAACTTTCTGAACACTTTTCTGCACAAATTTTCTGGACACTGTCATGAAATCAACCGAAGCACTATAAGCTCATTCATTTCAACACTATAAGCTCATTAAATGCAATAAAAACAAGACACATTCTCATTCATTTCAATACGGCAATTACATCACAGTTTCAAAATGATACTAACAACAAGAAGCAAAATTACACCAATCATCCAATTAATCTTGTATTCCAACCTTTCAACCACATTGGCCTCCATTCTCTCCACCCTTTGTATTAGGCGTTCGACATCCACCATTCCACTTCTTTCATCACGTTCTGCACGGTCTGTAGCCTCTTGGATCAACTCTAGCTCTTCTGCCCATCGCCAGAACGCGCACCCATTCCCAGTTTCCTTCGAAAAAGGGAGAATAGCATATCAACTACAAAATTTGAATTTTTTCACATAGAAAAAACCAAACGGGATCCTGAATCCAAATACTTACTGAATACATAGGGCATTTGTAGTAACCACGGCCAGGATTTTCTCGAGAGCCGGATGTCCCGCGCATCACCAACAAATTGCAATTTGGGCACTACACAAATGGAGTAGAGAAAGATGTGTCCCCTCCTTGTCTCAGTTCCACAGATTTCGAGCTCAACGAGAAGAAGACGGAACAAACTGAAGGCAAAGGGAACAGATTTGGAGCACAATTAGGACAAGAGAGAGAGTGAACCGAAGGTAGGGAGGCGGGTTTGGAGCTTAACGAGGAAAAAAGAGAGAGCGAATCATAGTCCACGAGACCGATTTGGAGCTCATCGAGGAAAAATGAACCAAAGGGGGAGAGAGAGAGCAGTAGAGAAAGAAAGGCAATGGAGACGATGAGCAAAATGGGGAAAAATTAGGGTTGGCTGCCTTTATACATGGGATGAGGACGAATCCATTTCACATGACCTCTGCAGCCGAATTGAAAGGGTATACTAGTCTTTTCACCAATCCAACGTGAGTAAACGATGCAATAATTGATGATAAGTGACGACAATATCATTCGACATAATTTCTTATCTTCGCGGTGTTATTTTGCAATGCCTCACGAACGGAATGTCATTTCTTTAAATACGGCTGAACGTGATGTTACTGGGCTAATTTTCCCTTTATCCTTTATTTTTTTGAGCTTTGGTGAGTCCTGTATGGAACACATGAATTTGTTTGTAGAGACCAGTACAGAGATCAAGCGGATGAATGGCAGATTGGCAAGCATTGAAGCCCACTCGATAGAAGATCGGACGGTCATATGATCTGCAATGCCATTGCAACCTCTTATGCTGATTTTGCACTCAACTTTAAGAGAGATATAGATTTAGTAGGAAAGCGTTCATTTTTAAAGTATAAAAAATAAAAAATCTTGTATTTAGATGTTTTGTTCATGCAAGCATGCCCACTATGTTTACGAGTTTCCGGCTATATTAGTGTTTGGGTTCGTATTTGAAAAAATGGCATTCGTCGCGCGGTATTTGCAGATATGGAGCCTCCACTGCACAGTCACCGTGCGGGACAACCAACGAGCCAACACGTGGTAAAAACCGCACGACCACCATGCGGTAGAGCCAAAACAGCACGGCCACCGTGCGATGGACACCGTGCGATGGACACCTTTCCCACCGCTAGGCCTCTCCTCCCATCACCTCTAGCCACTTCCATCAGTCGCCGTCGCCACTTTATTCCCAGTCCCGTCGTTGTCACATCGTTGTCAGATGCATGCATGCAAATTTCAATTAGCTCGCGCGGCTATAAATTAGCGAGTGAGCGATCGTAATTTTGTTTCATCGTCGTTCCCTTGCTCTCCTGTTCAGCCGCTCTCTGGCTCTGTCGATTATATTTTCGGGACATTTTAGCATTATTAACTGGCATCATTAGAAGTCATATTAGTAAGTAATTTTTATCTCTATTGATTTTTTTGTTTGTAAATTTTTTATTAATCGTGTACTTAAATAGTTGTAATTTTCCAGGCACGCCTATTGTAGGTGTCCTGAAATTTTCGTAGGAAAATTTGTTTGACTTTATTGGTCATATTTAATAGCCACAATTGAACTAGTGTTACATAATTAATTAGTTTTAATTCTTAAGGCACCATTAATTAGTTAACAATAATTAGTCGTAATGAACAATGTTTGTAAATACAAAACTATGTTGGAGTGTTGGATAATTGACTATTTAGTTCTACCTTGGCTTTGTTCTCTAATGAGAGAAATCTTGGGATCTCTCCCTCTCTCTCGGTGTGTGTGTGTTGTGCACCTTTTTTGATGCTGTCAAGTAGTAACTGATTTTTGTGGCATGGGTAAGGGAGAAAAGGATTCTTTAAAAATGAAATTATGTAATGTATCAAGTGCATACATTTGTGCAGTTGGTTTGTTATCCTTACCTTTTGGAATTTTGAATGCACTATTAAATGTCTTTTAATTTGCAGCTGAGAAACGGTACGCACTTACTTAGGAGTTATTGGTAGCAAAATGAACTGATTTAGTAGTCATATTTAATTTTGTACTAGTAAATTAGTATACATTAATTTGTTGTGTGTCATTTGATCGTAATTTTTAATTTGCAGCATTTTATAGAAATTATCAATTTTCTCACTAATATTCCGTCTATTCCATGTGTTGCAAGCCATGTCTCTACCACCGTTTCTGGAACCCTTCTACGATGAGAACCACTGGTGCAATTTGTGGATTGCCGGTGACCCGGGCGGCCCTCCACCCCTGCTGATTCGGTCGGGGAGGGATTACTGGGAGCTGGACGCTCGCTGCGTCCCAATCCTCCGTGACATGGGCTTGTTTGCCCCTTGCTAGGCTTCTCTCCGTATGACGCCGGTTCACCCTAAACATCAGTTTGTTATCAGCACTTATCGACAGATGGAGGCCCGAGACGCACACCTTCCATTTTTCGGTGGGGTAAGATGATGGTCACTCTGCAGGATATCTCATTTTTGACCGGTCTCCCTCCCCGGGGTGAGTCACTTGTTCTAGGTCATCCACCGGCGGACTGGAAGGCCAGAGCATCGGTTCGACATACCTGTCTCGGAGCGTGCACGTGGTGTCCCCCGAACTTGGTTGAGGCATTTCAGTGGATTACAGCATGGATGGGGATGACGCACTTGGAGGTCTTGCAGGAGCAGCGTCTGTACAACGTTCGGACGTACAGTGAGTACATGTAGTGGTATGTCCCACAGTCGCACGCTAGACTCACCTTTCCTCCACCGAAGCGCTCGGAGCAGCTGACGCACCATGAGAGCCTCCGCCACTCGTTCAATCGTCACAACACTTCGCGGAGTGACGATATCGTAAGAGACTTACAACTTCTGATCGTTTCATTGATGATATTTGTACTCTTCGTTACCAAACCCGTTAGGTATGTCACTTCAGTTAGAGCGAGCGCAACGCATCGCAAGCGCATCGGGTTGCTGAAAAATTTAAAGTACATCTTCGCAGAGTCGAAGAACGTAATAAAGAATTTGAGCTGCAGTCGTTCGACAGACGACGTCCTGCGCATCGGGCACCAAGTGGGGGTGGGCGTGCCCACCCGATAGGTCATCACGACCCAACGAGACTGACCGGCGTGGTAGCGCTCCCCGTCTGTCATTTGCGGGCCAAATCGGCGAGAAGGTAAGTTATGTACAAATCTATGTTGTATTTTTTGTTATGCCATACGTTCCGCTAATATAATACATTTCTCCCACCGCAGGTCCGTCAGAATGCATCACTTCTACCGTCCGCACCCCGTACACAAACTAGCGCCCCCATTCATCTGCACATCCGAGATGTACGAGATTCTCAGTTTACGTCCAAAGTATTTATT
Organism: Hsuehochloa calcarea; assembly: GCA_036346395.1. Classification (NCBI taxonomy): domain Eukaryota; kingdom Viridiplantae; phylum Streptophyta; class Magnoliopsida; order Poales; family Poaceae; genus Hsuehochloa; species Hsuehochloa calcarea. Next base: position 71,020,825 of record CM070594.1, on the reverse strand, counting down.
TTGACTAACATCGTTTCATCTTGCAGCCTTCAGTTGACCGTGGGGGTGGCAGCCAGTTTACATCCACTGATGAGGATACGGGCCTCCTAGCTCCAGCCAGGGAGCAAAACACGGTGCGACGGTTTGGAACATGACACGTAGGGTTTGGTGAGTACGCAGGGTAGAGCTCCTCTGGGTTTGTTGGCACACCTTACGTTCAAGGCCAGAGCTCCTCCGGGTTCGCTGGCACACCGTTCGTTCAGGGCCAAAGCTCCTCCGCACGACCGGAGTTGCAGATATTGTACCTTGGGAGAGGACAATTCGACATGTCTCAGAAGGACGACATCGATGCTTACCAGACCCAGCTTCCTCCGACTTAGCTTATTGGTGCACCTCCGCCCACTCAATAGACTCAACGGTCTTCGTAACCCCTCCGATCCGACACGTGCTCTCCGAACTGGCTAACGTATCCCACGGGACATGCTCGACACAAAAGCAGGACGAGCACGCGGACTCAGACGCATCGAGAAGAGAGTAGTGGCTCAGATGAGCGCGCCATATTGTATCCATGTTATGCGATTTTGTTTTGCTATATTTGTATGCATATACGTAAAATTAATTTAACTATGGGTAATTAATTATGACTAATAAAGTCAAACTAATTTTGCTATGAAAATTTTAAAAAGACTAAAATAAGTACGCCTGGAAAATGACAACAAATTAAGTTTGAAAATTTCATTACGTCTAATTTAGTAACAACGCCTGTTGGTGTTTTAGAACCGAACTTACATAATGATTGTTTGATTCGGGGGTCTCCAAGACTCAAATCACGCACATAGAATGACACATGAATTTTATACAGGTTCGGGTTTTCTTCGGAGAGAATAACAAACCTACTCCCGTGTGACTATATTGAGTATGCTGGTTACAGATCAAGAGAAAAGACTGAAACAGAATGTCTTGTGCTCCTGATCGTGTTTTTCTCTCTTTCTTTTCTCTATCTTCCTTCTACCGTTTGGTGATTCCTCCTTTTATAGCGTGCTAGAAGTAAGTGACCATTTCTCTAGCCCTAAAGGTGTATCAATGCTTCAGATGAGGGCGCAGTTACTAGAGATTATTGTTGGAGAAGTAACGTTCTCAAGTCGCCAAGGAGTTATCACTAGGGCAGAGAGTTTAATCGTGTAGTTATTCCGAGAATAATAGCGTATACTGACTATTTAGATGCCCTAATCAATTGTGTCTACTTGTTTGTAAGCTCGGTTGATTATGGGGTGGTCTTAGCTGACCTGATCGTAGAAGGACTTACGACCATGAGGTGATCGTAGAAGAACTTACGATCATGTGTTAGGCGTAGAAGAACTTATGACTATGAGGTGGTCGTAGCTAACCTGGTCGTAGAAAGACTTACGACCATAAGATGATTATAGAAGAACTTACGATTATGAGGTAGTCATAGAAGATTTTACGACTCCAGCTTCTCCCTTATGAATATTAAGGGGTATACTCAAGAACCATATAATAACATCATTATCCATAATAAAGATTACATATAAATAATTAAATGAGGATTTCTAGATCCTGTCAACACCGTTAATAAATTATTTAGAAACAAAGGGGGTGTAATATTGATCTTTGGTGTAATAATTTAGTGCGGAGGTGAATTGCTGGGATGTGCTGGGAAAGAGGCAAAACCGCCACTAATCTTGCATTGCCACTAATCGATCTTTGGTGTAATATTGAATGCGTTAATTATGTGCGGTAAAATCACAGTGTGACTGGTTCTCACGGCAGCGCCTCCACCGCTCGGACCTCCACTGCACGGTGGCCGTGCGGCAGCGCCTCCACTGCACGGTGGTCGTACGCCAGCGACAACGTGTCGGCTCGTTGGTCGTCGCCGCACGGTGACCGTACGGTGGAAGCTCTATATCTACAAATACAGCGTGATGAATGCCATTTTTGCAAAGACGAACCCAAACAACACTAATACGACCAAAAACTCCCGTGCTTACATGTGAGACCAAGTAGAGTAGCAGTAGAATCTACGTAAAACACAAATCCAGAAGATCTAGTCCTCCAACTTTTGACGAGTCGTGTGCAAACAGAAAAGAGTGCAATCATCCCTATCTCGTAGCGCGTGGCGAGTCATGTTATTAGATCTTAGGATATGTATAGTGGTATTGACAACTACTGTCTATAATATCATTCATGTCATTTATAGACAGCGCTAAAGACATCTTCTGCAATGAATTATCTTTTATATGTCCCTATAGACAACTTTTTTTACGTATAATGTGTATTGTTTATCATGTTACAGTCGACGACTGCATAAGAGACGACTCAACTCTCTATACTCCTTGTCACTCATCCATAATACCGTATCATATATAGTAAATCTTACGAACAACTTACGCTACACTATTATACAAAATAAGGCAACAGCACCCAGATTATGCGGTGCGTCCGCGCCCGTTCCGCCCACCTCGACCGGCCGGTGGCGCGTGTGATCGCACCCATCGCACGATGCGTCGATGCCGCGCGACGGACGGAGGGAAGCCGGCGAGGCCTAGGTGCGGCAGCAACGCACAGCACGGCATCGCGCCCGTGCTTTTGGCCGCTGGATAGGCCGAGCCGGATTCGGTTTGGCAGGCAGACGCAACGCCGGACCGGTCGTAGCAGTACTACTCCGGTAGCTAGTAGGGCCTCATTTACTCCGTAGCCGGCGCACATGCTCGTAAGCGCATTAACCGCGCGTTGGTGGCGAGGCACCAACCGCGGCTTTGGGTTCTGGGGGCTTATTTATGGCGGCTCTGAGGGACGAGGACACGCGCTGGTGGGCGCATTTATGGCTCTGGGGCGCTGCCCTACCACATGCCCCCGTGTCGCCGTCGCGTCCCAGGCCTCACCGGTGGCGAGATGGGAATCTCGTGTGCCGTCGCCTCCCCCCTTCTTTCGAGCCCCTTTTCTTGCCTTGTTTTTGATGCATCAAGCAGCAGCAGCACTCCGCAGCTTTCGTGCCCGTCTATGGAGGAGAGTACTACTAGGTGTGTGGAACAGTGGATATGCACAGGACAGTCGAACGATTTTGGATGCAAGTCGTGCATCGACGGTGGCGCCGTGTCATATCGATGTTGGTGCCCAAATGGCATGGCATCTCTCCCGGACCGTTTCAGAGGGGGAAGGGGTGGGAGCCCATGTGCGAAGGGCGTCCTGCCCGCGAAAAACAAAAGTCCGTCTCGTACTTTGCCCACCAGCGGGTTAGATTCCCGCAGCATCACATTGTCAACCATCAACAGCAGTACCGCAGTACCTTGTTGCTTATAAGAACTCGGCTTATAACTGATGCTGTGTCGTTCTTGCATTTGAGCTGATTTTTTTTTCTTCTTCTTCTTCTTCGCAGCTCCAGTTTTGGAGGAAAGCGTTTCAGTGGAGTCCACGGCACTCGACCTCACCTCGCTTCAAGGCTTCTAAGGGTCAAGCTGTGGGGACGTAGGCGCTGGCACCTAAACGTGGCCTGTCAACCGGCTTTGGACCCGTTTCCGCATGGTAGAATTGGCCTGGCCCAAGAAAACTAATGCCCAAACGACTCGAACACGTTCTAGAAAAGGCCGAACGACTCGAAAGCAACTGTACATCCCAGCTCGGCTCAGCATAGGAGCCCACGCCCAAACGTCAACAGCCTCAATAAAGCCCAGGCACAAGTGGACTGAGCTTTCGTTAGGGGCGTGCAATTTTTTTTAATCCAAACCGAACTGAACTGAACTGAACTGAACTAACCGAAATTGTTGCTATATATGGTTTTCAGTGATTAGTGTTAAGAAACCGGGCCCAGGACTCTGGAGAGTCCTGGCCCAGTACGGGCCCAGGACCCCGGAGAGTCCTGGCCCAGTTGAACTCCTCATCCCGTAGTCTATAAATAGAGGGTCACCCTCTCATCAGTAACCCGATTGATCCGAAGCAATAAAGCGGCACTCAAGTCCCGCATATCTCTGTGTTCATTCTATTGTTGTGTTCTTGTGTTCTTCATCGCTCTTACGATTCGATCATTGTATACGAGGTATTGTTCGGATTTGGACTCGCCAATGACGGTTACTCAACACGTTATCAAGACGATCGACTCTCCTCGCATCGAAGGTAACCGTCAAGAACGACACTGTAGATTGAATCGTATTTTCTAGATTGCTTTCAATTCGCAAATTTGCTTTCTAGATTGTTTTTCACGGTGCAAATCTGTTCTAATCTACCGCGAATGACTTGAAGTCGCCGACACAATGTCGATCGGAGATTGCATGAAAGATCGGATGTCGATTGTACCATAGATTGAAATTGCAAATTCACCGTGAACCGACTCAAGTCGCCAATCGGCATCTAAAATTACATGGCATCAACAACGTCATCGCATGAACACTACTCGTTATATGAGCGAAGACACAAAGAATTTTTTTCCACGCATGGCGGTCGGCCGGCGCGATCGCGTAGTGCTTACTGAAGCCACGACGCTAAGCATGAAGCAAAGATCGAGCTCGAGCATGGCGCTAGCCATGAAGCGACAAGGCGCGCGCTCGCCACACCGCCCCGCTCTCCGATCGGCTTGAAGTTACCGCCCGCCACGCGCCGCCGACACGGCCGGAGCCCGCCGCGACGGGCGCATAAGCACCTCCCAAGAAGAAAGGGGTAGGGAGGTAGCATCGGCGCAGATCCACACGAAACCGCCACGCTGCCGGGATCGCCAGACGGCCGAGCCCTCTGCGACGGCACATGGCACCACCACCGACGCCAAAGACGCTCGGCGCGCATGCCGCCGAACCGAGGGGAAGGGATGTCTGCAGATTGGCCATGAAGCCGGTAAGACCGCCACCTCCCGGCCGCTGGCGCGTGCTGCGATCTCACCTGGCCCGCCCATGCGATCGCCAGACATCACAAAGACCGGCCGATCGGCAAGCAGCAGACCACCGCCGCCGCATGCGCTCCGCCCTACACGCAGACCGACTGCCGCCCAAGCCGCCGCCGCCGGTTGAACCGCGCCACGGGCGCCTCGCTGCAAGCGCGGCCGACACCTTGAAGAAGAAGGGAGGGAGGAAGCGCGCGCTTGAAGCGCCCGGCCAAGGCCGACCGCCCCGGCCCAAGCGCGCCAGCAGCCGCTCGGCCGTGGACGCCACCCCATCGGGCGCCTACACCGGACCGCCCAGCAGCATCGCCGCCGCCTCCAAGGCACCGCCCTCCAAGACGAAGCTTGCCGGCCAACCACCGCCGCCGCTTGAACCGGCCGCCTAGAAGCTTCCTCGCCGCGCTCGCCGGCCACCGGCAATGGCCGCGCCACCGCTTTGAAGCTGCGATCGCCTCGCCTCCGGCGCCCGGCCACGATCGCCTCCGCCTGGCGCCAAGACTCCGCCGGACGCACAGCCTGGCGCCACTGCTCGGACACGGCCCCATGGAGGAGCCGCCGCGCCGCCGGGTGAAGGGGGGGAAACCCCTACCGAACACCCTTAAAAGGCCACGTGACATGGTAGGAGAGCAGGCCACCCATGTAGGCTACCAAAGCTTTTCACAAAAAAACGAAAAGAAAAAGAAAAGGGTCGTTTTGCAAAAGGCCCTCGTAATTTCCATAAATTACGAAAAATTTCTCGTAACTGAATTTTTCACGTTTTAGCCCTCGAAATTGCGACTCGTGAAAATTCATATTCCACAGAAAAGGGCCTCTGAATTCAAATTTTGAATCGGTTTATGCATTTGAATTATATTTTACCTTGTTATTATTATTTCTATGCAATTTATTTATTGTATTTATGCTTTGGTTATTTGTGATTATTTTTTTGCTTTTAATCATCAAAATAGCGATAAATCATGTAAATGCATGGAAAATATTTAATCACGTTGGGAGTTCAAGAGCATTATGAGAATTTTGCAACCATTTTATGTAAATTACCAAAGAAGAACCCTATGAACTTTTGCATGAATATGAAAATGATCGCATCACGAACGAAGTTCGAAAGAGTTGGCCCAAGATGGCTGAATTTGTACATCTTCACCTCGTGATAAGGTAATCACGGATGAGCGTAAGATTGACAAGACCTCTCTACCTTCACCCGAATGCGGTGCAATCCGCGACGCAATTATTGTCAAAATGGCTACAAGAAGTATGCCGCATTAATTGACAAGTGAAAATTGCGAAAGCACAAGATGATGTTCTAAGGAAGAACTACATCTCACGACCACCTAGTAGCAATGTTGGCCATGAAGCCAATACTAGTAGCTACAAGGTAATGAAGCCTCTCACGAAGGAGAGGGCAAGAAGGGTAAAGTTGTGAGTCGCACGTAATTGGTGTTTTTACAGTCTAAGAAAAGGGGCAAAGGATAGCATGAGGCACACCTCACCATTGCAAGCACGGAAGATCCACACCCATTAGTTGCACTTATGGATGTGGACAGCCTAGTAGCAGCCCCCATCATGTCTCCTTTTGGACATAGCAGTGGCCACAACCGTAATTGCCCAAGAGGAGAAGATCGCCATGTAGCAGATTAAGGCAGAAGTTTCGAATACTTGATTCGATCTAGTGCACGATTGCACTTAGATCCTTTTACGATCACTTGCATTTTGTGATTATGATGAAACTTTGAATAATGGTTGTAGGCTCTAGAAGAGCAAAGCATTAAATTCTTATGATGAGTCCTGCAAGACTTATATTTCCCGTATTTATGATAGCAAGTTATGTTCTAATATCTGGAGTATTTTTATTTTATGTGTTGCTGGATTTCTGCTACATATTAATAAAGTACATTATATTAGATCGCATGTAGCGCCCTATGGAGAAAGTGTGCTTAGCAGGTAGCGGCACAATGAATACCACCTTGAGAGAGATGGAATTTTTCAACAATCGCAGAATGATACATGTATAATAGGCTTAGGAAGGGCCACAATTATACTCCGACGGACACAACTTTGGTCATTAAAGAAGCCTTGTTGTGCCCATAATCGACTAGAACTCTCAAGGATATTCGCTAACGGTTTCCACGCAGAGACTGAAGAAGAGCATGGTAAGGAATACCTGCTCATTACAGAGCGTGACAAAAAAATGGTATTAGAATGACTTCCTTTATTTGAAAATGGGCTATACTACACTAATATTAAGGCATTTGCGCCTATCTATAACGCCTCAAAACTATATTTAGAAGCTCTAAACCTCTTCTATCTCGGCATGATAGATTATGTCACTTAGGTCTTAGGATGATGAGAAATATAATTAACAATTCACAGGGACATAGTGTCAATTTAAAGAACTTCCCGAATCTTGAAGATTTTGTGTGCCCTACATGTACCATCTGGAAATCGACTACTAGACCCTCTACTCAAAGTAAAGGACGAAATCCTCGCATTCTCGGACCGTATCCAGGAGACATTTGCGGTCCTAAACAGCCCTATAAGGGTCATTTAGGTATTTTATGGTGCTTATCAATGCTTCCTCGAAACGGTCGTGACGTTTGTTTAATGTCTACGAAACCCCGCTTCGCAAAGCTAATCTCGTAGATAATTAACATTAAGAATAATTTCCTTATCATCATGTGAAGTCCACGTAATGGACAACGCCGAGAATTTACTTCAAGGGCATATGATGATTATTGTGTGAAAATGAGAATTAAAATTGAGCATCCTGCATCGCATGTCCACACCCGTAATGGACTAGCGTAATTGTTATTTACCAACTACATGTTGTGGACACGCAGATCCGCACGCAAAGAACTCTCATCAATTTTAGACCACCGACATATAACATCCATTCACCTATGCAACTAGCGCAAGGGTCAACAGAAAATTTCTCATCTTTGAAGGTTTGGTTGCAAGGTTTATGTACCTATACCACCACCACAAAGAAATGAAATGGGCACTCTCTAAAAGTTTGGGATATACGTTGGTTATGAGACAAGATCCATAATCGTATTTGGACCCCACGACTAGAGATTTGCATGCGGCCAATCACGATAGCATATTAGATGAGAATTATTTCGTCATTAGGGAGAAAATCAACCCTTGATGTAAAATGTCGAGAAATAGAGAAGTCCGTAAGACAATTGAAGTCTAGAAGATATTTGAAATCCATGCATATGACCCGCGCACTAGTGAAGGAAATAGAGAAGTTTAGAAGACAATTGAAGTCTAGAAGACAATTGCAGTCCAGAAGATAATTGATTTGCAAGCATTAGCGAATCAACTGCCTAACCACTTTAGTGATTTGAAGAGCGTGACCAAGTCGCATATGCCATGCACGCAATGCAGGAGAGGGTTGAAATACCGATGAAGGTATCCTAATCCCGCCCTAAGGCCTCTCGAAGGACGAGAACTCCGGCCCGAACTCAAGAAATGTAGGGGACTTTGGTGAAAAGGATAAGAAGGACTTGACACACCGATCACCAAAGTACCCCATAATCGGAAGGGGAGCAGTTGAGACTGCACCGAGATGGAACCTTCGAAAAGGCATACTAGAATTGAACATCCCCATGAAGGAGACATCGGCATGGATGTGTGCGCACACATCTGAATTTGAAAAACTAAAGGACTTGCCCGCAATTGAAAGTAGCGGTAAGCAAATAGAAGCATTAGAAATATCGCCCCTTGAAGACATAGCTATAAACTTTATGATCTTGGGAGAATCTATGAATAAGCCAACAGCCAATGTCGACATTTACTTTGCAAAGAAAATTGTCACAATCATCAATCTTGATCCGAGCCGCATCGCTCGTTGAATATAAGAAAAGATCAAATTGAGAAGATTGGAAGAAGGCAATAGCTGAATTGTTCTCTCTGAATAAAAGAGAGGTGTTTGGGCCCTGTAAGCCGCACATCTCCCATGTGCACCATGTAGGGCATAAGTGGGTATTTGTTCGAAAGAGAAATGAAAGAAGCAAGGCTCGTTGCACAAGGTTTCACTCAACGCCCGTGAGATTGTTATGAAGAAACCTATTCCCGGTCATGAGCAGAATTACCTTTAGATATTTATCTCAATGGCAGTGAATTTGAAGTTAGAAGTGAAATTGATGGATGTGGTAACTGTGCATATCTTTATGGAACTTAGATTCGGACATTTACATGAAGGTACCGGGAAGGTATCTGTCCCGAACCAAGACAGAGCAAATAGAAATCAGATGCGATGTGCAACTCGTAAAGTCTTTGTATGGATTGAAGCAATCAGCGTAATGTGGTATAATCGCTAAGTGACTTTCTCTCGCAAGAAAGGCTACACGAACAATGAGGATTGTCCCTGTGTTTTTATACAGCGATCCCAGGATGGATTCTGTATAATCTCAGTATATGTAGATGATCTGAATATCATCGGAACCATGGAAGATATTAAGAAAGCAAGCTCTTACCTGGAATCAGAGTTCGAGATGAAAGACTTGGGTAAAACCAAGTCTCGCTTAGGCTGCGCACTTGAGCATACCCTTGAAGGTATTCTAGTACATCACCAACATACACTCGTAAAGTGTTGGAAAGGTTTGGCTTTGAAAAGGCATATCCTTCGAAAGTGCCGATGGTCGGGAGATCCTTGCAACAAGACAAGGACCGTCTGACAGACCTAAAGAAGAGGGGAGGAAGTCCCGGGACTGAATTCCCATACCGAGTGCAATAGGAGCACTCATGTATCTAGCAAACCTGCACTAGACCGGATATTGCATTTGCAAGAAACCTATTAGCAAGGTGCAAGTCTGTAACCTACCAAAAGGCATTGGCAGGGAATAAAAGACATCTTCCGATACCTCCAAGGAAGCAAAGATCTTGGTCTATTCTACAGAAAGAACCAAGACCTTACCATGATTGGCTACGCAGATGTTGGGTACCTGTCAGACCCGCACACAGCTAAATCACAAACAGGCTATGTATTCATGTGTGGTGGAACTGCAATTTCATGGAAATCGTCTAAGCAAAGTCTTGTATCTACTTCGACGAACCACTCAGAAATCATAGCACTATACGAAGCCTCACAAGAATGTGCTTGGCTTCGGCGGATGATTCACCACATCCAGCAGTCATGTGGATTGAATACCGTGCAAACCCCCACTATTATCTATGAAGATAATACAGCTTGCGTCGCACAAGAGTAAATGGGTTATGTGAAGAGTCCCCTTACAAAGCATATCAATTCCAAGTTCTTCTATGCTCACGAAATGCAAAAGATGGACGAAATTAAAGTACTGCATACTAAGTCATGTGAAAATCTTGCAGATTTATTCACTAAGTCACTTCCAGCGTCTAGTTTTGAAAGATGCATACGTGGAATTGGAATGATAAGACTTAGACAAGTGCGTAATCGGGGAGAATCTTCACGAACTCATTATTGAATCTTGATCACGAAGATCAAGTACCCAAAGAATAAATCCTGGAGATTGAATAAAGCAGGTGGATTGTACTCTTTTTCCCTTGACGAGTTTTCCAAGTTTCTACTAAGGTTTTTAATGAGGCAATTCGTGCAACACAATATGACGCATGACATGTACTCTTTCTCCAAATTTTTCCCATCGGGTTTTTATGGAGTTTTAACGAGACATGAACATGTTGGATGAGTGTTCAAGGGGAGTGTTAAGCGGCCCGGGACTCGGAGAGTCTGGCCAAATCTGAGCCGAGACCCGGAGAGTCTGGCCAGTTGAACTCCTCATCCCGTAGTCTATAAATAGAGGTCACCCTCTCATTGTAACCCCGATTGATCCGAAGCAACAAAGGCACTCAAGTCCCGCATATCTCTGTGTTCATTCTATTGTTGTGTTCTTGTGTTCTTCATCGTTCTTACGATTCTGATCATTGTATACGAGGTACCTGTTCGGACTGGACTCGCCAGCGACGGTTACTCAACAATTAGTTTGGTTTTCAGCATTCGGTTCGGCTTCCAACCTAAGAAACCGAATTACCGAACAGATCATTTTCCATCTCGCGCACCACTCAACGTACCATGCTCATAGCCGAAGCCCATGTCCCAGCTAGCCAACTCCAGATCCGGAGATTTACTCCCTCTCGCGGCCTCGGCGATAGTGCCTCTCCTCCCGGCGACAGCGCTCTGCGCTCTGCGCCCTCGTCACGTCTCTCCTACATGTTAGAGAGCAAACCGGCCCATGGGCCTGCCGACCCAGGCTCCCCACCGTGCCTATATGTATGCACTGATTTCCCTTGAGTAATGCATCAAGTATTCTCTCTCTTGGTATCAGAGGGTTCGCTCCTGCGCCCTCCACCGCTTCCGCAAACCCTAGCCGCCGCCGTCGCCGAGCCCTGCTCGCCGGTCGCCCCTAGCCGCCGCTACCGCCGTCGCTGGGCTCGCTCGCCGCCCGCCGCCGCCGCTGAAGCTTCACGCTCGTCGGCTCGATCTTCCCACAAGGCTTCGACCCATGACGCGCCCGCCGCGCTCATCATCATGTGCGAGGCAGGCGACGCCGGCGCATCGCTGCGTGGCGCGCGCGCCGCCGACGGCCGCCACGGATCGCGATCGCGCCCTCAACGCCTACGAGGCCAAAGACGCTGCCCACGCCCAAGCTCTCGCCGTCCTCAACATCAAAGTGCTCGTTCCTATGGTGTTGGATCGCACAGCCAACAACTACAGCCGATGGCGCACCCTCTTCCTCGTCGTCTTGGGCAAGTATGCCCTAACCGACCACGTCCTCTCCGACGTGGCCAACACTGATCGCTCGGCGTGGGTACAAATGGACTGCACCGTGCTCACCTGGATCTACGGCACAATCAACGGCGACCTCCAGCAATCGGTGATGCTGCGCAACCCTAACGCGTCGCTGGACCTTCCTCGAGTCCGAAGTTCTCGGCCGGTAGTCGAGTCGCGCTCTCGCTTCTCCGCCGAATTTCGCACGGCCAAGCAAGGGTCGCTGTCGATCACCGACTACTGTCGCCGCCTCGAGACGATGGCCAGCGCCCTCTGCGAGTACGGGGACCCCATCGGCGACCGTACTCTCGTCCTCACGCTGCTCCGCGGGCTCAACGGCAAGTTCCGCCACATGGTCTCCAACTCAAGATGCGGCGCCTTTCCCACCTTCGAGGAGGCCCGCACGCCGCTTTTCTCGAGGAGATCGACATCGACGACGCCGCCGCCGGCCACTCACGGCACCACCGCTTCGCCGCCGCGCCTAACGCCGCCCACGCCCGCCGCTAGTGCCGGCCGGCGGCGCTAACGCAGGCACGGCGCCCGTCTTCCAGCGCTCGATCGCCGTCGTGGACGTGGTGGCAAGCAAAGAGCCTCCGGCGGCCTCGCCACCGCCCGCTCGCCAATCCGTGGGCGGCATGGTGCAATTTTGGCCGCACCGTAAGGCCACGGTGGCGCACTCAGGCGCCTACTCGGCCCGTCTTCGCCGCCTTCGCCGCCATTCCACAAGGCAGCAGCAGTACCCTACGTTCTGTGCCGTACTTCTACTCGCGCCACCACCACCACCGCCACACGCCCGGCGCGTCCGGCCTCGGCGCCCGCTGTGGTTTGCTCTGAGGGTGTTCCGCGCCGCCACGCGCGCGCCGCAAAGAAGAAGAACCCCCGACACCGATGCAAGGGGGGTCCTGGGACGCCTCATCACTCGTCAACAACTTCAGCTCCATGTCGTTAACGCCGCCGCCCTCGACCGAGTGGTATGCGGACTCCGGTGCCGGCTCTCACATGGTCAACACCGCTGGTATTCTCTCTTCATCTCACCCTCCCCCATCATCTGGTCCTTCATCTATCATTGTCGGTAACGGAGCCCTACTTCCTGTTACCTCTGTTGGGTCACACTCATTTTCCACACCACGACGACCTTTGTTTCTTTCTAATGTTCTAGTCTCCCCTAGCATTATTAAGAACTTGATTTCTGTTCGTCGTTTTACCACTGATAACAATTGTTCCATCGAGTTTGATCCCTTTGGCCTTTCTGTGAAGGACCTACAGACACGGAGCGTGATCGCCAGGTGCAATAGCACGGGTGACCTCTACCCGTTCTTCCCACCAGCCAGCATTCCTGCCCTCACTGCTGCTGCATCATCCACCACCCTCTGGCATCGCCGCCTAGGTCACATCGGTCATGAGGCTCTGTCTAAGCTCATTAGTTCCAATGCTATTTCTTGTACTAAGTGCCACAATGATCATATTTGTCATGCCTGCCAATTAGGCCGCCATGTGCGTCTCCCCTTTAGCATGTCAAACTCTCGAGCGCTACATCCGTTTGATTTAATACATTGTGATCTTTGGACATCTCTAGTTGTTAGTGTGTCAGGCTATAAATATTACCTCGTCATTCTTGATGATTGCACTCACTACACCTGGACTTTTCCCCTTCGCCTCAAGTCCGATACTTTTGGCGTTCTCTCTAATTTTTTCTCGTATGTGCGCATTACGATTCGACTTCTATCAAAGCGATTCGATGCGACAACGGCGCGAAGTTCGATCACTCCTCGGCCAAGACGTTCTTCCCGACCCACGGTGTAGTCCTTCGCATGTCGTGCCCATACACCTCCCAGCAGAATGGTCGCGCCGAGCGCGCCCTTCGCACGATCAACAACATTGTGCGTTCCCTTCTGTTTCAGGCTAGTCTTCCTCCGGTCTATTGGGCTGACTCTCTTCACACTGCCACCTACCTCCTCAACCGTCACCCCACCAAGACTCTAGACGGCCTCACTCCTTTTTTTGCCCTTTACAGCACTCAGCCTTCTTATGCTCACCTTCGCGTCTTTGGCTGCGCTTGCTATCCAAACTTGTCATCCACAGCTCCACATAAATTATCACCTCGCTCCTCCTGTGTGTCTTCCTTGGCTACTCTCATCGATCACAAAGGGTACCGATGTCTTGACCTTCATTCCAATCGGATCATCGTCTCGCGACATGTTGTGTTCGATGAGTCGCTTTTCCCCTTTTCCGAGATGTCCACCTCCCCTTTGGATCCCACCACACTGGATTTTTTGAGCGATGATAACCGTTCCGCTTTGCCCGTTGGGCCAAGTGTTGTGCATGCAGGTACCCGTCTTCCCGGCGGTGCGAATGCCGCCGCCCTGCGCTATCGCCACCTCGTGCGGTGCATGCCTCGCTCATTGGTTTGACGAGCCACCACCGGCTCGTGCCGCTACCGCCTCACCACACTGCCGCCGCCGCCGCCGCTTGTGCCCGGTCTGCCGCTGCCCTGCGGACTCGTCATCCCAGTTCTTGCCGCCGCCACGGGCGCACTCTGGCCGGACGTCTTCCACAAGCTCACAGGCCATCGTACCGGTGACAAATGCGCACCACATGCGCACCCGTGGCAAAGCTGGCATTCGTCAGCCCGTGGATCACCTCAACCTCAACACTGCGGTCCTCTCCCCGGTGCCGACGACCTTTCGCACCGCTCTTTCCGACCAAGATCGGGCGTCCGCTATGCAAAGCCGAGTTCGACGCGTTGCGAGCTAATAACACCTGGACCTTGGTTCCTCGCCGTCTTTCGGTGTTAATGTTGTTACAGGGAAATGGATCTTCCGTCACAAGTTCCTGTCTGATGGCTCACTCGACCGCTACAAAGCTCGGTGGGTTCTTCGCGGATTTACTCAGCGTCCAGGCATTGATTATGATGAGACTTTCAGCCCTGTCGTCAAGCCTGCTACTATTCGGGTGGTACTCACGTTGGCCCTGTCTCGCTCTTGGACTATTCACCAGCTGGATATCAAGAATGCATTTTTACATGGAACATTGACAGAGACAGTATATTGTGTTCAGCCATCCGGGTTTGTTGATTCTTCCAGACCCGACCATGTCTGCCGATTGAACAAGTCTCTCTATGGATTGAAGCAAGCTCCTCGCGCTTGGCACAGTCGCTTCGCCTCTCACATCACCTCCCTCGGTTTTGTTGAAGCTAAGTCTGACACTTCCTGTTTATTTTCTGCCGAGGCACTGATATGGCTTTCCTTCTCCTATATGTTGACGACATTGTTCTTACGGCTTCGTCTACGAGTTTTCTCCAGCACATTATTTCAGCTCTTCACCACGAATTCTCTATGACAGACATGGGGCCTCTTCATCATTTTTTGGGTGTCACTGTTGAACGCCGAGATGACAGTTTGTTCCTCTCCCAGAGACAGTATATGCTGGATATTCTTGACCGTGTTGGTATGCGTGGATCGCAAGCCGTGCAAAGACACCCGTGGATACTCACTCCAAGCTCGCCACGATGGGGCCTCCATATTTGACCCGACCCATTATCGCAAAGATAGCCGGGCCCTCCAAGATCTCACTTTCACCCATCCGGATATTGCCTATCGTTCGCGAGATCTGTCTTCACATGCATGACCCACGGAGCCTCACCTCGGCGCCATGAAGCGCATCTGCAGTATCTACAGGCACTTTGGATCTTGGTCTTCACTGCTGGGACCACCGGCTAATCTATCTGTCTACACGGATCTCGATTAGGCGTGTCCGACACCCGCAAATCCACATCGGGTTATGCGGTGTTTCTCGGGACAACCTCATTTCCTGGTCGTCCAAGCGCCAGCCCACAGTGTCCCGGTCCAGTGCAGAGGTTGAATATCGAGCCATTGCAAATGGAATTGCTGAGGCCTGCTGGTTACGCCATCTTCGCAGAACTTCACGCCTCTTCGCGCGCCACGCTTGTCTATTGTGACAACATCGTCTTTATCTACCTCTCCACCAACCCCGTCCAGCACCAGCGCACCAAGCATATCGAGATTGACTTGCATTTCGTTCGAGAATGAGTCGCCCTCGGTGAAGCCCGTGTACTGCACGTTCCCACTTCATCCCAGTACGCCGACATCTTCACCAAAGGTCTGCCGACATCCGTCTTCACGGAGTTTAGGTCGATCTGAATGTTATTTGTGCTCCCGGCCCGATCGCGGGCGTGTTAGAGAGCAAACCGACCCATGGGCCTGCCGACCTAGGCTCCCCACCGTGCCTATATGTATGCACTGATTTCCCTTGAGTAATGCATCAAGTATTCTCTCTCTCTACACAGTGGCAATGCTGCATCCGCTTCCTTCCTAGCGGTCATCTTCTTCCCTCGCGGCGGCAACACATTCTCTCATCGGAGTCCCAATCGTTGCCGGCTCCTCTCTATCGCCCTCGCCTTCTCCCGATCTGCCCCAACTCGTTAAGTCGTCGGGCGTGCGTGCATATCCTCCGTTCCTGCCAATAAGTCACATGTGCATTGTAGAACATATGATGGATCTATGTGTGTGCGCATGTAAGCTTTGAATGGATTTGTAGAACCTAGATATCTAGATCTATATTGTGTAGAGCAAATCGAGAAGAAGAGACTGATTGTGTTCAAGATGATTATTTTTTATGTGGATAAATAATAAAAAATATGAACAGACGAACTTAGAATATTGCAAGAAGCAAGCGACAGACGGCAACGGTTAGGTTTTTTTTGTTAAACCAAAGTAATCGCAACACCGAACCGAACTATTTTGGTATTTTTGGTTTGATTTTCTTGTCTCAGCTTGGTTAATTCGCCGGCATCTCTAAAAAACCGGAGTATTTTTTTCCCCAAAAAAAAGCCAAGCCAGGCCCTTTCGTGCAGGAAACCAGTAGCCCATTGCCCACCAGAAGGCCCTAAACCAGTAGCCCATTGCCCACCAGAAGGCCCTAAACCATTTGCTCTCTCCACTTTCCCTATCTCACCGAGCTCGGCAAAGACCTCGACGTGCTAATGGCGGAGGCTGCGGGTTTCGCGCAGAGCAAGCGGGCCATGTCCTATGCGCTCTACAAGCACCTCAACCTCGATCCGGTAAGCCCCCCACCGTTCACTCCTAGAACCCTGGGTTCCAATTTTTGTTGATTCGAAGCGATAAAGTTCAGTTTTTGCTGTGTATGCGTTATGCTATGTAGGCGAGTTTTTTTTTAAAATGTCTTACTGGTGCGTGCTGAGATTTTCGGATGCAGATTTATTGGCCTCTCGGCATGGTTTAGTTCACCAATAATCAAGTTTGAATAGTTTTGCAGGTTAAATCTCATGTATTGCAATTATACCGTGATGTGGAATTTAGGGTATGGTGATTTCACGCATGATATGTGGTTGGGAAATGGGAGTATATGTAGTTACCTACGGTATAACTGTTCGATCTGTTTGGGGCTTGTGAGCTGTGGAGTGTATGCATCAAATGATGATAATTATGCATATCAGGAAAAAATGAGATCGTGTGTGCTGTTGATCAATTTGGTAGTTTTTTTTTTTTAAAAATTTAAGCTAAGCTCGGGAAAGGGGACTATTTTGGTTGCCAAGAGATGTACTGTCTGCCACATAGCTAGGACTTGGGTATGGTTTAGTCACGTAGAGACGTAGCTTGCAACATTAGCGCTCCAGTGGATTAGATTTACAGTGGCTTTGACCAAATGCAGCATATGCCCTCGGTTAGTCCCTATTACTTGTTAGTTGTTACTTAGGTAGTGTATTATCTTGTTCAAAAAGTTCACATAATGGTTGGTACAGCGCTATGTAACTTAGCGACGATGTGTATTTTAGATACTTCTGGACTCTGACTTGTCTAGTATACAGTGCACAACCTTTGATGATTAGTATGTACTGTATTATTTCTTGTATTTTGCTAGTTTATTTGAACAAACTTCGCCCAACTCACTCTATCAAGCTGTATTTGAGCAGGTGAGTTGTTGTAGCTGGAAACTGTTACTAATTTCTATGCTAAATATTACAGAATACCATATCCAATACAATTATTGAAGAGAGTGATATTTCCAGCCTGTTCTCACATATTGACATATTGTGAACTCATCTCAGGATGAGGTAACTGTTTTCCATGTCTACAAAGTGTACAAATTCCGCTTGCTACTGCTTTATCTACTGACATATGACTTCCTTTTCTTCATCAATAGGTAATGAAGTGGGTTGAGTTTTCCAGCAGTTTTGTTGGAAAGGACGCAGAACAGCATGCATTGCTTGGTAATCTGAATCATGATTTATCCCAGAGGTCTGTACTATTGGCCATTGGTTTTAATCCATCAGTTTCTGACATTGTTGTGTTTGCAACTGTACAAGTTTTCGTGGTATGTATGATGTAACTTCACCCATTTTTATGACCACCATCAGATGTTCATTTGCCAGTTATTTTCTACTCCCTCTGTTACTAAACAGATGTCTCTTCACTTTACATGGTTTCAAATGCATATATTAGTAAATGTTTGCAAAACAATATAATATTTTGGAAGTAATTTCAATGTCAAATCAACTAATATTATTCATGAGGTCAATCTAAGAACTTTTGTGCATATTAAGCTGAAAGTTTGACTACACACATTCTAAAAATCTTAAACATGATCTATTTTGTAACTGAGGGAGTATTAGTTTTTTGCTGAAGTGGAATTCACTTTGATCGAATCTTTGAATACTTGTTTTATGGGTATTGCTGGTTTCAGAGTCATCTTAGTGACAGCGAGTTGAAGAAATATCCACATATACTGCGATGGATGGACTACATTCAGGTTTAAAATGAATATTTCTATTTATTTACTGAATTATTCCTATCTGTTATCTTAATTTGTTCCTATCTGTTGTCATCATGAATTATATATGCTCTTTTTTCTGGAATAAAAGAATTGGTGCATATGATGTTTCCTTTCTCTTCATGGTTCCCTATGTGTTAATGACAACATAGAGTTGAATACAAGTCCCATGGTTTTCTTCTTGTTTCTTACCTGGCTCTATGGTGATATCTGTAGATTGTTGATTTACAATATTATTCATCATTCCAAAGATGCCATGTTCCTCGCGTTTCTGGACTCCCCCCTACCAACTTTTTGAATTAGCTATGTTTGTGAAGTATTAGCTTTATCTGATATCCAAAGCTGATTCAGGAATTCAGCTCCACTCTGATAGAGCTAGCTTATACACCTTTCCAAATCAACTAGTGGTTTGCATTGTAATTTGTATACAAGTAACTGCCTGTAGCCTTCATACCTGATTTTTAACCATAATTTTGTGCTGGTGGAAGTCTCTATTCAAAAATAAATACCATATGGTAATTAATAGGGTGCCATATTGCCAGTTCATTTATACCATCTTATGGGAATCTATACTATTTAATGCAGAACATCATCGATTTTGGTACAACACTGTAAAAGATAAACGTGACCAAGTCATTCTTCGATCCACCTTCTGTACGTAAAGATATTTTTTTGGCGAGTTGGAAATATTTTATATTTTGAGGGAACACATTTTGTTGAATTTCTTAATTTAACTCTGTCGACATGCTGTTGCTATTTAGCATGTTTACAAAATCACGTTCGTGTTTGGTCTGATAAACCTTGTGCATGTTATTTTTGCTTAACTTTAGGGTTTGACTTACACAAAACTGTTGTTAGTACTACTAAAGTGCTGGAAAAAAATTATACACAGAGAAATAATAAGATAATGATACAACATTTCTTTTTCAATTGTCTTCAAAACGTTCTTTGAAAAATGATTATGTTGAGATCACAAAAGTAATCGTGTCATTTCCTAATTATGTATAACAGCATCCAAAGAAAGCAGATAAAGGAGATGCTGATCCAAGTTCAAAGAAAGCTGTTTCAGGACAGAAGATTGCGGACAAGTCAGATGGGAGTGTTGACCATGGATGAAAATCCCGGCCGGCGGCGGTAACCGGCCTTACCGGTCGGGTCCGGTAACAGAAAACCCGGCCGGTTTTTCCCGGTTTAGCAAATTCAAATTCTAGTTTTCAAATTTTGACTGATGTTTAAGCAAATTCAAACGAATTTCATCCGGTTTTTTCCGTAACGGCCAGTCACCGGTAAACTGGCCGGTAACGAGATTTTTATCCTTGGTGCTGACTCCAAAAAAAATGAAGGAGAAGTAGTTTATTATGTTACTATACCAATTCTCATTAGTTATAGGCACTTCTGGACCATTATTTGTGACAGGTATTGGTGGTTCATGCTGCTGCAAAGATTTGGCTGGAATTTGATCATTTTACTGCATTTTTCATCTCTGCTTTTGCTGTATTGTCTGGCTTCAGTATTGCATACTCAAATTCATGGTAAATTTTACTTGTGATTTGTGTAGCCACATGTGCAATGCACTGTAAACTTAGGTGTACTGTAAATCTCCTATTCTCACTCCCTTCAATTGACATACGGTGCCATATGAAGTATTAAAATGTCTAATCATGTACAGCTTTTGCATGACAATATATGTTTGAGCAGCATTGATTGACATTTCTTTATTGTACAAGATGTCTTTTTTTGATTGGTTGGTGAGTTCCTTTGTTGGTTGATACTTACCAGAATAAGGCTCCTGAGGACAAGGCAAATCCTACTTCAGCGAAAAACAACAAACCTTCTGGGGATAAAAAGAAAGTCCAAGATAAGTCTGCAGGAAAAACAAAAGAGGGGGCTGCAGAGAAAGCTCCAGAGAAAACCGCAGAAAAGGATTCGGAGTCCAATGCCAGTATCCTGAATATACATGTTGGCCTTATTCACAAAGCATGGAAGCTCCCCTCTGCTGACAGGTAACCGTATTTTTCTATGTTTACAACACTTCTAAAAGGTCCTACTGGTTGTATTGCACTCTTCCATCTACTATTCTAACTGATTATTTTTGCAGTCTTCTGGTGGAGGAGATAGATTTGGGAGACGGCACAAGTTGTTAGTGGTCTTGCTAAATACTGCAGCCCAGATGAGCTTGTTGTGAGTAGTTGACAGCAACTAGGAACTTGTATTATTCTTGTAATCTCGTTCATTTTGCTGTCTCTGAAGTTGTTTTGTCCATGATGCTGTATTGCTGTGTTCTGTTATAAACATTACCCTTTCCTTTCAGAATCGGCATGTTGTCTTGATCACGAATGTGAAGCCTGGGAAGCTGCGGGACGTAATGTCCGCTGGATTGGTATGTTCTGTTCTATGTATTGTAAGTGTGTTTGTGTACCTCAACAAATCATCTTGAAATGTAGCTATTAGTTGGTTCATCAACTACTTTTGCAAAATACTACTGTGGGCCTGTGGCAGAATACAAGCTTCGAGTGAGCCTTGCTGTATACTGCCAAATCATTAGGTCATGTGTTTGTTACTGAACTTCATACCAATATAAGCATCTAAAATAGGTAACGCAACAATTCTCACTGAAGGAAAATAAACTACTTCAGAAATGAACTTTTAATGTGAAGTCCTTACCATGTACTTAAAGTATCTGAAGTGAAACACAGATTTAGCCATTTACATATCATATTCTATCGTAGCACAGTAGCATGTGCCTTGTCAGCAAAGTATTGCCATTGAACTTTGTCAAATTTCTCAACCCCCAGTCCAAACTGTAGCCACCCTTTAGTTTCTAGGAAGTTTTCTTTTTCTTTTATTAATAATAATAGGAAGTTCTCATTTCGAAATGTTGTTTTTACATTAAATTTTTTTGCCAGGTCCTGTGTGCTTCAAATAAAGATCATACAGTTGTGGAGCCTTTGATTCCTCGAAAAGGAGCCAAGGTTGGAGAACACATTTCATTTGCTGGGTAAGAATTATCCCTTGTAGATACAATATGTACTTAAAGGCATGTTTGTGCAGTTCTATAGAGCATGTATTCTGTCCAATTTTTCTTATTTGTATTCATGGCTATAATATCAAGTTGTACAAGCTGATATGCCATTTGATATACTGTTTTTGATATTCTTATGTAAGTTGTTGCACAATATGTTGGTCATAGAAAAAATATTTCTAAGTGTACTTTGGATGAACTCATGTGACGAGCTTTCTGTTGACATTTTAGAAAAATCTGTAATTTAGCATGGTTAGCATTTTGGTAGTAACGAGTGGTGTCTTGTGGCATAGATAATTCGTGTGCTCTTCTGAAACGAAAGGACATAGTTTAATATTGTCAAATTTTGCCGGGTTCCTCTGGAGTTATATGGTTTGTATTTGGCCTGCATCATTTGCAAATATTTGTCTACCAATTTTCCATCTTTCAATTGTTTTCAATTAAATTATCCTTCCCATGTAGGTTTGATGGGAAGCTGAAAGATGTTCTAAATCCAAAGAAAAACAGCTGGAGAAGATCACATCGGTACACTTTTATAATTGCCTGTTTCGTGTGATGCCCTCACTTTTTTCCTTTTATAATTGCCTGTTTCGTGTGATGCCCTCCCTTTTTTCCTTATGCTGATCAAAGGTTGTCCTGGCCTTTCAGCATGGCTTGGGTAAATTCAATCAGTTTTGTCGTTAGTTGGACAAATTAGAAAGAGAAAATTGCACTGTAGGTCCCTGAACTTGCGAGGTTGTGCTATTTAGCTATCTGAATTTGCATTTTACTTTCTCAGCCCCCTGAACTTGCGAGGTTGTGCTATAGAGCTCTCTGAACTTACATTTTATTTTCTCACCCCCTGAACTTGCGAGGTTGTGCTACAGAGCTTCATGAATTTACATTTTACTTTCTCAGCCCCCTGAACTTGCGAGGTTGTGTCACTTAGCTCCCTGAACTTGTGTTGAAGCGAAGATCGTCGGATGCGATGTCGGCGACTTCGTCCCTTCCTAGTCCGATGGACTCGTCGCCGCCCTGTTTCGCCGTCGTATTCATCGTCCCTGTCACCTCACGCCGACAAAAACGGATTCTTCGGGCCTGGGAACGCATCATGCTCGCATCTTCGTCGGAGCTGCACCGTCGCAGCTTGCTGCCGCCCTCGCCTTTGCCTCCTCTGAGTCGGCCGTGAGAGAGAAAAGTACATTTTGAGTGCCAGAGTAGGGGCACAATACCTCTCTCTCTCACGGTGATTCACCAAATCAGCCTTTTCTGTTAGTAAACGACCAAATGGATTTCGTGCATAGTGAGTAGCTTTTGCTCTGGCACTTTGAATGTACTTCTCTCTCTTTCACCGCCAGAATGGGGTGACGACGAGTCCACCGGACTCGGAAGGGTGACTTGCTCTGGCACTGGGAATGTACTTCTCTGTCTCTCACGACCGACTCAGAGGAGGCAAGGGTGAGGGCGGTGACAAACCGTGACAGTGGAGCTCCGGCGAAGACGTCAGGACGGTGCGTTCTTGAATCCGAATCCGTTTTTGTCGGTGTGCGGTGATGGGGACGATGAACACGGCCGGAACGGGGCGACGACGACTCCACCGAACTCGGAGGGGACGAAGTCGCCTGGTAAGTCGCTCGCTCGTTGGAGGCCGACGACATAGAGAGACGAGTGGATGGCATGGGCATGGTTGGATAAAGATAAGAGCTAGCCTCTGTTTGGTGGTCAGGGTGGATCAGTATGGTTTGCAGCGCGTGCGTTGGCTTAAAGATGAAGGTTGGATGGACCGTTCGATGAGTCGAGACCTATCAGATGTATGATTGATATCTTTATCAAATAAAAAAAGATGGGATCCCACACCCACGCACACTCCACAATTGTCTTCCCTTTCCTTGCGTTGTTCCGTATGCATCCTGTCCTCCCCTCCCTATGCTTCCCCACCCCCTCTCCCCCGCGCCAACCTAATCAATCCACCGCACTCCGCCCAAAATTGACCGCCGAATCCACTCCTACTCCATCCTGACTTCATCTCCATCCACCACAATGGATCGCAGCAGCAGCAGCGCCACCCACAACCGGCACCTCGGCGTCAACAAGCTCGGCCAGAACATCTGCAAGGCCACGCCGCCCCAGCCTGAGCCCGAGCTGCCCGCCCACCTGGTCGCTGCCTCACGCCGCCTCGCCGAGTGCCGCCTTGGATAGGCTTTGACCACCTGGCCGGTCCTAGGCAGCCAGCCCGCCTAGCCCACCGATTTCGTCGAAGTCGCGGCGGCAGGGCACCGCCGACCGCCTAGGTGGCGCCTAGGTCCGATTTCTTGAACCTTGATATTCAATCATCAAATACAGATAATTCACATACCGTGTTTGTTATGACTCGCTGAATGCTGTTGCCTATTTATTTGTATACTCCTGCTGTTTTCAAAATATAATGCTTATAGTTTTTGTAATCTTGTTTCAAAATACAAGGTATGCATGCAAATTTAATGACTTTTTTTTAATAACTTTTGACCTCGTTTATCTTACCTCCCTCTTCAACATTTATAGGTAAACACCCACACAAACTATTCTCTCACATATTCCCAACACATTAACACCATGAATACCAAGATCATTTCTCTCCACTATTCTCTTGGTTTCATGGCTTCCTTAATCTCTGTGCTAGGCCAAAATACACCTTATAAAAAGAAACGGAGGGAGTACATAGCATGAGTTTGTTAGGAATAGCAACTTGTATTTTCAGGGGGCCAATGAGCCAGTATATATAGACAAGTACAGGAGGTAAATATGCAAATAACCCCTCATAACAATGGGGAATAACACAACTATACATATATCTCTGACCCCCCCTCAAACTCATGGTGGATCAACAACACTGAGTTTGGAGAGGTAGAAGCCGTGTTGAGCTCGAGTCTGGGCCTTCGTGAAGAAATCCGCTATCTAAAGCTCGGAAGGCACATACTGAAGAGCAATCAACTGATCATGCACGCAAGACCTCATGAAGGAAGCATCAACACCAATATGCTTGGTGAGTTCATGCTTCACAGGGTCACGGGCAATAATGATAGCACCTGTACTGTCTGACAAGAGAGGAGTTGGTGTAGTGACAAACACCAAAATTCTCAAGTAACCACCGTAGTCAGGTATTCTCTGCTGTCAAGAGAGCCATAGCTCATAACTCAGCCTCTGCACTCGAACGAGATACTGCAATATATTTCTTCGTCTTCCAGGCAATGAGAGAACCACTAAGAAAAACACAGTAAGCAGAGATAGACCGGCGATCAGAAGGATCGCTGGCCCAAGTGTAAGATCGAGGTGGCCGACTAGAGGGGGGTGAATAGGCGGTTTTAAAAATCTTTCGCGCTAAACCAATATATAAATGCGGAAGCTAATAGCCAAATGGTTTTGCACAATTAAAACCTAAATCAACTAGGCTCAACTAAGTGCACCGACAATATGAACACAATACAATATGAGCAATCATACAAGATATGTAAGCAATTAAAGCAAGAATGTAAATTGCTCAAAGTAAAGCACAAGTAAAAACTAGATGACACGATTATGTTTTCTGGTGGTGTTCGGAGACTTGCCGGTCTCCCTAATCCACGCTGAGGTAAGCCCAACCCGCGTTGGACCGGCTCCTCAAATGAGCACACACCTCCGAGGTAAGTCCAACACTTGGACCGGTTCCAAACCGAACCGACACCTCGCTCAACTATGGTTGCTCTTCCTCCACTCCGGAGATGGCGAGCACCAAACCACTCACAACCGCTTCTGCCTTCTCACAAGCTTCTTGAGAAGGTCACCGAGCACGACGCCTCCACGCCGCCTAGGTGTCGGCAAACACCAAGAGAAACAAGTCTCAACGATCACTTGAACTAATCAAGTGTCAACGCTCAAGTGGATACTCAATCCACTACCTAAGGCAACACATGCACTTAGGGTTTGCTCTCAACACTCACTAAGTGCAACACATGCACAAAAGAGATGAGAGGCTTGCTCTTAGCTCAATAGAATGAATATGGGCACCAAAGAACCTCTCCCAACCGGCCAAGGTGGCTATATATAGCCCACACACAAAAACTAGCCGTTGGAGGCAAAGTTGCAGAAAAATCGTGAAATCGGAACTTCCGCATACAAAGTGCGGAACTTTCGTTTCTACTGTTCATGGGTCAGACGGTGCATAACGGCTCAAAAACTAGCCGTTAAAAGTTTGGTGCGGAAGTTCGCAGAAGACAAAAATCGGAACTTCCGATAATATCGGAAGTTCCTATTTTCGCGGAACTTCCGCACTCAATTTCAGCACGAGCGACACTCGGTAAAAGGTCATAACTTTTGACTCCGATGTCGAATTGAGTGATCTCGGACTCTATGGAAAGCTTATTCAGAGGGCTACACAACCCACCTATTTGATTGATCTCAAACACATTTGATCAAATCAAAAGCACAACTCCAAAGAGCCACTATCATGATCTAAGTCCAAATAAATAGCAATAAGCAATCTTAGACCATGCCAAGGAATATGCATGAATCCCAACAATTTGCAAAACACATTTGCAAACTTAGATCATGCCACAAGGTGTAGGTACATGGACTTCAACCATTTGCAAAACACATTCGCAAAAGTATAGTCACATGCTACAAGGATTAATCAGATAAGCCTCAACTATTTGCAAAACATATTCGCAAATAATAGCATCATGCCATGTAGAGCTAGAGCAAGCAAGATTGAGCTATTAACACATGATGAGACTCAAGCTACTAGACAAGACCCTCTTAATAGTACGGCAACCTATACTAGCAATCCGGTCTTCCAACCAAACACCAAGACCGGAAAAGACTAGGAACACATCCTTAGCCCTAGCTAGTCATACCTTTGCCGTGAGCATCTTCTTGAAGCTTGATGACGCACATCTTCACTTCAAGTCCGGTCATTGTCTTGACATGCATCAACCCATGATGCATCCTTTACTTGACCTCCATCAACACATGATGGATCTTCTCTTGTCTTGACGATCAACTCATGATCATCTCCTTCTTCGATATCTTGTTATGCATCAACACATGATACATCCTCTTCTTGAACCTTGACTTGATGATGATCAACTCATGATGTCATCCAAAGTCTTCGTCACCCTAGAACATAGCCTATTCATCCAACTCATGAAAATGTTAGTCCCACAATGATTAACAATAATTATCAAGATATACATGCAACAAATGCTTCTAAACAAACTATTGTAGAAAGGTGCGGTACTACCGCCAACTATCATGCGGTAGTTCCGATTATCTAAGTTCCGCTCATTTCATTCATGAACTACGCGACTTGCGAAAATGGCTAAGTCCCTAAAAAGGGTACTCTCGGAAAAATCAAACCGCGATTTTGGACCATCCGATAATCGGAACTTCCGCTCTTATCATTGCGGAACTTCCGCGCCACCGAGAAATCGGCTAAGTCCCAAACCGGATGCTCTCTGGAAAAATCAAGCCGAAATCGGATCGTCGATAATCCGAACTTCCGCACGTATAACGCCGGAACTTCCGATTGTGCCTGAAGAGAGAAAGATTTTGCTTTTAAAACCAAACTAAAAGACAATGCATGATCCTAAGTTGATCTTTTACCATCTTTGCATTTCCTTTTCATGTCTTCATTCAGACTCCGGGACTAAGCCTTGAACACATCTTAGCACACACATTAGTCCCACAACACAATTGCAAATAATTGAATATAAAGTAATATGAGTATATATGAACTACACAAGTTTTATATACTCAAAGGATTTGTTTCAAAGTAAT
Source organism: Hsuehochloa calcarea (assembly GCA_036346395.1). Lineage (NCBI taxonomy): Eukaryota > Viridiplantae > Streptophyta > Magnoliopsida > Poales > Poaceae > Hsuehochloa > Hsuehochloa calcarea. Next base: position 70,993,615 of record CM070594.1, on the reverse strand, counting down.
GATCCTTAATATGTGAGGAGAATGGAATATGGATCAATACTTATGAAACCACAAAATATAGAGTGAACTCCCCCTAAATGTGTGCATACACAAATGTGTAATAAGAACATATGCACATATTCAAGTTTAACTTATGGTTGAGTTCAACCTATATTTTGGATTCGAGGAATGCAACAATATATAAGATTAAGATGTCGATTGCATACCTCATTGAATTTCACCTTTATATCCAAATGAGACTACACAAGATATTACTAGATAAAAGAGTTAGTCTCATATTTGGATTTATCATTAATCACCAAAACAATCCATTAACTCATAATGGCGGTCCGGATCTTTCAATCTCCCCTTTTGGTGATTGATGACAAATCCTTTTCAATAACAACATTTGGATATAAATAGACATAACAGAGAATTTAAGTTAATGAACTATGTCTATGCATGCCATAAGGTGAAATTTTAAACGTCAATCATTATGCATATGAGAATGATATATTATACATTTAATGCATTCTCCCTTTTGGCAATTCTCCTCTTTTGGCATTTTAAACAAATGAAACATCCAAATGGAAGAGTATTGATAATATAAACATTCTCCCCCTTTTGGCATTAATCACTAAAAAGGACACAAAGGGAGGTTTGCAAATCGATACCACTTGCAAATATCGAGGTTGGTCACAAAAGTATGAATTGAACTTATATGACCAAAGGAGATTTTGTTCTCAAGATATGAGAGGAGAAACAAAGATAGGTTATAAACCTATTGATCATAATATTTTCCCCTTTTAAATCAGAATATTGAGAACCACTTGAAATGATACGACTTGAAATGATATTTGAAATACATTCAAATAATCTCCTTCTTTGAAGTCTTCTCAAGAACATTTTCAAATTCCAAAACGAGAAGATCAAAGATGGCCAATACTGAAAATATATGGAAACAAGCTCAGAAAAATATGAAATTAATCATGGAGCTAGTGCTGGCATATACACACAATTTTCATTTTGGGAGGCTTAACCAAATGTCAACCAATTTAAAGATATGAAAATCACAAAGTTTCATAAAACTGAAAAATTCAGGATTTTCAGATTTTGATAATTCATTTGAGCCTCAAAAGAAAGCTGAGAAAATGGGTAAAATAGTTCCAATAAATTTGAGAAATTTTTTCAACATAGAAACACTATGGAGGATCAAATTTCATTATTATAGCTTCCTCTAATTGTGAACCCATTTAAAGATACAAAATTCACAAATCTGCTCAAAACCATGCATAAATCTGAAATTTCAGCTTTTGAGCAAAGAGAGAAAAAGTCAAAACTTTTCCAATTCAAGTCGAAATACCTTCAAATTTGGAAGAAATAAACTTTAGACTCCTGAGAAACTTATCCAAGAAGAATTTTCGAAAAAAGGAGTCTCCAATCAAAAGATATGCCAATTTAAGCTTTGAAGGTAAGATTTTAGTTTAAAGAGAAGAAAAGTCAATACTTTTACAAATGAAGTCCAAATTCTTTGAAAAGTTCCAGATTTTAACTTTGGACTATTTAGAGTGTTTTCCAACAAGAATTTTTATAAAATGACTTTTCTTTCAAAAGATATGGCAAAATGCGCATTGAAGGTATATAAAGAGAGCAATTTTGCTTTTAAGATCCAAAATGCAAACCAATTTGGATTTCATGGAGTTTTTCACTTTGTTAGCTTTGTATGAGTTAGAAATACTATTTCAAGCCAAGATACACAAAGAAATCCGGCTCAAATAGCAAAACTTACTATATGCAAGAATATGATATTTTGGGTCAAAGCAAGTTTTTCGGTGAATTTCAAATGAGTATAGATTTTCAACAGTTGGTCTTTTGTAAAAACTTTGAACTTGAGAAATGTTTGAAATGACCAACCCTATGAGTTTGGTATTGAAAACTTTTTCAAAAACTCAATAGATTTTGATTTAAGGAAATATGTCATTTAATTCAAAATCAAGATCATATAAGATCCTTTTGAGGCCAAATTTTCTATTTTGTTTCCAAAGTAGGAATTTTTACTTTAAAAGCATTTGAAAACATTTGAAATACATTTTTAGATACTTTTGTGTAGTTTTTCACAAGATTGACCGTTTTGAGCAAAAAGCCACTTGAAAAAAAAATATTTGGACTTTCGAATGGAAGGCTTGATTTTGAAAAGCTAATCTTGCATATGATTTATAATGTCACTCCAAGAATACCAAATGAAGCAAATGAGAATGAAACACATTCATTCACAAGATCCAATAAATTATTTTGGGCAAATAGGTAAAATAGTTTCCCAATATTAATACTTTACCCAATTTTTTATTTTATTAAGCCCAAAAATATTAATAGGTTTTTCACAAAGAAAAAAAAATTCCCTTTACACAAAGGTTCATCATCCATCTTGTCATCTCTTAGACTATATTCATCCATAATTGAATTTTGCAAGGTGCTCGAACTTCTCTTCTATTGATCTTTCATGAAAGCATTCCAAAGAGAAGAGAGAATTTTGATTGACATGAGAGAATTGTGGATACCATTTTAACGAATAAGATGATATCACTTGAAAAGATGAGACTCATGCCAAGATCAAGATGATCAAAAGAAGAAGCTACCACTTTTGAAAAGAATACCACTTGATAGATGCAATTTGCATTTGCAGTCAGGGAATAGCAGTAGTGGATAGCTAGCAATGATATCAAGGATCAACTTGACCAAAGAAAGCAGCCACAAAAGATTTAGAATTGAAATGGAATGAAATGACTGACTTGTCGTAACAATCTAAGTTCCGCCAACTAATGTGCGGAAGTTAGGACATCTAAGTTCCGAACACGAGTGCCTTGTAGTTAGATTATCCCGACACTTCAAGGATTGATCTTGGGATTTGAAGAAAAGAAGGAATTGTTGTATTTTACTCCAAATCTTTGCACAATCAATCAAATAAACATCTTTGGAGTATTTCCAACTTATATAGCCCATAAAAATAAAATTTAAAATAGTTTTTATAAATTAAGCTTTTGGTTTTCGGAAAAGAAACATATTTCCATGAACTTTCATCAAAAGATCCAAATTGAGCAAATGATGAATTTTAAAGCATCCAATTGCATGTATGAGTCATAAATACCATTATGAACATATTCATATGAAGAATTTTGGTTCATATGGAAAAACTCACTTAAGTGCTAGAAAGTGACCCCTTAGGTCATAGTAGTATTTTGGATGAGTTTGAAAATCAAATATCTTTTTCTAGGTTGGTCTGTTGAAAATCCTTTGAATACCAAAAATGTTTAGATTAACCAACTCTAAGATTTTCCTTTTGGCAAGATTTTCAAATTCCTTTTAGAATAGATTTTACACAAAAATCTAGTTTATGTCAAAAACAAGATACTATAATGTAGGATTTTGGTTAGAAATGCATTTTTACTTAAGATAGGTTTTTCTAAAGCCAAAACCTTCGGTAAACCTTTCAAAAGCATTTGTATACATTTTGCAATTAATTTTTCAAAGAATTACTAATAGTTATAAAATTTTTGACTTTTGGCTAAAAGGCTTATTTTTTGAAAAGCAATACTAGCACTTAATTTATTTGGGCACATTTAGGGATGTGATATACATGGCTATGATTTAGCTCTCCCCCTTAATGTGCCACAACCATCTTGCTCAAGAGATTAATAATGAACATTATGAACATAGAGCAAGAACACCCCTTTTTAAAATAATTTTCATGAAATGCAACCTACACAAGGCATAAGGGGCTAGATACTTCAATGTAAGTACTTGTTACCGAAATGGCATTGGCTTATGATACGACATGATTATCCTTAGGCTTGGCTCCAATTTCGCATATGGTGATCCGTCCACCTCTTCATATGAGCCAAACATCCAATGCCTTTCCAAGTACCTATTCATCATTTAAGCACTTTGGTACCCAAAACTTGGTTGGGTCCACGAATGTTAGTCACAATAGATTTGGGCACCCAAATGGCCCTCACAATAGTTTTAGGAGAACTAATATTCCTAGCAAACACATTGCCATTAATATCCCTCCTAAGCAAATAATGATCATTATAAATAATGGGCTTAGAAGTGATACCTTTGGGACATTGTTTACCAATATGCCCCTTTTCCCAAGAATTGTAGCAAGTTGGGACTTTGTTTCCCCTACTTGTCTTTATTTCTTGCTTCTGCCTGGGTTTGCCTCAATTTTGAATGTCTTGTCTTGACATCCTTTTGATTAGGGCACACCGAGGCATAGTGGCCCTTTAGTTGCATCCATGACACTTGACATATTTCTTCGTATGTCTCGTGATTGTGCCTTATCTTGCTATTCTCCCTTTTCTTGGGAGTGTAGCCAACACCACTCTTATCTTGCAAGCATTTTTGCTTGCTCAATATTCGTCGAGTGGCCTTCCTTTATAGCTTCTTTCCAAGTCATTCTTCAAATTTGTGACTTGGGCCTTGAGCTCATTATTTTCCTTTACAAAATTAGTCTCAACAAGCATAGAGGAAATAGGAGTATCTAATTTAGAGCAACAAGGTATTTCAAGTAAATCCTCACATGAGGTGGATATATCAACCTTAGATAACATGCAAGAGTTAACAACTACACATGGCATATCATCTAATAAATTACATGCAATGCCTATATCCACCTTAGAGCTATTTAGATTATTTAGGAGGAGAGTTTCATGTTCATCTTTTAAAACATCATAATCATTTTGAAGAGAGACATACTCTTTCTTCAAAACTTTGAATTTCAATTTCTCCTTTCCTAAATATTCATTGAGCTCTTCTAGCATATCCATCAACTCATCATATGAAGGCTCATCGTTATCATTTACCTCATTATTACCTTGAGCCATGAAGCATCGAGTTGATGTGGAGGGAGTGGAGGAGTCCTCATAATCGTCGGAGTTTGAAATTGAGCATTCTTCTCCCGACGACCATTCATATGTGCAATCTTCACTTGTGGAAGTGGACAGTTCATATTTTTCTTGAATTTTGGTCCACATCTCATGAGCGCTCTTGAGATTGCATATGGCATCAAAAATATCTATACTCAAAGCACTAAATAAAACGTTAGTAGCTTGAGCATCGAGATGCGAGCATTTCTCTTCCTCAATTGTTGGAGCATGAGGATCCTTTGGAGGAAAAAAGCCCGCATCTACAATTCGCCATATATTTAGGCCCATGGCCTTAAAATAACAAATCATGCGGATTTTCCAATAAGCATAATTTGTGCCATCAAAGATAGGTGCTTTACCTAGGTGCACTGTTTCTCTAGTCGCCATCCTTTACTCTCTAGACGGTTAAGTCTAATAAATGAGAGACCAAGCTCTGATACCACTTGTAAGATCGAGGTGGCCGACTAGAGGGGGGTGAATAGGCGGTTTTAAAAATCTTTCGCGCTAAACCAATATATAAATGCGGAAGCTAATAGCCAAATGGTTTTGCACAATTAAAACCTAAATCAACTAGGCTCAACTAAGTGCACCGACAATATGAACACAATACAATATGAGCAATCATACAAGATATGTAAGCAATTAAAGCAAGAATGTAAATTGCTCAAAGTAAAGCACAAGTAAAAACTAGATGACACGATTATGTTTTACCGTGGTGTTCGGAGACTTGCCTCCCCTAATCCACGCTGAGGTAAGCCCAACCCGCGCTGGACCGGCTCCTCAAATGAGCACACACCTCCGAGGTAAGTCCAACACTTGGACCGGTTCCAAACCGAACCGACACCTCGCTCAACTATGGTTGCTCTTCCTCCACTCCGAGATGGCGAGCACCAAACCACTCACAACCGTCGGGCCTTCTCACAAGCTTCTTGAGAAGGTCACCGAGCACGACGCCTCCACGCCGTCTAGGTGTCGGCAAACACCAAGAGAAACAAGTCTCAACGATCACTTGAACTAATCAAGTGTCAACGCTCAAGTGGATACTCAATCCACTACCTAAGGCAACACATGCACTTAGGGTTTGCTCTCAACACTCACTAAGTGCAACACATGCACAAAAGAGATGAGAGGCTTGCTCTTAGCTCAATAGAATGAATATGGGCACCAAACAACCTCTCCCAACCGGCCAAGGTGGCTATATATAGCCCACACACAAAAACTAGCCGTTGGAGGCAAAGTTGCAGAAAAATCAGGAAATCGGAACTCCGCAGTACAAAGTGCGGAACTTCCGCTTTCTCTTGCTCATGGTCGACTGGTGCATAACGGCTCAAAAACTAGCCGTTAAAAAGTTTGGTGCGGAAGTTCGCGAACAAAAATCGGAACTTCCGATAATATCGGAAGTTCCTATTTTCAGCGGAACTTCCGCACTCAATTTCAACACGCAGCGACACTCGGTAAAAGGTCATAACTTTTGACTCGATGTCGAATTGAGTGATCTCGGACTCTATGGAAAGCTTATTCAGAGGGCTACACAACCCACCTATTTGATTGATCTCAAACACATTTGATCAAATCAAAAGCACAACTCAAAGAGCCACTATCATGATCTAAGTCCAAATAAATAGCAATAAGCAATCTTAGACCATGCCAAGGAATATGCATGAATCCCAACAATTTGCAAAACACATTTGCAAACTTAGATCATGCCACAAGGTGTAGGTACATGGACTTCAACCATTTGCAAAACACATTCGCAAAAGTATAGTCACATGCTACAAGGATTAACTGCATAAGCCTCAACTATTTGCAAAACATATTCGCAAATAATAGCATCATGCCATGTAGAGCTAGAGCAAGCAAGATTGAGCTATTAACACATGATGAGACTCAAGCTACTAGACAAGACCCCTCTTAATAGTACGGCAACCTATACTAGCAATCCGGTCTTCCAACCAAACACCAAGACCAGTAAAAGACTAGGAACACATCCTTAGCCCTAGCTAGTCATACCTTTGCCGTGAGCATCTTCTTGAAGCTTGATGACGCACATCTTCACTTCAAGTCCGGGTCATTGTCTTGACATGCATCAACCCATGATGCATCCTTTACTTGACCTCCATCAACACATGATGGATCTTCTCTTGTCTTGACGATCAACTCATGATCATCTCCTTCTTCGATATCTTGTTATGCATCAACACATGATACATCCTCTTCTTGAACCTTGACTTGATGATGATCAACTCATGATGTCATCCAAAGTCTTCGTCACCCTAGAACATAGCCTATTCATCCAACTCATGAAAAATGTTAGTCCCACAATGATTAACAATAATTATCAAGATATACATGCAACAAATGCTTCTAAACAAACTATTGTAGAAAGGTGCGGTACTACCGCCAACTATCATGCGGTAGTTCCGATTATCTAAGTTCCGCTCATTTCATCATGAACTACGCACTTGCGAAAATGGCTAAGTCCCTAAAAAGGGTACTCTGGAAAAATCAAACCGCGCATTTTGGACCATCCGATAATCGAACTTCCGCTCTTATCATTGCGGAACTTCCGCACTCGAGAAATCGGCTAAGTCCCAAACCGGATGCTCTCGGAAAAATCAAGTCATTGGAAATCGGATCGTTCGATAATGGAACTTCCGCACGTATAACGCCGGAACTTCCGATTGTGCACAGAGAGAAAGATTTTGCTTTTAAAACCAAACTAAAAGACAATGCATGATCCTAAGTTGATCTTTTACCATCTTTGCATTTCCTTTTCATGTCTTCATTCGGACTCAGGACTAAGCCTTGAACACATCTTAGCACACACATTAGTCCCACAACACAATTGCAAATAATTGAATATAAAGTAATATGAGTATATATGAACTACACAAGTTTTATATACTCAAAGGATTTGTTTCAAAGTAATGATCCTTAATATGTGAGGAGAATGGAATATGGATCAATACTTATGAAACCACAAAATATAGAGTGAACTCCCCCTAAATGTGTGCATACACAAATGTGTAATAAGAACATATGCACATATTCAAGTTTAACTTATGGTTGAGTTCAACCTATATTTTGGATTCGAGGAATGCAACAATATATAAGATTAAGATGTCGATTGCATACCTCATTGAATTTCACCTTTATATCCAAATGAGACTACACAAGATATTACTAGATAAAAGAGTTAGTCTCATATTTGGATTTATCATTAATCACCAAAACAATCCATTAACTCATAATGGCGGGTCTGGATCTTTCACCAAGTAGCATCCGAATAAGCCTGAAGCTGTAACTAGCTGGAGTGTGGAAAGAAGAGACGGCGAGAGATAGTCCCACGAAGGTATCGCAGAACTCGAAGAAGGTGGCTGTAGTGGACCTGAGTTGGAGCAGAGACGAACTGACTCAGAATGTGGACTGGATAAGTGATATCCGGACGAGTAATAACAAGGTAGACAAGACTCCCAACAAGATGACGATAGCGAGTCGGATCAGAAAGAGGCTCGCCATCAGAGGGTCGGAGATGAACGTTGAGCTCCATGGGAGTCTCAACAAGATCACTGATCAGTGAGAGAAGCGCGGTCAAGAAGATCCTGAATATACTTCTCTTGGGACATAAAGAAACCATCTGGAGTGGAAATAACCTCAATCCCAAGGAAGTAACGAAGAGGATCAAGATCCGACATAAGGAATTGCTCACTCAGACGAGCCTTGACAAATGCAATGTACTCAGAATCATCTCCGGTGATGATCATACCATCAACATATAGAAGAAGAGTCCGACCACGAGACGAAGTGTGGACAAAAAGAGCAGGATCATGATTACTAGCTGAGAAGCCAGCAGCAGTGACCACAGAGGAAAAACGCTCAAACCAAGCAGAGGAGTTTGCTTAAGGCCATAGAGAGCGACGAAGACGCAGACCATGCCCTCAAGAACAGAATACTTAGGTGGCGGATGCATGTAGACCTCACGCAACTCGCCATTAAGAAAGACATTCTTGGCATCAAGCTAAGAAACGGACCAATGGCGAACAGACGCCACCGAAAGAAGAGTCCGGATAGTGGTCATGTGGGGCCACAGGAGCAAAAGTCTCGTCGTAGTCACGACCATGCTCCTGCTGGAAGCCACGAGCAGCAAGACGCGCCTTATAGACTCACACGTGAGACCCATCAGAGCGAGTCTTAATCTTATAGACTCACACGTGATGGGACGAGAGTGAGATGGAAAAAGAACAAGATCCCAAGTACCAGTACGCTCGAGAGTAGCAATCTCATCGGCCATAGCATGCTGCCACTCAGGGTGAGTAACAGCATCCCGGTAGGAGACAAGCTCATGGGTAGCTGCACCAGCAAAATCAAAGCGGGCAGGAGGCCGAATCGACTGACGATCGCGGAGACCGTAGCGAGGAGATGATGACCCATCAGGGGAAGATGGAGCATCAGGAGAAGATGAAACATCAGGAGAAGATGGCTCATCTGGAAGAGCCTCAATACGAGATCGATGAGTGTAAAAGAGAGTGGGAGGAGCCTGAGGAGCCGTAGGTGACGAAGCAGACGACGACAACGGCGGAGAGGCCTCAGGAGGTATATGTGGAGACTCAGTGGGACGGGTGGACGAGGGCAAGACAGAGATGCGTGTATCTGGAAAAGACAAAAAAGACAGGGACTCCACAGAGGAAACCGAAGGAGAGGCAGGACGTGGGTAGAAGGGACGAGACTCGTCAAAAGTCACATCCCGAGAAATCCGCATCCGTCGACCAACAGGTCCCAACACCGATAGCCCTTGTGCTCGATCAGATCCCGAAAAACACACTCAACAGATCGAGTCGGTTTGGTGCGCTCGAGGTGCAAGGAGAACGTAGCAAACGCAAACCAAATGAGCGAAGGCGATGTAGTCCGGAGAAAATCACAGAGACGCTCAACCGTTATCTCACCCTAAAGAGCAGAAGATGGCTGAATGTTGACGAGATATGTGGCAGTGGAAACGGCCTCGGCCCAAAAGTGTGGTGGAATAGAGGCAGCAATCATCGGGTATGAGCTGTCTCAAGGAGGTGACGATGCTTGCGCTCAGCGACACCATTCTGAGCATGAGCACTAGGACAAGAGAACTGAGCGAGGGTGCCTTGCTCAGCAAGAAAGCTGCGCAGATAACGAGAGAGGTACTCGCCAGCAGAGTCAGCACGAATGATACGAATAGGAGTGGAAAACTGTGTGTGAACCATTGTAGCAAATTGTTTATAGATAGACAAGGCCTCACTACGAGAAGACATAAAATATATCCAAGTGTGACGAGAGAAGTCATCTAAAAATGATATAATATCGATAGCCCCCTTTCGAAAGGAAGGGAGCCAGACCCCAAAATCTGAATGAATAAGATCAAATGGTCGCTGAGACACAGACTCACTATGAGAATAGGAAGTCGAACTGCTTCCCTAACTTACACTACGACAATCTAAAGATACGCCTCCGAGACGGACCCTTAAGACCACGACGGACTAAAGATGACAAACGAGATCCACACAGATGACCAAGACGGTGATGCCACTGCTGTAAAGAGCTGGTAGATGGAGTGGTAGAAGCGGAAAGACTGGCGGCGACGGTGGGCAGCGGAAGGAAGGTGAAGCCAGTTAAGCTCCCAGAGACGCTGTGAGTCAAGGCGCCGAGGGCCGGAACCAACCAGAGCCCCCGTGTGGTGGTCTTGAACACAACAAAAGTCAGAGTCAAGAATGACCCGACAACCAAGGTCAGTAATCTGTCCAGCAGAAAGAAACTGCATGGTTAGGCGAGGAACATGAGTAATAGAATGAACATGAAATGATGAGTTGCTAAGGGGTCCTCGACCAGAGACAGAAAGAGAGGTACCATCAGCAGTAAGAACACTGACATGGGAATCAAGAGGTGTAATGAAAGACAAAGTGGAAGAATCAGAAGTCGTGTGAAATGATGCTCCTGAATCTAGAATCCATGGGGAGGTGCCTGACTGTGTAGGAGGTGGTTTCTTATTGCCCAAGAGTCGAGCGTAACTCGCAGAACTGCCGAGGAGAACACGGCGGCAAGCGACGCGTCAAGTCCGCTATCTCCCCGCTCGAGCGAGAGAAAGAGAAGAGTCGATGCAGACGTCGATGTAGATGCACCAGTGCCAGTGTTAGGAGAAGAACGACGTGAAAGATGTCGCTGCTTCTTATAGCACTGGGACTCAATGTGGCTGACCTTGTCGCAGTAGGAGCATCGAGGACGACCACCGCCAGATGGAGGGTGGCGACCGCCACCGTGGCACCACGGAGGAGGCGATGTAATGGCGTGGAGCAGTCGGTGTAGCAGGTGGATGAGCGGTAAGCACGGAGGGGAGTGGCATCAGACCAGCACCACTTAGGCGAGTCTCCTCTGCACATATCTCTGTAAGAGCCTCCAGAAGAGTGTCACGAGGGTGGCGTGTAAGAAGCTGGGCACGCCTCTGCTCGAACTCAGGATGAAGGCGAGTAAGGAACTCATAGATACACTGAAACCTGTGTCAAGACGCATACAACCAGCAAAGACGAACAGAGCGCGCGGCCAAGAAGGCGAAGAGAGTCCGGTGACGCCGACATGCAGAACTTTGAGCATAGAAGGCGCCAACGAGAGCATCACCCGTCAAGAGAGTGCTCCTAGCGAACCATCGCGAGAGGGCATCTCCGGAGGGTTCGTAGCGTTGACGAAGGTGAGTCCACATCCGACGGTACCAAGAAAGTCCCACAACCTCGTAAGAGAATCGAGGTCGACACCGGCGATGAAGACAACAAAGCACTGACCGGCCGTCGTCGCACCACTGAGTGTAGGCGGTCAATCGATCCATGTAGAAATCCAGAGCCTCTTGGTAGACATGGGCAGCCTTCTCATCGCAAGGCTGCGACCTCGGCAAAGACCTTGTCACCGTCTGAGGCGGCAAGAATCGACGAGATTCCGTCGGAGGAGTAGGGCAAGGTGGGCAGGTGACATCGCTAGAGAGGACGCCCAGAGACGAAGACCACGCATCTGGATGCGCATGTGAGACACAAAGTCGGTGTAATTAACACCATCGAAGATCACCAGGCAGCGAGGGAGGGAAACGGTGCCCATTGGTAGGCGGCGTTGGGGCGCGTGGCGACCAAGGTAACGTAGTCTAACAGACGGCGCTAGACGGCGCGGCGGTTACACCGACGTTTTTTTTAATCGCACAATCGACCCGACTGTTTTTAACGGGCCAGCCCACGCGCAAACGCAGCAAGCGGCAAGTGCTCCACGCGCACACGCAAGGGCAGGGGAACCCTAATCACCCTGCTGACGGCGGCGGCGGCAGCAAGCGGCGACGAGGTGGCGGCGACAGTGTAACACCCCAGCCCAACATTGAGCTTAGAATGCCACTAAACTACTATAACCATCTAATTTACATCAACTTACTATAAAATTTCAGCAAGCATAACAACATTAAAACCCATCCACGGGTCGCATTAACACAAGCATAACACTATAACTATCATAGATAAATTAGACCTAGGAGCATAGCAAAATAATAAACCAAGATTAACATAAACCAAGCATCTATGGTTATTCAATACCATCATGTCCTAGATATAAATATTCATGTTATTCTAAAAGTTTCTCATGTCCAATGAATCAAATAATTGGGTGAAGTGCATGATTCCAAGTCGCTAGCCCTTCCCGAGTAAAACGTCATCCTTTGGTCACCTAAAGACAACAATAGAGCAAGAATGAGTCCAAGACTCAGGCAAATACATAATAAAGCCATAAACAATAGTTTATTAACCATAATCAAAGTTATCATCATCATCCATTTAGTTAATGCCATTGTCATTCTCAAACAAACAAGCCACATTCTATATAGGTAAAGTTGCACAATTTAACAATTTACTTAGATATGCGATGCACCAACATGTTCATGCTCATATGCATCTCATCACCGATACCCAGATAGCGGAGTGTTCACCCGTCGATGACACACTCTATCCTTCACTCCGTGAAGTCCCCACCAAAGTAGGATTTTATCTAGAGCTCTCCTGACTAGTCATGTATCTTTCTCACCGACCTCACCTAATAGTTACATGACTTTCTCACCGACTGCTCATGCAATCCTCGTCATGATGAATGTAAATGATGCGACATCTTTATTTATTCATCAACATAGTCCATCTCATTAACTCAATATCTCATCCTCATTATCTCAATATCATAATCTCATTCACTCAAGGTCATCAATATCATGTATAAGAATAAGCTGAACAAAAGCATAATAAATAGCATGATAAGTAACAAAAATGATCATGGTGAACAACCCATTGTTCACCACTCTACCATGTACTTGCCTTCCGCTTGTGACGAGTTAGGAGGCAACGACATAATTTCTCCACTCCGCCCCACCGCCTACACAAATATTTAGTGAAATAAGAAAAATAAGTCATGATGTGGCTACAAGCGTTTTACCATAACCTCTATCTAATCAACATAACCAAAAACTCAAAATGACGAATTAACTAATTAGCCAATATCGCCCTTCCGATCAAGAAGACGAGAAAAATCTTAATTAAATATCCAGTAACTCAATTACTTGAAACTAGTGTTCAAATACTCTTAAAGTAACAGACTACGAAATTCTAGTTGGTGGAATCCTTTGATTCGCCAAAACAAAGGCCTAAACAACGATTGAAAACACTAATGATATCCGCCTAGATTTGAGCAGTGGTAAAGAAAATGACTTAACTTTTATTCTCTTGATCCAATGGAGGTGATCTTTATCAACTTGGAAAGATAATTTAAAGGGCTACAATAACCTATTTGGGTGGGAGTTCAATCGATCAGAACTAGATCAAAACCGACGAGCAACCGGTCTCCAAAATCTCGATGCAGACGAGTAGTGTGCGGTTAAAAATTCATATCTCCTAAACTACAGGTGGAATCTCGTGATCTCGGTGCAAAAGAAAGCTAAGGAAACCAGAACATAACTCTAGGAGACGAAACCCGAGATTCGGCCTCTAAGTAATTCATAATGGCCCGACAAGAAAATCTGTCAAAACACATCACTATCCAGATCGCGGTAAAACTACCATATCTCCTAAACCGTAACTCCAAATCAAATGATCTCGGTGCCTAAAGAAAGCTAAGATCAAGGGCTACAACTTTCTAAGAGTGGGAAGATCGAAAACGTCTGGAACTTACCCAACTCGACGAACAAGTCCGACGACGAGGGAGGAGGGTGGCGGCGGTTGGAGAGGGAGGAGGGTGGCTTGGGGAGGAGAGGGGAGAGAGAGGATAGGCTAGGGTTTGGGGATGAGGAAAAACCTCCCTTGGTTGGCCCTCTCATGGGCCCTCTCTGGTGCGCCCGAGCCTAGGTTGTCGGAAGATCATTGAAAACCCCGCCGATTCAGATTTTCCCATTAGCTCCTTCCAAACTTGTTCTAATACGCCGATTTACTTTGGGGTATTACAGACGAGATCACCCGAGCGACGACCTTGAGGTGTCGGCGAGCGGTCGGCAAGACGGCTGGTCGATGAGTCGGCAACAGCAATGAGGCGGTGGCGACGAGCTCGAGGCGTCGGCGATGGCGGCCGAGCGTCGGAGCTCGGAGGCGCCGACGACGGAGCCGAGCTCCACGGCGTCGACGATGGGAGCAGAGCTTCGCGCGAGTCCGATCGGCGAGTTCTGGGCGTCGGCGACGGGAGCCGAGCTCTTGGCGGCAGACCCGATCGGCGGAGAAGGAGACCCGAGCGGAAGCAGAGGGAAGCCGGCAGCGTCAACGGAGAAGGAGAAGCCCGAGCGGCACTAGCAGCGGCTAGGGCAGAGGAGGTGAAGCCGGCGGCAACGACTAGGGCAGAGGACGAGTTGCGCGTCCGGAAGAGGTAACCCTAATGGGTTCTGATACCATGTTAGGAATAGCAAGTTGTATTCTCAGGGGCCAATGGGCCAGTATATATAGACAAGTACAAAAGGTAAATATACAAATAACCCCTCATAACAATAGAAAATAACACAACTATACATATATCTCTAACAGAGTTAACCAATAACTTTGCTTCATTATGCATCCAGGATCTTCACACTGACGAGAATGGATTGCAACATTCCGGGGGATACCCTTCACTATATCAGCTGGTCCATGTAGATCTTCAATTCCCAATGCAGACATTAAGTGAGCAACTCATTGGACATGCTGATTCCAATCGTTGATGTGCTAAAACACATGCTAGGTGGCTGTACAATTTCGTCTTACATCTTGTTATGCCCATTTCAAGTGTTGCTAAATGTCAGCAGAGTTTTGAACGAACTTAATATATAAACGCAAATTTTGACTAGTCTTTGTGCAAAGAATTTATTTTACTATGTAAATTATTTTGCAACAAGCAAAAGATCTTCCTGCACACAGTACACAGTTCTGTGTTAGGCAGGAGAGCTGGGATGACTCAGTTTTCTTACCCTTTGTTCAGTTAACCATTGTTACTCCAATATGCACATGGACAGTAAATTACAGGTAGCTGTTTCTGAGGACCAGTTGTCTCGTTGCTAGCACATTAATATCTTTACTAGAAGAGCCGATACCTTGCTTCATTGGAGAGTTAGCATGAGGATCGGTGCATCGATTTCTTTCTTGTGGAGCTCCTTTTGCCTGTCCCGCATCTTATGGTTCTCACCTGTAACAGTTCGCCAGAAGCAACGTTTGTTTGGATTATGTTTCTTTGCGGCACGGCTGTGGCCATTTGACGTTGCCCCGGGAGGAAGGCGAATGAAGGGATGTTGACGTTATGCTTTTTCCGTCAATGACCTTGAAATTAGGAGGTGCCTTCTGAGAACTGAACACCATTTTGCCTTGCTCGCACAAACAAGGGTAAATAAACTCTTTGATTATTAGCTTTTGTCAACCTTCATTGATGGTTTAGCCCGGAAGCCGGATGTGCCTAAAAAGTGGCATACTTTGTTTCCTCCGGTTTGGTAGATTCAGCAATAAAGGCCTGATATTTGAGATCCGGCAAGGGGATGAAACCTTTGGCTTAATTTCTGCACTTATTTATTTATTGGAATGAAGACATAGGCAAAACTATCAAAGGCTCGAGAGAACTGAAACTTGTAGTAGCCTATATTTTAGATATATAATGTACAGTTGTGATCTTTTGCCATGTTCAAGCAACCAGCAGTCGGCACGGTCACGTTTAGTATGCACTATGCAGCCTTTAAGCAAAGAGGGTACATCTATACTGGTGCTCTTTTGGTGAGTTCAAGCAACCGGCCATTTGCACCCACGTTTGGGGAGAAATATTTAACATACGGTGCTTACCTGTGTGTGTTTTAGTGGATGGTACTGTCTCTGTTGCTACTAAAATACTTGACATTTTGGAATTTGGACATTGACATTATTTTCAATGTACACATTTAGTAAAATTTTTTGTAGTAATATGTTAATAAAACTCACTAGAAAAGTAAAAATATAACATTATAGAAGAACTTCCGATGGTAAATCTACCAATACTGTTTTTTTTTTTTGCATCAAATCTGTTATTTATTTATTTTTATCAGTAGCTGAAGTAAAAAAAAAAGCATGTAATACAAATATCTATGGATTGATATTTTTTTCTACTCGGGTTTGTTCCTAAACCGGTGTGTGGAGTGGTCGAACAAAAAACAAACTGGTCCTGGACAGGATCGGTGGTAGCTTGGGCGGGGGATCTGGGATGTAGATTTTCCGCTTAGTTGACTGGTAAGGGTTGTTTGCCCAATCTTGAAGGCCAGTAATGACACCATACTCATATTTTTTTTTTTTGTAAGTTGGTCTAATCTCTTAATAGAATCCTGAATTCGCCACTTGCCAGAAGATTGACGTATGTATGTCATCCATGTCATGCTAAAGGGTGATGAGATTTGGCAATTTGACGGCGCAAATTCTCTTGGGACGAGCATACGAGGGTGTACGAACGGTGGTAATCTATCAAGCTCTTTCGTAACACAGGGAATTTCGTCCCGTGTAGGCCAGACATCCACTTCAAAACCCTCCCTGAAGAAAGTGGAAACAAACAGAAGAAACAAATTCATACCAAAAAGCCCCCCCGCTGCAGCCAAACCACCACAAACAACGAACAGCCCTGCGGCAAAGCTCCGTCCGAGACTCCGAGTCCGACCCAAACCAGAAGCCCCGGAGAAACCCTACCAAACTCTCCTCCATTTTCCTCCCATTTCCTTCGTGCCGTCCGCCTCCGCCTCCGCCGCCCCGTCCCCGCCTCTCCGCGCCACCCTCCCTCCTCGCCTCGCCTCCCCTCCCCTAGCCGCCTTCCCTTCCCAAGGGGCGCAGCCGCAGAGCGCCTCGCCCCATGGCCGCCTCTCTCGTCCACGCCGTCTCCTCCCCACTCCCCAGCCACAGCCCGCCCGCCCGCGCGGCCTTCCACCCCCTCGCCTCCTCCCCATTCGTCCGCCTCGCGCGCTCCTCCTCCTCCCACCGCCTCCACGCCCCGCTCCGGGCGCTCTCGGCCGGTCCCCGTCTCGCCGCCGGAGGGGGCGCACCCCGCGTTCGCCGCGTCGTCGCCGCCTTAGCGGGGGAGGAATCCGTGAGTAGTCGCCCACCCCGAGATTCTGCTGTTTCCGGTGGCGATGTCCTGTGAGGCGTTTCTTCTGTTCCTGTATATCTGATCTTCGTGGTTTTGGACTCTTAGTTGGTCGTCTCACTTTTTTTTTCTGTTCGTGATGCGCGGCTGAGATAATCTTGGTGCGCTTTTACAATTTTTTGTTGCGTCAAGTGCTTTGTTTGACTATTCTGAATGTAATGCGTGGAGTAATCTTCTTCGTTTTCTTCCTCTCTTTGTCATCGGTCGATCCTTGTCGGTATGGTCATGTTGCTTTCTGTTAGTTCGTTACTTGAGGTGTTTCGGTCAATTCTTTGTGGTAAATTCCATGTTTTTGTGTGTTGCTCACATTATCTGTCTAAAGTTCACAATTTATCTGATCAAGTTTGTCCTCTGAATTCAGAGGGGCTCAGAATTGGGTGATGACAAGGAAAAGGCGAAGGAGGAGATAAAGCCCGAGGAGGCTCAGGAAGTATGGAGCGAAATGCTCAAGCAGTTCAAGGTCGAGGCCCTCCGAATGCAGGCCATGACAATGAAGGCATATGCTGTGTACTCTAAGAGGACGAGGGAGGTGCTGTTTGAGGCCTCAGAGAAGCTGAGGATCCAGGCAGACAAAGCGCAGAAGGACCTGAGCGTGATCGCCGCAGAGGTTGGTGAGGAGGGACAAGAATATCTAAAGTTAGCAGCTCAGAACTCTCCAGACTCTCTGAATGATATCACAGAGACGTTCAGGGCTCTTGGCAAGTTAAATGGGCTATCAGACTATCAGGATTATCATGTGGGCATTCCCTTTGGTATGTAAATGCAATATATTGGTACAATTTCCAATGACAATTAATTCCCACGCTGGGAGTTTACAAACATGTAATACATCGAGAAAATGGCTTTGGTAGATCATCCAATGTATTGACAATTTGCTGTTGCCTTGTTATGTAAGGGGTGAACAGTAGTTCATGAACCTGCTTTATTTCTTGTAGGTACCTTTCTTACCGTAGGGGGTTTCCTGAACTTCATGCTTACTGGAAGTATATCTGCAATTCGCTTTGGTTTTGTTTTTGGCTTTGCACTGTTGGCTCTGGCTATCTCAAGTTTGAGATCACAAAGAGCAGGTGGTCGTCGGCCTCGTCTTCTGCTGAAAGGGCAAGCTGGTTAGTCCATTTCTTCTCACCATCTTTTTCTTGCTTGAGTTCGTTTCTGCCTTTTCATTGCTGAAGTGGTATAGGAGTAGCATACCCAATACCCATGGTCTATAACTTGCATAAATACGGATCCTGTGTATTCTTATGTGATATGTTCGTAACGTTTGTGACCTCAACCAAAACAGAATGAAGAAAGATAAAAGTAAAATAGAAGGAGTTAGTTTGTGATGCATTGAGTGCAGAGCATTACAAATCCAAAAACCTATTTGTTCTGTCTATTTAGGACTTATTTGGTTTTGTACGCTTATTTATATTGAGTTTTATCCTCTCAAATGACCACTAACATACCACAATTTTGACAAACATAGCTTACTGAATGGTTCCTTTTTGTATATAAAATCCTGTACTGTCGATAAAAGTTCCAAATCTAATGTTTTAATAGCTTTTATTGTTTAGTGAGGTGATATGAATCCATTGTTCCATTATGCATACTACTCAGATGATCGGATCTGGCATAATTCCACAAAAAGTAAATTCAGCGACTGCTTCTAGATATGAATTGTTTCGTAGGGTCATTGCAATAAGGACTGAACTTTCATGTATGCCACAGATAAAGTAATAGAAGAGCATTTTCATTAGACTTTTGATGTGGAGCATCTAAATTTGGTAGCTTCTGATGAATATGATCAGAATCAGATTAGTTCAAACTAACTCTAAACAGGGTTGCAGCATGATATTGTTGACGACTATTAACATGTCTGACTTCTAGTTTTTTTCTGACTGGAATTTAAGGATTGCTCTTGTGCTTTGTCCAAACTTGACCTACCATTTAGTACCCAACTTTAGTATTGTGGTTTTGAACTAGATTAAAGTTTTATGTTACGACAGTTAACTGAGTCCATTGCTAATTCCTGACAATTTCCATATTTATTAACAAAAATTGCTGTTTTTCTATATGGTAGTTTATTAGACCAGACTTCAATGATGATATTTTTGAATGTCTTAAGACATAAAAATATTGGTCCTAGGCACATTGCATCCGAGCTTCCAACTGCTTCAAATTGAACATGCAATGTACTTCTAGTATGATTTCATATTTGTGATTGTTTACATTAACCTGTATTGACTCCTGAACAATATTGAGGCTCAATTTATCATCACGGGTTGAATAATGAACTAAAGGTTTAGCTATCAAATTTTTATTAGAACTCTGATATATCATTGGTTTTTTATCCTTTTAACTTGCAATTTTCTTGACATGTTTGATTGGTGGCATGCAGCAATTGCAAGTGTCATCTTCTTCAGGGAATTATCAATTTTCTTCCAGGTAAAGTTTCTAGCTTTGTCGGTAATTGTATTGCTAAACTATGGTGTTCTCCCTTTGTTTTCACCGTCATGGTTTAATTTGACTTTTTTTCTTTGTGTAGTATGGGTGGTTTCCGAATATTTTTGTGGTCCTACTCAGGTTGGTATACGTTTAACCTTTGTTCTTGTTTGGAGTATTCCCATTCTAGACTCCCAGAAACATATTGTGATATATAAACAGTTACATATTTATGGTGCATTTACCGCACGACTGCACAAAAATGGCTTGTTTTTGCGGCTATAAGGATTGATCAATTTGGTAAACATAATTTTCCTTTGCGGATGTAATGATTTTCCCACCCATATGCATTTGACTTTTCTGTCAAGCCATGATTTTGTGATAGATCACCTCTTATTTACCGCACACCGCAGCCCATAGTTCTTCCCAAAATCATATTAATCGCCTGTGCTGCAGACTAACATGTAAGTGTGGTAGTTCTTCGTTAATGTGTTTGAAATTCCTTTTTTTTTGTTGAACTAGCAGGGTGACCCACTCATTTGCGCGGCTAGATTTATTTCAAAGTTTAGATAAATGCTTAAGAATATATTTGTGTATCCTGTAGATTATTTAGATTTTTAAGATATCCTAAACATCAAAAATGACAATAGAAGTTTGAAGGAAATTACAACCCGAGCAACATAATTGAATTATGTGCTTTGATGGAAGAAAATCACTTAGCATGATAAGTTATTGGGGTTCTTAGAAACTAACTACTCTTCATAACGCATAGATCATGTAGCTGCATGCCTCTATTCTTACTCTGTTAGTTTTTTCTTCTAAATTGTATACATAAACATGTGTCTCTATTCAATCTTAAGCAATACATTGATTATATATGCAATAAATTATCTTATTAGTTTACATACGCATACACCGATGTACCATGAGCGGCCTACCTTGAACTTATCTTCCTTCACACGTCGGTTGTCATACCAAACCATGTGGCTTCTATCTCTTCTCGTCGTCACAACTTTTTTGCTTCTACCTCCAACAGTAAGCTCAAATCTTGATTGATCTGTCTTAGCTGCTACTTCTTCCAATGTAATACTGTATCATATAGTTATCTTCTACTTCAACCATTGCGACATCAATACGCATACACATGTAACAGTCGCTGATCCCAGCTGGGGACACGTGTCATGCCCTCTTCGGTAACTCCGAGCATATTCTCTACGACTACGTCATCTCTACTCCAAGCTTTTTGCTCCTTTGTTTCTGTACGTCTGTGCTTATATTTGTACGGATGCATGCATGTACATACGCATACATGATGTTATACATGTTTGACGTCCTTCTCTCATGTCGGTCATTCCTCTTCTTCGATGTTGGCCAACTCAACGTTGTGGCTTCCTCACTAACCATGACGACCTCCCATTTTCGCTAACGTCAGCATGTCTGCTTTAGTTGTTATCTAGCGATATGAAGAATCTTTTCGCTATCGCCGGCGACGTGTTCCTAGTTGTTATCTAGCGATATGAAGAATCTTTTCGCCGAGCAGTAGAATAAAATGATTATATGAGTCATTTATCATCAATTCAAAATCCAATCATCTTGATTATATGGGGACGTTTGGCTTGAGCCGGCTCGAGCTCGGCTCAAACTTGATGGCACACTCTTAGCCGCCCAATGGCCCCATATCGTCCATAGCTTATCTTCAATGCAAAGCTTAATCTCCTCTCTGTCAGGGCTTCGTCATCATCGATCTTCTTTGGCCACTAACTTTTTCAACAGTGCCGACACTCACCACTTGTTATCACGACCTTTAGCTCTTTCAACACTAGACTTTCTCTTCAATAGCTCCGGCGAGCAGCACAACATTGTCTTCATCTTTGTCGTCGTCACCTCGGCTCTTCGCTTTCCTACGAGTCAATGTCTTCTTGCAAGACAGATCGATGTCATTACATTCTTTCATGGTCTCCTCCGACACCATTCGTGCTATCCTCATTATAACTTCTATATTTTAATCAAAATTTTAGTTATTTTTATTTCATGGGAAGCAACAATAGAAACACGTGACCTTGTGAGCGAACGTGTTGCTTTTTTTTTTGTGTGTATCCTCTGACATCATTTGTGCCATACTCGTTACAACTTTTATTTTTATTCAACATTCTAGTTATTTTTATTGGAGTTTGTATACGACTCAAATTACTAAATTTATTTAATTTATTCTGAATTTTAGTTATTTACAAACTTTTACTTTGGAATTCATAAGGAAAGCAAATTACAAATTTTCTTATATTTTTATTGCGAATTTCAGTTCTTTTTTCTTTGGAATTCGTTTCTGAATCTAATTTCTATTTTTTGTTTCTGAATCTAATTTCTATTTTTTCTTTAGTTTTTATTCTGAATTGCAGTTATTTAGGATTTTACTTTGGAATTCATATGGAAATCAAATTGCTAATTTTATTTTATTTTTATTCTGAATGTTCGCTATTTTTTGTTGAATTTTATATACAAATCTAATTGTCGATTATTGTTTTATTTTTTTTATTCTGAATTATAATTGTTGGAATTCGTATTGATATCAAATTGCTTATTTTATTTTATTTTATTTTTTATTCCGAATTTCAGTTTTTGTTGGATTTTGTATATAAATCTAATTTCCAATTTTTGTTTATTTTTTATTCTAAATTATAATTATTTAAGGATTTTACTTATAAATTCGTATGGAAATCAAATTGCTAATGTCATTTTAATGACATTGTCCTCGCTTTCGTCGCGGTCGCCTCAACTTATCGCTAACCCCAAAGGTCAATGTCTTCTTGCATGATAGATCGATGCCATTGCACTCTTTCGTGGTCTCTTCCGACACCATTCTTCTTGTTATAATTTTTATTTTTTTAATCAAAATTTCAGATGTTTTTTATTTTTATTCCATAGAAAGCAACAATATAAACACGTGGCCTTGTGAACAAACGTGGTGGCATCATCTGTAAATCTTGTACAGTAAGACACATCACACATTTAAAGAAACATTCATCACATTTTGACTCGATAATAGTGTAAATCTTGTGCAATAAGACACATGCAATTTATAGTAGGGAAACACAAGGAACACAAAAATCAAATAATCTATCCTACTAGTCCAGCCTAAGTAATCGTCAGCTTACAATTCACATTTGTCAGATATAACACTAGCAGTTGTGTGAAATCAAGAAAAACACTATAAGGTGATATCTTTTATATTATTAAAGCAGAGTCAAAAGAAGTCACCACGTTCATTCTCAAGGTCTAGAAATTCTCGCATTAATCGGTGAAAAAATAGAAAAAATCTATACCATCAATCGTGGTGGGTCTAGATTATAACGGTCTATATTAAATAAAATAAAATCAGAAATTTAATTTT
Organism: Hsuehochloa calcarea; assembly: GCA_036346395.1. Lineage (NCBI taxonomy): Eukaryota > Viridiplantae > Streptophyta > Magnoliopsida > Poales > Poaceae > Hsuehochloa > Hsuehochloa calcarea. The sequence goes on along the minus strand of CM070594.1, from coordinate 70,970,275 downwards.
CATATAAATTCCTAAGTAAAAGTGTCTATGTCATGTACAATAAAAATAAAATAAAATCAGCAATTTGATTTCCACACAGACTTCTAAGTAAAATACCTAAATAAGTAGAATTTGGAATATAAAAAAATTGGAATTTAGATTTGTATTACAAATTTCAATAATTATAATTCAGAATAAGAATTAAACAATAATTGGCAATTAAATTTGTATACAAAATCTAGCAAAAAAAACTAAAATTCGGAATAAAACTAAAATAAAATAAGAAATTTGATTTCAATACGAATTCCATAGTAAAATCTCTAAATAGCTGTAATTTGGAATAAAAATTAATGAAAAAATAGCAATTGGATTTGAATACGAATTAGAAGGAAAAGAACTGAAATTCAGAATAATTTTTTATTCAAAATTTCAGTTGTTTTTTATTTTTATTCCATATAAAGCAACAATGGAAACATGTGGCCTTGTGAACAAATATGGTGGTTTCTTTTGTGTCCCATTCGACACCATTCGCGCCATCCTCGTTATTACTTTTATTTTTATTTAACATTTTAGTTTTTTTTGGAGTTCGTATAAAAATCAAATTTCTAAATATATTTAATTTATTCTAAATTTTAGCTATTTTGGGATTTTATTTTTGAATACATATGAAAATAAAATTAAAAATTTTCTTTTACTTTTATTCCGAATTTTTATTCTTTATTCTTGTAATTTGTATTCGAATCCAATTACTATTTTTCCCTTTTATTTTTATTCCAAATTACGGTTATTCCGGGATTTTACTTTGGAATTCGTATTGAAATTAAATTGCTTATTTTATTTTTATTCCGAATTTTAGTTTTTTTGTTTGATTCGTATACAAATATAATTGTGAATTATTGTTTAATTCTTATTCTGAATTATAATTATTGGAATTCGTAATACAAATCTAAATTCCAAATTTTGTTTTTTTAATATATTCCAAATTCTACCTATTTATGTATTTTTCTTTGGAATCCGTGTGGAAATCAAATTGCTGATTTTATTTTATTTTTATTTCGAATTTTAGTTTTATTGTACTTGACATACTCTTTTACTGAGGAATTTATATGAAAATCAATTTTTTATTTTATTTTAATTTATATTTTATTTCAAATTTCAGTTTTATTGTACTTCACATGAACTCTTTCTTTTAATCTAGACCGTTATAATCTGGATCCACCATGATCGATGGTGTAGATTATTTTCTTTTTTCACCGATTAATGTGGGAATTTCTAGCCCTTCGTGATGACTTCTTTTGACCCTGCTTTAATAATATAATAGATATCACCTTATAGTGTTTTTCTTGATTTCACACAACTGCTAGTGTTATATCTGAAAACTGTGAATTGTAAGCTGACGATTACTTAGGCTGGATTGGTAGGATAGATTATTTGATTTTTGTGTTCCTCAGTTTCCCTACTATAAATTGCATGTGTCTTATTGTACAAGATTTACACTGTTATCGAGTCAAAATGTGATGAATGTTTCTTTAAATGCATCATCTGTATGATAGTTGATGGAAAGCATTAGACAAAACAAAGTGATATCAGGAATCATAGTTGGCCATATACTATTCCCCAGAAACTTAAACGTCTTGTATCTTAAATACTAGATTTCGTGGTGGAGTTTTTCTTTTAATAATTAAGCTGACTCTCTCTCTGTGTTTTCTTTTGTTTAGGGGTCATGTTACAGTCCATTTTAAAATGAAACAAAAAGTTATAGATGTATGAGAAACATCATCACTAAGTAATTTTGAATTGTGCTGCAGTGGAATGGTGTCAGCCTTTTACATTCATCGCATTGTGACCGGTGGCCACAAAGGTCCAAGCAGCGAGGGTGATTCACAGAACTAATGGTAACACTCGACATTGATTTACATAAAGATCTTTCAGCTCTATGCCCTTTCCCAAGTACATGTACAAATAGTACTATTACAGTCTATGCACTTTGATTGCTGAACTAGTTATATGCTATGGGTACCCTTAAATGATTGAAGTCAATTACCTTTCATCTCACGGCATGACACTTCTAGGTTATACACTACTGAGATGAATCAGATCACTGAAACTTGGGTTTGCGAGATTGAGTGTGGCCTCAGCTTGTTTGTAGTCTCAAGTGGCTCTGGACGGTGACGGTTGGATTCAGAAGACTTGCCTGCATACTTTCCCCGCACTGTTCCACTCCTTTGTTCTTTTCCTCATGTAATATAGATGCTGGCCTGGAACAACAATAAGAAATGGCCCTCGAAGGTCATAAGATGTACCTAGCTGTTTATTATTTCTGTTGTTTATTGCATGCTTCGTAGTTGTGCTGTAACTGTTAACAGTATTCGTTTCAGTGGGTCGTTGTTTGGCCTTAATTAAATCTAGTGGATGCTAGTATATACATCCACAACATTGATAATCATATTCATACAATTTATGCATACAACATTAAATAAATGACATTAAACTTAAACGCTTATGTAACAAATTTATATTACACGGCCGACCGGTCAAATTAAAGTTCAAGTATCAAATATAACAGTGGAAGCATAACAATTAAAATTCAAAAGTTCAACAGTGTGTTCATTCGTACCCTCATACGATCGATTAGGATAAGACCATAGTAAGATCTGTCACCATATCTCTCTGTACCGGGTGCGAAGAATGTCGTTCAGTATTGGCTTATCCTCTTACTCTGATCAATAATTTAAGTAAGATACATAATATAAATACAAGACTCTTAGATTTGTAATGTATTGCAACATAATATAAATACTAGACTATAGAAGAGTGAGGTTTTACACGATTAAATTGTTTTCAGCATTAAGTGAGTTTAATTTGCAATATCGATATATAAGTTGATAGACAATGAAATAGCATGTATGTAACCTAACAATAGTAAAATCACAAACTTGCTCGGTTGTGATCATTATTTCATTTCCATCCATAGACATAGCAAACACATCATAATCCATCCCACTATTTTTCAACAAACTATTTTTGCAAAAGTAAACACTATACTTGATGAAACTGCACTAAGCACACTCATGTCCGTGAGCACGGCTATTTAAATAGATTTACACTATGCAGATGTGTACAACTTTACACACATGATATACGGTCTCTAGTTTATTCAGTATCCGTCAATATCACCACACACAACATTATAATATGCGGTCTAGAGTTTATAACAACATTTACATTACCTAGTCCTAACCTTGTACTAGCTTGATAAATGCTAAACCCTCACATCACCTGGGTTACTCCCGTTTCAGTGAGACATTCGTCATTGTATCGACAAGCTTTGGTCCCGACACATTGGTGAAGGAAGCCCCTTCGAACAACCCTTCATAGATTGCTTGTACTTAGCACATCTGGTTGTACTCTTAGGCTTAGATTGGCACACCAAAGTTTAGTTCTTAATTGATCCGGACTAGAATCTCCCCTACATGCGAGAACACACTATCACATTTTTCAGTTTATATTATAACTCGCGCGCATATGGTTGTACTCTTAGGCTTTTTATTTTCACTTTTATACCAAACTAACAGAGGTCACCCCTCCGGTTCAACGTTTCAAAATCCTCCAAATCCATACACAAAATTTTCCAATTGTTCAAATTTAGTGAAATCTAGAGCTCAGCTAAGCATCTATTCGACATTTGTAATCGAAATACCCAAATTGACACCATCTATTGCCTAAACCATATTTTAAAGGTTACAACAGTAAAATCAACTTGACAAGGAGAAACCATGCACACAATAGGAATTTGACTACCACTACCTGCAAATATAACAATTTTAGCCAAACCTACATGTATGCACAATAGATTTTGCAAAACGATATGCAATAATTGAAATAATGGGATTAACATGGTCAAAGGAGGCTCTTGCCTTACTCTGGTTGCTCAAAGAATGAGGGTGCTTGATCGTCAAATATCTTGTTCGTGTTTCCGATGTCTATTCGAAAGAATCGAAAATAAATCATAAATAGTAAAATAAATCCAACAACAACCAAATCCAAATATTTTTGCATATTAAGACAAATAATGATTTTAGATAAATTTAGAAAAAATAATCATCCAATTTGGAGTTCATATGCAAAAGTTATTAGCGTTTGAATTAGGTTCGGTTTGAAAAATCCTGAAAATAAGAAAATGGTGACGTCGAAAGTGTATTTTCTAAAGTTTACGCTTTCCGATAGAGAAAGCGTATTTCCTTTGAACTAAAAGCGACTTTTCTATTCCCCCATTTTTCTGAAAATTATTTTCTTACATGTGGGGGCCCTACATGTTAGTCTCTCGGTTTTTAATTCCTAATTTTATTTAAGAAAACAATGATGGTCTCACATGTCATAGACTCATTAGTTATTAACTAAATAATTAAACCTAATTAGATTTTAATCCTGAGTTAACCTTCTGACAAGTGGGGTCGACTTGTCCGCCTTTGGTTTTTGAACACGTTTTATTAGTGAAAACAATACGTGGGTCCCACATGTTAGCGAATCATGTACTAAAACATGTTTAAATTAGATTTTTTAATTATTTTTTGACAGGTCCCACATGTCAGTGACTAGTTACACTTAACCACTATAATTATCGCTAAGCTAATACTAACCACGAGTGGGACCCACTGTCAGTGAGAGAGAGAGACAGGGAGAAGAACAGAGATGCGCGTGGCCGAGCGAGAAGGCAAGCTCACCGATGGCGAATGGCGCGATGAACGGCGACGTTGAGCGGCAGAACGAAAAGAGGGTTGCATGGAGATGCTTTGGGTGGCGACGGCGACGAAAGAGGTGGCTAAAGACAGCGCTACGGCGGCGAGAAGCGGCGAAGGCGCTCGACCTCACAGTGGCTTTCGCGAGGGAGACATCTCCTGGGCTAATGGCTTCGTGCACTAGACTCAGTGGGTCTAGGAGATGCTAACAGGCTGGGCATGGAGACCTAGGGTCGTCGGAGGCGAGCTGACGGCGTTTTCCACGGTGGCACCATGGACAGAGCTAGCGGATGGAGTAAACTACTTGCCCAAGGCGAACAAAAGAGCACATAAGGTTTAGGGGCTCACCACGATTATGAAGGTGACATTGATGAGGTCGGAGATGACTTGGGGTGGTTTGATGGCGACGAGCAGTGGCGGCGCAAAGAGGTAGGTGCACATCAGCTTGCATGCACGCCGATGATGGAAAAGGACGAAAGAATTGACCGATGACTCGTCGGGTTGGCAAAAGTCAATGGAAATGGCGGTGGCGGCCGAAAATGGAGAAGATGGCGAGAAGGCTTAATTCCTTGCGAAATGGCCTATGTTAAGTAACAGGATTGCATCACTAGGGCATGGAACAGATTGTGACGCGATCAGGTTGAGGTCAAACTCACCGAAACGGTAGGAACACGGTGGCCTGGATCGGGTGCGCATCGAAGATGAGGACGGTGCGGTTGTGCTACAGAGCTTCCAGGGCCACATTAAGCAAAGGAGAAGAATGAGTGAAGCTCAAGGAGCAAGGTGACACACACGTCAAATGAGGAGAAGCTCACCAAAGCGGCAATTGTGTAGAGGCACGCTCATCGGCGTCGAGAACGGCCCACATGTTCCCGTGAAACCAAGGAGTGATAAACTCAGGTTTGCACAAAAATGGAAATTGGGCGAGTTGAGGAGGACGACGTCGTCGTTGGGCGACTTATGTACCGTTGAAAATGGAGCGAGATAGTAGCGGGCGTGCGAGAAAATCGACGACAATGATGGCACCCTGGCAACACGATGGGATTTGGCGCGGGTGGTGTGATGCAGAGCACAGTGCGGAGGCAACGAGGGTAATTAAGCTCCAAAACAGTGGGTGGTGGTCGTTTATCGTGGACGAGCGGCGGAGCGGGCGCGAAGGTAGGTGAGGCGAGGTGGAAGAAGGCATCTGACGGGTGGGGCCGCAGCGTCAACGAAAGAGGAGCGGGGTGCGAGGCGGGCTGGTTGGCGCGGAAGAGAGCTGGGCCGCTGGGCTTTCGGCCCAATAGGGCGGCAGGAAAAGGAAATGGGTTTGAATATTTTTGAACAGGCTGACAGTTTGATAAATTTTTAAATATAGAAAATGAGTTCCAAAAACTATGAAAATTGTTGTGGAGGCTCCTAACACAGTATAATTTCTTGTATAATTTTTTAAAAATTTTATCTGTTCTGTATTTTTCTCAAAAATTCTTTTAAGACTTCTGTTTGTATGTAAATGCATGGTCCCTGTCCGTATTTACACACCATCTCACGTGATGCTCTGTCGATCTAATCCCTTTGCTGAAAACAAAATATTAGTACTAACTAATTGGCTAACTCTACTATCTACATCGCAACCTCTTGGGCGGCAGAGCCTCGGACTGGCGTACATTGTGACCACTTCCTGGCCAGGCTATGCGACGACGATTTTTATGGCCTCACGTAGTCAAGCTAAAATTTTATTAAGGTCCTAATAATTTGGTTAGTATTTGGATTGTCATCTGACTAAAATTTTTATTAAGGTTCTAATAATTTGGCTAGTATTTGGATTGGCACCGGGAGATTGGCATGTCATGAAAAATTTGGCAACTCTAGCACAAAAATTAGCCGCGGCGATTCACGGGCAGCCAAATCCACCACCCAAAAATTGGTAAAGCAATAGGCACTTGATTAGTGTTAAATGTTTTACTTTCTTGTTTAGTAAGTTTTAAATGATCATAACTTCTAAACCGTGTATTTAATCTGTTATTGGTTCAAACCGTTGTATTTCTTAAAATTTAATCAACAAAATAAGACCTATATTAGTTATATTTTAGTTAAAAAATATTATATACCATGTAGTCATACCCACAATTTGAAAATTTTTAACAAACTTTTTAGCAATTGATACCGTTACCATCCAAACATTTCTACTTGACCCGAGTTTTGGTCAAAATTTTAGACACACAAACCAAACGAGGATAGGATGTACTGCACACTCGGGCAGCTGCTAGTCTGCTACTGAAGCATAGCAGTGTGATGGAGACCACCGAAATCAAGGGAGTTGATGATGGATTCCCAGTCCAAGCAGTCATCCAGAAAGTTCAACCCCGGAGAAGCGTAGCACGGCTCCTCAACTCCGGCCACGCCAAACTCCTGCACCTCCTGTACCACCTCCGACAAGGAGGGGGACGACCATCCCCGCGATGTCACGCCGGGAGCCTCGCCGTCGCAGCACCTGTGCTCGGCGGAGAGCATCGGCAGAGGCGAGCCCCAGTTCCGATCGGCATCGACGCCTCCCCAAGCGTTTGAGCCAAAGTCGACGACGGTAGGAGGCGGTAGTGCCCCTTTCTGGCACACGGCGTCATCCCTGCACGTGTGCTCGCCGTAGTAGGCGATCACGTACGCCGCGGGCTCCTCCTGCGACTGCTGCACCCGCCGAGTCGCCCTGCAGTCCTGGTCTCTGTACGCGCACCGGTAGTAGAGTCTGCAAGAAACGGAGCATCAGATCTGATCAGCCACACGCCCACGTCCACACGTATGCAAGACATTTTCACTTGAACAAATTAAAGGGAGATACACCGAGATAGATCTTCTGTAACTACGCACCTCGGGTGCTTGCACCCGCTGATATCCTTTTGCCCGTACTTTCTCCAGATGAACCCATCCGCCGTTGTGCTGGTCTTCACCTCTCGAAGCGCCTCCGCACCACTCGCCCTGCGAAATCAACGGCAATTAGTTACTACTACTTGTCAAACACTCGTACAAGGCTACTGTAGTGCATGGTTCATTCATCCAAACAGCCGCACCTTTTTTTGGACGGCATCACAGGGAGAGAACAAGCCGCGGAGCCATGCTCCATCGTCTTCCTCTTCTTGCCGGTGGCCCTGCTCAGCGCGGTGATGACGCGGTCGCAGCAGCGTAGGATCTCCGCGGCGAGCGCCTGGTGCTCCCCCGGCGGCAGCGGGGACGCGGCCCGGAGCAGCTCCCCGAGGTGCGCCGCGGACTGCTGCCCCATCGTCATCAGCTCCAGCACCACGGCGATCGGGGTGGCCGGTGCCATACTCTCCGCTCTTCGGACCAGAGCTGGACTCGGACCAACTCCCGCTGCGTTTGTCTCGTTTTTCGGTGCGAGTTGTCAGTGCGTGCAGGAGGCGGTAAATCACTGCATCATGTCATATCAGGTATTTATGAAACCTCTTAGGAAACCTGGGTCTACGGTTCGCAGGCTTGGTCTAAAGTAAGTTTCTCATGACTACATACAGACGCAGGAGAGAATCTCTGATTATTGTAGGGATATTTGAGAATAGAAATAAAGAGATATAATGCGTTCAATCTACCATTTATTTTAGTATTATTATGTATGATTCTTCTATGAGTTGCTAATTAAATTAGTCTCGTCAGCAACGATTTCTCAACACGTTATCAGCACGACTACACTCTATGGATTGAAGAGGTAATCGTCGAAGCGTCACTCGTAAATTGAATCGCTTTTCTAAATCACTTTCGATTACACAAATTTCTACAGGACAAATCCACTTTAATCTACTACGAGCCTACTTGAAGTAGCCGGCTAAGCTGCCACGCCGTCGGCCTGCAGCCCGCGCGCTGCCCTGCATGGTCGAGTCCGCCACACGGGGCATGCACCCCAACATGGCCCCGCACGGGTGAGCCGCCTCGGCCCTACGTGTCGCAGCCACTTCGTGCCGCATGCACTCCCGACCTCTGACCGCTCCACTCCGCTCGAAGCGGCGCGCCACCCGCACGGTTGTGCAGTAGAGACACCGCGCTGCGCCGTATGCACCGCCGAGCCCGTGTGCGCCGGAGCCGACCCGCCGCCGCCGCTGCGACCGTGTGTGCTCGTGCTTGAAGTCGCCGGTCCAAAGCCGCGATGCTCGGCGCACCCACTGACGCCAAGCCGGCATTCACTGCGTCGCTCAGCCCCGCACGGACGCGCCACCGCGCTTGATGAGGATATCCCGACTACTTATTAGGCTGTTTATGAAGCAAGAGTTACACTTCTCAAACAACGGGTATAATTACTTCTTAACAAGTTTCTTTGTGTTTTCTGTGAGAATTGGACACTACGTAAAAGCAATACTTTGTGCATTCTCAGATTCGACAAGCTTAAAGTCTTTGAAATTGAGAGGGAGGCTGGAGCTAAAGCAATAGAGGAGCACAAGGAGGAGGGTAACCATATTTGTTGCCTAGTGATAAAGAACAAAAAGGTCAAAGCGGTTGGGAAGGAGAAAGTCAAACAACCCATGCGGCTGATCAAGGAGGAAAGAAGCCCGTGTGATGGGAGAGCAAAAGGGGAAGAAGCCCAAGAACTTAAAGCTCAAGTTTTGGATAAGATTTTCAAGTCCAATTCAGATCTCCCATAACCCCAACCGAAATCAAATTCAGAATCAACTCAGAATCAAATTCGGATTCAGAATCAGCATCACATTAGGATTCGGAATCAGCAGGATAGTCCAGAGTAAAACGGTCATAACTTTCACAAACAGAGTCCGATTTGGGTGTTCTTAGGTTTGTTGGAAAGATAACTTTAAGCCCGATCCAATGGATCCTCACGTACTCCGCAATTATTCCTGTATCAAAAGATATTATCGAAACAATATGACTGTTGTAAAATTAGAGTTTCCTTTTTGTTTTAGATTGAGTCGGAATTGGAGTAGGTGTTCTAATTCCGAATTAGAGTGGGAGTAGGGCCTCTTGGCCAGCCATGAGGAGGAGGACACTATATATTGAGAGTTAGATCCCCATTGTAACCTAAGACCACGATTAAAGATTTTGATTGTTTTTTGCATCAACGCTTGATTCTTCCAAGAAGTTTGGTGAAGGCCAACGACTTTAAGGGGAATAGGGCGTTTTCTTCCTAAGACCGTTCTGTCTTTCCGTTGGGAATTGAGGGATCGGTAAAACTCCACTTGGTGGTCGGGTGGAGTACACGTGAGATTAGGCGAATTAAAAAGGTGGAAGTTCATGCAATGGCATCGGGTGAGCAACTACGATTTGTCAAGTCAAACGTGCAAGTTATCTTCGATCCTACGTCGAGAATATCGGACACCCCGTATCATCTTGGTATCAGAGCTCCGTTGACTCGGTAGGATCTTTATCCAGTTATCTTTTTTTTCCTATACACGAAAAAGCCATACAAAAAAAAATTCTTTCAGCCGTAGTATTTAATTTGTTATTCTAGTGAGTTTTGTTAAGTTTTTGTTCATTAGAATCAAGTTTAGTTTGCTGATCTTGAATTCTTTTGCGTTGCTTTTTATTTGAACCTAGTTTGATTTTTTTAGTCGTGTTTATAAAAAAAACACAAAAAAGCGAGACACCAATTTATCCTTTGTGAACATTTCAATCTTTTTGCGAATACTTTGAACCTATTTAAGACTAGCTAAATCGTTGCTTAGGGCTGCATAGTAATATTTGTGTTCTTGCAATTGTTCAAAGATCAAAAGGTGGGAAAGAATTTTTGCTCATTTTGGTAGAACAAGAATTTTGGCCATAGTTATAAAAAAATGGAAGAAAAAAAAGAGAAGAAAAAAAATAAAGAAGAAGAGAAAAAGAAAAGAGAAAAGGAGAAAAAGAAAAAGAAAGTGCAAAGCCGAACCATAAACTTGAGCGAAAATCTCCACTCATTCTTGATTCAATTATTAGAATATCAATATTTTGTACAATCTTGTGCCCTAGTTTCATTATTTGCAACTAGCTAGCGTCTTTCTATAACTTGTGCAATACGAGCTATTTTGTTCTTCACTTATATCTTACATAGCTCATTCCTTGATTGCACTAAGTTCCAATATCTTTGCGTGTGAGTTGCTTTGATTTTCACTTATATCTTTGTGATCGGTAACTAGGCATTGAATTCTAGTTTGGATAATTACTTAGCTTTACAATACCTAAAATTTTCAGATTACGTTGGTATCCATACCAAGCTCCACATAACATCCGTTGTCGTGCTTTGACTTGCTCTTGAAATTCGCTCATTTCTCACGTTGTTTTAACCGGTAATATCAAGTGTGAGTTTGCCACCTCAATTCACTTCGGAAAGGTAAGAATGTAATTTGGTAAGACAAGTGAGTTTGAGAGATACACATACACCTGCATACATATTCTTTGCTTTGCTACTAACAATGGCAGATCGCGAGTATACATATCTTCCCTTCTATGGTAGTAATGATCTAGATGAGTATCTTGAGTGGGTACAAAATATGGAGTTCGAGCTTGAATCCCATAAGTTCGAATCAGAAGCCAAGTGAGAGTGGCCACTATGTTTTTTACGGACTATGCCTCTAGTTGGTGGCAACAACTCGGTGGAAAACGATTCATTACATCTTGGGTCTATTTAAAAAGGGCCATGAGAAGAGAGTTTGTTCCATCCTATTATGAGCGGGAACTACTACGTCATGTGGAGAGCATTACACAAGGATGCAAAGTTCTCGAAGATTACTACATTGAGTTGAATCATGCAATGCGCCGTGCCAATATCACTAGTGCATATCAAGAAAAGACATACTTCAAAGCAGGCTTGAATTATCAGATCGTTGCTGCACTTCAAGTTGAATATTTTCGTAGTCTGCAAGATCTTGTGAAATTTGCTATGAAGGCGAAAAAGAGACTTAAATACATGAAAGCACATCAATTAAATCTGCACCGGCTCTTTAGTTCTTATTCATCAACTAGTGTGTCACTTGAGAAGAAGATCGAGCCAGAGAATTTTTCTTTGACCGAGGTGATGAGTAGTGCTGCACCGTCACAACTCGCAACACGTAAGGAGGTCGTGGTTGGTGGTAGTTGTGCCATTGCTGGCCCACGGTCTTACAAGGTTGAGATGTATCAAAACCCATGTGAGAATGAGAGCCACATAGCCAAATTGAGTTAGAGTGATAATGTGGATATCGTGAGGATATGTGCACGATCTCAGGATGATGAGTCAATTGGCAATAGCTTTGTTGGTTTGCAAAATCTCGCGTTTTCGGGGTTTGCTTCATCTTTGTCAGACCACGCCCGGTCGGCCGGCGTTGTCGTGGTCGGACCGCCCGTGGAGTGGTCGGACCGGCAGTGGTTGCCGGTCGGACCGGCCTGACCTAAAATTGGATTTCGGAGCTAATCCAAAAATAGGGTGTGTAGGCAGGTGAGGGGAGTCTCCTGGATGTGGTTGCATCATTTTGGAGCTCCGGTCAAAGTTCTATTGAGTTGAAAATTCCGAAGGTTTGGATTTTCGTGGTTTTTTTGGCTAAGTCTTTTTGACCGGTCCGACCGCCGTTGTGGGATCGGTCCGACCGGCCCGAAATCGGTCGGGCCGGCCTTGTGGGGCGGTCAGACCGGCGATGACTTGGAGGAGAGCCAAGTTTGCATTGATGTGTTTTAATTGTGTTTTATGTATGGTTGTCAATGCTTTATTGATGTATATTGCATTGCGGAGCTAACATGGGTCAAGTTGTGAAGAACTTGTTCCCGGAAACGGTTTGTTTGTCTATTGCTGTGCAGGTGGCTTGCAGGTCAACGACGTCAACGGTGAGTGGATCGGGACTACGCTTGGAGAGCTGAGGTCCAGAACGATCATGGATACCGGGTGAGGTCGTGTGACTCGAGCATGGTGCAGAATGGGCAAGATGGATCGAACGGGTAGTTCGGTGCAGCTGGTTGAATCAGGCGGTGCGGATATCGGTGCGAGTCTCTGGGAGGTTCCGATGGGATTCAGACAAGAGAGGCTTGGCGACACGATGAGAACCGCTGATCAACCTACACGTGGTGAAGCAGGCGATTGCTTCAACAGATGTTGTGTGTGGGTCCCATGTGTGAATGGGTCCCAAAAGTGTAACCCTAGTACTCTCCTATAAATAGAAGGGGGGAGATGTAAAACCCCCTTGAGGCATTCATTTGGTTTTCCCCTTCCTTTTTCTAGGGTTAGGGTTTGGAGAGGAAGAGAGGGAGAGATTGTGGTTGCTCCTTGGTGAGCTCTTGTCCTCCTAGAGGGAGTGGCTTTGTAAGCATCTTGTGAGATCAATCAATCTTGTGATGCTTGCTTGAGAGTTCATTTGTCTCTCTTTTGTGTTCTTCTCTCATTTGGATGAATTTGGTGCTTCCTTGATTCAAGTGGTTTAACTTGGTTTATTGACCCACTTTGTCTTACTTTGATGTGTGGGAGTACTCCTAGAATCATCTAGACCATCAACCCCCACAAGCAAGTCTTGAATCAAAGATTTTCATATTTCTAGGGTTTGTGCACTTCTTTGTAAAATCCTTGAGAGATCGATTCTGCGAAGTGGATCTGAAGGATCGTCGCTAGAAATAGGTCTCTAATATCATTAGGGAGGTGTGCTCGAAATTTGGTCAAGTTTCATTGGTTGAATCAAAAGTTGGATCAAATTTCGTTTTGGATTTGGGATTGATTTTTCAGTTCTGGACTGAACCGGTCAGACCGGTGTTGCAACGGCGGTCCGACCGCCGTGTATTCAGATCACTGTTACGCGGGTCGAACCGCGTCCACCGTCCGACCGCCGATTAGTTGCGGCCAGATCATTGGTTGACCGTCGGTCGACCGCCCGTGGTAGCTTGGTCGAGACGCTGTGCCCAGATCTGCCCTTTGAGTTTAAGTCTCCACTTTTGTGTCGTGTGGTCATCGGGGTTATCGAATTCAGCACAAGGCTTCCACTGTGCGCTTACTGATCTTCTTAGCTTTCATAGCTAAAGGAGTAAAGTACGTGTTGAATTTGATTTAGGCGAGAAAGTTGAGAAAGCGCCTATTCACCCCCCTAGTCGCCTTTCTGGTCCTACAGATAAAAAGAGTGAGCTGTGTGATTCCACCATATGCGAGGTTGAGAGCATCCCAATTGAGAGTGTGAGGGATACACCAAAAGAAAAGAGAGAGATAGATGATAGGACATGTAAGATTATTTTTGAACCTAACAACTTACCCTCTATTTCTAGTGTTGTGCCTCACATTGTGCAGGTTGACCAAGCAAATAAGGAGTTGAACATTCAAGAGCCCTCACCATTGGAAGAGAAATATGAAGAGATAACTATGGTTGGAGAGGGAATGCCTGCTACCCTGTGGTTATAAGATGACATTACGATACTCGCCGCACCTACATCGCATGAGGAGGACCATCAAGGTAATACTATTGGTACTGAATCGATAGTTCATCAAGACAAGGTGTGTAACACTGAGAACTCCATTATTCCATTGATTATTCCAAGTTCTAAATTTTATATGCTTAATTTGCATAATATGGAATTCATTACTCATGTCGAGGTTCTTACTAGAATATCCCTTAATGATTCTTTGTGTTATAATATATTCGATAAACCTAAAGAGTTAGCTAGTGTGATTAAGAAGGTTCTTAAAATTTCGCACTTAAAATCACTAGTAAATAGCTACATGCACACATATAAATTTAATTTGCTTGGAGATGTCGGTGTAGATAATATGTTTCAAGTTTATCGAATATGTATTACCTGTGATAATCTTGTTGATTTAAAATTACATATTTTGCGCAAACAATCTATTGAGCAATGTCATGGTCACTTTGAGATGGATTTGAATACAAGTGCCTATTGTTTAGAACGCAACATGATGCATACTTGTTTATCCTGTACCAGTAAACAGAGTAGTATAGTTGAAGCATGGAAGGCACTAAGAATTTTCTCCCACAAATTTGAACAACTTGATCTAGCCCGTCCCTTTTATATTTTGTCCATGTGCTTAGAAAAGTCGAGTATGACTTTTTCTCATGGGAGGGAGAATGATGTGAATGAAGGTACCACAAGGTATATATCAAATACATCCTACGGTTGCAGTTGTGTTGCTTATTTTGTGCAAAACAACGCGAATGGCACAACAATTGATTCATACATATATCACGTATATACGTTGTTATCTTTGTTTAGTACATGTTCAGCAAATCATTATGTGCTACACGGAAGTTGTTTGGATGATAAATACATATACCATGCATATACGTTGTTTTCTTTGTGTAGCACAATTTCAGCCTATCAAAAGCCGATGACGGCTTTTTTTGAAGAAAGGGGGGATGATGAGGATATCCCGACTACTTATTAGGCTGTTTATGAAGCAAGAGTTACACTTCTCAAACAACAGGTGCAATTATTTCTTAACAAGTTTCTTTGTGTTTTCCGTGAGAATTGGACACTACATAAAAGAAATACTAGCATCATGAACTGAAAGTTCAAAGAGCTAGCCCAGCATGGCCAGAATTACTTGACTTGGGCCTCCGACGTCGAGATTATACTTGGGGCCAAGAAGCTCCGTGCTGCTATCGTGTTTGACACCTCAAATGATGCCAATCCCACTGCTGAGGAAAATGATCAGGCACTTTCATTCCTCATACACCATCTCTACCTAACGCTCAAGAATGATTATATGGCAGAGAAGAACACACTTGCTTTGTGGACTGCACTAAAGAAGCGGTTCGAGAAGCTGAAGTACACCATTCTTCCTCGGGAGAGCAGGAATGGACCCGATTGTATTTTGCTGACTTTAAGACCGTGAAAGAGTACAATTCTGCCTTACACAAAATTTATACCAATCTTCAACTCTGTGGTAAGGTAATCATGGATAAGCATAAGATTAAGATGACTCTCTCTACCTTTCACCTGAATACGGTGCAATCCGCACGCAACTATCGTCAAGATGGCTACAAGTAGTATGTCGAATTAATTGACATCATGCAAGTTGTGGAAGCTCAAGATGATATTCTAAGGAAAAACTACATCTCGCAGCCGCCTAGTAGCAATGTTGGCCACGAAGCTAATGCTAGCAGCTACAAGGTGAGGAAGCCTCTCACAAAACTTAAGGTCGTGGGTTGCAAGGTCAAGCCAAATGCTCAAGCTAAGAAGGGCGGACAAAGAAAGCGCGATGACAAACCCTATGGCTAGCAGGACCAAGGATGCTACAAATGTGGCATATGGGGGCATTGGTCAAGGATTTGCCATGAGCCGCAACACGTTATTGATGTTTTCCAGTCTACGAACAAGGGTAAAAGACAGCATAAGACACACCTCGCCATTGCAGGCACGGAGGATCCACAACCATTAGTTGCACTCATAGATGTGGACAGCTCAGTAGCAGCCCCCATCACCCCTTGTTTGGACATTGCAGTGGCCACAACCGTAGTTGCCCAAGAGGAGAAGATCGCTATGGAGTAGATTCAGGCAGAAGTTTCTAAGCACTTCACTTATTCGATCTAATGCACACATTGCACTTAGATTTTTTTTATAGTCACTTGAAGTTTGTGGTTGTGGTGGAATATTGAGTTATTTTATTCTTTGAATAATGGTTGTAAGCTCTAGGAGAGCAAAATATTAAATTCTTATGATAAGTTCTGCATGGCTTATATTTTCTTCTTGTATTTATAATAGCAAGTTATGTTATGATATTTGAAGTATTATATTTTTTGTGTTGATTGCTTTATATTAATAAAATACTTTATATTAGAACACGTGTAGTGTCCAATGGAGGAAGTGTGGTTAGCTGATAGTGGCACAACAAATACCATCTTAAGAGAGACGAAATTCTTTAAGTCAATCAGCAAGAATGCTGATAATCTTACGACAATCCCGGGCAGCGATGCTTGTATAATAGGCCCAGAAAGAGCCACAATTATACCTCCGATGGGCACAACTTTGGTCATTGAAGAAGCCTTGTTGTACTCAGAATCGACTAGAACTCTTCTAAGTTTCAAGGATATTTGCGCTAATGGTTTACACATAGAGACTGAAGAAGAGTATGGTAAGGAATACCTGCTCATTGCAAAGCGTAAAGAAAGTAGAAAGAGAGTATTAGAACAACTTCCTTCATTTGAAACTGGGCTATACTACATTAATATTAAGACACCTGTAACCTATAGTACCCTGAAAACCATATTTAGAAGCTCTGAACTTTTTTGTCTCTGACATGATAGATTATTCCCCCTAGGTCTTAGGATGATAAGAAATATAATTAACAATTCACAGGGATATAACATCAATGTAAAGAATTTTCCAAATTATGAAGATTTTGTGTGCCCCGCATGTACCTCCGGGAAATTAATTACTAGATCTTCTGCTCTGAAAGTGCAGGATGAAGTCCCTGCATTCCTCGAACGCATTCAGAGAGACATTTGCGGTTCTATTCAGCCCTTGTCAAGGCCATTTAGGTATTTTATGACGCTCATTGATACTTCCTCGAAATGGTCATACGCATGTTTATTCTCTACGAGAAACCATACTTTTCCAAAGCTAATATCGCTGATAATTAAAATAAAAAATAATTTCCCTGATCATCATGTGAAGTCCATCAGAATGGACAACGTCGGAGAATTTACTTCGAAAGCATTTTATGATTATTGCATTGTAATGGGAATTAAAGTTGAGTATTCTGTACCACATGTCCGCACCAGAATGGACTAGCAAAGACAGTAATTAAAAGGATTAAATTTATTGCCCGACCACTTTTGTAGAATTGTAATTTACCAACTACATGTTGGGACACACAGTCCTGCACGTAGCAACTCTCATCAATTTTAGACTATCGGCATATAACATCCATTCACCTATGCAACTGACGCAAGGGTCAGCACCGAAAATTTCTCATCTTCGCAAATTTGGGTCCAAGGTTTATGTACCTATACCGCCACAACAGCGAACTGCAATGGACCCTCTCCGTAAGTATGAGATATACGTTGGTTATGAGACTGCATCCATAATCAGGTATTTGGACCCCATGATAGGAGATTTGCATACTGTCCGATTCGTTGATAGTATATTTGATGATGATAGTTTCCCGTCATTAGGGGGAGGAAATCAACCCCTTGATGAAAAATATTGAAAAATAACGTGGCAAGCCACGGGAATCCATGCACATGACCCGCGCACTAGTAAAGAAAATAGAGAAGTACATAAGATAATTGATTTGCAAACATTAGTGAATCAACTGCCTGACCACTTTAGTGATTTGAAGAGCGTGATCAAGTCGCATGTGCCTGCACGCAATGCATCGGAGAGGGTTGAAATACCAAAAAAAGTTCAAGGTATCCCTAATCTCATCTTGAGGTCTCAGAATAAAAGGATGAGAACTTCGGCCCCTTGAACCCAAGTAGCCGGGGACGCCTGGTGAAAAAGGATAAGAAGGACTTGACATAGCCGATCATCGAAGTTCTCTAGAACCAGAATAGGAGCCAGTTGATACCTGGCACCATTATGGAACCTTCAGGAAAAGTCATACCGGATTTGAACATTCCTACAGAGTGAGATACTGGCATGGATGTGTGCGCACACGTCGGAGCTGAAAAACTAAAGGGACTTGCCCCCCGTAATTGGAAGCAGCGATGAGTAAGTAGAAGCATTAGAAGAACAACCCTATGAAGAAATAGCTATAAATTATGTGACCACGAGAGAATCCATGAATAGGACAACAACCAATGTCGGTATTTTTTTGCAAAGAAAAACACCACAATCATCGATCTTAATCCAGAGCCTGCATCGCTCGTTAAATGTAAGAAAATGCCAGATTGGGAAGATTAGAAGAAGGCAATAGAAATTGAGTTATTATCTCTGAATAAAATAGAGGTGTTTGAGAATGTAAGGCATACGCCTCCCCATGTGCACCCGTAGGGCATAAGTGGGTTTTTGTTCGAAAGAGAAATAAAAATAATGAAGTTGTAAGATATAAAACAAGTCTCGTTGCACAAGGTTTCACTAAACTCCTAGGAGTTGATTATGAAGAAACTTATTCCCCGGTCATGGGCGATGTTACCTTTAGATATTTAATCTCAATAGCAGTGAATTTGATTTTAGAAATGAAATTTATGGATGTGATAACTGTATATCTTTATGGAAACTTGGATTTTAACATTTATATGAAGGTACCTGAAGGTATCCCTGTCTCGAACCAAGACAGAGCAAATAGAAATATGTATAGTGTGAAACTTAGAAAGTTGCTGTACGGACTTAAACAATCATGTAGGATGTGATATAATCGCTTGAGCAACTTTCTATGCAAGAAAAGCTACATGAACAATGAGAATTGTCCGCGTGTATTTATATGATGACCCATAATAGATTTTGTATAATATCAGTGTATGTAGATAATATGAATATCATTGGAACCTTGGAAGATATTAAGGAAGCAAGCTCTTAGCTGGAATCAGAGTTCGAAATGAAATATCTGGGTAAAACCAAATATTGCTTAGGCTTGCATCTTGAGCATGCCCCCTGAAGGAATATTAGTGCATCAGTCAGCCTACACTCAAAAGATGTTAGAAAGGTTCGTCTTTGAAAAGACATACCCTTCGAAAGTACCGATGGTCAGGAGATATTTGCAGCAAGACAAAGACCCGTACAGACTTAGAGAAGAGGGGGAGGAAGTCCTAGGACCAGAATTCTCTTACATAATTGCAATCAGATCACTCATGTATTTAGTAAACTGTACTGGACCAGAAATTGCATTTGTCGTAAACCTATTAGCAAGGTATAGTGCAGAACCAACCAAAAGGCATTGGAAGAGAATAAATGACACCTTTCGATACCTCCAAGGAAGCAAAGACCTTGGTTAGAAAGAACAACGACCTAACCATGACTAGCTATGCAGATGTCGGGTACCGGTCGGACCCACATACAACCAAGTCGCAAGCAGACTATGTTTTCCTGTGTGGTGGAACTGCATTTTCATGAAATCGTCTAAGTAAAGTATTGTATCGACTTCGATGAACCACTATGAAATCATAATACTGTACGAGGCCTCACGAGAATGTGGTTGACTTCGGCGGATGATTCACTACATCCATCAGTCTTGTGGATAGAATACCTCACAAACTCCCACTATTATCTATGAAGATAATGCAATTTGTGTTGCACAAGTGCAGATGGGTTATGTGAAGAGTTATCTCACAAAACATATCAACCCCAAGTTCTTCGATGCTCATGAATTGCAAAAGATAGACGAAATTAAAGTCATGCATACTAAGTGTGGATATCATGGGGATATGCTTCAGATCTTAGGATGATGTGACAATTGGCAATGGCGTTAATGGTTTGTCGTTTCACGTGTTTTCTATAAAGAAACAAGTCTTTATCGAGGCTTCAGTGCCCGACCAAGCCTAAGCCGCATGATCGGACCGAGAATGTCGAAAGTGTTGGATTGAGCTGGGCCAAAAATAGAGGTAGCAGGCAACAGAGGGGATTCTATTGCACTTGGTCTCATAATTTTTGGAGTCTCAAGTCAAAAGTTCTATTGGATTGAAATTTTTAGTAGGTTTCGGTTTTCAGATGTTGAAAATCGGCTAAGTCATTACTAGCGGTCTGACGGGCCAATAGTTGGCGGTCACACCGGCCAGGGTGGGCGGTCATACCGGCCCTAGGGGCGGTCTGACCGGTTTTCACTTGGTTCGTCGCCCGTCGTGGCGGCGATATTCGATTGTTAGGTCAAAGTCATGAGTTTCAGGGCATATATGTTGCATGATGCATGTTTTGACTAACATGGGTCAAGTTGTGAAGAATTTATTCATAAATTCAGTTTTTTTTAAACCCAGTGGGTTCCTATAACATTATGGCCACTAGGAGGTTCTACTAGGTTCCAAACCTTATTTCTCTCAAAATTCTCTAACTCCTCATGCATGGCATTAACCCAGCTAGAATCCGATAAAACATGTGATATATCGCGGGGTTCAAAAGAAGCAACAAATGCAGAATGAGAGTAGAGATTTGGATTATGATACCTGGAGCGAGTGACTCGGTCATGGAGATTACCAATTATCTGATCCGGAGGGTGCTGCCTTTGAATATGAAGTGGTGCACCCGGAGAAGAAAGCATCTCTTCAACCACCGCAGGTACTGCTGATGATGAAGATGCAGATTTAGCCTCATATGAAGGCGAAGTAGTCACAACAGATTCTTGTGCTGGAATAGGAGCGTCAACAGCAACATGTGGAAGAACATCAAATCTTTCATCATCTTCCTCTATGAATATGCTCTCTGTCAGCTGTGTATCACCTGAAATATCTGATCTAGCTCCAGGGCTAGTCTCATCAAAAGTGACATTGTATGTCTCCTGAACAAGATTAGTTTCAGCATGAAAAACCCAAAAACCCCTCGAATGTGCAGGATAACCCAGAAATAAACCATCAAAAGTTCTTGACTCAAATTTATCTAGATTTCCTGTTTTGAGAATAAAACACTTGGATCCAAAGACTCGAAAGTGCGAGACAGAGGGTTTTCTACAAAATCGAAGCTTATAAGCAGTCTTGCCCAAAGAAGGTCTCACAAAGACACGGTCCAACACTAAGTCATGCGAAAATCTTGTAGATTTATTAACTAAGTCACTTCCAGCATCTAGCTTTAAAAGATGCATACGTGGAATTGGAATGATGAGACTTAGAGAAGTGTAGAACTCAGGGGAGAATATTCACGAACTCATTACTGAAACTTGATTACGAAAATCAAGTACCCAAAAAATAAATCCTGAAGATTAAATGAAATTGGGTGGATTATACTATTTTTTCCTTAATGAGTTTTCCTGAAGTTTCTTAGCTAAGGTTTTTAATGAGGTAATTCGTGCAACGCAATGAAACGTGTATCATGTACCCTTTCTCTAAATTTTTTCACTATTTTTTTTGGAGTTTTGACGAGGCATAACATATCGGATGAGTGCTCAAGGGGGAGTGTTATGAAACCTGGACTTGGGCCTTGCATACCTGGCCCATGGTGGACTCCTCATCCACCAGTAGACTATATATAGGAGGAGACCCTCAATTATTGTACGGACCTTTGAAAAGAAGAATAAAGAGAAAGAAAGAAGCCCCTCATATCTCTGTGTTTAATCTACTATTTGTTCTTGCATTATTGTGTATGATTCTCCTACAAGTTGCCGATCGGACTGGACTTGTCAACGACGGTTTCTCAACAGAACCTATGACTAGGGAACCCACGCGGAAGCAGCCTGGAACCAGTCAGCGAGCCAAGCGCCAAGCGACAACGGCTGTATATTGCGTTAATTGCAGTTAATTAGCATCAATTGTGGTAGTTGTTGTTTATTATGATAATTATCATCAATTGCATTTAGTTGTCGTTAAATATTGTTAATTATGTTAAACGATATTAAACAAACCATTAATGGTATCAGAGTTATTTTAGATATTTCTCATCTTGAAAGCTGTATCTAGCCTACTTAAAAATCATACATCAAATCTTTTTAGCCCAGCAGCCCAGTTTGAAGCTGCTTTTCAGGAAAATTACATCCGCACACAACTTGGCGTTATCTGACTAGCCACACGCCGCTTTTCTCGGATCGGTACGGTGGTACATGGTTTAACGCTGATTCCTCATCCCAACACTTCATTTCCGTTTGCAGCCGATCGAAGAGAAGCCAGGAGAGGGACTGATAAGCTATGTCTGGCGATACGCGATATTTATACTCTGCGAGAAGCTAGTAGAGATACGCTCGTACGTACGCAGGACGACCCGGGGTCCGAGTACGGCAACGCGCGTGTAGTGGTTACCAAAACGTCTAGTGCTCTTGTTAAGTCCAGTCCAGTCCAGTCCAGTCCAGTGTTTATACATGTCGAGTCCTCTGTATCTCGGCCAAGTATATATCACACTATCACAGCACTTGCTCACGTGATAATGTCACGCATGGGATCGCTACTAGCGATCGACTCCGCGGTCGTCGTGGCAAGCGCAAGCAGTACCGCCCTAGTCAACGCTTGAAGCTAACAATCACACGTGCATACGCGCGCATGGAGAGATGGAAGAACCGAAAGAAGTCTCCCGAGATTCGCTTACAATGTACCAGCTGGCGCGCGAAAACCTCCTAAACAAAAAAGATTCAAAGTAGCCGTAAACTATTTTTCTTGTTCTTCTTCTCCGTCGTCGTCTTCCTCATCTTCTTCCTCTCCCCTATCATCATCACCTTCTTCTTCTTTTTGCGAGGAGCCGTGTGCTATTCTTGGGGCCACGTACATTGCATCCCCTTTCTAAAACGAAACGAACGCCAATTAATGATTGATCTTTAGTTTCAGTTCATTCATTCTTATGTACAACACGCACAATTTGCACTACGAGAAAGCAGCTAGTTTACGGCTACTTCGAATCTTTTTTTCCTTTAGGAGGTTTTCGCGCGCCAGCTGGTACATTGCAAGCGAATCTCGGGAGACTTCTTTCGGTTCTTCCGTCTCTCCATGCGCGCGTGTGCACGTGTGATTGTTAGCTTCAAGCGTTGACTAGGACGGTGCTGCTTGCGAGGTAATTAAGTGAAGCCGATCGATCGGGACGTGAGAACACTGATAGTAAACAGTCTCCCATAAGTCTAATTTAATGGGGATATTGATGCTTAAGTAGCGTGGTTGGGTGCAGAGGTGTGGTTTGGCGGTGACTGGTCACTGGTGAGGCCACGCTTTCTCACTGGAAGTCTGGAACTACGAACCTGCGTTGCAAACCTGAGACGATGCTTGTCCGGATTTTAAAATTCTAACATGCTCCTTTCCTCTTGAAACATTTTCAGACACCTTGGACAAGTGTTTGGGATGCTCCTGGTTCGTTCAGAGACTTCAGTCAGTGAGCGCAGAGTAAAGACATACCAACGGAAGGTGTTGCGATGGTTTGCACACTTTGTTTTGTTTTATTAGGGTCAATACTAAACGATAATGCACATGTTACGGAACTTAAGTAGATGCTGATCAGATGGTGTTTGCTTAGATCGAAGGCCAAGTTGGCAGTTATGCATATGTTGATTTCTCTTTCCTTTATTAGAGGCTAGCTGTTACATCCAACCAAAAATTCATCCAGGAGACCGAGCAAGCCAGCGTAAACACAGGTGATTCAGCCAGAGTCTATACGGTAGCATCATCAATGAATTGGTTTTCTTCACAGCTCGCACCCCTCTTTTGAGCCAAAATCAGACCATCCTGACATGCCTCAGCTTCAGCTATTGGCACCTGTACTATGAGAGTTTCAACTGTGCTTGGAAGTGAAGAGGACCGTTTATTCGTTATAATCCGATGGTCTAGAGTTAAGAGGTAGGTACTTACAGGAAACAGATTTGCTATTTCTAAGTCGTCTGAAATTTTCTTAAGTTTAGATCAATTGTTGTGACTGTTAAATTTGTGCAGAGATTGTTGTGTCATATGATTGGATGTTGATCTAATGAATAAAAAATGTAACTTATTCTTAAGAAAATTTTAGTTACTTTACGAATAGACAATTCCCAATCAAAATAGGGAGATTAGCAGAGGTGGTTATCACTCCATAATCCAAGCAATATCAGTGGCAAAAGGTTGCAAACTTTCCGAAGATAGCATTCCAAGCTGTAACGGATTGTATCATATTGTCATATCTCATATATGAACTATTTACGTGGCCTAGCGCTCTAAAAAAAAAATCTCATATTGCCTCGTTTTGAGTATAGCGGTGGCAATCAACATTCAAACGTGCGATGGATTCAAGTTGATACAATGGATTTAAGAGATTAGCAACGAAGCGAACCAACAGTCAAGCACTATAGCAACGTCTCATGGCTGAAGAGCGGGGCAACGGCAGCATTAGCTAGCATGACCGCGTCTGTGTATTTGAAAATATTAATAGCAGTAGTTACATAGTTTCAAGCAAATTTACCAAGTACTATACTCATTTTATGAATCACCATTGTTAATTTGAAGAGGAGATAGTGAGCAAGCAATACATGCATGGTGGAGAGAAATAACTAGAATACGGTGTCCATATGATTTATTTATAAGAAGGTTAATAATTACAAAAGCTCTATATACCCAAACTACACTAAATTTCCTTAACGTCTAGTGTATTTTTGAGTGGAGGTACAAGGAGTACCTTTCAAGCACCGTAGAAACTCTCATTGTACGTACATGTGTTCCTTTAAGTAAGAATTGATCCCTAGTTCACACTGGTGGAGCGTACTGGAGGCCATACGGGCCTTGGCCCCCCCTTGATTCATTAGTTGGCCATAGATATGTTTGTTTCTAAGTCTATTTGTTCTTTGAGTAATTAGTTAATTGTCTCTCTCTATTCTACAGCCATCATTTCTTTTTCTCTCAAATCTTTAGCATGTGGAATATGGTCTCCATTATCTTGCAATATCTCTACTGTTTAAAAATTAGAGTTGGTGGTTGTCCGTCCTCCCCACCCTCTTTGGCATCCGTTGGATCAGCGAGCGGGGCACGACACAGCCCACGTCGTGTTGCTGGGTATAATATGATGGCTGACGACCCGACATGTTAGGACTGTGATTTTTTAATCCGTAGCAAAGCACGGGCATTGGACTAGTAGAATATAGTGTTTGTTAACAATTGGCATTTCCCTTTCTTTCTTAATGAACTCTCGGCCACTTGTCAAATTGCAATTGTCATTGACCACTCCTTATTTTAGGTCCACGCTCCGCCACTTCTTGTCCATCTTGTAGCGGACTATATACAGAGTACGAGTAGTACATTTTTATTTATAGAGACTAATAAAATTATTGTTGAACCGAAACAACAGCTATACACCAGGGGGGCTGAATAGGAGTACCTACTCCTTTTCGACCCTGATAGTATTCAATTTCTTCTTCACCTTAGTAGCTATGAAAACAATGAAGATTGGAAACGCAAGCACGGCGGAAGTCTTGCGTTCAACCCGAAAATCCGCAAGGCAAAGTTCTTTCGCGACCGGTTTGATCGCCTAAGAGGCTGATTTGACCTCCACCTACAGGAATAGCAGCACCCGATGATCACAAATCGACCTAACTTTCAATCTGGTGATCCAAATCCTATGATATTTCAATCATAGCTTATCAAGAAGGCTAGAAACCTATTCCAATCGACTACCACGAATATCGAAGCCACAGTTCCATGAATTTCTTGGATGGTATAAAGAAGGCACAAGAACTGAGAAAATTCGAGCTTTGATTAAAAAAACTTGCTCGTGGATGAATGATGGTCAAGATGGCCCTAGATGGATTCTCATACATCCTAGCAAGCTAGATCACAATAAAATATCAAAGGAAAACCAAAGTAATACACAAAATCCTAAAAGTGTCAAAGAGAGAGCAAGAACAAGCGAGAATTCATCTTGGGGCAAATCTTGTTTGGATTGACTCAAGATATTGTTGGTTTACAACTGCTCCACCATGAACGACAAAAGGTCAATAGTTGAGCACTCAATCAACCTATGTCCCTCAAACCCTAGCCTCTTCTATTTCCACTTCTCCAAATCACAAATTAGGATTTCTACTTGGAAGGTCTAAAGACATGCAAATCCTGCAGCCCTTTCTTTTATAGTGGGGGCTAAGTCAAGAGAGAAAATCTTATAGGGCTCTTGTTAAGCCCACATACAAACGGGTCCACACTCACTCACGCTTCTCAAAGTGGAAGACGAACTGGGTCTCCCGAATCCGTCTCTTCGTGATATTAATCTTTTCTTGACCTAAATTGTCTCTCCTTGCACTGTCTTGCGCCGTGGTTTCTCCAAAGGTTACCAACCCGTTATTTTGACGAAGATACTAAAATACCCCTTCTTGATCCTTCTATGAAAACCGAGTCTAATCGTCATATAACAATCCTATGCTTCGCTATGTGTAGGTTGATCAATGACTCTCTTCAAGTCGGCAAGTCTCTCTCATACGGCTCTCACCAGAACTACAATGACACTTGCATCGACCCTCCGCGTCACTTGATACAACCCATCGCACCGAACTTTTGTTCGGTCGTCCTTATCCATCTTGCGCCATACTTGAGTCCAATGACTTCACCCAACATTTTTGATCATTTTGGACCTAAGCTCTCATAGCCTAGTCCCAATTATCCTCGTCGTTGACCATCGTTCACTCCAAGCCACATGCACAATAATAGACCAAAAAATCAATTTCGAACACAAGTCCTTCGCAACTTGACCCACGTTAGCTAAAACATGCATCATGCAACACATATGCACTAAAATTCTTGACTTTGACCAATCCCACGAAATTCACCGCCTTCCTAGCGTATGAACAGAGCCTAGCCGGTCTAACCCCCCTGGCCGGTCAGATTGGCCACCGGTCAGACCAGCAACCAATGGCTGATCAGACCGCTTGACACTTAGGGAAAAATCTCAGGTCCTAGACTTATACCCTCTCTGGAATTTTCAAACTCCATCTAGTTTCGGCTTGAAACTCTAGTTCCAATGAGACCAAACGCAAACACATCATCTCACCTTCCTTCATTCACAATTTTTGGCCGATTGACAAACTTCACAATTTGAACTATTGACCGGTCTGTACACTAAGATTATGATCACACCCCCCACGATCTCCACAATTATAATATCATGAAGGTAATTTTTGAGACAAATCTGCACGTAACATTTTTGTATGTCCGATCTAAATATATAATAAGATATTGATAGACAAAATTTATAAATTTTGAGTACATGTCATCCAAAAATATATTTTTTTTGGTGACCGAAGAGACTGCTACTCTCCGGGAATGACTCGTTTTGTTGTCCGGAAAACATATTTATTGGCGACCAAGTCTACGAATGATCTCAGATTCTTTACACAGAAAGAGGAATGTTGAAAGACCCGTGCGGGCGCGGTCTCGTTTTCTTCGGCCGACAGCATATTGACCAGAGTAGCTACGATCAATTTCCATGTCAACTTGCGCAGATCGTAAGACCATCAAAAGCATATTTTAGAACGTTCCAAAATCACGCATGCGATTATGCGAAACAAACGGTTTTAGACTAACCTCAAAATTAGTTTTCACGCACGCACGCACGCGAACAAAACTGTGATCAAACGTTTTTTTGTATACCAGCGGCGCACCAAAACCAGTCGCGATTTGTATTTGGAATTTGTTCTTCTAGCCACGTACGTGTTTGACCAATTCAAAAAATCGAGGACTACAAAGTGAAAGTACATACGTAATAGGTGTCCTTGTTAATTATAAACAGCATGCACACGAACCCGGCCGTAAGAGTCGGAGGCTAGCTGGAGCTCTCAAGAGTCCGACCGAGCAATTAACTTGTGAGTTGCGACGCAATCATACGCGGTAACTAAGCATTGGCTTTAGCTAGGTAAGGTTAATGGTCATCCACACACGCTTCAAACCGGCAAAAGCTTCCGATTGGATTACCGATCGAGCAAGAAAATGACACTGCTCAAGGGAAAATAACAAGTGTGTGTCTGTTTGCATGCTGGACTCGTCCTGTAGCTTTGAAATGGTCCGAATGGATCAAAGCTAATTATGCAAGAAATTTCTATTTGTAGTTTATGTGTAGGGGCAATTCGTTATATGCAATTGAGTAACTTTAAATCTTCGTAATATGTCATTGTTGTCTCACTACATGTGGGTGATCATATGCACTCAGCATATAATAGTACTGTGGAGTTAACTGATTTTGGCAACGTGGGATTTTCTGAAGAAATGAATTTGGGGACCAATCGGTGAATGATTGCATCGGGTGCATGCTCCCATCTATAGTCGCCAGATATCTCCATCAGAGACTTGGAAAACTTTCATCCATGGGCTTCTCTTGCATGGCTGGCTGGCCGGTGGCACGCAGTAATTGATGGTCAAACTATGTAGTATTACTTCTTCTTCTTTTACTTGTAGCATTTTTCCTACTCCTGGAAGTAGTTATTCACTATTATGTATCTCACAACGTAGAGAGTATCTTGCGCAACCGAGAGTATGTATGTGTAGTATACGAGTATATAAGACCACCTAGGTGGTATTCACACCTTTTCAGAGGTGGTATGTACAATTTTTTAGACATACTCTTTTTTAGTGCAAATATGAAGGTATTTACAAAATATGCTAAAAACTAAAGACTTTCTTACAAATTTTTCATGTGGTTCGCATTGGAATATCTTACCATTAGTATATGAGTATACCCAAAATGATAAATGAGTATGTCAAATTCTTTTAGGTGGTATATCAGAGGTGGGAGTAACTACACCTGGGAGTAGAAAGTATTATATATATATATATATATATATATATATATATATATATATATATATATATATATATATATGAAGTCTTTTTTCTACTCCTAGGAGTAGTTACTCCCTATTCCGTATTTCACAACGTAGAGAGTATCTTGCGCAACCGAGAGTATGTATGTGTAATATACGAGTATATAAGACCATCTAGATGGTATTCACACTTTTTCAAAGGTGATATGTATAAATTTTTAGATATACTCCTTTTTAGTGCAAATATGAAGGTATTTACAAAATATGCTAAAAACCAAGAACTTTCTTACAAATTTTTCATATAGTTCGTATTGGAATATCTTATAATTAGTATATGAGTATACCCAAAGTGATAAAAAGTATGTTAAGTTCTTTTAGGTGGTATATCAGAGGTGAGAGTAACTACATCCGGAAGTAGAAAGTATTAATCCTAGAAGCTATAAAATAAAAATAAAAACATTTAACAAAAGCGTGTTGCATGGATGCATGAACCTAGCGATATGAACCGTGCCCGGTCCCCGTAGACCGGCAGAGTGGTGCGTGCATGCATGGGTATCTAGCCGCACGTGTTGCACGATTGGCCGAGTGGTGCATATAGTTGTTCGATCTCTGGCTAATTGAACCACTCAATTCAGCGAAATCTTGCTGAAGGGTCGACCAGAGATCGGATTTTGAAGATGGAAGAGAACGGCTAAGAACAAAGAGAAAGAAAAAAAGAATCTATTGTCACGTGTCAACAGAAGCTGAGGTAGTACGACACTGACTCCAGATTCGTAGTCTTTCTAGAAAGGGCATCGAGGGCTTAGCTGTATGTTCACGAGAAATACTAAAATTGCACAAAGGACGGAAGGACTAAAGTAACGAGTAAGAGTTATCTGTAACAAAATGCAATAGGTTAGCCAACTTGTGCCAGTCCTCTCAACACGGCACGTCTCAATGGACACTAATTGGGTGGGTTTATCTGTGGATTTTCCTAGAATTAATCATGTGACACCTCAGTTGCTACACCTCCTCTAAAAAAAAGTATAGGAGGTGTTTCTACACTAGAGATGACAAGATGGACCGTACCTCTTGGGTTGTCTCGAAACACATGACTGTTGGTCTAGCCCAGGCACGGCACGATCAGGCGTGTCGTGCTTGGGTCGGCATCCGGACCCAACGGGCTAGCCCGGCACGGCACACACAATATCATGTTCGGCCTGACATGACACGGGGCATGGCCCGGCCTGGTGAATGAAAGCATTTAGCCCCCTAAAAATTATTTTGGCAATTAATGACAATATATGAATATATGATGAACATGTTTATTGAGTTTGTACAAGGTTTGGTCTTAGAGGTGGATACAACAATCTGGTCATGCATGCTAAAGGACAACATTAAGATCAGTATAGTTCAATGACAAGGTACAAGTAGTCCACGATCTTTTTTCTACTTTTTCGGTCTAAGGAGAAAAGG
This sequence comes from Hsuehochloa calcarea, assembly GCA_036346395.1. Classification (NCBI taxonomy): domain Eukaryota; kingdom Viridiplantae; phylum Streptophyta; class Magnoliopsida; order Poales; family Poaceae; genus Hsuehochloa; species Hsuehochloa calcarea. The sequence goes on along the minus strand of CM070594.1, from coordinate 70,939,921 downwards.
GTGGAAGACCGGATTGTATTTAAATGTTGTACTATTAAGAGGGATCATAACTAATAGCTTGATAATATGTTCTTATGCAAAATGGATCAATATAGGATCATGCATGCATCTAGTTTTTGGTTTGAATGCCAACCATATTTTTCTCAGAAAAATCAGAAGTACCGATGTTTTGTTGGCAGTATTACCGCTTTGCGGTATGACCGGATTTCTTATGGCGGAACTACCGGAAAGAGGTATGACCGAAATCCCTGAGGTACGTGTTTTCCAGATAAATGCATTTTTGAAGTTTATTTGCTCTCTTGGAAGTGCGGTAGTACCGGAGGTCATTGAGCGGTACTACTGCAACCCGATCATACCTAAGTCTTGACATCGATACGTTTTTTTACAGAACGACACCTTTCAACTCAGTTGATCACTTGGTAAACGGTAGTTCCGAAGTTTACTTGGCAGAACTACCGCATCGCGGTATCACCACATGTTTAGCGGTACTACCGCAACCTGGATATACCGAAGATCAGACAGCGGTACATTTTTTTTTTCTTCAGAAAGCACCCTTTTGGACCGCAAAGTTAATCGGTAGTACCGCTCCTGTTCCGCGCTATGACCGTTAAACGGAACTACCGTTTGATCACCGGCGGTAGTACCGCACTAAATTTTCCAATGGCTCTTTCATAAGCATTTAATGCCTCTGCGCTAGCCGTTACTATGCACTGCTAGATGAGTGGTACTACCGGGCTTATAACGACGGTAGTACCGCACTTGCTGAAAAATTCTGGAAATGGCCTCTGACGGTCGTATTTGGTTGTGGGGGGTATAAATGCTCCCCCACCTACTCTAGGACAGTGTAAGAGACTTCATTTAACATCCTTTGAGTCTAGAGCATTCACTCCACACCTCATACACTCTCATTGCATTCATTGTGAGGTGATTGATCAAAATTCAAGTGCATTCATTCTAGATTGATCCTTAGCACTTGATTGGCGTCAAGCGAAGACCACGATCTATTACTCTTGGTGTTTGTCAACACCTAGACGGTTTGGCGAGAGTTTGTGTGGTGATCTCTTCAAAAAGATTGTGAAGAGGCCCACACAAAAGTTATGATTGGTTCGGTGTTCATCAACTCCGAAGTGGAGGAAGAACAACCGCTAGTGCAATCAAGGAAAGACTTAATTTGTGAAACCGACTTGATTATCTCAAGCTTCCTTAATGTGGACTAGTGAAGACCGACGAGTCTTTGATACCATGGGAAAAACTTCCTCATCTTCATTGAGGTTATTTCTTGTCTTTACCATCTTGCATTTACTTTTCTAATGTGCTTGTTTAGCTTAACTAGGAAAGTATCTAGTTTTATTTATAGCTCTTTTGTCTCTTGTAATATAATTGATTTATCTTCTTTATTGTGCAAATAAGCCTCGATTAGAATTTTCTTGCTTAAAATTTAAAAGTGTCAATTAGATTTAAAAACCTCCTATTCACCCCCTCTAGTCAGTTATCCTTGATCCAACACCTGACAGCACAGCCGATGGAGATGGTGGGGCGCGGCCGGTGCCGAGGAGGAGGCTGCTGGCGCTGAGAAGGAGAAAGAGCAGCAACTGAGCCGAGCGCCGGCGGTTGTGTGGCGTGACGCTGAGGCCCCAACGTTGTGTTGCGACGACGCCGAGGCATGGCAACAGCCCTTGCCGCAGCACGAGCGACAACTTGGCAGCGGCCAAGCGTCGGTAGGAGGAGTGACGGCGGCTCGGTGTAGCGGCAGAGGAGGCGCTGGAGCAGCGTTGTGGGGGCGCCCAAGGCCGAGGCAAGGCGGTGCGGCCAAGGCAAGGTGACGCAGCCGAGGGTGTCGGCAGCGAGCGACGGCTTGAAGCACAGTGACGACCAGATCTGAGCTAGCTCGGCGAGAGAGAAGGGAAGGAGGAGAGAGGAGCCTACTGTGAAAAAGAAGGAAAGAGGAAGAAGGAAGACACCGCTGTTAGAAAAGGGAAAGAAAAGAAAAGGTGGAAAAGAAATGTGACGTCCTGTTTTCGGACAGCAAATAGTACATACCGTTTGATTTTTGTTTTCGTTCGTATTTTGATTTGTCGCTTGAATTTGAAAACTCCAAGCTTCCTCTAAGCTTGGGTTTGTGTTTCAAACCTCCATTCAAATCCCAAATTCAAAAATCAAATTGAATTCACCTTTTGGATTTTGGACCCTCTCCCAAAATTTGCATCTCATCTGTTTACTTGGGCCTAGCCCTATTCCTTTAGGCCAGCCTAATTTTCCCCAGCACATTTTCTCCAGCCGACCTCTTTCCATTTCCCCCCTCTCCCCAATTTCCCTCCCGGACCAAATTTTCCCCGGCCTACTATCTTTTTCCCGGTGGCCCATTCTCTCCCCTCCTTGAGCCGACTCGCCCCTCCCCTCTCTCTTTTCCTCGCCCGGTCCGCCTCGCTCGCCCTTTCTCCTCCGCCCCTCTCCCCTCGGTCTCATCTACCGACCATGCCAACATGCCTCTTCTTCTTCTCCCCCTCCTTTCTTCGTCGACCAGCCTGGCTGTGCCTCCCCACTGCCCGGCCCCTCTGCAGCGCCGCCCCCACCTCTCCTGCCAGCCGCCCCCACAGCATGTCGCCTCCACCTGCTCCGTTGTCGTCAGCTCTCTCGCGCCATCCCCTGCAGCACCTACTCCACCTACGCCGCCATGCCACCGTGACGTCGACGCCGTCCCCTCCGCCTGTGCACACGCGTCCGACCGGTTTGAGCGGTGCAGCGAAGCCCCGCCAATGCCTGCATCGCCGGTCCGTCGCCTGCTCCGCCTGCGGCACCACCTGCGTCCACTCGCGCCCATGCCGGGTCCCCCTCTGCGCCATCCCGCCAACTCTGCAGGGCGTCATCCCCTCCCCGGCTCCAGCGCCCCTCTCCACCGGCTATAAGTAGCCCGGTCTCCTTCCCCGTGCTCTCCCCGCCCCACTCCTCTTTCTCCCTCTGGTAAGTATTTTCCAAAGCCCGATCTTGCCCTTCCCCTCCCCCCTTTGGCCGAAGCGCCTTTTTCCACCGCCGGCCGCCCCTGTCGCCACCTCGACCCAGTCGCTGGGGCTTGGAGCGCCGCGGCGACGCCCCCGTGCCACCCCCAGTAGTCGGCCGCAGCTCCCGGCCACCGTGGAACACCGTCACCGAACTCCCCTCCTGTGCCACCTTCGGCTCCTGTTGCCGGCGTGCTCCGCCGCTTCTCCGCCCCCGCCGACAGCTCGGTAAGACTCCCCGCATTGCCCTGGTGCTCCTGGTCTCCTCACCTGGTTCTCCCCTCCATCCGGTCGTCGTCGCCGCAGTGGCCTCCCCACCCGACCGTCCCCGGCCGCCGCCAGCTCCTCCTCGCCGCCGCTCCTACTGCGCCACCACCTCCCTCGGCATCCCCACCCCTCCGGCAACCCGTTTTGCTGGTCTCCATCATATCCCCGGCCGCCGCTCGCCGCCGGCAGCAGTCGCCCGAGCCTTCCCCCTTCTACCTGTTTCCCTCCCCGCCGACTGCTCTCTATGCTCTCTCCCTCTCCACGCCTCTCACTGGCCAGTGGCTCCCCCCTCTCAGCATCAGTGGTTGTTTTGCCCTAATTGCTGATGAATGCCTTAACTACTGCCATTGACTACCAAATCTTGGTTCCTCCAGTTCTTGAGTAAGCTGTGGATTAATGTTTGTTGGTTCAATGTCTTAGTGGATCAGTGATTGTTGGCTGTCATAGTTGCTTATCCAGTTCAGTGTTGATTAGCAGTGATTGAGTGCGAGTAATTGGAAAATCTGTGATTGATCTTGCATTTGAATCTCGGTGTTTTGCATATGGAATCAAGAATTGAGTGATCTGACAATTGCGATTTAGTGCGTTAAGATAGTAGTTTGTGTGGCTGGCAATTGATAGTTTGTATTAATCTGTCAATTTGAAAATCTGCTTTAATCCAACAATTGAGACTTGTGCAGTAGTTTCAGTGTCAGTGAATGGTGTTGATCTGTCATTTGAGAATGTGTGTTGATCTTGTATCTAAAATTGGTGTAGAACTTGTAATTAAATTGTTAATCACTTGTAGAAGTATAATCTTGCTATCTTCCAAATCCGAAGTGGAGTATCCCTACTTAAGTTCCTTTGACCCTTACCATCCTTTGTATTTTTCCTTCCGGCAGAGTTTCTCCGCCAATTCCTCCTTTCGCTCAACTGGTCATTTGACTCTATCAAACATCCCCGTGTCGCTTAATCTCTTCTCTCAAACTCGTCCTCCGCGATCTTATTTAAAGCTCTTGTGTTTTATTTGGTCTTTTGAGTTCTTTGGTTTTTTTATCGTTGTCGCGTAATTAGAAATCAAAGTCCAGAAGAAGCAACAACTTGAGCAGGATCAAAATTTAGGCAAAAACCCCTATCCGAGCAGGTTTTGAGTAAGATCAAGGCCGCGGTAAAATAGCCAGATGAGTCAACACTTTGATCATATTGAACCTACATTTTATGCAAATTATGTTTATTTAAATTACCAAAATTACATGCTTTAATTTTGTGATCAAATGTATGTTAAAGCTTAAGGTAGTTAAATACTCACTTAATGACTAATTATTTAATATGCCATCCATTGATAAATTTGAACCATTAATACTTGTCACCCTAGTAACTATGTGGTAAATACTAGTTTTAGTTGTACTAAGCACCATGCTAGTCTTGCTTAAGTATCGGGATACTAAATGTCCCAAACCATCATCTTTTAAACATAAACATTGTTTTGGGCAGTCATTTGGGAAAATGATTGGTATGGTTGAAATAATTTGGTTTACACTCCCCAAACCCTAAAAACTTGCTAATCCCCCATCTGGGTGGATGGAAGGATGGTGGGTGCCGTCGAGCACGAGAATGGTTGGTATGTGGTATGAACCGCCCAAATAATCTTAAGAACTTAATTCTGTGATAACCTCCTATTGCAAAACGGTAGAACCACAAGTCTATAATGGTGTCGACCTGACTAACTAATTGGTGTCCACTTGTACAAGCTGCACCATTGGAGGGTCCCCCTTCGCCGTGAGCCCACGAGGCTACAGGTTGGGGTATGCGACTTACGGGACCCTAGGCGTAAGTCGTATGGCGCAAGAGGAGGTCTGGGTAAGTGGTTGTCGGGTCCACGGGAGCAAAACCCTACTCAGGTGAAGCCTTAGCGGGTGTGGCAAATACCGAGGGATGCCTTGTAAAGGCCTTGTGATAATCTCCCATTGATTCACATGTCAAACTTAACGTGTGTATATATCAAGACGATTATCTCTTGTGGGTAAAGATGTACAATCTCCATAGAGAATTAAAATGTTCGAACAACTGAAAGATCTAGACCCGCCATTATGAGTTAATGGAGTGTTTTGGTGATTAATAACAAATCTAATTGTGAGACTAACTCTTTTGTCAAGTATTATCTTGTGTAGTCTCATTTGGATATAAATGTGAAATTCAATGAGGTATGCATTCGACTCATACTGTTATATAATGTTGCATTCCTCAGATTCAAAATATAGGTTGAACTCCACCATAAGTATAACTTGAATATGTGCATATGTTTTCTTTACACATATGTGTATGCACACATTTAGGGGGAGCTCATTTTATAGTTTGTGGTTTCATTAGTATTGATCCATATTCTATTTTCCACATATATTTGGGATCTTTACTTTGAAACATATCCGTTTGAGTATATAGAACTTATGTAGTTTTTGTATACTCATATTTTGAGTATAATGGAACTTGTGTAGTTCTTACATACTCATGTCGTGAGTATATGTAACTTGTGTAGTTCATATATACTCACGTTGTGTTACCTTCATCTAAATTCAATTTATATGTGATTGAAGTGGTTATCATCAATTACCAAAGAGGGAAAGATTGATTATCTTGTCCCACCATTATGAGTTAATGGTATAGTGTGGTAATTAATGATAATCATATTATGGAACTAACGTTTTCCATGAGTTGGATGTGTAGGTTATGTTCCAGGATAATGAAGACTTAGGATGATCATGAGTTGATCATCAAGTCAAGAGCTTGGTGTAAAGGATGCATCATGAGTTGATGCTTATCAAGAAGAGATGATCATGAGTTGATGGTCGAGACAAGAGAAGACCCATCATGTGTTGATGGATGTCAAGCAAAGGATCATCATGCGTTGATGATTATCAAGTTAATGGCCTGGACTTGAAGTGTTGATGTGCGTCATCAAGCTTCAAGAAGATGCAAGGCAAAGGTATGACTAGCTAAGGCTAAGGATGTGTTCCTAGTCTTTTACCGGTCTTGGTGTTTAGTTGGAAGACCGGATTGCTAGTATAGGTTGCCGTACTATTAAGAGGGGTCTTAACTAGTAGTTTGAGTTAGTCATGTGTTGATAGCTCAATATGGTTGCTCTAGCTCATCTAGGCATGATACTATTTATTTGCGAATGTGTTTTGCAAATAGTCGAGGCTCATGCGTAATCCTTGTAGCATGTGACTTAAGTTTGCAAATGTGTTTTGCAAATGGTGTAAGTCCATGTACCCTATTTCTTGTGATGAGTATTCTAAAATGTGACAAATGTGTTTTGCAACTAGCTGAGAATATCATCTTTTAACCTTGTTGGAATTGTACTCAAATAGGCGAATGTGTTTTGCCATTTGAAGTGAAGCAAATGTGTTTTGCTTCTGTGGTCTGCCGGTCAGACCGCCGGTGTGGACCGGTCTGACCGGTGGAAAATCGGTCGAACCGGCCATATGTTGGCGGTCGGACCGTTTTGCTTTGACTTGGAATCTCTGTCGGAAGTTCTGCCCTTGTGAAAACGGAACTTTCTATGTGATGAAGTTCCGGGGTTGGTGCGGAACGTTTATTCCAGAGAGCGTCCGTTTTTGGACTTAGCCAAATTTCCATCGGGCGGTCGGACCAGCCAGCTGCGGCGGTCTGACCGATTTGGCGGCGATCAGACCGGCCATTGCATGGCGGTCCGACCGGCCGAACGGCTAGATTTATAGCCGTTGGAGGAACGGGCGGTCCGACCGGCCTTTAGTTGGCGATCAGACCACCCTGTGCAGATTTGAGGGAATCTTCTCTCAACAGCTAGTTTTTGTGTGTGGGCTATATATATGAGCCTTGGCCGGTTGGGAGAGGTTGCTGGTGCTATTGTTGAGTGCTATACTCATTTTTTGAGCTAAGAGCAAGGATTTCTTCTCTTTTTGTGCATGTGTTGCACTTAGTGAGATTTGAGAGCAAACCCTAAGTGCATGTGTTGCCTTAGGTAGTGGATTGAGTATCCACTTGAGCTTTGACACTTGATTAGTTCAAGTGAAAGTTGAGATTTGTTTCTCTTGGTGTTTGCCGACACCTAGACGGCGTGGAAGCGTCGTGCGCGGTGGTCTTCTCAAGAAGCTTGTGAGAAGGCCAGGCGTGGTTGTGAGTGGTTTGGTGCTCACCATCTCCGGAGTGGAGGAAGAGCAACCCGAGTGGAGCGAGGTGTTGGTTCGGTTTGGAACCGGTCCAAGTGGTTGGACTTACCTCGGAGGTGTTGGCTTAATTAGTGGAGCCGGTCCAATTTGTTTGGGCTTACCTCAACGTGGATTAGGGGAGACCGGCAAGTCTCCGAACACCATGGTAAAACATAATTATGTCCATCTTGTTTTTACTTGTGCTTTACTTTGAGCAATTTACATTCTTGGTTTAATTGTTTATATATTATTGTATGATTGCTCATATTGTTTTGTAGTCATTTTGTTGGTGCACTTAGTTGAGCCTAGTTGATTTAGGTTTTAATTGTGCAAAACTAATTCGTTATTAGCTTCCGCATTATATATTGGTTTAGAGCCGAAGGAATTTTTAAAACCGCCTATTCACCCCCCTCTAGTCGGCCACATCGATCTTACAACAGCTGTGCCCACGGTCTCGGGCGGGCATAGGAACTTACAAGAGTTAGTTCTATTTCAAAAACTTTTGTGGGTGGGTTGAAAAATGTGCAGTGCACATCTAGCCCTTGCTTTGGATTTTCCCTGGGTAGTCTTATCAAGTGTTGATAATAGGTGGGTGTAACCACCATAAAAAATAAGCATGAAGGTTGAGGTAGCCTCTGCTGTTATTAATTATTGCATAATTAATCTCTTTAAAAATGCAATTAGGTTAAAATGATAAGTGATAGGATTTTCTAATATCTGTATTTATAAATGTTACTTTATGCAAATAAAAGAACCCGAGTCATCCTTGTTAAGCGTTGCATGTATATTATTGCATCTGTTGTGTTGGCTCGCGAGCACGGTAGCTGTGCTCACCCTCGCTCTTTCCCCCAAACCCTCATGAACAGGAACCATGTCTCTTTCGACTAATACGAGGATCCAGAAGTCTGAAGACCCAGGAGTTGTTCAAGCGTAGTTTAGTCCTTAGCTGTTCTAGTCTCACCCCAGTCTAGCTGACTCCGTCGGTTGTTGTGTGCCTCCTATATTGTTCGATGTTTCGAATAATATCGGGCGTACACGGGTTCCCCATTCACTTGCCTGTGGAGAGATGTGCTCTCACCCCCTTTGCTTCCGTTGTCGTTCTGCTATTTTTGTAATGTAAACATTTGGCCTACTCGGCCCTTATTGTAAAAGATTGGCCCGAAGAGGTCTATGTAAACTCTGATGTGTAAATTAATGAATGGTATGGTCTTACGCTATGTATAATTTTATTCAGCAATGTGCCTGTAAAGTGCTATCTACTGATCGAGGGAATAACACAGTGGTTTCACAGAGTAATCCGGATTGAGAAATCTGGGTACCTACAAGAAAAGAAGTGGAAAAGGGGAAAAGAAAAGGAAAAAAAGAAAAGATGGGGAAAAATAGATGGGTTTTTGAATTCTATAGAACTTTCTTTTTTTTTGTGGATTTGTAGTAACTACAAAACACTTGTTAACATTCACGCGCAAAATTAAATATCTATAGAAAAAATATAAATTTGCAGCAAATACAAAGCTAAACATGATTGCATATAGTTACAGCTCGCAATTGATTGGATATTAAAATAGATAAGGATGCACTCTACCGGAGTTGTTATTATCCAAGTTTAAGAAAACCCCTGATATTATAAACAAAATAGTTTCACTTAGCCTTATGCTTATGGGGAAAACTATTGCAGATAACCCTAACTCTGATAGTTGCCGTTCTCAACGGAATTAGTAAGATGAGAGTACAATTCTGCGGGACCCCGGATTTCTGCATCCGGATACTCTGTGAAATTACTGTGATATTCCTGGATCAGTAGATAGTACTTCACAGGCACATTACTGAATCAAACCATACATGACGTAAAATCATTTCATTCATTAATTTACACATCAGAGTTTACATAGACCGCTTCGGGTCAATTTTTACAATAAGGGCCGAACATGCCAAATGAATACATTACAAAAGATAGCGGAAGCAACAACGGAAGCAAAGGGGTGAGGGCACATCTTACCGCAGGCAAGTGACCGGGGAACCCGTGTACACCCGATATTATCCGAAAACTTCAGACAATATAGGAGGTACACAAGAACCGACGGAGTCAGCTAGACTGGGGTGAGACTAGAACAGCTAAGGACTAAACTATGCTTCAACGATTCCTGGGTCTGCAGACTTCTAGATCCTCGTCGCAGTTGAAAGCTCCAGGGCTCCTGTTTCTGAGGGTTTGGGGAAAGAGCGAGGATGAGCACAACTACCGTGCTCGCGAGCCAACACAACAAATGCAGTAATATACATGCAAGGTGTAATAAGGATGGCGGGTTCTTTTATTTGCGTAAAGGAGCATTTGTAAATACAGATATTAGGATATCCTATCACTTAGCATTTTAACCAAATTGCATTTTTAAATAGATTAATTGTGCAATATTTAATAAAAGCAGAGGCTGCCTCCACCTTCATGCTTATTTTTTATGGTGGTTACACCCACCTATTATCCACACTGGGTAAGACTACCCTGGGAAATCCAAACAAAGGATAGATGAGCCCTGCACACTTTTCAATCCATCCTCAAAGGTTTTTGAAATAGAACTATATCTTGTAAGTTCCTATGCCCGCCCGTGACTGTAGGCACGGCTGTTCGAACAGTTTTATTCTCTGCAGAGATTGTACATCTTTACCCACAAGAGGTAATTATTTTCATATGTACACATGTTTCTTTAGACATGTGAATCAAGGGAGATTACCACAAGGCCTTTACAATGCATCCCTCCGTATTTGTTACACCCGCTGAGGTTTCGCCTGAGAGTGGTTACGCTCTCGCGCCTACGTCAACCATGCCCCCAACCCCCCCCCCCCTTGCGCAAAGAACTCCCCAACCCATAGGCTCTGAGGCCTACAGCGTTGCAGGACATCTATCTGGTGCAACTCGTATTGATGAACACAAATTATTTAGCCAGGTCGACACCATTATAGACTTGTGGTTGTACTGTTTTATAATAGGAGGTCATCACATGATTCAGTCCTTAAGATCATCTGGGCAGTTTAAACCACATACCGATCATTCTCGTGCGACGGCACCCACCACCATTCCATCCGCCCAGATGGGGTAAGAGCAGTTTTCAGGGTTTTGAGGGGAGTAAAACGAGTTATCTCAACCAATTCAGTCATTTACCCACAATAACTGCCTAAAACCATTTTAATGTTTAAAGAATGATGATTGAGGTAGTTAATACCCCGGTACTCAAGTAAGGCTAGCATGACACTTGAGTACAGACTATAACTAGTAAATTACCATATAATTACTAGGGTGACAAGGATCAAGGAATTCAATTATCAAGGACAAGGTATAATAATTACTTAATAATCAAATTGGCATTTAGCTACCTTAAGACCATTTAACATACATTTGCATAAAGATTAAAGCATGCAGTTTGTTATTTTAAAAGAACATAGTTTGCATAAAATGTAGGTTCAACATGGTCAAAGTGTTGACTCGCCTGGGCTATTTTACCCTGACCTTGATCTTGCTCAAAGCCTAATGGAACAGGGATTCGAAGTCTTGGTCGGCGTCTTTACTTGGATCTTGATCCTGCTCGAGTCGTCGATTCTTCTGGACTTCGATTTCTAATTACGCCACAACAATCGAAAAACCAAATAAATCCAAAGAACTCAAAAGACCAATAAAACACAATAGCCTCGGAAAGATTGCGGAGGGCGAGCTTGAGAGAAGGGATTGGCGAGATTGGAATGTTTGATGAGTCAAGCGACCGGTTAAGCGAAGGAGGAATGGCGAGAAATTTCAGGGAGGAGATACAAGGAGGGTATGGTCGAATGAGTTTTTGCCAGAATGCTCTACTGTGGATTTGAAAGACTGCAAGACCATCCTTCGACAGGCGACAAAGCAACTCTACTACAGGTTCTACACCAAATCTAAATACCAGATCAATACACAATCCAATGGCAATTCAATACCAATTTCAGCTGCCAGATAATACTCAATGATTCAAATGCTAGCTACTCAACTTACTACTACAACCTACTGTCCTATTAAGACGCATATTCTACTACCAACTATAGAATTGCCATATCACCAATCAATGTCAAACCATATGGATTGATAAAGCAATCAAATCAATACTTCCAGTTTTCACCAAATACCATTACTTCCAACAATCATGACCTACTAACGGAACACTAACCAACAGCTAACAATTGATTAACGAATCCAATAGACAATACTACTACTGAAGATTAACGGTGTCCCTAAAAATCAGGATCACAACCAATCATTCAAATTACTGCCAAAACATTTATACTGATGATCAGTAATCACAGACAATTAATTAATAATCAACTTACTACCAGCAAAACATCCTACTATCCTCATTGCATCCATTCTCAATTGACGGATCGATTGCAACCTTATTGCTACCACTATGATCTGGGAAAGTAACTACAAATCAAACGTTGACAATTGAAATGGACAAATGATAATTGATCGCAACTTCTACGACACAACAACTTAATTGACATAAAATCCAAATGCCAACACTCAATCTACTGCAACAAATTATCGACTTTAAGCATCAATACCCATTTGCAAGATTACTAAACAGGGTTTCAATTGACAGATTAAACAGAGATTCGATTGCAAGCCACATAAACAAAGATCTCAATTGCTAGCTCTACTGCCATTCAATATTGATATTGCCACTGAGATATCAATTGCCAGATAAACCAATTATCCAACAAATGCAAGATCACAATTCACAACACAACTTCGGTTGCCAGGTTGCCAGCTACTGCTACTGCTAATGTTGCTCAAATGCCCAGGGGAGTCCCACTGGCAGACACAGAGAGAGACAGGGGGAATCAGAGAGCGGCCGCAGAGGAGCCAGAGGAGGCGCTTGGCAGCGGCTGCCGGCAGTGGGCGGCGGCTGGAGGGGCGGCGGGGGTCAGCCAAAATGGAAAGCCGGAGGCTAGAGGTGGCGACAGTGCCGGAGCGGCATCTCTGGCACTGCAGAGGAGGCGGCGGCGACTGGAGCACCCAGGCATAGAGGACCGAGCGGTGGGGGTGGCGGCCGGAGGGAGGGGGAGGAGAGCACGGCACCGGATGAAGCGGGAGACTCACCGGCGGTCGACGGGGTGGGAAGCGGCGGAGCAGCCGGCGACAGAGCTGGGCTGCGGGAGGAGGCACGGGGGCGACAGGCGGAGATCTGGCGGTCTTGAACCGGCCGGAGGAGGCCGGGGGAGAAAATAACGGCGGCACGGGTGGCTTGGAGGAACTTACCAGGGAAAAAGAGAAAAGAAGCAGAGGGCGCTGGCCATTTATAGCCGGGAGGAGGCGGAGGAGGTCACGGCGGGCGGCGCAGAGGGGTCACGGCGGCGAGGCGCAGCGCAGAGCGAGGCTCGAGGCGGCTGCAGTGATGGGGAGGTGGAACCAGGGAGGTGCCGACGACGCGAGCAAAGCGGGATGGGCGACAACGAGAGTAGCGCAGTGGGACCGAGGCGGCGCAGGGCGGCCGTCGGGTTTTGACGGAGAGCTCATCGCGACCGCGCGGGAGAGAGAAGAAGGCGCGGGGCCCGGGGAGACTAGCGCGGGGCTCGAGGCGGCACCGGTGCGGGGGAGTCGAGGTGGCACTGTCGCGGGGCTCGATGAGCGGCGGCGCTGCAGAGTGGTGAGCGAAGGGGGGGACTGGGCGGCAAAGAAAGTGGAGTCGAGTGGAGCCGGGCGGGAAGCAAAGCCAGCCGAGTGGAGAAGAAGGCCATGCGCGCGAGGCGACCAAGGGGCGAGGCAGGGCCGGGCGGAGAAGACGGAGACCATGCGGAGCTGGGGGCGGGGGATCGAGGAAGGTGAGGCCGGCGGAAGGGAGGCGAAGAGCCGGCGGCGCGCACGGGAGAGGGAGACGGGAAGATGAAGGGGTTGGGCAGGGCGACCGAGAGAAAGAGATAAGGAGAGAGAGAGACGGGAGCAGGCCGGGCCGAAAGTCGACTCGGGCGGAAGAAAAGCGGGCCGGGCCGAGAGAGAGAGAGAGAGATCGATTTATTTTTTTGAACTGGATGTTACAAATTCACTTCAAGTTCAAAGGGTATTGCGTGCTGTTTGGGCGTGTGGTAGCTATTTGCTAATTCCCGCTCCACAGCTGCATTAAGAAACGACTCCCTGTACGGTCCTCGCCAAGTCCACAACTCCGCGTATAGTGTCGCCTGGTTAGTTCCAACGTGGGCTGAGCTGTGCAGCTGCCACGACGCTTCTTCCCGGTCCATCCGAACCGCCCTGTATATAAGGGCGCGCCATCACACCTCTTCCTCCCCGCGCACCAAAACTGCCTAGTCAAGGCTAGCTTCAACTCGCCCGTACCAACAGCTAAACACCTCCGCGCGCGCGCGCACCAACTCTTAACAACAGCGGAGCCATGCAGGCGCAGTCCCGTCTCAGCGTGAGCGGCGGTAGCAGCTTCGACTCCGCGGACGAGCACGAGGCGGTGGTCAGGGAGCTGACGCGCGGGCAAGAGCTGACGGCGCGGCTGCAAGCGGAGGCGCTGCGCGCGCTGCGGGGGAAGGGCAAGGCCGAGGACACCGCCGCATTCATCCTGCAGGAGGTGTCCCGCGCCTTCACCGTCTGCATCTCCATCATGGCCGGCTCCTCCCCGGCTGGCACGCCACGGCCTGATACGCCCGAATCGAGCGTTTCCGTGGGCGCGCGGCGTGCTAGAGATGACAACGTCCCAAGAAAGTGAGTTTGTCTGCTGAGTACATGCCTGCATAACTAATATAGCAAAATAAACAACTCAATTGGGGGGGTTTTATACTAACAATTAAATTAGCCTGTAAGAGTACGTGTAGATCTGATTTGCGGAGTGCATTATTGTTTGTTTGACAGGAGAACAGTGACATCAACGCCGCACTTCGATGGGTACCAGTGGAGGAAGTACGGTCAGAAGAGGATTATCAACACCAACTTCCCAAGGTTAATTAATTTCTCTCTCGGTTCGTAGTTTATCTTTATCCCGGGAATTAATTAACTACCCTGCACATGTACTGTCAAATTAACCTGCTACTCACTCCAATAATTATATGCACGGCGGCTATGTTACCATGTCGCTGTAAGAACAGAACTGAGGGCAAGTTTTTATTTATTTTTCCCGAGAACACCTGACGGCAAGTTTTAGATCGTGACGCTCCTAGAGAACAGCGTACAGGAAAGGTGTCCCTTCCTGATGGATTGGATTTGGATTAGCCGAACACAAAATGTTGCTTAGACACGCACCGGCCGTGTACACCTTTAGATATTCCTGAGCAGCCGGACGAATCCCCACACTTTTGAAATCATCAACAAATTAAGTTAAAGCCTAGCTTATCAGAAGGGGGAAAAAGGCTAGCTGAGGAAAAGCAAAGATAAAGCCAGTTTTGATGCTGACACCTGTTATTTTCTTTCAAGTAAAAACTGAAAATGTTTCCCAACGATTGTTTTCTTGACCAAACTTTTGTCCCCGAAAGTTACGTTTTGTGCGCGCGCGGAATCCTCGTGTGTATCACTGTGAACTCTGCCCTGGCTAGGGTTGGGTTACTGACTTGTAGTACTGGTAGTATTTTATTAGAAGCATCTTCTCACGTCACTAGCCACTAATTAATTCTTTTGAAGCGACGTCACCACAGCTAGTTGCATTTCTTTAGACGGCGCAATCAACAGTTCCTTCCTAGCTTAGCCGTCGTGTGCTAAGATTATATTCGTGCATACTAAACGAATCTTAATTCTTACCCCTCCCGCTTGTGTTTCTACGCAGGTGCTATTACAGATGCAGTTACCACCGCGAGCGCAACTGCCCGGCCACGAAGCAGGTGCAGCAGCACAGCAACGGCGAGCCGCCGCAGTACGTCGTCATCTACGTGCACGACCACACGTGCCACACGTCGGCCTCCGAGCCCGAGACGGCTGATGGCGCGACGAATCCGCTCGACTTTTCAGGGCTATCGCGGCAGGGACTCCACGTCCTGGACCGCGGCGCCGAGGAGGACCACGAGCGCCAGGCGCTCGTCTCGTCCCTCGCCCACGTGCTGCAAGGTCAGTACTCCGGCCGCGGCGGGGCCGGCGTGACGGAATCATCGCTCGACCGCACAGGCGACGCGTCTGCGTCTGCCACTTCGGTTGATGCATCTGAGCTGCCGAGGCTCGACGTTGACGAGGGGTTGGATGTCACGGACTACGACGTGACGGACACGATGTTTTTCGGTACATCGATCGTATGGGCTCCGTGACGATGCCATGCTGTTTTGAGGGCGCGCCGTCCATACCACACATAGATCGAGTTAATTTCGAGTTTCCATGGTTCAAATCAGGCGCAAGCGGCGGCCATATCGTGCGATGGGTGCCTACGACGACGACTACACTACTAGCTAGCTTGGTTGGATATATATATATATACTACCTCCGTTCTTAAATATTTGGTTCTCTTTGACTTGGTAATATTTGATCAATAATATTTAAAAAAAATATTTAGATTGATCGTGTTAAAATAGTATTTTATATTTATCAAAAGAAATATTTTTATAATATTACACTTCTTAAAATTTTATAAATATATTAATATAAAATCAAGAGTCAAAAGTCAAAGTTTAACTTTACAGATCATTAAAAAAAAGAGTCAAAGAGAGCCCAGTGTTCAGAAACGGAGGTAGTACTTACGTATTGCACTTTTATACCGTGTTGTAAAACCATTCCGATTTATGCAACTAATTAATTGCATTAGCTTACGGTGTCCGTCTTCGCAGTTAATTTTGATCAGGCTGGCATAATTTATCACGTACATACGTCTGTGTTAACTATACCTACAGTTTTTTTTTTTTAAGTTGTTGGCGTGATGCTACGTGGACTTGTAACACTTTTTTCTTTTGTGAAGAATCAACTGAGGGTTTAATTAGGACTTTTATACGCTTGTTTTGCTATTAGATGTGCACTAATATAAGGATGAGAACGACTAGCGTAGGCTATACCGTAGAAGAGCAATAGGTATATATCGTCCGATACTATTTGATGTGACGCCTCGCAGATATCGTCTTCTTCCTCTTCCTCGCCAAATCGCAATACAACCCGTTGTGCTCCTCCGCTGCGCACCACGTTGGCCTCCTCCGCGGTGTCCTAGGCGAGCTAGCCGCGCACGGTGGCGCGACATCGCCTCTTCTGCATGCGCAACGGCAGACGACTCCTACCTCCGCACCAGAAACCTCGACGTCGTCCTCGGGGTGGGCGTTCTGTGAGCCCCTGAAATCCTCTCGGGTTTCTGCGTGCTCAGCTGAATCATCCCCGAGCTCCTCCACGCGCGACTGAAACGTCCCCGAGCTCTTCGTCCACACACTGACCTCAACGACGGCTGCAGCTTCAGCAAAAATATTGCACGTAATGTGTTCCACGAAATGCCTGACTTGGTTATTACAACTATTATGCGTACAATGTAGGCTTTGGGACTAAAGTTTCAAGCAACAAAAAGAGCAATGCTACAAAAGAGTACAATATGTACGTTGAAGCTTTCTGAAACACGGTAGAAACAGTTTGAAAAATCTTGAAATTCAAATGGAACTTCCTGAAACCATCCGAAACTTGATTAGAACATCGTTAAACTTGAGTTTACCACATGACACCTGAACGGGACTGCTTGAACTTGAAAAAAAACTCCCGAAACTTGAGCGAAATTAAACCCCCTGAAACTTGAATGGAACCGCTCGACACTTGAATGGTATTGCTTGAAAGTTGAAGGAAACATCCTGAAACTTGAGTGGAACCTCCTGAAACTTGAATGAAACTTCATAAACTCGAGTAAAACTGCTTGAAACATGAATGAAAGTAACTTGAATATAACTGCTTGGAATTGGCATAAAACCTCCTAAAATTGTAAGGTTTCATAAGACAAATTGCAAAGTTTCAGCGCATGTTTCAAAGGTTTT
Source organism: Hsuehochloa calcarea (assembly GCA_036346395.1). Classification (NCBI taxonomy): domain Eukaryota; kingdom Viridiplantae; phylum Streptophyta; class Magnoliopsida; order Poales; family Poaceae; genus Hsuehochloa; species Hsuehochloa calcarea. The sequence continues at coordinate 70,922,571 of CM070594.1, read as the reverse complement.
ATCGGGTTTCAAAAGAGTATCATAAGATTTTCGTGTGTTTCAATAAAATTTCAACAGGGTTCAAATATGAAACTTGATTAAAACATGTTTAAGAAGAGTTTTGATTGAGTTTCAAAAGACAAACGTCGAAATTTCATATAGTTTCAACAAGTTTTTTATGGGAAAATTCATATTTTTTTCAAGTTTCAAAAGGAAACATCAAAATTCAGCAAAAGTTAGGAAGCCACTAAGGATCTCGTCGATGAGCTGCATTATGTCGAGCTCGCACGTAGCTGCTTGTGGCTCCATACACTACTACAAAACATGCTATACTAGACGTCTCATCACAGACGATTCCTTTGGAACCGTCTGTATTGTAGTTATCACAGACGGTTCTGATAACTACAGTTCAGCAAGAACCGTCTGTGATAGATATTCACTGACGGTTCTTAAGAAGAACCGTTTGTGATAATTTAAGTCATCACAGACGGTTCTTGTTTACTTCATAGACGGTTCATAATACAAACCGTTTGTGGTGAGATACTTATCACATGTGCCGAGAATTGTATGCGCAAATCCTACCGCGGCAGAGGATTGTGTGCGCAAATCCTACCACGGCAGAGGATTATGTGCCGCGGTAAAATCAGAGAGTATTATCACAGATAGATCTTAATACAAACCGTCTGTGGTGAGAAATTCTTATAACCACAGACGGTTTGTATTATGAACAGTCTGTGATGAGATGCTTATCACAGACGATTCATCATACGAACCGTCTGTGATATGTCATCACAGATGGTTTTTGTACGAAATCATCTGTGGTTCGCAGCGCAGGAATGAGTTCGACTACTTGTTATTGCTGCTCGCCACTAGATTTTGGTTGATAAGATTGCTCGCCGATAGATTTTGGTTGATATGGTTGCTCGTGTGGGATGCTAAAGAGAGAGATGAATGGAGCCGGACCTAGCGCGTCGGATTTAAGTAACTGAGTTGGCCCCGCGAGGCGTGAGTGGGATATGTGCGTGTGGTAAAATGGATTGAACGATGAGAACCTATTCCGTTGGAAACCATTCGCACGCTATACCGTTTTCTAACCTTTTTTCCATAAGTATATATGAAGAAAAAAAAAAGAGAAACGGTTTTGGGATCTGATTCCCACGCTGTATCGTTTTCTAGCCATTTTTCAAAAAGTATATATGAAAAAAAAGAGAAACAGTCCTGGGATTTGTATGTTGGGTTATTAACCAGATATATATATATATATATATACGTAGCAAGACGACAAAATCCCACTCCGATGATTGCGACCATTGCTATAGTGAGTTAGTGACCTTATCGGTTTTTGACCGAAGGAATTTGCATTTGCTACCAGCAGTATTGCTCTGCAGTCTGCATAAGACCAAAATAAACTCCGATGACTGCGACCATCGCTGTGGTTACCTAATCGGTTTGACCGAAGAGATTTGCTTTTGCTACCAGCAGTATTGCTCTGCAGTCTGCATAGACCAAAATAAAGTTGCGAAAAAGAGAGGGGTGCAACAGAGACAGGTCTGAGAGACGTGTGAACCCACGCTCGATTGGACAGTACACTGCAGCCCGTGCTTACCTGAGTTAATTATCTCGATCACGCGCGCATATGCGTTAAGCTATTCCTGCCTTTCTACTTGCTTCTGCATACTGCAAGAGTGAGTGAGCCGGATCTGTCGTTGACTCGAGCGATTTGGGGCCTTGCGCTCCGTCCACCGCGCTAGGCAGCTGCCGGCGCGGCCGCTGCCTGGCTGACGGTGACATCACGACGCGCACGTCACACTGCGCCGCTCCGTCGACGTCATCCGTGTGTACGTGCGTTGGCTGTTGAATTGTGCTCCCCCACTAATTGTCCGGTCGATGGCGAAGTCTGCGGATCGTGCAGCGCGAGCTCTTCCCGCGCGTGCAAAACATGGAGCCGCTAAACTAAAGCAACATCATTATGTGTGCTCCTAATCATGCCTTTTCACGATCAGTTTGTGCAACGGATACATATATATATTGTTTTTTTTATTTAATTACCACACGGGGTAAGTCCAAGCTAGCGCACAACGTAGTGCATGTTTTGGTCCTCCAGCCTGTTACACGGTGAGAGCTAGAACTTATTATTATTATTATTATTATTTTATTTTTTTAAAAAGTTAATCTCTCATTAACTTTATTTCTAATTCTGATCTTTTTTGTCACGCCACCACCCGTGGCGTGACAAAACAATATTGTCACGCCATATAGTTAATGTGTTAAAATAATATTTTTTATCACGCCACTGGTGGTGGCGTGACCAAACAACACTGTCACACACGGGTGGTGGCGTGATAAGAGGTTGTCTAGTTACAAACTGGTGTGACAGTGTTGTTTTGTCACGCCACGAGTGGTGGCGTGACCAAAGAGGTTAGAATTGGAAATAAAGTTCGCGGAAGATTAACTTTAAAATAAAAATTAATAAATGATTAATTAATAAAAAAATTCTGAGAGCTAACGCCCTTTAAAAGCAGGACCGCAGGAAAGCCGGTCGAATTTCTCGTGCAGATACTGTTGTAAATATTATGGAACTCATTTTGGGGTATCTTGTAATCATTATTAGCGTACGCTCAAATAGATAAAGAGATGTCATCATACGATTTAAATGATATATGAGAAGTGAGAGTACATACTCTCAGGAGTACCATACCATTTTTCTGTACATATATAATATCTTTTTACTCCTAGGTGTAGTTACTCACACCTTTCATATACCACATAAAAGAACTTAATTAACATACTCATTTATCACTTTAGGTATACTCATATACTAATTACAAGATACTTTATCGTGAACCACACGAAAAATTTGCAAGAGAGTCTATAGTTCTGTAAATAACTTCATATTCGCATGTAAAAAGGGTGTATGTCTAAAAAAATTGTATATATATCACCTCTAAAAAGTGTAAATATCACATACATACTATCAGTTGCGCAACATACTTTCTACGTTGTGAGATATGATGTAAACACACAAGTACATAGGAGTGGTGTGCCCATCATCGTGCCAAACAGTACACGCGCCTTTCAACGATTCAACACCCGCTGATGCATTTCTTTTGTGCGGCTTGGGTTTGGTTCGGTTGTCTCACAAGAATGAAACACGCTAACTCGAGAAGACGCTAAAAAACCGCAATGAAACACATGTATGGACTGGTAGAACTTGTCTAATGCATGACGATTGGACTGGAACGTCTTGCACAGAGAAACTCCTATCAAACAGCCTTGAACTAGTCCGTCCAAGTCGTTTTTGACGACTAGCACAAGGGAACAAGGAAAATAATCGTTCTGCCTTATCGGACTCAGGTTTAACTTTGACAAATCGCTGATCATCCCAATAAACGTCCCACCAGCCAGCACTTTTGGATGCCAACAGGGGTCCTTTCCTTCACCTTCCTGGGACTTCCTTTGGGAGCCTCTAAACAAAAAAATATGGACATCTTCCCACTTATCCCGTGGGTGGAAAGAAGGCTAACCGGTTGTGCAGCCTACCTTTTCGTTGGAGGAAGACTTAAGTGGTTAATTTGGTTTTCTCTCAACTTTCGACTTTCTACATGTGCCTACTGAAACTTCTAAGTGGACTCCTAAGACAGATCGACAAATACCGAAGAAATTATCTCTGGAGAAGCTCAGCCCTTGATGGCCGGGGTATATCTCTTATAGCGTGGAAAGAGGTCTGCAAACCAAAAAAAATAAAAGTGGACTGAGAGTCTCAAACCCGCCAGTTCAAAACCAAGCTCTACTCTTAAAAAAACCCGCACAAGTTCTACAATCATGCCAATCTGTCCTGGGTTAGGCTGGTCTAGGAAGCCTACTATCCAAACTCCCATCCTTCAGACAGGGTGCGAGTAGGATCCTTCTGCTGGCGAGATATCCTCAAGATTCTACTACTTTACAAGGGCCTGACAGCTTGCACGGTGGGCAACAGAACTTCAGCTTGCCCTTTTGTTCAACGTTGCTGGGACTAAGTTTGCCCCCAACACTCGACTATCCTCAACCCACCAAGCAATCCTCCACCTCGAAGACAAGATCAAACAATGCTTCTTCATGGAGATTATAGTGTTGACAACCTAGGCTACTTGGATTACAAGAAATAATCTCATTCTTCGAGCACCTAGATCCAAGCTTCGCGATCTAGCACGACACCTTCTCCCGAGAGTTTGACCTGGTTGTCCATAGGGCTAAGCTGCTCTTAAAACCTCTTTTTTGGGCCTGGCTTAACAGCTTGCGCTAGCTAACTGGGTCATTTTGGGCTGTTTTTTTTGTGCTTTTTGTAAATATTGTTTGGCAACCTTCTTACCGTTTCTCCTCAAAAAACAAGGAAAATAACGGCGCATTGAACAAGCTGACGCTGGGCTGCCGACATAATCTATCACTATCAGGCGTCTCCAATTAGAAAGCCGATTAACACTGGGCTTTGGCCCATCAGAAGTCGTATTGCTTTTTCCGAATTCCGCTAGTATTTTGATAGCTTCCCGATGGTCGGCACGGTACAGCAGTAAACTTTAGTGAATATTCCTCGGAAGCTGGTCACAAGACTCACAAGTCAAAACACCCAGACTCGCAAGAACGCAAGCGCTAAACTAGTACGCTAGCTACAGTAACCCCCCCACTGTTTGTCTGCCGGCTGGGGCTAATTAACGTTTGGCAGGTCGTCACCGTTCAACCGGTCGATCTGAAGTCACTATCACTATCTTTGATACGGCGGTGCACGCAGCTTCCATGCACCCTGCTATTTTGTACGAGGTGACTGACCGGTGATGTCCCCCAATGTAGTAAAGTCAGCTTCAGCGCCACGCACATCACGTGTACCGTGTCCACACCGTGTCCGTGAACCGGGCGACGCCATCCGTGGGCACATCGCAGTGGATGATCAACTCAGTCGCCTCAACGGGAGAAAACGACGGATCGTACGAGAAATCCATCTCCGCCTCCGCCATCGTCATCTCATCCACCATGCTCCCGTCCAGGCTCGGCGAATGTCCGGCAGGCGCCACGTACGCCGACGGATCACTCAGGATCGCTCCCGCGGCCGGCGGCCAGGACGACGGCGACGGCGGAGCAGCTCCGTTGATGACCGTCGCGAGGCACGAGACGATGGCCTCGTTTTCTTCGACGCTGCCGCCGATGTGGCAGTGGGGTAAACGACCAAAGGCGCCGTTTCTTGTCGAGTCCAAGACTTTGGGGGCGTACTGGCTCGTGGTCGTCGTGGGGAAACCTATACTAATGTTGTCGTTGCAAACAGCTCGTTGGCACGTGTGCTCGTTCACGTAGGTGACCTGAAACATTGGAGGATCGCTGCTGCTACCCTGCTGTTGCACTTTCTTCTTCGCCATGCAGCGGCCATCGCGGCTGAACATGCATTTGTAGTAGTACCTGCACGGGTAGAGAGGTAGCTGGGTACGTAAGGGTGTCAATCCGATTCGTCTATATTTGGACTATTTGATTCGTATTTGATATGTTAAAACTCAAATAACATCAATGAGATATTGATTATCCGTTTATCCAACATCTGTATCCGGACAATTCGACGTGGAGCGTTTGGAATGGGTACTTACGTTCTTTTGGCGTGTGCGACAAGGGACCCATCAAAATTATTATCTGATTCTGATCTAGCCTATTTGAAGAATTGAAGATTAAGCTAGCTTGACCATGTGGACGACGCAAGTCAAGTCATTGGCGCATGCATGAATGTCATGTGTTCCATAATGCAAATCATGGTAGTTAATTGACCTTTTTTTCAGCTTATGGTAGTTAATTGATTTAGTTTGGAGTCCAGTGGACTCAAATAGCTAAGTTAATTACTCTGAAATGGCTTGGACATTATGTTGTAGGTGACCAGACCTAGAGGGCGACACTAAAGAACGCTTGCTCATTACAGAAGTAGTAGTAGTTCCTCATTAATCTACATAGTTATAACTCAAGGGCACTAAACACATGATCCTGTTTAGAAAAAAAAAATGATCCTGGAGCGAAGATAGCACTGCCTCTAATTCGATTAACCTTAGTTTTCTTAAAAGACGACTATCACCTATTTTATTGTACAGTATTACATTAGATTTTCTTGCTTCAACCATGCACACCACTTATTTTAGTTCGTGCTTGTGATATTTCTATGAACTAATTGGCTTTCTGAATTGTGATTAGCTAAAGTTGGGGGAATGACATCCATATTCCAGAAAAATGGGAGAAGTCGGCATCAGAAACTGTAACTTCACCTTGCGAAATTGCTGTTCCGGATGTTCTTTTGTCCGTATTTTCTCCATTGGTAACCATCCTTGTATGGCGAAGGTGTAATCTCCTTCCTCGTAACCTCCTCTTCTCTACCCTTTCTTAGGGGAGTAACCTCTTGTCCACTATATTGTTCCACAGAAACAACAGAGTAATTAACCAGAGCACACACTAAATGTAAGCACCCAAATGAAAGAACCACACCGGCCACTAGCCAGGAAAGTACTAATTAAGATGGAGGACTATTAGTAAATTAGTATACCTAATGCGTTTATCTTTTGTCGGAGTGCGCAGACCAATGCTCCCGTCAGTCCTCATCTCCGGCGCCGTCCTCACTTCATCCACTCTATTGTCGTCAGGCTTCAGCATGAACAAAGACACCATGAACACTCGAGAAAGCTCTTGACTCATCGCCATAGCCTCCTCCTGGCCACGGCTATCCAGGGGATGGCCAAGCAATGCCAGTAGCTTGACGTTGAGATTGTAGCCGCCGACGAGCTCCTGGGACAGTTGCTTTACAACCTCTTGATCAAATGGCATCTTGAATTCTAAGTTTCTACTATATCAATCAAAGTATTGCAGGAGCTAGTTGAGTTTGTGGAGTAGCTAGGGGTGTCGCCGTGTTGGTGAAGCTAGTATTTATATAGACAGACTGCAGCGATCAACGTCCTTGGAACTACTTAACTGTTCAGAGGTTATTCACCTTTGGGTCTGACCTGCTCAAACTATGTTCATTTATTTATGTTGATCGTCGATGTCAACGGTGGGGGCATTTGATTCTGGTCTTCTGACCGACGGATGCATCGATAGATTATCACAGACGAGTTGACTGGTGTATGTTTTCTCATGGTACATGTAGGAGAAATTTCGGTCTCTGCTTCTGGACGTCAACCCTTAGCTCGACATATATGCGAGATGGTAGTAGCACTAGAAGTTGTTGCAAACCTGCAATGTAGTACGTGAGCAGCGCTGCATTTTCAAACTCTTGTGGTTTGATTGTCTAACTTCACTCCCAGAAGAGACGTCGGACAGGGACTCCTGTGCGGTAAAACTGGATAGAAATTAAGATCGGCCAGGTATGGAACACATGGGGCAGGTCAAGAGGAGACCTAGCCGTGTATAGACTTTTGATCCTGCAGGAATATGGTGAAGGTCAAAACGCTTGTGCCCAATCAGAAGTTAACTGTACTTGCTGATCGTCTGACAGTCAAGGAGAGTGATATCTGCCCTTGAATTGCATTTTTATTTTGACGAAACTGCTAGTGTGCCTCTGATTAGAAATATATAGGAGTCCTGTCTCACCAGTCACCAGCGATTACAAGTACCTGAAGTGCTTAATGCACTTTTTGGACCCTCAAGTTTCAATTGAGGCTAATTTTAGTCCTCTTAACTGTTAAAAGTGCCAAATTGGTGCCTTAACTTTCAGAAATAGATTAAATGAGGACAGTCGTGACGTGTCTTGACAAACAAGCAGTGGTGTGGCTGCTGAGTGGACACCTAGCGTGACGGCCGCATTAAGAAGCTGCGGGGTTCAACTGAACCCGTAGCATTTTTAAGGCACGCTTATTACACTCTCCAATCCACCCAAAGATTTTAGATCCTGGCTCATATGCCGCACTGAGTTTTACCCTCATCGCATGACCCACTCGACATAGTTGGTCTTGGTGAGGGTAGGCCACCCGCCGCCGGGCCGACGTCCCCGACGACACCTGGTACCGTGGTGACCGCGGTGCCGTCATCGGGAGAGAAGCGCGTTACTGTGAAGGCCGTGCTCTCCGTCGACCGTCGACGCCGCCGCGCGCCTCCTCCAGAGCGCCACCGGCGTCCGCCTGTGCAGGCCGCCGCGCTCATGGGCGTGGCGAATCGCCCATCGCGCCTCGCTACGCCTCCTTTCGGCCGCTCAAGGTCGCGTCGGCATTCGCATCAAGAGATGGAGCTGCTGTTGCCGCCGCGCAAAACCTTGACCTCCATTCCGCCGCCTGACGTTGCATCTGCCGCCGCCGCCGCCTCCGCCTCCGCTCGCGTGCTGGCCGCGCACTTTGCCTTCTGATGGACTCTTCTTTGTTGGTGTTAGCAAGATCCTTACTCTCATGGAGAGGATGACACTTGGAGATGAGGCAATTTTTCTTTGTTTATTTCTAACACAATGCCATGCCAACTTTGAGGGTTGGGGATACATATTTATAAGCCGTTTTCTCACAACACATTATTCATCAGTGGACACCTAAGCGTGGCGGCCGCATTAAGAAGTGCGGGGTTCAATCAACTCGCTTATTACACTCTCCAATCCACCCAAAGATTTTAGATCCTGGCTCTGCCTCTGATGTTTTCTCACAACACATTACGTAGGGGTGGGGCGAAAAAAGATTGGAAGACGGTAAAGGAAAGAAGCAGATCCCGTGCACTTTTGGAAGACAGTCAACTCCACCTTCAGCCCCGAAGATAGCCCTTAGTAGATTCCAATTAGAAAACCTTCTTCCCCTGCTCACACGAGCAAGTAAACATCGACCAGTACGCGTCTCCCACAAAGAATATACTACCTAATTACTGATCAAAATGATGGCATTTTTAAGGCCGTGACCTGTGAATGTGTATTGTTATACTTTGATAACCCTTCTTATACGCAGCAGACTCCATATCAGATCAAAGCTATGAGATACGATATCAGCGTGCATCGTATCAAGAAAGAAGTAGATGAATCTTGTAGAGAGAACCGAAATAACAGCGTTGAAACAATCACAACGAGAAAGAAAGATTTGACCAAGCCGACTGCAAATTACTTAAGCACGACCTCAAAAGAGTACAAGAGATTATCACTCTCTCATAACCCTTTTGAACCTTTTAGTACCATCGGATCCTTGCCATATATAAAAATCTAGAATAACCCAGCCTCTAATCCTATCATGTACCTCTTGCTTTGGATAAGTTGGTTTGTGACTTGTGTTCTCCATGAGCATCTCTCATGGATTTATATAGTGTCATCTAGTTCTCCTTCAAAGAGAAGTCGAAATCCTAATTCTATTAGGATTCATATAGAAATCCGTATAGCACACATTTCCAAGTCCTAGTAGGTTAGGATATAAATCACCGTACTCAACAATCCCACCTTGACTCTTATCCGTTGAAGTTGTCGTGATCCTTCAAAACTCGCTCCAAGTTGGTTCCCCCTTTTTGTTTTTGTTTTTCCTTCCACCTTTGGTAGCGCCCCCCCACGTGGGCTCATGCACATCGTTGCAATGTGCATGTTGTGTCCGGGCTTGGCTGCTCCGACACTCCACTTGAAATCTCCTTAGTTGTGTAGTTTGGTTAATCACATCTCCTGTTCCTATAGCCCCCCGTGTCATTGGTTTGTATCGCCTTCGAGCTTCACCTGCTCGTCGGTACAGCGTGGTTGGTCCCACCATGTCTTCATTCATCCAACAACTCGCATCTTTGCCTTTGTGACCACCAGAGTTTACAACTACCTTTGTAGTTCTGTACATCACTGCAAATGAGATCTGAGTACCTACCGTTGACGACACTGTTTTCTTCTTATGGTCAAGATTTTTATCAGACCCCCCATAGGTTGTCTTTCCTTTAGGTTTACCTATCAACTGATATCTTCCATTGCTCCATATACCTTTCATAATTACCTACCCTTCGCAATAAACACGCATGACTCCACCTCAAAGTGAAACTTCACAACCTTCGAGTTCAAGTGACCTTACATATATTATATTCTTCTTTAAACTGGGAACATACCGAATCACGCCAATGTGTGATGTACTTCATCATACACCTCCAGTGTAACCGTTCTCACCTCAATAGTTGCATACTTCTGGCAATCCGCTAAGTGAATAGTTCCATCCGCCGGGCGTAGAGATCCTTCGTCCAATATCTCCCTCGCTGAACATATGTGGAAGCAACAACTTGAATCTAATATACATCCATGAGAAGTACCTGATTGACTGATGACTAGTACGTCTATATCATCTTTCGCTATCGCCACTGAGCATACACCCCCCATTTGCTTCAAACTTGGATAATCCTTTATTATATGACCTTCCTCGTCACATAGATAGCATACATGTGTGCTCTTAATCTTGTCCTTATTCCTGCAACTTTTTCATTTGCCTGCAACACCTAACGCAGCTAATGCTTAATCACCCGAGGATGAAGAATCCGATGGTTTCTTCAAAGACTCTGTCTCTAATAGATATGCAACTGCCTCATTCAAGTTGAGAGTGTTTTCCCTAATGAGAATATTCATCACTAATTGCTCCCATGATGGTGGAGGAGATAATGTAAATATGACGACCTTGTCGTTCTCCTTAATTTTCTCATCTACACTAGTCAGTTGTGTGATAAGCTTGTTGAAGATAATGAGATGGTCAACAAACCGTGTGGTTTCTTCCATGCGCAACATGTACAATTGTTGTTAGCACCCACCGATTTGTCATCGACTTCGCCATAAGTCACTCCATATTTTTTTTTGGCAAATTCTCTTTGATCACTGAGTATTTTACCTTATCAGAGAGATATAGACCCAGAAATTTCTTCCACCGTTAAATTATAAATCTTTGCCAACCTTCTTGCATATCGATTAATCGGTCTTGGTTCGATACCACTTTGTTGGACCGTAAAGGCGACTAGAGGGGGTGAATAGAGCACGACAACCTATATCGAGCAATGGAAGACTAGTATTGAATCGCTCCATCACCTTCTAGTCTTCAATCACGTGAAAGAATCAATCACAAACTCGCGGATCAAAGAAAGCCCTAAAAACACGAAACATCTTTTTGGTATTCCCCCTTCAAGAGCATTGATTAACCCTTGTTGGATGAGAACATCCGTCACCGTGCATTGCCACACGCTGAAATTTCTTCCACCGTCAAATTTCTCTTTTTGACTCCACATCGTCGACATCGGTCTTGATTTTGTGCCACCTAAATCTTTGCCAACCTTCTTGCATATCAGATTAATCTGGTCTTGGTTCTGATACCACTTATTACACTTTTTGATACCCCTTCTTATATGCAGTAGCCCCCAGATTGGATCAGAGTTGCGAGGTACGGCACGAGCGTACACGATATTAGGAACAAAGTAATTGAATTTCGTAGAGAGAACATAAATAATTGTGCCGAAACAATCACAACAAGGAAGAAAGGTTTGGCGAAGCTGACCGCAAATTTCTTAAGCTCGACCTCAAAAGAGTACAAGAGATAGTCGCTCTCTCATAACCCTCTTGAACCTTAGGACCCTTGGATCCTTGCTCTATACAAGAATCTAGTACTAAAGAATAACCTAATCTCTAATCCTCTCGTGCTTCTCTTGCTTTAGATGAGTTGGTTTGTGGCTTGTGCTCTCCATGAACACCCCTCATAAATTTATATAGTGCTATCTAATTCTCCTCCAAAGAGAAGTTAGAATCCTAATCCTATTATAATTCATATAGGAATCCACCTCTCTAAGTCTTAGTAGGTTAGGATGTGAGTCATCGTACTCAATACATACACACATTAAGTTTTCAAACTTGATTAGTGACGGAGGCAATCGGGGACTAGTGGGGGCCTTAGTTCCCCCATGCATCAAAAAATTTTAGACCCCCTTGATATTATGTGGGATTTTTCTCTATACCATATGTCTGGTCCTCACATATCTCAAATATCCAAATCTCATAGGATATGTGTATGTACGTGTGCACATGATTAATAAATCTTCTTGTATTTTCAAGAAGTAGCTAGGAGCAACATGTTTTTTTAACTTTGGTCATCTCTCACAACCCCAAAAGGCCAAAAACAAAGCTCTACGCATGTGAGAAGAGGAGGTGGTACAACTCCTATTGAGTCTTCTTCTCCCTTGCCCCTTCTTCACCCTTGCCCTTTTCTTTTCCCATAAGACCTCTTCAAGAATCGAAATCGATGATGAATTTAATTATTTTATCATATTATTCAAGACCCCCTTATGCTTTTGGCACCCAACTGCTAAAAGGTGCATGTCAAAAACTTTTGGTTGGCTAGTAGCTACTAAATTTGGGAAACTTAGCTAGATAGTTGCTTTTTTGTTCAATCATGTAGAAGACTACTTCATGGCTACTAATTTTTGTTTGCTAAGTAAGAATTGTCCTAATTATTTCATCTATACATTACGATTTTTCTAAGAAACATTTTTGACATATTCTTTTGTATATTTTTTCAAGGATAATCATGGCTAAGAGGAAAATATTTTATTTTTTACAAGTTGTTGATGCACCACAAATGGTTGAGTTAATTCCTGTGTCTAATTCTAGAAGCAATGTCTGCTTCTAATCCACAAGATGCATAGCAATTGGCCTAGCCAATTTATGCCGCTAATCCTCAATTGGACTCTACTACACAGCTATCTAAACACTAGAAAGAGAGTATTGCTGCATTAGCCATCTCAAGCAAGATCATTTGGTGAATGAATGGCGGTAATGTACTGTTGCATTTAGTGTATAGAAGTCTTGCTTGAAACAGAACGATCCACTTGTTTTAAATTTCTAGCTTCCTCCCTGCACTTTTTTTTTTGATGAAATGGCAAGAGTGCCATTATTGCATTAAAGATTGGAGTAAGTCACAAACCAAATCCAAGGTAAAAAAGGAAAATAGAAAAAAGGGGAAATACAAACAAAAGAGAAAGAACGAAAAGAACAAGAAAAGAAGAAAAACACTATTTACAATACTTGCCCGACCAGACCGATCCGTTGACGTGAGCATCCTCCCCGCCTTGCAGATAAATTTGCAACTTGGCCACACCACTTTGTGCCCATGCTCAAGCCTCTTCCTTGATGATTGCCATCAGCCCCGCCAGAGCCAGTCTAAGATGCTGGAAAACTCATCTATTTCTTTCTTTCCAGATGTGCTAAAGGGTGAGGAATATTAGCGAGGCTTGGCCTTTCCTCCCTACACTTGACCAGTAATTACTATCACCATCAATATCATTACCATTATCAGGGAGATACACATGGTCGCCGAAGTGGACATAGTCATCCAAACCATATCTTAGCGAGTCCCATGTCGAGAAAATGTCACCTCCATCGGTTGTCGACGGCGGCGGCGCTGGCAACGTCTCGGCCGGGAACGATGTTGCCGGTGACAGCTCGGACTGGAAGGCAGGCTGCTCGTGTAGCTGGCTATTTGAATCAAAGCTCAGCATAAAGAATGGCCTCCGGGGCGTAGGCTGGTATTGCCGTTCTTGCTCCATCTGTTGCGCATCGCTGTGGCCGCCGGCGGAGTCTAATCGGAGCAAGAACACGTCGCCCGCGGGCGCTGGCGGCTCAGCCACAACATCAAGAGTCGGGACAGGCGCGGTGTTGCAAGTGTGCTCGTACGTGTAGGTGACCTTGAACAGCGATAGGTCGTCGTCGTTCTCCTGCTGCACCAGCTTCGAGGCAAGGCATTACTTGTCTTCACGGTAAGAGCATATGTAGTATAACCAGCAGTACCATTTACAACTATGCATGAGTACGTCTTATTTGGCTTTGTGCATTTTGTTAGTGAACATGCCGGTTTTGTTGAATTTGATCTCTAAACTTGATCAGTACCGTTGTACATGCGATGTAGCCAAGCCGTACAAAATATTTCAGTAGATAGCCAAGTGATCTGAGTTCAAGACCAGACTAACACAATATTTTTTTAAAAAAATAATTACAGCTCACTTCAAGTCCATGTTTTAGGCGTAGTGAAGCCTAGACGTGAGTGAGAGTGTTGAAGTATATTGTACCACTTTTCTCATCAGCTTAAGATTTCAGATAAACTAGTTGGTAGTGCATGAAACTCAATAATCCGAATAAGGAAATCAACAAAATTAGTTTAAACATACAATCCTGTTTGGCATTTCGACGGCTTTTAAGCAATTTTAATTTTCTATTCTTAGGTAAAGTAACTCACTGCAAGCATATTTTAACAATAACAGCTAAATATTTCTAGAATTAGTAAAAACATCGTAACTAAATTTCAAAGTGCACCGTAGCACAACACAACATGGTAAAGTAGTTCAAAACATCAACATACTTATAATATCTCCAAATGAATGGAAATACCCATGAATTCACCTCGCAGCTAACAGTTGATAGGTAAATTACCTAGGGACGGCAGAGTCCTTGATGTTCTTATGGCCGTATTTTCACCACAGGTGATCGTCAAAATCTGGTGTGAATGTATGTTTGACCCATGAAGGTCTATCCTTCCTGCAGCAATATTCAAGAACTATATAGGTTAAATAAAATGAGTTAGGATTTACAGTACGTGATACTTAAATTGTAGGGCCTATTTAGGATATAGGACAGTAAAAAATATATAAATACTAATGTAAAACAAGAAAAGAAAAAAAGGAGACTGAATTGATCGTTTGTTGACAAGACAATGGAACTTGCGTAGTTGAGTGAAGGAAGTTTCTGGAGGGCAGCCAACGGAGGGATGATAAAGGTCTCTTTCTTCGTCGAGATCAGGGAAGGGGAGGTCTCCACCTGTCGTGCAGCCGCGCCAACAGGTTCCGCGGAGGGTGAGGATGGCCCGACGGAGCTCCTCCCGCAGCTGGAGGAGGATGCTTTGTTGTTGGGCTCTTCAGAAGTGCTTACTCGGGAAGCTTCTCGGGTGGTCGGGAGTTTCCTTGGAGTGCTGCGGCTGATCGTCGATGCGTAGCTTCGATCACCGGAGTTGGGGTGCGGGAAAACCGACATGTGGAGTAAGAGATCAAGGGGTGGGATGATATCGAAGGCCATGGACGTAGGCTGATTGGCACCAACAACCTTCATGGGCCAGTTGGGTCATCACACAGGTTTGGTACTACCTTATATGATATCTACTCCCACTCCTGGCGACGGATCCACTCGCTCTCGTGGATTTGGATCCCGAAAGGGGCGTGTCTGGGTGAGCTAGGGTTGAAAGTTGGAGCTAGTGAAGTTCGTCGTTTGGATGGCACTGCTAGGTTAGTGCGGCGAAATCATAGCCCTTCTCCTTTGCGTAGATCATTCACTGAAGTTGTGCGGGAAGGAGGAATGGATCGTGGTAGAGGTAGACATCCTAGGCGCTTTGGGGATTCTTCCCGCAAGTGGACCGGGGGGAAGCGTAGTGCCCTAGAGGAGTGCATGGAGGAAGACGATCTGTTGGCCGAGGAGGAATTGTGAGCAAAGCTGCGAAGAGATCAAGACCAGCAGAGGAGGGTTATAGGAAGGTCATCAGGGGGATCTTCAGAGACAAGGTAAAAATCAATTACTTCCTGGTTTGGATAGAACTAGAGGGGATTTCAAGGGGGAGTTTCGTTCTTCTAGATGACAGATCGAGGTCAGGCAGAGCAGTTTAAGGGGTGGCAGGAGGACGCTTGAGGTAGAGAAATGCTCCGTAGAGAGGGTGGTTTCAATAAGGGAGTTTCGTTCAGAGGGGACTCTAGGGGTGGTTTTGGTGCTAGAGGGGGTGTTTTTCTCTTTGATTCGGGTTGATCCTCATCAAAGTGGGATGATCCAGTGAGTGCTGGAAAAGGGGATGATCAATAGAAAAGTTGGGGTGAGATTGGTTGTAATACTGGGTTGTTAAGGGCTGAAGATAGAGGTACTTGTTTCCGTTGCTTACAATCGGGGCATCACCAGGATAGATGTACAAATCCTCCCATTTGCTACAAATGTAAAAAGACTGGTCATATGACCTCTGGTTGTCCCGATGAGAAGAAGAAACATGGGTTGAAACTATTTGGTTTTGGTATTCCTAGTTAGGGCTTTTATAGACTTCAAATTCCATGTTGCAGTTGTTTGATCAACAAATTGCTACTAGTGTTATTATTATTAAAGAAGGGGTGGATACTATTCAGCGAATTGAAGCTGAGTTGAAGCATCTGATCCGAGATAATTGGGACTGGAAGGTTAGGAAATTATCTGAATCTAAGTATGCAGTGTTTTTTTCCTTCAAATGCTATTCTAGAAACCTGGTCTAAAGTGAGAGGGGTGGAATTAGCTCTCCACTCTATTAAAGCTACAGTGGAAAAGTCCAATTAGACCCTAATGCCTCTTCAGCCTGGTCCCTGTTTGGGTGAAGGTTTCTGGTATCCTAATTTTTCTAAATCCATGGAAATTCTGAAAGAACTAGCTAGCATAGTTGGGGAACATCTTGAGGTTGATGAAATCAGCTTGATGAGATTGGATCTGGTTAGGGTTAAAATGAATTGTAGAGATCCATCTAACATCAACTATTTTGTGGATATTTTTATAAATGTTGTTGGGTATCAAATCAGATTTGAAGCAGAAGGTGTTGGGGGAAAAAGAAGGGTTGTCCTCAGAGAGATTTAGGACATACCACCCATGACAAGAGAAAGGATGAAGATGATGAGGAGGAAGAAGATGAGTCCAATGGTAGTAATCATAAGACTGAATGTGAAAAACTTGTAGAAAAGTTTGGTGGGGAGTCTCATCAAACCTCTGATTACAAAAGTGATGCCTTTGACTTTCAGTTTTCCTATACCTGGTAATGACATTGAGTCTCCTAGCCTTATGGAAAGTGAGGTTAATGTGGTAGGGGAGGAGGAACTTTCTGCCAATCCTGAATTGGAGATTTTAGAGAATACTACAGAGTTATCTCAGGAAACTTCTAAAGAGATTGTTGTGTATACTAGTGTGGGCCCTACTTTAATGGCAGCAACTCTCTGGCCATGTTTGAAATTTCCCTCCAAAGAAAGTTCTTCTGGTGAAGTATCTTTATTGTGTCAGGATGAGAAAGATAGCAAGCATGCCTATAATAATCTAAGGCAGGATAAGGTTTCCATGGGGTGTAAAATGGTAAAGGAGAAGAACTATTATGAAGGAATGGTTGATAGGGATGTAACAGAGGGGGAATCTATTCTGTTTGACAGCAGGGGTAAAGACTCTTTTGGGCTGCCTGGGGTGGAGGAATTATCAGAAGATTGGATATTGGCAAAGAAAAAAGGGGGAAAAGTAAGGTTAAAGAATCTCAATTGGCAACTAGAAAAAAAAATCAGAATTCAAGACCAAGGGATTCCCATGCAGGAAAAAGCTGCCATGCTGAAGTCCATTCAAAACCTGGAAGCTCAAGGTAATTCTGAAAACAATCCTTTTAATATTCTCAATAAAGCTTATGTTAAATATATAGAATTTGTGGCTAGTTCTTGTGATATTACTTTGGGATCTCAATCTGAGAGCCCTAAGGAGGTGATTTCTGCAATGCAAGCTCAAGAAATTGCTACATGTGCCATTGCTCAAGCAGAATTGGAAAAAGGTGTTGATCTGGGACAGCAAGGGGATAAGGATTATGTGGTTGACAAGAAAGATGGAGCTGCTATTTTAGAAGTGATTGATAATGCTTCCAGGGGTGTTGTAGGGTTTAGAGTGAGCAAAAGGGCTAGTAATAGATTGAAGAAATATAATGTTTCCTGTAGAAAGCCCGTCTCATGAAATTTCTTTTTTGGAATATTCGTGGACTGGGTAAACCAGCGAGAAGAAAGAAACTTAAATATTGTATTGTTAAAGAGAGGTTCGATGTGGTAGGAGTGCAAGAAACCATTAAAAAGGATTTCTCTAAGAAAGAGTTGAAAGATTTGGCAGGGAATGGTGATTTTGGATGGCTCTGGTCCTCAGCTATTGGGCATTCTGGAGGTATTTTAATTGGGGTGAGGACGGATGAGTTGGAATTAGAAAGGGGAGATATAGGGAGGTTCTTTGTTAGCATGATTTTAAGGCATAAGAAAAGTAATTTCAGATGGGAGATGTTGACTGTGTATGGGCCTGCTCAGCATGGTTTAAGTGAGGACTTCCTGGGGGAGCTTCATTGTAAATGTCCAGCTGCTAGGGGTGATTTTAATATGATCAGAACAACAGAGGATAAAAGTTCTAGTAATATTAACTTCAAACTGATTGACAGTTTTAATGGTTTCATTTCTGATAATGGGTTGATGGAGATTAAAAGGAGTGGTCCTAAGTTTACTTAGACTAATAAGCAGGCTTGTCCCATTATGGTGGAACTTGATAGACTTTTGGTTTCCACAGTTGGGAGGCTAGATTTCCTTTATGTAACTCCATTATGGTGGGTTCTGATCATTGTCCTATTGTGTTGGATACTGGGGATAATGCGGCTAGAAGAAATGAGAGGTTCTTTTTTTGAAAAAAATAGTTTTGTCAGGAGAATTTCCTAGAGGTGGTTCAGGAAAAATGGAATGAAATTGGGCAAAAGATGCCGGTGCATATCTCTTCTTTGGATAAATGGAATGGAAGTTTGGCCGCTTTAAGATAGTTTTTGAAAGGGTGGGGTGCTAATGTGAATGGCAAGTTTAGAACAGAGAAGAATGTTATTTTAGATCATCTGGACAGGGTGGATCGGGAAACAGAGGAGGTTGATTTATGTGCTGAAGAATGGTTAGATAGATATCAAGTGGAAAGAGATCTGGAAAAATTATATGACATGGAGGAGAAATTTTGGCAGCAAAGGGGTGATGTTAATTGGATTACTCATGGGGATGCCAACACAAGTTACTTTCATAGTTGTGCCAATGGGAGAAGGAGGAAAAACTTTATTTCCAATCTGGAAAATGAGGGGGAGTGTTTAACAGCAGAAACAACCATTAGAGATCATATCTACAAGTTTTATAAGGACCTGTTTGGTAAGGATATCAACCTTAAGGCGTTACTAAAGATTTTTGGCAGACCAGAGGGTTAATTTCTAAAGTGGACAATGCTAGTCTGGTTCAAAAGTTTTTAGAGGAAGAGGTATGGAACACTATTAAAGGACTTAGTGGTGACTCAGCCCATGGGCCTGATGGATTTCCCACTTGCTTTTTAAAGTCCTTTTGGGGTGTTATCAAGCTTTACTTCATGGAGTTGCTCAAAGATTTTTATGATGTGAATCTGGACTTGAAAAGATTGAATTATGTGGTGATTTCTTTAATTCCAAAAATAAAAGAGGCTAACAATATCAGACAATTTAGACCTATTTGCTTGCTCAATGTTAGTTTCAAAATTACCACTAAGATGATGGTGTTCAGATTCGGTAAAGTAGCTAATAAGATCATTAGTAAGTGTCAGTTGCTTTCATTAAGTGAAGAGATATTTTAGATGGGGTGGTTTCTCTTCATGAAATTCTACATGGATTGAGAGTTTCCAAGGGTAAAGGGGTGATCCTCAAACTGGATTTTGAGAAGGCTTATGATAAAATTCAGTGGAGTTTCATTGAGGAGGTGATGAGAGGGCAAGGCTTTTCTGAAAAATGGATCAATTGGGTAATGAACTCAATGACAGCGGGCAAAGTGAGTATCAATCTCAATGGTTCTGTTGGTCCTTATTTCAATACTCATAGAGGTTTAAGGCAAGGTGATCATTTATCTCCTCTTTTATTCAATCTAGCAGCTAATGTACTGGCAACTATGATTGATAAGGCCCAAAACAAAAGGTTGATCAAGGGGGTTTTATCGAATATCATTCCGGGGGGGTCACTTTGCTTCAGTATGCTGATGACACAATCCTCATGATTGATTGTTCAAATGAGTATATTCTCAATCTCAAATTCTTGATGTGGATGTCAGGTCTTAAAATTAATTATCACAAGAGTGAGGTTTTTGTGATGGGGGTGGACAGTTCAGAAGCTCAAAGAGTTGCAAACATGTTTAATTGCAAACTAGGTTAGTTGCCTCTCACTTACGTGGGGTTGGAAATTGGAGATAAATTGAAGTTAGGACAAAAGCAGCAGGTAATATTGTCATAAGTTGGAAAGCAAGCTGGACAATTGGAAGAGCAATCTTGTCTTCTAGAGGCAGGCTGATTTTAGTGAACAGTTGTCTGAGTAGTATTCCTACCTATATTATGGGGTTCTATAGGCTGAATGAGGAGACTCATAAGAGAATGGACACAATTAGGTGTATTTTTTTTTGGAGAAGAACTAGTGATAAGTTTAAATATCATATGGTTAGTTGGAAGGTTGTTTGTAGACCTAAAGATTTTGGTGGGTTAGGGGGTGATTAATACTAGACTCTTTAATGATTGTTTGTTATCTAAATGGTTCTGGAACATGGATAAGGTTCAAGATGAACTTCGGTTTAGGATTCTGAAAGCTAAGTATTTTCCTAGAGGGAATTTTCGAGACAATAATTATATTAGAGGATCCCAATTTTGGAGAAGCATTCATAAAGTGAAGCATTTGTTCTTACGAGGGGTGATGCACAAGCTAGGAGATGGGAGATCGATCCTCTTCTGGAAAGATGTGTGGATTGATAACTGCCCTTTGAAAGTCAGGTTTGCTAAGCTCATTAATATCTGTGCGAATCCTGATATATATGTAGGCAAGTGTTGTGAGAATGGGGTGTGTAATATTGACTTTGTCACAAGTTTTGGGGTAGAAGAGATGCATCAGTGGGGGATTTGAAAAATATTCTGGAGGGAGTTGTTTTTAATAGGGAAAGGGATAGGTTGAGATGGTGTTTAGGAAACCATGGTCATTTTTTGGTCAAATCTTTATACAGATATATGTCTTTTGGGAGAATTACTTGTAAGAGGTTAGAAAATATGTGGGCTAGTAGAATTCCTCTTAAGATCAAGATTTTCTTATGGCAGGGTCTGTCGTAACAAAATTCAGACAACTGACCAACTCAAAGTTAGAGGTTGGAAGGGGGAGATTAATTGTGTCTTGTGTGGTGTTTCTGAGAATGTCAACCATGTGTTTTTTCAATGTGTTTTGGCCAAGCTCACTTGGTGGTGCATCAAAGAGATTTTTCATTGGATCATAGTTCCAAATTCTTTAGATGATTTTCATCTGCGGTGGCTTGATAAGAGGGGTGCTAATGACTATCACATTGGCCTTTTCAGTTTTACAGCTTTATCCTGGACTCTCTGGGAATTCAGAAATAAAGGCGCAATTGAGAATTTTTTTCCTAAACAACCGATTGAAGTCATGTTCATATTTATATCTTGTTTGCAGCGGTGGTGCATCCAAATCAAAGAAGATGATTGGTTGAAGTTGGAAAGGATGCTGGAAGCAACTAAGCCTGGCTGAAGTCTTTCTGTGTTGCAGGGTTAGAACATATTTAGATCTCCTAGACTGTCTTTTGTGTTAGTCTGGATCCTGTAGGAAGAGGTGTTTGTCTCAAGTCTCTGTTTGGTTGTTTAGTTTGTTTTAGCTATCTTGTGCTTTACTTTTTGTAGCTGGTCTCCCCAGTTAGTTACTGGTTTTACTTTCAGTTGGTATGTTGAACTTCTATAATCGGCTTGACTAGCTTTCTATAAAAGCTGGGTCTTGTGCCTTGTTGGAAAAAATACTAATGTAAAATATGGGAGAGAAAAAACACAGCGAAAATTTATAGTAATACACCCTTAGGTGGTTGATAGGAAATATACATGTATTTGGACAGAGAGATGCCTTCTACAAGCCTAAATTAAAGTAAAATTGTATATATATGAAATTAGAAGTGGTGTTTATATTCCTCTGAAATTGCTTTGTGCAGATCCGTACCATGTAAAATTCCATAGGAGTTCTAAAAGGTCAATCATTTTCTTCCAAACATCCGGATACACAAATTTCGAAAGTATTGGAATATCATATAGAATTAATTATTCTAATTAATTAGTGGCTTATATATAGAATATCCTATAAAATTATCCTAATTAGTGTCTTATATATATAGGTAATTTAGCAAAACCACAAACATTTGCATCGGGAGCTTGAAGTGCATCAGAAGTTGCACAGTTTTTTGAAACTAATAGGCAGGAGAGCTGCCCATTATATTAATAAAGCAGGAGAAAAACAGAGAAAAGATGCAACCACTAGTACAACAGGGAACACCTTAGACAGGGGTGGGACCCCCCTCCTCGAAACACCAGGCTAAGCAACCTGATACACCAGCTAGCACAATGAATACCACCCAACTCTGACGCATACATGCCATGCCCCATAGCCAAGGGAAGGACGACGCCCCAACCACATATCACGGAAGCTTCTGGTTATCGAGTTAGACATGCAGAGGTTTGCCAACACATTATGCTTGAGCGAGAAGAGTAGAATCAAAGGCACAAATAACCAAAGCTCTACCCTGGCTGAAGAACCACGACAACTAGCACTCCACGCTAAAAAATCGACTAGCAAGCAGACTGTAGTAGGTGAAAGGAAAATGGCCTCTCCACTTGACGACGCACAGAAGAGAGTCAGTACCTTCGACTCCTCTACTCCTCTCACGGGGATGCCGACGGTAACCTGCCTCTAGATTCGATCCAACTACTACCCATCAAATGGTCGGCCCACACCTCAGAACAATGACCCAACAAACGAGCGCCCAAACTACGGCAACCGCGATTGGACCTCCTCTAGTAGGCAAGGACAGATAGCAGTAGATCCGGAGAGGAAGAAGGATGCAGGAAGGCTTCGGCTCCGGTGGCGAGGTAGACTTCGAGGGTGACGACGAGCGGTGGCGTAGCCGGAGGGGATGAGGAACGGTGATGGTTATAGTAGGTCGGCGATGGCTAGAGGTGACAGCGACAACTGGGGGCACCTCGTGGCCTGATTGTCATCTTGGTGCTCAACAGATCTCGACGTTATCACCATCTTGAGACTCCACGGCCGGTTGCAACAACAGATGGTTGGCGGCCTCGAGCTCCTCTTCACAAGATCCGTTGGCCCCAAGCGGGCTCGCGTCCAGATCTGGCCGGACTTGGAGTCATAGGACACAATGGCTCTCCCTCTCCATAAGTGGATGTCGCATCATCATGGCTGCTTTCGCATCGCGCCGCCCTCGCACCACCGCTGCATCGTCGATGTGGATTTGGATCGAAAATGATTCCGCCGGCCACCCCACTGGGCCGCGAGTTACCCTCAACAACACACTAGCCGCATGCGGTCCTCCGAAGGACCTCCTCCTTGGGTCCCTCACTGTCGACACACCGTCGTTGCCATTTGCCAAGATAGCACGGTGCCCTGGGCCAGAGGAGAGCTAGAGCCGACGGTGATAGCAACGCCTCGATGCGCCAAGATACCGAGCCCCGGTGGCGACTAGACCCTGCCGGCTGCAGATTCACGGGGGGGGAGTCGAGGACGACAGGGGCGCTCTGGATCCGCCAGACCGGACCGGTAGGGTCCTGTCGGCTGCAGATCTTGAGGGGAGGTTGTCGGGGACGATATGGGTGCTCCGGGTCTGTTGGGATCCATGGACCCGTGCCAAAGGAAATGGCGATTGCGATGCCTCGAGGAACCCGCTATGGCCCGCTGCCTCCGACGCCAGCACCAGCTCGATCTCCATAGCAAAACGGATCTAGGCTTCCACAAAACGGGTATGAGAAAAACGAAAAATAGGAGAGAGAGGGGGAGGTGTGGAGGGGAGGCATGCCGCCTTCGCCGCACCAGCGGTGACGGCGACGAGAGGGGTGTGGTGGAGGTGGGAAGGTCGGATGCTTTGGTGTTGTTCTCCCGCCGCCTCGCTACAAAAGATCAACAACACCACATGCATGGCGCAAGGACTCACGGATGCATGAATCAACCAGAAACAATACATGCATGTAAACTTATGAAATGAAACAAGGAGAGATGTATGGTTATGTGGACACGCAAATCTACAAAAATTGGCCAAAAGCTGATTCATGTGGTGAGAAAGAATTGTTTCGAGCATGAGTCTATATGTTTGTATTTTAGAAATTCGACGATTTGCCCCGAAGTTAAGTTGGTTTCAATAAAATACCATCAAACACATGGTAACAGATATAAACCACAAAATTTGTGTGTCAATCGATCATTTGCCCCTTTTGTATTTTAAATCAAATTCTAATTCCTTTTGTTGTTAACTCCCACCTAAAATGACTGAAATGCCCCTACCTTCTTTCTCCCTCTTCTCCCCTCTACTTCTCTTTCTTCTCCACCACTACTCCGACGCCCACCAACATCCCTCACAAACCTCACCAGATTTGCTCCACTTGCCACCCCACCTCAACCGTGGGCACCCCACGACGACTCCGGTGATGGCATGCTCCCATTGAGCTCACCTCCGGTTGATCCACCACCTCGTAAGGCGGCATCGACGACCGTGTGGCAACCCCTGCTTCCCTTACTTGACTTCGAATACACTGACATCCTTAGCCACTTCTTCCCCAACCGTGAGCTCTCCTATGGCGAGGAGGCCGACACCGGTGGGCGCCACCTCCCACTCGAGCTCGACAACAGCGTTGGAACATGCGCGCAAGAGAGAATCGACGTCGGCCTCCTCGCTCAAGCTCGGTGTAATACCCCGGATTCGGATGGGGTAATTAGAAAAGCAGTTGGGAAGGGAAAAGGCAAACAAGAACTGAAATTTCCTGAATCGGCGGGGGGTTTTCAGCGAACTTCCGTCAACCTGGGCCTGGGCCGCAGCCCAGGAGGGGTCCATGAGAGGGGCCGGCCAAGGGGGAGGGTTTTCCTCCCCCCCCCCAAACCCTAAACTCTCCCCTCTCTCTCCCCACTCCCCTCCCCAAGCCGCCACCCCCCCTCCCCCTCTCCAACCGGCCGCCACCCTCCTCCCTGCAGTGCAGCAATTTTGTTCGTCAGCTGTGGGTAAGTTCCGTACGTTTTCTGATCTTCTCACCTCTTAGAAAGTTGTAGCCCTTGGTCTTAGCTTTATTTTGGCACCAAGATCATCTGATTTGGAGTTATGGTGTAGGAGATATGGTAGTTTTACCGAGACTGTCCAAGAGAGCTTACGTGATTTGGCAGATTTTCTTGTCGGGCCATTATGATTTACTTAGAAGCCGAATCTGGTATTTTCGTCTTCTAGAGTTTTGTTTCTGATGTCGTTATCTTTCTTTTTGCACCGAGATCACTTGATTCCTACTTACGGTTTAGGAGATATGAATTTTTAATCGCGCGCTGTCCTGTCTGCCTGAGAATTTGGAACTGTCGGTTTGCCCCTCGGTTTTGATCTAGTTAGAGTCAGATTCAGAACTTCCACCCAACTAGGTTTTTGTAGCCCTTGAAATTATCTTTCCGAGTTGATAAAGATCACCTCAATTGGATCAGTATATTGAAAGTTACATCATTTTATTTGCTACTGTTCTGTAATCTGGACAGTTATCTGTTGGCTGTTTTCATCTGTTGTTTCGGCCACTGGTTTGGCTGAATCAAAGAACCCCACCAACTAGAGATTCTTAGCCTGGTACGATAGGAATCTTTGAGCACTGGTTTCAGGTCATTATGAGTTACAGAGATTTAATTATGATTTTTCTCGTACTACTGGTCAGGAAGGCTGAGATTGACTGATTAGTTAATTTGTCATTTTGAATCTTAGGTTAGGTTGATTAGATGGGGGTTATGGTAGAACGCTTGTAGCCACGGCATATCTTGATTTCTTATTTCAAATAAAAATTTGTGTAGGCGGTGGGGCAGGGAGTGGAGAGATTCCGTCGTTACCTCCTAGCTCGTCTCAGCGCGGAAGGCAAGTACCTTACTTTATCATAATGAAGGTTGATGAAAATGTGTGGATGAGTTGCTAAAATGGTTATTCATGTTTGTATGATTGTATTATTCTTTATTATGATGTGATAAGATTTTGTTGCATGACTTTCATATTGTCCATGCATTTGATTCCTGCCGTCCACGGGAGTGGAAACTTAAAAGTCCCATCATTCCAATATAGGCATATGAGACCCACCATTCCAATGTGGGCAACGTTGACCACCATTCCAATGTGGCAACTTCGGACACCCGTATGAAACGTTCTTCATACGGTGATTGGGTCCCCGTACTTTGTGAAGTACGGGCTTAAGTGAACACCGACGGGTGTATCACTCGCTATCTGCATATCTGTGATTGAGAGGTCCATTTTTCATTCCATGTATGCATTCATACTATGCAGTTTCACAGATTCGTGGAAGATATGTTCTACTGTCTTGATTATTGATTTGTTCCCTTGTACACTGTGAGTCTGATGTTGTACTTGCTGAGTTTCGACTCACCCTTGTTTTCCTGTGTTTTTTTAGGTGATCCATGTTGATATAGTTGCTAGCGGGAGGGCGTAGTCCAAGCACGTTTCACACACCTCAAATAATTCACTTATTTATAACTATGTTTTGTTAAGTTATTTGGTTAAAGAGATGAACTGTAATTTTAATCCCTTGGTTACATTATGTGGTTGAACGGTTAATTTCTCTTCGTTATTTTGTCTTGACTATTTAACTTTGGTGCAAATTGATTAATAGTTCCGCAAATGAATTGTATGATGAATCTTTAGGTAGCATCTTGGCTTCCGAATAGCCAGGGTGTTACACTGCATCAGTGTTGGAACATGCACTCAAGAGAGAAAGGGGAGAGGAAGGAAGAGAAAGGGAGAAGCGGGATGGAGAGGATGGAGAGAGAGAGAGCATTGTAGAGAGGGAAAAGTCCCAAGGGTATTCTTGCCATTTCAGGTGGGGGTTAACAGCAAAAGGAATTAAAATTTTATTTAAAATGCAAAAATGGCAAATGATCAGTTGACACAAGAACTTTGTGGTTTAAGATCCGTTACCATGTGTTCCACGGCATTTTAAACCAACTTAACTTCGAGGCAAATCATCAAATTTCTCTTTATATTTATCCGTCTGTCAAGATCTGACTTATTGCTTTTCAGAGAGAGAGAGAGAGAGAGAGAGAGAGAGAGAGAGAGAGAGAGAGAGAGGATCTGCGTCATTAGCTAGTTAGTTGGTAAATGTCCACCTAATTGGGTTCCACAAACGTGTACTCCATGAGACATGAAGAATCTAGTATAACTAAAGATTCTTTGATCAAATATATTCAGAAATGCTTCTTTCCATGCCATCGAGAGTGGATCCAGAGGCAAATATTAAAGATCATACAAGCAGATTTAGGCATGAATTCTACATACAATTGATAACTGCTAATATATGATGGCCATGCACGGTTGGTTGCCTGCATGAGTTACAACTTCTAACCAGGCTTAGCCATGCAACATCTTTTATGGAGACGGTGATTGGTTTCCTGACCTACATGAGTGAGCCAGGCCATGGGATGCAAAAGTGGCTCTGCGGGCCAGGTTAATTGGGTGGGAGGCTCAGAATTAACGAGTGTTTGCCAGTAATTAGAGTAGTCATTAACAGTTTAACACATATTAAGCATTGTTTGTAGTACAGATTAAAGATTTTCAAGGTAGAATAAGGATTACTAAGTGTAGTAAGATATATAGCTATGAAAATGTTTCTCCACGTATACATTTTTTACATACTTGCATCACTCATCCTTTTCCGATCAAAGAAACCAGGCCCGAGCCGGCTGTATTCATGCGGGCCTGTACATTTTACCAGATGCACAAGCCTATATATACTAAGCTACATGGTTACCATACTAGACAATATCTAGAGCATTACGCGATGAAACTTAATTGAATTGATCATTATTGCACTAATTATGGATATCTTGGCTGAGTATAAAAGGAGTTAGATTACTTTCTTGCTTTTTATCCTTTGCACTTCAAAGAGGCGCTTAACACAGGGTGGAAATCAAGCGTATCATTTAACTACTGTCGCCTATATATACACCGATACATGCATGATCTACTAACTCCCAGAAGGATGTGGTCAACTCATATTAATTTCGTTGGGCTCTTCAAAATACTCATAGCAAAAAAAACTAATAAATCAATCAACACACGAGAAGGGTAGATGGAGAATCACAAAAATACAATCAAGGTATCGATGGATCAGTAGGAAAATAACACTAGAACTATTACCTGAAGAGATACGAATAATATGAGAACCACTGGTATACCTAAAGCATATGCTCGAGTCATAAAATACTAATTCTCGACTTTTAATTGAAAGAAAAAAAATCCATCTTCTTTTAACAAGTGGATCGATCAGTATAGTCATGCAATATGACAAAGGCGTATGATGTCTTTGTTTTCTTTCTTATAAGCATGCTTAAAATGTTCAGGAAGCACTTCCATTTAGTACTAGTAATATATCTAGGGTTCTCGAGCAATGGCCAATGGAGCCCTCCATTATGCCGAAGGTATAATCATAGGTAAAGAAAAGGGGAGAAAATATGACTTCGGCTTCCAAAGTCTCACAAAGAAATGGCCTTCATTGAAAGGAGAATATGCATCTTCTTGGGGAATTATGAAGAATTTCCAGAAATGGTTAGCATATACTCCAACAAGACAGCAACAAGTTTTCTCAACAATCCGTGGTTGTCCTTTCACCGTAGTAGTATGGAATCTCCGTCCGAAATTTGAGCAAAATTATGTCATGTACTCATGCATTTCGGCTTTCACCTCAGCCCATGAAATATAGCTCGACTCAGAAATAGGACTACTACTCCAAGCAGGAAAGATAAAACAAAGGAAAAACTAATGGGCATTGTGCATCCGTTTACATGACATTTTCATTCTGTTGTTTAAGTTCTGCAGATGCGCTCTCACTTTCAAACATCAGTGTTTTCAGCATTCTTTTTAGCAGTAGTACCATTGAATCCAACTTGCAATATAGTGCAGCATCTTAATTCCATCTCCAACTAGATCCTAACAAATGGTTGAGTCAATTCCTGTGTCTAATTCTAGAAGCAATGTCTGCTTCTAATCCACAAGATGCATAACAATTGGCCGAGCCAATTTATGTCGCTAATCCTCAATTGGACTCTACTAGATAGCTATCTAAACGCTAGAAAGAGAGTATTGCTGCATTAGCCATCTAAACTCTCAAGCAAGAACATTAGGAGAATGAATGGCATGTAATGTACTGTTGCATTCAGTGTATAGAGTCTTGCTTGAAACAGAACGATCCCCTTGTTTTAAATTTCTACCTTCCTCCTTGCACTTTTTTTAATGAAATGGCAAGAGTGCCATTATTGCATTAAAGATTGGAGTAAGTCACAAACAAAATCCAAGGTAAAAAGGAAAACATAAAAAGGGGGAAAGACAAACAAAAGAGAGAGAACAAAAAAGAAGAAGAAGAAAAACACTATTCACAAGACTTCCCTGATCAGATCGATCCGCTGAGGTGAGCATCCTCCCCGCCTTGTAGATAAATTTGCAACTTGGTCGCACCGCTTTGCGTCCATGCCCAAGCCTCTTCCTTGATGATTGCCTTTAGCCCCGTCGGAGCCTATCTAAGATGCTGAAAAATTCATCTATTTCTTTCTTTCCAGATGTGCTAAAGGTGAGATACACATGATCAGTAATTACCATCACCATCAATATCATTACCATTATCACGGAGATACACATGGTCGCCGAAGTGGACATAGTCATCCAAACCATATCTGAACGAGTCCCACGTCGAGAACATGTCACCTCCATCAGTTGTCAACGGCGGCGGCGCTGGCAACGTCTCGGCCGGGAACGACGCCGTGACGATTTCGGATCGAAGGCGATCGCTCGTGCATCCGCTATTCGAATCAAAGCTCAGCATAAAGAACGGCCTCCGGGGCGTAGGCTGGTATTGTCGTTCTTGCTCCATCTGTTGCGCATCGCTGTGGCCACCGACGGAGTCGAACCGGAGCAAGAACGCGCCGCCCGTGGGCGCCGGCGGCTCGGCCACGACATCAGGAGTCGGGACAGGCGCGGTGTTGCACGTGTGCTCGTTCGTGTAGGTGACCTTGAACAGCGGTGGGTCGTCGTTGTTCTCCTGCTGCACCAGCTTCGAGGCAAGGCATTGCTTGTCTTCACGATAAGAGCATCTGTAGTATAGCCTGCAGTACCATTTACAAGCATGCATGAGTACGTCTTATTTGGCTTTGTGCATTTTGTTAGTGAACATCCTGGTTTAGTTGAATTTGATCTCTAAACTTGATCAGTGCCGTTGTACGTACGATGTAGCCTAGCCGTACAAAATATTTCAGTAGAAATATTGATGTTACCATAGCCAAGTGATCTGAGTTCAAGACCGGAATAACACAATTTTTTTTTAAAAAAAAGTTATTACAGCTCACTTCAAGTCCATGTTTTAGGCGTAGTGGAGCCTAGACGCGAGTGAGAGTATTGAAGTATATTGAACCACTTTTCTCATCAGCTTAAGCTTTTAGATGAACTAGTTTGTGGTGCATGAAACTCAATAATTCGAATAAGGTGCATGAAACTCAATAATTCGAATAAGGAAATCAACAAAATTAGTTTAAACATACAAGCATGTTTGGCATTTCGACGGTTTTTTAGCAATTTTAATTTTCTATTCTCAGGTAAAGTAACTCACTGGAAGCAATTTTTTAACAATAATAACTAAATATTTCTAGAATTAGTAAAAACATCGTAACTAAATTTCAAAGTGCACCGTAGCACAACACAACAGGGGTAAAGTAGTTCAAAACATCAACATACTTATAATTTCTCCAAATGAATGGAAATACCCATGAATTCACCTCGCAGCTAACAGTTGACAGGTAAATTACCTGGGGAAGGCAGAGTCCTTGATGTTCTTCTGGCCGTACTTTCGCCACAGGTGACCGTCAAAATCTGGTGTGAATGTATGATTGACCCATGAAGGTCTATCCTTCCTGCAGCAATATTGAAGAACTATATAGGTTAAATAAAATGAGTTAGGATTTGCAGTACGTGATACTTAAATTATAGGGCATGTTTAGGATATATGACAAGTAAAAAAATATAAACACTAATGTAAAACAAGAAAAGAAAAAGGGAGACTAAATTGATCGTTGGTTGACAAGACAATGGAACTCGCGTAGTTGAGTGAAGGAAGTTTCTGGAGGGCAGCTAGCGGAGGGATGAGAAAGGTCTCTTCCTTCATCGAGATCGGGGAAGGGGAGGTCTCCACCTGTCGTCTAACTTGGACCCTCGATTCCTATTTATTACCTCACCATCTTCAAAACTCCCAAGACGATCCTTCGTGTCATGGACCAAATCTAGCGACGGTTCCTTTAGGCTAGCCACGCTAATAGCACAAGGTGGAAGAGTAAAATTAACTGGGACAAAGTGTGTCGCCCAACCCAGCTGGGCGGTCTAGTCATCCTCAGCCTTCTGCAACTCTCCTAGGCACTCAGACTTCGCTAGATGAGGCAAAACTGGAAGGATGAATCCAAACCTTGGGCGGGCATGGAAATCCCTTACGACGAAACGACCGAAGCATTTTTGCGGCGGCAACTATGATATCCCTCGGAGATGGCCAGATGACAAAAATTTGGTTCTCGACTTGGTTGGGTGGAGAGGCACCCAAAGACCTAGCCCCCAAGATCTTCGATATTTCAAAAAATAAAAACCAGATGGTGGCCTCGGCGCTACAAAATGGACGGTGGATATAGGACATAAACTTATTGGGGGGGTTGACAATCCACCACATCCAACAATTTGTGGGACTCTGGACTAGAATCAACCAAATCCACCTGAGACAAGACACCCCAGACTACATATCATGGAAGCCAACCCTGGCAGGAACCTACTCGTCAAAATCCGCATACAATTTTCATTTCCTGGGTTCGATTAGACGAAGTTCAAAACTTTAATTTGGAAAACCCATGCCCCCCCCCCTCCAAAGTGCAAATTCTTCGTGGTTGCCAATTCAAAACAAGCTATGGACCTCAGACATATTGGAAGCTTGGGGATGGCCAAACCAACGTTTTTTCCCCATGTGCAGACACACTCTGGAATCGTCCATACATCTTTTCGCTCAATGTCGCCTTTCTGTCAGAATCTGGAAGCACATGGCGGACTGGATAGACATCGACATCCTACGGCCATTCCTATGGTCCCCTAGCATGAACATCCTTGGATTGGTGGTCTAACATAGCGGAAACGAAATGCCCCTCTAGGAAAACTATGTCAACGATCCTGACCCTTATTATCTGGGAAATTTGGAAGGAACGAAACGTAATAATCTTCAACAACAAATCCATCACATCGGTGGAACTCCTAACGAAGATAAAGGAGGAGGGTAGAACTAGGTTCCTAACGGAGGGCAAGTGCTTGGAGTTCTTCAATCTCCGTAATTAAGGCCCTAGTTAACCTGTAATTGGTACTTTGCGGCTTACGTTACGCCCTTCTCTATTAATATAACAGGCAACTCTCCTGCCGGTTTTCATTCAAAAAAAAAGCATCACCTGTTTCTGACCATGTTAATGTTTCCTCTTTATTAATTTGTCCAAATTTTTTCCCTTGTTGTCATGTCATACAGCCGAGGAAGACAGAAATCCCTCTATAGTGTACACATTTTGACAGATTCAGTACACGAACAAGAGAAAGGTAGCACTGTGCGAGACACAGAACGCAAAATTAACAGGCAGTTTCAGGATCTGCTTCAGAATTAACTCAGGCAAGGGTAAACAAGAAGTTGAGAAACAATCGAACGAAATCCAGCAAGCAAGGGGTCAATAAGAAGGTAACGAAAACAGCTAGCTCGTCCTGTTGTTTGTAATCAAGACAGAAGATATAGTGTTGGTAACTTGGTATATGTATGTACCTTCTCTTCCGGCTGTCGCGCGGCGAGGACTCCTGTGGGGAGAGGCCAAAGACGCCTCCGGGAGGGCTGTAAGACGCGGAGGCAGATCCCATGGCTTCTTGTGCGCTGGGCTCCTCGAAGTCAAATGACTGCTCCCTCTTCAGGCGCGGCGACGACATTTTTCCCAGCTATCTAGCTAGCTAGCTGCTCAACTGGTCAGATCTTTGCACTGAAATGGGATAACAGGCAGCTTGCAAGAAGCAACAGGTGTGTCGGAAACGGAGAAGATGGGGCGGCCACCTATGTCGCTTTCGAGCTGCTCACCGGAGAACTTTTAATTTTGAGGAGCAAGCTAAAGTTCTTAATGTTAGTTGAGTCCCTGGCTCCCCGATTGATTGACCTGCAATAATACCTACGGCATCCCCCAATTCGACTAGATGGCCATGAGTGGGGACAGTACAACACGGTCAATACTTTATTGTTTCGTTTTGTTGTCAAGTCAAGAAGCGTTGCTGGGTCTTTTGATATGTTTAATGTTTACAGGTAATAGATTCGAGCTGATGAATCGTGTGCTTATTATATGGCCTCGAGAGGGGAATTTTCGTTTTCTTTTGGCCCTTAGTTTGGCCAGTATGGATACAGGTATTTGCTCTGTGTTCAATGTCATCTCATTTCTTATTTCTGAAGATAGTTTCTCTAGTACTATGATTGTCCTCTTGTTTGCTTTCTTGGCGAGCTTCGATCTTACGTAGGCACCCGGGGTGCGATGCGTGCGTGTTTGTTTATAGGCAAACTGCAGCAAAGGACACAGACACTGGTGGGTGCCAGCGGATTAGATGTATATCCAATTGGGATTACAATACTGAGGCCATTGTTAATCAGGACAGTGGAGGTTACCAATCCCGAGCCACTCCCACGTTTCAGTGCAGTTTGCAACATTTTGCTGCAATTTGCTGAAAGTCTAACCATTTTATCAAAGAAAATTGCTGAAAAGGCTTGACCTGATCTGATCTGATCTGACATACGCAGACCATGCATAGATGAAGCTCTTGTCTGACGGTTTGTCAGGGTTAGCTGTATATTTATAGTTTTCAGTGATCTAGTTCATTGCCGATGAATTTTGACAGTTACCCCGGCTAAATTTTTTGACATTAACTAAATCGGAAATTCAGTCTTTGTTACTGCTTGTTTACTGATCTAGCCCTTGTTTCTTTTTTCATACATAAGTTTGCTTTAGGAGTCTGCACCGTTGTTCTTGAATCATGGTCGCTATAAACGTTACCTATTTCTGTATGATTCGTAATTGATTAAGGTAACATTCAAGAATCGATTTGGAATGGTCTATATAGTTAGGGCTGCGAGCTAGCTCGATCCATTTTTTATTAGCCGAACAGAACAGTAAACAGAAGTGAAAATTCTGCATCAGTGGGTGCAAGAATTAGCTAGGTCCTATATCTGAAAACCAATTGGACATGCGTCGAGAATCGAGAGGAAGTAATGTTGGTGCAACAAACAAAGACGTACAGCTGTACAATACCTTGGTTTGAGCAAACGAACAAGCGTGGAAACAAATCTGATCTTCAGTTAAACTAGTAAGTGCTCGTACGTTGCTACGAAACATCTCATGTGTGTGCATATTAATTAATTTTGTAGATATCATTTATCTCAATTGGATTCAATCGTGACACATAAGCACCCAAACAAATAACAGTAAGAGAAATTGCATAACAAAAAATGTGTAACTCCGTAGATACATACCATGTAGCATACAAGGAAAAAAAAATAGCTTATGCAAAAAACTAACAGGGGCAAGCAATTTGCCAGAAATTTTCATTCAAATTTGAAGATTAACCTCAACCATGCATCGCACCACAATAATCAAGGAATTCACGAAACAACCACATATGCACAAGAACATATGCTTTCATTTCATAGATTGCAGTACCAAGTTTAAGAACATTCCAAATTTCAACTTCAAAAATCATCTTTCATACAACAAACCTGAATAATGTAAAACAAAATGATACATTTTCTCAATCACTCACAAGAAATTACTCTGCTGATGTTTTTCTTCCTCATTCTGAAAGAAGCTGATCTTTGCCTGCTAGCTTCTGAGATTAAAAAAAAAACACAAAATGAGAATCCAGCTTATCCCTTGTAGCATGTATTTAAGATCATTGAGCCACACGTTATGATGTGTATTTGTCATGTGGCATATGGTTATAGGAGAAACAAGAATGTGAATGTGCTAGGGATTTACACTTAACTTCCACGAGCTACAATCAAATCACAGCATATACCTCATGAGCCATCAACAGTGACGCTTAATAAAAGATGACGGCATCATCACCATCACCAAATGCTATGGATGGATGGTATTTTGGTCTTCCAGAACAGGCGAGCTGCATGCTCTGCTGCACAGATCAGTGGCACAATTGAAGATATATGCAAGGAACTCGGGCTAACAAGATCAAACAATAGTTTTAAGCACAAGTGAACACAACCAGATTCTACAGATGTTGAGAAGAACGGAAGAAATAGTGATCGATTGTTGATCACAAAGGGGAAACAGACTGTGTCAAGTGTCAATTTTGAATACAATAAATGAATAATGTCTACATTATCATTGTAAATCATAGAAAATACTTTTCTTTTGTCATAACAGTGCATAATAGACATGAAGCATTAACTTGCCACAAGTTGTAGTACTTTTTTTTTAAACACCAAGTTGTAGTACATATACACCTGGAGTTTCTAGAATCCATCAAATTTTATGCTTATTTTCCAAGTATAGTTCACGAGAATGCACCAGATTCAATCCTTCCTTGAAAGCAACGTGCGACACGTGATGCCAACAACTCATGATTCATGACTGTTTTACCCAAGGCAGCGACCATATTTGAGCACTTCCTAAGTAGTAAGTACTCACTACTCACAAAAAATAGGCAGTAAATGCAATGGGAAAAGAAGCCCCTTTATTCCCCAAACAAAAGAAAAGAACATACACTACTTAACAAAATGGGTAGAACAAGCCTGAATCAAAAGCAGGATAAGATTTTTTAGTATAACGTTTTGGGGGAAATCAGTTAATAATTATTAGTGAAATATTTGGAGAAGATTTTCCAAAGGAAAAAATCTTTTAGATAGGAGAAAGATCTCCTTTGTTGTGTCTTTTCTAGGATTCCTTTAGCCTAGCAAGTGCAGAAAAGCATCAACAGCTAGCTACTATTGCAAATCCATGGACATGGAATAACTGTAAAATGATGGGATCCTAAATGGTCAAATTTTGGAAATTTGACAAGATGGGCTAGCTTCCCTTGAGCCAATTCTCATAATTCCTTATCAATGTTTTTTTGTGTCTCAAACTCAGAAGCATGCTTTCTTGCAGAAGCAGTACCTTTTGTTCTCTTCAAGTTCAAGCGCAGTGGAAAAAATATATAATAGATGAATGTCGGTACCTGCACCCTGTCCCAATATGGACTCCCAAGTCGCGCCCTTCCAATCTGCCCTACTTGCCTGCGCGGCGTCCCGCACATCGCCTCCCCAGTTCGCCTACCGTTGTGCCCCACGACGCATGCCCCACTACCTCTGGCCCGTGCGCCTCGCCGGCTCACCCCTGCAACGCGGACGCATGCACGTAGCCGTGGGTAGTCGGGGTTACGCCTTCTAAAACTGAGACGATAAAAAGGTGGCAGTGTGTTATTATTTACAGCATGATGCGAATGTTTGGAGTATCATATTGGAAATGATGTGAATGGTACACTGATCAGTGATCATAGATCAGGTGCTTATTTAAATAGTGATAAGGGTACATGTACGGCTAGTCTGAAAGTGCCCAGATCTGTGTATGAGTGGTATTGTTAAGTAGGAGGATAATAATGCTTACAGGAATTTGTTAGTTTCCCTTGTGGGACATAAAATCTTGGTAAGCCTCTAGCCTTTATGTGGCATCATCTTTAAACTTTAGGCCTTAGAGATCTCCAATACGCCTTTCTCTCAGTGCTGGATCAAACACAACCTACAGTGCAGATTGCTTATTCATTAATAATCGATTTTTTAATAATGCATTTTTAAAATAAATTTATTGAAATAAATACTTGTTTAATAAAATTACAAACATAGGCTTCTGTCGCCAGCTTATCGCCCAAATGAATTGCCGATAGAATTTGCCACATCAGGTTGTCACCAATTCATTTGACGACAGGGCCTTGTCGCCAAATGAATTGGTGACAGAAGCCCATTTTTGTAATTTTATTAGACGGACATTTATTTATATATATATATAATTTTAAAAAATCATTAATAATCTATAAACAATTATCTTGTACAAATTACAAAATACACATTGCTAGACATGGAAGCAACGCGGATCATTAGCGTGAGAGATTCAAAGTTCAAACAACAGAAAAAGGCACAAGTTGAATAAACATACATTTCATAAATTGCAAGTTTTTGTGTCCAGTCTGTATCGCTCACTTCAGATCAGATGAGTATATGGCAGCCGGCTTGGCTTCTTTAGACATCCAATGAGCAACCTTGGCATTAACATCAAACAAGTTCCACATAAGATATGCTACTAGAAACATCTTATGATAATCTGATTAACTCATACCATACCGCAACAGTTTGCTGCCTCCCAATCTCATTTAGTTCTGCATCCAAGTGCCCCTGATACGGGATATGTATAATTTATTAGTTAGAAGGAATTATTAGAATGACAAATAAATTGATGAATAATACATCGTTGGGTAATGTGCAAACATGTAGAAAAGTTGATAATCATATCATGAATTATTAGAATGAGAAATGTCTAGCTTCTCCTTTTTCCAGATTATACAATCAGATTAAGTCAGGTAAATGTGTGTTTACACATATCTGATGATCTACCCTGAGGAGCCATAGAACATTAATTTTCACATTTTCCTCAGTTAGGAAACAATCATGATGTATAAGTGATAGATCCATAGAACATCACTATCAATCATCTCTTAATATTTTGCATTATATGACTCTTGTTGTTATAGCACCTGGGCACTCCAAGAGCAAAAGCAAGAGAAAATTCTCCTAAGACATCAGCAAACAACTAAAAGTTTAAAATTTTAGATCATGCAACGAAGCGAATATGATCAAATTTTATAAATTCCTAAAAATAACATGAGGAAACATGCATTAACTGATACAAGTGTCAATTCATTACATGAGGATGAATGCTATTAGGTGAAAAATTGCATTCATCTAACTATATCAGAGTGGAGAAACAGTCACTTGAAATATTGACATTAGCACTTTCATACTGAAAACAAAAACATAACACACACCGTGGGTGAAAACGAATGCCAGTCTGCTCCCAACAACCCTGTAAGCGATAATAGTTCTTGAAGTTGTTCTGTATATCTAAAAGAATCAGGCAAACAATCAACATCCCTTTAGCAAATAAAAAAACTCCCTAAGTTGCTTCGTAAATTGCTACATCGCATGCCTACATCAAAGTCTATATGACATCACATATAGAAACTCTATTAAATCGTCTTCTTCAAGATACATTCTCCCACAAATTCGGTTCCTAAACTTGAGATATAATAAACAGCCGACCACTCCCTAGCACATCAGTGCAGTATAAATACTAATCCAAACATTAAAACAAGTGCACTACAGGATCGTCCTTGGTACCTTCCAATTTCTCCGCCACGGTTCAATCCAATTCACACTAAGACATAAATAGTACTAAGCTCCAATGACGAGAAATAGACGGGAGGGAAAGCAAGCGTCGTCACCTGAATGATGCGGACACAAAAGTTATGAGCTTTGCAATTCCTTATTTGCAGACAATAAAAAGAAAGAAGGATTACGTCTGAAGTTATCTGAGTGCAGACATACTCAATAGCCGCTGAAATTGAGTGTACAGAATTTATATGTATATTTCCCTTTTTGAGGTGATGACTTATACGAAGGACCTCATGTTCAATAATCGATAGCAGTATACTGCTAGGTAACCAAAACTAAGCAATCTCTTACCCCTAACGACCACTTTCTTAAACTAAATTGGCCCCGGTTGCATCATAGTTCGGGCAAGAGGGAAGGAATTTACATCAATTCCACGAGTATTAGGACGGCAAGGGGTAGCAAAATGGCGGCGGCGATGGGGAACACATGCATATGGCAGTACGGCCAAGCGGATTAGCAGGGGAAAGCGATTGGGAGTTTTCACAAGGAGGACCAAGGCGGAGGCGATGCAAACCTCGGAGGGGCGGTGAGACGCCGTGAGCACTCGCTGGCTGGAGTACTGGTGGGCCACCACAGCTCACGCGACGGCGGGGCCACTACCCAGCCATGGCGGCGGGGAGGAGATAGGACTATACGGCAGGGGGGCCCGGCAGCCTGGGGGATAGAGGAGACAGGGATTTGGGTGGTGGGGAGAGGGTGGTGGACCGGCGAGGCGAAGAGCGAGAGCCGAGAGGGGAGGGGAGATGCTTCACAGCGCAAGTTGGGGGTGGCTGTCGGGGCAGAGACTTCGGGCGGCGGTGGCGCGACCTAGGGCTAGGGGCGAAGCGAATGGGTTGGGGACAGGACCAAAGGAA
The DNA here is from genome assembly GCA_036346395.1 of Hsuehochloa calcarea. Lineage (NCBI taxonomy): Eukaryota > Viridiplantae > Streptophyta > Magnoliopsida > Poales > Poaceae > Hsuehochloa > Hsuehochloa calcarea. Next base: position 70,883,424 of record CM070594.1, on the reverse strand, counting down.
TGAAGGTGGAGAGCGAGAGCCGAGAGACAAGGGAGGCGGGCGACAGGCGAGGGAGGTGCGGGGCAGCGGTTTGTCGTGGCGTGTGCGGCGGTTTGGCGTGAGGAGGAGGCGCAAGCAGCCCGGGAAGAAGGCAGGAAGAGGGAGAGAGGAGGGAGGGTGGCGCCTTGGGGAACTGAGGCGTGAGAGGAAGACAACAACGACGAGGCGCTCGGGGAAAGGTCGGATCTAGCAGTGGTGAGAGAGACGAGAGGGAGGGAGGGCGGTGAAGCAATGGGATGCGGGCGACGCGGGTGGGGATCGTGAGAGAGAGACGAGAGGGAGGAAGGGCGGCAGTGGGATCGGGCATGGGCGTGTGAGAGAGTGAGAGGAGAGGGAGGAGGCCGGTAGTGGGATCGGGCGTGGGCGTAGGCGGTTGTTGGTTGCACGGTATGATTTGGGATGTTGGTGCTTTGCTCCCTAATCCAACGGACGTCAAAGTGTAACGGACGTAGAGTCGGAGCGGCATTGATCCGTAGAGCCATCGAAACCTAGAGAGTGCACCACCGCGGGGGCAGAGGTCGTTGCCGCTTGGTGGTGAGTGGGGAGTAGAACAGTTCAGTGGCGTAGAGAGGATGACGCCGATGCATGGTATCGGGTCATGCCATGTCGTGCGGTGCGTGGGTGGGATCGAAGGGCGCCCGCCCGCCTGCGGTCAGAACTGCGGGGTGTCGAAATGAAAAGTCGACGAAGCGGGATAGGTCGACAGGTCGCACACTTGTGCCTGCGCCGCGCGTGTGGTTGGGGAATTCATGGGGTGGAATGGCATAGTGTTAGCGTCCTTTCGTTGAAACTCGAAACAAACCACATGTGCGCACGACAATGTTCCACAGCCCGGTGCGAGGTTGGTCTCCCGCAGTTCAGCTTCAAAAAATATGGTGTATGAATACTAGTGTCGACCTACATCAAATTTTAACCTGCTGAGTATTAAACCTTTGCAACTCTGCAACCCTTAATCCAAGTGTTCATCCGTGTGCTACGCGTGAGCAACTTGTGTTCTGATTGTTAAGAAATTGGACGCAGGCCAGGCAGGTCTGGCCTATGGTGCACTCCTCATCCTTCCAGTATAGTATATAAAGGGGGACCCCAACCATTGTACTACAATTTTACAGAAGCGCAATAAAGAGATATCAGAAGTCCCCTCATATCTTTGTGTTCAATCTACTATTTTTTTTCTTGTGTTCTTGTAATGTGTTTTCTTAAATGTTTCATCAACTTTTTCCAAACTGTGTTGCGTCTGAGATGTTGCAATAGGTTAGATGGTTCTTTTTTTTTATTGATAATTTTGTAGATCCTAAATGTTGTGTCTAAGATGTTGCAACCGTTGAATTTTTTTGTTACGATCGTTGAATTTTTTTGTTGCATCAGAGTGTTCGACATTCGAGTGCTAGTTGGGCCCGTATGGTAACGCAGGGGAGTAGTGACTCTTAATAACGTGCATTAGAAACTGTGCTTCCTCTTTTCGGGATAGCATAAAAACGCTACTCGATATGGGGAGTATATATATAATGTGTACTCACTTTCCTTGTGTAAACGTAACAACGTTGCCAACATTTTACAAGATACAATGTACCAATAGTGTTGTTGCCATTAGAACCACATCTACTTGGTCAAAAATCAATTTAGGACGCTACTAAATACATACTACTAAATATATTTTGTCTATAATCCGCAGCTGCTTTCCATCGTTGCATACTAAATCTACATCGCTTGACAATCTGAACTGACAGGCTGACACCACTTGGTAGGGAGTAGAGAATAGAGATAGCAATTGTACTCGATTACTCATATGCTTGCGGTGAATACCCTGATAGAGGCGAGTATGAGTGTCTTTCTTTGCCCACGGGCTTGAAAACGAACATAATTCCTTTCCCACCGGGTAAATAAGCGTGGGCGTGGTAAGCTTCACCCGTACCCACTTCGCCCGATTACCCGTAACCTACCCGCATGTGTAAGGAACTATGTCAGTTTATATTTTTATTTTATTTGTTGAACTTGATTAGTTGTCTTGTCGAGTATGATATGTGAATTGTGATGAACTTTATTAGTTATTGAATGTGTGATGCACCATTGATGTGTGAATTATGATGAACTTGATGTATGTATTGCTCGCGGGTAACGGGTATGCCCGCGGACGATGGGTACCCACGGGCGGCGATGCATTATTCACGGGTAAACCGGCATACTCGCGGGTGACGGGCATATGCGAGGTTTTTCGCCCATCGTCATTCGCGGTTATGCATATGGGGGGAATTTGGAGTTGCAGGTATAAGTATAGACGAACACTACCTATACCTACCGTGTACGATGCCATCCCTAGCAGAGAACATGAGTTTTGCCCAAGAGGTTGGGGACAACCATCTGCTTTATTAGTTAGATCCAAATGACTACTACTCTAATGAGTATAATCTCATTGCTATCTTGGCTTACGGACTCGGGGTTGATGCAGGAACAAAATAATGCAACTGGCGAACTAAACAACGCGAGGTATCGATGCCGACGAGGATTAGTTAGAAGTTTAAACTCGCCCGCTGAGTATTACAGGGCATTTACTACAATAGCATTGGCATATCATAATCTGACGAATTCGCACGTGGTTTTGGGAGCAGAGTAGGGCTGGAAATAAGCCGAGCCGGCTCGATTTTAACGGGGTTCGTCTCATTTAGGAAACGAGTCGGCAGCCATGCATGGCTCGAGCTTGAAAGGTGGCTCATGACGACTCGTTAGTCTAGCTGTAAGAACTAGTTCCTCACGTGCGTAACTAGTTTATATATGTTAAACCAAGCTACACCAAGTTGTACTAAACATGAATTACTTGCTTCCAGTAGAAATGAGATGCGGCACTTCGGTATATGCCTAATCTGATGTGAACTAGCACCCTCTTGTTTGTAAGACACAAGTTTGTAGCAAAACCTGTACTCTGCTCCCATCTCGATCTCCCATTTCTTTGTCTTGGATAGAACAATCACCACCTTAAAAATTTTTCAACAATTTGATCGTTGTTTTTATCTGCCACTTGCCTTTGGAGAACTCTTTTGCCTTTTTGCCCCCTCTTTGTTCCTCCTTGAGACACGGTACTATAATTTGCCACAGCTACTTCATCGTCATCATCATTTGAACTTGAAGAATCCACCGAAACATGTGATGGTTCCCCTTCATCACCAGATAATGAGACTAACCCATCCCAGTAGCCATCATCTGAGTCTGGTTCCTCGTTCGGTGATTGTGAACCAGAATTTGACCTTGAATCAGGCTCACTAAGGTCAAAAAAAGAGGAGAGTGGAAATTGGAGTCACCGAGGTCGGGTCGTCGTCGGTTGGTCGAGGTCAGGGGCGGCTAGGAGCTGAGGAGGTGTCGCCCACTTTGCACAGTCGACTGCTAGTGTCGAGGCGGAGGTAGAGGCCCCGACGTCAGCGACATACTTCTTCCCTCAGCACGCACGAGACTCCATGCTCCATACGATGGATGGCGAGGCGGATGGCGAGAAATGGCGGAGCAAACGGCGACCACGCAGTGGATGCTGAGGAGACCGCGCGGCGAACAACGGAAGGTGGACGGGGACAGTGGAAGAAGGCGGTCGGCGGCCGGCGAGGCAGATGCCGAGGAGACCGCGCGGTGGACGGGCGGCGAGGCAAATGCTGAGGAGACCGCGCGGCAGACGGCGGACGAGGCGGCGAACAATGGAAGGCGGACGGCGAGGATACCACTCAATGCGGTTGCTCTTTGGCGACGCCCCTCGAGCAATGCCTCCCTGACTATCTGGAGTTAAGTGATGATGGGCTGCACTAGGCCTGCCGCCTGAGGCCTCAATTGTTCCTATGGGCTTTACAGCTATGCCTATTTCCGACGCACGAGAGGCTCAGACTTGACTCTGAGAGACCATGTGAGTAGGGTCCCCGGTTGAGTGATGAGTATTTGACGCTGTGATGAGAAGTTTATGATTGAAATCATCGCACGGCGCGCCGCTTTTTTTTGATTTCGTAAGCGCGGAATCGAAAACGGAAGATGCGGAACTTCCGCTCGAAAACGGAACTTCCGATAATCGGAACTTCCGCTGTGGTAAAACGGAACTTCCGATTATCCTGACGTTTGTGTTCGGTTGAAGTAATCGGAACTTCCGCACCTGGGGACGTGGTTTGTCCGATAATACTGACGTGAGTATTCCTCTGTGACGAAAATCGGAATTGAAAATCTGGGAGTGCGGACGTTCCGATAATCGGAACTTCCGCAATGGTAAGCGCGGAACTTCTGATAATCCTGACAAGTGCGGACGTTCGAATCGGAACTTCCGCAATGGTAAGCGCGAACTTCGATTGTGCCTGAATCGTGCGAGAGAAGGAAAGTTTATGATTTTGAGTTTGTATGAGTTTGAGTCTTGTACAAATATTGATGCTATGATATTGGGCAATGCTTTTGTGATGTGTTTTTGTCTGTGTTGACTGCAGGACATCAAGACGAAGTCGTGGCGAGACACGAGGTGATCGGACTAGGCGCAGGCGGCGTTGAGGTCGAACGGTCGGGATGTGTCGAAGACGGCGTGAATCTTGAGGTGGTTGCGAGTCAAGGACAGCAAGGTGTACGGGAGACTTCCAGAAGGTGCGCAAGGGGCGAAACGGTCTTTTCGCAAAGCGGCACAAGTGGAGGCGGTTCCGTTCGGGTGTAGCGGGCTTAATGGGTTGGAGACCCGTTAGCCAAGGGCTATAAATAGAGGTGAACCCCTGGTGTTAGGGTTAGACTTTTTGAGAGAGAAAATTATGGTTAGCTTTAGCAAAAGAGCTTTTGGAGAGTTTGTTTTGCTTTTGGAGAGTTTGTTGAGTTGGAGAGGATGAACTGAAAACTTGTGTAATCATTCCTCTGTGTTTCCCTCTGTAATCGTTTGATTTCTATCAATGAAACTCTGAGGTTTTGATTACTTGTTTATGCCTCCCTTCTTCTCTCTGTTCTTCTCTTGAATAGCTAGGGTTTTGATGAAACTTTTGATTCGTCTTATGAGATGGCATGAAACTTGATATCTAGAGTCGTATTGCTATTGCTAATATATCCTCAAAGTTTCATGAGCTAAGAATCTAAGAATCTTGTCTATTGAAGTTTTTGGTCTTTCTTGCCCCTTCTTCAAGAAATCCGATTTTGCTTTGATTAATGAATCTTTGTTTGCGATTCTTCTCCATGAGGTCAAGATGTTGTTTAGGATGATGTCCTGTGAAACTTGACCTGAGAAGAGCATTCAAGATTTAGTATTTCGGATTTTTGAGAAAAAAACCCGAGCGCACTGTTCTTCGATCAGGACAATCGGAACTTCCGATTGTCCACGGCGGAACTATCATGGCGGAACTTCGCATGAACCCGGAACTACGGAGTGCGGAACTACATCACGGTAGAATCGGAGCTTCCGATTTCTGACAGAACAACCCGAAGCTTGTTTTCATTCTCTGATTTTGCTTCACTCAAACTTGAGATTTCCAGAGGGCTTTGTAGGTTTGTTTAAATACAGTAAAGGTGAGTTCTTAATTTTTAAGGCACCATTCACCCCCCCTCTGTTGCCATTTCGGTTCTTCAGACTCGTTAAAGTAGCTTGCTGGGACGAGGCTTAATTCAACTTGTGTACACCACGAGCTGAGCCGGCTCAAGTGTATTTCGAGCCAAGGTGGCTCGGGAGCGTAGCTTTTTTTTTCCGGCCCCAGACTAGAGCCAGGCGGGCCAGGCCCCCTGAAGAAAAAGCCAGTGGCAAGTGGCAGCAACCATAAACAATTTTTTTTTTGCCCACTGCCTAATATTTAAAGAGAGGTGCATGCTTAGATTGTGGTTATGTAAGGATCGAGGCCGGGTTGACCACCCAACCCGGTGTTGAGGCGAAGATCTAGCGGCCACTGGGCTTTACGAGCTAAACAAAGTCGATCCAACTCACAAAAGATGTTGATAGCTGCTTCCTCACCTACCCAGGACAAGTCGGATCCTAGGACCGACCCGCCATCGAGTCCCCATTTTCTTATTTAATGAATGCTAGAGCTTTTGGCCAAATCTTTTTTTTAAAAAAAATGTTGATTGGAGTTTTGTTTTATGATATAATAAATTAGTAATCAAACATGTTTAGACAAGAAGCTAGTGTAGTAAGGAAAGCATCGCACCTGCATGTCAGATTCAGGCTGTAATTAACAAGTACAGGCAAAGAACTTAGGGTCTGTTTCGTTTTGTATCCCAACGAACCTTACCAAATTTTGGTATAACTAAAATCGTGGTATGACTAAAATATTTTATAGCAAACCTAACAATGACCAAAACTGGGGCAAATCAAAATTTAGCTGGCCGGGGCGGGCACCCCACCCCGCCCATGGCAATGCATGCCTCAGCGCGTACCCAGCTAGTTGCAGCTGCGCGCCGATGCATGAGCGCTGCCGACGCAGGAAGATAGGAACACAACTATGTCGATGTGCGCATTAACCGCCGCGTGCGACTCGCGTTTTGTCCGGAAAACTGTTCAAATACCGGGATGGGCTTCGGGCCAGATCCGGAAATAGTCTGGCCAAACCTGAGCCCAGCCCGGCCTAACATAGCCCATGCCCGAGTCCCGGCCCGAAGCCCGAAAAATTCTTGTTTTCACGACTTAAAAATTATTTATTTCCAAATAAACTACTTTTAAAAGTATGTTTCTGAATAAAAATAATATTTTAAATCATGTATTTAATTCTATTGGTTTTTTTGGGCTTCGGGCCGGACCTGTGGGCTGAAAATCAGAGCCCGGGCTGGCCTAGAAAAATCGGGTCAGACTGGCAATAAATAGGTCTAGGCATGAACATGCTTCTGCGGCTATTTGCTTAGAAAGAGGTTATGCTTTCTGCATCTATTGATCACGATGATACGTAGGCGACGCATGGACATAAGGGAACTTTTACGAATTTCTTTAATATTGGAGAAACAGCACTTGCAATTTCTTTCCTGGAGCGACCAAGAGATTGTGGGATCAAATCCTAGAAAATTCACAAATAGATCCACATAGCATGTGATACTCGAACTTTAACGATTAACCAGACATGTGTGTCGCATGACTCACATTGGTTGGACATTTTTAATAGCATGGTGTCTAATTATATACATTTAAATACTCCACAAAACAGCTCTACACACACTATTAATATGCATACATTCTGCAAAAAAGGGATGTTACGTACTTTTCTCTAAGAGCAAACGAAGATGGGTGTATTTCGGTGAATGCAGACTCAACTACTGTGCGTTGGATTCTTTGAACGAACCCAAATCCAAAGGCTCGAACCAGTGGGACACCATTGACTCAATCATGAAGTCCATTTTCAGGCCATCAGATGCCGGCAGCACAACGGGCGAAATCAAAGAGCTAGTGCCATCATCGCTACTTCTGGCCATGCACCGTCGACAAGGCAGCGCGGTGTTCTCGTGCACAGCGTCAGACTTTGCAACATCACAGCATGTGCCTGTGATGACAGTGAGCAAGGAGGAGACGATAGCATCTTCCTCTTCTTTTATCACCGTGGTGTAGCTGTTAGCACTAATCTTGATTTGTATGTGTTTCTTTAATTCATGCATGTGTCATGTACGTGATGTCGCATATAGGATAGATGTGTTAGTCACATTAGTTGGTCAATAACAGGCTAGTTAGCAAGTTAGAATGTGCGTGTGTTGCACATGATAGTGGAGTGCGTCTTCAGCAGGTTGTTAGCTAGCTTCTAGGAGTTGCATGTGTTGCAAGTATACGGCAGAGTAGTATTAGCTGCTGCATGTTAGTTGGGCACGCTTGGAGGCGTGGCTTGAGGTCGATGGACCGTTTCACGCGGCGCACGCGGCAACAGATGAGTTCGTGGCTCGAAGCAATGGATACGCGAAGCGAAGCGCATGAGACCCGGCGATGAGTTGCTCCGTATGCATGTGAGCAAGGCTATTTTAGCCGTGTATCCTGTTGGTTCAATGTGTGATCAAATATCTGACAAAATCGGCGTTCGTCGTCGGGCGCCACCGCCAAAAAGCTTTATGCTCGTGTGTGTTCACTAGCTAGTTAGCTTGTGTGTTCCACCTGTAGTACCGTGTGTGTCTGAGTTCGTTCCGTGAGCTTGTCGAGTTCATCTCGTCCACAAAGAGGGAGCCCGCGCCGACCCGTTCGTCAGGATCGGTTCTAACAATTGGTATCAGAGCCACATGGCACTGGTTCCGCACGGTGCCGGGGGGAGCTCGGTGTCGCTGACCTGCCCGGTGCTCACGCCGGCGAACTACACCGTCTGGGCGATCAAGGCGGAGGCGATCCTCGACGCCCAGGGTCTCTGGGAGGTGGTGTGCCCGGCGGATGGAGCGGACGTGGACGAGAAGAAGAACAAGACGGCAAGGGCACAGCTCTTCGGCGCGCTGTCGGAGGACATCCTCATGCAAGTGTCGACGAAGAAGACGGCGAAGGAGGTGTGGGACGACCTCAAGACGAGGTTCGCTTCGGCGCCGATCGCGTCAAGGCGCGCGGCTCTCCACTCTCCGAGGCGAAGTTCGACAAGCCGCACATGGCGAGGGAGAGTCGCCGGACGACTACGCCGCAAGATCGCCGCATGGCGGCGAGGTACGCCGCCTTGGCTCGACGCCGGCGACGCCGCCATGGTGAAGAAGCTCCTCGACACCGTGCCCGACCGGCTGTACTCCGCGGTGGCCGGGATCGAGCAGTTCTGCGACGTGGAGACGATGGCGTTCGAGGAGGCGCCTGGGCGTGCTCAAGGCGTTTGAGGAACGCTCACGGCGGCGCGCGCAGGCCGGCGGTGAACGGAATGACGGCCAGCTTTTGCTCACGGCTGCCGAGTGGCAGGCTCGGGAGAAGCTCAAGTCTCCAGGAAAGAAAGGTAAATGCTACAACTGTGGCATTCGTGGGCCTTTTGCCAAAGAGTGCCGCAAGCCAAGGAAGGAATGGCTCGCTTTCATGACGGCGGACGACGAGCCATGTCTCCTGTGATGATGCATAGAGTACGCAAGTCAAGATTAGGGGGAAATATGTTAGCACTAATCTTGATTTGTATGTGTTTCTTTAATTCATGCATGTGTCATGTACGTGATGTCGCATATAGGATAGATGTGTTAGTCACATTAGTTGGTCAATAACAGGCTAGTTAGCAAGTTAGAATGTGCGTGTGTTGCACATGATAGTGGAGTGCGTCTTCAGCAGGTTGTTAGCTAGCTTCTAGGAGTTGCATGTGTTGCAAGTATACGGCAGAGTAGTATTAGCTGCTGCATGTTAGTTGGGCACGTTTGGAGGCGTGGCTTGAGGTCAGTGGACCGTTTCATGCGGCGTACGTGCAGCGTATGAGTTCGTGGCTCAGAAGCAGCGGATACGTGCGAGCGTGCGCATGAGACCCGGGCAGTAGTTGCTCCCGTATGCATGTGAGCAAGGCTATTTTAGCCGTGTATCCTGTTGGTTCAATGTGTGATCAAATATACAGACAAAAACTGGCGTTCGTCGCTGGGGCGTCAGTCGCCAAAAAGCTTTTGCGTTCGTGTGTGTTCACTAGCTAGTTAGCTTCTTGTGTGTTCCAGTCCAGGTAGTACTGGTGTGTGTCTGAGTTCGTTCCGTGAGCTTGTCGAGTTCATCTCGTCCACAAAGAGGGAGCCCGCGCCGACCCGTTCGTCAGGATCGGTTCTAACAGTAGCCACCACTGCAGTGAGTCTGCAGGCGATCGAGGTGGCCTCTCCATCTCTTACCTTTCTCAAAGAGGCGTCGGCAATCTGCTGGATATGCATAGATGAAGCCATGTAGTCCGATCCGAGGCAGCAGTACCGATGCATGTGTGCTCGTTGGTGTAGATTACTCGAAACAAAGGCGCGCGGGTCCTCAGAGTTGTGCTGCTCCGTGTTCTTGCTTGCCGGACAGCCATGATCCTGATGGTACGTGCACCTATAGTAGCACCTGCATAGAACGATGCTTACAGTTGTTTAGTGCTCACTTTTCCATGCCTTCAGGGCCAAAATGATCAGAAAAGAGGTAATCGCGCGACATGCATGTGGCAGCCAAAAAACTTGGCACATGAGGACACTTGGCATTGTCCTCTTGGATCAGAATTATTTTTAATCTCGCCGACAAGCATTATTAGCTCCAAAGGAGTATTCCCATGCACGCATGCTTGGGATATCACAATGTGGCGATCGAGTATCCCCAAGTATGGGATATCACATGCACCCAACAGCCAATACCCAAGGATCTAACATCCTACATATTGACAATGCTAGAACGGCCTCTCATATAAAGTACACCGTATCAATACCTGTGTAGTCTTTCTCGCGCTCATATATATTTGGTGCTTTATATCAGTTTTTCAACGGTTTTTGACACTTGTTTAGCGCATAAATTCTGCTACTGCCTATCATTTATAATGCTCACCAAACAAATTAAAACAGCAACAGTTATGTTCACTAACATTAGCCCGAATTTGTTAACCTGTAGATTGATATATCTATTATATATCTTCAGAGATTTTTTATTTATTTCGTCCGAGGTTTCAATTTATATACTGAATATAGTCAGCTACAACCAATATAATATGCGACTGGAAATCTCATACACAAAATCACAAATGCTTAAGTCATCACATGACAAAACTAAACCTTCCCGAGAGGTGATTATGTATTGATGTTCAACCTACATTTGCAACTTTTCCCCTTGCAGAAGTTGCAACACTTCTCTTGAAGACAGTGGCGTTGTGGTCTTGCTCAGGCTCATCTGAACTCTACCGAGTGGCCTCGGCGAAGGGGCGTATTACTGTATCCTCTTTTGTTGTCTCAACTTTCTTCTGACAATGACATGCAAAACTTTTGCGTGTCAGCAAAAAAAAAGCAACAAGATCTAGACAAAATGTTTTCAGTAAATGTTGTGGGGGATTTTTTTTTCCAAGAGGAAAAAAGTTAAACTAGTACTACTCATAAAACAAGATGTAAGGGGGGCAAAGACAGCTATCCAAGAGATTAAGCTTGTTCTGAGTGAGATTCTTCACAAAATTATGGTTGTTTGCAAATTAAGATCAAGGTGTGATTTTTTACCAAAGCCTCATTACAACCTTGTTTATGATTCACACGCCCATGTCATAGAAGTTTTATAAGTCGCTCTATTTGTTAAATAAACTAGTATAATTTTCTATGCTATTGCGCAGCTAGAAAATATAGTTGTATTTGTTATACAATTGTAATAGTTGTAATATCTATACATGATTAATCTGCACAATTATAATCTGACCCCATCGAATTAAGTGGTGTAGATCTTCTATTTTATATACGTCAATGAGAGAAATTCTCTTTTTCTGGTTTAAGAATTATTATATGATTTTCTAGACCTCCAAAGCGAAGGAGATACCTTGAATATCACTAGTTATTTATAGATATATAACAATCCCGTAACAAATCCATGACCTGCATTGTTACTTACGCTCACGTTCATCTAAAAAAAATTGACAGCGGGTCACGCATGTTGCACAACTTCATTATTCGAATTCGTGATTGTAGTGCAAATACAATAGATCACTAATCATAGCAAAAACAAATCAAAAGCATGGTTTAATCAACGGCAAGTTGAGCTGGAGGGCAATTAAACAGCTAATCCCCAGTTCATGCATGTTGATTAGGAAACTAGCTAATTGGCATCTTTTAGACTAATAAACAATCCCCAGTGGAGTGCACGAAAGCAGAGCGCGATGATTCCCTCAATGTATGATGGTGCTTAATTTCCTTTTCTTTTCCCTATTGGTTCATTTCGCTTTTAAAAATTCCCGTTTAGGCATGTGATTTTAGATACACGGCAACATAAAGGTCAACGTTACAACCTGATGCGAGCTACAGGTAGCTACTGGGGAAGGCAGTGCAATCTAATATAATAAACCATACATACATATATGCGCCAGATATATCTTTTTGCTTCTAAGCACACTTGCAATTAAACTATATGTGTACGACCAGAAAGGCCAGCTTTCAGCTGGCTTGAGACGATTAGTTAAGTACTTAAATCCCTGAATTGAGATCAATCACATGGACTTAACCAATACGAGAAGCATCCGCTATTTACAGCTAGTGTGTGTCAGTGATATTTTGGATCAGTATATTATATATATTTTTTTTCAAAAGCTTTTGCTATTGCCCTATCTTGTTTAATTACTAGCTAGAAGCTTATGTGAGATCCCAACCCAATTAAAGAGTGTGGCTCAGTTAGTCAGTTGGGTGCATGTGCATGCTTTTTTCAGACGATAGATACTTCACCTTTGGTTTCTTCAAGTGTGCTTGGTGTGCATATTGAGCAGTGGGCCCAATTTGACTTTAGATCAAACGTTTCTGATACTGTACAGAAATAACACCAGTGTCATATACCCGTTTGCACTATTGATATGACTTTCAGCCTTTGGCCCAATGGACAAATTATCTGTATCTGCCCCATAATATGCATCCGTTAATTTAAAATAAAATAAACAAATAATTGAATGAGTTGCACACGCACCTTGGAAATGCATTGCCTATGATCATCTTTTGCCCATATTTTCTCCACCCGTAGCCATCATGATACGGTGCATACGTCTACTCAGTTCTCGTACCGATGCGAACCTTCCTGTTTGACGAAATTACAATTAAACAATTGAGACAAATATGCACTACAACAATAGGAATATCACATGTTACAAGCTTGTAACAGTTCATTTTTGAACGTAAATAGTAATTACAATTTGATTCTTAATTTGCAAATCTTAATTCAAATTATCATATACACTCAAAATCCTCTGGCTTCTACCTAAGTTCAGATTTGTGTTTCGAACCTCCTTGCAATCTCCGGATTTAAAATTCAAATTTGAATTCTGTTATGAATAGCGCTTGTATTCAATATGAGGTCAATGTGCCAATATATATACAAATACATAGGTGTTACATATGCAAAGATCCCCTTTTATAATACATATCTAACACCCCCCTCAAACTTATGGTGGATCAACAACATTAAGTTTGGAGAGATAGAAGTTGTGTTGTGCTCTGGTCTGCGCCTTTGTGAAGAAGTCTCACAACCAAGTTCAAGGCACATCTTGAAAAGCAACAAGTCGATCTCGCACTGGTCCGCATGTAGGAAGCATCAACACTAATATGCTTTGTAAGCTCATGCTTCACTGGATCTGTAGCAATGCTAATAGCCCATGTGCTGTCAGACGAAAGAGGAGTGGGTGCTGAAACAGAAACATCAAAATCCTCAAGTAACCACCGTAGCCAAGTAACCTCCACAGTCAACAAGGTCATAGCTCACAACTCAGTCTCAGCACTCGAACGAGAAACTATTGTCTGCTTCTTAGTCTTCCAGACAATGAGAGAACCACCAAGAAAAACACAATAGGCAGAAAGAGACCGATGATCAGAGTGATCACTAGTCCAGGTAGCATCAGAATATGCTTGGAGCTGTAAAGAGCTGGAACAAGGGAAAAACAAACGACGAGTGATGGTTCAATGAAGATATCATAGAACACGAAGAAGATTACTATAGTGGAGCTGAGTGGGAGCAGAAACAAACTGACCCAAGATATGCACAGGGTATGAAAATGTCAGGACGAGTGACACCCAGATAAACAAGACTCCCAATAAGATGACGATATCGAGTAGGATTAGTAAGAAGCTCACCATCAGTGGACCGAAAATGAACATTAAACTCCATGGGAGTCTCAGCGGTATGCTGATCCGTAAGAGAAGCACGATCAAGAAGGTCCTGAATATACTTTTCTTGGGACAGATAGAAACCCTCAGACGTAGAAATAATCTCAATCCCAAGAAAGTAGCGAAGAGGACCAAGATCAAACATGAGAAACTGCTCATTAAGATGCTCCTTGACAAAAGTGATGTATTGATAATCATCTCCAGTAATGATCATATCATCAACATATAAGAGGAGAAGCGTCCGACCACGAGACAAAGTGTGAATAAAAAGAGCAGGATCATGAGCACTGGCAGAGAAACCAGCTGCAGTGACAACAGAGGGGAAACGATAAATCCAAGCATGAGGAGCTTGCTTGAGGCCGTAAAGAGACCGACAACGGCTCCCCCCCACCCGGCTACGGCTCCTCCCCCCTCGGCGGCGATTCTCCCCTGGTGGCGGCTCCTCCCCCCTCGGCGGCGGCTCCTCCCCTGGAGGCGGTGAGTCCGGATCCAGCGGCGCGGATCTGAGGCTGGGGAGACGCGGTGGCGGTGTGGAGGGCAGTGGAGAAGCCACCGGCAGCGCGCGTGTCTCGGCGGCGGCGGCCACGGTGCAACGATCGCGCCGAGGCGGACTCTCCTCGACGGCGGCGATTCTCCCTAGTGGCGCCGTGGCGACCCGGCGACAACGGCGGCGACCCGGCGACAACGAGCGGCCACGCGGCAAGCGTTAGGCGACGCAGAGACGAGGAGGCACGAGCAATAAGCGACGAAGACCGCGGCATAGAAAGGTCGATAGCGAGAACGAAGCCGAACCCTAATCGCTCGATACCATGTTATGAATAGCGCTTGTATTCAATATGAAGCCAATGGGCCAATATATATACAAGGACATAGGTGTTACATATGCAAAGATCCCCTTGTACAATACACATCTAACAAATTCATCTTTTCAAATTTAGGCCCCTTCTCAAATTTTACCTCCTCTTTTTCCTGGGCTCAGCCCCCTTGCTTCACCCCGGCACATCTTCCTTTTGGCTCAAGCCACCACCTTCCCTGCTCCTTCTTCTCGGCAGGCACGTGCCTGTGCCAACTGAGCCGCTCCCTGCGCCTCTGCTGCGCCCACACCGCCCCCCCTGCCACCCACAAGGTCCCTCCTACACCCTTTGCGCCGCCACCTACTCCCCGCCCCGCGACTCCGGTGCCCTCTCCTCGCCTTGTCCCGTCATCACCGCGCCAGCGCTAGGTCGCGCGTTGTGCTTTGCACGTGCGCCTGCATCGGCCGCGTCACTCCCGCGCACGAGCTCTTGCATCACCCATTCCATCACCTACCCCTGCGCCCATGCCATTGCCAACGCGTCGTTGACGCCGCGCCTGCCCCAAGCCACCCCCAGGTCGTCGCAGCCTCACCTGCCGCCCCGTTGTGTCTCGTCCCCGCCGCACACCCGCCTCCGCCACATCCCATCACTCTGCGCTCACCATGCTAGCCGCCTCAGGACCATGCGCCGTCGAGCCTCAACGGCTCTTTCCCCTCCTCCTTGCCCGGCTATAAGAGGCCCCCTCCTCCCTTTGCCATCCCCACTTTGCTTTCCCCCTCCCCGCTAGTAAGCCTCCACCAAAGAACGGTTGCACTCCTGTTTTTGGGCCGCCGCGACCCGCCGCCAATTCGCCGCTCCGGTGACGCCATCACAGCATCAACCCCGTCACGAGGTGCCCCAAGGCCCGAGGAAGCATTCTCCCACCTCCCCTCTTCTTCCTTGCCGCCGAGACACACCGCCACTGTGGATCCTTCTTCTCCCTCCCCGGCCGTCGTCGCCCCGCCACCACGGCCACCCCCAAGCTGCGCTGACTCCACCTCTGGCTTCCCCTTCCTTGGGTGCAACCCATGTGTGCCACCCTCCTCTCTGCGCCACCCCACCGCCGTGCGCCTCCACACCCGTGCGCCCACCGCCACCGCAAGAGCTGCCGCCGCCGCCGCCCATAGGGCCACCACCCTCGTGGGGCCCCATTCCGCCCGCTCGTCGGCCGCCGCTCGCCTCTGCTCACCGGCGCCGGCAATGAGCCCGAGCGCTCGTGCGTCCCCTGGTTTCTCTGTGCTCTGAGGCTCTCTACCTCCCTCTCTCTCTCAATAACCCAAGGATCCCACATGTTAATGACTCTAATCCCTCTCTCTCTCTCTATGACAAGTGGGCCCACAACAATAACCCCCATGGACGAGTGTGCATGGACCTAGCTCTTGCGCTGTGGCATGGACCGAATTACTACGCAGCAGCCCCACCTGTCAAAGAAACATTCTCTCTCTCTTTTATTTTTTTGATTTAATTCAAAAGAGAAACTTCAAAAAATCATTTCTCCTCCGTTATAGCTCCAAAAATTATGAAATTTGTTTCTAAAATTTTGGAAATTCAAGATCTTGCTAATGGCATGGGTCTTGTTTTATTTGGAGTTCATTTATTATTTCTTATGTATTTATTTGCTCTCTTTCCTTGTTATTCCCTTTTTCTGGTATGTTCACCCAAGTAGAATTCGAAGACGCGGGAGATCTCCACTTTGATCAAGCTCAAGATTATCAAGACTCTCTTACCTTTAATCCAAGTGAGTCGATACTTTGATCATTTTGAGCCTACATTTTATGAAAATTATATTACTTTAAATTACCAAAATTGCATGCTTAAATTCTTTAATCAAATGTATGTTAAATCTTAAGGAAGTTAAACACTCATTTGATGATTAATTAATTATAATATCATCCTTTGACAATTGAATCCATTATTCCAAGTCACCCTAGTAACTGTGTGGTAATTACTAGTTATAGGTTGTACTTAAGCAACATGCTAGTCTTGCTTAAGTACCAGTGCATCGAAACATCCTAATCATCATCTCTTCAAACATAAAATGGTTTTGGGGCGGTCATTGGAGGTCCATGACTGAAGTAATTGAGATAATTTGGTTTTACTCCTCAAAACCCTAATAACTTGCTATTACCATATCTTGGTGGATGGAATGGTGGTGGGTGCCGTCGGGCACGAGAGTGGTTGGCATGTGGTATGAACCGCCCGGATGGATTAAGGACTTAATCTTGTCATGACCTCCCTTGTAAAACATATGCAACCATAAGTCTACAAAGTGCAACTTGACTTAGTAAAATTAGTAAACCCTGAATGTCATCTCGTTGGATGGATGACGGGGAAGTGCAAGCGCATGATCCGTCCGGCTTGAAAGGGATACCGATGCAAGGTGAAGTTGCTAGTCGTCATGGTGTAGTCCAACTACGCTAGTTACTGAGGTGAACATCCCGCACAATGTATGGATGTAACACCATATGTGTGAGATGACGGAAGGGGTGAGGTAATTTGAAAGGTTATTGTGATAGTCGCTCAACTACATGACTAAGGAATCATGTGAGGCAACGAGTATGATTGTCTCTTGTGGGTACAGTGTACAACCTCTACAGAGTCTAAACTGTTTAAACAGCTTGTGCCTACGACCAAAGGCGGACATAGGAACTTACTAGAGTTAGTTCTATTTCAAAAACCTTTTCGGGTGGTATGAAAATCATGTCGGGCTCACCTAGCCCCGAGATTAGCTTTTTCCTGAGCCATCGAGCTCAGTGGTGTTAATAATTGGAGGTAGCTCCAATAAAAAAAAGCATAAGGTAGAGTTTCCAACGGAGGGATCCTCTGATGTTATTAAATATTGCATAATTACTCTCTTTAATAAAATACAATTTGATTAAAATGCTACGTGATAGGAATTTGTAATTATGATAATTAAAAATATTACTTTAGCAAATAAAAGAACCCGAGCCATCTTGGTTAAGCCATGCATGTATATTATTACATCTTGTGTGTTGGCTCGCGAGCACGGAAGTTGTTCTCATTCTCGCTCTCCCCCAAACCCTTCAGATAATGTGAACCAAGGAGATTATGCGTATTACGAGGACTCAGAAGCCGATGGACAAGGAAACGACAAAGAGTGGTCTAGTTTTGTAGCCTAAGTTTCGCCTCAGTCTAGTGGACTCGTTCGGTACTTGCGTACAACCGATATTATCCAAACCCTTGGTTAATATCAGTCGTACACATGCTACCCCCAGTCGCTTGCTTGTGAAGAGATGAGCTCTACCCTTTTGCTTCTGTTGTAGTTTACGTTGCTTTCATGTAATGTAATCAATTTGACATGTTCGGCCCTTTTGTAAAACTCGACTTGACGTGGTCTATGTCACTCTGATGTTTGTAATATATTTCAATGTCTTAGTTCAAGCCATGTATGAAATGATTCAGCAATGTGCCTATGAGTGCTATCTACTGATCTAGGGACTAGCACAATATTTTCACAGAGAATTTAGATTTCCAATATCCGAGTCCGACATAGCTAGAACTAACTATGTGTTATGGCGTGGATTGTGGAAGACGAAGATGGGAAGATAATGTAGCTTGGTGAAGGTCGTCAATTGGGTCGGCTGGACTTGTTCAGGTCGGTCCGAGGCTCTAATCTTACCGAGAGTTTTGAGGTAAAGACTAATTTATTTCTGATTGTCTTTTCCCTCTTTTACAGCTGTGGCTTTATAGATTCAGCCAACATGATTTTCGGAATCTAAAGCATAAACCGAATAGGAAACTAAATGGACATATATAGTTCCTAATACATTCTCTGAAGGAGAACCAAACTTATCTATTCTCTTAAGGAGAAACTATCCTATCTACCCTTTCCTTGCCGCAAACAGTCAGCCTATCTACTCCCTTTCTCTCGCCACAGAAGATATAGCAGCTGCTCCCTCGGTTGTCGTAACAGCAATAGTATCTAAGTCCAACTCTGTAACTTCTGCTGAAACCGAATCCGTTTCCTCCTCTTCCAATTCCGAAAGAGCTGCAGCTCCCCCAGCCGAATCTCTCCCAACTGAAGTAGTTGCAGCTGCCTTGCGTCGTCTTCGCTGATATGTCTTACCCACAACAAAGGCGTCCGCAACACTATGAACATCGTATGGAACAAGAGCCAACGTTGTTAGACCATGTGGCTAAGTCTAGAATATTTTAGTTGATGAATAATTGGCATTGTTGTTTACTGATATTATTTGAGACGTGTCGTGTGTATGGACTTATGTCGGTCAAGTTGGGAAGAACTTGTGCCGAAAAGATATGGTGCTTTGGTCTTTACATGTGTAGGGTAACTCGGAGGCGATCGTGGTCTACGGCGAGGACCGGGAGATGGCTTGGTGCGAAGTCATAGTTCAGAGGGTCGAGAATGCTGGAGGAGACGGTCGAGTTGGGGCGCGTGGAGATCAAAGTTGGATGATGTGTGTTGGAGCTACGAAGGTGCGGTTCGGAGGCTACGATACTTAACAATTTTAGGATATCTAAAATTGGTTTTATAATCTAGTGTAAAAGCCTATATATTGGACGCTAAGCATTTAGTGGGTCGCACTTGGATGATTTGGTGCCAACGCCGGATGGTATTTATTGCTGACGGCTGCACATATGAGGGCGAGGGTTTAAGGGTCCCTGGTACGTGAGGATTTTGGCGGCGAGGTGTGCCCTGTGCTTGCGTGTGAACTCCAACATCGATACACGAGACAAGAAGCAGAGGTAGGCTTTTGACTGCCGGTGTTTTGCTTTTCGTGTGATCTCCAGAAAACTGCCAGCGACGGCTAGCGAGGCTTGATTTTCTTTCTTGACGTGAGTTGCTAGGTGTGTTAGGACGTGATACAGGAAGGAGGAAAGTGCTAGTTGTTGGTTGTTTTTTCCTTGACGTGAGTTGCTAGCAGAGACTATACATGATGTGCTAGCATGATTATGAGACAAAGGAAAGAGAGGAATTGGTTCAGGGGATTCTTCTGTGCGCAACATGGGAAAACACTTTTGCTTTTGTTGTTAGTGCTAATCAATAGTGTGTTGTCAAGGAATAAAGAACATAGCTGTTGTTCTTGATTGAAGCTGGTCTTGGTGATCTCTACTTGCGAGGCTTTCTATTCAGCTTGTTAGGGTGAGAACTTTTTTCACAATCATTCACCCCTTCTGATTATTATTAACAGTCTAACACAATTTTATTACACTTTCATTCACGTATGTAGCTAATTTAGTTTACGCATGAATGCCCATGAGATGAACGACAATTCATATATCTGACAAGAATTTAACTTACTTCTTGGCGTGCTCCCGGGCATAGCCACTACTATCTAGACCAGGGCAGTGGGCCGAGCTGGGTCGACACGGCATGGGCACAATGGACCACAGGCTAGGATCGGGTCAGCACGGCACGAGTCGCCTCCGGAGAGCCCAAGCACGGCCTAGGCATGGTGCAGTTGCACTGTGCAAAGGAGGGAGGGAGGGAGTACCGTGGGTCGGGGCACCGTGGGTCGGGGCACCGAAGGAGGGCCATGGCGGGGCGGCCGTGTGGAGAGGGGCAGTGGCGGCCTGGTGGAGTGGCCGCGTCAAGAACTAATGGACATAGATCGATTACGTTCGTACGTACCGGGGATGATGGTAACGCGCAGCTCGGCGTAATGCCCATTGCAGACCACGACGGCGTCGAACACCTCCTCCGATCCCCTCTTCTCACTACTCGCCTTCCTCGAGTACCTCACCCTCCAGCTCGTGCTACCCCCCGGCCTACACCCTCAAGATCGAACCACCGTGCAAACTCTTGCAGGTACCGGAGCACCACCTCGTGGCGAACGAGATAAGGAAGATTGGAAGAATAACCGAAGAAGAAGCGTCTCGGCTGCTCTTGGGCCCACAGCTTCTCGAGGAAGGATAGAAAAGTAGAGGGAGAGAATTGGTCGATGCACGAGAGGATGAATTGGATGCTGGACCTTTTAGCTTCTTCCAGACGTTGGAAGTGCTCACATTGTGTTGTCCTTGTTGTGTTGTTAAAACAGTTGTTCTCGATTGACTTCTGCCGCCAAACTTTTCATAATACAAATCAAAAACTCAAAAAAGCTCGTCATCAATGTGAGTGTAAGTCTTAGAAAATCAAGATCAAATGCATCCCCAATTCCCTCGTAAGCCCCCTTAAGATCTGCTAATTTTCTCCGATGGTCCATAATAGTACAAAAACAGAAGAGATGTGGGATAGCTTGAAAATATTTTAAAAATATTCTCTCCATTGGTTCAATAATAGGTCTCGGAACGGTATCATTTCTATTTTCCTTGAAAGTGTTAGCAATAGTCTAAAGCCACTCAATGACCAAGCATGAAGTCGGATAATAAACACTAGATAAAACTATTGTTGCATCATAAAAAAAACTTTCAAAAAATCATGAAAATAACCAGCAACTTGCCAATCTGCTTCAGTAACCAACTGCTTACCAGAATTAGTATTGACAGAGTAATGATGTACCCGTACTCCTTGAACCGCTCCAACATAGTATAGGTGGAGTTCCACTACACCTTCATGTCCAGGTTAAATTTTCTTGGCCTCTTATTGTTAGCCCTGCAGTACTCCTTGAACTGGGTGATCTTGGGCCCGAAACTGTAATAAAT
This sequence comes from Hsuehochloa calcarea, assembly GCA_036346395.1. Classification (NCBI taxonomy): domain Eukaryota; kingdom Viridiplantae; phylum Streptophyta; class Magnoliopsida; order Poales; family Poaceae; genus Hsuehochloa; species Hsuehochloa calcarea. Next base: position 70,862,275 of record CM070594.1, on the reverse strand, counting down.
TGGATAGCATCGCGTATGTTGTCTAGACTAGGTTTCATTACCTGCAAGCCTTACAGCACGATGAGGTTCAAGATGTGGCACATGCATCTATGGTGGAGGACGAAACCGCCAGTGTAGGACTCCATGGCCGTTGTGTTAGCTGAGGCATTGTTAAGAGTGATGGAAATAATTTTGTTCTCTATTTTAAAATCCTAAATAACCTCTAATACGTGTTGTGCGATGGTCTTTCCGGTGTGTGCCTCATTGATAGGCCTACACACTATGACTCGCTTGTTTAAGTTGTAATCGTTATCTAAGTAATGTGCAACAATACCAAGATAGGCTGCCCTTTAGTGGGATGAAGTCCATATATCTGAGGTTAAAGCAAAAAAAAATTTAACTTTCAGAAAGTTCTCTTTCAAACTTGATAGTTTACGTTGGTAGAGTTCTGCTATGTCACGTGCAGTTGTTCTCCTACTTACGTGTTGGTATTGTGGGCAAAAACCATGTTGGGTCATTATTTCAAAACTAGAGCTTTCGTCCGTCCAAATCGGAAGATCATCAGGAATTATATATCTAGCAATTTTGTCTCTTGCTATCTGAGGGTTGACATCTATGTATTTACCGAACCATCGATCGCAAAGTTAAGCTGGGTCTGGACGTTCCCCCCTTGCGTCCGCCCAGCCGCTATCTTCCTCAAACATGCCTCGTGTGTCACTTGAGATGACATGTTCCTCCACCCGAGCGTGCAGAAAATTTAGTACAACAATATTTACATGTGGCATAAGATACCTGACGTCCGCCCTCCATTTCTATGTCGTACTCCATATGCTGCCAACACCATGCACACTGCCGGAGCTTCCATCCGTTGCAGGCGTCGATGCATCGGCTCTGGCGTCCGGGGTGGAGATGTTGGCATCCTCGAAGCCCTCTGTTCTGCCCATATAACAATCATCCATACCATAGTCTCCCATGCTCGGAAGAGTTGGCGAGGATCGATCTCTTGCTCTTGCACTTCTTCTAGGGAAGGATCAGGAGTGCGAGGACGTGCTCTCCTGCTCTCCCCTCCTGATTTCTTCTTACCAAACATAATGGAAGACTAGAATTTAGAGAGCAAATAGAAAGCACGGACTAGAAGATGAAATGGTTGTATTGTGCTGTGAACAAATGAGGAGGAGAGAATTTATAGGGAGGAAGAAATGCGAACGTTGTCTCATATCCCAGAGACCACAACGTCTCTCGTCCTCCGACCATCTTATCACTGCAAAAGGCATTGAGCCACTGACCACCACCAACCCAACATCTCTTGTGACTTGTCCTCTCCTCCCAGTCTCCCACTCCCTAACACTGAGCCACTGACCACTGCGGCATTGCCAACCCAACGTCTCTCGTCAACTCGTCCTCTCGTGCATGGGCGGCGGCGGAGAGGCGCGAGCGCGACCGAGGCCGAGGCGGCGGTGGAGTGAGCACAACTGAGGACGGCGGTGAGGCGCCGAATCGCCGGCGCGATAACGCACCGCCGCGGTGCCACCATGCCTTGCCATGCGCCGGACGGTTGGTTCGAACGCGCCGCGGCCGCTTTGGGCCTACCAAGCCCGAATGTGTCGCGGCCGCCAAGCACGCCCGCGGCAACAGCATCGCGCCGCACCACCCGCGTTGTAGGGAGCCGTGCCCGCATGGCCCTACGTTTCATACCATGCTGGCACAGCCCTAACCGTATTCGTGTCGTGCCGTGCTTTCGCCATGTCAGGTCGGCCATGCCGTGGGCCGGCCCGAAAATCCCTAACCCGGTGCCCATGTCTACTACTATCCTGCAACAACCTTTTATGGTTCCATTAGAGAAGCCACCGGAGCTAACCATATTGTCACCCCTTCTAGCCATATGGTGGCCTCTTGTAACGTCCTGAAGCCGATGAAAGATGATGCGCGTTGGTGCCGGTAAAATACCTTGAAGTTGCGGGGCGTCCGACGGATTCCCGGCAGTCGGCGCTGAGCCCTCGCTGGCCTGAATTGGAGATGATGGATTTTATTCTTGTCTAGTGCTGCAGGGAAGCGCATGACTGTACACTCAGATATATATGCTCTGCAGAACCTGGACGCATCACGCATGCAGTAGGTGTGTGCTTGCTTCCAGCATATTAAGGCCCTGTTTGTTTAGGCTTAGGCTTTTTGGTTTATAGCTTAAAGCCAGCTTTTTGGCTTAATCAGCTTATAAGCCCTTCAGCTTTTAAGCCAAGTTTTGGTGTTTGGTAATCTGGTTTTTTATAGGATGTTGGCTTCTTGAGTTGTGTATGAAGGATAAAAAGTCTGAATTGCCCTTGAGGGTTTGAAGGATGTTTTTAAGGATAAATTTAAAGTTATTTTTCCATTGGATTTGTAAATATGACGATACATGCAAGTGTACATATGAAACAAAAAATTATTTCCATATGATTTTCTATAGAACTAATTCTTTTCACATCTGCTTTACATATGAACCATGGATGACCTATGTATCCATGTAATAGAACGGGATTTCTTCAGAGAATCACTTTATATTCACCGGTTCAAATTGTGTCCATTGCATTGTAATCAGTTTGATTTGTTCAATCATTGAACATCAGAACAGACACTACACTGCTATTGCAGAAAGCAACATGGACTCCAATCATAGGCAGCAGAGAGCAAACATGACAGGATGCATACAGAACATCGACAAAAGCGTAAAACTCAACTATCTTCGTAACTTTTAGCCATCTCAACAACAGATGCTCCTTCCACCCGACGCACACCAACGCTCCACCGTGAGGGTGATCAGAGCGCCATCGGAACCCGAACTTGACGTTGTCGCAAGGCCGTAATAGCCCCTGGCCAGTTCACCGATCATCATCAAGAACATTAGAACAACACACGCCGTAGTATATTATAGCAGCATATGCATGTGCATGCATGTTGTAATTAAACTTATATTTTTATATGCTTAAGTGAAACCTCATTTCTAGATTGACTATTCACATATATCGCTCACGTATACGTAAACTTCGATGGAGCTATGCTTGCTTAAATGGAGCTATGATATGAAAAATGAAAACTACCAGTCCACCGCTACTAAAAACCCAGTTAGGAATTTCGATGGTAATAAGAGACTGCAAATTTTTGTTACCTGATGAAGTCCACTTTCATGAGCAAAGGCATTTATGTGGTTGTACGTGAAGTCCACTATGCTCTTGTACCTAGAATAGTATCGGGGTAACATAGGTGCTATGCTTCATTTTGTCAACATCAGGATTGTATTGGAGTAAATAATTGGATTACATGCCATGCCTAATTGATGACCTATTACTTTGCATTATGTTGGTCTTGTCTAAATTAAATATTTAAAGTAACCAAAGATATAAAGAGCTAACTAGGAAAATGTTGTCCAGGAAAGAGAGTCCAGTAAGTTTGGTAGTTGACTCTTAAGGAAGTAGCATCCGGAACAAGATTTGTTCCAACCTTCTTCCCTGTCCATCTGAAGCAAGGGCACCAAACAAACCTTATTACCTTTACTGTTAATTTGGTTTACTTGGGTTTGCCAGACGAGGATCTGCCGCATAAAAAATAGATTAACCGCAATCATTGTCTATCTGTAGTATTGATTTTCAATGCAAAATGGCTGTCAATGCATGCAGTTACTTCAACTGTAGGTGTGCAGCCTATCTGTGTCCTACATTTGTGTTTAGCCTATCATCAGGATCAAAGCAAAAGGTCACGACTTCAAAATAAAAATGCTCACGAAAGAATACCAGCACACCTGCAAGTTAACTGGCCTAATGCTTTGGGAATCAGCTCAATTCATGTGCAGTCTTCTAGCAGAGAATCCTTCAAGACTGCAAGGGAACTGATTTCTGATAAGGGTAACGAGGATTCAAAGGCAGCCCTTATTCTTTGCTACATTCAGCGCCGAGTTGACAAGGACTCTATCCTCTCTTATGCAACGGCTGTGGGTTTCAGGCTTGTGGACAAATCGATAAATGGAGTTCACGAGAGTAATGGTATCATTAGCTCTTGGTTCCGTGGTAATGATGTTCGCAGTGCTTTCTGGAATGCAACACTTTCGATATTGTATTTTGAAGTGTGAGAAATTGATGTTAATTTCATGGTTACTATAACTTGGAGACTTTTTTGTAGCAACTGTACTAAATGAATGGATAATTTTTTGTGGCAACTGTACTGAAGGAATGGACCATTCCTCTTAATATATTATTTATCCTGATTTAAGTGATGCAATGAAGACAACAATACCTTCTGGATGCTGAAGTTTTTTAGGGGGGGAATGTAAAGCGGATCTTTGGGGAACATACCTGATTCAGGAAGAAAGCCACTTTCGAAAATGGTAACCGTGGAGCCGGACGAGGAGAGTGAGTGGGAGTGGAGGCAGGCCACTGTGGGCGCGCATGAGGTCGAGGAGCTGGTCGGTGGCGGCGGAAGTCCCGCGGTGGAGAGGAGCGAGGCGAGGCGCCGAACGCCGGGAAGCGAAGGCGGAGCTTGGAGAGGTCGGCGACGATGGGCGGCCCAGCCACTGTGGCGCGAGGGCGCCGAGGAGGAACCGCGCGAGCGGGAGAGGCGGCGGATCTTGAAGAGGGAAACCAAAGGGGGTGGGTGGGGGGACGGGAGGGGGGGAGGCGACGGGCGTTGGGGAGGAGAGGGAGACGGTGGCGGGGAGGAGAGGGAGGCGCCGACGGTTGGGGAGGAAGGGCAAGCGACGGCGGAGGGGAGGAGAGAGATCGCAAGGCTTGAGGAGAGAGGGAGGCGCCGACGGTTGGGGGGCCGGGCGCCGACGGTTGGGGAGGAAGGGCGACGGCGGTGGCGGGAGAGGAAGGGTAGGCGCCATGGGAAGCAAATGGGAGATGAGGAAGGACGGGCGGCGGGGGAGAGAACGGATGGGAGGAAGGGGAGGAGCAATCGGGGAGGGGAAATGAGGAGAAGAGTGGAGTGTGGACGCCGTGTGATTACCCCAGGTAATCACACTTAGGCACACGGATACTATTCGCTCCGCCCTGAGAACACCGCCCGACGAATAGTAAGCCATTATCAAAGTGCGCAGCAGAACAACAAGATGGAAATCATATTTAATTACAACAATTAACTACACAAAGCTAAGGTTTTATATTACACATATTTATTACAAAACCAAAATAAGACCAAGTCTTCCCTTGCTCGCCACGCCTAATGTGCCCCTAGTCGCCCTGTGCACCAAATAAGGCGCCCGCCGCCTCGCTCCTCGCAGTGGTCCAAGTCCTCGCGGTCTCATCTCAAGACTGAACTCCTCGTCCCACTCGGATAAATCCCACCGACTAGGATCTACAAAGGAGAATACTAGCAAGGTTGAGTACAGAGTACTCAAGAAGCATTAGTAGCAAAAGATGCATCTCATGTCAATATCTCCGATGATTATCTCAAATTCTATCTCATGTCATTCAAAATAAATCATTAAAATAATTGTGGCAAATTTTATAACGAAAACACTACATGGTTACTCTAAGAAGAAAGACCCTCGTGGTTCCCAGAGACTCCAATCCAGAGACCGCATGAATTCATGATTTGTATAGCATCGCTGCAGCTTGTACCTCTTTACCCATAGCTATTTCAACCTTAAAGGAACCAGCCCAAAGATTTCCTTAGATGCGGTCCGTGCTCGTAATACGTAACGCTTTCGTGTTACGTGATTAATTTCTACACCCATTACTTTCCGTCGGTGCGACCTCGCCATCACACCGAAGTTCGTAATGTTGGTTGAGGCACTCGCCCCGCACTCAACACTCCACCTTAGCGCTATAGCGCCTTGGATCCCCCACTTCCGGACTTCTCCTACCGGTCCTGGGTTCCTCCATATCACACTCACACCTATTACTTACCCATTGTGAAAAGCATAATCACGTAACAAGGTAACATTTTTCGCTCACAAACGGAAAATGGTTGGCACTTGATTACGGCATCTGACCGAGTAAGAGTTTTGTTGGTCCTTATATTTTACCCATATGTAAAGGGTCCCACCTCTTACCTCATCATTATCATCTTTTTCTCATTTTCTTCCCTTGCCCTGGGCCCCCTTTACCAGCCATATAATATTATCATCATCCCTGTCCTCATTCATGTCTTTTCCATTTTCATCTCGATCTTTTGATTTAAGTTTTTGAGAATTAAATTTTGAATGCAATACGTCTAGTACAGCAATATACGGTTTACATTTAAAATAGATGTATTGATGTTCAAGAGGATCGCTTGCCTTCGTAGTAATAGTAGGTGTCGGTGTCGATGAGTCCGGAGTCAGCTACTCCTGTCGGCTGAAGTTCGTCTTCTGAAGCAACGCGGTAATACAATAGAATACCGAGAAATATTTAGTGATTTTTGGTGATATTCAAATAGTAAATCAGCATCGCGATTTCTATCGTTAGTCAATTTTAGCTTACAAATATTTTTCCCAAACTTGACTCGCTTAGCGATCTCTAAAATCAGATTTTAACTACCCTATTAACCTTAATTTAATCCAAAACCTAATTAATCTACAAAAATTCTAATTAACCTAATTAATCACTTAAAACCCTAATTAATCTAATTATCACATTACCTAAAAACCTAACCCTAAATACCAAATTACCTAACTACCCCTCCCCTCTAACCTAATCCAACCCCTACTGCCCTCTCTCCCCGCCCTTTCCCTTTCCCCCGCCTCTCTCTCTCTCGCTCACCCGACTCTCCCTCTCCTCGGCTCCTCCGGCCTCCGCTGCCTCTCGTGACGGCCACGCTTCCCGCACCGGCGGCTCTCTTCATACTGGCGTTTCGGCTTTCTCGGCTGCCAAGGCAAGCGCCGCCGCGCTTACTCGCCTCGTCCGCTGCTTGCGCTGGCGGTCGCGCCGCGCAGTTCTCCTCGCGCTGGGTGCCGCTGCTCCACTGCGACCGATCCGCCCGCTTTCTCCCGTGGTTTCACCGGCTTGATTCACTCCCTTCTCCCGCTCTCTCTCTCGCTTCTCTAGATCGGCCGCCACGCTCACGGCCGCCTGGCTCAAACCGCCACCGCCCGGCCAAGGCTCGCTCGGCTCGACCGACCCGGCCCGGCCTCCCACCCTGCCTTCCGGTGCCCTAAGCCCTTAGCATTACCCTAATGAATCGCTTAAATGATTTTGTTAGGGTTACTTCCTTTAGCCGATTTGGGTGATGCAAATGCTTATATTAATTTGATGCATGCTCCTATTGATGGATCGGGTGAATCGCCATGGTCGGGGTTGTCGGGGTTTGGTCAGTCTTTGGGTTTGTTGATGGTGGCTCTACCGGTGGGGTTGATAGGGTGGTTTGGCCATGGCCGTAATACTCATCTCCTCTCTACTCCCCGATCTCCGCCTGTGATGAAACCGAGTGATGCTTTGTGATGCCGTGGAGGCTTGATGGTGTAGATGCATGCCGCAAAAAGCAAAGGCACACAGCAATGGGACTTAGGTTCACCTGCTTGCCGGAAACCCAGGCTAGGAGGATGGAAGCGCCGCTTGCCGGTGCTCTCCGCCTCGGCCGTCACGGGGCTTCTTCTTGCCTCGTGGTCACCGTGCTTGGTTGTGGCCTTCTTCCCGCCCCGTGCCGGCCTCTTGCTCCCGGGTTCTCGCTCCTTCTTCCGCGTAATCGGGAGAAGGGAATGCACCGGAATGGGTTCTTGAAACCGGCTTGATGAGGAATGGATCTGTGGTCGGGCTTTCTCGTTCTTTGGCCGACCGATCTTGTGTTGGGTGCACAAGGTCGGGGAAATGTATGTGGTCTTCTTTGGCGAGGTTTTGGCCGGGGATTGCACCGGCCGAGCTTATCTTCTTGCGTCAGGCATCGTTTTACCAAAGCTTCTGCTCATTTCTACTTTTACTCGCTCTTATCCTCCATCCGTAACCGTGGGCTTTAAACAGAGAATAGGTGGCTTTGTGGTCGGGTTGTCGCCACTAGTCTTTTGTGCTTCGTGGGGTTTTGGCCAAATGCTTTGAGCCGAGGGAACTTGGAATTCGTGAGGTGTTGGATTTTGAGAACGCCGAACGATGAAACCTACGGTAATAAGACGGCGCCGATCGCTTAGGTTGGGTTTAGGTATCGCGGTATCCAGTGCTACCGACTTGGTTTAGCCTCGGTGACTCGAGAATCAAGTTGCCGGCTAATCCAGGTCGCTTGGGTAGCCTCGATATACACGGTGCCAACTAACCTAAATTGATCTGGGAACCGCGGTGATTCCTACCGTATTCGATTTAACTATTCTATTTTACTCTATGCTATGGTTTTCGATTTGGGAATGGTCTTATGCTTGGTTGATCAAAATGGAGCCGGTAGTGGTACTTCGGTTGAGTCGAGAAGGGTCGCTCGATCGACGGCGATGGATGATCGTAATTCCAAGGAAGGCTTCAGTGATATGCAATGCACGATCTTTGCTTTTGTAATGACTCAAAGTTGTAATTATGATTCGATCCGTTGTTATATACTCTTTTGATTATGCGACGAAAATTTCAGACTTTGATTTGTTGTAACCATATTCTTGTAAACAGATATGAAATTGGAATATACCGATGTTATATCACAACGGTGCTTGCTAATGAAATGGATTCTAAAGAAGTGATTGCTGTGTTTGATCCTGATACACGACTTTAATTATGATTATGAGCTTCTAATTTTGTCTGCTCTTACATCCTCCCCTTGGAAACAATTTCGCCCCCGAAATTAAAAGCTTACTGGAATAAGTTGGGATAGGCTTCACGCAGTTCTTCCTCCTTTTCCCAGGTGGCTTCTCGTGCTGAGTGATTCTTCCAGAGGACCTTACAAAAACGGATCATCCTATTTCTTAACTGCCGGTCTTCTGTTGCTAGAATCTTTACTGGTCGTTCTTCATATGTCAAGTCATCTTGAAGGGGAATGTCGAGATTGGTTAGATGATGTGAGGGTTCTCTTAGACACTTTCGGAGTTGGGAGACATGAAATACGTCATGAATCCGCGATAGCTGAGCTGGTAATTCTAGTTTATACGCTAGGTCACCTTTGCGTTCTAGAATCCGAAAAGGTCCAACATACCGTGGACTCAGCTTCCCTTTTAACCCAAACCGGCGTATTCCACGCATAGGTGATACCTTGAGATATACGTAATCTCCAACTTCAAACTGGAGGTCTTTTCTATGTTTATCAGCATAGCTCTTTTGCCTACTCTGGGCAATCTCCAGGCGTTCTCGAATTAATTTAATCTTCTCATCGTTCTCCCGTATTAGTTCAGGTCCTAGTAATGGTCGCTCTCCGACCTCATACCAGCAAATAGGTGACCTACACTTTCGACCGTAAAGGGCTTCATATGGGGCCATTTGAATGCTAGACTGATAGCTATTATTGTATGCAAACTCTGCTAAGGCTAGGTATTTCTCCCACGATTCTCCGAGAGTTAATACACACGCCCTTAGCATATCCTCTAAGATTTGATTTGCTCGCTCAGTCTGCCCATCCGTTTGGGGATGATAAGCTGTGCTAAAATTGAGAGTGGTGCCTAATGCTGTGTGTAGGCTCTTCCAAAAACCAGAGGTGAACACTGATCCTCTATCTGAGGTGATAGTTTTTGGTACACCATGCAGAGTAACTATTCTCTCTATATAGAGTTCAGCAAGCTTATTTATGGAGTACTTCTGGTTAGTGGCAATGAAGTGAGCTGATTTGGTAAGGCGGTCCACTATAACCCAAATGGCATCCTTCTTTTTAACTGTGAGGGGAAGTCCTGTTATAAAATCCATGCAGATATCTTCCCACTTCCATTCAGGTATTTCCAATGGTTTTAACAATCCCGAGGGACGTTGGTGTTCAGCTTTGACTTTTTGGCAGGTGTCACAATGGCTAACATATTCGGCTATGGTCCTCTTCATGCTTGGCCACCAAAAATTTTCCTTCAAATCTCGTACATCTTGCATCGCTGGATGTATAGTGTATGGAGTATCATGGGCTTCACGAGAATAGTCTCTTTAATTTGGGATGGTCAGGACGCAGATTCTTGCTTGCCGCCATAAGATTCCTGAGTCATCTACACTAACTCGATGATTGATCCGATTTGATTCGCTGGATCTCTTCTATGATGAATGGATCTGAGAGTTGATGTTCTTGGATTTGATCACGAAGGGTAGGATGAAATACCATTGCAGCAATGGTAGCTTCGGAAGTAGCAGTTTTTATTTCTATTCTCATTTGAGTCAGAGCTTGAATTAAGTCTGGTGTATGACTTTCTGCAGAAAGATAATGACATTGGGATTTTCTATCGAGGGCATCGGCTACCACGCTCGCTTGTTCGGATGATAATTTATGGTTAGGTCATAATCCTTGATTAATTCTAACCATCTTCTTTGCCTCATATTTAGTTCTTTTTGGGTAAAGATGTACTTGAGGCTTTTATGATCACTGTACAAGGTACACTTAGATCCATACAAGTAATGTCTCCAGATTTTTAAGGCAAACACTACAGCTCCCAATTCTAAATCATGAGTGGGATAGTTCATCTCGTGGGGCCTCAGTTGTCTCGAAGCATATGCAATGACTTTTTCATCTTGCATTAATACACATCCCAATCCATACTTAAGCATCGCAATAAACCACGAGTCAATTCCTTCCTTGGGTAGGGAAAGGATCGTGCAAAGGTTAAGCGCTTAGCTCTTGGAAACTCTTTTCACACATTTCCGCCCAAACAAAGTTGGCATCTTTCTTCGTGAGTTTTGTAAGGGAGATGTGATTTGAGAGAACCCTTTATGAATCGTTTGAATACCCCGCGAATCCAAGGAAGCTTCGATCCCGGTGGTATTCGTGGACGCTTCCATGAGGTAATCGTTTAATTTTGGAAGGGTCCACTTCGATTCCTCTTCCGTAAATGATGTGTCCCGTAAATGCTACTTGGTCTAACTGCACTGTGATTTATCGAATTTGGCATAAAGTCGGTTTTCACGAAGAATCTCCAGAGTAATAGTGAGGTGTTGCGAATGCTCTTCCTCACTCTTAGAATAAACAAGGATGTCATCTATGAAGACAACGATGAATTTGTCCAAATATTGCATGAACAGTTTATTCATCGATTCATGAATACTACACGCATTAGTCATCCCAAAAGGAACAACAGTGTATTCATGATGCCCATACCGTGATACAAAAGCAGTCTTCTCAATGTCACTAGGATTAACTCTGATCTGATGGTATCCAGATCTTAAGTCAATTTTTGAAAATACCTTCGCCCCTTTCAATTGGTCAAAGAGGTCGTCAATTCGGGGTAGCGGGTATTTATTCTTTATAGTGACATTGTTTAGCTCCCTGTAGTCTGTACACAATCTTAATCCTCCGTCTTTCTTCTTTGCAAAGAGGACTGGAGCTCCCCATGGTGATGTACTCTCTTTAATAAACCCTTTTGCCTCGAGTTCATCTAATTGCTTCTTCAGTTCTATTAATTCTTTTGCATTCATTCGATAGGGTCTTTTTGATATTGGCGCCGTTCCCGGGATTAGATTGATAGTAAAGTCGACCTCCCTAACTGGTGGCATACCCGGCAGCTCTTCGGGGAATACGTCAGGGAAGTCTTTCACTATTGGTATGTGCTCTGGTTCTTTCAATTGAAGATTTGCTAGGCTGGAATTACGTGGTTTTTGTGTGCTTCTTGCCCCAATGTATTGGAGTCGGGTCCCGTCGGGCTTTCTGATGGAAGCTTGTTTGGTTTCACAATCTATGTTTACTCCATGTAAGGATAACCAATCCATACCCAGGATTACTTCTAATCCACTCAGGTTAATGACAAGGAGATTTGCTAGAAACTTAGTGTTATGGATTACAATAGCCTGATCTTTTCTGATTAATGTTACTTCTAGCGTCCCGGCAGGTGTACTAACCCCCATTGGTTTTTCCAAAAGTTCAGAGGTTAGTTTGTGATCTACTAGAAACTGATGAGAAATAAAAGAGTGAGTTGCTCCAGGATCGAAAAGAACAATACCCAAAGCGGGTGGAATCAAAAGCTTACCGGTGATCACATCTGTGGCATCTCCAACCTGTTCTGCTGTCACATGAGTCGACGGCGTGTCCTCTTCCAACCGCTTCCTATGGTATTTTGCTGACATTCCGGGTTGATTCATACGGTGGACTTGAGGTGGTGCACCGCAGAAACTGGTGCAATTGCAGTCAGGTGGAGTCCCAAATGTTCTCTGGTGGGTGAGGGCAATCAATTTTTCGATGTCCCGGCTTCCCACAATTGAAACATGCTCCTGTGCCTATCATGCAAAACTTTGTTGGGTGGCTTTTCCCACACTTGGCACACTGCAGTGCCGCAACCATCGGGCCGCCTTGGAGTTGTCGCCTTTGCACGATGGATTGAAGGGTCGAGGCCCTGTGGTCCAAATCTAGGTGGTGGTTGTTGTCACGATAAGGACGGGCCTCCAAGGTTTTGTGGACGATGGTCAAGCTTAGCCTTCTTTCTCCTTTCTTCTTCAAATTGGAATGTTCATTCTCCAAGATGATGGCTCGATTGACTAAATCCTCAAATTCAGCTTATCTTATGGATAGATAAAAGCATTTTCGTAAGGTTGCATTCCATCCAAGAATTTCTATTTTCTTTTCCTCGTTGTCGACATCACTGGAGCATAACGGAAAGGTCATTGAATTGACTTAGATATTCAATCATCTTTTCCCGCCTTGATCGAGGGCTCAAACTCCTCTTTTGATTTCCATCCTTCCAAAGAGGCACATGGGTTTCGTGAAGCGTAGCTTAAATTCCGCCAATTGATGGGTTGCTCGCCACACGATTTCGACAGTAGTTAAGCCACCAAGTGGCCGCAGTCCAGCTTAATTGGTGTGAAGCATACCGACCTTTTCTACATCCGAACACCCCATCGTGTCCAACTTCTTTTCACTCCACCACCAATCATTCGCCTCAGGATCGATTACCTTGGCAAATGTGGGAGGGCGAGTCCGAGAAAATCACCCAAACTTACTCCTCTAGCGGGTTGAGCCGTGGTAGGGACTACTCGAGTTAAAAGTGCCTCCATAAACCTGCTCGGTTTTCTTGAGCTTCTTTCCTAGAGTCTTCAAGAAAGCGGAGGACATCTCGCCATTCCTCCCACTGTGGTCCGCGGTTCGTGAGTGCTAGGGATCAGCCTCGTGGTATTGAGCCTCCGGAATGGCAGTGTGGACTCGTGGAGGAACCACTGTATATCTCCGTGGGTACTTCAGTGGCAAGGCTCCCAACCCTGCTCAACCTTGATCTTCCCGCCTTGACCTTTCATCCCGGGAGGGAAAAAGATTAACCATTGTTAAGTTAAGATTTGCTCTTCTCGTGATTTAGCTATTAACATCACTTTCTTTAGCGAGTCTTTTACTTATTTGGGTTGGTTGTTCACAATTCAGCAGTAGTTTAGGGTAGGAAAGAGATCATCATGTATATCTTTCAGAATTAGCCCATGAGTGAGTTGAATTAGTCCACACACGTATAATCAACTAACACCAAGAAACAATGAGATGCAAAAGATCCAAATCCTATACTAACCGAGTCTATCGTGCTCACCACGCCGAGATCCCGCCTCGAGACCGCCTAAATCCATTGTGTTTAGGACCGCCGAGCTTGCCTCGAGTGCGACCTATACTACCTCGATCCACGCGCCTGTGCACGCCGAGATCCGCTCGAGTCCACCCAATTCACATATTTGGGACGCCAGGCTCATTCTCGAGCACGCCTGTGATTTCGCTCTGGTACGCCAGAGCTACACGCTCGGAGTGCCACGGACCACTCGTCCGGGAAATCTGATATGCAGAAATGAGATAAGTCACATTTTCTTACATCGTCAGCCTTTATATGCTCTTTTTAAGTATAATTACTTTCTTTTTTGGAAGGCTGACGGATTCATTTGGTGATACAGAGGAATAGATAAGGTGTTCTATGGGTATGGTCTACACTTATCCAAAACCGAGAGCGAGTCCATGCTGCATTCTACTCCATGCCTCTAGTCCAGGCACTATGATCTAAATCTTATATTGATACACCCATGCTAATATTTTCGAATGACCTATCCTATGTTGATTGGCTAGCCTGACTGATCATTAACGGGAAATAACAGCATGGATTTTACAACGAGGCACCCGACTCTCGGACAAAAGACTGGACGTAAACCTCCTGCGAAGGAATGGTTCTACGTTAGTAGGTTGTCACTTTAAGAAAGGATAAGCTTTTAACATAATACTTTTGAAAAGGGATGGGAAATAGGTATTGATGTGGAGGCAAGGGTTACTAGAGTACTTAGTGCCATATAGCAAGCGAGAAGGTATACTTATGTTCTGCAACAGTTTCTATTTTATTAGCGTGGCCCGAACCTATTGCTCTGATACCACCTGTGACGCCCCGTGTGATTACCCCAGGTAATCACACTTAGGCATTACGGATTACTATTCGCCCGCCTTGAGAACACCGCCCGACGAATAGTAAGCCATTATCAAAGTGCGCAGCAGAACAACAAGATGGAAACTGTTATTTAATTACAACAGTTAACCACACAAAGCTAAGGTTTTATATTACACATATTTATTACAAAACCAAAATAAGACCAAGTCTTCCCTTGCTCGCCACGCCTAATGTGCCCCTAGTCGCCCTGTGCACCAAATAAGGCGCCCGCCTCGCCTCGCTCCTCCGCTGTGGTCCAAGTCCTCGCGGTCTCATCTCGCACTGCAACTCCTCGTCCCACTCGGATAAATCCCACCGGACTAGGATCTACAAAGGAGAATACTAGCAAGGTTGAGTACAGAGTACTCAAGAAGCATTAGTAGCAAAAGATGCATCTCATGTCAATATCTCGATGATTATCTCAAATTCTATCTCATGTCATTCAAAATAAATCATTAAAATAATTGTGGCAAATTTTATATCAAAACACTATCGTTACTCTAAGAAGAAAGACCTCGTGGTTCCCTGAGACTCCAATCCAGAGATCGCATGAATTCATGATTTGTATAGCATCGCAGCAGCTTGTACCTCTTTACCCATAGCTATTCTCAACCTTAAAGGAACCAGCCCCCAAAGATTTCCTTAGATGCGGTCCGTGCTCGTAATACGTAACGCTTTCCGTGTTACGTGATTAATTTCTACACCCATTACTTTCGCTTCGGTCGACCTCGCCATCACACCGAAGTTCGTAATGTTGGTTGAGGCACCTCGCCCCGCACTCAACACTCCACCTTAGCGCTATAGCGCCTTGGATCCCCCACTTCCGGACTTCTCCTACCGGTCCTGGGTTCCTCCATATCACACTCACACCTATTACTTACCCATTGTGAAAAGCATAATCACGTAACAAGGTAACATTTTCTGCCCGCCGAAACGGGAAAATGGTTGGCACTTGATTACGGCATCTGACCGAGTAAGAGTTTTGTTGGTCCTTATATTTTACCCATATGTAAAGGGTCCCACCTCTTACCTCATCATTATCATCTTTTTCTCATTTTCTTCCCTTGCCCTGGGCCCCCTTTACCAGCCATATAATATTATCATCATCCCTGTCCTCATTCATGTCTTTTCCATTTTCATCTCGATCTTTTGATTTAAGTTTTTGAGAATTAAATTTTGAATGCAATACGTCTAGTACAGCAATATACGGTTTACATTTAAAATAGATGTATTGATGTTCAAGAGGATCGCTTGCCTTCGTAGTAATAGTAGGTGTCGGTGTCGATGAGTCCGAGTCACTACTCTCGCTTACCAAGTTCGCTTTCAAGCAACGCGGTAATACAATAGAATACCGAGAAATATTTAGTGATTTTTGGTGATATTCAAATAGTAAACTGCTACTGCGATTTCTACTGGTTAGTCAATTTTTAGCTTACAAATATTTTTCCCGAAACTTGACTCAGTTAGCAGATCTCTCTAAAATCAGATTTTAACTACCCTATTAACCTTAATTTAATCCAAAACCTAATTAATCTACAAAAATTCTAATTAACCTAATTAATCACTTAAAACCCTAATTAATCTAATTATCACATTACCTAAAAACCTAACCCTAAATACCAAATTACCTAACTACCCTCCTCTAACCTAATCCAACCCCTACTGCCCTCTCTCCCCGTCCTTTCCTTTCCCTGCCTCTCCTCTCTCGCTCACCCGACTCTCCTCTCCTCGGCCTCAAGGCTCCGCAAGCTTCTCAGACGGCGGCCCGCTTCCCCCAGACCGGCTTCTCTTCAGGCCTCTGGCTTTGGCTCGGCGCGGCATGGCCAAGGCTGCGCGCCACGCTTACTCGCCTCGTCCGCTGCTTACGCTGTCGGTCGCGCCGCGCAGCTCCTCGCATACTGGGTGCCGCTGCTCCACTGCACCGATCCGCCGCTGCTTTCTCCCCGTGGCTTCACCGGCTTGATCACTCACTTCTCTCTCCCGCTCTCTCTCGCTGCTTAGATCGGCCGCCGGCCACGGCCACGGCCGCCTGGCTCAAACCGCCACCGCCCGGCCAAGGCTCGCCCGGCTCGACTTCGACCCGGCCCGCCTCCCACCCCTTGCCTTCCGGTGCCCTAAGTCTTGCATTACCCTAATGAATCGCTTAAATGATTTTGTTAGTGGTTACTTCCTTTAGCCGATTTGGGTGATGCAAATGCTTATATTAATTTGATGCATGCTCCTATTGATGGATCGGTGAATCGCCATGGTCGGGGTTGCTGGGGTTTGGCCGTCTTGGGTTTGTCGATGGTGGCTCATTTGTCTTGGGGTTGATAGGTGGTTTGGCCATGGCCGTAATACTCATCTCCTCTCTACTCCCCGATCTCCCGCCTCGTGATGAAACCGAGCGATGCTTTGTGATGTCGTGGAGGCTTGATGGTGTAGATGCATGTCAGGCAAAATAGCAAAGGCACACCAGCCGGGACTTAGGTTCACCTGCTTGCCGGAAACTGGCTAGGAGGGATGGAAGCGCCGCTTGCCGGTGCTCTCTCGCCCCGGCCGCTCGCCGGGGCTTCTTCTTGCTCGTGGTCACCGGTGCTTGGTTGTGGCCTTCTTCCCGCCTCCCGTGCCGCCTCTTGCTCTCGGTTCCCGCTCCTTCTTCCGGGCGAATCGGGAGAAGGGGAATGCACCGGAATGGGTTCTTGAAACCGCTTGGAGTGAGGAATGGATCCGTGGTCGCTTCTCGTTCTTTGGTCGACCGATCTTGTGTTGGGTGCACAAGGTCGGGGAAATGTATGTGGTCGCTTGGGCAGAGGTTTTGGCTGGGGATTGCACTGGCCGAGCTTATCTTCTTGTCTGCGTGATCGCTTTTACCAAAGCTTCTGCTCATTTCTACTTTTACTCGTTTATCCTCCATCCGTAATCGTGGGCTTTAAACAGGAGAATAGGTGGCTTTGTGGCTGGTTGCTGGCCACTAGTCTTTTGTGCTTTCTGTGGGGTTTTTGGCCAAATGCTTTGAGCTGAGGGAACTTGGAATTCGTAGGTGTTGGATTTTTGAGAACGCCGAATGATGAAACCTACTGTAATAAGACGGCACGATCGCTTAGGTTGGGTTTAGGTATCGCGGTATCCAGTGCCACCGACTTGGGTTTAGCCTCTGACTCGAGAATCAAGTTGCTTGGCTAATCCAGTCGCTTTGGGTAGCCTCGATATACACGGTGCCAACTAACCTAAATTGATCTGGGAACCGCGGTGATTCCTACTGTATTCTGACGGCAACTATTCTATTTTACTCTATGCTATGGTTTTCGATTTGGGAATGGTCTTATGCTTGGTTGATCAAAATGGAGCGGTAGTGGTACTTCGGTTGAGTCGAGAAGGGTCGCTCGATCGACGGCGATGGATGATCGTAATTCCAAGGAAGGCTTCAGTGATATGCAATGCACGATCTTTGCTTTTGTAATGACTCAAAGTTGTAATTATGATTCGATCCGTTGTTATATACTCTTTTGATTATGCGACGCAAAATTCAGACTTTGATTTGTTGTAACCATATTCTTGTAAAATGATATGAAATTGGAATATACCGATGTTATAATCACAACTGCTTGCTAATGAAATGGATTCTAAAGAAGTGATTGCTGTGTTTGATCCTGATACACGACTTTAATTATGATTATGAGCTTCTAATTTTGTCGGGTTCTTACAGGGAGCGAACGCGATTTTGAGGAGAAAAAAATGATACGTTCATGTTTATATATGAATGGCAATTTGAGGGTAATTTTAACGAAGTTCAGTGGTAAATGGATATTTCGTTCCGCAAAAGCCAAAAAAACACCCGCTTACTGGCTTATGGCTTTTTGGCTTAAAATAGCTTAAGTTTTTTATAAGCTGTATAAAAAAGGCACCCCTTTGTTTAGGCTTAGGCTTTTAGGCTTTTAAGCCATACAAAAAGCCTAAACAAACAGGGTCTAAATCTCGGGCTTAACCACAAACGCGGCAATTTGGACTTCCAAACTTCATCGACGTATGCAACGTGACATGCGTGCTTGCATTCATTGTTCAAGTCTCCGGAGGTGACACATCTCAGTAAATTCCAGTCAAAGAAATGGTAGGCCTACTTTTCAGTGACATCAGTAGCGGGTTATAGACTTGTTCTTTAGATAGGAAATTGCCCTAAAAACAGAGGCCCTGAGGCCCAGCTCAAAATCAACAACAAGCAATGGTCCGAGGGCCAGCTCAAAATTACTTATTGTTGGACCTTGAAATCACAGCTTGAACTTGAAAATTACAATTTGAAAGTGCTTGGCTGGTTGAACTGGCTCGAGGCCCAGCCAGCAGCTGGCTACGCCCCTACCTAAAAAGAGACGTTGTTCCGCTTGTCTATCCACACGTAGTTGCTCCACATGTACACTTCATCGTAGTATAACCAAAGGTATGATTTGAAGGACTAGTACATGTATAGGCTCTTCTGTTGTCACAAGCTGCTGCAAACAACCTCTGACTTATAAACAACTAGCACTAGCAGGGTGGTCCGCACATTTGCACAGCTTCGAAATTTGTATAAACGTTTGATAATCTATTTATGTATCTTATAGACTATTTAGACTTTTAAGATATCCTAAACATTGAAAATAATAATAGAAGCTTGAAGAAAATTACAACCCGAAGAACATAATTGAAGTATGTGATTTGATGGAAGAAAATTATTTAGCATAATAAGCTGTTGGGGTTCTTAGAAACTAATCACTCTTCATCATACATATATCATATAGTTGCATTCCTTTATTCTTACTCTATTAGTTTTTTAAAAAAAATGTAAGCATACACATGTAACTCTATTTAATCTCAAGAAATATATTGATTATGTTTGTGAAAAATTATCTTATTAGTTTGCATGTTATAACATATTAGAGTACTTTGTTCATCCATACACCAACCTATCTTGAACATATCTTCCCTCACACGATCGGTTGTCCCACCAAAACATGTGGCTTCTATCTCTTCTCGCAGTCACAACTTTTTTTGCTTCAACCTTCATTAGTAAGCCCAAATCTCGGTCCCTCTCAGCTGCTACCCATTCCAATGCAATACTTTAACATATAGTTATCTTCTACTGCTCTCCAATTATTGTTTAGTGCTAACTATTGCGACATCAACGAGCATACACATGCAACCGTCACCGATCACAGTTAGCCAGGGAGACGTGTCACGCTCTCCCCGGTGACCCCGAGTATATTCCTTATGATTGCACCATCTCTACTCCAAGTTTTTTTGCTCTGTCTCTACGTTTACACTTCTATTCGTACGGATGCATGTATGTACATACGCATGCATGATCTTATCTCGTGTTAGTCGCTCCTCTTCTTCGACATTGGCCAACTCAGCGTTGTAGCTTCCTTACTAACAGTGGCGACCATCTTTACTAATATCAGCATGTCTGCTTTAGTCGTTGTCTAACGATATAGAGAATCTTTTCGTCATCGCTGGCGACAACGTGCCCCTCATCAGTGATGGCACGCTCCTAGCTACCCGATGGCCCCATATCGTCCATAGCTCGTCTTCAATGCAAAACTTCATCTCCTCTCTACCAGGGTTTCCTTATCATCAAGTTTCTTTGGCCACTAATTTCTTCAACAACACCGACGCTCACCACTTATCATCGTGGTTTTTGGCTCCTTCAACACTGGACTTTCCCTTCAATGGATATGGCGATCAGCACGACATTATCATCATTTTCGTCGTCGCGCCTCGGCTCTTTGCTTCCCCATGGGTCAATGTCTTCTTGCGGGACAAATCGATGTCATTACACTCTTTCGTGGTATCCTCCAACACTATTCGTGCAATCCTCGTTACCCTGTATTTTTTAATCAAAATCTCAATTATTTTTTATTTTATTCCATAGGAAGCAACAATAAAAATACATGGCCTTGAGAGTGAATGTGGCTTCCTTTATGTCTCCTCCGACACCATTCGTGTCATCCCCGTTATAAATTTTATTTTTATTCAACATTTCAGTTATTTTAATTGGAGTTCATATAAAAATCAAATTGCTAAATTTATATAATTTATTCTTAATTTTAGTTATTTTGGAATTTTATTTTGGAATACGTATGGAAATCAAATTACATATTTTATTTTATTTTTATTCCTAATTTTAGTTCTTTTTTCTTGGAATTCTTATTCGAATCCAATTGCTAATTTTTCTTTAATTTTTATTTCAAATTACAGTTATTTAAGGGTTTTACAATGGAATTCGCATTGAAATAAAATTGCTTATTTTATTTTATGTTTATTCCGAATTTTATTTTCTTGGCTGGATTTTGTGTACAAATATAATGGCTAATTATTGTTTAATTCTTTGAATTATAATTATTTGAATTTGTATCAAAATTAAATTGCAAATTTTACTTTAAATTTATTTTGAATTTTAGTTTTTTGTTGGATTTCGTATACAAATCTAATTTACAATTTTTTGTTTATTTTTTATTTTCAATTATAATTATTAGTTAGAAATTCATATGAGAATTAAATTGCTGATTTTATTTTATTTTTATTCTGAATTTCAGTTTTATTGTACTTGACATAGACTCTTTTGCTTAGGAATTCATATGGATATCAAATTGTTGGTTTTTTTAAATTTTAGTTTTGTTGTACTTGACATGAACTCTTTCTTTTAATCTAGACCGTTATAATCTGAAAACACCACGATCGACAGTGTAAATCTTTCACTTTTTCACTAATTAATGTTAAAATTTCTAAACCTTGAGAGCGAATGTAGTTGCTTTTTTTCACTCTGCTTTAATAAGATAATAGATAGATAGCAGTATAAAATTTATCGTAAATCACTATATATATATATATATATATGTGTGTGTGTGTGTGTGTGTGTGTGTGTGTGCGCGCGCGCGGGGGCGAAGGAGAAAACATTTCTATGTTGTATTTAGATCCGAGAGTAACTTATCAATGCCACCTGCTGCCTGATTATGTGAAAATATTCTCACAAAAAAAAATTGTGAAGACTATCTGTTGGAATCTTAAATCTGAAGATTAACTTATTTGATCAAAGATTTTACAAGTTTCAGAACAACCAGCAATAGAGAGCCTTTCACGGGACGCATATGGACATGTGTGCACAGCATCTAATTCTAGCTTTATCTTCAACTTCTATATACGCATACTACACAGGATCTAAGCTTAGCTTCTTAGTTCTCATCATCGTGGGATAAGTTATGCTTCGGTGTTTGCTTTTTAATATTGTTAGGTGTACACTTTCTTGTAGGTGCACAAATAATATGTACACGTAGATATGCATATGACCACGTGAACACATGGGACAAATTGTCTATGATAGACGACAAATGATAATAATGTTTAAGAAAATTATAATTAAGTTTTAGAAAATATTATATTCTCCTTCATTGCTCTAAATTTGGAGGTTTTAGCAAGACTTCAACGTATTAGAATAAATAGAAGGGGGAGTAGAAACAACTACAGGAAACTTTGCAAGTAATTATAATCAGAGAGAGTAAACTAAAACCAGAATCTAAAGCTGTTAACTTAGCAGTTTATTGAAATGCATGGAGCTAGCTTCAAGCAAAGAAAAATATTGGGGGCTCTATACGCAACTAACAATCAATTGGTGCTGCCTTCTATGTCAAGGCCGAATGGCTATTCTCATTAGTTCATGCATTAAAGAAATGTCAATGTCAGCTCGCATAATCTAGATTACTTAGCAGAATTATAATGTAATGTTGTTGTCACTTGTCAATGACAACGATGGCTATGTTATACACCAAGAAATAAACTTAATCATTCTAAACACGACAAACTAGCACAATACCCTTCTTCCATTTTAATGTATAAAATATGTGGTTTAAAGTCTAGATTTCCCCCTCCTAGTTTACCTTTTTCCACTCATATTCATATTAAACATATGCGGCATTAGCAATTTTAGGTCTTTTAGGTTACACGTGCGGAGAAAAATTACAAACATCCAAATCATAAGTGAAATTTTGCTAAAACCTCAAAAGTGCATGTAGCAATGTGTAGTATCTTATATATCGAGTGAAATGTGATTCATACTGCATGGTTGGTGTGGGACTTTCTTGATACGAGATCTACGACCTTTTGAAAACAGTACGCAAAGGTACCTCTCATGAAACATCCAGAGTCGCTGTCTCCCAGTGCAATCCAAGTAATCTATACTCTATTTGACCATCTTTTCATTGTACAGATATACAATTAGTGTGAACCTTGGATAAAGGGCTACTCGTTTGTATTGTTATTAATTGTATGTTTACTAACTACTACCGTCCATTGACCAAACAAACTCTAGAGTCTAGACAATAAACAAGTCTTTCACTTATCTCAATCACACATATAATATTATCCCATTATTTTATCTACCTTTGAATTCTAGGCACAGAGTAGTTCAAAAACAGTCCTCTTCCTGATCATGCCTTCAGATAGCTTTTCTGAAAATTGGGCCGCGGCAAGTGGTATTGGATTTGTTGCAGTGCCACTTTCGTTGATGCATATCACTGTATCTCCAGATTGCTACTCCACAACAACAATATCCAAGACTTCCTTGTGCGCATTGTTATCCAGCACAAGTGACAAACCGACGGTACTATTTGTTATGAATATAGTGTGTATATTGAAGAGGTTCAAAGTGTAATATATATATGGTACAAATTGATATACCCTATACAGATAATGAAATACAAAAGATAGATTTTATCTCTAATATATCTCTAACGCTCCCCCCAAATGTAAGACGTGTGCAATAGCATTGCATTTGGAAAGGGTTGACACTAAAATATGAAAAAATCCAAAGTCCGAGTCCTGATAATGTCGTCGTAGCATGCAGCTCTTGAAAAATATGTCGACAAAAGATCATCTCTCATTCGATGTCGTGCGACAGCCCATAAAGCACAAGGTGCAAGAGCAAAGTCGACCACAACAATATGACGAAGAAGATGATGAGACCGATAAAAAATAAAGAAGGCTGTCAAGTCAAGCTGAATAGAAATAGGTGGAAGCATGGCGGCGCAGATCGAAATCCAAGACGGAGGCGGCGCAGTGCACCAGAAGCGCAATAGAGACGCAGTGTACAAGAAGCGCAATAAAGACGCAGTACACAAGAAGCGCAATAGAGACGTAGTGCACAGCAAGCGCGGCAGTCTTAAAATCTTGGGGCGACGGATCCGCAACGACTCGAAGAAAAGAGCAGCGGCTGCTGCCATCCAAAGAAATTCCTATACTTCTATGAGTGACAATAAATTTGTGGACTCGCATGGCTTAGACGAACTCGCAGATAAAGAGTTACGGACTTGGATGGAAGCAACAACACAAAGAAAGAAAAGCCTATACGATAACCAGCAGTAGCAGTAGCGTGTAACCGGAACTAGCATCACCAATGGTTCGAGTTCAGATTTCTTTGGCTCGAGTCCAGACCTTACCACAAATCACCATGATGCAGACAGTGAGAGACGAGGAGGAGAGCCTCCGGTGACTTGATCTCCTTGGAAGCAGGGCCAACCTGCTTCTTCAAGTACTCAACAATTCCCTCAGCCTCCCTAGGACCGCTGTTGACAAAGCAGGATCTAAAGCGTGCTGCACACCATGTTTGTGGATTTGACTTAACTGATAAGAGTGCTGGACATCATTTTCCACGTGTTCGACACAAATCAGTACGGAAACCTCAGCTCGGAGGAATTCTTGAGGGCATTGCAAAGACGAGAACTGTAAAAAGTGTTCGCTTCTTGTACTGGTTCACCGATGAGCCGTTCGAGACGTAGAGGTCCATGAGCGCGTTGAAGGCGCCGGGGGTCACGACGCGGATCTCCAGCGGCCCGATGGACCGCTCGGCTCTCGCCGCTCGGCGTCGGTGATGGCGCGGAGGAGATCGTCCTCGGAGGTCTTGTCGGTGTTGACGCTGAGGACAACGTTGCGGCAGTGTACGAACTGGAACTACGGCGCCACGTTGAGGAAGATCCGGTTGGAGGCAGAGGTCGTCGTCGAGCAGGCCACCCCCGGGAGTGGAGATTGCTCCTCCCGGGTGGCGGTAGTGGAGGACGACGAGAGGCTAGAGGCGGCGGCTACAGTCAGCTCTAAACCTAACTCGGCTCTGATATCATGTTATGAATATAGTGTATATTGAAGAGGCTCAAAGGGCAATATATATATGGTACAAAGGGATATACTATATACAGATAAGGAAATACAAAATGTAGATCTTATCTCTAATATATCTCTAACACTATTGACATATCATCCCACAAGGTCATATACTACTGTACTGTCATATAGTATAGTTCATGACAATATTTTTGAGATGAAAGTGATTCAGCACTTTTTTCCCTGAAAATAAATCCACAGATAGCAATACCATTCCCAAAGTAAGCTTACTTGAATAGAGACCATCGGTACTTCAGCGCTCTCAAGTGACTGTATCTTGTGTTATCTAGAACAGTTTAGAACAACACATGGTTAATTACTAATCTATTAGTAGGAAGTAACATCTGAACGTTACTGAACATCGTTTGAGAATATCATGTCAAAGCTATACAACTAGTTAGCAAATTTTTACGGCATGTATGCTTATGGTTACCTCATACGACGTAAAATATGTCCGTTGTCTGCGATGAGCCCATGACATGAAAATTTCGTCCAGGATTTCAGCCTCAAGCCGGGCAAAGTAAGATGATCTGATTATCTGGGCTTAAATTTTGGACTGCGAAATTGTTAAAACGAACAATTTAGGCCAGAATAATAGTACTGCTCTGGAACGGGCAGGCCAGTGGGCCGACAGAAACCAGCTAGACAAGAGGCAAGGAGCAAACCTGAAACCCTCGCCTCCGACGACTGCCTCGGCTGCGTTTACGCCACTCCCGATCCCGCTCGTAGCCAGCCCTGGCAGCGCCGTCGGCGAACTGGTGCGGTCTGCCTCGCGAGTCCCGCGGTGCCGCTCGCTCAGTCACTCGCTCGCCGCCGCCGTGCCGTTTGGAGGGGGAATTTGGTGGTGGAGAACCGGAGAAGTGGAGAGATGTTGTGGGCTGTCCATCCCCCGGCCTTGTTGCCATATGGAGTAGGAGGTTTTGTTGGGCTGCTTCCTACGAGTTCCCAGTACGGGCCTACGGGGTTGCAGACGTTTAGTCGGCATCCTCCTTGACCTGGGCCTAACGGCCGTAAGTCCATCTGTTGCTGGGTTCGTCGAATTTTTTTTAATAATGTTATTTTAAAATATAATTATAAAATTAAATAGTTAATTTTTTTAACAAAACTAAATCCTGTCACTATTTGGAATAAGAATAGGCTCCTGTCGTCATTCCAATTGGCGACAGGGACCGTGTCGTCAATAGGAACAGTGGAAGAGGTTGTTGTCGCCATTTCCAATTGGCGACAGGATGGTTGTGTAGTGTAGCTGAATTTTTATATTTTTGTAATTTTTTTTAAAAAAAATTGGTACTACGTTTAATGTCTACGTAGTTCGGAATGCAAAAATCGAAAAAGACAATGTAATGTAAAGTAGAGAATGGATAAAAATTGGACAACGACAAGTTCATTGTCATTTGGAACTTTATTTTTAGTACCTACTTCCACAACACATCTTTTGGACCTTTACTTTTATGTTGCTCCATGCCTTACTACGCCAAAAATTGAATGCCAAAAGAGAGCGAGATTTGAAGTCGGCTTTACAACGCAGTTGCGAATTGAAATAGACTTTATAATAAAGTTGTGAATTACACGGCGCGCAGGATTTGGTTACGTGCATAAGGAACGGCATCATGCACGACGCAACAAACCGAAATAAACCAACGATACATATGTGCCTTTTTGAAATGGAAATAAAGTCGATTGGAACAAAGATTATTAGTTTCAGCGGCACATCGCTCTCTTCCCTTTGTCTCCTTGTTACCCGCGACAGGGGTTAGTCTCGAAGTCATCCATTTCCTGCGAGATGGGTCGGACGGTTGAATGATGTCAGGATAACATAATGTCGGACCAAATTATTAATTATGACGCACACTGAACATAACTTACCTCTTGGATCCGGAGTGCGTCAGGGCGACGGGGAGCGGTAGTACGGCTGACATTCTCACTTGCAGGAGTCTTCCACTTATCCGCTTGCTGCCCGCGGCGATGGCCAGTCTCGAAGTTATCCATGTCCTTCGAAACAAGCTAGACGGTTGAATGATATTATGATAACGCAACGTCGGGCCAAATTAATAATTATGATGCATATTGAACATAACTTATCTCTTGGATCCGGAGTGCGCCTAGGTGACGGGGAGCGGTAGTACGGCCTATGGTCTCACTTGTAGGAGCCTTCCCCTTGTCCACCGCCCACTTGGCCTTGTCGTACTCATCTGCTTTCTTGGGCTCGTACGATGTCTTTTTAGTTGGGTCAGGGGCAGGTACGTAAGGTGTCCAGCGCTGGAAGGTCTCAGCTCCATGGAAAGTTCAACATGTACTTATAATGGATGAACGCCCATCGTACATCTCCAGACCATCAATCCATTGGAATAAGTTGCATTGCATCTTCGGCCGCCATTATGGGTGTGTGTAATTAGGGATTTGAGGAATGTAATGTATCATGTGATTTTTTGTGTGTGTGCAAGATACACTTATGAGGTGATGACATCACGTGTAGCACGCTCGAGCGGACATCGCAAGGTGTGTGGAATGGATGATGTTTTGACAAGGATATCCCTATGACTACTATATCTTCCACTCCAAGTGTGCATAAGACTTTTTGTGAAGCATCAGTCGGTCTAATGACTAGAGCTAGAGCTAAGCTTCTAAACCAACATGTGTTTTTGTTTCTTAATGAGTTTCCTATTGACTATAATAAGAACCGGCCACTGCCTCATGCAAATATTTTGTGCATTATCATATTTGAATATTGTGAAGAATTCGGAGCCAAAGTAATGGAGGAGAACCATGGAAGATCAAGGGAAGTCACTTTAAGTTACCACGACCAGATCCGTTGTCACGACCAGGTCTGGTGTCACGGCCAGATCCACAACCAGGCCTACGACCAGGTCCATTATCACAACCAGGTCCATGACCAGGTCTACGACCAGATACACGACTAGGTCCACGACCAGGTCTACGACTAGGATAGGGAACGCCAGACGGAGTTTACGACCAGATGCCGCCATGCAGCACTACAGGTGAAGGTCCACGCCACCTAAGACTTAGAGAAGGAAGCTCATACAGTGGAGGAGACCATAGCACGGTGCCACGAGGACCCTTTCACCACGTCCTGGTGAGGAGCCCTGGCCCTAGGGCGTGACGCACCGTGGCTCACCCCCATCCACACGCAGGTGGGTCCACTGGGTCCCTCGGCGTACGACAAGTCACGATCTGGATCCCTCGTCTCATCTTATTGAGGAACTACTCAATGACCGCTCTGATGTCCTGCGTCGCCATGCTGAAATGCTCCCGAGCATCATCTGATGCACCGATGCCGCCAACTTGTGCATCTCCGGTGCAGATCGACCTGTATACATAATTAACATGTTAGAAACTGAAATCATACGAAGCAAATAAGAAGTATTGACCATTCAATACGTACCACGTGATAGCATGCGGAGTCAGGCTCGGTGGGGTATGTGACGTCGCAACCTCGTGCCGTGGGAGGTCGTCCACGACCCTGACGCAACGAACCCTCGTTCGATTGGAGTACCACTCGATGTACTCCGCATACGTCCTGGGGTCGTAGGGGACATCCTCTTGGACGATGTCAGCAAAGGCATTGATCCAGCCCTCGACCCAAGAGAACATATTGCCGTCCAAGAAGCCCTAGCAGGTACTCCCTTCCTAGTGTACTTACGAAAGGCAAAAATATTACTTCGTAAGTATGTAACACAAATTGTATGAAACAGCTAAAACATGAACTTACGAAACAAACAAAAACCCTATTAACCTACTATGTAATTTTTATTGTTATTTCATAGGAATGTTGTTATTTTCCTAGTTTAAAAAGTATTTTCGGCACTAACATAATGATTACTGCGCAAAAACGACAATCAAAAAAATATTGAGATTATTTCGATTAGGCTTTACAAACCCTACTAAGCTACTCTGAAATTTTTACAGGTTTATAATAGGTATGTCTCTACTTTTCTTGTTTAAAAAGTGTTTCCAATATTTTTTAAATATTACCTTGTGCAAACAAAAATAAAAAATAAAGTTCATAATATTTAAATTCAGCTTTGCGTACGCTATGTAGCAACCACGTATATTTTTTACAATTTTTAGATGTGTCATTCTATTTTTCATGTTTAAAAAGTATTCTCGGCACTAATAAAATAATTACTGCGCACAAACGAAAATCAAAATTACCTTGAGATTATTTCAATTAGGTTCTACAAACCGTACTAAACTACTTTTTACAGACTTTTAATGCGTATCTTGCTACTTTTCTTTTTTAAGTAGTGTCTCCAACATTTTTAAAATATTTATCGTGTGCAAATGGAAATAAAAATAAGCTCTACGTAAGCTATATACCAACTCCGGTTTTTTAAAAAGTTTCATGCTATTTTAAAGAGGTACGTAGCTATTCTCTGAGGTGTCTTCCTATTTTTACAGATTTATTCTAAATCGTTCGAGTACTGCAACAAAATTAATATTTGTGCGATAAACTAATGAATATATAGCTCAAGTGAAGTACTACATAAAACAGCTAAAATTATCTAATCTATTGAATCATATGTTGCTATTTTTATTTGCTAACCAACAAGGTTTCAAAATAATATACAAAGTTATAAAAATATGTACCTGCAAAATGGCAGACCGGATCTGATGCTCGTCTATCTCCTCCACTACGAACTGCTAGGGTTTCGCGCGTCTCTTCTCTCCCTCTCCCTTCTCCCTCTCTTCTCTTTCTTATGGAACTAAAATGATATTTCCATCCATTTTTAGACCATAAGTACAGTGTTCCTATCGCCGTTTCAACTGGCGACAGGAATAATGTTCACTTTCTGTCGCCAGTCTAAATGACGAGAGGAAGTTGCACTGACGGCAGGGTCCCTGTCGCCGTTCCAAATGGTAATAGGAACCTAGTTTTGTAAAAAAAAAATCAATTGTTTAATTTTATAATTATCTTTTAAAATAATATTAGTTAAAAAAATCATAGTCCGCCTACTCAAGGATTATGATTTTTTTATTATACGTCTCCTTAGTACATGACTATAGCGAGACAGATGAAGACCAGAAATAAATTTACGATCTCACGAAAATCCTACCAAAACGCACCCATCGTGTGCGCGTAGCCTTGATTTGAATTATGATGAGTGGAGCAACTCCACCACCCATCAAAAGGTGGTTCCCGTCTAATTAATGATTAGGAATTTGTTTTTAAGCCTTACTTGTAGTACTACGACTAATACCTCCGGTCAAAGTCTAACACTAGCATTTTACTTCAACAACAAAAGCACAAGTAGCACCGTCGCAGCGAGAAAAATCTTCGTAGGACCAGAGCATTAGTAGAAACCGGCCGGGAGGGAAAACAGGAAGAAAAAAAAAACAAGCCGTGCGTTTGGTAGTCGTGGACTCCTGGCTAGATTAACCACTTCGGTGTTGCGGTTGCGTCGTCCGTTCCCCGATCGACGTCCACATCGTGGTGGTAGGTGGTGCAGTACTGACAATTGTTTTGCAGTGCGCGCGCGAATAATTTTGTCAGCACAAACTAGGTAGGAAAGCCCACGCATGCTGCTCAAACTCAACGTGGAATGTTCTACTTGGGCTGGTAAACTTACGATCATGCCTGTCATCAGTGTATAATATAACTGGCGTTACACTAGCCCCTGTCTAGAACTCCAGATAGTGAATTTAGCGCGTCACATTCCGGTGATGTTGTAGCCCAGCCAAAACCACTGACCTGGTGTTTCCAAGAATGTCCATCTTCGGTTTTTTTTTTTTTTTGTAAAAATCATCACCTGCCGTATGACCACCGTGCGACAAGCTCTCCCGACCCGCCGCGTGCTCTCCTACTGCACGACCACTATGCGGTGGTTGGCCTGCCGCACGAGCACTGTGCGGTGGGTTCTGTTTCTGTGAGGACCCCCGGGTTATCTCCCTAAGACCGAGACTAAGCATGCATAATCATATAAAAATATGCAAGAACTTAACACCAAAAGATACGAAGGCATAAAGCCCAACATAAAAATCCATAAAAGCAAATCATAAACTTCCAGTACAATTAGCCCGTAGGCAAAAAGGGTAATCGCTCAAACGAAGGTTCTTGCAAAGAAATTTAAAGAGTTCAACAACTACTAGCCTATTACAGGGATTTAAGATACAAATTTCGCCGAACCCAAGCCCGGACAGCGAGCTTACAACCCTTCTATCCTAAATATTATTCCGGTCAAAGTTTACTCTAAACTCGTCGTAAGATGACATCCAGGGATCCTCAGATCTTCTGGTGCCCTAGATTAGGGAGACGCAAGGGTGACCCTATACTGCTAATATGGCCTTCAACCACGGAAGGCGATACTGTGGCGCAGAAAAGGATGGAGAGATCAAGTTAGGGCCATACAAAGACGCTCGATGAATGAGCCTCATGTCATGCATGAGCCGCAAGTGCTCGAGCTATAATGAGACGACGCCGTGTCTCCCATAACTCATACGAGGTGCAACGATGCATCCGATCCATGATGTGCACCGCCTAGCCAATTGTCTTACTTGCGGATCCTCTCCGAATCAATCATGGCAAACATGCTCACCTCCCGCCATGCGCTTGCATGGGAAAATGATCGTAGGGTGGCCGAGACAACCGCTTAAGTCATAGCGAGGCGACTCATGGCCACTCGAGCCACTTCGCACCGCCATGGCCTCCGGCGCCCCGTGCTCAAACCCGGATGGTATGCTTCGCAACACGCCGCAATGATGTCCGCCATCGCCTGTACTCCTCCATTCCTCGCCCTCTATCACGCCTCAGATGGCGACGTCGGTACCGGTAGGTGAAATTGGCCTTCCACATCATATCCCTTAACAAAGTCGGTATCCTTCCACGCCTTCACCTTGAGTTTCACTGACAAGGTAATGGTGATTCATCTAAAGGACAAGAAGGGTAAGGTAAGTCTCTTTTAAATCAAAGCCGTAATAAGGTAAGGAATGACGCTAAGATGGATGAGGAATAAAAGACATTCCTAACTTAAACTTTCGTGAATAACTTTGTTAATTTGAAAATACTTTGACTCAAAGGCTTGCTAACACTAACGCCAATGCTAACTCTACCCTACAACAAGATGGCTCGATATCAACGCTGTGAGGACCCTGTTATCTCCTAAGACCGAGACTAAGCATGGTCTTAAGGACATAACTCTAGGCCTCATAAATGGATTCCAACTTAACTACATATAAGTGAGAGGTTCAACTAAAACTAGAGCCTCAACAATCATGCGTGTCGCCCATCGAGCACTACATGATTGCTCTGCCTCTCTAACCACCAAACACGACACTTAAAGAGTTAAATGGGAATCCACGAACAATGAGTACAAGATCATATTGGCTCCCAAGATCAGCGACCAATATGCTCATACTCTTCATACAACGTTGATCACATCCATACAACATTCATACATTAATTGTTCAAAAGACGACGATATAGTTGTTAAAGTCCGCAACTATTACAACGCCTACCGCCAAATTCAAATGAGATCATAAAGTAACAGTGAAGCAATATAAATAAACCAAAAGTCCAGCATGGTATGCCCCATAACCCATCAAGCAACCGATCGGGAGATAAATGATAGCACTACTCGTCGCTGTCGCCTAAATCCAAGACCGACGAGCTCATTGGGCTCAAATCGCCCTCACCGAAAAGAAAAACAAAAGGCCACCAACATCCGGCCGAGTACAAGTGCACTCGCAAGTCTTACACAAATAAAAAGTAGTATGCTAGAGGTTGTTCCAAAGGATAGCTCATATTGGCTTAGTTTTGCAAAAGAGACGCAACAATTAACAACCTACACATACTAGTTTCCAAGTGCCCATTTATAAATCAGATTTGAAGTAGAAGTAAAGCTCATGAATAAGTAAAAACATGAATCATAAATGAATCATAAAAGTGTCAAAGTGGCGGTCCACTTTGATACAACAACAAGTACACAATTTAACAAAGTGGTCGCCCACTTTGTTACAACACAAGCATGAATATCCCATTCATGACAATCCCAAGTTTTTCCACAAAACAAATATGTCAAAGTCTAACAATAGTAACTCCCGAACTCAAGTGTTGTCCATAACCTAGACGAGGCTATTCAATAGATTTATACCGCAGGTGTACTACTTTACCCACACGACTTGATTAGCCCGTTAAGCCTCCAGATGCCTCCAAAATAGCATACTTCCTATGGTATGCCGGCCGGTAAATCAAGATATGGTCATTTTTAGCAAGAAGATTTCATTATGCTAAGTCCTCAACCTTGGGCTCCTAGGCGACATAAGACGTTACGGCCTATATGCCCCATCTACGCAAGGAACATAGGGTTTAACGCCCTATGGCCTCACAAAACCACCGTGGGGCTCAACACAATAAAACCTTCCCCTACTTAACCATACGGCTCCCAACCCGCATGTGATAGCACGAATGTACTTGAATCAACGACGTTACCAAAGTTCGGTCCTTGTTGGTCTGATAAGACAATCCACATACCCAATCTCGCACGAAGGCACCTTCACTAGCATCCACTTGTCCGCACCCAAATCTCATTTTAAATGACAAAATTTTAACTCTTGAAACAGATACGAAGATCTAAAATAAACCAAAAGTTATAAAGTTTGTATGTCCCATGACTGTCAAGTTATTCCCGCCAATCAAACTATCGTTCTAGACTTGCATGGCTAAGCAACACATACCACGTAAGTCACACAACTTATCCTAAGCATTTCAAGATCGAATAATTTAAGGATAACCACAATGACAAGACAATAGGATGTATCTAACTATTCAACACAAAAATAGCGACATTAATAAAATAGCATGCAAGCAAATATCATTGCACTAACTTTAACAAAAGCGGGATCAAATATGATGCAAAAGAAAGTTCAAATGATGCTTGCCTTGCTGGTATGCTAGCTGTTGTCCTCAAGAGCGTATAAGTCAATATCGATGGCTTCGGATCTATTTAAGTATAATACTGAATAAACACCGAGAAATACTCAAAATTCAAAGTGCTCAAAAATGCATGATTTTTCTACAGTAGCTAAGTCATGATTTTAGATGAATTTAGGTGGAAGATTCACTTCAATTGGATTTAGCATGTGAAAGTTATAAGGGTTCAAGTTCTGCTTTTAAAAATCCATTTTAATTTGAATCATATCGCTCATTGTATTTAAATATTTGAGCAAAATTTGTAGAGTAGTAGTGAGTATAATGATTACATGGATAAATTGGCAATATTATTACAAGTCCGTAATGCTTGAGTTTGACTCATTTTGAGTTTTCAATATTTAGTTATGAATTTATAAAGTTATTAACATTTTCTTTGTAAAAATAAAGATGACAATAGCTCATTTTCCAATTTAATGTTCTCTGTTACAGAGACATACTTGAAACCAATTTTAATATTAAGTTCATCTAAAATGAAAAATACCGTAAGTGGTTTCATCCATTTTAGAGTTGAAATGAATTAGTTATGATTTTTCAAAGTTAAATACATTTCTCGGTTTGTAAATAATTACATTCGGATTTTATAAAGCATTCAAAACTTTTCTTACCGAGGCGCTACCTAGCCGCACCACGACCGCTGGGCCTGCAAGACCACCCGCGCCACGCACTTAAATTACCGACGACATGGGCCCGCGTGTCAACGACTCCACTCCACACGGCGCGCGCGTGAAACAGAGAGAGAGCCGTGAGCCGGAGCCGTTGGATCTAGATCCAACGGTCCACAGCCGAGGGCGAGATCGGCCGGTCCGACGGCCGAGTGTCCGAGCCGTCGATTTCGCATCCAACGGCCAAGAATGATTCAAGTTATAAGGATTCCTTTTGCTTAACGCACGTGTTTTAGGATGGGGCCCACATGTAATAGACTTATTAATACGCTAAGACATCGCTTAATCGGTAATGATTGCCATTAAGGGTTAATGAGCTAGCTACGTTGTTGGTCCGCGTCCGACAACGTGATCGCTGGCTTGCATGGCACGGCCACGGCTTGTGTGCCACAAGCGCTGGTGAATGATTACGCATAAAGTGCGCAATAGTATTGCGACCCAGTGGAAGCACCCACACCACCGAGACGGCCTATAACGGCGGCTAGCCGGCGGCGGCGGTGCTACGATCGAGAACACGGCAGCATGCAGAGGTGCTCCGGCGCTAAATAAGCATGCAACCGTGTCCTAGGCACTATTAGCGTGTTACCTAAGCCGAGGAGGAACTCGGGGATCTTGAGTCGCTGAGCTTCACGGAGTGGAAGGAGATGACTACAAGCGACGGGTTCAAGCAAGAGCCATAATCGTGAACCGAGAGAGGAAAGAACGATTACGCTTAGCTCAAGGATACTTAGAGGAAGGTGCATATGCTAGCAACGGAAAAGGGCTTACCAACCGAAGGGAGAAGAAGATGATGTCACGCCGACAACAAGGGAAATCTCAAAATCGACACACCCCGAGAGACATTAATGAAATCGATTGAGGAAGTACTTAAGATATACCAAAGCACAATTGACGTGCAAGAATAAGGTCAATACCTCTGGATTGAAACGGCAAGATGAGGTCCTGGGCGCGCCTGACACTGCAGAGAGCTCAAGGTGGCCAAGGAGCTACAAGCAATGCGAGGAGCTAAGATTAGCCAAAATGGAAACGGTAGGTGCAAAGAACCAAGGGCTATGACCCGGTTGAAGCTAACGGAGAGGAGAACGAAGCGAGCTCCTCTTTCCTCGGACCGAGAGGAAAGATGGAGGAATTGAGAGTCAAGAGAGGGTATTAAGGATGTGAGAGGTGGGAGCGAGCGCGGTACACAGAGGAGATGCGGATAGGCCAACTGACGGTGGAGGTCGAGGAGGAGCAGGCGGCTGGCGCGTGGAGGAAAGCTCGCATGAGCCCCGCCCGAGGAAGAAGACGGTGCCAACCGGTGGGCCCGGAAGGCAAAGTGACTCACGGCGAGGAAAAAGGAACGGACGACGTGGCTTGACGTGAATCGCTCGACGGATCGAACGACCGGATATAACGTGGGTTTTGAACCGCCAAAGGGGTAGAAACGGACCGTTGATCTTTAGATCCTACGGCCCGCATGTCTTGGTGCAATTAGTGGACTCAATGAGCCACCGCCTGGTCGGACTCGACCCAATGAATAGTATCCATTGGTTTGGGGTTTTAGGGTTTGACTGATAATTAATTTAATTCTCTACTTTGATCGAGACCTTATAAATAGAAATAAATTCCCAAAATTCTGAAATAATTCCCAGAGGTTCCTGGGATAGTCTAGTGTTCATAAAAATTATAATATCATACTGTTTATGATATACTTTGTGTTTTATAAATTCAAACTTAAGCTATGTTGATTGGTTGTGTTTGAATTTTATCAGGGTTCAAACTCTTCCCAAAAATTTGGGAAAAATTATATTAATTCATGATAAGTAATGTAGTATTTGAATAAATTAATTCCAGGGGAACTTCAATAGCATTTGTTTTGGTTTTTCATTTGTAGTTCCAATTATAGCATAAGTTTAATTCCTTTCACAGATTTTCCAAATGCAATATTTAATATAAATGCTGGAAATCATGATGCATGCTAATGAAATGCATAAAAATCCTCTTTATTAATTTGGGGATGTGACAGTTTCTCTCTCCTCCCAAATTAGAGTTTCAATGCTCTGCAAATTAGGGTTTTAGCACTGTTTGTAAGAATTTTAAAATATAGCAATGACTACAGATAATTATGAAATTTTATGTGGAGCCTCCCGACATAGTGTATTTGTTTATGTAAAAAAATTATAATTTTATTCGTTCCTAATTTTTCTCGCAATTTCATATAAATGTACTTTTTGTAGAAATTTGTAAATGTACAAAATGAGCTACAAAAATTATAATTTTTTAAGGCTCCTCACACAGTGGAATTGATTGTGTAATATTTTGATAATTTTATTTGTGTTCTGAAATTGTCAACAAAATTAAGAATTTAGGTCTCGAAAATTTAGATTTTAGGTTGCGGAAATTATGGTTTCATGATTTCATGTGACTTCAAATGTATAGGGGGAAAGCTACACTGCAACTCCATTGGAGATATCGATATACAATATGGCGCGGGAGTACACACATAACAGCCAAAATACACGTACAAATAAAGCAAAACAAAATATGAATACAAATATACCAAATCATAATCGCATAACACGGGATACAATATGATTCACTCGTCTAAGCCACTACCCTCTGATCGTTGCGGCTGCATCAGCGTGTGCCTGGATGTTTTGCGTCGGGCATGTCCTGTGGGATACATGAGCCAGTCCGAAGAGCGTGTGTTGTATTGGAGGGGGTATGGAGACCGTTAGTGGGCGGAGGTGCACCAGTAGGCTGAGTCTGGCCCAGCAGAGTCTGGTAAGTGTACATGCTGTCCTGATGAGACATGTCGACTTGGGGGGCCACCTCCAAGAATTCATGAACGACGGACTCTTTAAATTCACTCTGGGTTGTCCGCCCCCAATGTACGATGTATGTAACTTCGGTTGTGTGGATGAGCTCTGGCCTTAGACATACGGTGTGCCAGCCAACCCACGGGAGCTCTGCCCTGCATACGCTCCAAACCCTGGCTGTCATGGTCCAAACCCTAACGGCGTGTACTGCTCCCTGGTAGGAGCTGCGAGGCTTGTATCGTCGTCATCAGTTAACATGAACTGGTCCAAACCCCCACGATCAACTGAAGGCTGTAAGACGGAACGATGTTAGTACAAATACACACTCTGGACGTAAACTGAGAATCTCGTACCTCCCGGATATGCAGTGCAGATGATCGAAGGGGGAGCGCTAGTCTGTGTACTGAATGCGGACGGTAGAAGTGATTCATCCTGACGGACCTGCGGAGGGAGAACGACATGATGTCAGCGTAACGTAAGGCATAACCAAAAAATAGAATATAGATTTGTACATAACTTACCTCCCCACAGGTCTGACCCACGGATGACCGATGGGGAACGCTACGACGCAGATTGGACTCGCTAGGTTGTGGTGACCTAGC
Source organism: Hsuehochloa calcarea (assembly GCA_036346395.1). NCBI lineage: Eukaryota > Viridiplantae > Streptophyta > Magnoliopsida > Poales > Poaceae > Hsuehochloa > Hsuehochloa calcarea. Next base: position 70,824,722 of record CM070594.1, on the reverse strand, counting down.
GGGTGAGCACCCCCCCACTTGGTGCCCGATACGCAGTACGTCGTCCGTCGAACGATCGCGGCTCAAATTCTTTATTATTTTCTTCAACTCTGTGAAGATGTACTTCAAAGTTCTTAGCATCCCCGCCGGTGTTGTGTCTGGGCTCCTTATGGCAGACTGCGATGCGCTTGCGATGCGTTGCACCCGCTCTAACTATAGTGACATACATAACAGATTCATTAACGAAGAGTACAAATATCATCAATGAAACGACCATAGGTTGTAAGTGTCTTACGGTGGTGTCACGCTACGAAGCGTTGTGACGATCGAACGAGCGTTTGAGGCTCTGCTGGTGCGTGACCTGCTCCGGGTGCTCCGGTGGAGGAAGGGTGGGTCTTGCGTGCGATCGTGGCACATACTACTCCATGTACTCACCTTACGTCTGAACATCGTACAAACGCAGCTCATGCAAGACCTCCAAGTGTGCCCTCTTCGTCCATGTCGTAGTCCACTCGTGCTGGACTAGACGTTAGTCCTGATTATGCCGATCCACCCTCGATTGACTGCATTTCTGGAAGGATTGATGTTAGAAAAGAAGACGTAAAAAGTGTAAACATTACTCAGATGAAGTTTGACTCACAAGTGTACGGCTCGCGGCAGGAGCTTGCCGTACGAGGGGCACGACCTGGTGCACACCAAACTATCGCATTACGCGTTGCGGCGGATAAGGTTCCACCATATGTGTGAACACCGGGTGGCAGGTTGTCGTCCATAGTCCTACGTCCTGGATGCATTGCACGGACAGTCTGTGAGGCAATACAGTGTGCACAAACTCTGGATACCATGTAGTCCATACGATGTCGCTGTCGTGCAACGAGTAGAACTCATTGTGGAACAACGAGTAGCACATCGCCGGTCTATCCTTAGCCCAGCGTAGACGAGCAGCAGTCCACCGTAAGCCCATGGTGGGCCTGTCTATCTGGTCGTCTGAAACAGCATACGGGTTCACCGCTCTCTTGATGGACGTCCGCCCAACAGGGAAGTGCTCCCAGATCCACAACTGCAGGAGCACGTAGTAGATGGCCTGGTTGGGGTACCATCGATGTTGCACCGCGAAGCATCACACAACCCCCGTATGTGGTGCAAAGGATGACTGATTCCCAGCTATACTGAGGCATCAGCACAGTCTCCACGTCAACCAAAGACTCGCGACGCGGACGAAGCTAGGGTAGCACCAATCGCCCTATGTGGTTGAAAACAGGACCCAACCAAAGAGTTGGAGAAGGTAAGCAACGAGGTGCGTCCTAACGACCCCGTTAGGTGCACCCTATGGGTATTGATGAAGTACCTCGGCCAAGTCCTGAGGACGCCACGTGCATTCTTCGGAACAGGTTGGCCAAATCGATGCTCCAACATGAACTTCCAGTCCGCCGGCGGAGGGCCCGAAAAAAGTGGTTCACCCCGGATCGTAAGATCGGTCAAGAATGAGACATCCTGCAGAGTTACCATCATCTCACCCCACCGAAAGTGGAAGATGTGCATCTTGGGCCTCCACCTGTCGACAAGTGCCGACAGCAGGCCGACGTCTAGGGTGAACTGGCGTCTGACGGGGACCATCATCGCAAGGGGCAACAAGCCCGTGTCCTAGAGGATCTGGACGTAGCGATCGTCCAGCTCCCAATAATACCTCCCCGACCAAAGCAGCAGGGGCAGAGGATCATCCACGTCACCGGTGATCCACAACTTGCACCGATGGTCCTCGTCATAGAAGTGTTTCAAAAGCGTCGCTAGAGACATAGCTTGCAACATATGGAATAGCGGGTATATTAGTGAGAAGGTTGCTAATGACCTTAAAATACGGCAAATTAAAAATTAGGACCAAATGTACATTAATTTACTAGTACAAAATTGATAATGATAATAAAATTCTACAAGTTAAAAATTACGAACAAATGAATACTACAAATTAATGTACACTTATTTACTAGTACAAAATTAAATACGGCTATTTAAACATGACTTAATTAGTTATGACTAAATTAATTAGGGCTAAAACTAATTTCGCAACAAAATATGGCAGGAAGAAATGTTTGCTCCTAAAGTTGGACTAATTAAGATTCTGCAATACTTAAACCCTACAATCTTATATTCTAGTCCCAGTTGTCACTTCTACATTGTACCATCAACATGATAGCTAGAATGACTATACAAACAATTCAAGCTACAAGTAGTTCAACTCCTTACCTCAAGATTTGTTTTATTTTCTAAATGACCCTAACTACAATTTTAAGATTAAACCAATCATTTAATATTAAGCAGATGATGAGGATTAAAATCTCTAAATATTACTTTAATACATAATAAAAGATCATATGTCTTCTTGGTCGTAACCCCTAAGACTAACGACCCCTGTGGTCGTAGGGATTCTATACGTTATATAAAGGGTACACTTGTTGGATGAGATCCTGCATCCAATCCCCGACCAGATGATTGCTTGTGAAAGCTATAAAATGGTACTTGGATCCGAATCCAAGTGTATTCCTTGTCGTGTGATGAATGAAACACATAACATATTTGTTCTATACCATGTGACGTTTTATGGTCATAAGATAATGACAATAACCACTATACGGTTGAGTGTCTCACAGACACTAACCATCGACTATTTATTGTTTCATTAACTGTAACTGGCCCTCCAACCGGGCGCGTCACTTCCAACAGACGTCTTCTCCATGAGTAACTGTCACATCTTCGATGGTTATTTAAAGACGGAGCACAGAAGAACAAGGGCATTGGATTGAAGCATCACAATCGACATAAGATTCATGTTTCAACTCTGATTCAATAGCATAGCAAGCACTACGCTCAGTGTAATTAGAATTAGTCCACCGCCTTGTTGAAGGCGCCGCCTGTAAAGGATCTAGTTCATAGCAATAAAGAGCAATCACATTATCTTCCAAGAACTCATTGTTATTTTCATCTATTTTATTTCGTAAGATCGGCGACTCGGTCGTCGACAGCAAGGCTATAGATTGAATCAATCATTTCAAAACGGCTATAATAGGTGCCCCCTACAAAATTACAACTACTAAAATATGCAGTTAATAAAGAATTTACGAATGATGAAAAAACGACGGAGATACAAATAATCTGCGAATGACGGCGGTTAATAACGTCGAAATATCCCCAAAGATATTGTTGGGCCGAAAAGGCGACTAGAGGGGGGTGAATAGGAGCACGCTCACTTTTTCACAAATTATGAATTCAACACAATCTCACTCCAATAGCTATGATGAAGCTATGAAGATCAATATACCGGTACAGCGGAAGACTAGTATTGAATTCAAATTAATCCCCTAAGTAATATGACAAAATCAACTAAGATCAAAGCAACACAGTGCACTGGCGGTCTGACCTCTGGACTCCACCGGTCGGACCGATTGCCGGGCGGTCGGACCGCTGTTATACCGGCGGTGGGACCGCTGCCAAATCAGTCAGACCGGTGGTGAGGGGCGGTCGGACCGGCCAATCCGAGCAGATCTCAAACAAGAAAATCACCGATGACGGTTGCAATTAGGTCTAACTTTTGATTCTCAACTCCAAACTTCACGAAACTTTGCACACACCTTCTATATGCTATTGAGGACCTATTCCAATCGAATATTATGATAATTCTTGGATAGATCCTGAACAGTTGTCAATTGAGTAACAGAGGGTCTAAAACCGGGCAAGAACGAAAACTTGATTCTAATGCTTGTTCGTGAGTGATTGATGATCAATATGATCTGACGAGGATCTAATAATCTTCATTTTATATTTTATCTATAATTCTTATTATGGGTAAATATGATGTCACATAGTCCCCAGAAGTACCCCCTATATTTATAAAGGGGAGACCTACCAAGTGATTGTAAGATCTTCTACAATCACCCCCATAGTCGTAAGTCCTTCTACGACCACTACCTGGTCGTAAGTCTTTCTACGACCACTACCTAGTCGTAAGTCCTTCTACAACTATTGCACAGTCGTAAGTCCTTCTACGACTATTGCACAGTTGTAAGCTCTACTACGACTTATACCCAGTTGTAAGTCATACTACGACCAAGTAAACCACGACCACCTTATAATCAAACCTACAAGCGAGTGGGTCCAATTGATTAAGGAATCCGAGGCGGTCCATACGCACTACTATTCTGCGTAGTAATAGTGCTTAAATACCCCATTACCTCTGAATGATAACTGCCAGACGGCGTGAAGAAGCCAATGCGCCGGTAATTACTGCCATCATGCGCCCATTACTGGCTCAATTAAGGCGCCTCTTCCGCAGGACAAAACGGCTACTTCTTCACGACTATATAAAGACATCAATCAGAGGGTGAAAGGGGGGCGAAACAGAGCAAGTCAAGGAGAAACACAAATCAATTATCGTAATAGTTTTAGTTTCTTGCTTGATCATCGAGAATCTGATCAATACCATACACACAGAGTAGGGTTGTTATTCTCTCCGGAGAAGGCCTGAACCTGTCTAAACATCCCGTGTCAACCACTCTGCGTGATTTCATCTCTAGGAGACCCCCCGAATCAAATAATCTTTACGTAAGATCGGTTCTAATACACCGACATGATCCTAGATAGATTCACATATATCACAGCAAGCTAATTCACGTGAAAGAATCAATCAAAAACTCGCGGATCGAAGAAAGCCCTAAAATCACGAAATTGAAAGCAAGAACGAAAATAGACTTATCTCAAGCAAACCTTGCATTGATTAAATTGTGATTCTCACTTTGGATTACACCCACTCCATCAAGGAACAGTGGTCAATCCAAGATCACGAAAATCACCTCAAACCATAAAGAGCCCTAGCCTCCACCTCAACTCCCCTAAGCCAATTAGGGTTTTGAAACATAAAAGGCGAGAGGTAAAAGAGCCAGTTGGTACAGCCACCACCTCCTCCTATTTATAGTGGAGGCCTAGAACTCCTAGGGTTTGACTCCATTGGGCTCCCGTTAAGGTCCACTAACAAACGGGTCACACACGCACGCTTCGCAAAGCGTCGTCTTTAACCTTTTGACCTAAACCGCTTCACCATGCGCCATGGATTCGCCAATAGGTCACCCTTGTCCATCTTGTGTCACGCTTGAGTCATTGGCCTCACCCGGCATCGTCGATCGTTCTGGACCTCAACTCTCCAAGTCTAGTCCCGATCCTCCTCACCATTGACCGTCGTTGACCACCAAGCAACCTGCACAACCATAGACAAGCAAACACGAATCCGGGAACAAGTTCTTCACAACTTGACTTATGTTAGTCAAAACATGCATCATGCAAACCATATGCCATGATACCAATGACTTTGACCTAACAAAACAACATCGCCACGAAGTTGGCCGATGAACAAGCCAAAACCGGTCCGACCGCTCCTCGTGAGCTTGGCCGGATCGCCTCGCCGGCCGGACCGCTCCCTGTGAGCCGGTCGGACCGCCACAAGGGACTTAGCCGAATTTCAAGCCCGAAATTCCGAAACCTTCTGGAAACTTAAAACGAATAGAACTTTTGCTTGAGAGCTCCAAAAATAATGAGACCAAGTGCATTGGGATCCCCTCACTTGCCTACAACACCTATTTTTGGCCCAGCCCGTTCTGACCATTCTTGGTCACCGCCGGTCCGACCTATTTGGGACCGGTCGGACCGCCATGCTATGGCCAGTCGGACCGCCCCTGTCCAGAATGCCTGAACTTTGTCGAAAACCCTGTGAAACGACAAACCATAAATTCCATTGCCAATTGTCACATCATCCTAAGATCTGGAATATATCCCCATGATATCCACAGATATAATCGACGGAGCAAGCGAGCGAGCGACAACGAAATAAAATCGTACTCACTCGCTCTCTAATTTATAGAAACCCGAGTTGTGATAGAAATAATGAAACAGTGCTAAGTGAATGCATCATTTTTTGTCTTTATATTTATGATGTTCCATGCATTGCTATGCGAAGAATCGAAAGTGAATGGACATCGAGATTTGGAGTCGTAGTAGAGAATTGAAATGGACTTTATAATAAAGTTGTAAACTACTTGGCGCACAAAGTTTGGTTACGTGCATAAGCAACTACATCATGCACCATGCAACAAACCGAAATATATCTACGATACATATGCGCCTTTTGGGATTTAAAATACAGTCGATTGAAACAAAGATCATTAGCTTGGGTGTGGGACTAGCACAGATTGGGCAGACCTACTGCGTAGACCGGGGCCATTTGTCCTTTCTTGCGAGCTCGGCGTTGCACTCCTCACCGATCGTCTTGGCCTCGGCCACCATTTCCCTTTTTTCTCGTGCTCCCTCTCGTGCTGCCTGCGCCTGCATGCCTCGAGATGAGCTTGTGCGGCCGAGGGTTTGAATGGTAGTTTTGGCCAAGCTGCAATAGGTGGTGTGACAGAATATGTTGGTCACGCCACGGGTAGTGGTGTGATAAAAAATATTAAAATTGAAAATAAAATTAATGAGATGTTAAATTTAAAATATTATTAAACAAAATCAATTGATAAAATATTTTCCTTATCTATCGATAGCCCAAGTTGGCCGAGAACCCTCTAAAGTGTATACTACTAGTACAAAAATAAAACAAGTTGCCTGACGTCAAAGTCAGAGAGATCAGTCACGATCTACATATATAATCGTACCTGCAATAAAGCGATCACACCGTGACACCCAGCTTGGCTCGTGCAATGCAACCAACCGCAACCCAGAGAACCAGACGTACACATGAAAGAGCTCTCGGTCGAAATGGACCAGGTCACAGATGGGCGTGCTTGCAGAATTGCATGGCTGCGCCATTTGGCCGTGCTCGTGCCCATGCACACTGCACCCCTGCCGCGTGGCTGGGTGCGCCTACCTACCCGGCCGCCTGCGCCCGCTCGAGCCACTCGCTACTCCTCGCGCGCGGGGTGGAGCCGGTGGCGCGCGCGTGCCACAAAAAGTTGGCCGTTTCTGCGCCACGACGACGTACTCGACCAGAATTCAGGCGCACGCGTGTGTTGGACAATTGGATTCGATCGTTTCGCTGCGGCGGCAAGGGGGGGCATGGCACCGCGTCGTGTGCTGCGGTCCAATTATCCGCTGTGCTATCGTGCACGGTGTCATGCTTGCGTCTGCCAAGTGGCACACACTGTACAATACCGAGTCTTGAAATAAAAGGGGAAATACTGGATACGTCTGTGTGCATGTGTGATGTGTTCAAAATATTAAAAATATATGCTACCGGTACGTAGCATGATTTATACCGACCACGTGCTCGTAGATTGTTACTCGAGGTCCATGCAGGGCCGGCCCAGAGGCATGGGCGGCAGGTGCGCCCGCCTAGGGCCCTGAGCGACGGGACGCGGATCTCTTCCGTAGCAACGTGCTACGGTACATGAGCATTCGGGCTACGTCCGATTGCCAGCTAACGTTCTAGATTAATAGTATGCAATACTTTTCTATCGCAACAAAAATTTACTCTGTGTAACAAATCAAAGACACGATTATAACAAATACTGCAAACATTAAAAAATAACAATATCAACATTTATATGAGAAGTACACAACATTTTGAGTAGCACGGTGCAACATCTTAAAAAATATATGTATCACAACAATAAAATATATAGTACCAACAAGAAAATCCCTATTTTAAAATTTTATTATTCTGCGGTTTTAGAAAATTTCATTTTTCAAAAACAATTTTAAAAATTTTAGGTGTAAAAATGGATTTTGTTTTTAAAAACCTTTTTAATATCATTTTTTTCCTAAAAAACAAAATTTTTTCCGAGAAATCCAGGGTTTTCCCTTTCCCCATTCCCTTTTTCCAACTTCCCCGGGTTTTCCCCAAAAGAAAACAATTTGCCCCCGGGGGAAAAAAAGGGAAATTCAGGTTTTCCAAAGGGGCTTTTTCCTTTGCAAAACCCCATTTGCCCTTTCCCCTTTCCCTTGGGCCCCCCCCCCCGGGCCCCTTTCCCCCTCCCGGGGCCCCAGAAAGGGAGGGGCATTTGGCCGGGCCCCCGGGAAAACCCAAAAAAAAGTGGTTTTGAATTCCTGGGGGGTTCCCAGGTGGGTGGCTTCTCCCCTTTTGGGGGCTTTTGGGTTCCCCAAGGGCCTGGAAAATTCCCTTTTGAATTTGGGGGGAATTTAAGAAAAGGGGGTTTTTTATTTTTGGGACCAAATGGGTTCAATTTTGGGGGTTTCCTTTTTAAAATTTTTCCCTTTTACCCAAAAATTTTGGGGGGTTAACTTTTTGGGTTCCTTTTATTTTTCCCAAGTTTTTTTAAAAAGGGATTTAAAGGTTAATTATTTGTTTAAATGGGTTTTTTTGGAAGGAATAAATTTTCGGGTTCATTGGGGCCCCATTCAAGGGAGCCGTTTCTGTTTTTTGGCCATTTTTTCCTTTTCTTTTTTAATGAAATTTTTAAATTTTTTTCAAATTGCTGGTTTTTTGCCTTTTTTTTGGGAAAATTTTAAAATTTTTGGCGGGGAAACTGTTTTTGTTTAGCTTGTTTAAAATTTTAAATTTGAACTTTGGGGTTTCTTTAATCAGGGCCCAAAAAAAATTTTGTTAAAAAGTTTTCCGTTACAAAATGCCTTTTTGTTTAAATTTTTTTTAAATTTTTGGGTTTTTAGGTTTTTAAATTCCCATTTTTAAATTTTCGGGTTTTTTTTTTCTTTAAAATTTTGCTAAGTTTTGTCTTCTATTTCCATTAAATTTTTTCTTAAGGAAGGATTTTTCCCCGGGGGAAGCCCTTTTTTTAAAGGAAACCAAGGAAAATAAAAGGGAAAAGTTGGGTAATTTAATCCAACTTTTTTTTTGGTTTAAAAAATTAAATTTTTTAAAAAGTTTTTATTCAATTTTTTTAATTTTTTTTTTTTTTTAAAAGGTTGATTTTTAAAGCGGATTTTTCCTTTAATTTAAAAATTTTTGAAATCAAAAAATTTTATTTTTAAAAAGGGTTTTGGGAAAGGGGGAAAAATTTTAATTTTTTTCCCCTTGAAAAAAAATTTTAGGAAAGGGCAACAGGGTTTCTGCCTGGGTTTAAAAAAATTCAAAAGGGTGGAAATTTGGGTTTCCTATTGGTTAAAGGGCTAATTTTTGCAAAATTTTGGTTTATTTTTTTTTTTTTTTTCGTTTTTGTTTTTTCGGTTTTTAAAATTTTATTAAATTTTCCCAAATGGGATTTCTTTTTCCAAAACCTGGGAAAAAGTAATTTCGTTTAAATTCTGTTAAAATTTTTAAAAAATAATTTTTTAAAAATTTTTTAAATTTTAAATTTTGGGGTTTTTGTTTTTTAGGTTTTTTAAAATTAAAAATTTTGCGTTGGGTTTTTTAAATTTCAATTTTTAATTTTGATTTTTTTTTTTTTTGCCCTTTTGGTTTTTTGGTTTTGGGTTTTTTTTTTTCTCCAAAACTTAAATTTTCCAAAAAAAATATTAAAACTTTGTTTTTAATTTTTAGGGCTTTTTTTGGTGAAATTTTACCAGGGGGCCTTTCCTTTTTTCAAACCCAAATTGGGCCTTTTGTTTCCTTGACAAATTTTTCTATTTTTTTTTTTATTTTAGGGTTTTTTTTTTTTTTTTTTCCCAATTTAATTTTTTTTATTTTGGTTTTAACTTTTTTTTTTAAAAACCCTTTTGGCTTTTATTTTTACCTTTTGGGCCCACTTTTAAACCAAGGCTTTTCCCTTTTTTTTTTTCTTTGGGAAAACTTAAATTAAAAAAAAGGGGTTTTAAAAAAATTTTTTTTTTAAAAAATTTCATATTTTTTTTTGGTTAAATTTCTTGTATTTATCAAATTTTTTTTTTTGGCCTTTTGGGCCCTTAAATTAAATTTTTAAATAACCTTTTTTGGGAAAGATTTTTATTTTTAATTTTTTAAAGAAAAATTGAAAATCCAATTGGAATTTAAATTTGGCAAAGTTTGGAATTTTTTTTTTTGTTTTAAAAAACCTTTTTGGTTAAGGGGGAAAAATTAAATTAAAATTTAGTTTTTAAAATTTTTTAAATTTTTTTAAATTTTTATTTTTCCCTCAACCCTGGAGTTTTAAAAGTTTATTTTGGGTTTTTTTCCCAGGGTTTTTCCCTGGGGATTGGGTTTGGGTTTAATGGGATTTTTTTAAAGTTTTTTTTGGTTGTTTTTTTTTCCTTTTTTTGGGTTAAAAGGGAAAAAGGGGCCCTTTTTCTTGGTTTTTTCAAACAAAAGTTTTTTTTTTAAAGGTTTTCCTCTTTTATTTTCTGGTTTTTGCCCGGTTAAAGGGAAACCCTTTTTTTCAGTTCCAAAAATTTTTAACTTTTGGTTTTTTCCGGGAATGGGGGTTTTTTCCTTTTTTTTCAAACTTTATTTCCAAATTTTTGACCCTTTGGAATAAATTTTTTAAAAAAGGGAAAGGGAATTTTCTTTTTTCCCGGGTTTTTCCCCTTTTTTTTAAATTGGGTATATTTTGGTTTTGGGAGGGTTTTTTTAAATTTTCCCCTTTGGTTGAACCCCTTTTTTCGAAAATTTTAAATTTTGTCCCTTTTTAAAAAGTTTGTTTCTTTTCCTTTTTTTTTTTAAGTTTTTACATCTGGGGAAACTTTTGGAAATTTTCAATTATTGGAAAGGGAAAATTTTTTTTTTCCATTTTAAATTTTAAATTAAACTCCCTTTGGTTCTTTTTAATTTCCCTTAAATTATTTGCAGAAAAAAAATTTTTTTTTTTTTTCTTTTTTTCAAAACCAATTTTTAGGGGAATTTAAAAAGTTTTTAAATTTTAATTTTCCCAAGGCGGGAAAAATTTTATTTTTGAAGTTTTCCCTTTTTTGGGGACTGGTTTTTGGGAAAAATTTAAAATTTAAATTGCTTTTCCCTTTCTTTGCCCCTTCCCTTTGCCTTTTTGGAAAGTTTTTATTTTTAAAATGGGTTCTGGTTCGGGAAAACGGTTTTTTTTTTTTGTTTTTAAAATTTGGTGCTAAAATGTTCCCATTTCCCCGGGTTTTAGGGCCCCTTTGGTTTGGATTTTGGCCCCTTTTGTTTGGAAGTTTTTTTTTAAAAATTTTTTCATTTAGCCCTTTGGGTTTTCAGAAAAATTGGAACTTCTTTCATTTTGCGTTTTGGTTTCCTTGCCCTATTTCTAAATTTTTTTTTTATTTGGGTTTTTGATTTCCTTTTTGGAACAATTTAGGATCTTGTTTTTTAAAAATTATTTTAAAATTGGGTTTAATTTTATTTTTAGGTTTTCGGAAATTTTCCTTTTTCTTTTTTGCTTTTCATTTAAAAAAAAGGGAAATCAATTTTCTTGTTTTTGAATTTCTTAACCCTTCTCCCGTTTTTTTGTAAATTTTCCTTTTGATTAAAATTTTTAAAAAATTTTTTTTAATTTTTTCAGAACCCAACGCCCCAAAGGAAATTTTGCCTTAAGGGGAAATTTTGGCCCAAAAATTTTTTCTTTAAAATTCTTTTAAATTTTTTTTTGTTTCCCTTTAAAGTTAATTTTTTTAAAAGGGCCTGGAAATTGGGAAACGGTTTACCCCCCTTCGGGGAAAAATTGGGCCCTTTTTTTTTGGGTTTATTTTTAAGGAAATTTACAGAAACCCCCGGCAGTTTTAAAAGGGAAAAAAAATATTTTGGTTTAAAAATAAAACTTTTTTGGGTTTTTAATTAAATTTAATTCCCTTTTGTTTGATTTTAGGGCTTTTTTTTTTCTTAATTTTATAAAAAATTTTTTTTATTAAAATAGGCTTTAAAATCTCCATTTCTTAAATATTTTTTCTTTAACCTTTTCTTTCCTTGCAATTTTGGGAAAAATTTTTTTTTCGAAAATTTAAACCAAATTTTTTTTGAAATCCACCATAATCGGGCCTAAAACCCCTTGCCTTTTCCTAAATTTTTTTTTTTAAACATTTTTTTTTAAAAAAGGTTTATTTCCAGTTTTTGGGATTTGAAATTTTCATAAAACCCAATTTAAACTATTTTTTTTTACCAATTTTCGTTGGGCAAAATTGGCCCTTTTTCATTTTTATTTTAAGACCAAAAATTTAAAAAGGAAAATGGGAATATTTTAGGAAATTTAAAATCCATCCAATTTTTTAAAAAATTTTGATTTGGAAACTTTTTATTTTGTTAAAACCTTTCGGGGGTTTTTCCTTAAGTTTTTAAAAGGTGAAAACAGTTTAAAAAAAAGTGGGGTTTGTCTTTTTCCAGGGAAAACTTGCCATAGGATTTCCCTTTAAATTTTTTAAATTCCTTTTGTTTTCCATTTCCCGGCCTGGTTTAAGTTCAAATTTGGGTTTTTTCCCAAATTTGTTTTTTTCCCAATGGAAACAAAAAATTTTAAAGTCCGGTTTTAAAACCCCCAACCAATTTAACCCGGGGCTTCCCCATTTTTTTAACAAATTTTAAATTTTTATACCCTTATTTTTTTTCTCAAACCAAAATGTTTAAAAAATTTTTTAAAATTTTACTTTTTTTCTGAAAAAGGTTTTCCCTTTTCCTGTTTTTGCTTAAAATTTCCCTTAAATTTTTGTTTTTGGGGTGTCCCAAAACCCACTTTTTTTGTTTTTGGGCAGGGCAAAATATTATTTTTTTTTACCAAAGTACTTTTAATTTTTGAAAATAAAATTTTGTTTTATTTGGGAAAAGCTTTCAAGGCCCAAATTTTGGCCCCAAAAAAAGGAAAAAAAAAAAATTGGGTTTTCCCCTTGTTTTTATTTAAATTTTTTTTTTTTCCCACAACTAAAGTTTGAAATACCCTTTTGCTATACCTTTTTCCCAAAATGTTCCCCAAACCCTTTTTTTAAAGTGTGTTCTTTAGTTTGGAAATATTTGGGGTTTTTTCTTAAAGGAAAAAGGGCCGGATTTAAAAATTTGGGAAATGGTTTAAACCCTTTTAGTTTTAAAGGGAAAATGTTTCATTTGGGACCCATTCTTAAAACTTTAAATTCCTTGGGAAAATTTTTTTTGGGGTTTCTTTGTTTTCCTTTTTTTTTTTTAAAGGGAAAAAGGGGTCTTTGAAAACCCTTCCCCAATATTTAGTTTTAGCCGAAATTTTTTTTAATTAAAATTTAGAAATTTTTGGGCGGGCCCCCTTTTTCCCAGGTTGGGGTTAAATTCCAGGGAATTTAGAAAAAATTTTTTTTGTACCTTTTATTTTAAAAACCCCTTGGGCCCTGTGCCCCTTTTGTTTTTTTTTAAATGGGAAAGCCCGTTTGGGTTTTGCTAGCCTTCTTCCAATTTATTTTAACATAATTTTTAAAAATTTAAAATTTTTTTATTTTCCCCCTTTTAAGGGGAAATTTTTTTTTGTTTTAAAAAATTAAAAATAAATGTGGTTTGATTTTTTTTTTAAACCCAAAAACCTTTTTTTCCCCTTTTAAATTTTTCCTTTTGCCCAAAAAAAAATTTAACTTTTTGGAATTCTTTTTGGTTTAAAGTTTTTAAATTGGGTTTGCCCAAAAAAATTTTTAAAACATTTTTCCCATTTAAAGGGGGCCAATTTTTATGAAAGGGAAAATTCCCTTGTAGAAATTTTCTTTTGGTTTAAATAAAGTTTGGGTTTTTAAATGAATTTTATTAGGGCAATTTAATTTCTTTTCCCAAAGGGGTTAATCGGGGAAAACCTTTATTTAGCTTTAAATGGTTAATTTTTAAAAAAAATATTATACACGATCGATATCCTCTTCTATTGTGCCGGTCACTCCTCTTCTTTGACGTTGGCTAACACAACGTTGCAACTTCCTCACTAACCGTAGTGACCTCTCATTTTCACTAATGTCGGTATGCCTACTTTAGTCGTTGTCTAACGATACGGAGAATTTTTTCGCCATCACCGGCAACAACGTGCCCCTCACCAGTGGTGACACGCTCCTAGCTATCCGATGGCCACATATCATCCATAGCTCGTCTTCAATGCAAAGCTTCATCTCCTTTTTACCGGAACTTCTCTATCATCAAGCTTCTCTGCCCACTAACTTCTTCAACAACGTTGACACTCGCCACTTGTCATAGCGGCCCTAGGCTCCTTCAACAGTAGACTTTCTCTTCAATGGTTCCGGCGAGTAGCACGACATTATCCTCATCTCTGTCGTCGCCGCCTTAGCTCTTCGCTTCCCTGTGGGGTCAATGTCTTCTTACAAGACATATCAATGACATTACACTCTTTCATGGTCTCCTCTGGTACTATTCATGCTATCATCATTATAACTTATATTTTTTAATCAAAATTTCAGTTATTTATTTATTTCTATTGCATAGGAAGCAACAATAGAACACACGTGACCTTTAGAGCGGACGTAGGGGCTTCTTTTGTGTCTCCTCCGACACCATTTGTGGTATCTTCGTTATAACTTTTATTTTTATTCTCTATTTCAGTTATTTTTATTGGAGTTTGTATACAAATCAAATTGTTAAATTTATTAAATTTATTCTGAATTTTAGTTATTTTGGAATTCATATGGCAATAAAATAGCAAATTTTCTTTTCTTTTTATTTATAATTCCATTTCTTTTTTCTTGGAATTCGTATCCAAATCCAATTGCTATTTTTATTCTGAATTACAATTATTTAGATATTTTACTTTGGAATTTGTATTGAAATCAATGCACCGACGTTCACCACTTGTCATCGCGGCCATTGGCTCCTTCAACACTAGATTTTCTCTTCAATGGCTCTGACGAGCAGCATTATATTTCCCTTATCTCCGCCGTCGTCGCCTTAGCTCTACGCTTCCCCTTGCGTCAATGTCATCTTGTAGGACAGATCGATGCCATTGCATCCTTTCGTGGTCTACTCCGACACCATTTGTGCTATCCTCATTATAATTTATATTTTATTTCTATTACATAGGAAGTAACAACGCAAACGCGTGACCTTGTGAGCAAATGTGATGGCTTCTTTTGTATCTCCTCCGACACTATTCGTATCATCCTCGTTATAATTTTTTGTTTTTATTCAACATTATACTTATTTTTCTTAGAATTCGTATACAAATTAAACCGCTAAAATTATTTAATTTTATTCTGAGTTTTAGTTGTTTTGAGATTTTATCTTGGAATTTGTATGGAAATCAAATTGCAAATTTTATTTTATTTTTATTCCAAATTTTAGTTCTTTTTCTTGGAATTTGTATCCGAATTCAATTGCTATTTTTCTTAATTTTTTTATTCTGAATTGCAGTTATTTTTTGATTTTACTTCGGAATTTGTATTGAAATCAAATTGCTTATTTTATTTTATTTTTATTCAATTTTTTGTTATTTCTTTGTTAGATTTCGTATTCAAATCCAATCACCAATTATTATTTAATATTTATTCTGATTTATAATTTTTGGAATTCATATCGAAATAGAATATCTAATTTTATTTTATTTATATTCTGAATCTCAGTTTATTTGTTGGGTTTCGTATACAATTCTAATTTCTAATTTCTAGTTTTTGTTTATTTTTTATTTTTATTTTGAATTATAATTATTTAGTTATTTTACTTAGAAATTCGTGTGGAAATCAAATTGCTAATTTTATTTTGTTTTAATTTTGAATTTCAGTTTTGTTGTGCATGACATAGACTCTTTTACTTAGGAATTTGTATCAAATTTCCACTTTTATTCCAAATTTCATTTTTTTGTACTTGACGTGACCTCTTTTTTTGAATCCAGATCGTTATAATCTGGACTCACAACGATCAGTGATGTAGATCTTTCTCCTTTTTCACCGATTAATGTGGGAATTTATAGCTCTTGAGAGCGAGCGTAGTGACTTCTTTTGACTCTGTTTTAATAAGATATTAGATAGATTATTGGTCTACAGAGTAGTTACAAGTTCCTTTTAATGTTATTTGCAAACTAAAGATGAAATATCAAAAGAGGGGAGGCAAAGACTGAACTTTCATCAGATGTAGGGATCTGAAAGTATGTAATGCAGCGTTAAACTAAAATCTCAAAATTATGATCTTCCAAAAATAATTATGAAAACGATAATTGTAATTTTGTAACGATCGCTTGTGAGGGGCTTCACGAGAATCAAGTCTACACAATATTTTCCTACTGTAGTAGAGCTCTTGCGGAGTAACACGGTCTTTCTTGTCCTTGGAAACTCACAGTGAATATTGCAAGGTTGCATTTTTCTTTCGATTCAAGCAAACTACTGTGGGCACAAGTTGCATTGGTTGTGATATTTCAGTTCCTCCTAACTCTGATCTTTTCTTCTGGTTGTTGAATTGATTTCCCCTTGGGGTTGTTTGCTGCTTTACCTATTTTTTGGCCAATTTTGGCTAAGATGGCTAGGATATATAAAGTGGGTCTATGTTGTGGCTCAACTTTGAATGCAACTTTTGGTTTCAAAAACAAAAAACTTTGAAGACAACTTTTTTAGTTATGTACTCGCTATAAGATTCTTGGATAAAAATATATTTATGGATATTTGCAAAGCACATCTTCCAACTTCTTTTGCCAAACACGGCAGGTGCGCAGATCGTGCCCAGCCTGTTGGTGAAGCGGGCACCACTTCTTACTCTTTTTATATCCATCGGTCGGAATCTTTGCTTTGCCTTGACCGGTATAGTCCGTCTTACCTTTGGTAAGCTTTTTCGGGACTGCTAAGACCTCCTTACCATCCGTCTTGAGATGCTTCTTCTTCTTGAGAACTTTCTTATTTTTTCCCAGGTTCTTCTAAACCAGATTGAGGAGTTTTGTCTTTTCGATCTATAGCTTCGCTCCATTCGACTGCCTCACTAGCAGCTGCATATTTATCCGCCATATCGAATAGCTTGGCGATTGTTCGTGGGGGATTCATAACTATATCCTCCGTGAACCTCTGGTTCCTCAATCCTGCCTTGAAAGCCTGAATTACAGAAGATTATGCAATCTTGGGTATGGAATTACGAACCTGGCTGAACCTCTTGATGTACTGTTGGAGAGTTTCTTTTGGGTTTTGCCGGATTCGATGTAGATCATCTTCCTTCCCTGGGCGGTCGTACGTACCCTGAAAATTCACGATTAAGAGATCGCAGAGCTGTTCCCAAGTGTAGATTGATCCGACCGGCTGGTTAAGTAACCATGACCGGGCAGATCCTTCTAACACCGTAGGTAGGTTATTGGCCATTACGTTTTCATCACCACCAGCCGCTCTGATGGCGGTGGTATAGATCTGGAGAAATTCTAACGGGTTCTGAGACCCATTGAACTTGTCCATGTTGGCCGGTCGAAACCGGTTAGGCCAACGCACAGCCTGGAGCCCTGCAGAGAAAGTTCGGCAGCCTGTGACTGATTCATGACGTCTTCTTTGGAAAGGAGCCGGATTGTGGTCGGTTGGGGACCGGTTCCTTAGATTAGAGAACTGAGGCTCCGGCGTCCCGACCTGATCGCGAGCGTTATGATGCTCTCGATCACCTGCCTGGTTCAAACGATGTCGAAGATCGTTCGGACCAAGCGAATGACCCTCTCGACGAGAGGAAGGTGTATTTGTTCGGAACAATCTCCTTCCCTCATGACTCATTGGTTGGAAACGTCGAGGAGGATGCGGTATTGATTGATTCCCAACATACGCATGTTGCCCTCCGCCGAGGGAAGAACGCTGGGACGAAGTCATGGCTTGACTTTGCGGTGTCCTCCATTCTCGGTATTCTTCTGTACGTTTTACGGTTTATTGGAGAATCTCCGACACCTGTCCTACCAATTGGACAAAACCTGGAGCTTCTGCTAAAGCAGGATCATTATTATTTAAAATATCACGAATGCGCTGCAGATATTCTGTACCGTTACGGATGGTCTCGGAGGATTCATCGAGGTTGTTTGCATTTGCGGATCCGAACCTTCTCTTAACCTCGCGCCTGGCTGTACTTGACTCATTATCCTTGGTGGGGCTGAACCAAGCGAATTAACTGATGGACGTCCATCCGCTCTGTTGCCTCTGGTAGCTGGTGCTTGATTGCCCGCGCCATTTCCATCAACACATGGTGGTGAGGTAGCGGGTGCAGGACCGTACAGGGCATTGCGATCAGTATTTCCGATCGCATTGACTTCGTGTTTCCAGCATCGATCCTCCGAAGAGTTTCCATTGTACTAAGTGGAGAGCTTCCCAGTACTTCTACCAGACACTTCCACGACGGAGAACGGTCGGAGATGAGAACCTCTTGAGGCCTCTGTGGCGGACTCAGCCTGATACGGCGAACTGCCGATCGTATGTTGAGCTTTATCATCCCCACTCGGCCCATGGCCGGTGAGGGTTTCATCGACACCGTTACCAGATGTCGGTTGGCTCCTGGAATTCCCAGAAGCCGTGGGTGAATACCTATCAACCATGATGGTGTCGAGAGTGTATTGACTCTCGGATTACAGGGCTGAAAATTCATCACCTTTTTTGCCGGTCAGAAATACCGGGCTTGAAGAGGTTCTTGGACACTCCGAACTGATCGAAATATCCTGTCCCTCGGGAAGCTCCACTTGTTGTAGTGGTGCATCCTCATCCATTTGCTCGACTTCGGCGTTGTCAGCGACTTGCGAACCAGCAGAGGAAGAAGAGGACGACGTCCAATCACCCTGCATGGCCTGGATGCAGGCGTTCATGTCGAGGTTGGAGTAGTCGTCCAGATCGAACCAATTCTCATCGTCCCAAGTTCCTGCCATGATCTCATGAACAGAAGGATGGGCGAGGATTTGACGAGCAAAGAATTCCTTTAGAAGATTTGCGCCTTCCACCCCACGGACGGCGCCAGCTGTCGACGATCAAATCGCCGATCTTATGAATATATGAATGAAAAGAGAAAAATGATGCGTATCTTCTAGAAAGTAGTGAGACTGCTCTTTATTGCTTTGAACTGGCTATTACAATGAGTGTATATAACTTAGACTAAAGACTAATTCGGGAGTACAAAGCTCTTTCGAGAGTGTCTCCCAAATGATCTTCACTGTTCCGACCTTCCTCAACTTCAGTCCGCATTCTTCCTTATGTAGTTGATGAAGGGTTGACAGTTGTCTCTGGAGGAGACGCCTGTTCGGGAAGCAACGCGTCTGGTCGAAAAGAGGCGTCAGTTGATAATGTGTCAACTGCCGTACGGTTATATGTCAGTGAGCCATTAACCGTATTTCTTTATCTTAGAGTTATGTATCGTCGCGTGGTATGAGATATAAAGCACATGTCCCATTCTTCACACGGTAGGGGATATATCTGATGCTAGGTTCAGATATCAGTTCAAGGTTTTGAGAGCTTTTGACTAGTCGGGGATAAGGTTAGGAACCTTCTCCGATTAGGTTAGATATTGAGTAACCTTTGGAATCCTCACGACCAGTGATGTTGTTAGCCTTAGGGGTTACGATCACGAAGACATATGATCCCTTATTTATTAAATAATAAATAGAAATTTTAATCCTCGTCAGTTAGGTTCAAGCAAAATCACTAGTTCGATTGCACAGATGGTCTCTGAAGTTATGGTATAGTTAGAGAGTGGTATAAGTATGTTTAATAATTTTTATCAACATAATGAGTTCAAATATCACTTAGACTGGTATTCTCACTAAATATATACATATATTAGCACGAACGTTAAATTATCCGTATAATTTTGATTATTCATTTGACGGCTCTTTATCTGTCTGATTACCGTATTTTGTTTTTCACAGCACTCTAACTCACACGTTAAAAAAAAATCTCACACATGCATGGTAAGTGCAAATTATGCAATTTGACCTGTCAAAATACCGATCACTTCCTGTAAGCCTGAGATGTCAGCCTGTTCGAGATTCTCGTACGCAGGGGGAAAAACACAAAATTTTTCTCTCCTGCACGTAGGTCCCCTCGTGCCGGTTTGCCCTTTCCCATCTCTTCTACCTCCCTCGGCGCCGCCTCCTCCCCGGATCTACCTCGACGCCTCCTCCTCCTCCCGCACAAACCACCGACCGCCGCGAGGAGGCGATCGAGGCCGGCCAAACGGCGCGCGAAAAACCGAGGGGAAAAACAGCAGGAGAGTGGATCAAAATGTTCAAGTTCCTGAAGGAGGTGGTCGCGGGATCCGGATCGGGCCTCAAGGACTTACCCTACACCATCGGCGAGCCCTACGCCTCCGCCTGGGGCTCCTGGAAGCACCACCGCGGAGCCTCCAAGGTACGCGACCGAACCCTTTCCCCCTTCTGAACTCCCGATCGGAGGCGGATCGATTAGATCCCCGTACGGTGTGCGAGGTATTCCATGTGTCACTGGTTCGGTTCGGAGAATCGGAGCTGAACTAGCGATCCGGGTGAGCAATTTTGAGTCGGAGCTAATCGTACGCGTTTTTTCTGAAGAGCATTTTGGCCTGCGCTTCCGGTGCTTTGTGACCGCGTACGCGTTGGATGGTGTGAGCCTGTCCTCTGTAGCAGTCTCGTGGTACAGTTTTGGAGTCTGTGTTAGGCTGGTACCAGCTTTAATTACGCCTTAGGAAGTAGAACTGGTGGATTCAGTGCTGAGTTGAGTTGTGGCTAATCTGGTTAAGCGAATGGGAAGTTTTGCGGTTACATTTTGTTTGGATCGCGCCATTTCGACGTGAGCTCGTAAGTTCTGCGTGTTGGTTGTGTGCAGTTGGTTTTCACATTGTTCATGATAGATGTAGCATTGGAGGTCTCATGCTGATGCTAATGTAGATCCTGGCACTTCATTCAACTAGGGAGGCATCAGGTTGCTAATGCTAATGTGGACGCATGGTTCGAGGCCTCACAATGAGCTCAAAAACCAATGATTCATTGCTTTTGTTGAGCTATGTTAAAACCTTTTAGGATGTTATGGTTGAACTTGAGACGGTTTGCATAACTTACAGTGGTCCTTCATTTATCACCCAATATGTAGAAGTGTAGAACGTTTGTGCACCGTGTTATCACTGAGGTGATTGTCACCGTGATGTTGATCACAATTCTAGGAGGTTTGTTAGTCTGGTTTTACCATCAGTGTTCAATTTTTATCTCGCGCAGTTTTGATTATTTAAGCAGCTTGTTCTTTTTCCCGAAGGATTACTGATTGCTTTAATTTTGTAACATATGTATGCCATTGTCTTCTCCAGGATGATGGATTGCCAGTGTCAATTTTTTCTCTGTCAGGGAGCAATCCTCAGGACAGGCACTTGGTTGCTGGTCGGAATGGTGTTAAGAGATTACGGACGGTAAGTTATTAATTTTGATATTTAAGATTCTTGATGACCAGTAGTACTCTAACTTCAACAGATTAAAGCAAAGTCTGTGGTGGTAAACTATCAACTCTTACAAAAAAAAGCAGTCTAGACAAAATAAAAACGGGAAAAAACTCTGCATAAAGTAGATTTAATAATAATGGTGTTATATCTCAGCGTTACAAATGATGTACTTTCTATACTTTGTTCAATTTTCACCAATTTTTAATTATTTTTTCTTGATGACTTGCTTTCCATGGACTTCTTATAGAAGTAGCACTTTGTATTGTATTGGAGGATATTTTGTCGGTTGGACTGGACTTTTTTCCCCTCCTCTTTTAGACATCTGCTATGTCAGTTCAATGTTGTTGTGCTTATTGCAGGTGCGCCATCCAAATATTTTATCCTTTCTTCACAGTACCGAAGCAGAAGTTTCCGATGGACCTGCCGTGAAGCACACAATTTATATAGTGACAGAGCCTGTTACACCGCTTTCGGAAAAGCTCAAGGAACTGAACTTGGGAGGTACACAGAGGTACCATCATAGCACGAGCTTTTCTTGTCTTCTTGTGTTTAAGAAAATGTCATATATGTGCTGAGATGGAGACATGGAGTACCCTATTGCTGATTAAAGCCGCGTGATATTATTTGTGCTAAATAGATTGGAACTGTTTAATTCATATCGACCCTTAAGAGAATCTATTTGCATGCCAAGCTTTACTGTGATTCCATAACGCTGAGGATCTTTAGAAATTATTTCATCTGCAAAAATATCAAATTATCAAAGTTGGGATCTAGTGGTCGACAAACCAGTGGCACTATGTCTGAACAGTTTGGATTAATGAGTCCACATGGTCTTGTGTTCACCATAATTCTGCCATTATCAACAAATATAATTTTCAGAACTGGAGGAACTAGCCATGGTGATTGCAAGCCTAGAGGCCATGCTACTACACATATTCTGACATATTCTGGTCAGAGTTGGCATTGTGTTGGTTTACCATGCCATGTTGCTAGCTATTTCTTGATAACAAAATTTTGCAGTTGGCTAGTATTTTTTTATTATCAAGTTTTTTATTCAGTTCTGTACTTTTTTTACCAGTGAACTTTATTCTCATTATGACTAGTAAATTGTGTTCCAGAGATGAGTATTGTGCTTGGGGTCTTCATCAGATATCAAAAGCTGTGAGCTTTCTCAACAATGACTGCAAACTCGTAAGTTCCTGACTTAAGAGTTGAAGAATGGGATGCTATATGCTATTTGTTTTATCATCCAAGTTGTTTATCAAAACTTTCTATTGTTTGTTGCTATGTGATACTTACTTGTAGATTTGATTACTCCTAATGGTTGCTGGCTTGCTGCTTGCTTCTTAAATTGTTCAATTTAGTTCCAGAGGCTGAAGCAAATTTCTTCTGTATCGTGTGCCAATGGATTTGTTACATCATGCTTGCAGCACAAGTCATTTGAAAAGTTTTTTTTTCTATGGTTCTTGACCTAGAATGTTTTCTAGTTTTTGATGGGGCTGCTACTTTATCATTCAAACCTTTTTCATCACAACAAAATGATTTTCAGTGGATCCCTAACTTGTTTGTCTTTATTTTCAAGTTTTCATACGGGACTTACAAGTTACCATTGGCATTAGATCAACTTAACACTAGGGTCTTTTGTGAGGCTTACATACCAAATCCTTGTCGATGCAGATTAGCCCAACTATTCCACAGCCAGCCAGCTTATACTTGTTGCTTCTTGACCATTTGATTTCTGCTTTATCTTACTCTATTAATTGAAATTACTTTTTTGAGAAGTTCTTAGAGATCAATACAAATTGCATGTTTTTTTTGCTTTACCAGAACAATACATTTATAGTTTATGAGCTGTTGTAAAGAAGAACATGTTGCAGGTGAGATTCGTTGTTGTGAGTTGTGATACAATCAGCCAACTCACATCGTGTTACTTTATCGATTTGGTGCTTTACTCTTAGTTGACGTTACTTGTTGAGAGACACTTAAAGATCGATACATTGCTTTACTGCAATGACACATTTAGATTTTATTACTGTTGGCGACAAATGCAGGTTGGAGGTTATTTGAACTGATACTGTGATAATGCATTACTGCATTATTGAAAATAACTAATACTAGAAGTACTTTGGTCATAAATGAGCTGATTGCCATCACTTCATCATTTCCAGGTTCACGGGAATGTATGCTTGGCCAGTGTAGTTGTTACTCAAACTCTGGATTGGAAGCTTCATGCTTTTGATGTTCTATCAGAATTTGATGCTAACAATGAAGCCTCTGGTAGCCCCATGTTGGTAAGGATTTTTAATTCACACCTTTATTTATGTTAGTCAGATATACAACATCGTACAATTCTCTCTCTGATATGTTTTGGTGAATGTCAAACAATGTTTTTATGTCAAGCTTGGAAGTTCTGTTGTTTTTTTACGCATGGTGTGTATTGTTTCTAGAAAGCAGGATTTGATGCTCTTTAATGTTATGAAAATGTAATGAAATGCAGGGAGATATGTACTATATTCAATATACATGTTTTGAGTTTGTGTGGAAAATCTTCTCATATTTATATTCCTTCGCAGCAATTTGAATGGTTAGTTGGAACGCAGTACAAGCCAATGGAGCTGACAAAGTCAGATTGGGCTTCAATTAGAAAATCACCACCGTGGACAATTGATTCCTGGGGATTGGGTGAGCAGAGCTAACTCACTGCATTCTATATTGAATATTATGGTTCCTTTTCCTTTATTGCTTGCTTGTCTGCTTTTTCTGTTTCTTTTTCTTGGTTACAAAATGGGGGAAAACTATGTTCAAACAGTTCCTCACTAGATGTGCACTTAATATTCATTACTTAAACTGTGAAAGTTGTTTAGTTATTTCCTGATGGGTATCTCTCTTTGTGCCTACATTCATAGTTTCAAATCTTTTATGGTAAATACTGCTGAGATTTTGCATTCTAGACCAAGTCAAGAGTGAGAGTGACCGCATAAAAACTTGTCAAGTGTAAATCAATAAACTGAGATGATGTTAACTCTTCTGTTGTTTGCCCTTGGTGATATTTGGTTTGGTGCACAATCCCTATTTTTTTTCTTCAACATTTGTCTTTATTTCCTAAATGATGAAATAATGAGTACATATGGCACTCATTGCAGGGTGTTTAATTTATGAACTTTTCTCTGGTGCAAAGTTGACCAGGACAGAGGACCTTCGCAACACTGCTTCAATCCCAAAGGTTAGCTTGCTTGGCTGCACTCCTGACATACTATGTTTGTATTAGGCTATCGATTTCTTTTTGTTGGTTTTGGAGTTTTCCCAATGTATTCTCCATCATCTGGACTGTGGAACATTATTCTGACAAATTTCTACACAGTTTATGTGCCTTTTAAAGTTATTGATTTCCTTTTCTTGTGTTGCAGTCTCTACTTCCAGATTACCAGAGGCTCTTGAGTTCTACACCTTCTCGTAGACTGAATCCTTCAAAACTTATCGACAACAGCGGCAAGTTCAATATTTTTTCCTTAACATTTCAGGCACTATTGTTTTATTTGCTGTGAAATTTTCTTGTAGTGATACCAATCTTCTTCAGTGTTTGCTCTGAATGCCGTAATTCTGACCCCATGTCAAATTATTTGCAGTACTTTCAAGAAGCGTCAATGACGATTTTTTGATCTTCCTTTTCAGAGTTTTTCCAGAACAAGTTGGTAGAGACCATCCAGTTCATGGAAGTTCTTAATTTAAAGGACAGTGTTGAGAAAGATAGCTTTTTCCGGAAACTCCCAAATATAGCCGAACAGCTTCCTCGTGAGATAGTCCTGAAAAAGGTATGTGAAAGTCTCCAGTAGTACTCAGATTTCCCATATATGATTATGCTTTGGAGTTTGGACTTTGGTTGATTTTTCGTGCAACCAACTGGAGCGCCTTGTTTATACTTTATATGCTTATATCTTGGCTGCTTTGTCAATAGTTGCTCCCTGTATTGGCGTCTGCTCTTGAATTTGGTTCAGCTGCTGCTCCAGCCTTGACTGTGTTGTTAAAGATGGGTTCCTGGCTTCCGGGTGACCAATTTAGTACCAAGGTTTGTCTTTGTTTCTTTTGTTTTCACTCAATATATGTTTGTTTTGGTCATCCCAGTAAACACTGCTTCAAGCATTGTCATGAAAATGCAAGTTGAGAACGCTGGTCTTTTTCAGGTTTTGCCGACTATTGTGAAGCTTTTTGCCTCTAATGACCGAGCTATCCGAGTTAGTCTTTTGCAGCACATAGATCAGTTTGGGGACTCATTGGCAGCTCAAACTGTTGATGAACAAGTATGTGATCTGTTTCTGTATGGACATCTGCATGTGTTTCTGGAATGTTGACACTTGACAGGATAAATATCTCTAATGTATTTGCAGGTTTTTCCTCATGTTGCCACTGGGTTCTCTGATACTTCTGCTTTTCTTCGTGAACTGACATTGAAGTCGATGCTTGTATTGGCACCAAAAGTGAGTTTTATGAACCTTCACATTGGGCTTAAGTTTGGTTTGATCATGTCTAGGTGACTAGGTCTATCATCACAGATGTACTTGGTAAAGTGAGCAATTCCATTGAATACAAATTATAGCGAAGAAGTCATGCTGTTCTGTAAAAAATATTGAATTTGCTAGTTGCATGATCAGCATTCGCATCCCAAAGAAAATCTTTGTTCCTGTATTACATTGTCTACCAATTTTGGCATGTGAACAGTTTTCTTTGAAAAAAAATGTTCTTTTAAATTTAATTTGACACCCAAGGTTCAACAGTTCAACTCTCATTACCGACCCAGTTGCATGTTGTGTCTCTTAGGTGGGCACTGGTTAAAATTGTGGTCAAACTTGGTAAATATTGCCTTCCTTCTTGGAGGGCCTGTGCTGGTTTTCAATTGGCTTTTGCTCTCTTTGGTTCTGCCTTTTATTTTTGAAGTAATTCATCAAACATGGCATGCTTCTGGTCAATCCTGAAGTCAGTACAAGGTTTAAAAACACAGTCTAATCTCTACCCTGGATTTGACTCAAAATGGTGCACTCCACATCTAGTCTACATGCAATTAACTTTACCACAGTTTAGCTAATTCTGTCCTGGTATTGTTTGATTGCTGAGCAGCAGCACCCAGCTGGGTTGGGAACGATGTTTATTTACATTAATTGGTTGCAAGTAAATATTAAGTCATTTTTAAGCTAATCAACGATAAATAAGCTTTCGAGAAATGCTGGCTTATTTCATTGAAAAGTATGGAACTTACGATAACCCATTTCTTGTCTTGACATTTTGACTCCTGTACATCTCATGGTCCCTTTATTTTCATGAAAATTCTTACTTCTTTATGACTAATTGGCTGATCTGTTACTGTAGTTATCTCAGCGTACAATTTCAGGATCTCTCTTGAAGTATCTCTCTAAGCTCCAGGTGATGCTCCATTTTAATCGAAATGGGTTTTAACTCTGTTATACACTTATACCTAGTTGGATACGAGAAGGTTTATACTGCAGTTGTAGTAAAAGCATTGTTGTATGCTTTAGGTCGATGAAGAACCTGCAATCCGGACAAACACTACAATTCTTCTTGGAAATATCACAAACCACATGAATGACGGGGTTCGTCTCAAATGCCCTCCTGCCTTTTTCGTTTGTTTTTCGTACTAATTTTCCTTTAAGTGTTATGTAAACATGCTGCACCTGTGATGTTGTGAATTTTCACCGAAACAAGCTGTCTTCAAGATGCGGCAGTTGGCATATCTAGGGAAATTTTGGCCATCAATTTTCTCAAGTCTTTAAATTCAGATATTTTTGTGTAGCCTTTTGTCGAGCAGGGTTCAATTTTCTGTTGAAAACGGGCTGGATACTGGAGGCTACCGGCCATATTAGTCCTGACCAGTATCAGTATAAGACGGAGGAAATGCAAAAACATGATAAAAAGAAAGAAAGATGAGAAGAAAATAGTACTTAGCCAGAAATTACCAGAAAACTAGCCAGGTCCAGGATTTGACCCTAAACGGGTAACATAAATATGTCCAGGTGCAAGCTCACAATCTTTTCTTGATTGATGCTGCAACTTAATATTGTATTTCCTTGCGTTGCCTGGATAGGAGTTCATTTGCTTGTTCCACCTATAGTCTTTACTAACAAGGCTTTGTTATTTTGACAGACTAGGAAACGAGTATTGATCAATGCATTCACAGTCCGTGCATTACGTGATACCTTTCCTCCTGCTCGAGCAGCTGGTACATTAACCTGTGCTCATAGAGCTATCTTGCATTAATTATTAGCGAGCAAGGTTATGAATCCATTGTTTTACCATGTCAGGAATCATGGCACTGAGTGTCACTAGTTCATACTACGAAATGACAGAGATTGCAACTCGTATCCTGCCTAATATTGTTGTCCTTACATTTGATCCAGATAGGTAATATACAACCTTTAGCTCCATCTGTTTCTAGTTTCTCTTGTTACCTGTTGTAATTGGCAATTACATGCTTAAATTCTTGTAAATTTGCTGGAACTGTGATTGTGCGGTCCGAATCACTAATCATTAGTTCTGTTCAAGTGGCAAAATGAGCATCACATATACAACCCTTCATTTTTTGAGTTCTCAATGTACTTTTTCTACATCTTATTTTGGTGTTTCAACTAAGCCTTTCAATGATTTTATAGCGACGTGAGGACCAAGGCTTTCCAGGCTACTGATCAATTCTTGCAAATAGCAAAACAACATCATGAAAAGGTATGCATATCTAGTTTATCTGCTTACTATATATCCATCATGCTGGACCATTTTACTCTGCTAATAGTTTGCTCTAAAAGATGTACTACCAGTCTACCACCACCTATTTGTGGGTTGTGGTGCAATATGCTGGCAGGGCAGATAACTTAGTGTCACTATAGATATTCCTTTAGTTTGCTTTATTCCAAATGATCATCTCTCCAAAGCATGTGTTATGGCAAAGAGTGCAAAATAGATTTATCCAGAAAACTCAGAACTGTGAAATCATAGCCTCAATTTGTTCTGGATCCTACCAGAAAATGTAAGTGCCAGGCATTCACAAACCCATACCAATTTGCAACACTAGGCTAATCACCCCTATCTGTGTTCATTCAGTTTTGATGGCTTTGATACTGTACATTTATTGCATCACAGACTAAAATGTTCTAAAAAATAGAATCATTTATCTCTACATTATTGCTGGATAAGGTTCTCTCTTCTCTGCTGCATTGTTGCTAATAGAAATACGTCTTTACCCTTCTGTTTTGTTGATGTTGCTGTTCTTATGTTGTGAAAACTTCTACTTTGTTGTGTATTGTAGCTTAATATGGGAGATAACAGTGCAGCCGAAGGTACTGGTATTCAGTTAAAGCCTGGAAATGCTGGTTTACTTGGGTAAGTTGTCATATGTTCCAATCATGATAGCATGATTGTTTCGTTATGTCTTGAAATTGGAGCCCTATAGGTACTTCAAGGCTTCAAGATATACACTATGCCGGCTGCCAAAAGGAAATAAATATTGCTTTAAAAATTGGGTTGTCTTTGTTGTTAATCAAATCATTTGTTATTTTTTGAAAGCCGGGACAACGCATACTGAAGTGTCTCGCACTACCGCTTCGCTATCACTAACAAATTTAGTTGCCTCATATCGCAAATGTATATATGTGGTTGGCCTTGCATAATTGACGTCGGACCATAGTCACAGGGATTGTGGGCCGATGCCGTGTCCCATGTACCGGATTTTTCGACCCGGGTATGATTAGTGGGATATGGTACACCATTCCTACGTAATTTAGAAGGAAAAGTGGTATACCATGTCCTGTGACCCCATTCCTCGACCCGGTCAACCCCGTTCCTGGTGACCATGCGTCGGACATCCTTTGTTCCTGTTTTTTGTATAATAAAATGGAGAAATTAGCAAGCTCGTTCTCTATGCATAAGCCTTCCCCTGCATCATAGGTTTATGTGTTTAGGCTACAGTACACCATTATTTTAAACTTATCTAGGGGATTTTTCGACCGTCTGTCTTCATTTTTGTGCCCTACTTGTGCTGATGCTTAAGTTACAGGCGAATAGAAACCATTCTGTATTTGCTGACTGCATACCAACTGATATAGAAGATACCATTGAATGTCTTGTGCCAGTGTGCGTGGTTGTTCACTCACCGGCAATGGCTGTTATGGAACGCCCAGTTTTTAGGTCCACTTTGTCAATATTGTGCTGTGCTGTGCTCACATCTAAATAATTAATTGCATGAATATTTACAAATTGTAGCAAAATATTTCTATTTTGGCTCTAAAATAGAGATTGTTAATTAGTTGATATACTTCAAAAATAGAAAAATGTAGGTGATTTCATTTTTAGTTAGCCGCCGATCTGCAAAAGGAAGCCTTAATGCTGTATACTCCGCCGATCTGCAAAAGGAAGCCTTAATGCTGTATACTTGTTTGGAAGCTATCTTTATGCTTCTGCAGTTTATCTTTAAATGTTCTGGATTTGTGTGCAATAGAATTATTTACTAGAAGCACATTCATATACAGGTGGGCCATGAGTTCTCTTACTCAGAAGGGAAAAGCTTCTGACCATGGTCCAGTATCCACTGCAAATGCCAGTAACCCTCAAGTTTCAGCACCCTCCAGTGCCACATCAGGTATTAGTCATTTGCTAAATTGCTTTTATCCTCAAGGGTGTTAAGCTCAGTTCTCATCACTTGCGTAAAACGAGGGGCTATAAAGGTGACAAGATGTAAATTTTTTAAAAGAGGATTTAAAAAGTAATAGACGTGTTATGTGCATGTGAATCCTCACTTGTGTCAATTCTATTGTCACAGATACTCGGTCTGCCACAGTAGCATATGCACCATCCACATCCAGCTCTTTTGATCAACCTGCACCAGCATCAGCAAGGTCATCGGTAGATGGATGGGGCGAGCTCGAGAATGATAATATTCATGAAGAGAATGGTAGTGATAAAGAAGGATGGGATGATGTAGATCCATTCGAGGAGAAGGCTCCACCATCTCTTCTGTCTAACATACAGGCTGCTCAGAAACGTACGGTGGTGCAACCAAAGCAACCAGGTAAGTTTTATTCTTTTGTCTTAGTGCATTTGTTTTATCTCAAGTACATGCACAGCTCTGCTAGAAAATAACTTAATAATTTTGTTTTTATCTCAAGTACATGCACAGCTCTGCTAGAAAATAACTTAATAATTTAATTTCTTTGTATTTATTCAATTTTATCAACTGTAGTTGCAAACTCATCAAGATCAAATCCACCGAAGGCGCCAAAATCAGAAGATGATGCTCTATGGGGTTCTATAGCTGCTCCAGCACCCAAAAGTGCATCAAAGTCAACAGACATCAAACCCTCGATATCGAACAATGATGATGACCTCTGGGGTTCAATAGCTGCACCTCCGCCAAAATCATCTGGGAAGCCTTCGAAGCCAGCAGCATCAAACAATGACGACCTATGGGGTGCCATCGCAGCACCCCCACCAGCAACCAAAGCTAGGCCTCTAGCTTCATCAGGTAGGGGTCGGGGAACAAAGCCAGCACAACCAAAACTTGGTGCTCAAAGAATAGGAAGGACATCCTCAACTGGGATATAGAGTGCCATGATATCAATTGTTGTACAAGGATGCAAATTTCTCTTTTCCTTTTCTTTTCTTTTCCTTTGCCTTATGTCCAGAAAGTCCCCTTTTTTGTAAACTAGCGCAATCATTTATATGGACATGATTGTGCCCACTGTATTATTTCACAATTGTGTATCACGATAGCTTCAGAAGATTTATGTACATCAGAAAGGTACAGTGACCTTGAATTGTTTTATTAATATATATTTCTTACCTTTCGTTTTCTGGGTTTGGGCTGGTCCCCCCGGGGTATTCGGACGGAACAGATAATGCAGTTTCCACTCTTTTTAACCAATGCCTGAAATCAATTTAAAATCGTTCTGAATTTGTGGAAGGCATCTTGCCTAGCCTATGGCTATGTTATTATTATGGTCCGATGCCATGCTATCAGGAGCCATGTACGTGTTGGCGTGTTGCCGGTTTTATGATGAACTAGGATCAACAGGCGCCTCCAGCCCCGTTTTTCGTAGAAAATATGCGAATCATATGCTACTTCAACAAAAACATATAGGACGGAACTGAATTGTTCACCGAACTAAGATAGAGCTGCCAGTACATACATGGGTTGACAGCACCCAGGAGAAAGCAAACGCAGTGGCAAACTCCTGCACTAGCGCCAGGTAGAATCGATCAGTTGCGACAACCGGTGATCCCCGCCAGGGATTTACCGGAAACCGGCCTGTTGCCGAAAAAAAAAAAAAGTCAGTCAAATTTTGAAAATCAAATTTTAAATTGCTATCTATGGAAAATTTTCAGCAAAAGATGAATAAAGGAGATAAACATGAATGAATAAGAGATGAACATTTGATAGTTTTGATTTGATGAGTTTAATTAATTAACACATGACTTTAGCCCTAAGCCCACACAATTAAATAATTAACACACCGAGAAAATATGTTTTCTGAATTGTTGTAAAATTGGCAGTTTTAGCCAACTTTTAGAATTAATTCCAGCATAATTAACAATAATCAAAACATAATTCTAGCAGCATTTAAATGACAAAATTAACATAAATACATGTAAATTCCCAAGTCATTTAAACTGGACAATATGTTCAAATCATAGAACATGACAACAATAGAAATCATCATAATACTCAGATTTAATAGTTTAATTATTGCTCTCAGATGTCGGGCTGCTCAAGATGAATCTTGGCCGCCTCTCCATGATTGTCTATGCTCTTCATTAATTGAATATGATAAAAAATTCAGATTTTTGAGCTCTTAACAATGCTTTACTGTGATGTCGAATTAAGATCCACAAACAACAATATATCATTCAACTCCAAGAGAGATGATTTTGATTAACAGTGCAAAGAAACCTGACTTTAGCAATTCAGCCAACATATAAGTATACAACCAATAGTGCTGAAAAGTCACACACTGAACATGAAAGCCTACCGATTGGCAGTGAACCAAAATGGTCACAACATAGAGAATCAACTCAGTTTAGTAAACACAATGTAACTATGTTACTTGTACACGTTGTGAGTGATATGCCCCAGAGGCAATCATGAAGATAATTATATCACATCTATGTTTATGAATTATAGAATTGGTATTATTATGTTCTTTAATTGAATTATCATTTATAAAGATTAACAACTACGTGATTTGTAGATGAAAATCTTTAATAATTCTGTGATGTCATTCTAAAATATCTATGGTCGGAACACTACTAACTTATTGACTAGCACATGTATTGAATGATGACCAAGTTTCGTCGGTCATAGATATGGTGATATCGATTCAATAATGTGAATATGTGTTAGAGAATATGATATTGGATTGACTCACTTTGAGAAACTATTGAGATTGTTATGATTCCATGTATCATCGGTTGGTCTCAAGTAATGATGATATATAAATCCTTAGACATGAGATTATCATGGTTTTCTACATGTGTAACAGTACACTTAGGGGTTACCAAACGCTACTTTGTAACCAGGTAGTTATAAAGGTAGCTTTCATGTACACTATGAAACATGCAGAGGGATGTGATTGGTCGGATATGTGATTTGCCCCTCCTAACATAATAGAAGAAATATTTCTGGTCCACTCGTTGTACTAGAATAAAAGAAGTACATGACCGTGCCACAAGTAATCGAAGAGTCAATCACACAAAGTTATCCCCTACGAGATCAAGAAAATATGGAACAATCCATGGATGACAATTATCTCACTTTGAGTTCGACCAGATATCGTGAGATAAAATAAAAATACGCAAGTAGGTCGTTTAGTCCGACCAGATATAAACTAGTCGTATGAGGATACAGACTGGTCATGAGTTGATCGTATATGATTACGAACAAGTCGTAAGATGTTACGAACTGGTCGTGACCAAATGCAAATTGGTCGTAAGGAGTTACGAACTGGTCGTAAGTGATAAGGATCTGGTTGCAAATCATATTGCATAAGGTTCGTCCGATATAATCTTTGTGTGTATTCGGGAGTCGCTATGTCCCGATGGGAACCATTTCCGATTTGTGCTCAGCAAGAAGTTTCAAGGTCATGACCGCTTGCACATGAACCTACAGGGTCACACACTTAACGAGTTAAAACAAATTAGTTTAGATTGGATTCATTATGGACTCTTTATAAAGGGAGACGTGAGGGCTTTCGGGAGTATGAGTTACACCATCCACCAAAAGCCTAGCCACCACCTCCCCAAAGACCCTGCCGTGCGCGCTGGTGCTAGAACACCAACGTACGATGTTCCACCCCTGAACGTGTGGATACGGTAGCGGTGTTGTTATAATTACTACTGCGCCAATCGAGTACGATCTACGACCTATGTAAGGCATGCGAGAGGCTGCTGAAGGAGATGATCGGTGGTCAAGGACATTGGATGATCGACTACGACCAATATATCGACTCGCACGACGTTGGATTAAGCTGCTCTAACTCTTCTCTCGCTGCACTATATGTCTAGTGGTAACGATTTATGATCTCTTACTCGTATAACTTCATAATTTGCGTAGTAAAATTTTAAATTATACGCTAGTGTAGCGTACCCGTATCCTAACACATGTAACGGGTTAGGTGGGATTCATGTGCCACACTTTATTACTACCATGTTTCCCGTCCAGCACTGCAGTGTACTCTGAAATCTGAACTGATCCTCGGCCATCTACCTTGGTACATGATCTGACATTGTCACACCATTCTCTGAAACAAGGGCCCTCGACAATTGGTGGTTAATTATTATCTGTAGAACGACGTGCATGGAGCGTTGCGCTTCCACTAGCAATAGCATGCGACGCAATACCGGTGGATCCGGAGTACAACGCCGGCCCGGAGGGAGTTTGCAGCGACGTCGACTGGCTGTCCAGCATCGGAACGACCGCCGACGCGTCGGGCCAGAGCCTTGGGCTCTTCTGAAAACACAGGAGCCCCATCTTCACGAGGTAGAGCATGTCATGTAGTACTGAAGATTTGGAGCGGAAGCTTTCATGCCGGCCAACGCCCTCGGTTTCTGGTGCAACCAGCTAATGCCTACCCTTCACAGTGAGCACCAAATTCTTCACCAGTAATCTTTGCAGGAGCACGCTCCACCCTCGAATCGATGGAAGCGGCTCGCGTCCCTGACGAGAAACGCCCGGTTGGTACTTGCAGAGACCTTCTTCAAGAACGAGTGGCAGTCGCCGCACACCCTTAGGTTCTTGATCACCACAATCTCACTGCCCACAGTGTTCAGCAAACCAAACGCCACGGCGAGCTTCTCGCTGTGAAAGCCGACCAGCGGCACAGCGGCCTTCTCCACCACAACGCTCTCCCTCATTCCCGCAATGCCATCCGTCTTCTCCTTCACCATCTGCTCAAGCTTGATCACGAGCTCGTAAATCCTCTTCGCCTGCGGATGCGAGTGGTCGTCGGCCATGAAAAGGTGAACCCTCCCCTCGTGTTCAATGTAGCTACACCCGGGCTCCTTCTTGAGCCCGCGCTCCCTCATCATCGCCCGTACCCTCGCCACGCCCTCCAATTGTCCCGTGTCGGTGTATATGTTCGCCATGAGCACGTAGTAGCCCACATTGCTCGGCTCGATCTCGACGACATGCTCAAAAGCTTCCTTCCCTATCTCCACATTCTTATGTATCTTGCACGCCCCAAGAAGTGCGCCCCACACTGCACCGTCGGCCGGCATGGGCATCGACGACATGAGCTCTCGCGCCTCCTCGAGACGGCCAGCACGTCCGAGGAGGTCCACCATGCAGGTGTAGTGCTCCAGTGTAGGCCTCAGATGGTAGGCGCTCTCCATTGCTGAGAAGTACTTGCGCCCCTCGTCGTACATCCCGGCGTGGCTGCACGCCGACAAGAGGCCGACCATTGCGACATTATCCGGCGGGATGCCTTCCGACACCATCCTTTCGAAGAGGTTGACGGCGATGTCGCCATGTCCGTGCATGCCGTACCCGGTGATCAGCGCCGTCCACGACACGATGCTCTTCCTGGGCATTTCGTTGAACAGCTGCTGCGCCTGGCGCAAGCCGCCGCAGCGCGCTTGGAAGTTGATGAGCGCGTTGCAAAGCTGCACGTTGGCGCGGAAGCCCGGGAGTCTCTCCCGCACGTAGCGCTCGACGTCAAGGCCAACACTGCGCGCGCCGAGGTGCGCGCAGGAGGAGAGGACGCCGACGAGCGTCACGGCGTCCGGTTCCACACCGCCGCCGTCGCGGCCACGCATGCGGCGGTAGAGCTCGAGGGCGTCTACCGCTAGGCCGTTCTGCGCGTGTGCCGACAGCACGGCGTTCCACGAGATGATGTCGCGGGAGGCCAGCGGCATCTCGTCAAAAACCTTGCGGGCAATGGCGGCGCCGCCGCGCGCGTACACAGATATAAGGCAGTTGGCCACACAAGTCTTGGCAGAGAGTCCGGTTCGAGCCGCGAGGGCGTGGAGCTGCGGCACGACGCTCATAGGAGCTGCCGGGACCAGCGCCAGGAGTGTAACGGCGTCGAAGCGGACGCCGACCGCGCGCATGCGGCGGAAGAGGGCGAAGCAGGCGGCCGGGAGTGCGTGGAGCGCGCAGCCGGAGATGAGGGAGTTGAAGGCCGTTCGTAGCGTGGTGGGAGGCGTGGACGCAAGGGGCATTTCGTCGAGGACTTGGTGGGCGCGCGGGAGGAGGCCGAGGCGGGAGTAGGAGGAGAGCAGCGCGGAGAGGAGGTAGGCGTCGGAAGCGGGGAGCAGGCCGCGCTTGGCGGCGAGCGCGTGCATCTGCGCGACGCCGGAGGAAAGGAATAGCGAGGCGCAGGAGATGACCGCGGCTGGGAGTGCCAGGGCGTGCGGCGGCGGTGAGGGGTTGCCGTGGCGGAGGAGGGCCAGGGCCTCCCGGTGACGGCCGAGGCGCGTCAGGGTGCGCAACCGCGCGCTCCATGGCTCTGTGGAATCGTCGTCGCCAGTGAAGAAGGCGGTGGAGGTTGGTGCGGAGATGGAAGGCTCGGTGGCCATGGACAAGCCTTGGTTGGGTGCGGAGGTGGAAGGTGTTCGACCATATGCGCCTCTCGCTGGCATGCGGGCCCGTTCCGTCAGGCATGGGCTAAACGCAGTGTCTTACTGTCTTTGCTATGTACGACTATACGAGGATCGCAACATTTTGGGTTCTAATATAGGGATGCAGATTAGATTGTGGAAACAACAAATTTGTTCAATTAAGAATACGCCAGCCATAAAACTTCACTAAATCCGTGTGTTAGTACACTGAAAATTTGGTAGAGTCACCTTATGTATACAAATTCACATGTAAACAATGGATTTTCACATGTAAAAAAAACTGTACAACTTCCACAAGCCCCCCAAAATTTAACATGTTACACCCAATTTTATGAATCAAACGAACACATAGTAAAGAATGAAGAATCCTTTATGAATTTTCACAGTGCAATTGCATCTTTCCGCGCCACAAGAAGGGGAAGACGAAAGAATGTTCAGCTGTGCTCAGTCTCCGTACCGCCGGCTCCGTAGAACCGAGCTCACCGAGCTGTACCCGAGTACGCGGTGAAGCGGCCCTTCTCCCGGCCGTCGCTGCTCGCCGCTCAAGCTGCTCCTCGCGAGCGCATGCTCCTCCGTGTCGTCCGCGCCGGAAACGGCGGGCTGCGGCGCGGAGAATATCTTCTTCGGTCGGCCCGTCGAGCCGCCACTCGCCGGCAGCGTCAGCGCGAGCATTTCCCCGCAGCCGCCGCACTGCAGCCTGGCTGTTCTATCCACGGACAGGGCGAACGGGAGCTGCAGTATCTCCGAGCACTTGTCGCACACGACGAACGGCGTGCCGCCCAGTATCGGGCGGCAGTGGTGCCTCCACACCCTGCGCCGCTCGCCGCCGCGCCGGCTGCTCGATGCCGACGAGGAGGAGGAAGTGCTCGCGTCCCGCCGTGGGCCGTCGGCGGGCAATGCCTGCACGAGCTGCGACTCGAGACGGCGCATGAGGCGCGAGTTGCGCCGTGTGGCTGTATGCGTGCTGCCGCTGTCGTTGCAAGACGCGCTTGTCCGTGGATGCATGTGGGCGTGCCAGTTACCGTCGACGCCGTATGGCTGCTCCACCGCGGCGATGACCTTCCGGAGGTTGTCCAGCGCCTGCAGGAGGTCCTGTTGGAACGCCGGGTCTGTCAGTGGCGACCTCGCAACGCCGGCCGGTTCATGTCCTGACAAGTCCATCGACGCCTCGAGTTCTTGCGAGCCCAGCGGCGACGCCCGGCGCCGGTAACACGAAGCTGACCTCGGCACGTCGAACTCTGAGCCGGCGTTCGATCCTTCGTCCGTCGGCACATCCAAGTCGCCACTCAACGGCCGCCTGGTTCTCCGCGACGACGGCCGGAGTTCACTCACGCGGCCGTGCAGTGGCGAGCCGCTTCTCTCAGCCTCCGTTTGCTCGTTCCGATTCAGACCGTTCAGAGCGCTGCTTCTTGGACCGGTTCTGACAGAGTTGAAAGCTCGGTACGGTGAAGAGGAGGCCCGAGTCTCCCAGCAACGAGTTGAACGGCTCAACCGTGGAGGCTGTTCGTCATCGTCCTCGACGACCGGAGGCTTTGGATTTGACGGCTCCAGCTCGTCGGAGAACACCGACACGGTGTCGGCGGAGAGGATCTCGAGCTGCGAGAGCGCGTACTCGGTGTCGTCTGTTGGTTCCGGGCTCTTGCCTGCAACAAGGCAGAGGGAGATCGCGTCAGGTATTACAACTTCGCGACAACGAAACAACGGCATTGTGCAGTTGTGCACCGGAACACGTTTTCAGGTGTGGTGTTGCGCATCTGTACCTCTGATGGGCGTGCGGCACTTGCTGCAGTAGTAGATGACGGCCTTGGGGTCCTGGTAGATCATGGCGCGGCAGTAGGGGCACCGCCCGAACCGCATCTTCACCTGCTCGCTCTGCATGGTCGTCGGTCGTCACCGGGTGATGCTACCTGAGAGAGAGAGAGAGAGAGAGAGAGAGAGTTGAAGTTTGGTTAGCGATGAACTTGCCCTTCTTTCCTTCATGCTCTGCAATGCTCTGTTCCGTGCTTGATTGGTGGATTTTCTGTCTGCCTCCTCTAACTAGTACTACAAAGGAGGGGGACAGCATGACATCTCTAGTATTGGACAGATCATGTCATACGCATCTAAAATTCTAGATGATTGTTTCCTAATCTCCTTGCTATCACGAAGAATTGCGCTATAGCAAGCCATAGCAAAGAGCTGGTAGGTTTACCTGGACGCCAAAGTCTTAGAATCCTCCCAAACGCTTCGCCTCTTCATCCACTCATCGCAATAAGAGCAGGATTGCAGGAATGCCCAAATCTTGTGCTGATCTGCCACAGGTAAAATTACGCAGTGCTTCCCTCTGAAACGTGAAGCCAAAGCAAACAGCACGATCAAGGAAGAACCAGAAAAAGTCTCCCTCTCTCTTGACAGCGAGGAACGGAGGAAGCAACAAACCCAAGGAAAGATCTAGGTACAAGACGTGGTTAGAATATACGCCACTATGAGAAGTTTTTGATGATTATAAAAAGGCTACTATTAGTAGTTGGATAGCAGATTGCTGCTTCCAAACCGCCGTTGACGCGAGACAAATGATATGGTAGGTGCACAGGTACTGAAAGAGAACAGGAGACCCAGTCCTCAGAATCCTGCACTTGTGCAGAATGTTTCCCCTCGCCTCTTATTATTTCTCTCAACTGTTACTTACGGAATACTCCCAGATAACCAATGAATTTGAACTCTTCTTTGCTTACGGCGAGAATTCTACGTACTCGGATTCAGGTTGTTTTGGAATTTTTTACTTCTCACCTGTTGCCGGCCGTATCATAGATCTCATAGTAGTTACAGCGGTTAGTACATCCATGCTGCTGCTAATGCTTGGACAGACTCAAATTAAACGAGGTATGCTAGAATATTAGAGGTGTAATAATCTTGTGATGATTTTTTTTTGCATGCCTGTGAGACACTGAGATGTGACCATTGATAAAACAAAGGAGAGAGTCGCTGCTCTTATATTGCCTCTGCAAACAACTTTTTATTTTATTTTATTGTGAGTTATTTTGGTTATGTAAATTGTGAACCACTCCTTTCTTTAATGGAATAGTGACAATGCTCTTGCCATTTCATAAAAAAAGGTAAACAAAGGGGAGAAAGAAAATTCAGTAATCTGCAAGCATTTTCCGTCTGTTCACTTACCAGTAGCGAATCTAGAATGAAAAAGGAGGGTAGACTGAAACCCTCAAATGACTAAACTAATTTGTAACAAACATAATCTTATATTCTTGTGCAATCAAATTCATGCATGAATAAAAACAAAGCAAAAAAAAAGAGAAATACAATAAAGACACCTCACTAACGGAAAGTGCATCCCCAAAACATGTAAATATAGTTCCAGATGGTAACAATCTGTACATCAAAATTAGAAAAATTAGTGATACAATAGTAAATTGTACTTAAATGATCATAAATATTAAAAAAAGAATCATACCACTAAGACACTAGCTTGAATCACGATTTTCATGAGCCAAATTCATTCTGCGAGATTTCATATTTTGGAAGGATCTTATGATTCTATCATCATCAATGGATCTACATATATTTCGTTTGGTGTAGCACATTAATAAATCATTCCATTCAGTCACTTATCCGATACCTTGGGCACAAATCTGTTTTGATAATATTCATTGCCGAAAATATTAAATCAACAGATGTTGTCACTAGAAGGATCAATATCAGCTCGATGAGGCGATACACCAATGAAAAAGTTTTATCGTTTTTTGTTTCAACAATCAATTGAGCAAGTTTTGAAATATCATGATATCCATGAAATTCCTCACTTCTTCTAATGTTGAGAATAAAGATCTAAAGCTGATTTCTTAACAAAAAAAAAATCGATCCTTCACCGTGGAATCATCAGCATATCACGCCAAAGGGAGGACCGGGATCTCAGGTCGCTATCCGAGTTAACCAGCCTTCGTGAGAGTTGAGACCGTGTCATGCTCGACGCGTTCCCAAGGTTTGGACGTCTTCTCCGCGCTCTTTGTGGTAATTGAACATCCATGGGAACCGTTCAAACAAATAGAGGGCTGGGCTCAATGCATATCAAGTTTCTTTATCAAAAGAAGTCGCAAATCATTACGAGGTTACTGATGCTAGGTAGGAAACGCGCGCTGCGCCGCGTGCTGGCAGAAAAAAAAACGGTTTTCAAAAGAAGTAGCAAATCATTACGCGGTTTAGTGACGAAGCTGCTGCTGCTGCTGCTGCTTGAGAGATATAGTGATTTACAGAAGCTTAATCCCTATCGTACCATCGGATAGACATTGTCTTTCAGGACGCATAAAAAAAATCGTACCGTTATTTACGTACACTAAATCATGAAATTTGAGATGCCCTGGAGGTTCGTCAAAGAGCTCAACACCAGCACCTCCTCGGTAAAAGCAGACAATCAACTTTAATTGTGCCTGATCTTTTCATCAGTATTGCCATTCTGAATTCTATGGATCATCTTTTTCACTTGCATAGATCAATCGGTTGTCGTCCTATCTATGTTATTGTAAAACCCGTATGCTCAAACCATCTTCCCAAATATACTTTTCCGGCAATTGCATACTTCAGCACGATATTGAATTGCAAACTATAGCGAACAAAGCCACACATTGACAGCATGCGTTAGTTGTCGTTAATTTAGGCCTATTGCGCTAATTCCAGTCAATGGTGTTAATTGTGATTAATTATCGTTAATTGATGTAGTTATCATTAATTACAGTAATTCTCGTTAATTACGGTAGTTATCGTCAATTGCATTGTCGTTAATTACATTAATTGTTATCAATTGTCGTCAATTGCCATTAAATGGCATTAAACAAGCCACCATGTGCCTCAGGGGCACTTCAGATATTTTCTATCTCAGAAACTGCAGTCGGTCTATCTAAAAATCAAACACCAAATCTCTTTAGCTAAATCGTTCAGCGCTGCAGCCCAACCGGAAGCTGTCTTTTAGAAAAGCTGCAGCCGCGCTAAACAGTCCCGTAGGATTCATTGCCCTCTCTACCTCCCGCGGTCCATCCATCTTTTTATATTTGTCTGAAGTCTGAACGCTAAAAAGACGGTAAGCAAGAATCCAAACGTTAGTTCATGAATCAGTCCAAATGCCCAATGAAATGCGTAGTCATGTGCATTGGTATGCATCCTCATTATTTTGATAAGTACATTCGAAGTAGGCCCATACCAGAATTTGATAGAACTCTGACATTAGCTAAAGAATAAGAAGGCATCACATAGAAGAATGACCTGCAGTGTTTAAGCCATACTCACTACAATGGTACCAGTTTCATTGAGTTTTTGGTTCCTCCACATCATTCTGAGTGACCTATGGAGATATTGTTTCAGCTCCTCCTAGTTTACCCACACGTCACCAATTGGCCAACATCTTTCTAGCTATGCACCCTCTCCATTCGAGAATATTTGGCCCTTTTTGTTTTTTCACGGTCTCGAAAGTTAAACTTTGACTCTTAATTTTATACTAATATTTATAAAATATTATAGAAGTATAATACTATGAATGCATTTCTTAGGACAAATCTAACGACACTCTTTTAATATGACCAATCTAAATATTTTGAAAAATATTATGATAAAAAAATTACCAGTTTGACTTGTCAAAGTCAAAGAGGGCCAAATATTTTGAAACAGAGGGAGTACATATTGTAGTAACTAACTCAAAAAACAGTGTAATGTTGATTTTTTTTTCCATGTTACAAAAAACAAACTAAAAAAACAGTTGTACAATATCTTTCTAATTGTACAACTAGCAAAGATGTCAACTAAGTATAATTATTAATTGCAAGTTGATAAAGTGTTGATTAATTACTATTGTGAGAATCCAGCAGAAGTATTTGTTGATCTAGTAGAATAAAACATAAGATATAAGTAAAGCACCAAGCATCATTGTTCCAGAATCGACAAAGCGTCCTGTAATTCTTCATGCAAGCTAAGAAAAGCCAACAAAAGGCAAATTTCAAAGCTACCACTAGAAAGTCTAGAAGTTCCATTTCTTGAGGAGCTACCGCATAATGCGATCGCTACCTACATGACCGTTCATCGACTCAAAGAAAGTAATTTCAGATTACTTATCCAAACGTGGCAAGGCAATGCATTCCATCAAATCTTGCATCAACCGATGGAGTATTCTTAACGTTAGCTTCGAACATGACATATAGCGCCCGTTTATCAACTAAAAGAAAATAATTTCATATTGCTTATCCAAACATGGCAAGGCAATGCATTCCATCAAAACTTGCGTATATAATTAAGAGGCCCAGACACTTGGCAGTTGGTACATTACCTAGAAAGTGGGACCTCCATTTTTCATAGGCATCTATACTACGGTCTGTTTGGCATGGCTCCTACTCCCAACTTCTTAATTAGAGTAGGTGGGGTCGTGCCAAACGGTGTAACTCCACAATCTTTTTGGAGTTTGAGCAACCAGGAGCAGAGCAGCGCCTAGTACAATTTTTGAGAGCGGGTGGAACCTTGCTCCAAGCAAGGAGCTACGGGCCAACAAATCCAAATGCCCCTAGGGGTTGGTGAAAATTACCCACAATTTTGCCACTCCACTACCCCTTTTCACTCCTTCCCAGTTCACCTTCGCACGCGGCTCTTTCTCCCTATCCCCAATTTTTGACCAAGGAAAAACCCTAGAGAGGAGAGGTGGTGGCGATTGGCTCCATCCCCGGCGTCCTCGTCCCCTCCCCAACATCCTTGTCCTCTCCTCGGACTTGGTGACGTCTTCCCCTCGCCTCCTCATGGACCAACAAGAAGTGCGACGACGGCGTCCACGACGCCGAGGAAGCCAAGAACTATGGGGGAGCAAGAAGAGGGGGCCAAGATGAAGCAGGAGAGGAAGGGCCGGTTGGACTCGGAGGTGGACCTAGGGATCGTGTATTTCTCGATGTTCAACCACGGTGGCGATGGTTTCATCACAACAGGGGAGCTAGAGGAGTCGCTGAAGCGGCTCGGCCATGATGGAGCGTGTCGACGCCAGCCAGGGGCGGACTCATGACAAAAGTTGAGGGGGACACTTTGTATACAAACAAGTTAAGTTATGCAATTGAAAGTCTAAATAACATTATATGCCGATGTACTGGTTTTGGTCCAGTGAGGACATCAACGGTAGGAATTAGTCTAATACCATCGTAGGCCAAAATTGAGTGGGGGCATAGGCCCCCACTCAACCCTACATGGGTCCGCACCTGATGCCAACAACGACGGCCTCATCGACATCCACAGGTTCCGCGATCTATATGACTCCATCCCCAATAAGATGAAGTAGGAGCTCCCCGTCGTCGAGCGATGGTTGCGGCACAAAGGATGCAGGGGCGGTAGAAGCCGAGGAGGAAGAGGAGGAGGAGAGGGAGAGGGTCTTGAGGGACACATTCGATGTATTCGATGGCAACAAGGACGAGCTAAATCTGCTTCTTGCTTTGTGTTTCTCCCCTGTTCTTGATTACTACATTTTCTTTCTTTTCTTTCTTCTCTTCCTTTTTTGTAGTTCAATAAATTATGTACTTTTGACGACTGACAAGCACTATACCAAGTATGCATGTAAATATTAGTTCTTGCTCACTGTCTGGTTAATTCTTGGATGAATGCAAGTCTCACTGGATAATAGTTGTCAAATATGATGATGTGTTTGGGAGTTGCTTACTGATTTGCAATTCTATGTGCCATTTTTTTGGGTTTAAAATTTGAAAATTTTAACTATGGATAGTTGGATTCTAGTATTGGAAAGTTCTTGTCTTTGTGTACGAGGTTAGGTTTTTAACTATGTTTTTTTTAAGATCATAAGGTTGAATTCCATGGACTTGTATGTCATATAGGTTCATATGTGTTCCTGTTTGGATGTGTTATAAGTTAAGCAATACGAAAAAAAGATTACAAGTCCAAAACAATGGTAGTGTAGTCTTTTTTACAAATATCATTCTCATTCCTGGAGCTGAAGTCAACTTTTTAACTAAACACCTCCTTAGACTGCTCCAACTTCTCATAGGAGTGGATCCTAGAGTGAAGTTGGAGTTGGAGCTGCAAAAACTTAGAACAGAAACATACCAAACAGACCCTATATCACCTATAACCTTGCTATTGTTCAGACAAATGATAATTTATTGAAGATGATTCATGTAATTTGTAAACACAAGGCTAGTGAGATAGTGAAGTGTGGTGCAAAAGATAATGAGCAAAAGAAACACAACAGGAAAATGAGGCAAGAAAATATCACTAAAAACAAATATGATGAAAATATTACCAAAGGCCTACCTTTTTCTTGTTGGGTTACTCAAACTCAACTCGAATCTATAACTTAGGTGGCTTAGTTTCATACTAACTAGCAGGGTGGCATAAGTATTTGCGCGGCTAGATTTGTTTTGAAGTTTATATAAATGCTTGAGAATATATTTACGTATATTGTAGCTTATTTGGTTTTTTAAGATATCCTAAACATTGGAACTTTTTGTATACAAATCTAATCGCCAACTTTTTATTTAATTTTTATTTC
Organism: Hsuehochloa calcarea; assembly: GCA_036346395.1. NCBI lineage: Eukaryota > Viridiplantae > Streptophyta > Magnoliopsida > Poales > Poaceae > Hsuehochloa > Hsuehochloa calcarea. Next base: position 70,779,966 of record CM070594.1, on the reverse strand, counting down.
TAATTATGATTATTTAGAGATTTTACTTAGGAATTCAGATGGAAGTCAAATTACAAATTATATTTTATTTTTATTGTACTTGACACGAACTCCTTTTAATCTAGACCGTTATAATCTGGTCTCACCACGATCAACAATGAAGATCTTTCTTGCTTTCCTTCGACCAACGCGGGAATTTATACCCATTGAGAGTGAATGTGGTAGCTTCTTTTGTGTCTCCTCCGACATGATTCGTGCTATCCTAGTTACAACTTTTATGTTTATTCAATATTTCAGTTATTTTTACTAGAGTTCATATATAGATCAATTTGCTATTTTTAATTAATTTATTCTAAATTTTAGTTATTTTGAGATTTTACTTTAGAATCCGTATGGAAATAAAATTACAAATTTTCTTTTATATTTTATTTCTAATTTTAGTTATTTTTTCTTCAAATTCATATGTGAATCCAATTGCTAATTTTATTTAATATATATTTTTAATTACAGTTGTTTAGGGATTTTGCTTTTTAATTTGTATTGAAATAAATTTGGTTATTTTATTTTATTTTTATTCCAAATTTCAGTCATGTTTTCGTTCGATTTCATATACAAATATAATTGTCAATTTGTGGATATCATGGGGATATGCTCCAGATCTTAGGATGATGTGATAATTGGCAATGACGTTTACGGTTTGTAGTTTCATGTGTTTTCGACAAAGTTCGAAGGTCTCGGGCCCGACCGGCCAGCGATCGATCGGTCAAGATCGGTCGACCACCTAGCGGCGGTCGGACCGGCAATGTCAGAAAATGGTGGATTGAGCTGGGCCAAAAATAGAGGTAGCAGGCAAGAGAGGAGATTCTATTGCACTTGGTCTTATAATTTTTGGAGTCTCCAATCAAAAGTTCTATTGGTTTGAAATTTCTAGTAGGTTTCGGTTTTCAGAGGTTGAAAATCGGCTAAGTTATTCTTTGGTCGACCGTCAAATAGGATTCGGCCGGCTGCCATGGTGGTCGGTCGGCCGAAGGCGATCGACCGGTTGTTACTTGGGTCGTCGCCCATCGTGGCGGCGATATTCGGTTGTTAGGTCAAAATCATGAGTTTCAGGGCATATATGTTGCATGATGCATGTTTGACTAACATGGGTCAAGTTGTGAAGAACTTGTTCCCAAATTCGGTTTACTTGTCTATTGTTGTGCAGGTTGCTTGGTGGTTAACGACGGTCAACAGCGAGGATGATCGAGACTAGGCTTGGAGAGATGAGGTCCAGAACGATCGACGATGCCGGGTCAGGTCAATGTACGCAAGCGTGGTGCAAGATGGACAAGAGTGACCTATTAGCTAATCCGAGGCGCAAGGTGTAGCTAGTTAGGTCAAGAGGTGTTAAAGACGGTGTATTAAAATATATGCGTATATGTCCCGTTTGTTTTGGGCCTTAACGGGAGCCCAATAGAGTCAAACTTCTAGAAGGTCTAAGCTTCCACTATAACTAGGAGAGGGAGGTGGCTGCACCTTCTCTTCGTCTCTTTTGTAATTTTTGTAAACGCTAATTTTCTTAGGGAGAGCTTTTGTGGAGGCTAGAATTCTTGATAGTTTGATGTGATTTTTGTGCTCTGGATTGAGCATTGTCCTCCATTGATGGAGAGGCTATAAGCCCATATCATATCAATCAATCAAAGGAAAGTTTGATCAATGTTTTGTCTCATTGTGTTCTTTCTCTCTATTTGATCATTTCGGGTCTTTCTTTGATCCGTGAGTTTTTGCTTGGTTTCTTCACGTGATCTAGCTTGCTGTGATATGTGGGAATCTATTTAGGATGATCTTGATCATCAATCACCCACGAGCAAGAGTTTTGACCTAGTTTTCGTTTTAACCGGGTTATGAACCTCTCTTCAATCAAATTGAAAAGGATCGCTATTCTTCCAAGAATTATCATAATCTTCGATTGGAATAGGTTCCTGATATCATAGAGAAGGTGTGCTCCAAGTTTCATCAAGTTTGTATTAGTAGATCAAAAGTTTCACCTATTTACATCTTCGTCATCAGCGTTTTGATCTGTTCTGGAGCCCGACGGTTAGACCGCCGTGTCCCACCGGTCAGACCAGCAATACCAGCGGTCCGACCGCCATCTACCAAGCGATTAGACTGGCCAGCAGATTTTTTTGCTTTAATCTTTGTTGATTTTCTCTTCTTGCTTAGGGGTTTAAATTAGATGCAATATTAGTCTTCCGCTGTACTGATATACTGATCTTCATAGCTTCTATAGCTACTGCAGTAAAATTTTATTGAATCCATTATTTGTGAAAAACTGAGCGTGCACCTATTCACCCCCTATAGTCGCCTTTTCGGTCCAACACAATTATTGTTTAATTTTAAATCCGAATTATGATTTTTAGAATTCGTATCAAAATCAAATTGCTATTTTTATTCCAAAATTTAGTTATTTTTTGTTGGATTTCGTATATAAATCTAATTGCTGTTTTTTTAATTCCAAATTATAATTATTTAGATATTTTACTTAGGAATTCATATGGAAATGAAATTGCTAATTTTATTTTATTCTTTTATTCCAAATTTTAGTTTATTGTACTTGATATGGACTTTTTTTAATTTAGACCCACCACGATCGATGGTATAGATCTTTCTCTTGTTCTACCGATTAACGTGATAATTTCTAGCCATTGGAAGCGATCATGGTGGCATCTTTCAACTCTAATTTAATAAGATAATAGATATATGGCCGCCTCACTCGCTAGCTCCCCTGCCTGCCTGATATGCAAAACACATAAATGTACTTTCCATAAGCATTCTAATTGACTTCCTTAATATCAATAGCTTCAAATGTTAGACTGCATCTAGAAAAAGAATTGCACATGCGCCATGGAAGCTGGTTTAGCTTTTGCAGTAATACATCAGTAGGGCAGGTGCCCTAGCGTGAATAAACACATCAACCAGAATATATGAAATCTATTTTGAGCCTTACATGACATGAACTTGACTAAGCTTGAAACAAGTCAGACAAATCTAGAAGAAAAATATAAAGAAAAGGAAAAGACAAGACAAGAGAGAGAAACATTTCTGAAGTGAAGTCTTCTTGTGAAACCAGTTGGTTCTTTTTCTCAAAAAAATTTAAAACTTTAAAAGGGGAAATTAAAAACAAACTTTAAATTCCCAACTAAAAATTTTAAAAAAGTGCAAAAAAACAACCCAACCCAAAAAATTTCCCAATGGGGTCAAATAAAACCCTTTGGGCCCCAATTGTAAACCTAAATAATTTAGTAAAAACAATTTTTTAAATTTAAAATTTTTGGGGAAATTAAATTAAAAAATTAGTTTTAAAAAAAATTTTTATTTTTTAAATTTTAAAAAAAAATTTTTAATTAAATTTAAAAAAGATTTAAATTTTTCCCCATAAATTTTAAACAATAGGTTTTTGGTTAAAGGGTTTAAAAACTAATTTTAAAAAAATTTGGGGCCAAAAAAAATTAAATTTTAAAAAATTTTTTCTTGTAAAAACCTTAGAAAAATTTTCGGTTTATAAAAATTTATTAAAAACCTTTTGAAATTTGAATTTTTTAAATAAAAAATTTTTTAAAATTATTTAAAAAATTCCCCAACAAAAAAATTTTTTAAAAAAATTTTTAAAAAATTGGAAAAAAATTATTACATTTAAAAATTAAAAATATAGCAATTATTTCCAGTCCCAATTTACTAGAAATAAATAAATTATTTAAAGTTTAAAAATTGAATGGTTACCCAAGAAATTTTAGATTAGGGCCAATGAAAGGGTCCTTCAAATAATTAAAGGGGTTTAACCTTGTTTTGGGTTTCCCCTTTTTGTTTCGGGTTAGGTTAAACCTTTTAAAGGTTTAAAAATTTAACCCGGGCAATGAAACTTTGGCCAAAAAGGTTTTTGGAAAAAAGCCTCCCCTTTTAAAGGCTGGGCTTTGGGGTTTCCCCACCAAAATGGCCCATCAACGCCCCGGTGAAACAACCCCCGGTACAATTTTACTTTTAAAACCAATTCGAAAAAAATTTAAAAATAGGCCAAAAATTTCGGGGGGGCCTTAAACTGCGTTAAGGGGTTTTTCTCTTTGGGCTATATTTTAAAAATTTAAATTTACCTTTTTTCTAAAATTTAAATTTTGGGTGGGAAATTTTTAAAGCGGGAGGGATAGGATTTTAAAAACCATTTTCCCATAAATCTTTTTTCCCCAGGCAGTCCATTGGGAAATTTTTGAAAGGGGGCCGGGAAAATTTAGAACCGGTGATGGATCGGGCCCCAAATTTAAAACCCAAATTGGGTAATGGAAACCCCCCGGGGGGGAACCTTCCTTTTAAAAAGGGCCCCCGGGGGTTTGGGTTAAACCCTAAAAGGGAAAGGGCCCCAAATTTTTTCCCGGCCCCCCCGGGGGCCCAAAAAACCCCTATTTTCCACCCCCCTTTTTCGGGCGTTTTAAAAACCCGGGCCCTCGAGACCCCGGGGATTGAGGGGAATTTGGTGGAAACCCCAAAAGGGTTTTAAACCAAACCCACCAAATTCGAAACCGCCACGGACGGGTTTTTAAAACCCCCCCCCCCTTTTCTTTCCCGAAATCCTCTTCCCTTATTTCTGAAAAATTTAAAACCCCCTGGTCTGTCCAAAAGGGGGGTTCATTCCCACCCCCCCCCTTTTCCCCCTTATAGGTCCCCCCGCCCCAATTCCCTCGGATTATTTGAAGCCCACCCAATTTTTTAAACCCCCAAAAAGGGCCCCCCCCAACTTTTGGGATTTTACCCCCCCCAAAACGACCGCGGGGGCTGGGATGAAAGCTCTGGGGTCCCGGAGACCGGCCGGCCCCGGGGGGGGGGGGCCCGGAGGCCCCTCGGAAGGCGCCCCGGGCGGAACCCCCGCCCCCGGGGCATCCCGGGGGCTGCCCCGGGGCCGAAAGCGGGGAAATGGGAGCCTTGCAAACCTTTTTAAAACGGGAGCCCATTTCCCCCCCAAAATCGCGGGGCCCCCAAAACCCCCCTTCGTTAAGGCCCGGCCCTCCGGGCCCGAGGGCCCGCCCGGGTTTGGGGGAAGCCTTCCGGGCGGGGGGGATTTCCCCGCAACCCTGGGGCCCTTGGGCCCCAAACTGGCCCGGGGGTTCGCCCGGGAGGGGGAGCCCGGCCAAACGCCCGGGACGCGGGCCCCCCCAAAAGCTCCCCCCCCGGGGCCCCAAAACCGGGGGGGGGCCCCCCCACCTTTAAGTTGATGGGGGCCCGGGGACCTCCCTTGCCCGGGGGGCAGGGGGGGGGGCCAGAATAACCCCCCGTTTGGCAAAGCCCCCCCGGGGGGCCCCCGGGAGGCCCGGGCCCCATTCCGGGCCCCGGGCCCCGGGGTTTGCCCGGGGGGGGAAAGGGGCCGGGGCCCGGGGGAGCCCCAAGGGGGGCCGCCCCTGCTTAAAGCTCCCATTTAACGGGGAGGGGGGGAAGGGGGGGCACCGGGGGGGGGGAAGGGCCCGCCTTGGCCTGCCTGGGGCGCCGAGGAGGGCCCAGGGGGGCTAGGGGCCCGGGGGGGTTTTTGGGAAAGGGCCCCCCAGGGTGCGCAAACCCCCAAAGGGTTTTGCGTTTGGGGAAACCCTTTGAAAAATTTTTTAAAAATTAAACCCGGGGGCCCCCTTTGCACCTTTGGGTCCGGGCCCCCCAAAAAACCTTTGGGCCGGTTTATTTCCGGCCCGGGGAAAGGGAAAACGGTAAATTTTTAAAAGGGTCAATTTGGGGGGGCCCCCGGGGTTTGCCCCCCCACTCCCCCTTTCCCGGGGAAAGGGGGGGAGAAGGGCCCCAAACCACCCGGGTTTCACCCGGGCCCCCGGCCCCAATCCCCGGGCCCCCAAAAACCCCAATTTTTTCCAAGCACCGGGTTTAAAAGTCCGGGGAAAACCTCCCCGGCCCGGCGGGCCGGGGAAAGGGAAAGGCGGCCCGGGGCCCTAAGGAGAGCCTCGCCGGCGGCGGGGCGCCCGAGGGCCTGGGCGCCGGCCCGCCCGGGTTTTCGGCGGGGGGAGGGGGCGGCGGGAGGGCGGCCCCCCAGCGTGACCCCGGGGTTTAGGGGGAAGGGGCCTTTGGACTTGAGTGGCCCCGCAAGGGTTTCCCCCTTGGGGCCCGGGGGGCCCCAAAGGGGGGGGGCCGCCCGGGGGAGCCGCGGAGGGGGGCCCCGCCCTGGGCCGGCCGGGGGGACCCCGGCCGGAGGGCGGCGCCCCCCGGTTTGGCCGTTGGGGCTTTGCGTGCGGGCCGGGCTTGGGGAAAGGGCCTGGGGTGGGGGGGAATTCCGCCGGGCCTTGGGGGGGAGTGGGGAGGGGGGGTTGGTGGAAAAGCCGGTTGGGCAGGGTGGGGTGCAACGGGCCTCCGCTGGTCCCGGGCCCCTTTCCCCGGCAGGGGGAAACGCCCGGGTTTAAAACTTCCCGGAGGAACCCCGGGGAAATTTTGGGGTTCCCAATTAAGGGTGCCATTTAAGGGGCCCCTTTTTCCCAAAAAACCCGCCCAAAACTTCCCCCCTTGGGTTTTTACCTTTTTGGGGGGAAAGGGAAAAAATTAAGGTAAACGGTTCCCCTTTTTAAAAAAGGGGTTTCCCGCCCCAAAATTTTTCCCGAAAACCCAAAAGGGGGCAGAAACCCGTAAAGGGTAAATTTTTTTGGTTTTTCCCCCCAAAAGGCAAGAAATGCCCAAAGGGGAAAAACCGGAAAAAAGCTTGGGTTCCCAAACCCCCTTTCTTTTTCCCCCGGCTCGGGAGAGGGAAACGGCCCTTTGGCCGGTTCGGGCCTTGGGACGGGCCCCCCCCGCCCGGGCGGCCCCCCGGGGAAAAAAAAAAGGGGGGGAAAGGAGGGGTAGTTTTCCCACCCGGAAATTTTTTGGGTCTTAGGGGACCCCCCCCAAAAAGTATCCCGGGGAAAGAAACCCAAAAAGGGGCCCATTTTTTCCCCCCAAAATTCCTCAACCCTGGGCCCCCCCGGGCCCGTTTTCCTCCCAAATTTCCCTTCCTCCCCTTTTGGGTCCCCTTGCCGGAACCCAAATTTGGACGCCCAACCAGTGCCCCTTCTGACGGGCCAAAAAAGGGACCCCGGGGGTTTTCTTTAGGGGGGAACCAAAACCCCAAAAACCCCGGGGGGTTTAAATTCCCCATTTTTAAATTTTTGAAGGTTTTGGGAAAAGCCTTTTTTAAAATTTGAAACCCGGCCTTAGGTCAAGGGGAAAAAAGAAAACCCCGGTTCCTTCGAACCCGGGGGGGTTTCCCCCCTTAAACTAAAAAAACCCCCTTTTTTTCTTTGGTTAAAAAAAAAGGATCAAGGGTTTTGGTTTTCCCCAAAATTTTTAAAAGGGCCTTAAATTTAAACTTTTTTTCCTTTTTCCCCCTTTTTGATTAGAAATTTTTGAGTTTCTTGGAGGCTAGTTACTTTTAAAAAAAGGGGAGCCCTTTTAAAACCCCAAACCCTTTTTTATTTGGAAATTTTTGATTTAAAAAAACCCTTTTTTAAAAGGGTCAAACCTTTTAAAAAAAAAACCCAAAAGGGGAGAAAGAAATTCTAATCCAAGTTTCCTCTTCCTTTTGGGTTTAAAAAGGGGGAAAAAAAATCCCCAATAAAAACCCAAAAAAACTTTCCCCCACCCGGGAAAAAAAAAAGGGGGTTTTCCTTTCCCTCTTTGGGTGGGCCTTCCCCTGGGTAAATAAAGCCCCTTTTGAATAAATTTTGGGAAAGAAACCCCCCAAAAAAAATTTTAAAATGAAACTTCCGGTTTTAAATTTTCCCTTGGAAAAAAAGGAAGAATTTTAAAATTTTGGTTAGCATTTTCTTCCCCCCTTTCCTCCTTAAAATTTGTTTTGGGTTTTTAAAAATTTTGTTTCCCCTTTAAAACAACTCAAAAAAATTTTACTTTGTTTAAAAATTAGAATTTTTAAATTTGATTTTTTCATTTTCTATTTAAAAAAAATTCTTAAAAAACCTTACCGGGAATTAAATTACGCGAAAAGGGGCTTAGGGTTTCCTTTAAACCCCCCTTTTTTTCCCAAATTAATTTGGGGTTTTCGGGCCCAAATTGTTTATTGAACCGAAAATAAGGTGCCCTTAAACTTTACAAAAAAGCGAAAAAAAAAATTTTCCCCCGGGCCCGCCGGGAAAAAAAAAGGAAAAAATAAAACAAACCTTTTAAAACCCGCCCTTTTTTAAAATGTTTTTAAAATAAACCCTAAAGTAAAAATTGCTTTCAGGGACCAAAAATGAAGTTAAGTAAAAAAACAGAAATTAGATTCCCATTTCCAAAGGCCCAAAACCCCATTTCTTGGAAAAAATCCCAATTTTTAATTTCGAAATTTCCTAGTTTATTTTTAATTTTTATTTAAAACCTGGGGCCTTCATTTAAATTTAAAAATTTAGGGTTTTTCCTCCCAATTTAAACCCCAAATTAAAATTCAAATTTGTTAAACCCAAAATTGCACTTTTAAATTGGTTTTTCCATTGGCCCGTTGGTTTAATTTGTTAAACAATTTTTTTTTTTTTTTTAAATTAAATTTTTAAATTAAATTTAAAATTTTTTTAATTGTGTTGCAAATTTGGCCATTTTAAAAAAAGGCAAAAAAAATTTTAATTGACCCTGTTCAAAAAAGTTTGTGTTTCAAATGTAATAAAAATGAGGAGAAATTAAAACTTTTTCTCCGATCTTGATTTTTGTAATCAGCCCATAATTTTTGTAAAGGAATTATGTGAAATCAAAATCAAATTGCCATTTGGACACCAACACAAATCTCCTTCATGAAAATCTTGTGCCCAACCTTTGGAAATAATTTTCTTTGAACCTAGGAGTGATGTTTAACACCTCGTAATTATTTCATAATTTTCAGAAATTATTTGATAATTTTGAGGCAAGTCAAACATTAGTCAAACTCCTAAATTAGCCTTCTTGAATTTTTAGAGAAAATGCAGTGCATAAAAGTCTCTGAAAATTTTATATAAGGTTCATCATCCTGTTAGCAATCTCCATTTAAAATTTCATAATTTTTGGGGTTTGTTTGCTACCCCAAATAATTCCTCCAAAATCAGCTATTCAAATTCAAACCCTAACCGGTTTTCACTGCTCTCTGTTCGGATCGACTCGCTCGAGCCACTTGATTTGGTCCAACCAACTAACCGCACCGCCTCGGCCGTTCGGCGCGAGTGTTGTGAGTCGTTGATCAAGATCGAACGGCTCACGATCGCGTGAACGTTCGACCATCCGAACGCGCCGATCCATTTGAGCCGCTGGATTCTAAATCAACTACCACGATCGCGTGAACGCTCGACCGTCCAACGCCGCGCAACGTGAACCATAGGATCTAAATCAACGGTCCAGATTAAGTGAGCGCTCGGATCGTTATTATCACCCCGCTCGATTTGAACCATCCGATTTCAATCCGACGGATGAGTCATCTCCTTCCTGTCCGAAAGCGTCCGAAGCCAAGCAATGGCGTGAGCAGAGGAGAAGCGCGCAGTGTGGAGTCACCTCCGTGGTCGCTTTAAACGGCTCTCTCGAGCGCATTAAATGCCGCCGTGCTCCTCCTCGACGCCCCTTGTTCAATCGCCCTGCCGCCTCAAAGGCTCTCATGGCGTGTTTGACCCGAGAGGGTATTGCCGCTGCCCACCGCCATTTCCCGCTTTATAAGCTCCTTTGGTCCTTCCATTGAAGCCTTTCAAACCCTCGCAAGCTCCAAAGAACCTCTCTTGGGTTTGCTTGAGCTCAAAAGTTTGAAACCTTCATTGCCGCCATTGCCGAGCTTCAAGCTCTTTCTGAAGGCGGCACTGGGTTTCATTTCTTTCGCCTTGCTCCTCCGATTCCCTCACCTCGGTGATCATTAACCTCACTAATTTGGGTTTTGGCCGCAGGAGCAGCTTGATTTTGATTTTCCCTTTCGCCGGAAGCCCTATTTTTCTTCATCTGAGCAGCCCATCCTCTCAGATTTCTTCGTGCTCGTGTAACCCTCTTAGTCCCTAGTTGCTTGGCACCCGCTTGTTTGGACCGCAGCAGAGCTCATTTGCCGCTTTCGCTTTTTGACCGCTTTGGTCATCTCTGCTGCCTCCGCTTGCGGCGTTCTAGAACGCCGCAATGAAATTGTTGGTTCCTTTGGGTGCGCGAGTTTGTTAGCAACCCATTTTGCCTTTTTGCTCGCACCGCCTGGGCTGAGCCGCGCGCGAGCCGCTCTTTCCCGCCATTTTGTTCGGACGAGAACAGGCTAACGCTTGAGCGTAGGTCATTGTGGACCGTTGGATCCAAGATCAACGGTCCCGATTTGAGCGAACGGACCGTCCAAAGGTTCGATCCGTGTGGACCGTTGGATCCAAGATCAACGGCAGATCGAATGAACGCTCGACCGCCCAACGCCCCGATCTGACGCGGAACCGCTGGATCCGATCCAACGGTGAGCGCTTAGGGTTTGTAATCCCGTGTGCAGCGTTAATGCTGGGACGCGACCGTCGGATCCAAGATCGACGCCTCGCTCGCCACGCCTTTTCAAAATTCGACTTTCCCGAAGGATTTAGTTATCAACTGAAAAAGGGGATAACTTGTAAAATGCATAACTAATTCATTTCAAATCCTTTTCGGTTGATTCAAATTTTGTTGGTTATGTTTTTAACTCATCTTTAAGTTAAAAATGTTTCCAACCCCAGTATAGCTCCAGAAAATTTTGCTAATGAATAGTCGCATTTTTGATTTATAAAAGCTGAGCCAAATGGTTTTGGTCATATCTTTGGCATTAAGAATCCAAATCAATTGGTTCTTGTTGCTAAATTCATTATAAATCAAGACCTTGCTACTGTAAAAATTTTAGAATTTTTGGAGGGAGTTTACTGTTGGGTCTTTGTATTTTATTCGTTCTTATCGGTTGCTTTTGCTTTTCGTTAGGATCCAAGAGCACGCTCATAATATTGTTGATCCTCAAGAACACCTTGACCCACAAAGAAGGTGCAAGATGTTTGATCATAAATGTCCCATTATTTTCCAAGTCTAATATCTTGTTTACAAATTATATGTATGCATTGCTTTTGTGTCCAATTATTTTTGCCCTGCTTAGAGGTAGCTATTCCTAATGCATTGTTGCCATTAAAATGTTATCCTCGCCACAACCATAAGTTATTATCATCGCCGTGAATTAGAGCCCGTGATTTAATTATGTTCTTTTACTGCTTTTATGATGTCATGCTTAGAAATGCTTAGCTACCAGAGAATTGGGCTGTTATCGACTTAGTCGATGACCTTGATCACACAAATCATTTTGTTTATTTTTGGTTCAGCACCTTATGATTTTGTTTTGTAAAACCGAAAATGAAACAAAATGATTTGACTTGGGCACAATGGCATGTTGGTGTGATTGTTGGGTGTGACAAGGAAAGGTGCCTGTGTCCCTAAGGACCGAAAATGTTGCTTGCGCCATTGATCCAAGTACTTTTGCGCACTAACCACATGAGGGTTATATGGGACCCTCTTGACTTAGTACTTTGGCGTGGGTTATCTCCGAGTCGCAGGAGGGGTTGTGTGTGTTGTGTGAAACATGATATGTGTTCTCGTGTTCTTGTGTTGGGTGTGCGGTGGTGGAGATTCCGTAGGCTCTCCACCCGAGGAGCGCCGAGTTGTCCAAGGCTTTACCCGAAGGGTAGTTGACCGAGGCTTTACGATGACTCCGACACAACGTATGGGTTTCTATCCATACGGGCGCTCGTGAATAATTCACAATATTGGAAATGTCTCAGAGGACTTAGCCGTGCGCAAGATACCTAAGGAAGTGTGCTTAATAGCTTGGCAAAAAGGCGGTCTGACATGTGGGTAAGTTGGTACACCCTGCAGGGATAAAACTATTCGAATAGCCTCGTCCTAGGTTATGGACACGCTTGGTGATTTCCCGCAAGATCTAGACTTCAACAACTGTTTTTGTTTTTAAAATTAAAACTTGATATGGTTGGCATGAATGGGTAATTCATGCTATTGTGGTGGCTATTGGGTTAGCCACTTCCAGATGCTTTTATCGTTGTTGATACTTGATTACTACTGTTTTTATCAAATAAAATCTGATTGCAAAATTGCCTTTGATCTATTACATTATTGCAAATAAAACTTGCTTTATGCTTAAAAATTTGAGTCCTAGCCTGCTCCACTTAAATAAGCTTGCATGTAGTTATTGTTTAGATCTGTTATCATTCTTATATATCTTAAGTAGTACATTCAAAGTACTCACCCAGCTTTTGTCGGGTCGCTTTTGTTTGCAGAGGAAGAAGGTGAGCCCCAAGGGCCTCACTTTTGTGAGTTGTGTGTGGATTCGACGACTAGCTTGGCGGTCCTGGCCGGTTGCCTTGTGGGTTAAAGGCACACCGATTGGCTCTTTGTTGTAGCCATCTTATGGCACTTTTGCTTCACTGCTTAATTATTGTTGTCTCTTTTATTGTTGGTCACTTGGCCTCTCTTTGTAATAACTATCCTTTATTAATGTCATTCCTGCTCGCTTTTGCTTTGGTTCTATGTGAATGAATGGAATTGATGCATGAACTTTGTAAGGAGGTGTGTATACGTGATTTGGAAGTATACATGTCTCGAGTCTCTGATTATCTGCTTTGTGATGCTAGGGCCAAGCGGTTGGTTAACATTACAAGTTTGATAAACCGGGTCTCACAAGGTTTGTATCGAGCCATACCGACCGTAGTAACCCAAGCTTGGTCGCCTTTAGGATATTTTGAAAACTTAATTTCAAGGTATCAAATGATTTTTTGAAAGCTTAAGGAATTCTCGATTTTATTCCTTACCTATCTTAGCTTTCTCCTCTCATCTCACTCTAATTTGAGTTTTGAAAGTTGTTTTCCTCTCACCTCCTTTTCAAAGATAGTGTTATCGATTAAATGGGTTTTGGGAACCACCGAGTTTGGCAAATTGAAGTTCTTAGGGTTTTGAAGTTTCGGATCAAGGTTTCGCTAGAGGCTTGATGCGAATCAACAAAGACGCTTCAATTTCAGACAAAGAAGCTCAATGGTTTCGATAGGACCACCGAGCTTGGCAAATTGAAGTGTGCCGTTTTGAAGTTTCTAGAATGGAAGGCTTCGATCGGGAGCTTGATGCAAAATCACTACGACTACTTCAATTTCCTGACAAAGAAGCTCGATGGTTTCTAATGGGGTAGAAAATGAGAGGATAATCAACTAAAACTTGTGAGGTTAAAAGGGTAAGATGTGGTACTAGTTAGCTATGTATCTAACACTATTTTCACCGATTTAACCTTGCTCATTAATAGTATTAGATCTTACCTTAATATTCTGATTTTTATCTCCTCAAACAATTACTCGCTCATTCAATACGGGTTAGTTGCATTGGGGAGTTGAGCTTTGGTTTTATGATTCCTTGCCGCTTTTGGAGTCTTTTGTAAACTCCGCTAAGTTTATACACATACTGGTTTTGGCTTTTGCTAGGGTGATCTTCCATTCCCTAGTCGTTAGCTTTTCGCTTTCTTTCGCTTTTAATCTTTGAGTCTAGTTTTAACCAAAGTTTCTGTAACAGATGGCGGACGACTCAGTAGCGCTAAGGCGGGCCACCGTCAGACGAGGATCTTCCTCCTCCTCCGACCATGGCCGAGGTCCTTCTTCGATTGAGCGCAACCGCAGAGGACGGAGGGTTCTTTCGACGCCATCGCGCGCAACACTTCCGCTCTTGCCGTGCTTCGTGATCCGCAAGGAGTGGTCATCACCGCGTGGGGACTTGCGGAGTTTCTTCGCACTCCACCCCTCACGCTCTCGTGTCCGAGGACCCGCTGACGCAGACGATCGGCTTCGCCTCGTGGAGCGAAAGCCGGATAGCGCAGCGTGGAGCACGAGAAGGCGCTGCTTGCATCGCACCACCGGAGGGTGCGGCTTTGTCTTGGTGGGAGAGCTTTCGCCATGCACCGACGGCCACACCGTCACTTGGGAGGAGTTCCAGACGCCTTCCGCCGCCTCATATTCCTTCCGCTTGATGAAGTCAAGAAGAAGGAATTCTTGTCGCCGTGCAAGGGCGCATTCACCACGGAGTATCTTTACGAGTTCAACCATTTGGCTCGTTATGCTCGGAGGAGGTGGCCACCGATGAGGCCAAGCAAGAGAAGTTCAAGGATGGTTTGTCCGAGGAGCCGCAGGACAAGCTATCTATCGTCGACTTCCGGATTTCGTGCCTTGGTGGACAAGGCCATCGCCGCCGAAAGCACTCGTGTAGAGCGCCAGGATTCCCGCAAGCGCAAGTGGAGGCCCAGAGGTCATCTAGGCCGCCTATCCTCGCTTCAGTCCGCCTCGTGGGTCGCACAAGAAGCTTCAAGACTTCGAGGCCGCCAAGACTGTTCTTCGCTTCTTCGCAGCCGTGCCCTGGCCACGCACACCGCAAGTCGCCAGGTGGTCCCCGCAACCCGGCCGCCGGGTCACTTGCTTCGCCGCAGCCTGTAAGGGGCATTATGCTAACCAATGCCCTAAGAAGACAGAGAGCCCTCGCCCTAATGGAGGACGCGCCGAGGTGGTTCTTCTCAGACTCAAGATAGTCCCTACTACCCAAGGCGTGGGTAGTGGTCGTCAACCTCATCTCCGCAGAGGAGGCACAGGAGGCACCGACGCCGTGGCCGGGTACACTTTCGTTAACTCTCATTCGCATCGCTTTGTTTGATTCAGAGCATCTCATTCTTTTATTTCGAATCTTTTGTCGCTATTAGTGAGCTCCTCTTTACTCCATTGTTGGTCCCACATTTCATTCGCTCTCCGGTTCGGAGATGAGAGCTGAATTAGAGTGTAGGGATGTTCCGATCGAGATCGAGGGAGTGAGATTCTTCGCGAATCTTATCCTCCTCCATTCAGCAAGTCTAGATGTAATTCTTGGTATGGATTGGTTGTCTCAGCATAAGGGACAAATCGATTGCGCCAAGAAGTGTGTCCTTCTATCTAGTTCCTTGGCGAGCAGTTCGCTGCCGGTCGCTAGGCCCGCATCTCTTCGCTTGAAGCGAAGCCCGCTCTAGATATTGGTGAAGTCCCAACCGTCCGTGACTTCATTGATGTCTTTCCGGAAGCTCTTCCAGGAATGCCACCAGTTCGAGACCTCGAGTTTGTCATTGAGTTGGCTCCCGGTACTGCCCCGATTTCAAAGAGGCATTATCGGATGCCACCGAACGAGTTGGTGGAGTTGAAGAAGCAACTTAATGAGCTTCAAGAAAAGGTTTTATCCGCCTAGCTCATCTCCGGGGTTGTCCAAAGAATCTTCGTAAAGAAGAAGGACAATACTTTGCGCATGTGCGTTGATTATCGTCCGCTTAATGAAGTAACGGTAAAGAACAAGTATCCATTGCCCCGCATCGATGATCTCTTTGATCAGTTAACTGGAGCTCGAGTATTCTCCAAGATTGATTTGAGAATGGGATATCATCAAGTTCGGATACGACCGAGGATATTCCAAAGACGGCTTTCTACTCGCTACGGCTTGTATGAGTATACCGTCATGTCATTTGGCTTAACCAATGCTCCCGCTTTGTTCATGAACCTCATGAATTCGGTATTCATGGAGTATTTGGATAAGTTTGTCGTGGTCTTCATCGATGATATTCTCATCTATTCCAAGGACGATGAGGAACATGATGAGCATCCGAGGCTTGTGTTAGGCAAGCTTCGTGAGCACCACCAGATGCTAAGTTCGACAAGTGCGATTCGTTGAAGGAAGTGGCCTTCTTGGGCCATATTCTTTCAGCAGAGGCGAGCCGCTGATCCTAGTAAGGTCAGCGATGTTCTTTCATGGTTCACCTTACTTCAGAACCGGCGCGGAGTTTTCTCGGCTTAGCGGGATATTATCGCCGCTTTATCGAGACTTCTCCAAGATCGCGGCCGATGACGGAGTTGCTCAAGAAGGACAAGAAGTTCTTGTGGTCCGATGCTTGTGAGGAAAGCTTCCAAGTACTCAAGAAGCGCTTGACCACCGCTCCCGCCCTTGTTCTTCCCGATATTCATCAAGCTTCGATATCTTTATGATGCTTCGCCGAGGACTCTTGCTGTGTCCTTATGCAAGAAGGCAAGGTAGTGGCCTATGCATCAAGGCAATTGAGACCTCATGAACTCAACTACCCTACCCATGACTTGGAATTGGGCCGTGATTCATGCACTTAAGATTTGGCGACATTACCTAATCAGAATCGCTAGAAGTGTATTCGATCACAAAAGCCTAAAGTATTTGTTCACCCAACCAGATCCGAACCTCGTGCAAAAGAGATGGTTGGAGTTGGTCAAAGATTATGACATGGGTATTCACTACCATCCGCAAGGCTAATGTCGCTGCCGATGCGCGCCACCGCAGAGCGCATTGCAATGCCTTGTTGCTCCAGGATGTCAACCCACCCTTCCGAGGAATTTCAGCGCCTCAACTTAGGTTTGGTTGAGCGTGGTTCCTCACGCCTTGGTTGTGCAACCAACCTTGGTAGATCGGATTAAGGTCGCCAAAGAATCGGATGTCGGAATAAGCCGCATCAAGGAAAATGTCAAGAACGAACGACCAAATGCTTCTCCGAGGATGAGCATGGTGTTGTAAGGTTCGCAACGCCTTGTGGTTCCAAAGAACATGGAATCTGGATTTGATTCTCCGCGAAGCCCATGATTCGCCTTTGTCCATCCATCCCGGCCACAAAATGTATCAAGATCTCCGCCGAGATTTTGGTGGACCCGAATGAAGAGGGAGGTTGCGGTTCGTTGTCGAGCGCGACGGTGTCGCCGTGTCAAGGCCGAGCATCGGCCCAAAGCAGCTTGCTTCACCTTTGCCTATTCCAGAGTGGAAGTGGATTCGACGGATGGACTTTATCACCGGTCCGCCCACGCCACAAAAGGGGAATGATGCTATCTGGGTAATTATTGATCGATTAACCAAAGTGGCACATTTTCTTCCGCTAAGACCAAGCTTCGGCCGATCGCCTAGCCGAGCTCTACATCTCCGTGATTGTGAGCTTGCATGGTGTACCAAAGACGATCATTTCGACCGTGGTTCACTATTTACCTCCTTGCTCGAATGGTCCGCAAGAAGCTATGGGCACTCGCCTTTCTTTCGGCCAAAGATATCATCCTCAAACCGATGGCCGACCGAAAGAGTCAACCAAGTGTTGGAAGACATGTCGTGCTTGTGTTCTCTCCTATGGAAAGAATTGGGAGAAATGCTTGCCATTTGCCGAAGTTTTCCTACAACAATGCCTTTCGTGCCGCCTCTGTGATATCACCTTTCGAGGCCTTATACGGAGAAAGTGCGAACCCCGCTGAATTGGTCCGAGACCGCGAAGACCATTCTTTGGCCCGACTCGATCAATGAGGCGAGAGTCAAGTCCAATTTTATTCGTGATCGCTTGCGCATACCAATCCAGCAAAAGAGCTATGCGGATCGCCCGCCGTGAATTGAGTTTTGAGCCCGATGACTTTGTGTATCTCAAAGTCTCTCCTTTGAAGGGTCATCGCTTCGTGTCAAGGGCAAGTTAGCTCCTCGATATGCCTGGCCTTACCGTGTTATCGAGAAGAAAGGGGTCGTTGCCTATAAGTTGGAATTGCCACCGCACTTGAAGGGGTACATGATGTTTTCCATGTGTCCCAATTAAAGAAGTGCCTCCGTGTTCCAACAGAGGAAGCTCCGCTGGAAACTCTCGATGTCCAAGAAGATTTGACCTATCGCGAGCATCCTGCTCGTGATACTCGATGAGGTCGAACGAAGAACGAGGAATAAAACCGCCGATTCTCAAAGTTCAAGTGGTCGAACCATTCCGAGGATGAGGCTACTTGGGAAAGGGAAGATCGCCTCCGCGCACTATCCATCTTTCTTTGCGAGCGAGCCAAATCTCTGGACGAGATTTTTGTAAGGGGGAGGTTTTGTAACATCCCAAATCGGGTTTGTGTTTCAAATGTAATAAAAATGAGGAGAAATTAAAACTTTTCTCCGATCTTGATTTTTGTAATCGGGCCCATAATTTTGTAAAGGAATTATGTGAAATCAAAAATCAAATTGCCATTTGGACACCAACACAAATCTCCTTCATGAAAATCTTGTGCCCAACCTTTGGAAATAATTTTCTTTGAACCTAGGAGTGATGTTTAACACCTCGTAATTATTTCATAATTTTCAGAAATTATTTGATAATTTTTGAGGCAAGTCAAACATTAGTCAAACTCCTAAATTAGCCTTCTTGAATTTTTAGAGAAAATGCAGGCATAAAAGTCTCTGAAAATTTTATATAAGGTTCATCATCCTGTTAGCAATCTCCATTTAAAATTTCATAATTTTTGGGGTTTGTTTGCTACCCCAAATAATTCCTCCAAAATCAGCTATTCAAATTCAAACCCTAACCGGTTTTCACTGCTCTCGGGTTCGGACGACTCTGCTCGAGCCACTTGATTTGGTCCAACCAACTAACCGCACCGCTCGGCCGTCGGGCGCGAGTGTTGTGAGTCGTTGATCAAGATCGAACGGCTCACGATCGCTGAACGTCGACCATCCGAACGCCGATCCATTTGAGCCGTTGATTCTAAATCAACGCCCACGATCGCGTGAACGCTCGACCGTCCGAACGCTCGCGCAACGTGAACCATAGGATCTAAATCAACGGTCCAGATTAAGTGAGCGCTCGATCGTTATTATCACCCCGCTCGATTTGAACCATCCGATTTCAATCCGACGGTGGATGAGTCATCTCCTTCTCGTCCGAAAGGCCCGAGCCAAGCAATGGCGTGAGCAGAGGAGAAGCGCAGCAGGTGGAGTCACCTCCGTGGTCGCCTTTAAACGGCTCTCTCTCGAGCGCATTAAATGCCGCCGTGCTCCTCCTCGACGCCCCTTGTTCAATCGCCCCGCCGCCTCAAAGGCTCTCATGGCGTGTTTGACCCGAGAGGGTATTGCCGCTGCCCATCGCCATTTCCCGCTTTATAAGCTCCTTTGGTCCTTCCATTGAAGCCTTTCAAACCCTCGCAAGCTCCAAAGAACCTCTCTTGGGTTTGCTTGAGCTCAAAAGTTTGAAACCTTCATTGCCGCCATTGCCGAGCTTCAAGCTCTTCTGAAGGCAGACTGGGTTTCATTTCTTTCGCCTTGCTCCTCCGATTCCCTCACCTTGGTGATCATTAACCTCACTAATTTGGGTTTTGGCCGCAGGAGCAATTTTGATTTTGATTTTCCCTTTCGCCGAAGCCCTATTTTTCTTCATCTGAGCACCCATTCCCTCTCTCAGATTTCTTCGTGCTCGTAACCCTCTTAGTCCCTAGTTGCTTGGCACCCGCTTGTTTGGACCGCAGCAGAGCTCATTTGCCGCTTTGCTTTTTGACCGCTTTCGGTCATCTCTGCTGCCTCGGCTTGCCGGGCGTTCTAGAACGCCGCACTGAAATTGTTGGTTCCTTTGGGTGCGCGAGTTTGTTAGCAACCCATTTTGGGCCTTTTGCTCGCACCGCCGGCTGAGCCGCCGGCGGCGAGCCGCTCTTTCCCGCCATTTTTGTTTGACGAGAACAGGCTAACGCTTGAGCGTAGGTCATTGTGGACCGCTGGATCCAAGATCAACGGTCCCGATTTGAGCGAACGCTCGACCGTCCAAAGGTTCGATCCGTGGACCGTTGGATCCAAGATCAACGTGCAGATCGGAATGAACGCTCGACCGCCCCAACGCCCCGATCCGACGCGGAACCGCTGGATCCAGATCCAACGGTGAGCGCTTAGGGTTTGTAATCCCGCAGCGCGTTAAGCTGGACGCGACCGTCGGATCCAAGATCGACGCCTCGCTCGCCACGCCTTTTCAAAATTCGACTTTCCGAAAGGATTTAGTTATCAATCAAAATGGGATAACTTGTAAAATGCATAACTAATTCATTTCAAATCCTTTTCGTTGATTCAAATTTTGTTGGTTATGTTTTTAACTCATCTTTAAGTTAAAAATGTTTCCAACCCAAGATAGCTCCAGAAAATTTTGCTAATGAATAGTAGCATTTTTGATTTATAAAAGCCGAGCCAAATGGTTTTGGTCATATCTTTGGCATTAAGAATCCAAATCAATTGGTTCTTGTTGCTAAATTCATTATAAATCAAGACCTTGCTACTGTAAAAATTTTAGAATTTTTGGAGGAGTTTACTGTTGGGTCTTTGTATTTTATTCGTTCTTATTGCTGCTTTTGCTTTCGTTAGGATCCAAGAGCACGCTCATAATATTGTTGATCCTCAAGAACACCTTGACCCACAAAGAAGGTGCAAGATGTTTGATCATAAATGTCCCATTATTTTCCAAGTCTAATATCTTGTTTACAAATTATATGTATGCATTGCTTTTGTGTCCAATTATTTTTGCCCTGCTTAGAGGTAGCTATTCCTAATGCATTGTTGCCATTAAAATGTTATCCTCGCCACAACCATAAGTTATTATCATCACTGTGAATTAGAGCCCGTGATTTAATTATGTTCTTTACTGCTTTTATGATGTCATGCTTAGAAATGCTTAGCTACCAGTAGAATTGGGGTTATCGACTTAGTCGATGACCTTGATCACACAAATCATTTTGTTTATTTTGGTTCAGCACCTTATGATTTTGTTTTGTAAAACCAAAATGAAACAAAATGATTTGACTTGGGCACAATGGCATGTTGGTGTGATTGTTGGGTGTGACAAGGAAAGGTGCCTGTGTCCCTAAGGACCAAAATGTTGCTTGCGCCATTGATCCAAGTACTTTTGCGTACTAACCACATGAGGGTTATATGGGACCCTCTTGACTTAGTACTTTGGCGTGGGTTATCTCCGAGTCGCAGGAGGGGTTGTGTGTGTTGTGTGAAACATGATATGTGTTCTCGTGTTCTTGTGTTGGGTGTGCGGTGGTGGAGATTCCTGTAGGCTCTCCACCTCGAGGAGCGTCGAGTTGTCCAAGGCTTTACCCGAAGGGTAGTTGACCGAGGCTTTACGATGACTCGACACAACGTATGGGTTTCTATCCATACGCGCTCGTGAATAATTCACAATATTGGAAATGTCTCAGAGGACTTAGCCGTGCTTAAGATACCTAAGGAAGTGTGCTTAATAGCTTGGCAAAAAGGCGGTCTGACATGTGGGTAAGTTGGTACACCCTGCAGGGATAAAACTATTCGAATAGCCTCGTCCTAGGTTATGGACACGCTTGGTGATTTCCCGCAAGATCTAGACTTCAACAACTGTTTTGTTTTTAAAATTAAAACTTGACATGGTTGGCATGAATGGGTAATTCATGCTATTGTGGTGGCTATTGGGTTAGCCACTTCCAGGACTGTTTTACTGTTGTTGATACTTGATTACTACTGTTTTTATCAAATAAAATCTGATTGCAAAATTGCCTTTGATCTATTACATTATTGCAAATAAAACTTGCTTTATGCTTAAAAATTTGAGTCCTAGCCTCGCCCACTTAAATAAGCTTGCATGTAGTTATTGTTTAGATCTGTTATCATTCTTATATATCTTAAGTAGTACATTCAAAGTACTCACCCAGCTTTTGCTGGGCTGCTTTTGTTTGCAGAGGAAGAAGGTGAGCCCCAAGGGCCTCACTTTTGTGAGTTGTGCTGTGGATTCGACGACTAGCTTGGCGGTCCGGTCGGTTGCCTTGTGGGTTAAAGGCACACTGATTGGCTCTTTGTTGTAGCCATCTTATGGCACTTTTGCTTCCGCTGTTTAATTATTGTTGTCTCTTTTATTGTTGGTCAGTTGGCCTCTCTTTTGTAATAACTATCCTTTATTAATGTCATTCCTGTTCTGTTTTGCTTCGGTTCTATGTGAATGAATGGAATTGATGCATGAACTTTGTAAGGAGGTGTGTATCGTGATTTGAAGTATACATGTCTCGAGTCTCTGATTATCTGCTTTGTGATGCTAGGGCCAAGCGGTTGGTTACATTATGTTTGATAAACCGGGTCTCACAAGACAAAACTAAGCATCTTCACGACCATTTGAAGGTATGCCCATATAGGAAGAGCAAAATGACAGCAAACAAGAAGTCATTTTCTCATTCTTCTTTGAGGCTTAGTTCTAAAGAGCAAGGAAAAATGTCAGTGGAGAACTACACATTTGATAAAGATGTTGCTTGAAAGGAGCTTGCGGCCATGATGGTGTTGCATGAGTACCCCTTATGCATTGTTGACCATGTTGGTTTTCAAAGATTTGTTAGCGCGCTTCAGTCCCTATTCAAGATGGTGTCAAGAAACACTATTAGGTATGAAATGTTTAAATTATTATTTGTCAATTGTGATTTCACAATTTGCTATGTATTCCAATGCCTGATTGTCATTTATCAATCGCTAGGAAGGACATTGTTGACCAATACAAAGAAGAAAGGAAGAAGGCTATTGAGTACATGTTGGGAAAATGATCAAGAGTTGCTATCACTAGTGATATGTGGACATCTGACAACCAAAAGAATGGATACATGACTATCCCTGCCCATTTTATCGATGACTTATGGAAGCTTAGGAGTATTTTCATGAGGTAATTTCTTGTTGTTATAGTGTTGTCCAACTTTCATTCTTATTGTTCCAACT
The DNA here is from genome assembly GCA_036346395.1 of Hsuehochloa calcarea. NCBI lineage: Eukaryota > Viridiplantae > Streptophyta > Magnoliopsida > Poales > Poaceae > Hsuehochloa > Hsuehochloa calcarea. The sequence goes on along the minus strand of CM070594.1, from coordinate 70,757,469 downwards.
TTTACACTTTCTGTAGGTTCATTTATGTGCCAGCTCCACATACTGTAGAATTTATTACTGATGAACTTACTGAATCCTTGGTTGCTTGGAATCTTGATGAGAGGCTATCTACTGTGACTCTTGACAATTGCTCTACAAATGACAAGATAATTGATTTGTTAGTGAATAAGATTGGGTCAGGTAAGCTTACTGTGAAAGGTATGATACTTCACATGCGTTGTTGTGCACACATTCTCAACTTGATTGTGAAGGATGGCTTGGAAGTGATGCATGCTGCAGTTGAACACATTCGTGATAGTGTAGTTTTTTGGACTACCACACCAAAGAGAGTGGAGAAATTTGAGGAAATTGCTAAGATTGTGAAAGTTAAAATAACAAAAAAGTTAGCTCTTGACTGCTGACGAGGATCTAATAATCCTCATTTTTATCTTTTATCTATAATTCTTATTATGGGTAAATATGATGTCACACAGTCCCCAGAGGTACCCCTTATCTAAAAGGGAGAAGTCCAATGAGTGGTTGTAAGTCTTGCTACAACTATATCATGGTCGTAAGTCCTTCTACGACCACTACATAGTCGTAAGTCCTTCTACGACTACTACCTAGTCGTAAGTCCTTCTTTGATCGCTACCGGTCGTAAGTTCTTCTACGACCGGGTAAACTACGACCACCTTATAATCAAACCTACAAAGTAGTGGGTCCAATTGATTAAGGAATCGAGCGATGCGCACGCACTATTATTCCGCTTATTAATGGTGCGTAATTACCCCATTATCTACGGAAGATAATTGCGGACGGCGTGAAGAAGCGAGGCGCCGGTAATTCTCGCCATCATGCGCGATTCATTGAATTAATCAGGCGCATTTCCCGCAGGGCAAAACGGCTACTTCTTCACGACTATATAAGGGCATCGATCAGAGAGATGAGGAAAAAACAAGAGCCAGTCAAGTAGGAACACAAGCGCTATTCTCTGTAATAGTCTTAGTCTTTTACTTGATCATCAAGAATACCATACACACAGGATTAGGGTTATTATTCTCTCCGGAGAAGGCCTGAACCTGTCTAAACATCCCGTGTCAATCCACTCTGCGTGATCTTATCTCTAGGAGACCCCCCGAATCAAACAATCTTTACGTAAGATCGGTTCTAATACACCGACAGTTGGCGCCGACCGTGGGGATCTTAGGTAATCTCTTGTCAACATACTCTCTTTTTCCAATCTCATGCAATCATGGCGGAGAATGGAGCGAGGAGCTGGTTTGACTTGGCGTTACGCAGACGTCGATATGGATGCGGTTTCGACTATGAACCGAGTGATGCATCCGCTGATGGTGATGTTGCCTTCGGAGATTATTCTCCAGGAAACCATCCCATTAATAGAGTTGAGGAGGGATCCTTATCCCCCACAACAATACGTCCAACAGAGGAGCCATTTCCCTCAAAGGACAAGGGTCAATCCGACCAGGACCGCCCCCAGGAGGACTCACAACGCGACGAGAGTTTTTTCTCCAAGTGTTCAAGTCCCCTTAAGACGGTCCGACTTGGTAAGTCAAGTTCGGGAGCCACCATTCCAGACTCCACAAAGCATCTAGTGATTCTCTCTCTCGGGTAACTCCGAGAGGGTGGGATCAAGCATGCTTTTCTCAAATTCGGCCGTCTCCCGCAGATCTCATTTGCGAGCGGAGGCGATTATAACCCGAGTTCCCCTACGGAGGATTACTCCAAGTCGCCAGATGGTGTCCCTCGAGCACTCCTCAAGCGGGAGGCCTCGGCGCAAGTGAGAATCATCAACGGAGGTCTTCGTCCTTCCCCAAATCGAGGTCAACCTCATGGAGGCCGAGATAAGGACACTCCCGAAGATCACACTGCGCCCCTCGTGGTAATGGCAAGGGCACCACCGTTGGAGAGAGGACCAACACTACGATGAGCGAGGGAAATCCTCGACATTCTCGCACTCCACTAAGAAGGCCTCAAAACCCGATGAGGAGGATTTTGATGTCGTCGAAGAAAGAAAATTGCGATCGGAAGAACTTGCTGGCGCATTCAACATCGATCGGAGGAGGTACAAGAACTCCGAACATCAGCGACTTGCTCGAGAATCCCGTCAAGAGCTTGCTCGAGCGCCAGTGGTACGATCTCTTTTTGAAGAGATTACGCAAAGACTTCGAATGTGATGACAAGGATCGAGGTACCTCATCGACAACACTCGGTAGTCGTAGTAATCGACTTCCTCGCCTACGATCAATCGAATATTTTCTCGTAGGAATCGACACGACCACAAGTCGAATCGATTCCCTATTTGAGAAATACCTTTCGATCGGTGAAGATCAAGAAGCCCCTCGAAGAGGTGATCATTCACCACTTCGACAAAGAAATTCTAACGAGTGGAATACGAGGAGTATTCTCCTCGAGAAGGCGAGGCCTACGAGCGTAACTGTCACCACAGGGTATCGTCGTATACGATCACTGGTGACATTAACCCTTCTTTTCTACAAAGAAGGCGTCAAGAAGTGATTACTGGATCGGGCATTTTCGCCGACCTTGGCGATTCCGCCACCTCATTTTCGACCGGTGAACATGGAGAAATTTGATGGATCTCAAAATCCCATCGAATTTCTTCAGATCTATACAACAGCTGTCCGAGCAGCAGGAGGAGGAGAGCATGTAATGGCGAATTACCTTCCGATCGTGCTCGAAGGATCCGCCGATCGTGGTTATTAAACCAACCACTCGAGTCGATCTACTCTTAGCAACACCTCTGTGATCTTCTGGTAATTTCCAAGGCACATACAACATACGGAAAGAAAGACGACTTGCCGGATAAAAGAACAACAACGAAACTTTGCGTCAATTCATCAAGCGCTTTAGTCGGGTTCGTAACTCAATTCCGAAATTTCGATTCCTCTGTGATCGTGGCTTTTAAGCAAGGAGTCCGCGATGAAGAATAACGGAGGACATTGCTCTGAATCCTCCCAACATTTGGTTCGAACTCTTGAGATGGCCGATCGATATGCAATTGCTTACGAGGCGCCGAGTGGAACAACACTATCGATCGAGAAACATATACTCCTCGAGAGCGGGTGAAGTTGGTAAGGATAAAAAGCAAAAAGTCCAAGAAGAAAATAAAAATCAAAACCACAAGCCGCTGGTTCCAAGGAGGTTCTAGCCGTGAAAGATGGAGAGCCCCAAACCACCAAGTCGCACTCGATCAAGGCAAAGGTAAGCGCCCGATCGTAGGAGCGACAAACCAAGGTGGTGCCCTTTTCACAAAGGAAGGACATGACCTCCGAGAATCGCCGAGTTTTCCAAAGAAAGCTCGAGGACTACTACAACGGGTAAAGCACCACTCTCTACTCTCGGGTGTAGGACATACGAGTGGCCAAAAGTCGTCGGATGATGAGGAGATGCTGCTCCAAGATCCGCAACATACCGTTGAGCACATCTACGGAGGATCATCGACATACGACTCCAAACGACAACTTAAAGGCACGGACGAGAGGTAAATTCTCTACATACTCCTCTCGTCAATAAATTACCAAGTGGTCGGAAGTTACCATCTCTTTTGAGAAAGATGATCGTCCGATCACTACGAGTCGATCAGTCGATATCCGATTGTGGTCGAACCCACCATCAACAACCGTCGGGTCAATCGAGTGTTGGTTGATGGTGGCGATTCTTTAAACATATTATTTACTAATGCCCCGGACGAGATGCAAGTACCCAGACAAAGGTAAGGCGATGACGATACTCCTTTCATGGAATTATGCAGGGGTCTTGACCAAACCTATTGGCCAAGTTTCTCTTCCTTTAACATTTGGCTCACCAAGTAATTTCAGGACAGAGAAAGTCTCCTTTGATGTGGTCGATTTCGATACGGCATATAACGCCATACTCGGACGACCAACTTTGGCAAAATTCTTAATGGCTACTCATTACGGGTATCAATGTCTTAAGATGCCAGGTCCCAAAGGAGTGATCACCATTCAGTGTGACAAAAAGATGGCGTATAGCTGCGACCGTCGATCCTCGAGATGGTTGGTCAAATACCAACTCGAGATGAAAGTCACCCGACTAGCAAGTCGAAGTCTAAAGTTGCACCAAAGCCGAACGACCAAGTCAAAGAGGTTCCTCTGGACGCAGAAGAACCCTCGAAGACTGTTCGCATCGGGGAGACTTCCGACCCCAAATAGGAAGACGCCCTCATTACCTTCCTCCGAGCTAACGCAGATGTCTTTGCGTGGCAAGCATCCGACATGCCCGAGTCCCTGTGGAGGTGATCGAGCACGAGGCTAGCTTTACTACCGATAAAGTACTGTAAAACAAAAATTACGGAGATTTGCCCCGATCGACGAGATGCTATTAAATCGAGTTGGATAAGCTACTTAAAGCGGGCTTTATAAGAGAAGTCAACCACCCCAGTGGTTGGCTAACCTCGTAATGGTCAAAAGTCAAGCGGCAAATGGCGTATGTGCGTGGACTTTCTTGATCTTAATAAAGCTTGTCCAAAAGATGATTTCCCTTTACCTCGTATCGATCATTTGGTTGATTCAAGCTGCGCAGTTGTGAGATATTAAGTTTTTAGATGCATATTCGATACCACGGATCAATATGTGTTTAAGCGATGAAGAAAAGACCGCATTCATTACTCCATTTGGTACCTTTTGCTATGTCAAAATGCCATTTGGTCTAAAGAATGCCGGTGCTTCTTTTCAACGCTTAATGCAATCGACTTTTTCATCTCAATTAGGCCGGAATTTGGAAGCCTATGTTGATGATCTAGTCGTAAAAAGCATTAAGAGACTTAATCATATCACCGACCTACAAGAAACATTCGACAACCTCAGAAAGCACCGCTTAAAACTCAATCCAGAGAAGTGTGTGTTTGGAATTTCTTCAGAAAATTGCTTGGATTCCTAGTATCCGAACGAGGAATCAAGCAAATCTCGAAAAATAAAAGCCATCCTCGGATGCGTCCTCCAAACACAAAAAGGAAGTCCAAAACTCTTTGGGTGCATGGCGCTTTAAGTCGCTTCATCGCACGACTAGGAGAAAAAGACTACCTTTCTTTAAACTTCTCAGGAGACATGAAGGTTTTGAGTGGTCGAACGAGGCAAACGTTGCCTTTGAGGATGTCAAGAGGTATCTTTCGAGTGCTCCTGTTCTGGTTTCTCCAAAGCCAGAAGAGACGCTCTTAATTTACCTAGCTGCCACGCCACAGCAAAGAAGCGCGAGACTAGTCGTAGAACGTGAAAACGCATAACGACCGGTTTACTACGCCGGCGAAGTTTTACACGCCTAAGGAGCGTTACCCTCAGTCCAAAACTTCTATATGCCCTCCTCATGTCTTCGAGGAAATCTGCGGCATTATTTTCAGCGCACAAAATAGTCTGTGCTGTCGAGTTTCCTTTGGAGTCGATATCCGATTAGGAATGAACCCACCATCAACAACCGCGGGTCAATCGAGTGTTGGTTGATGGTGGCGCTCTTAAACATATTATTTACTAATGCCCCGGACGAGATGCAAGTACCCCAGATAAAGGTAAGGCCAGACGATACTCCTTTCATGGAATTGTACCGGTCTTCACCAAACCTATTGGCCAAGTTTCTTCCTTTAACATTTGGCTCACCAAGTAATTTCGTGACGTAGAAAGTCTCCTTTGATGTGGTCGATTTCGACACAAGATATAACGCCATACTCTGACGACCAACTTTGGCAAAATTCTTAATGGCTACTCATTACGTATCAATGTCTTAAGATGCCAGTCCCAAAGGAGTGATCACCATTCAATTGTGACAAAAGATGGCGATAAATTGCGACCGTCGATCCTCGAGATGGTTGGTCAAATACCAACTCGAGATGAAAGTCACCTTCGACTAGCAAGTCAAGTCTAAAGTCGCACCAAAGCCGAACGACTAAGTCAAAGAGGTTCCTCCGACGCAGAAGAACCTCAAGATCTGCTCGACGGGAGACTTCCGACCCCAAATAGGAAGACGCCTCATTACCTTCCTCCGAGCTAACGCAGATGTCTTTGCGTGGCAAGCATCCGACATGCCCGAGTCCCTGTGGAGGTGATCGAGCACGTGCTAGCTTTACTACCGATAAAGTACCAGAAACAAAAATTACGGAGATTTGCCCTCGATCGACGAGATGCTATTAAATCGAGTTGGATAAGCTACTTAAAGCGTGCTTTATAAGAGAAGTCAACAACCACAGAGTGGTTGGCTAACCCCGTAATGGTCAAAAAGTCAAACGGCAAATGGCGATGTGCGTGGACTTTACCGATCTTAATAAAGCTTGTCCAAAAGATGATTTCCCTTTACCTCGTGACGATCACCGTTGATTCAATCGCAGTTGTGAGATATTAAGTTTTTTAGATGCATATTCTGGATACCACCAGATCAATATGTGTTTAAACGATGAAGAAAAGACCGCATTCATTACTCCATTTGGTACCTTTTGCTATGTCAAAATGCCATTTGGTCTAAAGAATGCCGGTGCTTCTTTTCAACGCTTAATGCAATCGACTTTTTCATCTCAATTAGGCCGAATTTGGAAGCCTATGTTGATGATCTAGTCGAAAAGCATTAAGAGACTTAATCATATCACCGACCTACAAGAAACATTCGACAACCTCGTAAAGCACCGCTTAAAACTCAATCCGAGAAGTGTGTGTTTGGAATTTCTTCAGAAAATTGCTTGGATTCCTAGTATCCGAACGAGGAATCAAGCAAACTCGAAAAATAAAAGCCATCCTCCGATGCGCCCTCCAAACACAAAAAGGAAGTCCAAAACTCACTGGGTGCATGGCGGCTTTAAGTCGCTTCATCGCACGACTAGGAGAAAAAGACTACCTTTCTTTAAACTTCTCAGAGACATGAAGGTTTTGAGTGGTCGAACGAGGCAAACGTTGCCTTTGAGGATGTCAAGAGGTATCTTTCGAGTGCTCTGCTCGTTTCTCCAAAGCTAGAAGAGACGCCTAATTTACCTAGCCGCCACGCCACAGCAAGAAGCGCAGATTAGTCGAGAACGTGAAAACGCATAACGACCGGTTTACTACGCCAAAGTTTTACACGGCCTAAGGAGCGCTACCTCAGTCCAAAACTTCTATATGCCCTCCTCATGTCTTCGAGGAAATCGGCATTATTTTCAGCGCACAAAATAGTCTGTGCTGCCCGAGTTTCCTTTGGGAGCAATCCTCCATAATAAGGAAACAATGGACGATGGCAAAATGGTCACGAACTTGGGGAGTTCGACCTCCATTTCGTGTCCCGAACGGCCATAAAATCCCGTGATCTTGGCGCACTTTGTCGCCGAATGGACAAACTCGAACTCGCTCAGATCCCCAAAGACGATTCCCACGACCACTGGATGATGTACTTTGACGGGTCACTTACTTTAAGTGGCTCTGGGTCGGGTGGTCTCCGTATCTCCTAACGGAGAAACCTTAAAGTATGCCATACAATTAAACTTTCAGCTACTAACAATGTAGCAGAGTACGAAGGTTTGCTAGTCGGCATACGAGTCGCGAAGCACTCTCGATTCGTCGACTACTCGTGAGAGGAGACTCTCAACTAGTCGTGAATCAAATCGAAAGAGTACCAATGCTCTAGCTCAACAATGGCTCGGACTTATCGGTAACGTAAGCTAGAAAAATATTTTTAGGTTTCGAGGTACAATTTATCCTCGAAGGATAATTTCCTCGCACTCAACCGCTCGGATGGCTTCTTCCCGATCCACGCACTAAAAGGAGTTTTCTTGAGCAACTCCAAAACCGCCTCTCGGTCGAAGAACCGTAAACACCTCCTCTTGAGATGGCCTCATTAGATTACGAGGATACCGGATGATTCCCATCTACGAGTATCTTTACAAGGGTTCCAGACCAAGATGATCTTGAGGCGATCGATTATCCCGAAAAGCCAAAATGTATACTTTGGTTGAAGGAGTCCTCTATAAACGAGGAACCCAAGGAATACTCATGCGATGCATTCCGCAAAACGAAGGAATAACACTCCTTCACGATATACACAATGGCATCTGTGGGACGATGCCTCCTATGTAACATTGGTTGGTAAAGCCTTCGACAAGGTTTTTATCGCCTACACTCTGCACGATGCTATGGAGGTGGTTAAAAGTGTGTCCAGTACAATTCCATGGTAGATGATACACCAACCACTCAAGCATTACAAACAATACCTCTTTCTTGGCCTTTTGCACTGGGGCTTGATATCCTAGGACCGCTTCCCAAAGCTCCGTGGAGGTTTCAATTCCTTTTGTGGCTATTGACACGCTCACAAAATGGATCAAGTTGAACTCAGAATCGATAACAACTAAGCAAAGAAAAGGTTCATGATGAGAAGCGAATTAGTCGATTTGGAGTTCCAGTCTGATAATTACGCATAATGGTAAACACCGCAAGTGCAAAATTTCGTGAATTTTGCGACGAGTTGGGTACCAAGTTATGCTATGCTTCATTGCACATCCCCAAAGCAATGGGGCTACGAACGCAAACGCCAAATAATGCGAGGAATTAAAACTCGAGTCTTCGACCACTTGTTAAGCGCTCGGGGCTTGGGTACAAGAATTACCTTCCATATTATGGGCGCTTCAGACGACCACCAATGAGCAACAGAGAAACACCATTTTTTCTAGTTTTTGGAGCCGGCCATGCTTCCTCCGAGCTAAAATTGCGGTCGACACGAGTTGAAACCTTCAACAACTCGGACGTAAACAACTTCGAGCAGATGACATTAACCTACTCAAGAGAGGAGAAACCTAGCCTTAATCCGCTCGCGGCCTACCAACAAGCCCGCGCAGATACTATAATCGTAAGGTCCAACCTCGCACCTTTGTCAGAGGTGATTTGGTATTGAGGCTCGCCATCCAAGTCTAATCGAATAAACTTTCCCTAAATGGGAAGGTCCTTACACAAATGGTCGAAGTAACTCGCCAGTGGTCTGACGACTAGCAATGGAAGATGGACAGTTCTCTCAAACTCTTGGAACATCGACCGCCACGCAAATTCTATGTGTGACCGGCTCAGCAATAAAAGTCCGTGTTCTTTCTACCTCTTTTGCCTTAATTTTTGAGTAGTGCTTTTTAATCTTTCGACTATGATATGAAAACACGCAGCTTTCTTTACACCGCGTAAAAGCGAGAAACGCTATCCGTCGAAACTTCTCCTCTCGCATGTGGCTCGCCCACTAGAAGGAATTTCCTAGCATCGACTGCTACTCACTTTTTCTCACAATACAAAGAGCTCTGGTTTTATCTAGTCATAATGTTATCAAAGCCAACTCTCTCAATCTTAGTCTATTTTTTCCAAGAATTCAAAAAATATTCTAAGTAGAGTGCACTTTCTTACATTTGTTCGACCACATTTGGTGTACTGATTTGTTTTAATCGGTCGAAGGAAGAGACACACCTAGTCAAGTCTTTCCTCTCGCATGTGGTCCCGCCCACTAGAAGGAAACTTCCTAGTGTCGCCGCCTCCTACTTTTGCTACCGAAAAGACTTATCAAGTCCACCAAAAAGGACGAACGAATGACTAAAGTACTTTTAGACGCTTGTTTAACTCAAGTTGTCGTTCTTGGTTTGATTAAACTAGTCTGAGATGGGAACATCACCTAGTCGAAGTCTTTCCTCTCTCAAGACGTGGTCCCGCCCACTAGAAGGAACTTCCTAGTGTCAAGTCGCTTCTACTCTTTTCGACCAAAGGCTTAACAACCACAACAAAAGCTATAAGTTAAATAAACCTCTCTTTGTTTTCGTAAACCCCATTTTTAAACACTATTTATTTAGATTGTCTAAACAATCTAAGCAAATAGTCGGGGCTAGGATAAAGTTATTAATTTGACTTCAATTCTTAGTCTTTCGCTCGCTTATTATCTTTGAGTTACTAACTACTCGACAAGATGATTTTCGTGAAATGAAGCGGATCATATATTACTCATTAACAAAAATTGTCCGCTTTACAAGGTAGTTACAAGATTACTCAAGGGGAGAGCCTAGTGCATTTCCTCCGCCACCTTTTACCAATCGATCAGATTTCCTCAATCGCACGACTTGCCTCTCGATTCAGACGGTCAAGTCGGCTTCAATTGGTTTAACATTAAGGCGGGGTCTTGAGCTTTAAGTTTCGCCAAAGCGTAACTTATCGCAGCTTCGATCGCTTCCCTTATTGATTCAAATTTTGATTAGTCTTCGTGAGTGGTCACCATTTCTTGCAATTTTCCGACTTGTTCCCAATGGTACTTATGTGAGCAACTATGGTATCTTCTCGAGGAGTTTTTCCTCGTAATGTAGCTCACTAAGCACATTGTTCAGAGAGTGATGTCGCCTTGAAGACTAGTCTTCATCGACTCCATCTCTGTTGGGTACAAGTCGAAGCCTCACGAAGCTTCTTGTTTTCGACCACTTGTTCTGAAAAGAATAATATCGGTCAAACAAAAATATACTTCTAGAGGAAGATAACACAAAGATAATTATAGGTAAAAGCTTTTTCTTACCTACTAATTGAGAATCCAATTTCTTGACCTCTTCTCGATGGGAAGCAACGGTTTCAAAGATGCTTTTGCCCCCATGCTTTGATGTCCTCTCAGATTCATCTTAGCAATGCGGACGGACTCATTGCAAATTAAGGTCTTTGCTTGGATTTCAGCCTCAAGGCTTCTCAATTGGGCAGCAATTTCTGAACAAGAAATTGTCATTAGAAAAAGAAGAATCACTAATTTATCGTAAGTTTTTTCTACGACTAGTACCAAGTCGTAAGTTTTTCTACGATTTTTTCTTGATTGTAAGATATTCTACAATCACCATTAGTCGTAAGTATCTTCTACGACTATAAAGTCCTAAAGAGAGAATCGATTTGATTACCTTTAGGCGCTCTATCCTTTCATCTGCGGACAAAACCGCAATGACTTGAGGAACCGCCTCTGATCGGCGGGGACTTCTCACGATGAGTCCGACTGAGTCAACCTCACTGTGAAAGATCCTGTAAACAGATAAAAATATTAGACAAGGTTGAGAAAGACCAAACGGAGAGTTAAGTCGACAATTGCTTACCCTCCTCGTAGTCTCTCGTGGGGTCTCTCTCCCGAGTACCTCCACATAGGAGATGCTCGCTTTTCAGAGGACTAATTCGGCGTGTGATGAAATCTTTCACCACATGCCATCCGGCCACCCTTCTTCCTTCAAGTCCTTAATGGCTTGAATATAAGGGCTAATCCGTTGATATCTTCAGGGGTTGAGTCCCATGAAGATTTCTTTTCCGCAGACCTTCCCCACGAAAGAAAGGTCAGTCTTCGAGGTGACCTTCCAAAGTAGAACCACCTCTTCCTCCAGCTCGGCCACGAAGACCGGGTGAAACTCTGAATGTACTCCTTCGACTTCGAGTCGTGGAGCTTCAGACCGCAGCTTCCGGCGATTCCGGTTTGTCGAGCCATCCCATAATAATATTGGAACAACTCGAGATCCGCGGAATCCCTGTGTACGCCGCATGCATATACGAACACACTCAACATGGTAATGGAATTGGGACCTAAGTTCACCGGGCCCACCCCAAAGTGTTCGAGTACTATCAGAAGAAAGGGGTGGCGAGCAATCAAGGCCGCACTCACAATACGCTTGGAAGACAGGATTTGCCCATTTTCCCCGATGGCGCAAGGTCGCCTAATAGCCTAATCCACTTCACCAGAGCCTTCTCTGGAATCTTCCCGGCATCGACCAAGATCTTGATCTTAGCGCATCCATCTCCGATTCCTCCCATTCGAAACTCTCTTGGCCATTTCGCCGTAAGCAAGAAGTTTTTGATTGGGTTGACGGCGAGAAGATGAAACCTAGTCGAAGACGGAGAAAGCAAGAGCTCAAGAAAAATGAGTGATTTGGGGAAGAGTAAAATCCAAGTCTACCTCCCTGGTAAGTTTTTATAATCAAGACGATCTCCGCCGCCTCGGAACCGTCCCGCTATAGGTCTATGATAGATGGTTGTACCGCCGAACCGCTTCATCGGACAAGTCTATGAGAGACGGTTGCAATTCTCCGGATGGTCCGCTCGAGAAAAAGTAGGTACGTATTATCACCTCCAAGCAAAATTACATTCTTGACCAAGTCTTTCTAGTCGGCGAAGTATCAATCGGAAGAGCTTTTTCTCCGATTCCCTACCACGACCATCGACGGTCATAGGGGTTTTTATGACTTTTTAATAGTCGTAAGCAACCTTCCTGATAAAGCAAATTCCTGGTCAAAGCAACACTCAAATGTCGAAGAGTTTTTCCTTCGACTATCGTTCTACGACATTCTCATGGTCGTAAGTCCATTTACGAAACCTTTATCAAGTAAGTTACTTTCACTTGAAGCTGGGGGGCTAGATGACGAGGATCTAATAATCCTCATTTTTATCTTTTATCTATAATTCTTATTATGGGTAAATATGATGTCACACAGTCCCCAGAGGTACCCCTTATCTAAAAGGGAGAAGTCCAATGAGTGGTTGTAAGTCTTGCTACAACTATATCATGGTCGTAAGTCCTTCTACGACCACTACATAGTCGTAAGTCCTTCTACGACTACTACCTAGTCGTAAGTCCTTCTACGACTGCTACCTGGTCGTAAGTTCTTTTACGACCAGGTAAACTACGACCACCTTATAATCAAACCTACAAAGTGAGTGGGTCCAATTGATTAAGGAATCAACGGCTCGCACGCACTATTATTCCGCTTATTAATGGTGCGTAATTACCCCATTATCTCTGGAAGATAATTGCCAGACGGCGTGAAGAAGCAAAGGCGCCGGTAATTACTGCCATCATGCGCCTGCATCGAATTAATCAGCGCATTTCCGCAGGCAAACGGCTACTTCTTCACGACTATATAAGGGCATCGATCAGAGAGATGAGGAAAAAACAAGAGCCAGTCAAGTAGGAACACAAGCGCTATTCTCTGTAATAGTCTTAGTCTTTTACTTGATCATCAAGAATACCATACACACAGGATTAGGGTTATTATTCTCTCCGGAGAAGGCCTGAACCTGTCTAAACATCCCGTGTCAATCCACTCTGCGTGATCTTATCTCTAGGAGACCCCCCGAATCAAACAATCTTTACGTAAGATCGGTTCTAATACACCGACAACTGCAAAACTAGATGGAACTCTACCTTCACTATGCTTAGTGTTGTTTTACCCTATAAGTCTGTTTTTTATCATGCGAAGCATGTTGAGAAACAATATACTTGTGCTCCTAGTGATGCAGAATGATCATTTGTTGCTGACGTTGTTGAGAGGCTGCGGTTGTTCATTGATATCATTGAAATATTTTCTGGAACTCGATATGTTAGTGCTAATATTTACTTCCCCAAAATTTGTGAATATAAAATGCAAATGAGGCAGTGGTCAACTTGTGGCAACCTAACTATAGAAAATATGACAGTTAGCATGAATAAAAAGATTGATAAGTATTGGCCTGACATTCAAGGACTAATGAGCATAGCTACACTCCTTGATCCTCGATTTAAGTCTGAAATGTTGCTGCTTTGCTATGAAATGCTACTTGGTATTAGTACTAAAGAGTGTGAGAGCCATGTTCAACAAGTCACTACCTCATTATGTAATTTGATGGATGAATACTGAGTAGCTAATGAGGAAAATAATACGGAATCATTAGTTCCACTATCTGCAATTGAAGCTCCAGGTGTTATGTCAATCTTTAATGCACGTGTTGCTAAGAAAAGGCAAGAATCTCTTAGGCGTAAATCCGAGTTAGATGGTGACTTGGAGGATGACTATGTTCCAAATACAACAGAAAATTTTGATGTATTGGATTAGTGGAAGGTTGCTGGGACACGCTATCCTACTTTAAGGATGGTAGCATGGGACATCTTTGCTATTCCAGTAAGCACAGTTTCTTTAGAGTCTGCTTTTAGCACAAGTAGGAGAATTCTTAGCGAGCATCGCAACCGCCTCACTTTTGACACGTTGGATGCATTAATGTGCTCACAAGATTGGCTCCGAAACAAATGTAAAGGTATGTATATAGCAGAGTTCATACTTATATTGTCAATTGTCAACAAAAGAAAATAATAGTTACATTTTGTATCTTACAGATGATGAAAAGGGAGCACCTTCTAGCTTTTGGACTTGCCTTCAGGACATTCAAGAAGGGCTGCAGGTGGAGTACTTAGAAAATAAATAGCAATTTCAAGTAATGTGTTTACATTTCGAATGCTTAACTATTTTCTATCTTGGATAGGAGATGACACTGTGAGTTGTTCCTTCTACAATGGTCAAGTGCTCAAGTGGAAATGTGGAATTCCTTCTACGACGCGGGCGGTCCAGGCGAGGGCATCAGCGTGATTGGAGCAGCAGTCGGCTGGTGCAAGCCGACAACGACAGAGCTCGGTGCTGTAGCAGTGGCCCGGTAGTGGAGAGGCGGCGGCTCAGCCGGATCTGGCTAGCCAGAAGAAGAGGGAAGAGAGGAGCCGGAGAGAGAGATGAATGAGGAGGAGCCGGAAGAAGAAGAAAGAATGGGGAGAGGAGAGAAGAAAGAGATAAAGGGGAAGAGTTGCTGTCGGCTGGAGAAAAGAAAGGGGAGAAAAAGGAAAGAGGGAAAATAAAGTATGGAAAGGAGAACAAAGATAAAGGAAGAAAAGAAAAAAGGAAAATGAAAGAAAAGAAAATGGAGAAGGAAGGAAAGAAAACCTTGTTCACCCAACCAAACACCATCTTCAACCATCCAAGATCATCCTATTCATGCAACCAAACATAACCTTGTATCATCCTATCCCACCAACCAAATATCAAACTTGTATCATCTCATTCAGGATCATTCCATCCATCATGTACCATCCCATCTAGGGATGACAACGGGGCCATTCCTTGACAGGGAGTGATGGAACATCCTCGTCCCCGAGAGAAGGAAAAATCCTTATTCCCGTCCTCGGGTGCTATTCTCCCCCGTTCCCTGCCCCCATCGGGTTATCAGGGCCCCACGGGGACCCAAACCCAATAATTGGATCCCCAACCTCTCCTACAAAGACACACACACAGAGATGATAGAATCGGTGTTCCAAATAATTTAAATAGTGCTTATTAGTGTTCCAAATAAAGAATTCTAAAAATATTCTTTTGCTTCTTGTCTAACTGAGCACATAATCATGGACGGTGTCCCAACTCCCAAGCAAATAAGCAAGCAAACCCTTAAATATTTAAACAGTGCATAACTTGCAGGTTCCAAGCACAACACACACACACACACACCCCAAATAGAGACATACACAGTTACTCAGTTCATATGAGCCAATAGACATACCCACACACTAAACAGAGATTCAGACATAGACAGTACTTTAGCCTCCCATAGCACCACAAATCATTACACGCGTCATCGTCGCCTATGCGCTGGCGCCCGGGCTCCCCTCGCCGCCGCCGTGGGCTGCTCTCGGTTAGACTCCCCACGTCGTGGGCTGATCTCGGCCGGACGTGAGACGAGCACATGCGGGTGGACGAGCTCGTTCAACGTTTTTTTGCCATATCACGCGATGCAGCATATCGGTGGAATATTCCCGTTCGATGGATGAGTTCATCCGGGATGGTTTAATCCCATTCACCCATCCAAACACAGGGACAACCACAAAAGTTGGATGAGATCATCCCATACGCCGTCATCCATCCATCCAAACACACACTAAGATAATCGTGTGAGGGAGTTTGTTTCTAGGGATTTATGAGAGTGACGGATTTGCCCTTGAGGGTGACACTGACCGACGTCGATGATACTAGCGGATAGCTTGAGGGGATATGGCCACATGGGCTCACTAGTTTTTTGAAAGCGAAATTAACATATGTTGTGTGTTCAGGTTTTTTTTTGAGTTTTTGCTAAAATAGCACTGTTGGTACACAAAATAGCAAATCTAGCCCTCTTCATGCATTGAAGCCAAAAATGGCACCACAGAGCCGCCGTTACGCGATTCCTGGCCTCCTTCGCGCTCCGAGGGGGGAGCCGAAGCCCCTCTTCCGCGCCCCTGGGACCGGAGCCGCCTTATCCGTGCCCCTAGGGACCGAACCTCCTCCTCGCCATAGGGGCCTGGACCCCCTCTTGTCCGCACTGAGTCCGTTCATCCAGGGCACGGACACCTCCTAGCCCGGTCTCTGTGCCGCGCGCTTGTCCTACCATTGCCCCCCACGTCTCGGTAGTAGCGTGATGGAATCGGATTCCCCTGTGCCAGCGCCATGTCCCGTTATTGCACCCTCCACCCGCCCAGAACCATTCCATCCCATGGCTATAAAAGCCCAGACTGTCACTCTCAGATCTCAAACACTCGCAAGCCCAAGAGCAGAGAGACATAGAGGAGGGAGTGAAGGGAGATCGACATTTCGCAAGCCCGATTTGAGAGTGTTTAGAGCGGTGTTTAGCTACATTAGTAGAAAAATATCTTCATCAAGGCAAGATCATTGGGAAAAGGTATTTTCTATCATTAATAAGTTGTAATTAATTAGTCGTATTTAATTTAGTCATAATTAAATTAGTCATATTTAATTTAGTCTTAATTAATTTAGCTGTAATTAATTAGTTTAATTATTTTAGTCATAATTAATTATTCGTAATTAATTAGTTCAAATTCATTTGTTGTAATTAATTAGTCGTAGATAATTAATTGTAATTATTTAGTTGTAATAAATTAGTCATAATTAATTAGCCCTAATTAGTTTGTCATCATTTTATATTAACGGTAACAAGTTGAGGATCAACGGGGACGGGGATGGCCCTCCATCCCTTGTGCTTAGGGCAAGATGCATTACTGGGAGCTTGACCCTCGCTACATCCCACTCCTTCGGGACACATGCTTGTTGCCTTTTGTGAGTTTGCTGCACGTCAGCCGCTACTTCCCACTGGATGGGAGTTTCATGCTGGCACTTGTTGACAGATTGAGACCCGAGACGCACATATTTTACTTTCGGTGGGGAGAGATAACTATCACTCTCCAGGATGTGTCCTTCTTGATTAGTCTACCGATCATGGGAGCCGCATTTGTTCCACCCCATTCGTCGGGGGGATTGGAAGGCCCGCTAGGCACATTGGTTCGGTCAAGCTATCCCAAACAGGGCCCGTGGTGTCCCTTGGACATGGCTTAGGCATTTCAGTCGATGCCCAACGAATGCACTGGACGAGGTTGTTAGGACGCACCTTGTCGCCTACATATTATTTCTTTTTGGTTGGGCTTTGTTTCCCACCACACGGAGTGATTAGGTGTACCCTAGCTTCATCCACATCACCGAGTCTTTGGTTGACACTGCGCCTGGGTAGATGCCCCACTACAGCTTTAGATCAGTTGTCCTTCGCGCCACATATAGGGGGTTGTGTGACGCTTCGCAGTGTGGCACTAGTGGGAAATCGGTCCTTGTTGTCTGCTACGTGCTATTGCAGTTGTGGAGTTTGGAGCATTTCCCTGTTGGGTGGCCCACCTTCAGGATTGCAGTGCACCCGTACGCCGACTTCCACGACCCGATAGACAGGCCCACTATGGGCACCTGGTGGGCTACTAACAAGTTACATCGGGCCACAGATAGACCAACGAGGTACGACCCCATGTTCCACAACGAATTCGAGACGTTGCACAATGACAACATCATATGGTCTCCATGGAGCCCACAGTTCATGAATACGGTAGCGCCGCACGGTCTGTCCGTGTAATGCACACAGGACACTAGGTAATATGCGACGACCTACCACCTTATTTTTTCCCATATGGTGGAGCCTTAAGCGTCGCAGCATGTAATGCGACAGTTCGATCTTTACTAGGTTGTGCCCTGTCCCGACGGGAGATGCTCGAACGAGATGTCCACTTGTGAGTAATGTTTACAGTTACCACCTACATCCATTATTGCCCAGCCTCGATTACCTGCATTCGAGAATGATTTATGTGAGAAGAACGGATGTAGGCAGGGGCGACATTCTAAGAACTAGCAGGCAGTACATCAATAATGGACTATGGCTTGGGCAGAGACGACACACATTGAGGTTCTATAGGAGCAGCGGTCATTTTGGGACTTACGGTGACTACATCGAGTGGTACATATCATGGGCACGCACCAGACTCACTCGTGCTCCACCAGAGCGTGCTAAGCATGTTACACACCAGGACAAGCTTCAACAATTGTTCGATCGACACGGAGCTTCGCTGCATAACGACACTGTAAAACACTCACAACCTATGCTTGCTTTAAGGATGATATTTGTATTGTTAGTTACTGAACAACTCTTCTCTATCACTTCAGTTTGACTGGTCCAGCGGATCTCACGCGCATCTGGGTCCGCCATCTATAGCAGCGATCACACCATTTCGAGGCTTCTCGGGACACTCAAGTCCATCTACAAGGATAAAAAGCATATCATCAAGAACATGAGCTGCGGTCGGACAAGAGACGATGTGCTTCAGGCTGCTCACCGAGTGGACTGACCTAGCTCACCTCCTAGGTTGGCGTGGCTTAGTGTGACTGGAGACCGTCCTAGTGTTCCCCGTTGGTCACACGCACTACGGATCAAAGAGGAAAGTTATGTTCAATTTATGTCCTGATTTTTTATTCTGCCTTCCAGTGTGCTAACATCAAGCTATCTTCTACTCGTCCATTCGTCGGGATGCATCACTGATGCGCTCAATGTTCGCACAGCCTAGTCAGACTGACGGCCATCCTAGCGCTCCCCGTAGGTCATTCGAACTGTGGATCAAGGAGGTAAGTCATATTCAGCTTAGGTCTTGATTATTTATTTCGCCTTACGTTGCGCGGACATCATTCCATCTTGCAGCCATTAGTTGGGCATGAGGGTGACGATGAATCAACCAATGATGATACTGTCATCCCAGCTAGTGCCAGCGAGGACTACATGGTGCCAGGATTTGGACCGTACCACCCAGGGAGCCCCCTAGTCTACGCTCAGCAGAACCATGACCAATACGGAGTAACGTACCAAGGCTAGAGCTCTGCCACACCCAGGGTTGTTGGTACATCGTACGGTCAAGTCCAGAGCTCCTCTACACCGATGGCCATTCATACATCGTACCTGGGGGTGTGACTCTAGGGAGATTCCTTGATTCATTCATTACAGATATGCTTTCAGGTGGTAGCTAGTTTGGCATGACTCAGCTGGACAACAGTGATGTTGGACAAACTCATCTTGGCCAAAGTCAGCTTGCTGAAGCACATCCGCCCACTCAATGGTCTCCCTACGTTCTTCGAACATATATGTGCACTCCAAACTAGTTCATGTACCCCACGGAACATGCGCAACGCAAGACCAGGACGCGCACGGACGTAGATGCAGCAAGCAGAGAATGGCTCTGACGAGTGAGTCATATTGTAGCCCGTGTGTAATTACATTGAATACATTATGTGCGCTCCAGGATGATGTGCGCTAATGTTGTACCAAATTTGTATATATATTTTGCATAACATATTTGTATACATTATGTGTGTATTGTCACATGAAATCATGCACATTATTATCACATAAAATTATTGAAACAAATTTTTCGAATAAAATCACGGAATTTCATTCCAAAAATGTATCATCACATTTACCAAAATTTTCATTCCATTTATTTTTTCACATGAAATCACGGCGCAGCACAACCCCAGGGGGCAGTCAGTGCTCGTGGCACACGAACGCAGGAGGTCCGTGCCCCGGGCACGCGGAGGATGTGCTCCAGCCCCCTAGGGCGCGGACTCAGCCAGGTGTCACGTACTGGTGGCTCCGTGGTGCCATTTTTTTGGCTTTGATGCGTGAAGGGGGCTAGATTTGCTATTATGCATGCCAACAATGCTATTCTAGCCAAAAACTCAAAAAATGTACCATCTTGTATTCTTGCGTGGAAGGTTTTTATTGGTTACTTGTTAATTTCTTTTTATGTAAACTAGCAGGGTGGTTCACGCATTTACACAGCTATATTTATTTTAAAGTTTGTATAAATGATTGAGAATATATTTATGTATCTTGCAGGCTATTTAGAATTTTAAGATATCCAAAATATTGGAAATGGCAATAGAAGCGTGAAGGAAAAATACAACTCGGGGAATGTAATTCAAGTATGAGCTTCGATGAAATAAAATCACTTAGCATTATAAGTTGTTGGGGTTCTTACAAATGTAACAACTCTCTATGATGCATAGATCATGTAGTTGCATACTCATATTCTTACTTTATTAGTTATTTTTTGTCAAATTGTATTTATGCACATGTATTTACATTTAATCTCAAGCAATACATCGATTATGTGTGCAACAAATTATCTTGTCAGTTTTCATGGTATTATAGTACCTTGTTCACATATACACCGATGCAACATGGGCGACCTACCTTGGACTTATCTCCCTCACACGTCGGCTGCCCCCACCGAACCATGTGTCTTCTATCTATTCTCGTCGTCATAACTTTTTTCTTCAACCTCCAACAGCAAGCTCAAATCTTGATCAATCCCTCTCAGCTACTATCCCTTCCAATGCAATATTTTACCACATAGTTATCTTCTATTTCTCCCCAATTATTGTTTAATGCACACGCGACCGAATACACATGCAACCGTCGCCGATCTCTGTTGGGAACACCTGTCATGCTCTCTCCGGTAGCCCCGAGCCTATTCCCTATGGCTGCATTATCTCTACTCCAAGTTTTTTGCTCCTGTCCCTCTGTATGCAAGTGCTTTTATTCGTATGGATTTATACATGTATATATGCCTACATGATGTTATACATACTGGATGTCCTCTTCTCTCGTGTCGGTCGCTCTTCTTCTTCGACGTTTGCCAACTCAATGTTGTGGCTTCCTCACTTAGCACGACGACCTCCCATCTTCACTGATGCTAAAATGTCTAATTTAGTCATAGTCTAACGACATGGAGAATCTTCTTGCCATCGCCGGTGATGTCGTGCCCTCACCAGTGATGATACACTCCTAGCTATCTAATGACCCCATACCGTCCATAGCCATCTTCAATACAGAGCTTCATCTCCTCTCTTCTAGGGCTTTCTCATCCTTGAGCTTCTTTGGCCACTAATTTTGTAACACCCCAGCCCAACACTGAGTCTGGAATGCTACTAAACTACCCTAACAACTAATATACATCAACACATTATGAAATTTCAGCAAGCAAAATAATAATATAACTCGTCCACGGGTCACAATAAAACATGAATAAAAATTGATCAAGTATGAACAAATAAGCAAGGGAAACATTACCAGGCAAGCAATCCAAAACAACACCAAACTAATGAATCGGAAGCATTGAAACAAATAGACTAGTCCAAAATATTGACCTAAATTTTATTCAATGTCTAACAAGATCTAGAGTAATCCAGCAATAATGAATAAAAAAGTTCTCATGGTAAATAATCATGTGTCTGAAGTATAAAACTATCTCATGTGCTCTATTCGCTCTCAATCGTGGCGCCCTCGAAGTTCACCTAAAACAACGGAGAAGCAAGGGTGAGTCCATGACTCAGCAAATACATAAATATACAACGAATAATGATAAATCAACATAATTCAATAACTTCATTAACATCACATGTACTTCTATTAATATTCTCATGTTGTTCTCTTCACTTTGTTTTCACATCCATTCATCTCATATAAATGCAACTCTACTCTACATGTCCACATGCACTTTTTTCGTATATACCGGTATAGCGTGAGTGAATGCCCGCGACAACATTCACTCTCAAGCCCGCTCCTCCTCAAGGATCGGGGACTTCCTCCACTCCCGTGGATTTGTAATCAATCATGATAACCTGCTCCTATGCAAAGATGGTTATGAATGCAAAAATACAAAATTTCATCATATCCAATTTTCCTCATGATTGTCAACAAGATATAGCCATACCATTCCATTGCTTGCAATTAAATAAAAATAAAAGCGCAACAATAATTGTATTGAAAAGATAAAGAATCACAGTGATCAATCATTGATCATTGTCTACCATGCACTTGTCTTTACTAGTTGCCACGCACGGTTTGGCTAGCAGATGGCAACAAGCACGACGTATCTCCTACAATAAATACTCAAATTTCAATACAAGCTACAACATCATAAGAACAATCATCAATCAACATCGCTCCGGCACGTCTCCAAGTCTACCACGCTTCCCCAGTGCCGAACAGTTACCCTTTGCAGTTCTAGTACTAAAACGAGCGTAACGTTTGACTCAAAAGTCCGATCATGGAAAACTGCCCAGTTCTGGATTCTTCATAAAATTCCCCACATTTTCTTAGATTACCACGACTTCTAATTAAATCACCTAATCCTCCATTTTTAACCCAGAAGGCTGATATGTCCCCTCGATAGACAGTCGTACTAAACAATTCATAGCTTTTTGACCAGAAGTCCAAATGAGGCTCTCTTGGTCCCTCTGGAAAGCTTATCAAATTACCCACCTAAACCTAGCTGATGAGTTTTCCAGATTCGGCCATCATCTACTCTTACCAAACTGATTAACAAAACAAGTAATTTTCGTCATGGTTTCTAGACAGCGACACTAAATCGAACATAACTTTCAGTACACAAGGCCAAATTTTATGGTCTTTAGCTTTCTGGAAAGGTAACGAAACCTCTACAATAACCTAGTTGACAATATTTTTCTAATTCGGCCATCTTCTATGTCTAATAAGCATATGAAACTTTGTAACTATAATCTATCAGACAGAAAATACTGCAGTAGAAGAAAATTCATAATTTTTAATTGGTTTATCCAAAATTCGTGATTTTTACCAATATGAAAAGCTTAATAAATTTCTTACAGCAATCATGTTGGGTGAAACCCCTGAATCAGCCTTCAACTAAATCATAATTATTAAACAAAATGATTGCTAATATTCATCAGACTCTCTAAATAGCAGTATAGAAATCAACGTAATTTTTAGACCACAACTCTAGATTGGATGATATTTAAGCCTATGGAAAGCTGAGAACGAGACCTACAATTCTCTAAGAGACGAAATCCCCCAATTTGGACTCTATCTACACGAAACCTGACGAACAAACAGATTGCAAATCTATGAACCTACACGCTACAACTCCACAAAAATCTAATCGGTGAGAACTAAAAATCAAACTGGCCTCAACCAGTGGGGAGATCATCGTTACCCCTTGAAGACGTGGCCAAGGCTCGCTGAAGATCTCATGCGGGTTGCTCCTCCCTCTCTTCTTCTCCTCGCTTAACAGTCCACCAATGGGGGAAGCAGCGGCTCCTGGAGACGACGACGTGAGGAGGTGGAGCAGCAGGCACCCTCGGTTGGGGAGGGGTGGAGGCGCAGCACCAGGAAGAGGGAGGAGGAGACGGCGGCCTGGTGGGGAGGGGGGAGGAGGTGGCGGCTTGGGGGGAGGGGTGGAGGAGACGGCTAGGGTTTGGGGGGAGGCACCCCCCTTTTGGCTGGCCCCCCTTGGCTGGCTCCCCCCATTGGGCCTCCTAGGCTGCGGCCCAAGGCCCAGGTTGGCGGGGATTTGCGTAAATCCCACTTGAAACCTTTGAAATTTTTGTTTTTCTATTTAATATTTTCTCCTGATTTTTTTTTCTAATTGCCCGATTAAGATTTCGAGGTATTACAAACTTCTTCAACTACGCTGATGCCCACCACTTGTCATCGCGGCCCTTGGCTAATTCAATTCTGGACTTTCTCTTCAATTAATGGCTCAGCCGAGCAGCACAACATTGCCCATGTTGAACGGATAAGGTGAACAACACGATACTGTCCTCATCTTCATTATCGCCGCTTGGGCTCTTCGTTTCCATGTGTGTCAATGTCTTTTTGCAGGACACGTCGATGCCATTGCACTATTTCATGGTCTCTTCCTACACCATTTGTGTCATCCGCGTTATAACTTTTACTTTTATTCAAAATTTTAGAATTTTTATTGGAATTTGTATGCAAATAAAATTGCAAATTTTATATAATTTATTATGAATTTTAGTTACTTAGATATTTTACTTTGGAATTTGTTTGGAAATAAATTGTGAAATTTCTTTATTTTTATTCAGAATTTCATTTATTTTTTGTTTAATTCATATACAAATCTAATTGCTAATTGTTTTCTTTAATCTTTATTCCAAATTCCAGTTATTTAGGGATTTTACATTGGAATTTGTATCAAAATCAAATTGTAAATTTTATTCTATCTTGGATTCTGAATTTTTGTTATTTTTGGATGGATTTTGTATACAAATCTAATTGCAATTTTTTGTTTAATTTTTATTCTGAATTATAACTATTTAGAGATTTCACTTTGGAATTTGTATGAAAATCAAATTGCTATTTTTATTTTTATTCTAAATTTAGTTTTATTGTGGTTAACACAAACTCATTCTTTTAGTCTAGACCATTATAATCTGGACACACCGCGATCAACGGTGTAAATCTTTATCGTTTTCCTCCAACGTGGGATTTTTAGCCCTTGAGAGCGAACGTGGTGGCTTCTTTTGTCTCATCTGATGCTATTCGTGCTATCATCGTTATAATTTTTATTTGTATCCAATATTTCTGTTATTTTTTTTAGAGTTCGTATACAAATCCAATTGCTAAATTTATTTTTTTTGAATTTTAGTTATCTAGAGATTTTACTTTGGATTTCGTATGGAAATCAAATTGCACATTTTTTATTCTAAATTTAAGTTTTTTTTCTTGAAATTCGTATACAAGTCCAATTGCTATTTTTTCTTTAGTTTGTATTACAAATTACAGTTATTAAGGGATTTTACTTTGAAATTCGTGTTGAAATCAAATAGCTAAATTTTTTTTCAAAATTTTCAATTTTAGTTATTTTTGGTTGGATTTAGTATATAAATCTAATTGTTTAATTTTTATTCCGAATTATAATGATTTGAATTCGTATCGAAATTAAAATGCTAATTTAATTTAATTTTTTTTATGAATTTCAATTATTTTTTGTTGGATTTCTATACAAATGTAGTTGCTAGTATTGTTTATTTTTTTAATTTTGAATTATAATTATTTGAAGATTTTACTTAGAAATTCGTTTGTAAATCAAATTGTTTATTTTATTTTATTTTTTATACCAAATTTTAGTTTTATTGTACTTAACGATGACTCTTTTTTTTAAAATTTGGAATGTTATAATTCGTATAATGGTGTATATTTTTTTCTTTTTACAGATTAATATGGGAATTTCGAGCGAGACATGGTGAGTTTTTTTTTGCCTCTACTTTAAAGGTAATGTACTGCATAGGAGTAGATTTGCCTTAAAATTCGTGCATTTTAGCACCTGGGTTGACCGGTACTCAATTCTAGAACTTCAGTAGGCAGACGACAGCTGGTGATGGGATGGTGAGGCATTGGGCTTGTTGCTGCCGCGTGCCCATACACAAATCCAATAGAAGGCGTCAGCGATGCGGTGAAGCATGAACGAAGTAATGACAGAAGCAGACGCCAACGGGCAATGGTGGATCCAGTCAGGCAACAACGTCGAGGTGCGTGCAGTGGGAGTTGGGTTGCATCAGCATCAAAGGGGTACTTTTATCGTAGAGAATTTTTTTATATTTATTTATCGTTAGAAGTTGATCTGATTCTTAATGTGTTATTGAAAAAATATTATTCCCTTATTACCGTCCAATATCAACTTTCATCTCTTATTGTCAGTCCCCATCGTTAGCTGTCAAGTAGTGTGCGAAAAGACTATATTTTCCTTCTTTCTCTTGTTCTTTCTTCTTGCTCAGGCCATCAACTACTACTCTGGTTACTCCTCAGCTTCTTGTTCGATGTGTTCACTACTACGCCGCGATGGAGTCCGAGTGCGCCGCGTGGTTACATGAGGTAAGGGTGATGATTTGGCGCGGTGGTGCGGCCAGAGGACGATGGGGCGGTGCGGAACAGAGACAAACGAAATAGGGAGGTTAGTGCGCACGGCGACGGCGACGGCGACGGCGAGATGTGTTGACGGAACGACAGCTACAGGATGAGCACGACGCGGTGGATACCAGTGCTGAGGAGGTGGCCGGTTGCGGTCGGAGCAGAGCAAAAAATGACAGCGAGGCAGGAAAAGGGGAAAAGCTCACCGGTGCAAAATCCGACGCCCTTCGGCCAAATTAGCTAGTGTATGAGCACAAGGAGATCACGACAGCTCTTTGGGTGGCGATGGTGCGACCTGTGATGGCCTGTGGTGAGCTGGCGGCGGCGGCTTGCCATGGCGCCAGCGACAAGGTACGACTCTATGGTCGTGCAAGCAGATGCCCCAGGCGTGGCTCATCAGACAGCATCCTCTCAAGCAAATCAGCCCAATACGAAATGAATCAAATGGGTAGCATTAGGCTGCTGATAACTCATCATCGCAGGTACAAGTGCAAGTGCAAGAGAAGAAGCACTAGCTGCATGCATGGATGGATCACCTTCACCTGAGCGCCCATATCCTAAGCAAAGTAGTACTACCCGTGGACATAAGAATACAAGATAAATCAATCAAAATCAAAACCAATTAAGTTTTTTTAAAAAAAAAACCGAAGAGGGAAAAACTCAATCCAGCACTTGAAGGCATGGAATCTACAACTGGTGAGCACAGAAAACATTGTCTAGAGCTTCGGCGTGTGAATTCGATCGCCTGGCTCGGGCTAACAAACTTGCCGAGAGCATGCAAACCAGACTAGCTCATTCGTCGGCAGGCCGCCGACCAAACAAAGCATCCAGCAACCTCCCGACAGCCTCTTGGCGCAATCCAAACATACCCCTCTACCTAGTCCGGCGCTTCCGTTTTGGCAACTCTACGTGCGTGTAAAAAAGAAGCCAAAGGTTTCTGCTACATACATATTGGCTAGAAACTCACTAGCTTTGTGCTCTCTGAACTAGCATATATAGAATTGAACGGAACTCGTATACTTTTTTTGTTTCTTTGGATGTTGTGGTAGAACAAACATGATTGCTCATGTTTTGTCCTGAGCAGCTTTATTATAAAGGATTAGATCTTGATAAAAGTTGGCTCTAATGGCAAAGCCACAAATATACAGCCGTGCAGCGTGCAATTGATTCGGCGGGCCTAACTCTTTACTGTTGTGTTCTCTTCTGTCTTCAAACCGGAGGCCATAAATAAAGTCTGTCCATTCTCGAGATCGTGAACCAAGGGCATAATTAGCCTTCATGCCCCAACTAAAGTAACTCCTGACGGAGTACTGTTTTCTACTAGTAGTAGTCTAGTGGTAAATATTAGGATTAATTCTTTATTTATCACGGGAAGTTCGCCGGGTCCCTAAAACACCATCGTGAAACTGCTAATTTATTTATTGCCATCTCAACTTTCATCATATTTTGCCACCCTCGTCAACCAACCATGAGTTAACCATCAAATTATATGTGAAAAGACTTATTTACCCTTCTTGTTCATCCCTCCCCTCTCTCTTTCTCTCCTTGTCTCTCTCTCTCTCTCCACCGACGAGTGGTAGAGGCGACGGCGACACAACGAGGCCAACATGAGCACAACATATTCCTGGAATAGGGAACCCATTTTGTGGCGGCGCGTGGATGGGGAGGACTATGGAGGCCGGAACGGTTGGGGCGACATTCGGTGGCGGTGGAAGCGGTGTGGGCGGGGAGGGGAGGCTGGGTCGGCGCGATGGGAGCAGGAGTGGAGGGGCGGCGCGGGCGGGGAGACCGGGTGGCGCGGCGTGGGGAGGAGGCTGGGTCGGCAGCGGTGGGCAAGGGGAGATCAGGGCATGAAGAGGAAAAAGAAGAGTGAGGATGAAGATAGAAGGAAGAAGAGTAAGATGGACATTTCGACACTTTTTCGGTGGTTAATGGTGGACAGACGTAACGATATTAACGGGAGTAGCAAAACGGGATGAAAGTTAAGATCCAATGGTAATGAAGGGATGAACATTTTCACAATGTCATTTTAAGGATTCAGCCAACTTCCAATGGCAAATAAGGAATTAATTCATTACAATTCTAACATTTTGAATTCTACTGCTTATATTACCTGGTATAGTATAACTAAATCACAACTAATATGAATTATTGGATTAAAAAGAATGAACAACCTATATTAAATTAAATGTACTATAAAAAATAACTCTATTTATATTTATGGCTATCATCTCAGATCAACGACCCACTCCAGATACGAAACCTCCAAACTCCATAGGACTACTACAACACACGCAAAATGCAACTGGAATGTTTTGCGCGTAGCTTCTATCGATTAACTTAGCATTTTGTCTCTGTTGGTGTTATTCAGACCATACTACGGGCTGTTTGGTTTGGTAGTAAATTTGCCGCACTAAATTAGCTACCAATGTGTTGGCTAAGACTCGGCAAGAAAACGAATTAGGATGCTAAGAGAGAACAGAATCTTATAAAAATTTAGTAGTAAACCAAATGTTTACCAAATTTAATCAACGCTACCAAAATTTGGTAAGACAAGCATCGGCAAGAATTAGCAGCAAACGAAACTGCCCTATATCATACTTTGAAACGTAATAAGACAATGAAAAGGCCATGCTCAAAGCCTCTAAACATAACAAGACAATGCAAAGGTTGCATGCAGGGATCAAAGAACCGTCACCGGGCAATATCCCGTTCGGGGCCCGGTAACGGTTACCGGCCGGTTACCAGCTGGTAACCGGAAAAAAACGGCTAAAAACCGGGCAAAATTCTCAAACCAAAATTTGAATTCGAAATTCTCCTGACTGGTTACCGGGCGGTAACCGAAAAAATCGGTTGGAAAACTGGTAAAACCGGAAATAAAGGAAATTTAGTAATTAGCAATTGTAGAGTGTTTAATGAAGTAGCAATCATCCAGGAGTTTAATGAAGTAGCAATTGCAAAAAATAGAGATAACCTTGCTAGTTTGACTCTCTGGCGCAGCCCTCTCCCCCTAGGTACTCAGCAACATCTAAAATAATAAAAATATGAGTTAATGATAATGAATAATAACTTGACTAGCATACTAAAAATAATAATGGTAGCAATTCATACAAATACATTGTTGAGAAACGCGAAGGTTGTGCAATATACTCATTGTTATCAAATAGTACAAACCATTCATATTGTGCTAGGTAGGCTTTATATTGATCCCAAGTGTATATTTCATGGGCATGTTGTAGCCAATGATTATAAACTTGTTGGTAATATTCGGGTTCCACCCACTGATAAACCATTCTTGAATTGTTGTTGAAGGGTACAAGACCATAATGATGAGTAGGATAGGAAGAAATGTCTGACGAATGAGAATCATCACCAGAAGGTAATAGGTTGGCATCTCGGCGTCCATAAGTCCTTGAGCTAGCATGGGATTCATAGGAAGAAGAGTCATGTGGCCGAGAGTGATCTTTTTTGCGACCCATACCCCTCACGTAGGTCTTATGAATTATTCTTGGACCATGACAACTATGATCTTCATCCTGGGTAGCATGTGTGAAATTTTTCTCGCAGATGAATTCCAATGGTTGGTCTTGTGCTGCATCTCGAGTTGTCCCACCATCTGCATAATATGTCGAACTCCAACTTCTTCCACAACTTTACGTATATCACGATACAAAAAGTCAGCATTTTGCATCTCACCAGTTGCATTCACTGACTTATGGAAAAACATTCGTCCACTGCAGTACAATATGAAGCTAATAATACTAAACTGTGTAGGTCCTGACCATGAATCACACATGATAGAGACTATATATATATATCTTAGTCATCTTTGAACTGTGCTACATACTGCTTTATATTTTGTTCGTTAGCATCAAGATATAGCCCATCGATTTCATGGTCTCTTGGTGACGCCACGCCTTCACCAAGTTTGTGTGTCTCTTTGATGGCAGCACGAAAATAAGAACACTTTGCCTTTTTTCAGGAATGTCATTACTATAGAACCACTTAGACCAAATTTTTTCAAGTTTTGACTTTACGTCTCCATATAGTGTTGTATCAATGCGGGCTTGACGGGGTGCCTGAGCTGCCAAAATATCTGAATCAACTCTCACGAACTGTGACCTGCCAAACTTTCTAGAACTTTCTAGAAATGACACCACTTCCACCACCATGTTCAAATATTGCACCCCTAGCTTTTGCCATTTGTTGGAGCTAGTCTACCTCCAATGACTCTCGGCGAGCCCATTCCATCTGTATTTCCTCATCATCATCGAAGACATCTACAGATGATGGCCCACGAGCTACAGGCTCTCTTGCAGTTTTCTCCATTCGCAGTCGCTCATCTTTAATAGCTTTATTTCTTGCCTTCGTTTTTTCAAGACTTGCTAGCATAAGCCTTCGGACTTCCGCCGGAACCCCACTGCAAGCAACATCTCCGTGTCTTCCAGCAAGATGTTATTTTAGGCGGGTGATACCTCCGCCTGATTTTGTTAGATTACAATATCTGCACTTCCAACCAGCACCTCCTAGTCTCTCTCCATGTTCCCAAACATTGATGGATTTAAGAGCCATCACCTATAATAATCCATACAGGGTGAAAAATGTTAGATTATGGAGTAAATGATTACTAGAGAACAAACTGGTGCAACTACCATATGCAGCATATAACTTACTGCTAACTCATCGTCAGGCGTCAGCTAAGGTAGGTGACATTTGCTTGGTTGATATGAGTAATAAACATCTTGAAGCATTGATTTTCTTCACTAATATTGGTTGACTCTTGGTTTGTAAACAAAGAAGGAAGTTTCCTAGATGTCACTAAAGTATGGTAACAGATCTCTGATTTCTTAAGATAACGCGCATTTGAGTTTAATTAGAATGCCCTTCCTCATGTGTTTCTCTTGTCATTTTCAGTGCATTGAACTTACTTCAAATAATACTATTTTTTCTCCTGTCATTTCCAACACCTTTGGTTCATTGTATTGGACTACAATTACTCCAGTATTTCACTAGCTAGTTAGCACTAAAATGCAATACTTGAAGTGTGAGTCATGAATCATATTGACAAGTAATGAAGCGGGGGCACGTTTGCTTCATGATTCCAGTAATGCTTGAAGTGTGAGCCATGAATCATGATGCATTTTGCCATCATGCAGCAAGGAACAAGTAAGGCATAAACCCTTTCGAGAGGCAAATTACATGTAATACATGCTGCTGCTGCCGCCGCTGCTACTGCTTGTGCTGCTGCCGCTTGATTCTTCTCCTCATGTGTTGCTAGTGCTGGTTGCTGCCCTGCTGCAAATGGAGGGAGGGAGGCACTCAGGCAGCAAGTAGGCAAAAGAGGGAGGGGGACAGGTAGGGAATAAAGGAGATGGATTGATTGACATTCACAAGAGAAGGGCCTGCTGCACATGATAGATAACAACCAGAAAGGGAATCCAATATAGTAAAAAATCAGCTTTTTTACCCCACTCGAAGTTATCTATGCCTTCATCGATCGAAATTTTTCCGATTGTATGCACAACCTGGTCCATAGATTGGTGGTTATAACCAGCCTACAAGTCATGCACTCGCCCTACTCCCCTCCCCGCCCCCTCCTCACATCTAATCATCTACCATACTGGTCAGTTGCAACTTGCAAACATCGATTTGACAATTGGACGTACGGACTTAAAAAGTAATAATCATAACATCGAAAAGCCTTGTCGAGAGCTAAGGTGGGGGAAAAAACTGGCTACATGTTAGATTAGTTCAAAATTATTTTTATTACACTTATTAACTAGTTAAATATTGAAACGACTCGATTTCTCGTGAAATTAGATTTCATTCTAACTCGCTGGTTAGTTCGATTCTAAAATATTTTTAAATTATAAATAAAATAATATTAAATTGAATCATGTCAATTTCGGAAAAAGTCGCTCGATGTCCACCCTTTGGAGAGCATCCGCATTTAAAAAAAAGATTAGGAAATTCTTGATGTTACGCTGGTGGTTACGGTTGACGATGTAATAGAACTTGACAACTGGAGTTCTTCAAATTAACTATTGTAGTGCGGATAAGTAAAATTGTGGCGTTGGATGTAATAGTGACAAAGTTCTTCAAATTAACTATTTTCACGGATAAGTAAAATTGTCGTTTCACACACATCGTCGCACACATCGTTTGGAGTCGCTTGGTGACGGCATTCGGGAAGAGAGCAATGGGAGCTGTCAAGCAAAGAAAGAAGAAGAAGATGGGGAAGCCGTGGCAGCAAGGGAAGGGAGGTCGGCGACAGCGGCAAGCCTAGCAGCGGCGGCTAGGTCAAGGAAGGAGGACGGGTTGCGCGTCCGGAGAGGTAACTCTAATGAGCTCTGATACCATGTTAGGAATAGCAACTTGTATTATCAGGGGGCCAAAGGGCCAGTATATATACACAAGTACATGTTACAGATAAGGAAACCAAATAATATCTAGAATCTTACTCTAACACATATATATCCCTAATATATATATCTCTAACAGCAGATACTGCCATACTGGTACTGAACTAGGATGAAGTGCACTGAATAGCTAGAATAATTATCATTTGAACGCTTGTACAGTATGAAAGTATCTTGTTAGTCGATGGAAATTAAAAAATGTAATGTCCGAATACATAAGTTGGACACGAGGATAAAAAAGAAAATTCGTATTTACAATGAGGTGTCCGTTGTAAATTTGAAAAAAAAATGTATAAATACAAAAGAGTAAAACACAAATACAATTTAAATATTACAACCAGGTGTAGCATGATTTTTTTTTTGTCTCTTATCCTCTCTCTTATGGTTTTTTGAGTCAACTATCTAGCCAAACGTTTTCCTGGGACAGCTCCTAATTCTCAAAGTATCATAAGCAAAAACTGAAAAATGAGGATTTGTAACGGTACCAAATAGGGACTTAATAACAAATAACAGATAAGTAAACTCCAAGGAGAAGAACGTCCATGCAAAAATTTCCCTTTGGGCAAACAAAAGAACTGTAAATTTAGGGAACTGTTCTGACTAAATTTATTAAACCTAGATTAAAATGATTGGGCGTCACAAATTGGTCAAAGCAAAAGAGACATCGCCACTATTACCAGTGACATGGTGGAGTTACAGCCTTCAACCAGCCCCTGAAAAGTTCGTGCCAATGGGAGCACTAATTGATCTACCTGGATCCTGCGCAAAATTTACAGTACGGGTGCATAAGCCAGCACGCTTTTCAAACTTAAACACGTGTTAGTGCGAAGCGACTGGATTCCTAAATCAGAAACCAACGTGTGGGAGCTGGGCCTGCGACCAAGGTTTGCAAGAAATTTACAATTTCGTACGATGTTCGGTTGAAATTTGAATATGTCAATGTGACAATAATTATAAAAGAAGGTTTTAAATATGTAGTGTTCCAGTACTTGGATTTTTCAGTACAGTTATCACTCAAAACCGAGCCTCCAGATACCAGAGTACAAACCCCACAATCTTATCTTTTAGTAGATCTATGAAAAGATGGGGGAAATAGGAAAACCAAACAGAAAAAGATAATAGCATGCATCTTCCAATCGCAAGGAACAAACGGGATCAAGGAACGAGATCTTTACAGATAGTAACCATCATAGCGGGTCAAATGGCTCCGGGAGTGGCTCAAACCGGTGATCGAACACTGGGCTCTGGTCGGACTTGTCGTCGACACTGTGCAACCAGTTCGTGTTCTTTGTGTCTTCCCTCAGCAACATCGCCTCGTACCGTGAACCGCAATACATATCCAGTTCACTCAATGTCTCTTTAGTTCCAATGCTTTCCCTATCTGGGGAACCAGTTGAGCTCCCGCCATTGTGTGAAAAAGCTCCATTATAATCACCAGAGAAGTGTACATTGATGCTACCATTGTCGGTAGACTGTCGATCACCATTTGAGATGGGATGGCCAGGGTCCGACATTCGAGCTGGCCGGCCCTTCACAGCAGTAGACCGAATGCTATGAGGAAATAGAGACGCGCCACGAATGCCACCCAGGTTTTGTCGAATGTCCTATCATAAATAAGAGCTATTCAGTTTCTTCTAAAGAATAGTATAATAGCTAAACCACATCAAATAAATAGTGCACTAGGTTCTAGGCCTGCAATATTATACAACTCACAAACCATACTAGATTTCTTCTAAAATATCCAAGTATTCCATTTTGGGCATCAGTCTAGAAATTACTCATGCAGTGAAGTAACACAACAATTGATTGAAAGCTTTCCCACATCCAAATGAAAATTATCAGTTTGTAATGGCAATATTGCACAGAGGTAAAAACAGGCAAGACCCTATTTTTTAAACATAAACATGAGGGGATAACATACCATGTGCTTGATTGCCATGTCAAGTGAGTTTCTCGATATTGTCCTACCAAATCCATTATCTGCGTTTGTGACAGACCGGGAGGGTCTAGCAGGTTGACCTACCATAACAGATCTCTCAGTCTGTCTATTCTGGTGTCCATTGGTAAGAGAAGGTGCCTTGGATGGTGCATCAGAAAATT
Organism: Hsuehochloa calcarea; assembly: GCA_036346395.1. Classification (NCBI taxonomy): domain Eukaryota; kingdom Viridiplantae; phylum Streptophyta; class Magnoliopsida; order Poales; family Poaceae; genus Hsuehochloa; species Hsuehochloa calcarea. The sequence goes on along the minus strand of CM070594.1, from coordinate 70,723,106 downwards.
TACTTCGAGAAATAGCAGGCACAGACATCTTTTTCACAGGAGCTGAGAGAATTGGTTCAGCATTTGGGGTTGACCTGGCTCCCAAACCCATTCCTGGTCGTGCTCTACCAGCGGAGAGTGGCCTTTCTGGTAGCTTAGTCCTTAGGTTAGGCGGAGTCTCACTTGGGAAATCTGGAATATCTAGTGGCCTAACTGGAGCTCGCAGCCGTGGATTTGGGGAACTTGGACGTGATGATGGTGCTGATGAAGGTGCTGAATTTCGACCATTACTGGCTACCGGTCGGCCATTAGATGTTAAGTTATTGCTGCCAGAAATCCGCCCAACAGAAGGTGAGCGGCCAACAGATGGAGCTGATGAACGCATGACAGGCTGGCGCGTAGGTGTAGATGACCGAGAGCTAGAACGGCTCACTGAAGGAACCGTACTTGAGGAAGAGGTAGTACGACTGATTGCATGAATTGTACCAGAGGATGAGCCAGGACGTGTCACTGCAGGAGCAGTGCTTGAAGATGAACCGGACATGATTCGAGGCCGAGATGTTGGAGTTGATGGCCTCGAGTTTTGTGCAGATGTGGTCTTCACAGCAGTCGAGTTGGCCATAGAGTTGGGCACAGAAGGACGACTTTTGACTGGAGTAGATGGACGGGTTTTGACTGGAGTAGATGGACGGGTTTTGACTGGAGTAGATGGACGGGTTTTGACTGGAGTAGAGGACCGTGTTGGCACTGGACGTGTTGCTGGAGCTGATGGCTTTGACGAAGAAAGAGTGCTAGTCCTGTTTGGTCTCGAACTGACAGAGGAAATGCTTGCATTGAGAACTGATGACCTGTTGTTGCTAGACATAAGAGTAGATTGGATTGAAGGGCGAGAAACAGAGTTACTTCGCACTGGTCTAGCGGGAACTGTGGAATGCCCATTCTCTGTTTCAGAAATGGAAAGCTGCAATAAACATGTGATACAGTTCTGTTAATTATGATCATCACCATATGGCCAACTGAGCAAATAGTAGGTTTCAAGAAGCAGATGTACAGCTAAGTATGTTTCCATAGTTAGACGAGGGACTGTGTGATGTGATCATATCAAGTTTTCACATTCCTAACTACATGAAACTTGATTGCTTCCCAAAAATAAATTCCAGTGTGACTACCGCAGATTGTGAAAAAAAATCTAAGGTGTAATATATGAATATGAAAACTCATGTGTACTATTGTGAAGCATTCCAGATTTACTTAATAATAACCCAATCATACAGCAAGTCAACAAGAGGCCTGAATGCTATGTATTGTATTTGTCTTCCACTCTTCCAAGCATAGACCAAGGAGAAGAACAAAGGGTTCTGCCTATTGCATAAATTAGCATTATTTCTTAAGTGGAGTTCTGCTGACAATATTGTCAAGATAGGATGGTTGACAAGTGAAAACTATACCTATGATGCCTGAAATTAAGATGTGTACAACAAATAAAATATACAATATCCATTAAGCTATAGGACCACCACACCTTTCTACTATTGTGAGACTGTAGATCAGATGTAACAGCCCTGAACAACTATTCAAGTTATGATAGAAACCTTCCGATCATGGTTTCTACATTGTTGTCAACAATATTATATTTGCAAATTATCACAAAAACCCCTCATTTCATAATTGACAAGATAGGGATAATTACTTTTAAAAAAAACTTCAATGAAATCAGTTTGGTTTGTGTTAGCCTCCTGGAAACCCCTTTTAAACCATGGCTGCTGTAAAACAAAAAAAAAACTAAAAAGGAAAATTAATAGCTTAGCAACAATATGCAGCACCAAAAGTTACTATAAGTATGAGATGAAATAGTGCATTCAGTGGGCTGGGTTCAGATGACTTCAGTGATTTCTTGCAACTAGTTTATTTAGGACAGTTAAGTATGGTGGGTTGTTTAAAGCATCCTTTATAGTTCAAATGCATAGTATCAAAAGTTCAAAACAATTACCAAATTGTGTTTTTTTCTCACAAATTACTCTTGAACCTATTGAAGTAACTTTGGACCCAGTAGTTAAAATTCCTAGCTCCACTTGTACCTTCCATAACACACGCATACAATGACACTGACAGGCACGTAACAAACATATAAACCAAGATATACTAGTTTTGAAACTACATGTTGATCTGATACATCTTGCATACAATGATACTTTGCTATCCCTTATTCAAGCAAACCAACCAACATGGCCTGATTGAATTCAAATGCCAGTTAATATGATCTTTACAAGGCAAAAACATATAGTTTGTACAAGATATCTTAATACTGCTGTATAAAAAGAATCTTAAATTTGAAACACCAGAAGGAAAAAGATATCTGAGGAGAATAGTACAAACCCTTGATGCTCTGGTGGTCGAGGATGATCTAGTGGCAGCGCGTTTAGGCACATTTGATGATGGGGCTTTCTCGGCAATCTCCAATGCAGGAACACGGGGTGTTCCTGGGGGAGTCAGAAGCCTGAGGAATGCATTCCAAATGTTATGTAGCTATGTAAGAACAAGATAAGCAATGACAGACGCACACATGGGTACACATGAAAGATCAGAAATGTTAAACCATAAAACAGATAAAGTACAAAAAACAAATTAAAGGAGTATACTTCGAACAATAACACAGCACTCCATTTTTGTGGCAAGCTCATGCAAATGACATCCAAATCAACCTCATCATACACCTAGATGGTTACCTATTTACATCACCACAGTAGCGAGATACAATTAGGATGAGGATTTTATATGTCGCTACGTAAGTGCAACTGGAACGTTGTAGTAGTTTTATACAGATGATAAATATTTCGACTAAACTTGCATTGGAACATTTGGTCAATTATAGGTCCCCAATTGCTACTAGTTTACCTTCCAATTTCCCAAAATGGCTTTCACAATGTAACAGTTTTCTACAAATGTTGCAGAACTTCATTTAAACTGTTGCGATATCATTCTAACATGAGCTAATTTAAGACATCCTGAAGCTGGCAATGCTATCGGTATGCCAAAAAAATTTCAGATGCGTTTGATTCTTTTTATTTTACTTTAAAAGAAAAAAGTAGAGATATAGTACGTGATATCGTAAGCTTTGCTCTTCTGGGAAGGAGGCCACAGACCAACCATCCAGTTACATACTTCTCGTTTCTCTCAATGCAACTAATCCCCTAACTAAACCAAACTACTTCCCTACCAAGCCAACCTTGACCAGAAACAATCACATCCGTCACAACCGAAAAAACCCAACCACGATTTGGGCAACACCACTGATTCCCCGCAAAAACAAGCACGATTCACATAACCACAAGCACGACCATAGAACGCCCCAAACCGTTCCAAAAACACCGCATTGCCACCCGCTTCAATAAGCTTAGATTAAGGGTTTACCAATTACAAAAAAAAAAAACATGAAATCACACCCAACTTCAGCAAACCAGATCACCACCAAACGGAAGCAATAGTGAGTCAATCACCAGTCGTAGTCGTGCTTCCCGACTTCCGTGTCCAGCAAGTCCTCCATATCTCAATCCCGCCTCAAACACCAAAACGCCACCACCAGATCGACACCCGCAAGGCCGCAACTGCAAACGGAGAGGGGAGAAAAATCACTCATGAACTCAAACGCATGCTACCGAACTCAATAGCTGCGGTTACCACTTACCACTTACACTACCTCCGGCGATGGAGCGCCCGCGGATCCTTCGAGGCGGCCGGAGATCGCTCGGCCGTGCAGGATCCGAGTAGCTGGAGGAGGTCTCCGGCCACGCCCTCCTCCCCCTCTTACGCCAACGCGACGCTTCGAAAAATTTCAGATGCGTTTGATTCTTTTATTTTACTTTAAAAGAAAAAGTAGAGATATAGTACGTGATATCGTAAGCTTTGCTCTTCTGGGAAGGAGGCCACAGACCAACCATCCAGTTACATACTTCTCGTTTCTCTCAATGCAACTAATCCCCTAACTAAACCAAACTACTTCCCTACCAAGCCAACCTTGACCAGAAACAATCACATCCGTCACAACCGAAAAAACCCAACCACGATTTGGGCAACACCACTGATTCCCCGCAAAAACAAGCACGATTCACATAACCACAAGCACGACCATAGAACGCCCCAAACCGTTCCAAAAACACCGCATTGCCACCCGCTTCAATAAGCTTAGATTAAGGGTTTACCAATTACAAAAAAAAAAACATGAAATCACACCCAACTTCAGCAAACCAGATCACCACCAAACGGAAGCAATAGTGAGTCAATCACCAGTCGTAGTCGTGCTTCCCGACTTCCGTGTCCAGCAAGTCCTCCATATCTCAATCCCGCCTCAAACACCAAAACGCCACCACCAGATCGACACCCGCAAGGCCGCAACTGCAAACGGAGAGGGGAGAAAAATCACTCATGAACTCAAACGCATGCTACCGAAATCAATAGCTGCGGTTACCACTTACCACTTACACTACCTCCGGCGATGGAGCGCCCGCGGATCCTTCGAGGCGGCCGGAGATCGCTCGGCCGTGCAGGATCCGAGTAGCTGGAGGAGGTCTCCGGCCACGCCCTCCTCCCCCTCTTACGCCAACGCGACGCTTCCGTGCCCCCCTTGGCCTTTGCTTGTGGCGATGAGCTGTGCAGACTGCGTGCGAGACCGCGAGGAGAAAGGGGGAGGCGACTTGAGAGTTGAGACGGGAGAGGGAGGGACGGAGGAAGAGAGAGATGGATGCGTGTGCTCCGCGCTGTTAATTTTTATCCTGCCTTTTTTTTTTTTTGGCTTTCGTTTGTTTTTCGAATCTCGGGGCGGTGAATACCGTCACGCGAGTTTCTTACATGTGGGACCAGAGGATATGTGGGCCCAGATGTCAGTGGGTGTTGAACTGCTCGTCGGGTGCATGGGATTAAAGTAAGACGTACGTCTGGAAAAGTCGTCGGCGTCTTTGCTCGTATAGAGGCGACGTGTCGCTGTTTTTTTTGGTCACACGATGACATGTGGGGAATCGTTTGTCTACGGGCCCACCCATGTCATACGGCCACTGATGTCTGTAACGAGCCCGCGTGTCGTAGACTGACGGGGCTCTGGTCAAAATTGGAATGTTGCGGTAGATCACTGGTCCGAGTGGGCGGATGATTCTTTAATCAGGTGTTATTTTAGCTGTTACGGTGTAGTAACCGGTAACTTTCGCAAGATTAATTAGAACGTGGATCGGTTCTCGAGGTTGTTTGCATCTAATTTCTGCTACCCAGACGGGAGACCCTCGAGATATTGGGTGTGTTTGGGACGGTTTTAATAAATTTTTTTGGTTCAAAAAAAAGTTAAATTTATTACAAACACCTAGCTTTTCACAGTCATTTTTTTCGCGAAGTCGCTCCACAGGAAGTTTTTGCGGCTTTCTGCAGCCCCCATTCAACATTTATCCCCAAAATTGGGGGTAAATTATCTGTCGTTTGTCACTAAATAAAAGCCATCAAACCCAGCCCTCCCTCCACACGCCCACCACCCTCCTCTCGAGCGACTACTGCCCGCCTCTCTCCTTCCACGACAACAAAGAATGTCGAGCTCTATATTTTGCAGCTGAGTTTCGTTGCCTCGTTCAGGGTGATCAGTCGATCTCAGACTATTGCCGCAAACAAAAGAACCTCACCGAGGCGTTGGGCAATGTTGATCAAGCCATCAGCGACAAAACTCTTCTCCTTAACATGCTTCGTGGTCTCAACGAGAAATATGCATCCATACGCACCCTTTGCCGATGCAGAAACCCTTCCCTTCTTTCATTGAGACTCGATTTGCACTCAACAATAGCCGCTGCTCTTGCCATAACCGTGGCAGCGGTGGCAGTGGCAATGGTCACACCGGCGGAGGCAGGGGATCCTTCACCAACACCAGCCCCTGACCATCGGTCTTCTACCCATGGACCGGCACCATGTAGGTGTGGTCGTTCCAACAACAGCCCCCCGTGCGGCGCTTGGCCTCCTTGGCTCACGACCGATGTCTTTGGCGCCACATGCCCTAGATGTCGCAGTTCCACACCAACCGCTGTCACCTACGACTACGCCGGTTGGGCTGTCGGCCACCTTAGTGATGTGGCAACAGTGGCAGCCTCCCTACCCTCACACATCCCAGCAAAATGGCACGGGTCCAAGGGGGGTACTGTTCATTGGGCCCACTGTCAACCGAAGAGGGGGGAACCGAATTAAAGCAAGCCATTACTATTTTTCCGCCCACACGGCAGTGAGACAATGCGGCATTTAAAACAACAATTAAACGGCTAATGATTGATTAGCCCTTAATGACCGATAGTGATCCGGGGGATTAATGGTGCACAGTGTCGGTATGCGTTCTGACTGAACAGAGGAGGCAGGGCTCTACTCGGGCATGGCTCGTCGTCGGTGGAGGTGACCACGACGGCCAAGCACCACAACGGGATGCTCTCGGCGAGGCGAAGCTGACGATGGCGGTGGCGTGGCCGGAGGATCGCCGGAGCGGCGGCGCGACGAAGGTGAGCGGCGGCGGAGGCACCATCACGGTGGCTCAGGCGGTCTGGTGGCGCTTTGAGCCGGCGAAGAGGAGCATGAGCATCAGGGATGTCCAAGGAGCTCACCGGAAGCAAGAGCGAAGCTCGGGGAAGCTTGAGGCGGCTTGTCGACGTTGACCGAGGCGGTGGCGAGGTAGGCGACGTGGGGAAGCTTGCAGGAGAGGGAGAAGATGGCCAGAGAGGTGGGGATGTCCTCGGGACGTTAGTGCGGTGCTCCAGGCGGAGGAGAATAGAAATCCGGCCACGTCTGTGGACCAAATGTCAAATAAAGTTGGGGTGTTACTTCCTTGTGTCCTAGAACACGAGATGACACCAGTAGCAAGGGAAGAGCTCACTGGAGATGAAGAGATGACAAGGGTGGTGTGGGCGGCCGACTGGGGAGCTCGGGCGATTTCTCTAGGGAAACTTACCAATGGCGAAGGGGCAAAGTGGGGGGAGAAAGAGGGACGCTCAGGGCCTCTTATAGCCGAAGGAGAGGATGGGGGAGGGAGAGAGCCATTGGGGCTCGGTTGAGGACGCACAGTCCCGAGGCGGTGGCAGAGCGGCGAGGACAGGGCAGGTGTGCGTGCGGTACGGTGAGGTGACGAGGGCAACGACAGCGAGGTGCGGAGCAGGTGCATGCAGACAAGACGAGGCACTTGCGAGGGCGAGAGCGGGTGACGCGATGGGGTAGGGGTGCTGACGCGGTGGTGCTGCTGGCATGCGCACGGGCGACAACTCGCGCGCGCCCAGGGCAAGTGGGGCGGCAAAGCAACACGACAGACGACGGCAGTGGGGCGACAGAGCAAAGCGATTGCAAGCGCAGCTGACGCGGACCGCTGGACGGGGCGAGGGCACGGGTGAGGCAGGGCGACGGGACAGGCAAGCATCACGGCAATGGGAGCGGCAAATGGGGTGGCCAAGGCAGGTGCATGCGCTCGTGCGGTAGGTGGGAGCGGCAGAGCGATGGGACGGGACGACGTGGGCGCGGCCAGAGCAAGGCAGGGCACACGGGAGCGCGTCGAGGCGTCCTAGGCGGCTCGGCCGGCCAAGGGGAACCAGGAGGGGGGAGGTAGGCTAGGCCAGAGGGGAACCGGGGAGATGGGCCAAGGGAGGATGGGCCAGCCCAGGAGAGAAATGGGTCGAGCCCAAAAAGAGGGAAAGGGAATTTTGAAAAGTGATTCAATTTGAGATTTTAATCCGAAATTTGAATGGAGGTGGAAGTTGAGAATTTTACAAATACAACTTAATTTTGAAATAGGTTTGAAACTCTAAAACGGTAGATGGAGAATTACTATTCACAATCCGAAAACAGAATGTTACACGTGCTTAGGCATATGAAAAGAGTGGTGTTTTCTTTGTCAGATCGGCGTACAGACTACTGTCGGGGAGTGGTCCAGTCCACGAACTAATCCTGAAGGGGCTTCGACAGTGGCAAGAGACCAAGAACCGTTTTGGAAGAAGGTATGGAAACTCAATGTGCCGCCTGAGGTACCCGTTTTTTGTTGGAGATTGATACATGGCTTTGTCACGACGAGAGCAGTGTTACATAGGCATCACATTGAAATTATGTTTACATGCGAGTTATGTGGTGCGAGGGATGAAACAATTCTTCATGCGCTCACGGAATGCACTTATGCTCGCTTGCTCTGGGAAGCAGTAAGGAAGCATTCGGGGCTTAAGTTGCCGGAGATGCACCTTCCACTTGGATTAAAGATTTACCGGATGAGGGGTTTTGTCCAAAAGATGAGGCAACTCTCATTATATGTGGCATGTGGACTGTTTGGTGTGCTAGAAATGATCGCCGGCATGGAGGTAAGAGATGGGATGCAAACTGTTGAGTAACCGTCGCTGGGGATTCCAGTCCGAACGGGTACATCGTATACAATATTCAGAATCGTAAGAACGGATGAAGAACACAACACAACAGTAGATTGAACATAGAGATATGAGAGGACTTCAGGCTTCGCTTTATTGCTTCGGAATAATCGGGGTTACAATGAGAGGGGGCCCCTCTATTTATAGACTACGGGATGAGGAGTTCAACTGGGCCAAGACTCTCCGGAGTCCTGGGCCCGGTTTCTTAATTCTCCCCCTTGGACACTCATCCAACATGTTCATGTCTCATCAAAACTCCATAAAAACCCAATGGGAAAATTTGGAGAAATAGTACATGTCATGCGTTCGGCTGTGTTGCACGAATTGCCTCATTAAAAACCTTAGCCGAGAAACTTCAGGAAAACTCGTCAAGGGAAAAAGAGTACAATCCACCCTGCTTCATTTAATCTCCAGGATTTATTCTTTGGGTACTTGATATTCGTGATCAAGATTCAATAATGAGTTCGTGAAGATTCTCCCCCTGAATTCTGTATTTGTCTAAGTTTTCTCATTCCAATTCCACGTATGCATATTTCAAAACTAGACGCTAGAAGTGACTTAGTGAATAAATCTGCAAGATTTTCACATGACTTAGTATGCATTACCTTAATTTCGTCCATCTTTTGCATTTCGTGAGCATAGAAGAACTTGGGATTGATATGCTTTGTAAGGGAACTCTTCACATAACCCATTTGCACTTGTGCAACATAAGCTACATTATCTCCATAGATAATTGTGGGGGTTTGCGCGGTATTCAATCCACATGACTGCTGGATGTGGTGAATCTTCCGCCGAAGCCAAACACATTCTTGTGAGACCTCATACAGTGCTATGATTTGTGATTGGTTCGTCAAAGTCGATACAAGACTTTGCTTAGATGATTTTCATGTAATTGCAGTTCCACCATATATGAATACATAGTTTGTTTGCGACTTGGCTGTATGCGGGTTCGACAGGAACCCGACATCTGCACAGCCATTCATATACAGGTCTTGGTTCTTTCTGTAGAATAGACCAAGTTCTTTGCTTTCTTGGAGGTAACGGAAGATGTCCATTATTTACTGCCGATGCCTTTGGTAGGTTCTGTACAAATGCAATGCCTGATCTAGTACAGTTTGCTAAATACATGAGTGCTCCTACTGCACTCAGGTATGGGAATTCTGGTCCCAGGACTTTCTTCCCCTCTTCTTTAGGTCTGTACGGGTCCTTGTCTTGCTGCAAGGATCTCCCAACCATCGGCACTTTCGAAGGATATGCCTTTTCAAAGCTGAACCTTTACAACATTTTCTAAGTGTAGGTTGGCTGTTGTACTAGAATCTCTTCCGGGGTATGCTCAAGCTGCAAGCCTAGGCAGTATTTGGTTTCACCTAAATCTTTTATTTCGAACTCTGACTCTAGGTAAGAGTTTGCTTTCTTAATACCTTCTAGGGTTCCAATGATATTCAGATCATCTTCATACACTGAGATTATACAAAATCCATCCTGGGATCATCGTATAAATACACAGGGATAATTCTCATTGTTCGTGTAGCCTTTCTTGCATAGAAAGTCGCTTCGAGCGATTATACCTCATTCTGCCTGATTGCTTCAGTCCATACAGTGACTTTTTGAGTTGCACACTGTATAGATTTCTATTTGCTCTATCTTGGTTCGGGACAGGAATACATTCAGGTATCTTCATATAAATGTTTGAATCCAAATTTCCATAAAGGTATGCAGTTACCACATCCATCAATTTCATTTCTAACTTCAAAGTTCACTGCCATTGAGATAAATATCTAAAGGTAATTCCGCCCATGATTGGGGAATAGGTTTCTTCATAACAATCTCCTGGACGTTGAGTGAAACCTTGTGCAACGAGCCTTGCTTCTTTCATTTCTCTTTTGAACAAATACCCACTTATGCCCTACATGGTGCACATGGGGAGGTGTGCGGCTTACAGGCCCAAACACCTCTCTTTTATTTAGAGAGAACAATTTAGTTTCTATTGCCTTCTTCCAATTTTCTCAATCTGATCTTTTCTTACATTCAACGAGCGATGCAGGCTCTGTATCAAGATTGATGATTGTGGTAATATTCTTTGCAAAGTAAATGTCGACATTGGTTGTTGGCTTATTCATAGATTTCCCATGGTCACATAATTTATAGCTATTTCTTCACAAGGCGAAACTTCTACTTGCTCGCTGCTGCTTTCAATTGCGGACCAATTCCGTTTAGTTTTTCAGCTCGATGTATGCGCACACATCCATACTGATGTCTCACTTCATGGGGATGTTCAATTCTAGCATACCTTTTCTAAAGGTTCCATACCAGTGCCAGGTCTCAACTTGCTCCCCTTCTTATTCTGGGGTACTTTGGTGATCGGCTGTATCAAGTCCTTCTTATCTTTTTTTCACCAGGCGTCCCCGGTTACTTCGGATTCGAGGGGCCGGAGTTCTCGTCCTTTCAGAGGCCTTAGGACGGGATTAGGGATACCTTCATCGGTATTTCAACCCTCTCCGGTGCATTGCGTACAGGTAAATGCGACTTGGTCACGCTCTTCAAATCACTAAAGTGGTTTGGCAGTTGATTCGCTAATGCTTGCAAATCAATTATCTGCTGGACTGCAATTGTCTTCTAGACTTCTCTATTTGCTTCACTAGTGCGCGGGTCATATGCATGGATTTCAATTATCTTCTAGACTTATTTCTCGATATTTTTCATCAAGGGTTGATTTCCTCCCCCTAATGAAGAGAAATAATTCTCATCTATGCTATCAGCGAAGCGGGCTGAATGCAAATCTCCAGTCGTGGGGTCCACATACTTGATTATGGATGATGTCTCATAACCAACGTATATCCCAGACTTTTGGAGAGTGCCCATTTCAGTTTGCTGTGGTGATGGTATAGGTACATAAACCTTGCAACCAAACCTTCAAAGATGAGAAATTTTCAGTGTTGACCCTTGCGCTAGTTGCATAGGTGAATGGATGTTATATGCCGGTGGTCTAAAATTGATGAGAGTTGCTGCATGCAGGACTACGTGTTCCCAACATGTAGTTGGTAAATAACAATTTTGCTAGTCCATTCTGGGTGTGGACATGCGGTATGGGAAGCTCAACTTTAATTCTCATTTTCACAAAATAATCATCAAATGCCCTCAAGTAAATTCTCTGGCGTTGTCCATTCTGATGGATTTCACATGATGATTAGGGAAATTATTCTTAATGTTAATTATCTACGAGATGAGCTTTGCAGAAGTTTGGTTTATCGTAGACAATAAACAAACGTGCGACCGTTTCGAGAAAGCATCGATGAGCACCATAAAATACCTAAATAGCCCTTACAGGGGTTGTTTAGGACCATAAATGTCTCCCTGGATACGGTTCAGGAATGCAGGGATTTCATCCTTTACTTTCAGAATAGAGGGTCTAGTAATCAGTTTCCCAGTGATACATGCAGGGCACACAAAATCTTTCGAATTCGGAAAGTTCTTTACATTGACACTATGTCCCTGTGAAGTGTTAATTATATTTCTCATCATCCTAAGACCTAAGTGGCATAATCTATCATACCAGAGATAGAAGAGGTTTAGAGCTTCTAAATATAGTTTTCAGGGCAGTAAGGCTGTAGATGCCTTAATATTAGTGTAGTATAGCCCATTTTCACATGAAGGAAGTCATTCTAATACCATTTTTCCGTCACGCTTTGTAATGAGCAGGTATTATTTACCATGCTCTTCTTCAGTCTCTACGTGGAAACCGTTAGCGCGAATATCTTTGAGAGTTCTAGTCGATTATGGGCACAACAAGGCTTATTTAATGACCAAAGTTGTGTCCGTCGGGAGTATAATTGTGGCCCTTCCTGAGCCTGTTATACATGTATCGCTGCCTGCGATTGTCGTAAGGCTACAAGCATTCTTACTGATCGACTGAAAAATTCCGTCTTTCTCAAGGTGGTATTCATTGTGCCGCTACCTGCTAAGCACACTTCCTCCATAGGGCGCTACATGCGTTCTAATATAATGTATTTTATTAATATGTAGCAGAAATCAAGTAACACATAAATAAAATACTTCAGATATCAGAACATAACTTGCTATCATAAATACGTGAATATAAGTCTTGCAGGACTCATCATAAGATTTTAATGCTTTTCTCCTCTAGAGTTTGCAACCATTATTCAAAGTTCATTCACAATCACAAACTGCAAGTGACTGTAAAAGGATCTGGGTGCAATGCGTTCACTAGATCGAATCAGCGAAGTATTCAGAAACTTCTGCCTCAATCTGCTACATGGCGATCTTCTCCTCTTGGGCAACTACTACCGTGGGCCGCTATGTCCAAAGGAGGGATGATGGGGTCGCATTAGGTCAGCCCACATCCATAAGTGCAACTAATGAGTGTGGATCTTCCGTGCCTGCAATGGTGAGGTGTGCCTCATGCTATCCTTTGCCCCTTTTCTTAGACAGTAAAACACCAATTACGTGCGACTCACGACCTTACCCTTCTTGCCCCCCTCCTTCGTGAGAGACTTCATTACCTTGTAGCTACTAGTATTGGCTTCTTGACCAACATTGCTACTAGGTGGCTGTGAGATGTAGTTATTCCTTAGAACATCATCTTGTGCTTTCGCAATTTTCATGATGTCAATCACTGTGGCATACTCCTTGTAGCCATTTTGACAATAATTGCGTGCGGATTGCACCGCATTCGGGTGAAGGTAGAGAGGGTCTTGTCAATCTTCTGCTCATCTGTGATTATCTTATCACAGAGTTGAAGACTGTACAAATTCTGGCCATGCTGGGCCAACTCTTTCGAACTTCTCGTTCGTGATGCCAGTCATTTTTCATATTCATGCAAAAAACTCATAGGGTTACTGCTGGTAATTTACATAAAATGGTTGCAAAATTCTCATAATGCTCTTCGAACTCCCAGTTCGAGATCCCGTATTTTTCCATGCATTTTCATGATTTACTGCTATTTTCAGTGATTAAAAGCAATATTAATAATCACAAATAATCAAAAACAGCAAATACAGTACATAAATTGCATAGAAATAATAATAACAAGGTGAAATATGCTTTAAATGCAAAAACCGATTCAAAAATTGAATTCCCGAGGCACTCTTCTACTGGAATATGATTTTTTAGTGAATTCTGCAATTTCTAGGGGTAAAACGCGAAATTTCAGTTCAGAGGAAAAATTGTCGCATAATTTTTATAAACTCCGAGGAGTTTTCTGCAAAAGTTCCTTTTCCTAGAAAGGATCTCGTAATTTTTAGAATTTACGAGGGGTTTTTTGCAAAATTTCCTTTTTCCTTTTCTTTCTTTTTTCCTTTTTCTCTGTGTAAATGGGCCGGCCCAAGGCCGACCTTCTCGGCCCTTCGACCACCGCTAAAAAGGGGCGGGCGCGGTGGGGAAACCCACCTCGCGTGCCTCGGTGGCAGCTTCCTCCATGGGAGCCGCCTGCAGTCCTCGGGTCAAGGCTGCTCCTCCATGGGAGCCGCGGTGGCCAGCGCCTCTGCCGGTTCAAGACGTCCGGTGGCTGAGGCACTGCATGGGCGGCAGGGTCGACGGTTTCGGTTTCTTTGCACCGACGGCGGGCGGAGGAGCGTGCGTGGCGGGAGGTTTCGGCGGCTTTCGCTCGACCGTGTGTTAGTATCTTGGCGTCCGACCGCTAAAGCACAAATCAACACAAGCTAAAGCACAAAACAGTACTGGCGGTCTGACCGCTGTGTTAGTGGCGGTCGGACCGCTGACCAAATCGGTCGGACCGGTGCCTCCTGCTCTCGACCGCCATGCTCCACAACAGAAGAAGAATGTACCTCGATGATGACGGTTGCAAACAGATCTAACTTTTGATTCTCAACTCCAAACTTCACGAAACTTGGTAGACACCTTCTCTATGATATTAAGGACCTATTCCAATCAACAATTATGATAATTCTTGGACAAACAAAGATCCTTTACGATCTGATTGGAGAAAGGTCTAAAACCGAGCAAAAGTGAAAACTAGATCCAATCGCTTGCTCATGGGTGATTGATGATCACGAAGATCCTAGATGAGTTCCCACACAACACAGGAAGCTAATCCACGTGACGATATCAAGCAAAAACTCGTGGATCAATGAAAGCCCTAAAATCACGAAATTGAGAGTAAGAACGAAAAGAGACTTATCTCAAGCAAACCTTGCATAGATTAAAACGTGATTGATGCTGGATTACACCCACTCCATCAAGGATCAGTGGTCAATCCAAGAGCACGAAAATCCAATCAAACCTTCAAGAACACTAGCCTCCACGCCTAGCTCTCCCTAAATAAAATTAGGGTTTTCTAATATATAGAGGGTCAAAGGGTGGTGCAGCCACCACCCTCTCCTATTTATAGTGGAGGCTTATACCTTTTAGAAGTTTGATCCTATTGGGCTCCCGTTAAGGCCCAAAATAAACGGGTCACACACGCACGCTTCGCAAAGCGCCGTCTTTAACCTTTTGACCTAAACAGCTTCACCTAGCACCATCTTGCGCCTCGGATTTGCTAATATGTCACCCTTGTCCATCTTGCGTCACGCTTGAGTCATTGACTCTCCCAAGATCGCCGATCGTTTCGACCTCGCCTTTCCAAGCCTAGTCCCGATCTTCCTCGCCGTTGACCGTCGTTAACCACCAAGCAACCTGTACAACCATAGACAAGTAAACCAAAATTGGGAACAAGTTCTTCACAACTTGACCCATGTTAGTCAAAAAATGCATCATGCAATACATATGCCCTGAAACTCATGACTTTGACCTAACCAATGAACAACGCAGCCACGAAGGCCGGCGTTCAAGTGAAAACCGTCCGATCGCTTTAGGGCTTGGCCGGACCGCTAACCTTGCCGTACGGACCGCTGTGTATAGGTTTGGCCCGATCGCCTAAAGGACTTAGCCGATTTTCAACCCTGAAAATCTGAAACCTACTGCAAATTTCAAACCAATAGAACTTTTGACTGGAGACTCCAAAAATTATGGGACCAAGTGCAATAGAATCCCCTCTCATGCCTACACCCTCTATTTTTGGCCGAGCTCATTTTGACACTTTTTGGTCACGGCGGTCCGACCACCGCTCATGGACGGTCTGACCGATTTGGGACCGGTCGGACCGCCATGCTCTGGCCGGTCAGACCGCCCCTGTCCTGACAATTCTGAGCTTTGTCGAAAACACGTGAAACGACAAACCATAAACGTCATTGCCAATTGTCACATTGTAATACTCTGAAAAATAATATTAATATTAAACGTCTTAAGGGTCGATGCGTAATTAAATAAATTGGTACAAAAAAAAAATAGAATTTCAGAATTTTAAGATCTATATAAATAGATCTTGGGAACTCTAGAAACCCTAGCCTTTTTCTTTTATTTTCCATCCGCCACGCCGCGCTTTTTTTTCCTACCACTTTCCTGCTTTCGCGGCCGAAGTCAAGGCTTGCGCCGCTGGCCAATATTATTCGGTCACGTGACTCAAGGCCGCTGAATCCCTCGCGCGCGCCTGGGCCGTCATTGTCGTCGCCAGGCTCGTCAGCAGGAGCCGAGCTAACGCTGGCAAGGGATCGCCGCCGCCGCCAAAGCGCCACGCACGCTTGCTGGGCGCCGAACAATCGATCGCATCCTCGTGGCTACCGCGCCGCTAACGCAAGAGACTCGCCAATTAACTTCACGTCACGGTGCCGCAAGTTACTAGTACATGCATGTGTGCAAGCAACCTTCCATTGATTGCATGAGGATTTGCTGCCCATATCACCAACAGTGAGGTTTGTTGCTTGATTTCTTTTATGCGCAGCTTTTACTTGTGGGTACCGATTAATAGTAAGGAACAGAAAAAAAAGGAAAAGATTAGGAGAAAAAAAACAGAGATCCGAATTCGAGTGGGTGACGATCTGTAATTTTTGTTTCTCTGTTTTCTAGTTTAATTAGAGATTAGAATCGAGATTAATTAGAGAGGGTTCTATAATTTTTAGTCGAAGTACCGATTAATGAATCTATTTAGCCTGCTGTTCTGTTGAACGATTTATTCGGGTACCTTAATGGCAAATTTTGGAAATGTCATCTACTAGTTAATTGTAGATAATTTCAATATCTTTCTATAGCATATTTTATCATGTCAATCGGACAAGTATAATTCGAGTTATGATTTTCGGAAGGCTGCTGTCATTGTGGTTGTCGTCTTTCGGCGCTGTTTTGGTAGATCGGATATTACAAATAGTAAATCCACTAATTAGAGTTTTTGATCTACATGAAAGATGTAGATAATTGTCCAATGGTTCTGTAGAATCTAAGAACACGCATTTTGGTTGAGTAAAACAAAAGTTATGAATTTAGTAAGGCTGCTGTTCCGAAGCGGACAGACCGGCTTTCTGGGCTAAATACGGAGGGTTAGATGGTTTAATTAGAAGACTTTGTAATCTAAGAAAATGTGGATAATTTTATAAAGAATCCAGAATGGGGTGGTTTGTGGTGATCGGACTTTCGAGTCAAAAGTTACGCTCGCTTTAGTACTAAGACAGCTACGGTAACTATTCGCACCGCAGTAACGTGGTATATTTGGGGTCCCGTAGGAGCGAAGTATATTGATTGCTATTCTTGTTGCTATAGCTTGTATTGAAGTTTGTGTATTTAATATAGGAGAGGCGTCAGGCTTGTTGCCATCTCGCTAGCCAAATCGCAAGGCCGCGAACTAGTAAAGACAAGTGCATGGTAGATAAATGATCAATGATCGATCACTGCTTTCTTTATCTTCTATTACCATTATTGTTGTGCTTTTATCTTGTTTAATTGCAAACAATGGAATGACATGGTTATATCTTTGTTGATAAACATGATGAAAAGTTGGATATGATGTATATGATGGAGTGTGCATTTTTCATACATAAGCATCTTTGCATATGAGCAGGTGATCATGAATGATCACAACTCCACGGGAGTGGAGGAGGTCCCCGATCCTTATGGAGGAACGGGCTTGAGAGTGAATGTTGTCGCGAGCATTCACTCATGCTATACCGGTATACGCGAAAGAAGTGCATGTGGACATATAGATTAGAGTTGCATTGATACATGAGATTAATGGATGTGAATCAGATAGAAGTACCTGTAATGATAATGAAGTTATTGAATACTGTTGATTTATTATTGTTCGTTGTTTATGGATGTGTTTGCTGAGTCGTGGACTCACCCTTGCTCTATTGTTGTCTTTAGGTGATCTTCGAGGATGCCGTAACTGAGAGCGAGTAGAGCACATGGACAACACATGATCATTTGCCATAAGAATCTTTTCATTCACAATTGGTTTACTCTTGGACATGTTAGAGATTGAATAAAGTTTAGGACAACGTTCGGACTAGACTATTTGCTTTATTAATTTGGATTCATTGGTTGATGCTATTTTGGGTTATTTACCTGGTTACAATTCCCATTGCTTATTTATTGTCGCTTGATCCATAATTATGCATGTTCATTTGTGATATATGGATATGTTTATTGTTGTTTTCTTGCTGTAATTTTATAGTGTGTCGATAACTATTAGTTGGAAGAGTAGTGTGGTGGCATTCTAGGCTCAGTGTTGGGTTGGGGTGTTACACACATCATCCTAAGATCTGGAGTATATCCCCATGATATCCACAATCTCCCCCTTGATGAACACATTGGCAATAATCCAGAAAATATAATTTGGAGGTTTGAAAAGTAAAATACTTTCGTTTTCGCACAAAGGCACAACTTGGTCCATAAGCAAGAGAAAGCAATGGAAATGACCAAGCTGGCATCAGAATAGCATAGGCATGTGAGATAAGGCAAAAGAAAGTACAAAAACTTTGATTTCCAGGAAAGAGTCAAAATTCTCACAAGCTAGCATCTCTAATATTGCACAAACAGCATATCAAGCCTGACAGCGCTAGTGTGACGCCCCGTGTCATTACCCCTAGGGTAATCACACTTAGGCACACAGATTACTATTCGTCTGCCCGGTAGAACACCGCCCGACGAATAGCAAGCCATTTTATCGTGAGTTGCAGCAGTAACAATAAGATAGAAATGTGACATCTTTATTACGAGTAGCCACACAAGGCTAGGGTTCTTAATAAAGCTATTACACAAACACAAAAGGGAGCTTCCCGCCTCGAGTCTCGCCTCTCACGGACTACCGCCTCCTACTGCCCCACGAGTCAAAGATGGCTTCCATCTCGCCAGTCCTCGCCACGGTGCCTCCTCCGCCGGCGCACGGTACAGAAGTCCTTTGTCCAACTCGGGATGGCTCCCGGCCGGACTAGTATCTAACAAAGGAGAATACTAGCAAGGTTGAGTACAGAAGTACTCAGCTAGCATTAATAGCAAAAGATGCACTGCATGACTGATCTCTGGTTCTTATTGCAAATTCTAAAATCATCTCATTCTGAAAATAAATCATTAAAACATTAGGTGGCAATTTTAATTCTGAAAATACTACTAGTCACTCAGAAAGAAGAAAGACCCCGCTGGTTCCGAGACTCCAATCCAGGAGACTGGCATGAATTCATGATTTGTATAGCACTGCGCAGGCTTGTACCACTTTACCTATAGCTATTATGAGCTCTCTGTGAACTGGGTCCATCGCATTTCCTTTGATACGACTTCGAGTTCAGAATACAGAATGTTTTCCAGGTTACGTGATTAAGTCTCCACCCATTGTTTTCCGTCGGTGTCCTGAGCGCACTTAGTCCTCCACCGAGTTCCAACAATGTTGGTTGAGGCGGCTCTCATCCGTGCTCAACACTCCACCTTGGGACGGCTATCCTCCGTGCCCAACATTCCCGTTGAGGAGAACGTAATTACGTAAACAGGTAGCATTTTCTGCCCGCCGAAACGGGGAAATGGTTGGCACTGAATTTACGGCATCTGACCGAGTAAGAGTTTTGTTAGTCCTTATATTATAACCGTAGGTAAAGGGGTCCCACCTCTTACCATTATCATCATCATTATCATCATCATCTCTTTTCTCTGCCAAGGCCCCCTTTACCCACATAGTAATTCTCAATTTCATCTCATCTCAGTTTTCTTATCTTTCTCATCATCTCAATCCAATTTGTTTTTGGGAAATAGTTTTGATGCAGTACATATATGATAGAGCAATATATGGTTTACATTTAACATAACTATATTTATGCTCAAATGGATAGCTTGCCTTTAGAGTTGTAGGAAAGGTCGGCGATGACGAATCTCTTATCGCCTTCTCCCGTAAACCTTTGGTTTGCCCTCTATAGCAAAGCGGTAGCACGAATAATATATAAATAAATACTTAGTTGAGTTTGAGTGATAATAGACGCATAAAATGCTAATACGACTCCTATGTTAGCCAAATTTTAATTTAATAAAACTTTTCGGAACCAAACCTGGTTAGCACTCTCCCGCTAAAAGTCGATCTACTGCTAACTCGCTTAACCGCCGCGACTGCCTAGCTCACGCCCTAACACTCGACAAACACTACCACTAGACTAAACCGGTTTCTTAATCTTCTATACTCAAAAACCAAACAACTAGCTTCTAATCCTAATTTCTAGTCAACCGACTAATTACTACACTAGTAAACCCTAATCACTACAAAACCAATTAACTAACCGGCTAATCTACTCGACTAATCCTAACAAAACCAACTAAACTCCTAATCTAACCACCTTCCTTAATCTACCCTTCCTAACCCTAAACACCTCCTAATCACTAACAATCTAACCTAACCCTAAACTACTACACCCACACCCGCCTGCCATCTCTCTCTCCCTCTTCCCCTCTTCTAACCCTCGGCGCCGACGCCCCTCATTCCCTCTCTCTCTCTCGGCCGACTCCTTCCACCGCCGCCCCTAACCCTCGCTCTCCCTCTCACTCTCTCGAGCCTCTCCCTCACCGCCGACACTCCTCCTCTCTCTCGGAAACCCCCGCCGCCATCGCCTCTACCCAGCCCGCTCCGCCTCCGGCGCGCCTCCTCGCCTCCGGCCTGCGCGACTCCTTCCTCGCCACGGCTCGCCTCCTACGTGACGCGCGGCCAAGGCCAAGCGCCACTGCGCTACCTCCTCACCTCTCACCGGCCGCTTCCGCCTCGGCCGGCCGGCGTCTCCTCCGCGCCCGACCACTCGGCCGGCCGCCCGCACATCACCACCTCCGATGCCTAGGTCGCTCCGCCCGACCGCCCTACGCGGCTCGACTCAAGCTCTTCTACCTCGCCTCCTCGGCTGGCTCGGGCTGGCGCCGCTGCTCGCCTTCTCTCGCCCGGCTCGCTCGCTCGGCTCGGCCTGGCCGGCCGCTATGGTTCCCAGATCTCGCCCGGCCAGATCTTGGCCATCGGTAAACCCAGGTAACCCTACTCCTCTAACCCTACTGCTCTGAGATGGAAAAGACTGAAATCTATATTGATGCTATTGAGATTTGGTGATGTGTGGATGATGATCAAAGCAAACTGATATGCTGGGGTTTACCTCGTGATGGATCTAGGTTGGGGAGAAGGGATGGCAGTGCTGGCTTGGGCTGGTGCTCTCCCTTCTCTGCTCTGGCCTCGCTCCGGTCTGCCGATGTCGGGTGGGCCGTTGTCTTCTTTGTCTGGTGGCTCCTCCGCTTCGGCCGCTGGCCGCCGCCGCCTTCTACTGGCTCTACCTGGTGAGGAGTAGAGCAGGGGAGGTGGTTGCTGGCTGCTTGAGCTCCTGATCTCACCTTGCTCTGGGCAGGGGTGGCTTCTGGCTGGAGGCTTTGCTTTGTTTTGTGAATATGGGAACGAGAAGGCTTCAGGAGGAAAATGTATGGCTTGTGTTATGCTGGGGGATGAATGCAGGGGCTGGCTTGAGGGGATGTATTTGTCCGGCTCGAAGGGGAATGCACTTGTCTTTGGCTTTCAGGATGCATTCACGCTACCGTCTGGGGATGCATTTAGCTTTGGTCTTGGCTTCGGGGATGCATTGTTTGCTTGGTCGCTGGGGATGCATTTGTGCCGTTCTTGGCTTTGGGGAATGTATTTGCCGCGGCCGGTCATTGGGGATGCATTTTGCCGGTTGTTCTTGGCTTTGGGAATGTATTCTTTGTCTTCTTTGGTGCTTGGTTGGGGAGGCATTTGTCGGGAAGGCATTTTTGGGTCGTTCGCCGTGCTATTTGGGATGTATCCGTCACCGGTCGCTTTTGCGTGGGAGATGCATTCTCGGTCTTTCTTTGCTTTCTTTGGGGAATGCATTCTCGGTCGGGTTTGAGGCTCTGCCAGGAGCCTGACCGTAATGTTGCTCGAATTGGTTGTCGCACCGTGATGCTTTGGCCGAGGTGTGGTTACCGGGGTATGCAATGAGGGTTTGAATTTGGGGTTTTGGCAAATGCAAACAGTGGGTGTTGGGCTCTAATAATGCCTGGGATGATGAGATCCATGTATGACAGATGTCGAACGATCTTGGGTGGTCCGGATATCTTGGCGATCAAGGGGCCGACTAACCCGGCTGGTCCGGGAATCTTAATTGCCAAGGGACCGACTACTCAGGTACTCCGTACTCTCATCGCACTTCGAAACTGACACCACTTTCTAAACTCTAACTTCTATACACTACTGTTCACAGGAATACTCTCTACTACGATTACTAACCGATTGCTGCTCTTCCTTGACGAGCGAGGAAAACGGATCGCGAGGTGGCTCTACGGACAGGCTCTCAAAGACAAGGCGACAAGGAAACTGCTACTACAGACGGCAAGAAGAGAAGAATTAGGGTTTTAGTTACTTACTGCCAAAAACATTGTAAATGCTTGTAAAACAAATGTTGTAAAATCTTTTTGATGCAATGAAATGGAAATATTTTATGTTAACCAATATGCAAATGGTGCGGGTTGTCACATCCTCCCCCCCTTGGAAAAATTTCGTCCCCGAAATTGCAATCTCTTTGGACGGGGTTTTTGGGCTAGGCTCGCGTAGTGCTTCTTCTTTTTCCCACGAAGCTTCGCTGACGGTGATCTTTCTACTGTATTTCTTCTTGGACAGATCTTTTGGTCTCTTAGCTGACGGGTTCCTGCCGGACTTTTTAGTGGATGCTTGCGGGAATACGCCATCTATACTTACTTGGAGAGCAGATGACTATTCCAATCAGTGGGTTCACTCCCAGGGATTTTTCCAAAAATTCAGATTTTACAAGGTTCTTCACTAGCAATGTAGAAGATACAAAGGAGTGGGTTCTTCCAACGTTTAAAAGAATAATACCCGGGGAGAGTGGAAGTAATAACGTACCCATTATTACACCTGATGTTTCTCCAACCTTTTTGGCGTCCATGTGTGATAGGCGTGCCGGTTCTCCTCTTCCAGCTTCCTTTGTGACGAGTTGATGGTCTTCAATCTGCTTCATATAGGTGAGTTGTGGTGGTGCTGGAGTAGGTGGTCTTGGCCTAAATGCTGGTTGTGGTGTGGTTCCAGATGTCCTCCGGGGATTGGGACAATCAATTTTACGATGTCCAGGCTGCCCACAATTGAAGCATGCACCTATGTCCCTCATACAATCCTTCGTCATGTGGCTTCCTCTACACTTCCCACATCGAATTGCTAGGGGTACCGATTTGTCTTTGGAGTTACTGGGACCCAAAAGGTGGGTTGAAGGGTCATTCCGAGGTGGTCCATATCTTGGTGGCGGTTGCTGCGACACAAAGGGATGACGTCTAGGAGAAGATGAAGAATGGTGATCGGTTTTGGCCTTCTTCATCCGCTCTTCGGTGAGGTTGGAGTATTCATTCTCCAGAATTATGGCTCTGTTGACTAGGTCTTGGAATTCAGTGAGTTTGTGGATGGATAGGAGTATATTCAGATATGGTTGCATTCCATCCAGGAATTTCTCTATCTTCTTTTCCTGTCGACATCACCGAGCGTAGCGGGAAAGATCATTGAACCGACTCAAATATTCCACCATCTTTTCCGCCTTGAGTTAGAGCTCTAAATTCCCATTTCTTTAATTCCATTCTTCCCAAGGCACATGTGTTTCAAGATGAAGCGTATCTTGAACTCACCAAGTGATGGGTTGCTCAACGAGACAGTTATGCTTGTAGTTAAGCCACTGTAGTCAGCTGGTCCGGCCACCGTGTGACGATACCGCACTTTTCTACATCCGAGCATCCCATCAGATCCAACTTCTTTTCTATCTCCACCAATCAATCACTCGCGCCCAAAGGGATCAAGAGCTTTAGCAAAAGTGGTAGGGTGAGTTTGGAGAAAATCACCCAGACTAACCCCACGAACTGGTTGAGATGTAGTAGGTGCTACTCGAGTTAATAGAGCTTCCATGAAACGGTTTTGGTTCTCCTGGGCTTCTTTTCTGGAGTTCTCTAAGAATATGAGTACATCAGCCATGATGCCTAGGGATCTGTTGCTTCGTGGGTGGTCACGATCGTTCCCGGATGGTAGTGGCTTGAGGTTGACCAGGTGCTGACTCATTGGGGTTCACTGCTGGATCCTGTGTGGACTGTCCATGCTGCAGGAGTCCCAATCTCAATTTCAATGCACAATCTTGACTTCCTTGACCTTCCATCTTTCTTAACAGCGGTTGGGGTAGAGATGGAGGTATTACACTTATCTGGTAGAAGGTTAACCGCGGGTGAGTTGGATTA
The DNA here is from genome assembly GCA_036346395.1 of Hsuehochloa calcarea. Lineage (NCBI taxonomy): Eukaryota > Viridiplantae > Streptophyta > Magnoliopsida > Poales > Poaceae > Hsuehochloa > Hsuehochloa calcarea. The sequence goes on along the minus strand of CM070594.1, from coordinate 70,699,131 downwards.
TGACATGCACAGATAATCAAATAACATCAAGAAACAATGAGATACAAAAAGATCCAAATCCTATACTAGCTGAGTTTTTCGTGCTTAGTCACGCTTGAGATCCTGCTTCAAGACCGCCCAAATCCACAGTGTTTGGGATCGCTCGAGCTTGCCTCGAGTGCGAACCTATGCTACCTCGATCCACGCGCTGTGCACGCCGAGATCCGCTCGAGTCCACCCAAATAACATATTTGGGATCGCCAGGTTCATTCTCGAGCACGCCAGATTTCGCTCCTGGGTACGCCAGAGCTACACGCTCGGAGTGCCACGAACCACTCGTCCGGGAAATCTGATGTGCAGAAGTGAGACAAGACACCTTGGTATAGAAGAAGAGGTAAAGAAGCTAAAGAATATGGTCCAGACTTGCCCAAAATTGGAAAAGGTGTCCATACTGTAGTTCTACTCCATGCCTCTAGTCCAGGCACTAGGTTCTAAACCTTATGGTACTGCACCCACAACCTATATTTTCTATCCTAGGTTTAGCTGGAATCTAACCATCTACTCGCAAAAGACAACCACACCGATCCTATGACAACAACGCGTTCCCCGCACTCTCTCGAAAGAAGAACTAACTTGAAGATGGTTCTATGTTAGCAGGAATGTCACTTTAAGAAGAGGTAAGCTTTTCAACATAACATATTTTTGAAAGAGGGCGGTTTGGAATCGAAATTGAAATGAAGGCAAGGATTAATAAAATATTTAGTGCAATATAGCAAGCAAGAAGGGCATACTTAAGGTATTGCTACAGTTTCTATTTTATTAGCGTGGCCCGATCTTATTGCTCTGATACCACCTGTGACGCCCCGTGTCATTACCCCTAGGGTAATCACACTTAGGCACACGGATTACTATTCGTCTGCCCGGTAGAACTCATCAGGAGCCTCATCTGAAGGCGAAGTAGTCACAACAGGTTCTTGTGCTGAAATAGGAGCGTCAACAGCAGCAGGTGAAAGACAAATATCACCTCGTCCTCATCTTCCTCCACAAAAATGCTCTCTGTCACCTGTGAATCATCTGAAATATCGGATCTAGCTCCAGAGCTAGTCTCATCAAAAGTGACATTGCATGTCTCCTGGATAATGTTAGTTCCAACATTAAAAACCTGAAAACCCCTCGAATGTGCAGGATAACCCAGAAATAAACCATCTAGAGTTCTTGACTCAAATTTATCTAGATTTCCTGTCTTGAGAATAAAGCATTTGGAACCAAAGACTCAAAAGTGCGAGATGAAAGAGCTACACGCCGAGTGCCACGAACCACTCGTCCGGAAATCGATGTGCGTATGAGACAAGACACCTTGGTATAGAAGAAGAGGTAAAGAAGCTAAAGAGTATGGTCCAGACTTGCCCAAAATTGGAAAAGCAGGTCCATACCAGAGTTCTACTCCATGCCTCTAGTCCAGGCACTAGGTTCTAAACCTTATGGTACTGCACCCACAGCCTATATTTTCTATCCTAGGTTTAGCTGGAATCTAACCATCTACTCGCAAAAGACAACCACACCGATCCTATGACAACAACGCTGCTCCCGCACTCTCTCGAAAGAAGAACTAACTTGAAGATGGTTCTATGTTAGCAGGAATGTCACTTTAAGAAGAGGTAAGCTTTTCAACATAATATATTTTTGAAAGAGGGCGGTTTGGAATCAAAATTGAAATGAAGGCAAGGATTAATAAAATATTTAGTGCAATATAGCAAGCAAGAAGGGCATACTTAAGGTATTGCTACAGTTTCTATTTTATTAGCGTGGCCCGATCTTATTGCTCTGATACCACCTGTGACGCCCCGTGTCATTACCCCTAGGGTAATCACACTTAGGCACACAGATTACTATTCGTCTGCCCGGTAGAACTTATCAGGAGCCTCATCTGAAGGCGAAGTAGTCACAACAGGTTCTTGTGCTGAAATAGGAGCGTCAACAGCAGCAGGTGAAAGACAAATATCAGCTTCGTCCTCATCTTCCTCCACAAAAATGCTCTCTGTCACCTGTGAATCATCTGAAATATCGGATCTAGCTCCAGAGCTAGTCTCATCAAAAGTGACATTGCATGTCTCCTGGATAATGTTAGTTCCAACATTAAAAACCTGAAAACCCCTCGAATGTGCAGGATAACCCAGAAATAAACCATCTAGAGTTCTTGACTCAAATTTATCTAGATTTCCTGTCTTGAGAATAAAGCATTTGGAACCAAAGACTCAAAAGTGCGAGACAGAAGGTTTTCTACCAAATCGAAGCTCATAAGGAGTCTTGCCCAAAGAGGGTCTTAGAAAGACACGATTTGCAATGTGGCAAGCAGTAGCAAGAGCTTCAACCCAAAATCTACTCGGTGTGTTGTAGTCATCTAGCATCGTCCTAGCCATCTCGACTAAGGTTCTGTTTTTCCTTTCCACCACTCCATTTTGTTGAGGGACGTGTGGAGAAGAGAACTGATGCTTAATATCGCGCTCAGCACAAAAAGAGGCAAACGAGGCATTCTTGAACTCCGTGCCATTGTCACTGCGGATCGCCCTCAAGGCACCAGGAAGTTCAGAAGCCAAACGAAGAACAAGATCATGATAATGATCAAAAGCTTCATCCTTCAAAGCAAGAAAGAACACCCAAGTGTATCTCGAAAAATCATCGACTATGACCAGAATATACCATTTGCCACAGACTGACCGAACCCTAGCAGGACCAACAGTATCCATATGAAGTAACTGTCCCGGTCCGTCAGTCAAGACCATAGTCACTGATCGGTATGAGGCGGCAACTTGCTTGCCATGCCTACAAGGCGCACATACAGCATCCTTGACAACTTTGAGTTTGGGCAGACCTCTTATGAGCTCAAGGTTGCTAACTCGCGTCAGATGATCAAAACCAATATGCCCCAAACGTCGGTGCCAAAGCTAGAAATCAGAAGAAGATGTAAGCAAACATTTGAGAGATCCAGCAAGAGATTCAGAAAAATCAGCTCCAAAAATTCTACCAACTCTAGAAATTCCAAAAACAAGCTCACCAGCAGAATCAAGCACCCGATAAACATTTTTCTTAAATCTAGTCTCATAGCCATCATCAAGAAGCTGTGAGACAGAAAACAGATTATACCTAAGCTTGTCCACAAGAGCGACGTCTTTCAAGATGAATTTGTCGTTCACCCAGATCAATCATGTTCCTTCAATTCGCCCTTGTGTATCATCTCCAAAGGTGATGAAGTCATCACCTGTCGCCCGCGTGGAAGAGGTGAACCATCTTGAATCTCCGGTCATGTGGCGTGAACACCCGGAGTCGACAAACCACGTGTTCTTCCCCCTTCCGCGGTAATCCTGAAAATCAAGGCACAAAAGAACGATGTGTCTCAATACTGTGGTTAGTTAAACAAGATTTAGGAACCCAGTACTGAGACACACGTCTGCGAGTAGTATGCAAAGCAGAAGTGCTATTCTTGATTTTATTTAAAGTTCTATCATGAGCAATGGTTAGATTAGCATGAGAGTTGTCCTGTCTAGGAGCATGATGATGAACAATACTAGCGGTCAGACCGGTGTAGTAACGGCGGTCAGACCGGTGACCCTGGCGGTCAGACCGGTTACCTACGGCGGTCAGACCACCGGTCTGATGAACATGTGATATAAATCCTAAACAAGGTTTCTTCTTTTCTATGTTACCATGTCTCATAAAGGCTCTAGGTTGAATGGATGAAATTCTAGTAAAAATTTTCTTATCGTTTTTCAACCTACGCCAACATAACTCAACCAAATGCCCACTCTTTTTGTAATAGGTGCAATGATACTTAATACCACTGGGAGAAGCACCCTTAGACTTAACAGATGGTTGGGCAATCCCTGCAGATTTAAAGATAATTTTTGCAGGTTGTGTTTTGAATTCAATTAACCCATTTTCCAAGACTTGAGTAACTTTTGGGTTAGAATTAATTTAAATATTATTGTATCCTAATCCTTGCTTCTTATAAGGAGTTTTAGACTTGTCCAGAATCATGTTTAATTGTTTATTACCTTTAGAGAATTATTCTAAGGTATCCTTAAGATAACCATTTTCTTTTTCAAAATTAGCACATGACTCACAAGTTTTACCTTTAATAGCTCTAGCATATTTCTCCTTATATAAAACAGTTTTAAGTTTAAGAGCAGGACATGAAACACAAGTGGAAGACTCAATACTGTCCTTAAGCTTGACATATTTAGCTCTAGCTACTTCTAAGATATCTTTAACTTTATGTTCGCGTTCTAAACAAAAAGTGCAAATACTAGAATCAACAGCAGCAGAAGCAACTAATTTGCTGGAATCTAAGAATTTTTTCACATGGTGCAGATTTAACCTCAACAAGCTCAGTTCTAGCATTTTCAAGTTGTTGCAAAGCAATATTATGAGCAGATTGTAATTTAGCAACTTCTGAGTGTATAGCATGGCAAGATGAACATTCATCAGATTCAAGACTCTTAGCATTCTCAAGTTCTAAAGTCAAATTACATATTTGAGACTCTAAATCCTTTTTCCTAGCCATGACATATTCTAAGATCTTATCCTGACTCATGAGTTGCTTAAACATAGCTTCACATCTATCAGAAAGAACATCATAGGAATGAGGTACCTCATCATTGTCATTGTCAACGGAGTCGGCCATGAAGCACAAACCAGTGAAGTCCTTGGCCTTCCCTTTCTTCTTGCTTTGAGGGATCTCCTCCTCCTTGTCCTCCTCGCTCCCGGAGTCAACATCGCTTAAGAATTGACCCTCAAAAGCGGCAAGAACCCAGTGAGCGGCCTTCACAAGCTTACTAGCCTCATACCTTGATTTGTTGAATTGAGGCTTCTTCCAAGCTGACTTTCCCTCTTTATGATTGCTCTTACCTTTCAGCTTGGGATAATTTGTCCGAATATGATTGAGCTCACCACACTCGTAGCATGTCACCGGACCACCTCTCTTTTTGTTTCTCACATTATTGTAGGCCCGTGTGAATTTTTTTAGTAAGGAAGGCTAACTCAACCTCAGGGATACTCTCAAGCTCCTCTTCGTGAATAGCAGATAAACAAGCAAATAAAAAACCAGAAAAAGATTCAAGAGAACCATCAGAACCTCTTTTGAGAGGATCTGCTACCAATGACATGTTGTCTTTCTTAGGGTGATCAACTCTTTTAATTTCATGGGTCTTGAGTTTGCTATAAAGCAACTCCAATGTAAGACTCGAAAGATCAACATTCTCCTCTATAGCAGTAGCTTTCATCTCCCACTCCCTGGTGTTGATTGCAACCAAGAGATGGGTGACATTTTCAGATTGGGAGTATTCGATATCAACAGCTTTCATCTGATTAATCACTTTACTAAAGCGACTGAAAATGTCATCGATATTCTCTCCAGGACGCATCTCGAATTTGTTGTATTCGCGCTTATAGACTGTTTGGCGCACTTTTTTGACTTGGGACGAACCCTCATGATAGGTTTCGAGGGTGTTCCAAATTTCATGCGCAATTGCAAGATTGCAAATCCGATCATATTCTTGTCTACCAAGTGCATCATATAAAAGGTTCTTGGCCTTGTTGTTAGCCAAAAGAACTGCAGAAGCAGGCGTAACAACCTCGGGAATAATGAGCGGGTATCGAACAACGTCCCATATAGCTTGTCCCTCACTCTCAAGAAATACTCGCATACGATTCTTCCAATAAGCATAGTCGTGCCCATCGAAGATATGCGGTTTGGTGGAGAACTTATCCATCATCTAAGTTCAGTGACCAGTTAAGATCAAGATTGAACTAACCGGGCTCTGATACCACTTGTTGGACCGAAAAGGCGACTAGAGGGGGGTGAATAGGAGCACGCTCACTTTTTCACAAATTATGAATTCAACACAATTTCACTCCAATAGCTATGAGGAAGCTATAAAGATCAATATACCAGTACAGCGGAATACTAGTATTGAATCCAATTTACCCCCTAAATAATACGATAAAAATCAACACAAGCTAAAGCACAAATCAGTACTGGCGGTCTGACCGCTGTGTTAGTGGCGGTCGGACCGCTGACCAAATCGGTCGGACCGGTGCTCTCGGTGATCGACCACTAGGCTCGTAAGCAAAGAAAACGACCTCGATGACGAAGTTGCAAATAGATCTAACTTTTGATTCTCAACTCCAAACTTCACGAAACTTGGTATACACCTTCTCTATGATATTAAGGACCTATTCCAATCAACAATTATGATAATTCTTGGACAAACAAAGATCCTTTACGATCTGATTGGAGAAAGGTCTAAAACCGAGTAAAAGTGAAAACTAGATCCAATCGCTTGCTCGTGGGTGATTGATGATCACGAAGATCCTAGATGAGTTCCCACACAACACAGGAAGCTAATCCACGTGACGATATCAAGCAAAAACTCGTGGATCAATGAAAGCCCTAAAATCACGAAATTGAGAGCAAGAACGAAGATAGACTTATCTTAAGCAAACCTTGCATAGATTAAAACGTGATTGATGCTGGATTACACCCACTCCATCAAGGATCAGTGGTCAATAATATTTCACCCTTGTCCATCTTGCGTCACGCTTGAGTCATTGACCTCACCTGGCATCGTCGATCATTCTGGACCTCAGCTCTCCAAGCCTAGTCCCGATCTTCCTCGCCGTTGACCGTCGTTGACCACCAAGCAACCTGCACAACCATACACAAGTAAACCAAAATTAGAAACAAGTTTTTCACAACTTGACCCATTTTAGTCAAAACATGCATCATGCAATACATATGCCCTGAAACTCATGACTTTGAACTAACCAACGAACAACGCCGCCACGAAGGCCGGCGTTCAAGTGACAACCGGCCCGATGTTAGGGCTGGTCGAACCGCCAGCTATAGGCCGGTCTGACCGCCCAAAAGGATTTAGCCGATTTTCAACCCTGAAAATTCGAAACCTACTGGAAATTTCAAACCAATAGAACTTTTGACTGGAGACTCCAAAAATTATGGGACCAAGTGCAATAGAATCCCCTCTCTTGCCTACACCATCTATTTTTGGCCCAGCTCATTTTGACACTTTTTGGTCACGGTCGGTCCGACCGCCGCTCATGGCCGGTCCGACCGATTTGGGACCGGTCGGACCGCCATGCTCTGGTCGGTCAGACCGCCCCTGTCCTGACAGTTCTGAACTTTGTCGAAAACACGTGAAACGATAAACAATAAATGCCATTGTCAATTGTCACATCATCCTAAGATCTAGAGCATATCCCCATGATATCTACACGTCGGGGTTGGAGGAGCGTGCGGCCATGCAATGGCTCCAAGCTAGACGGGGGTTGCGCGGCCGTTGCACAAGGGCGGCGGCTGCTGGCCGGTGGGTGTGGTCGGCAGCGCACGGGCGCAGGCCGTGCATCGGCTGTTTTTTTCTTGTTTATTACTGTTCATCCGAGAGTTAAGAAGGAAAAAAAAAGTTCATGCGATGTAATTTTCGTTCGTGCAATTACCGATCGGTGACTTCGAGTCGACTCGCGGTAGATTAGAACAAATTTGTAATTTCAATCTATGGTACAATCGATATCCGATCTTTCATATAATCTCCCGATCGACATTGTGTCGGCGACTTCAAGTCAGCTCACGATAGATTAGAACAGATTTGCACTGTAGAAAACCAATCTAGAAAGCCAAATTTGCATAATTGAAAGTAATCTAGAAAAAGCGATTCAATCTACGAGAGTCGTTCTCCGACGGTTACCTTTCGATGCGAGGAGAGTCGATCGTGCTGATAACGTGTTGAGTAACCGTCGCTGGGGATTCCAGTCCGAACGGGTACCTTGTATACAATATTCATAATCGTAAGAACGGATGAAGAACACAACACAACAGTAGATTGAACACAGAGATATGAGAGGACTTCAGGCTTCGCTTTATTGCTTCAGAATAATCGGGGTTACAATGAGAGGGGGCCCTCTATTTATAGACTACGTGATGAGGAGTTCAACTGGGCCAGGATTCTCCGGAGTCTTGGGCCCGTACTGGGCCAGGACTCTCCGGAGTCCTGGGCCCGGTTTCTTAACACAAACCAATCCGTTTGCTGGGTCCATGAGGTGGTTGGGGAAGTTACATGCATGGCAAACCCAAAACTTGTTGCTGGTCTGGCGAAAGCTGCTGTTTAGTGGACACCATCGCTGGCTGGATGGCACAAGGTAAATGTGGATGGATGTTCCGTGCTTCGACTGCTGATGGAGCGAGTGGTATGATAATTATGGATGACCAAGGTGCTTTTGTGAGAGCAGAGGCGAGATGGTACCGTTAGAGATATATTAGAGATATATTAGAGATAAGATCTGTCTTTTGTATTTTCTTATCTATATATGGTAATATATTGCCTTTTAGGCCTCTTCAATATACACACAATATATTCATAACATGGTATCAGAGCCAATGTTAGGGTTTCTTACTTGCGCCGCCTCTTAGCCTCCGGTCGCCGCCGTCGTCGATGCCCCCAGGAGGAGCAATCTCCCCTCCTGGGGGCGGCCTCTCGTCGCCGCCCGAGCTCTCTCTCCTGCGGTGGCGCGGATCCGAACTGCATGACGTCGACTAGAGGGGCCTTGTCACTGGAGACGGCCCGTGGAGGTCCAAGGCGTGCACGGAGCCGCGGCCAAGCCACTCGACGGCGGCGAGCGGGGTCCACCGCTCGTCGCCCTGCTTAGCAAAGGAGAGCTCCTATTGCAACTCGTGCACGAGCAGCACAACGCACGATGGCTTCGCGCCGCCGACCTCATCCTACAGCTCATCCGCAAAGGGAAGATCGCCAGCCGTGTCGTCCTCCTCGCCGAGCAGCCCGGCACAGGGAAGATCGCACTCGCCATGGGCATCGCCAAGTCTCTTGGCGCCGAGACTCCCTTCGCCTCCGTCGCAGCCTCCTAGCTCTACTCCATCTCGTCCACAGTGGCAGTGGCGCGGCGCGCCTCTGTCAAGGACCTCTGCCTCCGCCGCGTCATGTCGCCCTCCTCCGCGCCCCTCGATCTGTCGAGAGCACGCCGTCAGACGCCGCATCGGCCGAAGACCGTGAGCTCAAGCCGATGCTCCCGCGCTCCAAGCTCGTGCGTGATCCGACCAAGGGGGGTCGAGAGAGATACCCATGCCCCACCCCCAATTCACGACCCCACCACCGCTCATCTCCGGTCGCATCCACCGGAGCAATTGCTCAGTTTGCTGCCGACCTCGATCTCCTCCTCCGGCCTCTCGGTCGGGGCCACTTTATTAGTCGTCCCCATCCACCTCCTCCTGGAGATCCATCCGGGATTTGGCAATAATGGGAGAGAACAAATGGATGGGAAAAAGATGTGAGGACATGGACACCGATGTCCTTGTGAAGATATTCAAGGAGTTAAACTTGGTTGAGCTGTCACCAGTATCGGGTACCGGAGGCTGCTGCTTTTCCTCAACGAGATGGTCAGAAACAAAAATTCAGAAAACACGGCTGGCAACCTGAAGAAAGAGCTCAATATATCTTATTTTGGGTTGGTTGATGAATCTGTGGATGGGAGCCACGGTGAAGCTGGTAATACCATGGATTCTGCAGGGCCAGTAGTTGTCAAGACTGGAGGATGGAGATGGCATGGGAATTGGTGCAGCAATAAAAGGGTTCAGGCTAGTGGTTGAAGGCATGAACATGCGGGTGCACGGGTGCTGCTGTTGGTAGAGATTGAATCGGCTGCTAGTTCCGATTACACGCTACTGCTACTGCTGGTTATCCTTAGGTTTTTCTTTATTATTTGTGTTATTTTTCGCTGCGTCCATTTAAGTCTGTACCACTCAATCTTTGAGTTCGTCTATGCCATATGAGTCCACACATTTATTGTTAGTCATAGAAATATAGAAAATTTCTTTAGCATGGCAGCAGCCACTGCTCTTTTCTTCGAGCCGCTACAGGTCCGTCGCCTAAGCTTTTAAGGCCGCCGCACTTCTTCCGCACTGCGTCTTCGTTGTACTTCTTGTGCATTGCGCCGCGTTTCTTCTGCACTGCGTCTGTGTTGCACTTCTTGTGCATTGTGTTGCGCTTCTTTTGCACGGTGTATTCGTTGCGCTTCTTGCGCACTGCGCCGCCGTTGTCTTGGGTTACGATCCGCGCCGCCCTGCTTCTATCTATTCCTATTCGACTTGATTTGACATATTTCTCTATTTGTCGGTTTCATCATCTTCTTCATCATGTTGTCAAGGTCGACTTTGCTTCCGCACCTTGTGCTTTATAGGCTATCGCATGACCTCGGATGAGAGGAGATCTTTTAACGACATATTTTCCAAGAGCTGCATGCTACGACAACATTATCAAGACTCAGATTTTGAATTTTTCATATTTTAATGTCAACCCTTTCTAAATGCAATGCTATTGCACACGCCTTGCATTTGAGATGGGTGTTAGATATTTATTAGAAATAAGATCTATCTTTTGTATTTTTTTTATATGTATAAGATATATACCTTTGTACCATATATATATATTGCCTCTTAAACCTCTTCAATACACACACAATATATCGATAACCGGTACAACCATGTTTCCGATGCCTTGGTGGCTGAGACTTATGTGTGTAGGGATGGAGTCAGATTGGCGCTTGTTGCTGGAATCCAAAATATGGTATTGGAGACAGATTCTCAAACTCTAGTTAGCATGTGGAATTCTCGTCAAGGTAGTTGCTCGTATATTGACGTTGTACTCCGGGATATTGGTGAAATGAGCAATTCATTCCAGGAGTTCCAAGAATATGCTTTGCGCGCAGGGCATCCAACACTTGCCGCGCATGCATGCGCTCAACATTCCTCGTCCAGTGTTTCCCGATGTTCATGGGTTGTGCTTCCAAATTTTATCTTTAGTTCCAACCCGAATGCTTGTAACTTGACTTTTGAGTACTTAATAAAGTAATTCGCTGGCCTGTTCCCAAAAAAACAATTAGTCAAATATGCTCAGCTCAACATGCTGCGCTAATTACCTAGGTTATGTCACACTTTTGGTCCGTACACAACCAAATTAATGTAGTTTAATTGTATGGTTTGTTAAATTGCCGTGCGAGGGGAAAACAACGAAATTAAGAGAAATCAAAGTAGTGTAGCATATGAGTTATTGGTTTCCGTAAGCCTCTTGCTGCAATGAGTGAGGGCTCACTCACTGTTTGATGATTGTCATACACTCGTACATATATTTTTCCCTTGCAAGGAAATTACTACCACGCAAGAGCAATGCTTTCTTTATGGGTCATTTGTATTTGCCATACAAAGGCACCATCTATGGTTGTTAGCTTGTTTTTTTTTTACTGAATTGAATTGAATTGAATCATTCAGCCCCGGCCATTTCATATCGTGGAGCTGACTCCATCGTCAGTTGCTCCATCACGGTCAACAGCAATTTGCCCAATTGAATCCTTTTCCCTTCTCATTCGGCCGGTACAAGCTGGGGCACAGGAGGGCGCAAGATTTTAAGGCTAGCTCCTCTAGGAAACTGCCTGTACGGTAGAGCGATTGACTAGAGCACTGTAACTGTAAGTGCGAACATTACACATGACCGTTTTCACACACGCCATGAATGAATCATGTCTGTTGATAACTCGATGCTACAAGTACGCACCATCCATGCGACGCATGCATACCTGATCGAAGCCAATCAGGAGTGATCAGGACGATACGTACAGCGGTACAGATACAGTCGCCTTCAGGCGCTTCCCATGCTGATGCTGTTGGTTGGGTGGCCGGACGCATGCCCTGGCAGAGAAACGAGTGGGCGCCGGGTGCGCACGGTTAGTTGGGCGGTGGCGATCGGTAGCCGCCGCGTCACGAGAGGGATTGGACGAAGATATGGTACAGTTCGGGAGATCGATCGATTGTACTACGTCAATCTCCAGACCATCGTCTTGCCGCGTGTGCGTCGGCGCGCGACGGCGACTCGTCATCGCATCAAATCGTGGTGTTCTCGAAGGCGTTCAGCGCGTTACTACTATTGCTAGTCAGAAAGTAATGAGAGAAACTGGACGGTAAATATACTTGCGTCGTTCGTTTGTTCAGTTTGTGCAAGGGCAGGTGAGTGGAGTAATTGACACCGCGACGGCCTATTATTAATGGCCGGCGAGGTTTCATTTACTCGTTTCAGTGACGTCTCGTGAAAGTTCTAGCCTTCCAAGGTACGAACGCATGTAATACATGCTATACATCATTCATCGCTGCAGTGCATGCACATGCCGTTGCATCTTTGTTCCTTATCGCGAGTATGCTGATGCGTGTATGAGTCGCCGTGCCAGAGCTGGGTGGTCCGTCTGTCCTGCTACTTGGATGCCAGCATGCATGGCCGGCGTTTTGCTGGAGAAAATTGTAGGCTTTCGTCAATGCGGAGGGGGCAGAGAGCGGCCATGCCGCAGTTCTCTGCTTTCGTCAATTCGCCCCCTCCCCGGCTTCCCGCAACCGAATCTAGAGAATTGTAGGCTTAATATAACCAAAAGGATAAGATGTTTTCCCCATTGGCGGCCCAATGCTACAGAAATTGTGTCCGTGCAGAAGAACGGGGTTGCAAATACTAACCAAAAGGGAACCGGCTTGCAGTCTTCCGGATTGGTGCGTAGGCACGTCAGGATCAGGAATGTAACAGCGCCGCGAGAGCCTCAGCGACGTCAGGATCGGGAATGTAGCAGCGCCGCGAGGGCCTCAGCGACGAGGCGGCCGTCGGCGCAGGGAACCAAGAACCGCTTTCTATGTCAAGAAAAGGATGCGCCTTGGGGAGGCCGAGGTAGCCGGTCGAGGACGAAGAGGGCGACGATCGAGATCACCGACGATGCGGAGGATGGAGTGGGCGGTAGGTGCGTCGGAGACGCAGTTTCCGCAGAGATTGGGGGCGAATGAAGCCATCTGGTGGCGCGGCTCCACTAGAACCGGAGCTCCGGGAACGGTGGTCCGTGGGTGAGGAGCACTGGCGGGCGGCGGCGCGGCCACGGAAGCGGAGCCCTGCTCCGCGACGTGAACGAAGAGGTCGGCGTTGGCGTTAATTCTAAGGGGCCCTTGCGAAAAAAAAAATCCACTACGCATTGATTCCTTCTCAATCTGAGCCGCCTGACGTGGATTGAAAGGTCCAGATCGCGCATTTTATTCGCGATCCATATCTGAGACGGAATAAACGGATAATAGATACTAATACAAGGGCCATTTCTGAAAACTTGCGTCCAAGTCGCCTAATTCCTTCTCAATCAGAGCCGCACAATATTGTTTGAACGGCCCATGACCGGGAAGGAGATTTGTGATCCAAATCTGGAGGGGGTGTGAACGGTATACCGAATATTGCAAGGGTCCCTCGTGAAAACGTTCCTCACTCTATTTTCATACTGAAGCGTAATCAAACGTCTCACCGAGATCGGGAGAGGGTCGATAGGTGGACCACCGGCGAACTCGTGCTCGCCGCCGCCGCCTCTAGCGTCGTGCCGTGCACTGCTTCCGCTTCACTGCAGCCATCACGCAGGCGCTGCCGCTCCAGAGCGCCATGCTTCGACGTCACCGCGCGGCGCGCGCCTGCCGCGGTGACCCGCACCGCATCCATGCGCGCTGGCCGAGCCAGCCTCGTCGCCGGGTGCACCGCCGCCTCGCAGCCGTATATTCTTTCGGTCACCGCACGACTCGCGTGAAATCTTTGGTTCCAGGGATCCTAAACAAGACTAAGAAACTCCTGCACAGCACATTGTGTACTACATTCGAGTAAGGGAAATGGTAATTCAGTTCTTGTCTGGTTCATATAATGAAAACTCAATTTTTTCACACGATACATGTTAAGTAATATATGCTCTTTGATTTTGTTGCTTGCAGTAGTATATTTCTACAAGAATTTGGGATTTTAATTTGACCCCCAAGGCATCAAGGGCATGTTCTTCTACCCCCCAAATTCCTGTGCTGTAGCTTCATATTGGAGAGAGAAGTGTCTGCTGGAATGATGACCAACAAATTCTCCACGACAGTTGGGAGTGATGCTTTGATCAATGTTTTAGCAATTCTTCTGGCCGAGAGTGGCAATGGATTTTGCAATAACTTGTTCAAATGATCTGGTACACTTCGATGTACAGTTCCCCAAGCGAAAAATATGCTATTGCAATGTTCATGGTTGGTCCACACCAAACTCTGTTCATCTGCAATTCCTTGGAAGTATACGATGGATACCTGAACATATCAGATGTCAATGTGTCAACTAGCATTTGTTTTGCCGTTTACTTTAAGTACCTAAAGCTTGCTTGTTCCCTCTTCATTGAAAACTACAGCTCCTTACCAGCAAGCGGCAATACGGCGGCAATACCGCAGTATGATCCTTCTTCAAATGTGTTGTTGTGTGTGAACTGACCTCGCTTTTCCATGATTCCATTGAGCTAAGCTATCAGCGCTGCACTGCTCCATCAGATAACGCAAAAAATTGCAGAGAACATCAGCATCGAGATCCCACCGGTGTCGTGAAAGCTTAAAAGTGAGCCACAATCTTCCTCTGTTTCCTACCTTCAATTTCTACTCTACTTTTTTCATGTCATTGATCTACACGTGTTTATCGTATACTATCAGGCAGTCAAATCATCATCAGCGCCGTTTATGATACGATTTATCTACGGTTTGGACAACAAGCCCGTACTTTACTGTCGTAAGTGAGAAGGCGCCATCTACAGTCAACGCGCTTGTTGTAGTGTCTTTTTTATTTTTAATTCTTTTTAAAAATTATTTTAAAGATAGATTTTTTCTAACTTTATTTCTAATTCGGCCTCTTTTTTATCACACTGCGGTCGGTTGTATGGCAAATGGTTTTGAGAAAGCACAGTATTCCTAATATATCTATCTTCTGTTGTCTTATTAAAGCAGAGTTAAAAGAAGTCACCATATTCGCTCTCAAATATTAGAAATTCTCATGTTAATTGGTGGAGAAAAAAAATAAAGATCTACACCGTCGATCGTGATGAATCCAGATAATAACGGTTTTGATTAAAAGAAAGAGTCCACGTTAGGTATAATAAAATTAAAATTCAGAATAAAAAATAAAATAAAATCAGCAATTTCACATCCATACAAGTTTCTAAATAAAAGAGTCCATATCAAGGACAATAAAACTAAAATTCAGAATAAAATAACAATTAACAATTTGATTTATATACAAATTCCTAAGTAAAATCCCTAAATAATTATATTTTGGAATAAAAAAGACAAAAATGACAATTAGATTTGTATACAAAATCCAACAAAACTAAAATTTGATATAAAAAAATAAAATAAAACAAGAAAATTTATGAGTCAAAAGAAGTCACAACGTTCATCCTCAAAGGCTAGAAATTCTCGACGTTAATCGACGGGAAAAAAAATCTACATCGTCGATCGCAGTGAGCTCAGATTATAACAATCTACATTAAAAGAAAGAGTCCACGTCAAATACAATAAAACTAAAATTTGGAATAAAAAACAAAATAAAATAAGCAATTTCACATCCATACATGTTCCTAAATACAAGAGTTAATGCCAAGTACAATAAAAGTCAAATTTAGAATAAAAGATAGCAATTTGATTTCTACACAAACTCCAAAGTGAAATCCCTAAATAATTATAATCCTGAAAAATAAATAAGTGGTAATTAGATTTGTACACGAAATCCAATAAAAATTGGAATTCAGAATAAAAATAAAATAAAATAAGCAAATTGATATCAATACAAATTACAATAATTATAATTTAGAATAAAAACAAACAATAATTTGCAATTAGATTTGTATACGAAATCCAACAAAAAATAACCAAAATTCAGAATAAAAATAAAATAAAATAAAATAAAATAAAATAAAACTAGCAATTTGATTTCAATACGAATTCCAAAGTAAAATCCCTAAATAACCATAACCCGGAATAAAAATTAAAGAAAAATTAGCTATTGGATTTGGATACGAATTCCAAGAAAAAAACTAAAATTCAAAATAAAAATAAAAGAAAATTTGCAATTTGATTTCCATACGAATTCCAATGTAAAATCCCTAAATTGTAAAAATACATAATAAATTAAATAAATTTAGCTATTTTATTTGTGTGTGAACTCCAATATTAAAATAGTGAATAAAAATAAAAGTTATAACGAGAATGGTATGAATGTTGAGGAGGAGACACAAAAGAAGGCATCACGTTCGCTCTCAAGCTCACGTGTTTCTATTATTGCTATCCATGGAATAAAAATAAAAAATAACTAGAACTTTGAATAAAAATACAAGTTATAATGATGATAGCAAAATGGTGTCGAAGGAGACCACAAATGAGTGTAATCGCATCGATATGTCCTACAAGAAGACATTGACCCACGGTGAAGCGAAGGTCCGAGGCGGCAACGACAAAGATGGGGACAATATCGTGTTGCTCACCTTAACCGTTTAGCGAGGACAATAGTGTGTTGCTCGCCGGAGCCATTGAAGAGAAAGTTCAGTGTTAAGGAGCCAAGAACCACGATGACAAGTGATGAGCGTCGGTGTTGTTGAAGAAGTTAGTGGCCAAAGAAACTTGGTAATGGGGAAACCCTAGTAGAGAGGAGATGAAGCTTTGCATTGAAGATGAGCTATAGATGATATGAGACCATCAGGTAGCTAGGAGCGTGCCATCACTGGTGAGGGCATATCGTCGCCGGCAATGGCGAAAAAATTACCCATATCGTTAGGAAATGACTAAACCAAACATGCCGATATAAGGGAAGATGAGAGGTCGTCATAGTTAGTGAGGAAACTACAATGTTGAGTTGGCCAACATCAAAGAAGAGGAGCGATCGACACGAGAGAAGGGACATCGAGCATATATAATATTATGCATATGTATGTACATGCATGCATCTGAACGAATAGAAACACAGGCATACAAAGGCAGATGAGAAAAAAGCTTGGAGTAGAGATGACACAGTCGTAAATAATATGACTGGGGTCATTGGAGAGAGCGTGGCATGTGTCCCCAACTATGATCGATGACAGTTGTATTTGAATGCGTGTTGGTATAGTAATGGTTAGCTTTAAGCAATAATTGAAGAGAAGTAGAAGATAATTTTGTGGTAAAGTATTGCATTGGAATGGGTAGCAGCTGAGAGGGAACGATTAAGATTTAGGATTACCATTGGAGGTTGAAGAAAAAAAATAATGACGAGAAGAGATAGAAAACACACGGTTTGGTGGGGCAGCCGACATGTGAAGGAAGATAAGTTCAAGGTCGGTCGTCCATGGTGCATCGCGTGAGCAAGGTACTCTAATACCATGTAAACTAACAAGATAATTTGTTGCACACATAATCAACGTATTGCTTGGGATTCAATATAGGTACATGTGGGTGCATACAATTTGAAAAAAAAACTAATAGAGTCGGAATAGAGATATGCGGCTATATGATATATGCAAGATGAAGAGTGATTAGTTTCTAATAATTCCAACAGCTTATTGTGCTCAATAATTTTCTTCCATCAAAGCTCATACTTCAATTACATTCCATAGGTTGTAATTTTCTTTAAACTTCTATTGTCATTTTCAATTTTATGATATTTTAAAAATCTAAATAGTTTAAATATATTCTTAATTATTTATACAAACTTTAAAATAAATTTAGACACGTAAATACGCTGCCACCCTGCTACGAGATAGGTTAACCAAACCTGGACCATCCAGAAGCGACTGAAAAGTCCACACGCATGCATCATCCACACACAAATCACTACTTGGTACTACAGAACTTTCCAAGAATTAACTTCTCAATGTTTTTTTCCCTCGGCCGTTGTTTTCAAATCGGTACCATGGAAAATTGTCTACTAACTTAGCTTCTAAAAACAGAAACATAACCTGGCTAAAAAAGAAAGAAACATGATCTAACGAATAGTGATTAAAGCTCTTCCAAGTTACCCTTCTTAACATTTGTCATTCTGCGAGTAGATCACATCCAACGGCTACCAGGACAACAGATTTAAGGCCAGAGACCAGGCCCCTACAAAACATAGAAATCTCGTAGCAAACATTATGATTCCCGTATGAATTCATACGACATCAGCACCATTCCGGACGAGCCTCAGTGATCTCGTTTCTGAAACAACGGTGAGACTTGAGAGCATCACCGGTACGTCATAATACTGTCACACTGTTCCCGGCTTGCCGTAGATAGAAATAGAAGTCAAGGTTCTTGAATTCTCCAAGCACATGAGGAAGTAGCTCAGCCTCGCGCTGTCAAAAGTGCCAGTATCTTGGACTGAGCAACGCCGCTGTACTAAAAAGCAAGTCGCCGATACGGATTCCCAGCGAGATCAGGCGACACAGTGTTGCCGAAAATTTTCTTCTCCTCTGGTCACGCTCGAACTGACGGTGAAAACCACAGATTGTCTCGCTGACTTTGTTCCTAGTGAACTGCTGCTTTGCCATTATAAATCCCCTAGATTAGCTGTCCAACCACTTGGCAAGGATCGGATGCATCATGACGAGATCAAGGACGTCACGCTCCGTGATTGACATTATGATTAATGGGCCTAATGGCGTTTAAACTAGCTAATGCATGTATAGCTATGAACAGCTAACAGATCGAAGGTGATTTGATTAATTTAGAAAAGGTCAAAATAAAGGCTCCGGTCAGATTGGAACTCTGAATCTAGCTATCTGACTGCTTTTAATTACGAGAATAAACTCTACAGAAAAAAGATATTTGGCTACAATGATATATATGTTGAAAGAATTTCAGAGCTGGAACTTTCTACCTGAAGACTGCAAAGTAGAGAGCTGAAGTATATGGTCCGCACGTCTGTACTATAGTCCACAATGCAAAAAAAGAAAAAAAAAGAAAAAGGCGGCATTGACGTATATCAAGAGTAAATGAACTACAATTAATCGACACGCTTAACTGTTGAATATTTCCTGATAGCTAATTCCGTTAGATTATTTGTTTGGTGATCTTTGTGGTTCACCTAAACGCAATTAGTTGAGTAGGTAGGCAGTTTGCCAGTTTGTCCATCTAGACAGACAAATACTAATGATCTCTTGGTCCTTTCAGTCTCATAATTTTGTACTATTGCAATCTTCTGTATGATACCGTTTGTCTGTACTATGTAGGATGCTAGGAATGAAATAAAGGAGCAGCATGACATTTACGCTAATGCTACATGATAGTGACTGCTGGTGTAATTACTCACAGTTGTCATATTATACTACTGTATTGTTCCTGATGTGTTGGACTCGGATTTTTAACTCTGAATCCTCTGTGAATACATTGTGCTATTCTCTGGATCAGTAGATAGCACTCATAGATACATCACTGAATCATTTCATACATGACTTAAAAGCATACCATTCATTAATTTAATACATCAGAGTTCACATAGACCGCATCAGGTCAACTTTTACAATAAAGACCGAACATGTCAAATGATTACAATACAAAAGTAGCGGAAGTAACAACATAAGCAAAAAGGGTGATGGCACATCTCTCCATAGGCAAGCGACTGAGGAAACCTGTGTACATCCGATATTACCCGAAAACTCAGATAATATAGGATGCACATGAGTACCGGCGGAGTCAGCTAGACTGAGGCGAGACTAGAACGACTAAAGACTAAACTACGCTTCAAACACTCCTGGGTCTTCAGATATCTGGTTACTCGTAGTAGTCAAAAACTTCAGGATTTCCTGCTTCTGAGGGTTTGGGGGAAAGAGCGAGAGTGAGCATAACTTTCGTGCTCGCGAGCTAACACACAATATGCAATAGTATATGCAATAGTATACATGCAAGGCTTAACAAGGAATGACCCATGTTCTTTTATTTGCTAAAGTAACATTTTCAATTATCATAGTTACAAATTCCTATGACTTAGCATTTTAAACAAATTGCATTTTATTAAAGAGAGTAAGTGCAATATTAAATAACAGCGGAGGTTACCTCCACCTCATGCTTAATTTTGATAGCAGTTACATCTACCGATTATCAGCACTTGGTAAGATTACCAGAAAAATCCAAAACAAGGGCTGGATGAGCCCATTACATTTTTCAATCCACCCTCAAAGGTTTTTTGAAATAGAACTAACTCAAGTTAAGTTCTCATATCCGCCTTTGACCGTAAGCGCGGTTGTTTAAACAGTTTAGACTCTGTAGAGGTTGTACATTGTACCCACAAGAAATAATCATACTCGTTACCCCACATGATTCCTTAGTCATGTAGTTAAGCTATCGTCACAGTAACTTTTCAAACTACCTCACCCCTTCCGTCATCTCACCCCTATGGCCAAACCCATAAGTTGTGCGGGATGTTTAGCACAACGACTAGCGCAGCTGGCCCTGGCCACAACGACTAGCGTGGTGGCAACTTCACTCTCGGTGTCCCTTTCAAGCCAGCATACATCCTGCCGCTTGCACACTTCCAAACACCAGTTGTGGGATGACATTTAGGGTTCAATAATTTTACTAAGCCAAGTTGCACTTTGCAGACTTGCGGTTGTACTTGTTTTACACAGGAGGATATGACAAGATTAAGTCCTTAATCCATCTGGACGGTTCATACCACATTGCACCCATTCTCATGCTACATCCGCACCCACCACTCTTTTCATCCGCCCAGATGTGGTACTAGTAAATTATTTAGGGTTTTGGAGAGGAAAACCAATTAACACAACACGCCAATCATTTACATCCAATGACCGCCCAAAACCACTTTCATGATTAAAAGATGATGATCGGGACATTTATTATTCCGGTACTTAAACAAGACTAGCATGTTGCTTAAGTACATCTTATGCTATTATTTACCACATATTTACTAGGGTGACATGGAATGAGGGATTTAATTCATCAAAGGATGGATAATACTTAATTAATCATCAAATGAGTGTTTAACTACCTTAAACTTTAACATACATTTGATTACAGAATTAAAGCATGCAACTTTGATATCTTAAATAAATATAATTTGCATAAAATGTAGGCTCAAAATGATCAGGGTCAGGTTATCGCGGCCTTGATCTTACCCAAAGCCTTCTCTGCCAGGGGTCTTGAGTTCTTGATCTGCGTCTTTTATCGGAACCTTGATCCTGCTCGAGTCGTTGCTTCTTCTGGACTCGACTCCTAACATGCGATAACAAGCGAGAACAACAAATAAATCCAAAGTATTTCAAAATACCAAATACAATCAAAGCACTTTAAAATAAGTTTTGCAATGAACGAGCTTAAGAGACAAGATTCAGCGGGGATGTCTGACAAAGTCAAACGACCAACTGAGCGAAATGGGTCATGGTTGAAAAACTCTGCCAGGGAAAAATAAGGGAGAATCGAAGGTCGAAGGAACTTCCGTCGGGATTACTCCACTTCGGATTTAGAAGATGGCAAGATATTGCCGATCGGATAACGACACAACTAACCTAATTTTAAAACAAGAGCTTCTTTTAAAATAATGGATATTATACGAGCAAGATATTGATATTAACATGTTAATCCTGAATAGCTTTCCAAAAATTATGTTTAGAAAATGCGAATTAATTGCTAATACCGCAAAGCCTTTTAAACGATAGCGGAAAAGTTGAGTTAAATAATTTTATCAAATATTTGATATGATTGCAGAGGCGATTACGAAGGTCATTCACATAACATCCATTTTGTAAATTACGCTCTTAATTGACGGCTCTCAAGTATTAGCGAAATGGATAATTCTGTTAACACTTGTTAATCGGCGAGTTAACCATTAACAACGGTTAATCGAATCATCGCAATTCACAACACAATCATAGAGAATATTTAGTTTGGAAAAGTTTTCTCCAAATGGAAAGCTACTAATCGACCAAGGTTAAAACAAAACAATACAAGATCACCATACCAACTTCAATACACCAATTTCAATACACAAAACTTTCTTAGCCAAAAACTCAACTTCTGCTGTTGCTTCACGACCACACTGCACAAGGGGTTAACAAAAATTGTGGATATCATGGGGATATGCACCAGATCTTAGGATGATGTGACAATTGGCAATGATGTTAATGGTTTGTCGTTTCATGTGTTTTTGACAAAGTTTCATAATTGTTAGGACAGGGGCGGTCCGACCGGCCATAGCATGGCGGTCCGACCGGTCCCAAATCGGTCAGATCGGCCATGATCGGCGGTCGGACCGGCCGTGACCAAAAAGTGTCAAAATGAGCTGGGCCAAAAATATAGGGTGTAGGTAAGAGAGGGGATTCTGTTGCACTTGGTCCTATAATTTTTGGAGTCTCCAGTCAAAATTTCTATTCGTTTTAAATTTCCAGAAGGTTTCGGAATTTCAGGGCTTGAAATTCGGCTAAGTCCTTTTGGGTAGTCCGGACCGCCTATAGTGGCGATCCGATCGGCAAGAGGTGGAGGTCCGACCAAGCCCGAGGCGATCGGACCGATTATCCTGTCACTTGAACACCGACCTTCGTGGCGGCATTGTTCGTTGGTTAGGTCAAAGTCATGAGTTTCAGAGCATATGTATTGCATGATGCATTTTTTGACTAACATAGGTCAAGTTGTGAAGAACTTGTTCCCAATTTCGGTTTACTTGTCTATGGTTGTGCAGGTTGCTTGGTGGTCAACGACGGTCAACGGTGAGGAAGATCGGGACTAGGCTTGGAATACTAAGGTCCAGAACGATCGACGATGCCGGGCGAGGTCAATGACTCAAGCGTGAAGCAAGATAGACAAGGGTGACCTATTAGCAAATCCGAGGCGCAAGATGGCGCTAGGTGAAGCTGTTTTGGTCAAAAGGTTAAAGACGACGCTTTGCGAAGCGTGCGTGTGTGACCCGTTTGTTTTGGGCCTTAACGGGAGCCCGTTTAAGTCAAAACTTCTAGAAGGTCTAGGTCTCCACTATAAATAGAAGAGGCAGGTGACTGCACCCCCAACCCTTTTATAATTTACAAACCCAAATTCGCTTAGGGAGAGGTTTTGGAGAGGCTAGGGTTCTAGAGAGTTTTGATGTGATTTCGTGATCAAAGATTGATCTTTGTTCTCCATTGATGGAGATGTTGTAAGCCAAGATCATATCAAATCAATCAAAGGAAAGTTTGATCAAAGGTTTCATCTCTTTGCCTTCCTTCTCTCTATTTGATGATTTTGGGTCTTTCTTTGATCCATGAGTTTTTGCTTGATATCGTCACGTGGATTAGCTTGCTGTGTTGTGTGGGAACTCATCTAGGATCATCGTGATCATCAATCACCCACGAGCAAGCGATTGGATCTAGTTTTCACTTTTGCTCGGTTTTAAACCCTTCTCCAATCAGATCGTAAATGATCTTTGTTTGTCCAAGAATTATCATAATTGTTGATTGGAATAGGTCATTAATATCATAGAGAAGGTGTATACCAAGTTTCGTGAAGTTTGGAGTTGAGAATCAAAAGTTAGATCTATTTGCAACTTCGTCATCGAGGATGTTCTTGATGTTCTGGAGCCTGGCGGTCAGACCGCCCGAGGGCACCGGTCCGACCGATTTGGTCAGTGGTCTGACCGCCACTAACACAGCGGTCAGACCGCTAGTACTGATTTGTGCTTTAGATTGTGTTGATTTTTGTCATATTATTTAGGGTGTAAATTGGATTCAATACTAGTCTTCCGCTGTACTGGTACATTAATCTCCATAGCTTCCTCATAGCTATTGGAGTGAAATTGTGTTGAATTCATAATTTGTGAAAAAGTGAGCGTGCTCCTATTCACCCACCCCTCTAGTCGCCTTTTCGGTCCAACAAGTGGTATCAGAGCCCGGTTAGTTCAAACTTGATCTTAATCGGTCACTGAACTTTGGCGATGGATAGATACTCCACAAAGCCGCATATCTTCGATGGGCACGACTATGCCTATTGGAAGAATCGCATGCGAGTCTTCCTTGAGAGCGAAGGACAAGATTTATGGGATGTTGTTCGAGCCCCGCTCATTGTTCCCGAAGTTGCTTCGCCGGCTTCAGAAGCCCTTTTAGCTAACAACAATAGGGCGAAGAATCTTTTATATGGTGGGCTTGGTAGAACCGAGTATGATCGAATTTGCAATCTTGAGACTGCGCACGAGATTTGGAACACTCTCGAAACTTACCATGAGGGTTCGTCCCAAATCAAGAAAGTACGTCAAACAGTCTATAAGCGTGAATACAATAAATTCGAGATGCGTCCTGGAGAGAGCATCGATGACATTTTCAGTCGCTTTAATAAAGTGATTAATCAGATGAAAGCTGTTGATATTGAATACTCTCAATCTGAAAATGCCACCCAACTCTTGGCTGCAATCAACACCAAGGAGTGGGAGATGAAAGCTACTGCTATAGAGGAGAATGTTGTTCTTTAGAGTCTTACATTGGAGTTGCTTTATAGCAAACTCAAGACCCATGAAATTAGAATAGTTGATCATCCTAAGAAAGGCAACATGGCATTGGTAGCAGATCCTCTCAAAAGAATTTCTGATGGTTCTCTTAAATCTTTTTCTAGTTCTTCATTTGCTTGTTTATCTGCTATTCATGAAGAGGAGCTTGAAAGTATCCCTGAGTTTGAGTTAGCCCTCCTTGCTAAAAAATTCACACGGGCCTACAATAATGTGAGAAACAAAAAGAGAGGTGGTCCGGTGACATGCTACGAGTGTGGTGAGCTAAATCATATCCGGGCAAATTGCCCTAAGCTGAAAGGTAAGAGCAATCATAAGGAGGGAAAGCCAACTTGGAAGAAGCCTCCATTCAACAAATCAAGGTATGAGGCTAGTAAGCTTGTGAAGGCCGCTCACCGGATTCTTGCCGCTTTTGAGGATCAATCCTTGAGCAATGTGGACTCCGGGAGCGAGGAGGATAAGGAGGAGGAGATCCCTCAAGACAAAAAGAAGGGGAAGACCAAGGACTTCACTGGCATGTGCTTCATGGCCGACATTGACGACATTGACGACAATGAGGTACCTCTCTCTTATGATGTCCTTTCTGCTAAATATGATTCCATATATGAGCAATTGCTTAGTCAAGATGAAGCGCTAGAATTTGTCATGACTAAAAATAAAAAACTAGAGTCAAAAATTGGTAAACTGAAATTAGAACTTGCAAATGTTGATACTCTTGAACCTGATGAATGCTCATCTTGCCATGCTTTGCTTTCAGAATTTGCCAAACTGCAATCTGCTCATGATACTGCTTTACAATAACTTGAAAATGCTAGGACTGAGTTAGTTGAGGTTAAAACTGCTCCTTGTGAAAAAATTTAGAGTCTAGCAAGTTGATTGCTTCTGGTGTGGCTGATTCTAGTTCTTGCACTTTTTGCTTAGAGTGTGAACATGAAGTGAAAGATATTTTAGAAGCAGCTATAGCTAAATATGCCAAACTTAAGGAAAGTATTGAATCTTCCACATGTGCTTCATGTCTAGCTCTTAAACTTGAATTTGCTTTATATAAGGACAAATATGCTAGAGCCATTAAGGGTAAAACCTGTGAATCATGTGTTAATTTTGAAAAAAAAATGCTTATCTTAAGGATACATTAGAAATTTTTTCTAAAGGTAAGAAACAATTAAACATGATTCTGGACAAGTCTAAAACTCCTTATAAGAAGCAAGGATTAGGATATAATGATGTTCAAGATAATTCTAAGCCAAAAGTTGTTCAAGTCTTAGAAAAAGGGTTAGTTGAATTCAAAACCCAACCTGCAAAAACTATTTTTAAATCTGCGGATTCTGCGCAACCATCTACTAAGCCAAAGGGTGCTTCTTCTAGTGGTATTAAGTATCATTGCACCTATTGTAAAAAGAATGGGCATTTGATTGAGTTTTGTTGGCGTAGGTTAAAAAATGATAACAAAATTTTTGCTAGAATTTCATACAATCAACCTAGAGCTTTTATGAGACATGATAACATAGAAAAGAAGAAACCTGCCTTAGGATTTGTTTCACATGCGTATCATCATGCTCCTAGACAGGATAATTATCATGTTAATGTTTTCTTTGCTCATAACAAAACATCGAATAAAATCAAGGATAACACTTCTGCTTTGCATACTACTCGCAGACGTGTGTCTTAGTACTGGGTTCCTAAGTCTATTTTAACTAACCCCTGTATCGAGACACATCGTTCTTCTGTGTCTTGATTTTCAGGATTTCCACAGAAAAAGGAAGGACACATGGTTTGTCCACTCCGGCTGTTCACGTCACATTACCGGAGACTTAATATGGTTCACTTCCTTCACGCGGTCGACGGGTGATGATTTCATCACTTTTGGGTATGATAGACTTAAGACCTTTTTGCTTAAGAATGATTTTGAGATGAGTTAGGTAGACAAGAGTTTATTCATTCTTAGACGTGGTAATGACTTTCTGCTTGCTCAAATTTACGTTGATAATATTATTTTGGTGGTTCTTCTAATGCCCTTGTTTCCAGCTTTTTTGAGACTATGTCTAGGGAATTTGAGATGAGTATGATGGGAGAGCTCAATTACTTTTTGGGGCTTCAAATAAAGTAATGCAAGGAAGGAACTTTTATCCATCAGACGAAGTACACTAAAGATCTACTCAAACGTTTCGACATGGGTGATTGCAAGCCAATCTCTACTCCCATGGCAACCATTATTTTGGATCCAGATGAGGAAGGAGAAGCCGTGGATCAACGCGAGTACCGCAGCATGATCGGCTCCCTTCTGTATCTGACGGCCTCGAGACTGGACATTCACTTCACGGTATGCCTTTGTGCAAGGTTTCAGGCGTCTCCAAGGACTTACCATCGCCAAGCCGTTAAGCGCATATTCAGGTATTTATCCTCTACCATTTTATATGGCATTTGGTATTCCTGCTCTTCAGCTTTGTCCATTAGGGGTTTTTCAGATTCTGATTTTGCGGGTTGTCGGTTAGATAGGAAGAGTACCTCAGGCACCTGTCACTTCCTAGGCACTTCACTTGTATCTTGGTCTTCTAGGAAGCAGTCCTCTATTGCACAATCCACTGCTGAAGCTGAATATGTAGCTGCTGCTAGTTGTTGTAGTCAGATTTTGTGGATGGTAACCACTCTTAAGGATTATGGGTTAAATTTTGCTAGTGTTCCTCTTTTCTGTGATAACACTTCTGCTATTAACATTGCTAAGAACCCTGTGCAACACTCTAGGACTAAGCACATAGACATTCGCTATCACTTCCTTAGAGACCTTGTCGAAAAAGGTGATATTGTGCTATAATTTGTGGAGTCCGAGGCTCAACTGGCTGATATCCTCACCAAGCCGTTAGACCCAACTAGGTTTGCCACCTTGAGAAGCGAGTTAGGAGTAATTTATCCCTTTGGGTTGGTTTGAGGGGGAGTTCGATCTTTTCTGATCTTACCTTGTTCTTTTGATTTTTTCTTGTTCTTTTCTGAACTTTTTGATCTTTTTGAACTTTTTAGGTTTTTAGGCTTTTATTGCATCTAATTGTATCATATTTCATTCATATGAAAAATTCAACAAATGGTATGAAAAATCCAAGTCATACTCAAAAAGATGCATTGTAATATAAGTTTTTCTGCTTATCTTTTAAGATTGATGAAGCTTTGCCAATTACCCTTTGGAGCTTTAGTATTTCAATTCTTACTCAATGCCATGTCTAGTTCTTTGACTTGCTAGAATTATCATGCTTCTACATGTGTAGCTAAGTCTTTGCAATATGAGCTAGAACTCTAAAAACAACTCGAATTAAAAATTGCAATTTGTGGATGTTTTAGCAAGTTGCGCAATTAGTGCTCCTTTTGTGACATTGGTCCTGTCAGAATTGCTTTGTTAGCTCTTTAATCTAAAATTGACCATTACTTGAACTTCTAGTGTTATTGAGATTCTAAAAACTGCTCTTGTGAAACATGAAAAATCAAATGATTGTCTTATGCTTAAATTGTGCCAAACTACTCTTACGAGACTGCTTGTTAATGACACGAACTTGGATATAGTTTGATGAACCAGACGATCTCATGGGGACTGCTTGTCAGAAATGACATGAACATCAAGATTTATCGCCCTGGTAGAAGCTTAGAAAGAGTTTGTGGATGGCTCCTAGTCCAGGATCTTCTTTACTAAGATATACCTTTAATCAACTTCTGGTCGAAGCTTAGGATGATTTTGTGGATGGCTCCTAGTACAGGATCTTGTCACTAAGTTAGATTTTGATTTTTGAGGATCATAGTGAGGGGGAGTTCTTGAGTTGCATTCTTATTGTCTTATTGAATATTCCGAACTTAAATTGCATTCATTTATCCTCACAATGATCATAGGTCAATTGAACAATTGTTCTTTCATATGGACCTTAAGTGAGAATTTTGACCCTTTCCTGTAAATGAAAGTTTTTATGCTTTCTTTTGCCTTATCTCACATGCCTATGCTATTCTGATGTTAGCTTGGTCATTTCCATTGCTTTCTCTTGCTTATAGACCAAGCTGTGCCTTTGTGCGAAAATGAAAGTATTTTACTTTTCAAACCTCGAAATTATATTTTCT
Organism: Hsuehochloa calcarea; assembly: GCA_036346395.1. Classification (NCBI taxonomy): domain Eukaryota; kingdom Viridiplantae; phylum Streptophyta; class Magnoliopsida; order Poales; family Poaceae; genus Hsuehochloa; species Hsuehochloa calcarea. Next base: position 70,670,707 of record CM070594.1, on the reverse strand, counting down.
GGATTATTGCCAATGTGTTCATCAAGGGGGAGATTGTGGATATCATGGGGGATATGCTCCAGATCTTAGGATGATGTGACAAAGTTGAGCTGTCGGGAGTTTCGTGAGCTGTCGAGAGCGATCGACCGGCGAGCATGCGGTCCGACCGGTCCCAAATCGGTCGGACCGGCCATGAGCGGCGGTCGGACCGGCCGTGACAAAAAAGTTTCAAAATGAGCTGGGCCAAAAATAGAGGGTGTAGGCAAGAGAGGGGATTCTATTGCACTTGGTCCCATAATTTTTGGAGTCTCCAGTCAAAAGTTCTATTAGTTTGAAATTTCCAGTAGGTTTCTGATTTTCAGGGTTGAAAATCGGCTAAGTCTTTAGTGGTCGACCGGCCTATGGTGACGGTCCGACCAGCAAAGTGGCGAGGTCCACCGCCCTAAGAAGCGATCGGACGGTTGTCACTTGAACGCCGCCTTCGTGGCTGCGTTGTTCGTTGGTTAGGTCAAAGTTATGAGTTTCAGGGCATATGTATTGCATGATGCATTTTTTGACTAACATGGGTCAAGTTGTGAAGAACTTGTTCCCAATTTCGGTTTACTTGTCGATGGTTGTGCAGGTTGCTTGGTGGTCAACGACGGTCAACGGTGAGGAAGATCGGGACTAGGCTTGGAATGCTAAGGTCCGGAACGATCGACGATGCCGGGTGAGGTCAATGACTCAAGCGTGACGCAATATGGACAAGGGTGACATATTAGGAAATCCGAGGCGCAAGATGGCGCTAGGTGAAGCTGTTTTGGTCAAAAGGTTAAAGACGGCGCTTTGCGAAGCGTGCGTGTGTGACCCGTTTGTTTTGGGCCTTAACGGGAGCCCAATAGGATCAAACTTCTAGAAGGTCTAAGCCTCCACTATAAATAGGAGAGGGTGGTGGCTGCACCACCCTTTGACCCTCTATATATTAGAAAGCCCTAATTTTGTTTAGGGAGAGCTAGGCGTGGAGGCTAGTGTTCTTGAAGGTTTGATTGGATTTTTGTGCACTTGGATTGACCACTGATCCTTGATGGAGTGGGTGTAATCCAGCATCAATCACGTTTTAATCTATGCAAGGTTTGCTTGAGATAAGTCTCTTTTCGTTCTTACTCTCAATTTTGTGATTTTAGGGCTTTCATTGATCCACGAGTTTTTACTTGATATCGTCACGTGGATTAGTTTCCTGTGTTGTGTGGGAACTCATCTAGGATCTTCGTGATCATCAATCACCCATGAGCAAGCGATTGGATCTAGTTTTCACTTTTGCTCGGTTTTAGACCTTTCTCCAATCAGATCGTAAAAGATCTTTGTTTTTCCAAGAATTATCATAATTGTTGATTGGAATAGATCCTTAATATCATAGACAAGGTGTATACCAAGTTGTGTGAAGTTTGGAGTTGAGAATCAAAAGTTAGATCTATTTGCAACCGTCATCAGTACATTCTTGCATTTCGGAGCCGGCGGTCGAGAATGCGAGGCACCGGTCCGACCGATTTGGTCGTGGTCCGACCGCCACTAACACAATGATCGGACCGCGATCTTGATTGTGCTTTAGCTTGTGTTGATTTGTGCTTTAGCGGTCGAGGCCTTGATACTAACACATGATCGGGCCAGAAGAGCCGCGACCCTCGCCCATACGGCTCCTCTGCCCGCCCGTCGGCAGTAGGAAACCGAAGAGCCGTCGGCCCTCCCGCCCGCATGGCGCCTCACTTGCCGTGGCGCCGGCTGCTTTGTTTGTTGGTTAGGTCAAAGTCATGAGTTTCAGGGTATATGTATTGCATGATGCATGTTTTGACTAACATGGGTCAAGTTATGAAGAACTTATTCCCAAAATTGGTTTACTTGTCTATGGTTGTGCAGGTTGTTTGGTGGTCAAGGACGGTCAACGACGAGGAAGATCAGAACTAGGCTTGGAAAGCTGAGGTCCATAACGATTGACGATGCCGGGTGAGGTCAGTGACTCAAGCGTGACGCAAGATGGACAAGGGTGACCTATTAGCAAATCCGAGGCGCAAGATGGCGCTAGGTGAAGCTGTTTAGGTCAAAATATTAAAGACGGCGCTTTGCGAAGCGTGCGTGTGTGACCCGTTTGTTGTGGGCCTTAACGGGAGCCCGTTTAAGTCAAAACTTCTAGAAGGTCTAGGTCTCCATTATAAATAGAGCAGAGAGGTGGCTGCACCCCCTCAACTATTTTATAATTTACAAACCCTAATTCGCTTAGGGAGAGGTTTTGGAGAGGCTAGGGTTCTAGAGAGTTTTGATGTGATTTCGTGATCAAAGATTGATCTTTGTTCTCCATTGATGGAGATGCTGTAAGCCAAGATCATATCAAATCAATCAAAGGAAAGTTTGATCAAAGGTTTCATCTCTTTGCCTTCCTTCTCTCTATTTGGTGATTTTAGGTCTTTCTTTGATCTACGAGTTTTTGCTTGATATCGTCACATGGATTAGCTTGCTGTATTGTGTGGGAACTTATCTAGGATCATCGTGATCATCAATCACCCACGAGCAAGCGATTGGATCTAGTTTTCACTTTTGCTCGGTTTTAGACCCTTCTCCAATCAGATCGTAAAGGATCTTTGTTTGTCCAAGAATTATCATAATTGTTGATTGGAATAGGTCCTTAATATCATAGAGAAGGTGTATACCAAGTTTTGTGAAGTTTGGAGTTGAGAATCAAAAGTTAGACCTATTTGCAACTTCGTCATCGGGGTTGTTGTTCTTTGCATTACGGAGCTGGCGGTCGACCAGCCCAAGGGCACCGATCGACCGATTTAGTCGAGGTCCGACCGCCACTAACAAATGATCGGACCGCCGATCTTGATTTGTGCTTTAGCTTGTGTTGATTTTTGTCATATTATTTAGGGGGTAAATTGGATTCAATACTAGTCTTCCGCTGTACTGGTACATTGATCTCCATAGCTTCCTCATAGCTATTGGAGTGAAATTGTGTTGAATTCATAATTTGTGAAAAAGTGAGCGTGCTCCTATTCACCCCCCCTCTAGTCGCCTTTTTGGTCCAACAAAAACATTTCAAGATCAAAAATAGATTAATCCCCAGATTGCATATCTCATAACCACTGTTGTCATCCACTGCAGTTGCTGCCACTGTGCAAGGGTTAACAACAATAGTTCAAGATCAATTCACAATTTCTCCCATAACAAAACCTCTACTGATGCTGCTCTGCACTGCACAAAGAAAGGGGAGGGGGTCCCACTGGCCAAAGAGAGTCAGAGAGAGGGAGAGAGCGGTACAGGAGCAGAGGAGGAGGTGCGTAGGGGCAGGGGCTGCCGGGGACGGGTGGTGACCGGAGGGGCGGCGGTGATGGCCAAAACGGAACACCGGGGAGGAGGGGATGCCGAGGGAGGTGGAGGCGCGACCGGGGCAGCACCGGGGACACGGCGGTGGCGACAGGGGAGCTTCGTGCGTGGAGGTCGAATGGCGGCGACCGCGACCAGAGAGAGGGGAGAGGAAATGGAGGCGCGCACGGGCAGGCGCGGCGAGGGTGGCGAGGCGATAGCGGGCGTCGAGGCGGCGGGGTCGGGAAGGCGCTCGGCGGCGGCCTAGGCGGTGGGAGCTTAGCCAGTGGGTGGAGATGGTTGAGGGCGGTGGGCGGTCTTTGGCGGCGCGGTCGGCCGGAGGAGGCTGGAAGGGGAGAAGAGGCGGCGGTGACACCGAAGCTTCGGACGCAGAGAGGGGAGGAGAGGAGGCGAGGAGGGGGAAGGAGGAGGCTCGGCCTTTTATAGGCAGGGAGAGAGGGAAGTCGGCGGAGGCGGCGGGGGCAGCGGAGGAGGAGAGCGCAGGCGACACAGGTGGCGCAAGGAGGCTTAGGCCGTGGACGATCTTGGCATGAGGTAGGCGTGGTGGGTCCGGGGGCGGGTCGGTCGGGCGGAGAGGACTAGCGAGCGGCGGCGGCGGCGCGGGAGGGGGCCCTCGGGCGGAGATGCGGTGAGTGGAAGAAGAAAAGGGGAGGGAAGAAAGAAACCGGGCCGGGCGGAACGACCGAGGGAGGGGAGAGAAGGGAGAGGGGGGTGCGAGTGCGGCCAGACTGGGAAAGGCCGGGGGAGGGAAGAGAAGAATGGGTCGGGCCCATGAAAAAATAGGAGTGGGGGGGGGGGTCTAATAAGAGAAGGGGGGTCCAAAGTTTTCAAATGGAGAAATCAAATTGAAAAAATGAATTTGGAAAATGAAGGAAGGTTTGAAACACAAACCGAGCTTAGAGGAAGTTAGGAGTTTTTAAAATTTAAAACAAATTTGAAAATTTGAATGAAAATCGGAAACCAAGGTAGCTACTATTTACCGTCCGAAATCGAACGTTACATAATGTTAAATGACAATTCTCTTGTGCACTGACTTTCTATGAGCTATTTTATGGTATACTAAATTTAATATGGGCCGTTTATTCTTTTTTATTCTATTGTTCAGATCAATTAGAATTTAGTTATACTACATCTAGAAGTATGAGTAGTAGAATCCTAAGGGTACAATTGTAATTGCTAATGTGAGGATCACATGACACAATATAAATATTTTCAACTCTAGTTGAAAAAGTTTATAATATTCTCACAAAAAATTATAAATACAAATAAAAGTATATTACACCATTAATAAATCAATGATCATATTTAATTTATACTACTATCTTGTACTACCGGTAGAATATACCGTAAAATTTGTCTTTTTTTATGAATATGACTTGAAGCACGCTGATGGAGAGATTCACACGCAAGGCAAAAAAAACTACAATATGCTGCTAGTATGAAGCAGAAACATTACTCCTGTATCAAAACATCGAAAACGACAGGCATGACTATGTATTTCAAATGGCTCTATTTCGTAATGAACTTCGACAAGAACCTAGTAGCTTCTCACACTTACAAAAAACAACATATTTTGCTGCACTAATTCTACAAAACATCCATTGTCACTTCGGGCAACAAATCAAAGCATCGCTTTCTCGTACTTAAGCGCTTTACAACATCGATCGATGCAGACCGTTGATTCTTTTTTCCCCACTGGACAGATCCCTTCGCGTACAACTTTTGTTGTGCTAGCCATTTCAACAGCTATATCAGATCAAAGCTATCGATCCAAAACAACAAACCTGTCGTTTGCAGATGGAGAGTTCAACACCGCAATCAGAAGAAAAATCCAAAGCGTTACCAGAACTACAAACCATCTCATCAGTACGAACAGGGGAAGCAACCACAGGCTAGCGAGTTTTTTTCCCACCTCATCTAACAATTTTTGAAGCAAAATAGCAAATATAACTCATAAAAAAAGACACCTCCACCTCACAAAAACATCGCGGCAGGGGACTTATCGCGTACCCAATCAACGGCGGACGGCCTACTGCGCACCCAATCCACGACAGACGGCCTATCGCGCATGCAGATCGTGGTGGCTCACCTGCTGCTAACCTAGTTCACAGCAAGTGCCGTGCGCAGACGATCTGTGGTGCTCTAGGTTAGCGGCAGGTTGGCTGCCGCGATCTGGGTGTGTGAGCAGACCGTCTGCCGTCGAATGACACGTCGTAATGTGTCTTATCGCACAACTAGTGCGTGGTAGGGGTCTTATTTTATCATTTCATTCACCGAATCTAGTTTTGCTATTTTATTTTTTTTTTAAAAAAGATCCTATTAAAATTCACTAAAAGAGTTAAATGTTGTTACAGGCTTACAGCCCAACGGGCAACGGAAGGAGAAAACAAACTGTACAAAGGCAGGCAATATTATATTACATACTCAGAAAATCAAGAAGTACACGCGGAGATCATATCTACGCCAGGTCTCGTGCTCCCGCAAAACTCCATTGACGTGTCTCGTCACTAATCGTCTGGAAGAGCTTAGCGGCTCTCTTTGCCTTTCCATCGAAGATGCGACTATTGCTCTCCCTGCATGGCTATTTCACTTTAAAAATACGCTAAACGAGTCTGAAGCTCTAAATTAGGCACGGTACTTCCCGGTTCAAAATTACTTTAATTACACTCTTTAATTAGTTAAATATTAAAATGAGTTAATTTCGAATAAAATTAAATTTCACTTTACTTGGCTTGATTAGTTCGGTTTAAAAAATAATTCTAAATTTTGTAAATAAAACAATATTAAATTAAACTACAACAATTTCAGAAAAAAAACTCGGTAAAACAATTACCTGTCTCCCAATCCGCCACTACCAATACAATTACCTGTCTCCATATCTTCTTTTCCTAATCCGGTCGCGAGCTGCCCGCTCGTTCTCACCTGCAGAAGCGGACCAGACCTACTGCACAAATAAAACGTTTCCCGAGGACCTCCGCGCAATCTCGAGTTTGCGGTTGGTCACTGTGGCGAAGCGGAGGCAAGCGAACGCGTTCTCACTTGCTCGCCCGCTGTCGAGTTCTTGAGCTGGTCTCAGGTCAGGTGTTTCGTCTTCTGCTGCTGCTCCCCGCGGCTGTGCGGTCGAGCTGGGTTGGTTTGCTATCTGGGAGCGGAATTCTCGGCCGTCTAGTTTGGAGGTTAGTTTCTTGGTTGCTGTTTTCCTGGGGTTCCCTTTGTTATTCTTTCTTCGCCCTTTCTGTGCGATTATGTTGAAGGACTCTGGTGGTGGTTCAGTTCGATAGTTTTCTTTTCTATGGATGTAATCTCGCTTCAGGTTATTTATGGTTTCTTGGTTCCCTGGTACTTTCGATTCTGTTCCTCTTCCATTTGCACCTTCTAATCATTAAAGTTTTGTTTTTTTAATAATAAAAAAATCGATAGAGATACTTGCGTTGTGCTAGTATCATGCAATACTTGCGTTGTGCTAGTATCATGCAGAAACATCATGTTGTTAGCCGTAAAAAATTTGCCCGGTATTGACATGTAAAGCCTTTACTAACTAATTTACCTTGTGTACAGTACGCGTATCTGGTAATTTAGTTGGCAGGTTCCAATTGCCGATCACGATGGTCGCACTTACAATCAGTGTTAATGTGTTGTTATCACCTGTTGTGGAGTTTAGTAACATGCAAGTTCGCTTAATTACTTTTCTCTAGTCAAAAGAAGAGAGTTGATTTTGATCGCTGTGGACCATATTTTCTCCCGGGTTGTTCGTTTGAACAGAGCAGAGTTAGGTTAGACAGGTGGTTTAGAATCTAAGGCAACTGACGTGCTTTCACACCTTAGGTATAAGGGAGGCCTGTTTACTGTGTAGAAGGGATAAGCGACTCCATTTTGGACTCATCAATCATTAGAATGCTCCTAAGAACTGGTTTCTTTGCTTGCTTATGATATCAGATTGTTAGCAATTGTGCTGGATCGTGCACGGATGCTAAGTTGCTGTTAATTCTCTTGTACAGACATGACCAACTTTGGAGGTTTCCCGTGTGCAGTAATCCTGGTTGCTTTGTGCATTTGCCATGTGGATGTTGTAAGGGGACAAAGCACTCACCCTACTGAAGGTAACCTCTAGTTGTCATGTGCTCTACTTCATATGTTTGCTTGCAGAGATGCTTTGCCACCTAGCTACCCCTTGATTCCTGATTGTTCGCTATTAGCTTCTTGATGAAAATGCCATGATTTCAGCAGCACTGAATTGCCATTCACTTACGCATTTACTATTTGTGCAGATTTAGTCAGATTTCTTGTTTGTGCATTTGGACGTCTTGAAAGTATCTTGAAGAGCTTATTTTTTTCTCACCAGTAATAGGTCATGAGCTAATCAGAGCAGTTCACAGACTGCACTTAATCATAAATATAATCTCTCGATAATACACATCACTTTCTATTAGTTAATAGGAATGACCAGATAATGATTTCCGTTGAGATTTTTTGTTAAGAGTAGTAGAGTGGTCAATGATAATTATTAAGGGATCACTCCCAGTCCCAGGTAACTCTTCCATTGAGAGAATCTCAAGTATAGCTATGATATTTGAAGTAAGAATAGTCAAATGTTGTTTCGTATGCTATCATTTTCACTCTGCCTGTTGAGATGCTACATGTTTAGTTCAAATATTAATATTACCCTGCACTGATCAGATACTCTATTACATATTAAAAACTGTGGCTGTGAATTGAATTTTGTCCCTCTTACATGCAGCAAATGCTCTCAGGGCTATCAAAGGCAGTTTAATTGATCCTATGAATAACCTTAAAAATTGGAATAGTGGAGATCCATGCACATCACGTTGGACAGGAGTCTTCTGCGACAAGATACCCAGTGATACATATCTTCATGTAACAGAATTGTATGATTAACACACCATTATTATCTATTATATCCGCACTTTCCTTTTTTTCCGTCATTGCGATTCCTGCTCGAAATAAGGGCCATTCTCAATTCTCAGATTCTGTAATGCTTTTGTTGTTTGGCTCTATTTTGCATGCTAAAAACTGTTTGTTATTTATTTATATGTCATGTCTGTATAATGATTAACATAATGGTTGGATAGCGTGCTCATTTCCTCTTAATAATGCATACTTTCCCCCCCACGTAGGCAGTTGTTTAAGATGAATCTTTCTGGAACTTTGGCACCAGCGGTCGGTCTTCTATCCCAGCTGAAAACACTGTAAGTACTAATTTGATGGACAGTTGAAAATATTGAGCGCTTTCAAGTGTTTCTTAAGTAGTGCTCCTTGTTAGAGATATATATGTGTTAGAGTAGGATTCTAACACATATATATCTCTTAACACTCCTCATAGACTCCACTTCATGTTTCACATGGTTAAGTGATTTTTGAGCAAGGCCCAAATTTTCTGACTCACAACAAACTTGCAAAAATGACATAATCAGACAGAAAAGACTAGATATTGTCCCATTTTATCTGTTTCTTTCATGGTTGGTTCTTTATTCTGCATTTATACTCTTCAGGCTGTCCCATTAGGTATCCAACACATGTTATCTAATATCTAACTGCTATATTTTATTGTTTTGGAAGGGATTTTATGTGGAACAATTTGACTGGTAACATCCCGAAAGAGATAGGCAATATTGCAACACTCAAGCTTATGTAAGTTCCTCTTATCTAACCTAACTTATGTTCTCTCTTTACAGTGTGCACACGACCCACAGTGTCATACTGTTTATCTTGCAAAACCACAGAAGTTTAAGCATCTGAGCCCTGCATTGTCGAAAAATGGCAGAGCATTTTATATAATCCTTTTCTTCATATGGTTGAGCAAACAAAATAAATGGCTATTTTATCTAATTTATCATGGTGGGAAATTGATATCCTAAACTTGTATGTTTCTGTAGCTTGTATGAAAAATAATGTTAACTGTTACTGCCTCAATTTTTGCAGAATTTTGAATGGTAATCAGCTATCCAGTTCTTTACCAGATGAGATTGGCTACCTTCAGAACTTAAACAGATTACAAATCGATCAAAACCAAATATCTGGCCCCATACCTAAATCGTTTGCTAACTTAACAAGCATGAAACATCTGTAAGTATCTTTGATTTCTCTTACTTACTTCCCATGTTGCTTCTTATTTTAAGCTTTGTTATAATCTTGACTCTCCTTTAAACTTTAGTCACATGAACAATAATTCATTAAGTGGGCAAATCCCATCTGAGTTGTCCAGATTGCCTTCACTCCTTCATCTGTAAGTGGACCTGTGCTTGTGTTCTGTTTTTTTTTCTCTCTATTATGCAAGTTGCAGCATGAGATGTAATTAAATTGGTTTTATACTGTAAACTGCAGCCTTGTGGATAGCAATAATTTATCTGGACCTCTTCCTCCGAAATTAGCGGAGACACGTAGTTTGAAAATACTGTAAGTACATTTTTATGTACCTCAATGAGATTTTCTTGACATAGAAAGTTGCAGCATATCAGAATGTCATCTGGTTGAATATCTACCAGTTTCTGGTTGCTTGAAGTTGATTTATGTTTACTTTAGTTTTGCACGCTTTGGAAGATTATGTTACAGGGAAAATTGATGATTTGCCAATAGAGTGGTAATACTGCAAATTTCTCGAGTTTAATTTCTAATATAACTTTGCTGGCGTACTAAATGTCACATAAAACCTAACTTGATTTCATCTTCCTTGTGTTTACTAAAGAAAAGCATCTGTCTTTTTTTTAGAACGTTTCTCTCTTCTTTTAGATAAGTTTTGACACTTTTGTTAGCTAATGACATTCATTTCTTATATCTATATCTTTCTACTTCTAGTCAGGCTGATAATAATAACTTCAGTGGAAGTTCCATCCCTGCTTCATACAACAACATACCAACACTTTTGAAGCTGTGAGTGCAACCCCTTTTCCTTCATATTGTCCTTTTCTTCTAGTATTTGAGTTAGATGCAGGGGACTGCATAGTATATAAAATTATTGAGTGTAGAAGATCAAGGTGGTACATAATATAATTGGTTAATGAAAACGGACTTTGTTTGAAATGCAAGTGTTGAGACTTCAGACGTGTAAAAACCCCTCACAAAAAAGGAAAGAAAGAAAGGGACCCCCCCCCCTCACAAAAAAAGGAAAGAAAGAAAGGGACCCCCCCCCCCCCCCCCCAAGCTTGAGAGGTTGAGATAGTTGGTATTCTGTAATATCATGTAGCAGCTAGATTAGGATGCACTCAGTCCACATCTTTAGAAATCTCAATGTTCCAAGTTATTTAGCTTCTTTTGCCTCCTCTGGGGGTGTTTGGACTTTAAATGGGGGTTTTCTTTGGGAATATTTGGGATTTAGTTCCTAAGGTTTTGGAAGAAAAAAAAACACCTATCCAAACAGACCCTCAGTCTGTGGAGACATTTTCACCGATAAATAATAATTTATTTGGCTTACTTCATTTGATAAGAGCAGCAGACAATCACCATCATGCTTAGACTCAAATCAAGATATGTATGCATAGCATATAAAATTATTGAGTGGAGAATATCAAGGTGGTACATAATATAATTGATTAATGAAAACAGACTTTGTTTGAAATGCAAGTGTTGAGACTTCAGACATGTGTAAAACCCCTCGCAAAAAGAAAGAAAGAAAGAAAGAAAGAAAGAAAGGGGACAAACCCCTTAAGCTTGAGAGTTGAGATAGTTGGTATTCAAGGGACAATTCTTTTTCCTGTAATATCATATAGCAGCTAGATTAGGATGCACTCAGTCCACATCTTTAGAAATCTCAATATTCCTAGTTACGTGGCTTCTTTTTTATCCTCTGGGGGTGTTTGGACTTTAAATTAGGGATTTTTTGAGATTTAGTTCCTAAGGATTTTTTTTTTTGGGGATACCCCGTATCCAAACAGGCCCTCAGTCTGTGGAGACATTTTCACTGATCAATAATAATTTAGTTGGCTAACTTCATTTGATAAGAGCAGCAGCCAAGCACCATCATGCTTAAACTCAAATCAAGATATGTGTTCAGTTGATAATATTTTTTTCATGTTACCAGGAGTCTTAGGAATTGCAGTTTGCAAGGAGCAGTTCCTGATCTAAGTGGCATACCTAAACTTGGCTATTTGTAAGTCCAGATCAAAATAAATGCTGCATTTTTTTTTCAGCTTTCAGCTTTACTATTTTTGACATCCTACTATAAAAGATTGTCATTTTATTCGTAGTTTGTAGTGGCTGTTTTTTTTTTGAACGATAAGGTAGGAGGTCTGCCAATTTCATTGAAGAGGGGATAAAGCAAGTTCAAGAATTAACAAGGGAGAGGAAAAACACAACTATAACAGCAGCTGTTTTGGAACAGTTGTTTTATCCAGAATATGTTTTTTAAATGCCCTTTGTTAGAGATATAGTTAGAGATATGATTTGATTTGGTTTCCTTATCTGTAACATGTATTGTGTATATATACTAGCCAATTGGCCCCTGATAATACAAGTCGCATATTCCAACATGGTATCAGAGCGTACCTAGGGTTTCGCCTCTGCTTGTCGCGCCGCCGCCGCTCAGACGACATCTCCTGTTCGCCGCCCAGACGGCATCCCCCTCTCCGCCGCTCCTCAGGTTGTTGCCAAAGCCGTCGGCCGAAGCCGTCGTCGTCGCGAGCGCGTCGTCGCCGCCTCATTGTCGTCGTCCTCGTGCGCCGCCGCCGCCACCAGCGGCCTCCGCCCTCAAAGCGGCGTTCCGACACGGCTGCGTGATCGAAGCTCTCCTCATCGCGGCGCTCGCTCGTGGCCGCGCTGACGTTGCGAGCCCGCCTCGGACCGACATCTTCTTGTCGACGACCCACACCGCCGCCGCGCCGCCATCCCGACCTCTCAACGGAGACGCCAGCCGCTGCTCAGTGTACACGCCGCTGAGACAAAGGGAAAACTACTAGGTTTCCCGATCGGCGATGGCCGGTAAAGCTTACGTGGCTCTTTTAAAGGAGCCGAAAGAAAAAAAAAAGAAAGAAAGAAAAAACGTTGATCTAACGCGCGCCGTCCAGCGCCGTCGTTAGACCGTTGCTGTTTTGGTCGCCGCGCCGTCGGTCCGCCACCGATGGCTTCCGATTCGCCTCGTGGTGCTACTTCACGCTTCAAAGACACTACCTCCTTCGCCGTGCGCCACGGTGGTGGTGGTCGCTCTCCATCGACGGTGGCCGTCCTCATCGCTCCTATTGCGACAAGGTCGGCCACATTGAGTTCGATGCTATAAGAAGCGGCACCTTTCACGTCGTTCTTCTACTAGCACCAAGATCGGTACTTTTACATCGGCGTCGATCGACTCCTTGGTGATTTCTCTCATCGGCGGAGATAGCGGACTTCGACGCGCTTTGCTACTGCCGAGTTCTCCTTCGACGAGTTCTACGGTTCTACTACTCACTATTCGGGCACTGCGAAACCACCAACTCCACGATCCAAAGACCTCCCGTGGATTCTTGATTCGGAGCATCTTTTCACATGACTCGATTCTTCTACTCATCCTTCATTACACCTCTTGATTCTCCCGCCGGTGTTCTTCTGCGATGGTACCTCTCTTTCTGTCTCTGGTCGAGGACCTCTTAGCAACTCATCTTTTCATGTTCCCTCTGTTGCTCATGTTCCTCGCCTTACCATGCAGCTTCTTTCTGCTGGGCAGATTACTGATCTTGGTTATCGAGTCATTCTCGACTCTGACTCTTGTTGTGTTCAGGACCGTCATACGGGAGCTCTGGTTGGTTCTGGCCCTCGGCGTCTTGACTCCCAGCGTCTTTGGGAGCTTGACTGGCTTCATCTTCCTTCCGCTGCCACCGTCGCTGCCAGTCTCTCGCTTCTGCCACTCCATCTACCGGCTCTTTCCAACAGTGGCATCACCGTCTTGGCCATCTGTGTGGATCTCGTCTGTCATCTTTAGTTCGTCGCGGTCTTCTGGGATCTGTCTCAGGAGACGTATCTTTAGATTGTCAGGGCTGTAAGTTAGGCAAACAGATTCAGCTTCCTTATCCTCATAGTGAGTCAGTGTCTCAGCGTCCTTTTGATCTTGTCCATTCTGATGTTTGGGGTCCGGCTCCCTTCGTTTCGAAAGGGGGTCATCGATACTATATCATATTTATAGATGATTTCTCTCGCCACACTTGGATATATTTCATGTCTTCTCGTAGTGAGGTCTTGTCTATCTATAAACAATTTGCCACCATGGTTTACACACAGTTCTCCACTCCTATTCGTGTCTTTCGTGCTGATTCTGCTGGCGAGTATCTCTCTCATCACTGCTGACTTCCTTCCTTGGCGAGGTACTCTTCTCGATTCTCTTTTCCGGTGCTCATGCTCGAATGGTGTTCTTGGCGCAAGCATCGTCACCTTCTTGAGTCGGCTCGTGCCACGATAATTGCCGCTCTATTCCACCTCACTTTTGGGCCGAGGTCGTTTTCCTCGCCACCTATCTCGTCAACATCCGACCTTCTTACGCTCTTGAGGTGCACTCCTGTTGAGCGTCTCGTGGTCTCCTTCGACTACTCGCCTTCGCGTCTGTTTGGCTGCGTTTGCTACGTTCTCCTCGCCCCTCGAGAACGCAACAAACTGACTGCTCAGTCTGTTGAGTGTGTCTTTTTGGGATCTGATCTGCGAGCACAAGGGCTATCGTTCTTTGGGATCTGTTGGTCGACGGATGTGGATTTCGGGATGTGACTTTCGACGAGTCGCGTCCCTTCTACCCACGTCCTGTCTCTCCTTTGGCTTCCTCTGTGGAGTCTCTGTCTTTTTTGACTTTTCCAGATACACCTATCTATGTTTTGCCCTTGTCCACCCGTCCCACTGAGTCTCCACATATTTCTCCTGTGGCCTCTCCGCCATTGTCGCCACCGCCGTCTCCTGCGGCTCCTCGGGCTCCCCGCTACACTCGTCTACACTCGTCGACCTCGTATTGAGGATCTTCGGATGAGCCATCTTCTCGATGATTCATCTTCTTCGATGCTTCATCTTCTCGATGGGCCGTCTTCTCCTCGCTACGCTCTCGCGATCGCCGATCGATTCGGCCCCGCCGTTTGCCCTTCTTTGGCGCAGCTACTCGTGAGCTCGCCTCTCTACAGGGATCTTGTTACTCATCCCGAGTGGCGGCATGCCATGGCCGAGAGATTCTTCGCCCTCGAGCGTCTTGGTACTTGGGATCTTGTTCCTTTTCCATCTCACTCTCATCCAATCACATGTAAGTGGGTCTACAAGATTAAGACTCGCTCGATGGCTCTCTTGGCGCTATAAAGCGCGTCTTGTTGCTCGTGGCTTCCAGCGAGAGCATGATCGTGACTACGACGAGACTTTTGCTCCGTGGCCCACATGACCACCGTCCGCGCTCTTCTTTCGGTGGCGTCTGTTCGCCATCTGGTGCATTCTCAACTTGATGTCAAGAATGCCTTTCTTAATGGCGAGTTGCGTGAGGAGGTCTACATGCATCCGCCACCGGGTATTCATTCTCGAGGGCATGGTCTGCCGCCTCGCCGCTCTCTCTATGGCCTTAAGCAAGCCCTCGTGCTGGTTTGGCGCTTCTCCTCTGTAGTCACCGCTGGTTTTTTGACAAGTGATCATGATCCTGCGCTCTTTGTCCACACTTCGCCTCGTGGTCGGACTCTTCTTCTTACGTATGTTGATGATATGATCATTACAGGAGATGATTTCGAGTACATTGCCTTTGTCAAGGCTCGTCTTAGTGGCGATTCCTTATGTCGGATCTTGGTCTCTTCGTTACTTCCTTGGGATTGAGGTTACTTCCACTCTAGATGGTTTCTTTATGTCCCAAGAGAAGTATATTCAGATCTTCTTGATCGCGCCTCCCTCATCGATCGGCGTCTGTTGAGACTCCTATGGAGCTCAATGTTCACCTCAAACCCTCGATGGCGAGCCTCTTTACGATCCGACTCGCTATCGTCATCTTGTTGGGAGTCTTGTCTACCTTTTTGTTACTCGTCCGGATATCACTTATCCTGTTCACATTTCGAGTCGGTTTGTTTCGCTCCCGCTCAGTCCACTCTGACCACCTTCTTGAGTTCTACGATACCTTCGTGGGACTATCTCTCGCCGTCTCTTCTTTCCACGCTCCGGCTCGTTCTGACTTGAGCTTATTCGGATGCTACTTGCGCGGCCGATCCTCGATCGCGGTCTATCTCTCGCTTCTTGTGTTTTTCTTGGTGGTTCGCTTATTGCACGGAAGGCGAAGAAGCAGATCGCAGTGTCCCGTTCGAGTCTGAGAGGGTGAGTTGCGAGCTATGGCTCTCTTGATGCAGAGATTACTTAGCTACGGTGGTTACTTGAGGATTTTGGTGTTTGTTATTACATCGACTCCTCTCTTGTCAGACAGTACAGGTGCTATCAGTATTGCTCGTGACCCTGTGAAGCATGAGCTCACCAAGCATATTGGTGTTGATGCTTCCTTCATGAGGTCTTGTGTGCATGATCAGGTGATTGCTCTTCAGTATGTGCCTTCAGAGTTTCAGATAGCGGATTTCTTCACGAAGGCCCAGACTCGAGCACAGCACGGCTTCTACCTCTCCAAACTCAGTGTTGTTGATCCACCATGAGTTTGAGGGGGGTTGTTAGAGATATAGTTAGAGATATGATTTGATTTGGTTTCCTTATCTGTAACATGTATTGTGTATATATACTAGCCAATTGGCCCCTGATAATACAAGTCGCATATTCCAACACCCTTTAATACTTATGTTTCAATGAGAAGATCACCCATTCAGTTTATGAAATCCAGGAGATTATTCTGCATCTCTTTAATAATTCTGGCATGCACTTTCAGGGATCTTAGCTGGAACCAACTGACAGGGTCTATACCAACTAATAGGCTTGCTTCAAATATCACTACAATGTATGTTTCTTTTCATAATTTTTCATAATTTTAAAATCACCAAGCTAACTTCTAGTTTCTGGCAGTGATTTGTCGCATAACGTTCTTAATGGAACTATTCCATCAAACTTCTCTGGGCTGCCTAATCTTCAGTTCTTGTAAGTAACATTTATCTTACAAATACTGCTCTAATCCCTGATAACTGTTATGAAACTATTGTGTGTATTATCGAGAGACCCAAAGGGCGATATATATAGAGTACAAGAAGTAGAGATAAGGATATGTTAGAGATAGATTCTATCTCTAACATATCTCTAACCTTATCTCTAATATATCTCTAACCTTATCTCTAATATATCTCTAACACCCCCCCTCAAATGCAAGGCGTATGCAATAGCATTGCATTTGGAAAGGGTTGATACTAAAATATGGAGAATCCAAAGTCCGAGTCTTGATAATGTCGTCGGAGTATGCAGCTCTTGAAAAAATATGGCGAGTATCAAAAGATCTTCTCCCATCCGGTGTCATGCGACAGCTCATAAGGCACAAGGTGCAGGAGCGAAGTCGACCACGGCAACACGACGAAGAAGATGATGAAACCAACAAATATAGAGAGAGCTGTCAAATCAAGTCGAATAGGAATTGGTGGAAGCATGGCGGCGCAAATCGTAGCCCAAGACGGCGGCGCACGCGAGCACAAGGAGTGCAACGAATGCACAAATGCAAAAGAAAGCGCAACGATGCACAATAAAGCGCAATGAGGCGCGATCACGAGAAGAAGAGCGGCGCAATGCACAAGAAGCGCAATGAGCGCGGTGTGGAAGAAGCGCGCGCCTTGAGCGCTTGAGCGCGGATCTGCGTGGCTCGAAGAAATAGCGGCGGAGGCGTAATTCAACGCTATGCATAAGGCAATTCCTATGCTTCTATGGACTGACAATAAATTTGTGGACTCGCATGGCGCAGACGAACTCAAAAATTGAATACTACGGACTTGAATGGACGCAGCGGAAGTAACGACACAAAGAAAAAAAAAAAGCAGCAGGAGCGGCGGCTGCTGATGGTGATGATGGCGTGGGATCTTGGAGACCAGAGCAGCGCGATCCGATCGGGAGTCGTCGGGCGACGACAAGAGATGATGCCGTCAGAGCGGCGGTGACGGGGTGATGAGGGCTTCAAGAAGCTGGAGCTGAAGAAGCCGTTGCAGAAGACCGAAGCCGGAGAGCCAGGGAAACCGGATTGCTCGATTTGCTCCAGTAGTTTCTTGATATTTTCTTCTAGTACGGAGAGCTGCTCGGATTTGTCAGGGACGGGAATTGTCAAAGTTGATGGTGGTCTTCTTCAGCAGCTTACGGAATGTAACATCCTCAGCACATGAATTACTGCAGCAACTTGATTGTTCAGATTCCTTCCTGGTAATCTCAACCCCAAGTAACATTATAGGGGAATTATTGGAGCCATTAATTGTTGCTCCGTCACAGATTCTGAAGGGAGTTCGTCCACAACTTTTCCGTCAGGCGTCCCCCTTGCAGCCGCCCAATCCTACGCGCCTCCGCTACTTACCCCTCCTCCTCCAATCCATCTCCCCATCTCCCCACCACCACATACCAATCCATCTCCCCACCACCGCCTGGCTCGACCCCTCCGACAAGACGTGGCGGATGGTCATCGGCTCCAAGGACGCCCACCACGCCGGCATCGCCGTGACCCCGTCAGCACGCGCGGCGACAACGGCATCGACATGTCGGAGGCCATGGCGAAGAGTAACCGCCGCGGCAGTCCTGGATGTCCCAGCCGGAGACGCCGTCGGCAGGCCGGGCGGCGGAGGTGAGCAAGAAATCGCCACCGCGAATGGCGGCGAGGCGGTCCCCGTCGAGGCCGCTGGCCGGGGCGAAGGACGGGATGGTGGGGCTTGGTTTCTGCTCCCGTGGCGGCTCGCCATCGCAGTCCATGGCGGCGGAGCCACGAAGTACATGGCGAGGTGGCGGACATGAGCTTGGTGGCGAGTCCGAGCTTTCGGTGGATGTGGCCGTGGCAGGGCTCCGAGGGGTCGGCCGCCGTAGTCCTCAGCGACGAACAGCAGCCGCGACGCGGACCAACCTGATGTGATGTAGAGGTTGAAAGCCGCGCGGTTGGATGAGGATGCCGATGGTGACGTCGAGCTGGAAGAGGATGTTGAGAGCGCCGCGGATGTGCGCTGGCGCGATCTCGGATAGGAAGAGCGGCGTGGCCTGGTTGCCGAACCCCACACCGACTCCCAGGCAGAGGCGGCCGACGATGAGCATGATGAGGTTGGTGGCGCCGGCGCAGAGCCCAGCCCCTTCGGCGAGATCCTCGAGTCCAAGATCGTCTGGAGCGACGATGCGGCCGGCCCTGTGGTGGATTTGGAGTTGGCCGCCCCCGGGAGCAGAGATTGCACCTCCCGGGGGCAGCGGATAGCGGAAGCTAGGTTGTAGGCTAGGGTTTAGAACCTTTGCTCTGATACCATGTTATGAAACTATTGTGTGTATTATCGAGAGACCCAAAGGGCGATATATATAGAGTACAAGAAGTAGAGATAAGGATATGTTAGAGATAGATTCTATCTCTAACATATCTCTAACCTTATCTCTAATATATCTCTAACCTTATCTCTAATATATCTCTAACAATAACTGTGCTCTTATATAGTGCTAACATATCCTACCATTGAAGATGAATACTTTCCCTGTTGAACTATAGAGTATAGATTAATACGTTTCTTTTTCCAAAAGAACTAGTGTAAGTTAGAAAATAGGTTCGCCAAAATTGTTCTTGGTCAGCACTATTCTGTTACTTATTTTTGTACAGGTATATGAAAATGCTGTTTTACAGGTCAATTGAAGGGAATATCCTAGATGGTGTTGTTCCATCGGCTATTTGGAGTAACATCATTTTTACGGGAAATAGAAGCCTTGTTCTGTATGATAATCTTTGCATACGTACTTTCTGCGGTATATCTGATATATGCATAATTGCATATGTAATGTACTTTTTAAATAATGCAGGGACTTTCAAAATAACTCCCTTGACACTATTCCGGCTGCATTTGAACCTCCAAAAGCTGTCATCGTTCTGTATGTAGCTTTGGCACAGAAAATTTCTTTACCAGTTTGCACTTCCTGCACACTTAGCCCATGTTCAGCTGTATGTATAGTTTGTTGGGAATATGGAAATTTCATTGCTGAACATCTGAACAATTTGGTGATTAGTAGCACCAGCTGTCAAGTTACAGTTAGTGCAGACCTGTATAATGGATGTTAAGGTTAATAAAGATCCAAGAATGCAAACAAAAATAAAATAAATCACCTTGAACTTTTCAACCAAATCTTCTCTTTCTGCTGTGACAAATAGTCATTACCTTCATTATCATTTTGTGATCTAGAGTGAAAAAAACTACCCTGCAGGCTTTATGGAAACCCCGTATGTGCGAAGTCTAATGCAGCTCGAGCAGCTGGTCTTTGTCAACCCACATCTGTCAACGAAACACCATCTGGACAGGGACCAAAAGCTAGTATAAACTGTGTTCCTTGCCCGACGGATAAAAATTATGAATACAATCCATCGTCCCCTATACCTTGTTTCTGTGCTGTGCCTCTGGGAGTTGGATTTCGGCTGAAGAGTCCAGGGATCTCAGACTTCCGTCCCTATAAAGAAGACTTTGAGATCGACTTAACCTCTGTATTGAACCTGCTTATTGACCAGCTACACATTGAACGGTACATATGGGAGGCTGGTCCAAGGCTGAATATGCATTTGAAGTTGTTCCCAAGTAATACTAGTTTATTCAATATGTATGAGGTTGTGCGGCTCAGACAGTTACTTGCTGGATGGGAGATTACTCTATCAGATATTTTTGGTCCATACGAGCTTCTCAATTTCACACTTGGTTCATATGCAGATGGTATGTAGAATTTACTTTGCACCAAAGGATGCCATTCATAATTCTAATATTCTATCATACTAAACTATTATTAGTTGAAATATGTCACCAGCATATGTGTAATTCTTTTACCAAGACAGACAATGGTATATCAACAGAGCTTTTGTCACGGTTTCATATGCTAGTAGAATCAGAAATTTCATGAAGTTTTTAATTTGATTTTATATGCTCTATGGAGTTGATACGAGTGCTTTGTGTTAGTATGTTCAGCAAGAGATAATTATTTCATGCAACATAATAAATCTTGGTCTTTGGCCCATTGGAATAGATCAAGAGTTCATTTCAACCAGAGATTGAAATACCGGCCGGTAACTGGTTTACCGGTCGGCTCCGGGAAAAAAAATACCGGCCGGGATATTTTAAATTCAAATTTGAATTTTTGACTTCATAATGTCCTTCCCTAGTTGGTTTAGGCATTGTTATGCTAGATTATGTATTGAAATATTAGTTTTTAGTATATTTAGCACTATTAAAACACAAAAGAGAACTTTTTATGTACAACTTGAAACACTTTCTCATTAATATTTGCATTATTCCAAATTAAAATATGCTAATTACCATTTTCCACCATTTTCCGGTTTTTTATGGTTTTTTCGCCGGTTTTTCAGGTTACCGGACCGGTAAAAAACCAAGTTTAAAATTTGAAATGCGCCGGGAATTTCCCCGGGACCGGGATTTCAATCCCTGATTTCAACACTTCCAACCTATATGCCATGAATTTTTACGGTGAATTCTTATAAGGTAATTGCCATACCATGAAATTTTGAAAGTGGGTAGGTGCTGACTACCCTTATTCGGATCCCCAGGATACCTCGAAGAGGGGTCCCTTACGAGGGGAGGGGCTCAGGAGGTCGAGAGGTAAGTGAGTGGAGAGGGAGGATCCATACCCTAATATAAGTTCCCTAGGTTCATGTGGAACCCGAACTCCAAAGTCCTAAAGGGTGGGAGGACCCCTCAATGAAAAATTACTGTGATGTTTCCGAAGGCATAGTGACTTAACAATGAATTGATAATATTTTTCTTCTTAGTTTACAATCCACTACTACATGCTTCATACTACTCTACACAAATACTCTGTCGAATTTGATGATTCACTAGTTTATTGTTTTGTCCTTATTTTTTTTGCAGAATTTCCAACTGTGGTGTCATCAGGTTTAAACAAGAGCGCACTAGCTGGCATTTTGGCAGGAACAATTACTGCTGCTATTGCAGTGTCTGTGGTTTCTACAATTTTTATAATGAGAAAACGTTCAAAACGTAAAACAGTTTCAAGGAGGTCATGTAAGTCATTATATATTTTTTAATGAATATAGCTTTCCATGTGCTACACGGACAAAACCTTGCTATCTGACAAATAGAAATGCCTTGCTCCTTTATCTGCCAAGCAGTTATATATAGGTAGGGGTGTCAACGGATTGAATACGAATCAAATAGTCTGGAACTCCGAATACTGATGCCGGATAAAACGGATAATCCTTATCCGATTGACACCCTGTATATAGGAGGAGGAGCATCTTTCTTTTAGTAGGAGGCTTTTTTTTACGGTTCTTCTGTATTATTGGAAGCTGGACCTAAGCTGCCATCATTCTTGCTTCCGTGACCTCATCCGAATGAATTAGATTAGGAGTTTTAAAGGAAACATCTAAAATGTTTCAACTCTATAGCAAGTAAACTTTTAGCCTTCTAGTAGACATTTAATTCAAGCCATAGCATCTAAAGATGTATATCGTTTCGCAGTACTGTCAAGGTTTTCTGTCAAGGTTGATGGTGTGAGGTGCTTCACATTTGAAGAAATGGCTGCAGCAACAAATGATTTTAACGATTCAGCTCAAGTTGGTCAAGGAGGTTATGGAAAAGTCTATAAAGGAAGTCTAACTGATGGAACAGCTGTTGCAATCAAAAGGGCACATGAAGGTTCTTTGCAAGGTTCAAAGGAGTTTTGCACAGAAATAGAGTTGTTGTCAAGATTGCATCATCGCAATTTAGTTTCTCTGGTTGGCTATTGTGATGAAGAAGATGAACAGGTGCATCTCTCTCAACCTCCCCTTTTGGAATCATTTATGTATAATAAAGTATATTTTTGAAATCATCCCACAACCCTGTACACATTGTGTAAGAATCAGACAAATGTATTGGTAATGTTGTGATAAACGTGCTCAGGGTTAAGGGTTCTGCAGTCACTTCAAATCTGCGAGTTTATCATATATACAAAAAAGAGTATCTGCAGTAACTATTGCTCATAGAGAATTGTGTTTTGCAGATGCTGGTGTACGAGTTCATGCCAAATGGCACCATACGTGATCATCTTTCTGGTAAGTGGCAAGTGACATGTTCAAATATTACTAGCATAGAATTTCCCCCCATATAAACATCATAGATTTTTACATTTAGGGCCTGTTCGGACAGGGGGGATTTGGATCCAAATCCTTATAATTTGGTTCAAATTTGAAGTAAAATTTAAAAATGCCTAGAGCAATCACCCTCTTCCAAACAGGGCCTTAAGATCAACCAGGATTCTAGCCCGTCTCCCGGAATTTTTATTTAGTGTGCTTTATCAGTAATGCATGTTTGTATATGTTGTGCTTTTGTTTTAGCGCTGGCAAATTCAAAGTGCATAATTCTTAAACTTGTGTTGGGTGTCAAGCACCTAATCTAGTCTAGCACTCTTCACAGCCAAGTCTAAAAGACCTCTGAACTTTGGTCAGAGGTTGCATATTGCACTGGGTGCTGCAAAGGGAATCCTCTATCTACACACTGAGGCAGATCCTCCTATATTTCACCGTGATGTTAAGGCGAGCAACATTCTATTGGACTCCAAGTTTGTACCAAAGGTGGCTGACTTTGGTCTTTCAAGGCTTGCCCCCGTCCCGGACGTTGAAGGAACATTGCCAGCTCATATCTCCACTGTTGTTAAGGGCACCCCAGTAAGTCCCATTACACCTAGCAAAGTAGCAACACTGCACTCAGCATGATCTCGTTTTTTCTGTTTCATGTCAGACAACAGGAAATTTTTGAACTCACTTATTAACTTGTTGTGTGCAAGTTTAGATGACCATATATATCCTTTTTTTCTTTTGGCAGGGCTATCTCGATCCAGAATACTTCCTAACTCATAAACTGACAGACAAAAGCGATGTGTATAGCCTGGGTGTTGTCCTTCTTGAACTTTTGACTGGGATGAAGCCAATCCAGCATGGTAAAAACATTGTTAGAGAGGTACAAAGGTTTCCACCATAATTCTTACTTAATATTTGATTTAATTATCTGTTTAAGAGAGTGCATGGTATATTATTGAGATGTTGAAACTTTTTTTTGACCATTCAGTAATATTATCGGTAATTCAGTGGAAAAGGAAACTATATAATCTGCTCTTACTGTAGGTAAACACGGCTTACCAATCAGGAGACATTTCTGGAATCATCGACAGCCTAATGTCCTCCTACCCTCCGGAATGCGTCACGAGGTTCCTCTCACTGGCGACGAAGTGCTGCCGGGACGAGACCGACGCGAGGCCTTCCATGGCCGACATCGTCAAAGAGCTCGAGGCCATCCGGAGCGCGCTGCCCGAAGGAGAGGATCTCCTGTCCGTAAGCACGGAGACGGGCTCCTCGGGTGCACTGACCAAATCCATGTCGGCCTCCTCGGCGACCACCGGGGCGCTCTTCGTCTCGTCCCATACCTCCGGCAGTGGCATCCCTTCCGGGATGGTGACTCCTCGGTAGAATTGACGGCTAACGTTTTTCGTGTTGTAAATGGGTGCAGACATGTAAGTAATGCTTTGTAGAACTCTGTTATGGCCTTCCAGGTGATTTATTTCTTGTTCTGTACATGAGAGGTGTTGTTGTTGTTGTTGTTGTTGTGAGGTCACCTCATAGTTTGTGGTGAGTAATTGATTGAGCTTTACATGTGTCGTTGAGATTCGAGTTTGAGTTTGACATTAAACTGAATTCATTGCTGCTATTAGGTTGGAAACGCTTAGACCAGCCTTTGTGGATGTCTGACTGGCCCTGGGGTGGTCTGACCGTCCGTGTGACTTTTTGTGGAATTGGGAGAAATACGTTAAAACACATATGTAGGAGTATTAGGAGGTGTGTTTGCACTAGTTTTCATGGAAAATAGAGCTATGAGGCAAAACTAGATAGAGTTTGAAATTTCTAGAGAAGGTATCGTTCAGTGCTTGGGGAAATTTCGAAGCGGTCTGATCGGTCATTTGCCGGTGGTCAGACCGGTGGGTGTTCAGACCGGCCAGGTGGCGGTCGGACTGGCCAGGGTGATTTTTGTGAGGATTTTGTTGAGAGATATGGTGATAGTGTATATGTGTTGCATGATGTGTTTATGACTGATGTGGGTCAGGTTAGAATGAACTTGTCCTTGAAAATAGTTTGTTTGATCTATTGTTGTGAAGGAGGATATGGAGTCAACTATGGTCAACAACGAGAAGACCATGACTTAGTTAGGAGAATCAAGGTCCGAGCGATCATGGAGGCGAGTGAGATAGTTGGGCTTGGACAAGGCGCAAGATAGACAAGGGATATGGAAGACACACATGGTTAAGTTCAAGTGGAACATGTGGTTCGCAAGTGACTTGGGCCTGTTTGCAAGTGAGGACGGTTCGGTGGGATCTAGACGCGTGAGAAGCTTGACGGATAGTCATTGGGGCCACATGGATGATGACAAAGCACAGGAGATTCTTCGAGGAGAATGAATCGGGAAATGACGGTGGAGGGGCAATATGGTCATTTGACTAAAGCCAAAAAAGCGTGCGGTTTGCAAAACCGCGGCTGTGGCCTAAGTGGATTAGGTCAAGAAGACTTCATGGAGGACAAGACATGATGATTTCGGGCTATTGGAGCCAAGGGTGAAGAATGACGTTTTGAAAATCGTGCGTGAGTGGAAAACCCGATTGTGTAATGGGTTAACGGGTTCCTATGGATGTGCGTAGTGGATGCATTCCACTTTGTAACCAGGTTAGGGTTTCTTGTGAGCCTGCACTATATAAGGAGGTATTATAGAGAGAAAATTAGGTTTTGCACTTGAGCCTCCAAGAGAGAAATTAGGGTTTGATTGAGAGAGCTAAGTGTTGACCTTAGGGTTGTGTCCTCCTGGTGGAGTGACGGTAATCCTTGCTCTCCAAGTGGTAATAGAAGATCAAACTTGATTCTCCATGTCTTATTTGTGTTCTTGTTTGATTATCTTGCCTTCTTGAGATGTTCTTTATAATTCTTGGTTCCATCTTGTTCTAGTGTGATCCATACTGAGATATAGCTTGCTAGGGCTTGCAGGTGCCCATCTAGAATCATCTTGGTTGTCTAGATCTCATGAGCATGAGTAAATCAAGTTTTTTTTTCTCTTTTGAGTGGTTCTTGAGCACACTTCCCTATGATGGATAAAGATGAAAACCTTGACAACGATTCTTGAAATTGTCTCCCTTCTTGGAAATCATGATGTTTTCAGTTCGTCAGAAGGAGATAGGTCAGACCGCTAGGCCTACCAGTTAGATCGCTCACCGCCGGTCAGACAACTCAGTGGCCACCAATCAGTCCAGCCCGGCAGGGTGACTATCTGATTCTTTGTTTTTGGGTTGCTTCTTGGTGCTAGAAAGTTCAATCTTAATCTTCACGGTTGCTCATAGCTGTTGGAGTGAAACGATTGCTGAATACCTAGGGAAAAATTGTTTGTGTCATTCACCCCCATCTCTGACCGTCGTAGTCGATCCTACAATTGGTATCAGAGCTTGGTGAGCTCTTCTTTATAAGATCTTCACTAGTCCAAGGTCAAGCTATTTGGGAGAAAGTGAGGGATCCGTTCAAGGTGTTGGAGGTCATTACTCCTGAAAATACCTCAGATGTGGAGAATAATGACAAGACACGAAACATGCTATTTTTTGGTTTAGGACGGAGTGAGCATGATCGGGTTTCACACTTGCCCACAGCGCATGAGATCTGGATGACACTAGAGACCTATCATGAGGGCTCCTCCTAGTTCAAGGAACATCGTCAGGATCTATACAAGTTTGAGCTCAATTCCTTTTAGATGAAGCATAATGAGTCTATTGGAGATGTTTTATAGGTTCAACAAGATTGTTAGCCAACTGAGGTCTGTAGGTCTGAATCTTTCTAAGTCTAACAAGTCTCGCGCTTTGTTGGGAGCTCTTGGTTCTACCATTTGGGATTCCAAGGCTATTGCCATCATGGAGTGCAACAAATTGAGTGATCTCACTCTTGATTCGCTTTACTCAAAGCTGAAAACTTATGAAATTGCTTGGGTTAAGAAAAAGTCCAAGAGTCACTCAATGGCACTAGTAGAAGATCCTGAGAAGAGTATTCCTTGTGGTTCTTCGAGTTCCCCTTTTAGTGTTCCTAGTGTGTATGGATTCTTGATGTTTTGCCTCTTCGTCCTAACTGGAGAGTAGATAGAAACCATCCTAGAGAGGAGTTAGCTCTCATATCCAGAAAATTCTATCGAGCCTACAACAATGTGAGAGATAGAAAGAGAGAAGATCATATCACTTGTTTCAAGTGTGGTGAGCCTAACCATGTTCGAGCTAAGTATCCTAGGCTTGTGGGAAGGGAGGCAAAGGAGTATCCCAAGAAGCCGCGTGCTAGTGAAGGCAAGAGGGAGAACCCAAACTACAAGAAGGCGATCCACAAGGTGCTTGTCGGTGTATTAGAACCGATCTTACGTAAAGATTGTTTGATTCGGGGGGTCTCCTAGAGATGATATCACGCAGAGCGATTGACACGGGATTTTTATACAGGTTCAGGCCTTCTCCGGGGAGAATAACAACCCTACTCCTATGTGTGTATGGTATTGACTGTATTCTTCACAATCAAGCAAGAAACTAAGACTATTACAGAGAACAGTACTTGTGTTTCTCCTTGACTCGCTCTGTCTCGCCCTCCCTTTCACCATCTGATTGATGTCTCTATATAGCCGTGACGAAGTATCCGTTTGTCCTTCGGAAGAGGCGCCTAATTAATCCAGTAATGGGCGCATGATGGCAGTAATTACCGGCGCATCGGCTTCTTCACGCCGTCTGGCAGTTATCTTTCAGAGGTAATGGGGTATTTAAGCACTATTACTATACGGAATAATAGTGCATGTGGACCGTCCGGATTCCTTAATTAATTGGACCCACTCGCTTGTAGGTTTGATTATAAGGTGGTCGTGGTTGACATGGTCGTAGCAGAACTTACGACTGGGTACAAGTCGTAGCAGAGCTTACGACTGGATAATAGTCGTAGAAGGACTTACGACTGGGTAATGGTCGTAGAAGGGCTTACGACCAGGTAGTGGTCGTAGAAGGACTTACGACCATGACATAGTCGTAGTAAGACTTACAACTATAGGGGTGATTGTAGGGTGAACTTACAATCACTTGGTAGGCCTCTCCCTTATGAATATAAGGGGTACTTCTGGGGACTACGTGACATCATATTTACCCATAATAAGAATTATAGATAAAAGATAAAATGAGGATTATCAGATCCTCGTCAGTGCTCTCCGCTCTTAGTGAGATGGATTTGAGTGATATGGACTTGTCAAGCAATGACGAAGAGGATGAACCACGAGCGAAGGTCAAGACCAAGGATTTTACTAGGATGTGCTTCACGGCTCGTGGTGATAGCACAAGCGAGGATGAACTCTACAATGATCCCGATGATCCAACTCCTTCATATGATGATGTTGTTTGTGTTGTTCTAAGTTCTACAAAGGCTCTTAAGAAGTCCAATAAGAAGAATAAAAATCTGGAATGAGTGATTGAAACTCTTAACATGGAGATTGCTAGGCTTAGGTCCTTCATTCCTGATGGAGATAATTGTGATGCATGTGTGGTCTTGCAAGATGATTTAGATAAGCTTAGAGTTGCTCATTCTTCTGTTATTCGTGAACTTAGAGATTATATGGGTGAAACTAATAAGCTTAATTCATGCTTCACAATTGGTATTATTGTTCATGCTTGTGTGATTTAAGACTTAATGATCACAAAAGACAATCTAGCCAAACTTAAACTTTGTACCTTGCTGGGCTCCTAGCTTATTTCCCACATGCTAATAAATTGAGACTCGCTAAGGATGAGGTACACACCTTGAAGTCTAAGATTGTTCATGCTTCCTTAGATGCATGTGATTCGAATGCCATAGCTAAATCTTGCTCTCAATGTGCTCTACTTGATATGAAAATTGCAAGTGCTCTTAGGAAGATAGATGAGCTTACTAATGCTTGGCTTTATAGTAATGTGGAATCTTGCATAAATTATCCTAAGATCACTATTGAACTTGAGTCACCCTCTAAAACTTTGAAAGATAAATGTGCTAAAGAAAAACTTGATTCATTCAATGTTTCCAAGAAAGTTGATGTTATTGATTCTATATCATGTGCCTTTTGTCCTGAGATTGGTAAGGATCTAGATGATATGCATGTGGCCTTTAGGGTCAAGTTTGATAAGCAAATGTATAGGATCAGGAGTAGTGAGTGTGTTTCATGTGAGAATCTTAATCTAGAGGTAGTGGTTCGCAAAGAGAGATATGCTAGAACCACTAGAAGCAAGGAGTGTGAGGTGTATCCAGTTGTAGCTAGAGAGAATATCTACTTGAAGAAAACCCTTGAGAGGTTCACTAGTGGGAAAAGAATTTGTACATGATTCTAGATCAATCTAAGGTGAGTGTAGCGAAGAAGGGTCTAGGCTTTGATCCCTATGAGCACCTTAGAAACAATCCACCTTAGATTCTAAGAGACCTAGAGAAGGGTAAGATAGAGGTCATCTCTCCTAAGCCAAGCAAGAGTGTGTTCAAGTCAGCTGGATTTTCTCTACCTGCATCTATAAAATTAGGTGTTCTTGCCTCAGCAAACTCGACCTCCCAAAAGGTCAAATACAATTGCACCTTTTGGAAGAAGGATGGTCACCTAGTCTGGTTTTGCTTTAGGAAAGCTAGGATAGAGAGACATGAGCGCTTTAGAGACTTGAGAGCTGTTCGAGAGCAAGCTTATCCTGTGAAATCCCTTAGAACCACTCTTAGGTCTGATTCTGTGAGATGATATAATAGTGGTCTTAGGAGGAGACATGGACTTGGTTTTCATGAGGTTGGGTTTAGATCACGAGCTGCCCCTAGACAGGAGGTGCACTGTTTTGGAAGTGATAGTCCACGATGAGGGTATGAGAGGGGTTTTACCAGGCCTCATGTGCATCCTTATGCTTATGCTAACTCACATATTGGTTCATTTATAGCTGCTCTTGTGTATCGTGTGTCTCAGTACTAGATTCCTAAGACTTATATCACTCACCCCAGTACTGAGTCATCGATGTATTATTTTCCCTTGATGTAGGCTTTACGAGCAGGGAAGGGGAACATGTGGCTTGTTGACTCCAGGTGTTTACACCATATGACTGAAGACTCTAGATGGTTCTCCTCCCTAGATCATGCATCCAACGAGGAATTGATCATCTTTAGGGATGCTTCCACTGGGCGTGTGATGGCCAAAGGAACTGTGAAGATCAATGACAACTTCATTCTCAAGTATGTTGCATTAGAAAGTAAGCTCAAGTACAACCTCTTGTTAGTTTCTCAGCTTACTGATGACAACCTTGAAATTAGATTAACAAAAAAATGCATGTACAATACTTGATGCTTCTCGTGGTTTGGTCTTTGATATCTCTAGGCATGGTAGTCTTCAGTGCTAATTTTGTTGAGTCATCTATCTCTGGATTGAAATGTCTTGCAGCATCTGAGTCTCGAGATCTCTACTTCTGGCATAGGAGACTAGGCACATAAGATTTGATCACTTGACTGGAATTAGTGGAATGGATCTTATCAGAGGACTGCCTAAGCTCAAGGGTAGTAAGGACATAGTGTGTGCTCCCTTTAGACATAATAAGATGGTAGTTGTTCCACATCCACCTCTAACCATGGGCATGACTGATGGTCTAGGACAACTCTTACATATGGACACAGTAGGTCCTTCTAGGATCCAGTTAGCTAGAGGAAAGTGATATGTGCTTGTAATAGTTGATGAGTACTGTAGGTACTCTTGGGTTTATTTCTTAGCATCTATGGATGAGGCCTCTATTCATTTTTTAGAGCTAGCTCAACGCTTGAGTGTAGATCTTCCAGGTTCTTTGAGAACCATTCACAGTGACAATGATACTCACTTCAAAAAAATTTCTTTTGCTTCCTTTTATGCTGAGAAAGGGATAGAGCACTGGTTCTCATGAACATATGTTCCACGTCAGAATGGGGTAGTTGAGAGGAAGAATATGACTTTTGTAGAGATGGCTAGGACTATGCTTGATAAGCATAGAATACCTAGGAGATTTTGGACTAAGGCAGCAGCCACTGCATGTCATGTGTCCAATCGAGTGTTCCTTATATCTTCTTTAAGTAAAACATCCTATGAGCTGAGATTTAGTTGTAAACCTAGAGTGTTTCACCTGAATGTGTTTGGTTGCAAATGTTTTATTCTCAAACATAGCAATCTGGATAAGTTTGAATCGAGGAGTTTAGATGGGATATTCTTAGGCTATCCGACTCATTCTAGAGGATATATGGTACTTAATCTTGAGACTAATAGAATTATTGAATCATGTGATGTCATATTTGATAAGTCTAGTCCTGGTACTAGGCCCGATGTTTCAGGTTCTCAAGCTAACTTAGACATCATTTTTGTTGAGGAAAACTTTGATGGTGGATGAGGACTCTACAATTGTTCCTGCACCATCTTAGCAAGCCGAGGAACCTCCTACCACTACTACACCTCTAGATGAGTAGCCTACTCCTACAACATCATCAACACCAGGTGGTTGTGTTCCAACATCCATCATTCAAGAGATAGAAGTAACCTCTGGAGCTACTTTAGGACCACCTCAACACATTTTCAAGAGGCATCCATCTGAATAGATGATCGACGATCTCCATGAGCATGTCACTTGCCCTAGGTCACATCTATCTGATCTCTGTCTACATTCAACATTTGTTTCATCCTTTGAGCCCTGTGATGTCACCCATGCTTTATCTGATAGTTCTTGGGTAAATGTGATGCATGAAGAACTTGAAAACTTTGATAGGAACAATGTTTGAGTGCTTGTAGAACCTCCTCATGGTTGTAAAATAATTGGAACTAGATGGGTCTTTAAGAATGTGGATATCGTGAGGATATGTGCACGATCTCAGGATGATGAGTCAATTGGCAATGGCGTTGTTGGTTTGCAAAATCTCGCGTTTTCGGGGTTTGCTTCTTGATGTCAGACCACAGGCGGTCTGACCGGTGGTGTGGGGCGGTTAGACCGCCCGTGGGACGGTCGGACCGGCAGTGGTGGCTGGTCGGACCGGCCTGACCTAAAATTGGCTTTTGGAGCTAAGCCAAAAATAGGTGGTGTAGGCAGGTGAGGGGAGTCTCCTGGATGTGGTTGCATCATTTTTGGAGCTCCCAGTCAAAAGTTCTATTGAGTTGAAAATTACAGAAGGTTTCGGATTTTCAAGCTGGAATTTTGGCTAAGTCTTTTTGACCGGTCTGACCGCCGTTGTGGGAGCGGTCCGACCGGCCTGAAATCAGTCGGACCGGCAGTGACTTGGAGGTTTGCCAAGTTCGCATTGATGCATGTTGATTGTGTTTAATGTTTAGTTATCAATGCTTTATTGATGTATATTGCATTGTGGAGTTAACGTGGGTCAAGTTGTGAAGAACTTGTTCCCGGAAACGGGTTGTTTGTCTATTGCTGTGCAGGTGGCTTGCAGGTCAACGACGTCAACGGTGAGTGGATCGGGACTACGCTTGGAGAGCCGAGGTCCAGAACGATCATGGATGCCGGGTGAGGTCGTGTGACTCAAGCATGGTGCAGGATGGGCAAGATGGATCGAACGGGTGGTTCGGTACAGCTGGTTGAATCAGGCGGTGCGGATATCGGTGCAAGTCTCTGGGAGGTTCCGATGGGATTCGGACAAGAGAGGCTTGGCGACGCGATGAGAACCGCTGATCAACCTACACGTGGTGAAGCAGGCGATTGCTTCAACAGATTAGTGTGTGGGTCCCATGTGTGAATGGGTCCCAAATGTGAAACCCTAGTCCTCTCCTATAAATAGAAGGGGGGAGATGTAAAACCCTCTAGAGGCATTCATTTGGTTTTCCCCCTTGCTTTTCTAGGGTTAGGGTTTGGAGAGGAAGAGAGGGAGAGATTGTATGCTCCTTGGGTGAGCTCTTGTCCTCCTTGTTGGAGTGGTTTTGTAAGCATCTTGTGAGTTCAATCAATCTTGTGATGCTTGCTTGTGAGATCTTTTGTCTCCCCTTTTGTGTTCTCTCACTTGAATGAATTTGGTACTTCCTTGATTCAAGGATTTTTACTTGGTCTTTTGACCCACTTTGTCTTGCTTTGATGTGTGGGAATACTCCTAGAATCATCTAGACCATCAATCCCCACTAGCAAGTCTTGAATCAAAGTTTTTCATATTTCTAGGGTTTGTGCACTTCTTTGTTTAATCCTTGAGAGATCGATTCTGCGAAGTGGATCTGAAGGATCGTCGCTAGAAATAGGTCTCTAATATCATAAGGGAGGTGTGCTCGAAATTTGGTCAAGTTTCATTGGTCGAATCAAAAGTTGGATCAAATTTCGTTTTGGATTTGGGTAGGATTTTTGATCTTCGACTCTACCGGTCCGACCGGTGTTTCAACGGCGGTCCGACCGCCCGTATATTCGAGATCGCTATTCTCGCGGGTCGAATCGTTGTCCACCGTCCGACCGCCGATTAGTTGTCGGCCGATCATTGGTTGAACGTCGGTCCGACCGCCCGTGGTAGCCGGTCTGACCGCCAGTGCCCAGATCAACCCTTTGAGTTTAAGTCTTCTCTTTTGTGTCGTGTGGTTGTCGGCGGTTATCGAATTCAGCACAAGGCTTCCGCTGTGTGCTTACTGATCTTCTTAGCTTTCATAGCTAAAGGAGTAAAGTTCGTGTTGAATTTGATTTAGGCGAGAAAGTTGTGAAAGCGCCTATCACCCCCCCTCAGTCGCCTTTCCGGTCCTACAAGTGGTATCAGAGCGGGTTAGCTCTTTGCTATAGATCTTAACCGGTCTTTGGAGCCATGGCGACTGAGCGATATTCAATCAGGCCATATGTTTTTGATGGAGTTGATTTTGCGTATTGGAAGGCCCGAATGCAGGCCTACATCGAGGCTCAAGGGCACGCAATTTGGCTTAAGGTGAAACACCCTTATGTCGTGCTAGCCGATGATAATTTGATCACTCCAGATGTGGAGAACAACAGCAGGGCTCGGAATTTTTTGATTCAAGGCCTTAGTCGATCGGAGTTTGAGCGTGTCGCTCATTTGCTGTCTGCTCATGAGATCTGGCGGACTCTTTGTGATTATCACGAGGGGTCCACTGCGATCAAGGAAGTGAGAAAGAACCAGCTTAAGAAAGCATACTCCAAGATCGAGCAAAGACCTGGTGAATCTTTAGATGAGCTGTGGGGGAGATTTTCTAAAATTCTTCATGATCTCCGCTATTGTTGATCTTATTTTCTTGAGTCGAAAATGCACGCCAGCTTTTGGGTGCTTTAGATGTGAAGGTCTGGGGGATGAAGATCACTGCCATCAATGACAACACTGTCATAAGCGAGCTTACCATGGATAAGCTTTACTCTAGGTTGAAGACGCATGAGATTGATTTTATCTCGCGTCTCCCCATGACAGATTCGATGGCTTTAGTGGTCGACAAATCTGAGGGTAGATATGCTGATTCCTTTAATGTTAGCTCATCTGGATTTTCTTTGTCTGCTTTGCATTCTTTGAGCGATGAGCAACTTGAGAGACTACCTGAAGATGACTTAGCCCTCCTATCCTCAAAATTCACGAGAGCTTACAACAATGTGAGGAGTAGGAGGAGAGGTGGACCTATCACATGCTTCGAGTGTGGTGAGCTCAACCACATTCGCTCTAGATGCCCCAAGCTGAAGGGCAAGGAGGAGAAGGAGTCACAAAGGCATTCTCAAGCGAGGGATGCTAAGTCCAAGAAGACAAACTATCGCAAGTTTGTCAGCCGAGTCCTTGAAGCTCTAGAGGATGTGAGCATGGAAGATGTGGACTCGGAGTCGGAGGACGACAAGAGTGACTCCCGTGGCAAGAAGGCACGTGATTTCACGGGCATGTGCTTTATGGCTAAGAACAGCCACGACAAATGACTTCTCCAACAAATGAGGATCCTTTTAGTGATCCCGATGAGGTATGCCCTTCACTTCGACATGAAAAGGGCTTTAGTGCTTGTCGAACAAAATTGCATAAGCAAGCTAAAGTGATCAAGAAACAGGATACTATGATTGATAATTTGAACCTAGAAGTGGTTAGGCTCAAATCCATTAATCCTGATGATTTCTGTGATTCTTGCTCTAGCTTGCTTAATGAATTGTCAAGCTTAAATGATGCTCATTCCTCTGTTGAAAAACAATTGGAAAATGCTCTTGTCGAACTAGAAGCTCTCAAGTCTAGTTCTGTTTGCATGGATACCATTCCGCTTGGTGTGACCGCTTAGATGCTATTCCTTTAACTTGCTCAAAGCGTGCTTTGCTAGAATTAAAATTGGATAGCTCTTTGAAAGAATTGCAAAAATTTGATGCTAGTCACACTTGTTCTCATTGTAAGAATAATCGAATTAAAATGCAAGAGATGACTGAAATGGTTGCTTATTCTAGAATTGCCTCTTGTGAAAATTGCCCTAAGCTTACAATTGAGATTGAAGCTTTAAACAAGACTCTTGAAGAGAAAGCTAAAATTGAAAGATCCATGTCTCTTACTGCTTCCAAGAAAGTTATTGATTCTTCCTCTTGTATGTTGCATGCTAAAATTGAAACTGCTATTGGTAAGATACAGGAGGCTTTTAGAGTCAAATTTAAGGAGCAGTTGAATAGGATTGGAGAGTCCTATTGTGTGTCTTGTGAGGCTCTGAAAGTGGAAGTGGATCTTCTTAAGAGCAAACATGTTGAGGCAATCGATTCTAAAAAGTGCTCCAAATTTGGAGTTTTGGCAAAAGAGAACGATTACCTCAAAATGACTCTTGAGAAGTTTTCTAGTGGGAAAAAGAAGCTCAACTTGATTCTAGATCAATCCAGGGTGAGTGTGAAAAACAGTGGCCTAGGTTTTAAGTCCCTAGAGCTTTCCAAGAATCTTCCACCAAAGATTGCTAGAGTTGTGAAAAGTGGTTTGGTTGAGCAAGAACCTTCTTTGACTTCAAAGGTTGTTCCTAAAGCTGTAGGTTCTGCTCAATCTCTTTCTAGCAAGAAAGGTACTGTCTCACCAGTACGGACCCCTCAAAAGGTCAAGTACCATTGCACCTTCTGCAAGAAAGAGGGCCACACGGTTGAGTTTTGCTTCCGGAGAGCAAAGATTGAGAGGAAAGAGAGAATGAGCACTTTGAGATCCATTAGAGGAGTCTCTTCTTCAGCTGTAGTCTCTAGAGCAAGGCAGCCCATTCAGCGTACCACTTATAGGCCTAGGTCTGTAGAGATTTCTGTTGACTCTTTTGATGGGTCCAGGCAGCAGTTTGGTCTTGGATATCGTGACGATAGACCACGGGTAGCACCTAGACAGGGGGAGTATCGGTCTTTTGGTAGATCGTTTTGGAGAGGTCCAGGTGGTGCTCGTGGGCATT
Organism: Hsuehochloa calcarea; assembly: GCA_036346395.1. Lineage (NCBI taxonomy): Eukaryota > Viridiplantae > Streptophyta > Magnoliopsida > Poales > Poaceae > Hsuehochloa > Hsuehochloa calcarea. The sequence continues at coordinate 70,634,951 of CM070594.1, read as the reverse complement.
CTTATGATTTTGTGCCTGATCATTTTTCTGCTGCTCCTTTTGCTATTCCCAGGCCTCATCCATCTCAGTACTGGACTCCTAGATCTTTTATCTCAAATCCCAGTACTGAGTCATGGATGTTTTGAGGGAATTTGCTCTTTTTGTTTTCATTGTATCATAATGCATGTTTATTTCAAATATCTTGCATTGCATAATAAAATCTGTGGAGCCTTGATTATTGTCCTTGTATGGATTGATTTCATACTCTATACCTTGTCATATCAAGTGATAGTATGCTAGACTTCTTTTATGGCTCTTCTTGTTTAGCTCAGCTTTTGCCTTGCTAGCTTTATATCTGTGAGCAAATTGAATCGAATCATGTCTTGTTGGATCTTGTGACTAGTTTTGCTCTAGTGATCCTTTTATGATTCTTGCCATGTCAAATAGGTTGAATTGAGTCTTGAACATATTTTGAGATGAAAAATGAGCTTTTTATCTTCTTAAGTCAAGCAAATGAAAAATGAGATTTTACATGAAAAAGCGATCTCACCAATCCTTTCTCATGAGACGGCTTGCCATTGCACTAGGCATGAACTCAGGGGGAGTTTTGGATGACCTAGACCACTCTTTTAAGCTTATCGCTTGAGATGGTCGCGGCAAGGCTTGAGATCTAGCATAGTGAAAAAGTCTTTTTTTAGAAAATGCTCAAAATGCTAAGTGCTTGAGTTTTGCTTCAAAAGAATACTCTTAATGCTCAAAATGCCTCAGTTCTTGTGTTGAGTCTCTCTTTTTTCTTATAGACATGGCTTGACTCATTATTGGTTGCTCTTAGTGAAACTTTGACATTGAGCAACCTTTCATGATTTTAATTCTGTTAATCTCAGATTACTGCTATATGGGTTTTAGCTTTGCAGTACATGTTTTTGCCATGATTGAATATAGCGTCTTCTCTTTATATGGCTTGGTATATGTCTTGTACTGTCTACATAGATAATGGTCATGGCTCCTTTTGTTAAATTTCAAAAATAAAGTCATTTCTTCATGCTCGTTCTTGTCCCATGCATCTTGATGAATTCATTGTCAAAGGGGAGAAGGATTGAAGAAAATCGCTTTGGAGCTTTTGGTTTCTGAAGGTTTCATACATAAAAGAACACACACACAAAAAAAAATTTGTGAACCTTTTGAAAATTTGTGATCATAGTGAGTTGAGTCTCTGGGTTTTATTGCCTTTTTCTGATTTGAATTGAAATTCAAGAAGACTCACAATGATCAAAGGTCAAATAGAACATATTGTCTTTCATATGGACCTTAGTGAGATTTTTGGCCATCTTCCGAATTTGAATCCTTTTGTGCGTTCATTGCCTTATCTCACTTGCTTATACTATTACGAAGCCGACTTAGTGGTTCCTAAGCTTTTCTTGCTTATGGACCAAGTTGTGCCTTTATGCTAAAACGGCGATTTTACTTTTCATTTGAAAAACCACATTTTCTTGAAAATTGCCAATGTGTTCATCAAGGGGGAGATTGTGGATATCGTGAGGATATGTGCACGATCTCAGGATGATGAGTCAATTGGCAATGGCGTTGTTGGTTTGCAAAATCTCACGTTTTCGGGGTTTGCTTCTTGATGTCGCACCACGGCGATCCGCCGGTGGTGGGCGGTCGGACCGCCTGGGACTATTCGGATCGGCAGTGGTGGCTTGATCGGACCGGCGACCTAAAATTGGCTTTGGAGCTAAGCCAAAATAGGTGGTGTAGGCGGTGAGGAGTCTCTGGATGTGGTTGCATCATTTTAGAGCTCCGGTCAAAAGTTCTATTGAGTTGAAAATTCCGAAGGTTTGGATTTTCGTGGAATTTTAGCTAAGTCTTTTGACGGTCCGACCGCCGTTGGAGCGGTCCAACCGCTGAAATCGGTCGGACCGGCCTTGTGGGGTGGTCGGACGGCGATGACTTGGAGGTTTGCCAAGTTCGCATTGATGCATGTTGATTGTGTTTAATGTTTAGTTATCAATGCTTTATTGATGTATATTGCATTGTGGAGCTAACGTGGGTCAAGTTGTGAAGAACTTGTTCCCAGAAACGGTTTGTTTGTCTATTGCTGTGCAGGTGGCTTGCAGGTCAACGACGTCAATGGTGAGTGGATCGGGACTACGCTTGGAGAGCCGAGGTCCAGAACGATCATGGATGCCGGGTGAGGTCGTGTGACTCAAGCATGGTGCAGGATGGGCAAGATGGATCGAACGGGTGGTTGATGCAATTTGGTTGAATCAGGCGGTGCGGATATCGGTGCAAGTCTCTGGGAGGTTCCGATGGGATTCGGACAAGAGAGGCTTGGCGACGCGATGAGAACCGCTGATCAACCTACACGTGGTGAAGCAGGCGATTGATTCAACAGATTAGTGTGTGGGTCCCATGTGTGAATGGGTCCCAAATGTGAAACCCTAGTCCTCTCCTATAAATAGAAGGGGGGAGATGTAAAACCCTCTAGAGGCATTCATTTGGTTTTCCCCCTTGCTTTTCTAGGGTTAGGGTTTGGAGAGGAAGAGAGCGAGAGATTGTATGCTCCTTGGGTGAGCTCTTGTCCTCCTTGTTGGAGTGGCTTTGTAAGCATCTTGTGAGTTCAATCAATCTTGTGATGCTTGCTTGTGAGATCTTTTGTCTCCCCTTTTGTGTTCTTCTCTCACTTGAATGAATTTGGTGCTTCCTTGATTCAAGGATTTTTACTTGGTCTTTTGACCCACTTTGTCTTGCTTTGATGTGTGGGAATACTCCTAGAATCATCTAGACCATCAATCCCCACTAGCAAGTCTTGAATCAAAGTTTTTTATATTTCTAGGGTTTGTGCACTTCTTTGTTTAATCCTTGAGAGATCGATTCTGCGAAGTGGATATGAAGGATCGTCGCTAGAAATAGGTCTCTAATATCATTAGGGAGGTGTGCTCGAAATTTGGTCAAGTTTCATTGGTCGAATCAAAAGTTGGATCAAATTTCGTTTTGGATTTGGGTAGGATTTTTCATCTTCGACTCTACCGTCCGACCGGTGTTTCAACGGCGGTCCGACCGCCCAGATATTCGCACCGCTATTCACGGGTCGAATCGTTGTCCACCGTCCGACCGCCGATTAGTTGCCGGTCGATCATTGGTTGAACGTCGGTCCGACCGCCCGTGGTAGCCGGTCTGACCGCCAGTGCCCAGATTAACCCTTTGAGTTTAAGTCTTCTCTTTTGTGTCGTGTGGTTGTCGGCGGTTATCGAATTCAGCACAAGGCTTCATTGTGTGCTTAGCATCGATCTTCTTAGCTTTCATAGCTAAAGGAGTAAAGTTCGTGTTGAATTTGATTTAGGCGAGAAAGTTGTGAAAGCGCCTATCACCCCCCCTCAGTCGCCTTTCCGGTCCTACAAAGAATAAATAAAGTGATGATGGTATTGTGGTTAAAAAAACAAGGCTATGTTGGTAGCACATGGTTTCTCTCAAGTAGAGGGTCTAGATTTTGAAGAAACATTTGCTCATATTGCTAGGTTAGAGGCAATTCGCATATTCTTAGCTTTTGCTGCCTCTAGAGGGTTCAGGTTGTATCAAATAGATGTTGAGAGTGCCTTCATGAATGGCTTCATAGAAGAGGAAGTCTATGTCAAACAACCTCTAGGTTTTGAGAATTCTAGATTTCCCAACCGTGTGTATAAATTGTCTAAGCCTTGTATGGTTTGAAACAAGCACCTAGAGTATGCTATGATAGGCTAATGAACTTTATCCTAAAAATGATTTTGAAATGGGAAACATAAACAAAACCCTATTTATCCTTAGGATGGGTAGCAATTTTCTCATAGTACAAATCTACGTGGATGACATCATATTTGGGAGCTGGTCTCATGCTCTTGTGTCCAAGTTTTTAGAAATGATGAGCAGGGAATTTGAGATGAGCATGGTGGGAGAGCTCACATACTTTATTGTTTTTCAAATCAAACAAATCAATGAAGGTACTTTTCTTCATAAAGGCAAGTATACGAAGGATCTTTCGAAGAAGTTCGACATGGGAGATGGAAAGCCAGTCTCTACACGCATGCCGACAACTACAGTGTTTGATCCTGATGAAGATAGAGAGCTAGTGGACCAGATAGAGTATCTGAGTATGATTGTAACGCTTTTATATCTCTCGGCTTCGAGGCTAGACATACATTTCCTTGTGTGCGTGCGCTAAATTTCAGGGTTCTCCTCGCACTTCACAGCGCCAAACCGTGAAGTGCATTTTCAGGTATCTTGGCTCCACTCTTGAGTTTGGCTTGTCGTACTCTTGCACTTAGAGGATTTTCAAATGTTTATTTTGCTGGGTGTAAGATTGATAGGAAGAGCACTTATGGCATGTGTCAGTTCTTAGGCACATCACTTATATATTGGTCCTCTAGGAAGTCCTCTGTTGCTCAGATCTCATCGAGGTGGATATGTTTGCTAGTCATTGTTGTTACATTACTCCCATCACGAGGTGGATATGTTCTTGTTGCTAGCTGTTGTTCTCAGATTCTATGCATCACCTCGACACTTAGAGACTTTGGGTTTGCTCTAGATAGTGTGCCACTCCTATGTGACAACACTAGTGCCATTAACATCCCAAAGAACCCGATTCAACACTCTAGGACTAAGCACATTGATGTGAGGTTCTATTTCCTTAGAGACCATGTGGAAAATAGTGATATAGTGCTAGAATTTTTAAAGTCATATAGCCAACTTGCATACATTTTTTAGTAAACCGCTTGATTCTTTGAGGTTTGCTCAATTGAGAGGGGAGCTAGGGGTTATATGCCCCTATGGCCTGATTTGAGGGGGAGCCTGGTTTTACATGTACTATATGTATCATACATGCATTGCATCCCATTGTGATATAAATCATGTAGTAATGAGCTTTGATTACTATCCTCATGTGATGTGTATGCTACATTGCTTTTGTTTAATGCCATGTTATGTCCATGGTCTAGCTGCTTTGTCATGTCCTTGTATTTGTATCCAAGTCTCTGCCATGACTTCATCAAAGTTCAACTTGAACTAGTAAAATGCAATGTGTAGGCTTTGGCAAGTTACTCCTTTAGTGCTTCTTGCGCGATCCGTGTCACGATAAGAATCCCTAAATCAAGTCTTGAATCTAGGTTGAACTTTGGTTAGATCTTTGTTAGTTCTACCTTGAGTCATGTGTTTACTTCTCCTAGGCATATGTGGCACGGGTCAGGTATTGCTTACGGACTCAGAAGTGGCTCCTTGCTTACAATCTTCTGCAAAATGAAAATCAAATGTTGCAAGTTATTTTGCTTCTCATGTGCACTTAATTTTGTACCAAACTATCCTCACGAGACTGCTTGTCATGGCACTTTGATATGAACTTGGAGATAGTTTGATGATTTAGACAATCTAATGATGACTGCTTGTCATTTGAACTTTGGCATTAACCTTAAGATTTGTCGTTTGGTTGAAGTTTAGGGGAAGTTGTGGATGGAACCTAGTGCAGGACACGCTCTACTAAGATAGATCTTTAAGCAACTTCAACATGTGCTATTAAAATGTGCAACGTCTTATCTTGATGAATTATAAGTGCTTGAGGTGTTTGAGCAAGATTGGTTCATTGTAGAATCTTTCAGGTCACTAAAACGATCAATTGTAGCTTCATTATCTTATTTTGAGATACTTGTCATGCTTTGTCTCTCACTAGAATCTCTAGAGTTGAACTTGCCATAAGTGAAGCATACCACAAATTCTACAATTAAACATGATTTCCATTCGCTAGATTGTTTAGCTTGGTATAGATACTTGGACATGACATTGGTCGCTTGTAATTCATGTTATATATGGCTTTGTGATATTTCTAGCTAGCTCACATCTCACTTTGGATAATTCTCAAAGTTGGGTAGGTTTGCATCACTTCTCGTGCATACATGCTCTTTCTTGTGCTTAGCATGCATAGTCTAAGGGGGAGGCATTCCCTTGATGACTAAATTGCCAAAGGGGGAGGGTGATTGTCAAAGGGTGCGTTTGGTTGAACTTTTGGCAAAAGTTGAGAGAAAGTGGAGCATGGTGCATGTTTCGGTGAAATTGAAAACAAAAATATAATAAATGCAAAAACACCAAAAATAGCAAGACTTGGATCAAAATGACATATATAGTGAAATAATAGTTTTTGAAATAATGACATCTATGACATAAGTCATGCACTTGCATCACTTATGTATTTTGAGTCAGTTTGACACCCTCTACTGCTCTTTGTGTTGCTCTTTGTGTTTTTGTTGATTTTGATGCCTCTTTATAGAAAACTTGGAATTTCCTTTTGTTGGCATCTTCTTGCATCTCTCATATATGGTCATAGCTCTTTCTTGGACATCAAATGGACCATGTTTGTGTTTTCAACTTTCTTTCCTATCTTCACAAAAACAAACTCAAATTCATACATTTTGGGTGTTTGTCAATATACTCATCAAGGGTGGATCGTGAGACCATGTGAAGGTCACCCTATGGTTTGCGATGAGTAATTGACTGAGCTTTGCATGTGTTATTGATATTGAGTTTGGGTTTGACATTAAACTGAATTCAATGCTGCTATCAGGTTGAAAATGGTCAGACTGGCCTTTGTGGTAGTCTGGCCAACCAAGGTCTAGTGGTCTGATCGACCATGGGTGGCAATCAGATCGGCCGTGTGACTTTTTGTTGAATTAGGACGAATGAGTTAAAACATATATGTAGGAGTATTAGGAGGTGTGTTTGCACAAGGTTTCATGGAAAATTGAGTTGTGAGGTAAAAATATATAGTTTAAAATTTCCAGAGAAGGTGTTATTCAGTCCTTGGAAAAATTTCTAGAGCGGTCTGACCAGTCGTTTGGCAGTTGTCAGACTGGCCAGGGTGATTTTTGTGAGAATTTTGTCGAGGGATATGGTGTTGGTGCTGATGTGTTGCATGATGTGTTTTTGACCGATATGGGTTAGGTGTAATACTCTGATTTATTATAAGAACGAAAGCCCTCAAAAGAGAAATTAGACATAAAAAAAGAAGATTTATGCAGTTTTTCGGCAACATGGACCTCGGGCCTTGGCCCAGGAGGCCCATGAGGGGCTGACCACGTATAAAAGGAGGGGAAAATCCTAGTAGCTACTGTAGCTACAGTGTGCACCGCACTGTAGCACAGTACTGTAGCAGCCCCCTCCAAGTTGCTCTACCAAGATGAGGAGAAGAGGAGAAAGGAAGGAGAGGAAGGAAGAATAAGAAAGGAAGAGGAAGAAAGTGAGAAGGAAGAAAGGGGAGGAAGGAAGAGGAGAGGAAGGGCGCGTTCATGCAGCGAGACGTCAATCTCCAGCGGTTCGACAAGGGTAAACTCGATCCCTGATCGCTTGGTAGATTAATCGATTTATTTTGGTGTAGCCAGTAGTAGATCGGTTTGGAACAACGATGTTGGTTGTTATTTTTGGGTAGGTTGCGTGCGTTTTCTAGACTGGTCATCTCCTAGAGAGTTGTATTTCTCATTCTTGGGTTTCTATAGGCATAAAGATTACTCAATTTGGAGTTACGGTCTAGAAGTTATGATGGTTTCTTTACGACTGTCCAGAAGGGTTGACGAGGATTAGCAGTTACTTTGTGTAGCCAATATGATTTAGTTAGAGGCCGAATCAAAGAGTTTAACCAACATGAAAGTTGTAGAAAATCCTTTAAGCTTTCCATATTAGTAGAGAACTTGATTTTTGGTTGAACCAATCAAAAGATACAAATTTTCTTCTACCGCAGTAGTTCTGATTGATAGATTGTAGGTGCATAAACTTCATCTGATCCTTAGATATAATAGATGACCGAATCAGAAAACCTTGCCAACTAGGTTATCTTAGACGATTTTGTCATGTTTCCGTAGAGTCCAAGATCACTTCTTTCCGAGCTTCGTAGTAAAAGATATGAAGATTTTAGTACTACTGTCCAGTGACCTTCCGCTAGACTGACCGAGAAATTGAGTAGAACCAATATTCGAATCTTGCGTTTTAGGAAGACGGGTTAGGTGGTGTGAGTAGAGTCTACTTTTCACAGCGTTCTTATGTTAGTGATTCTCTTGTGTATGAGAAGGGGTTCCGGAGTTAGGGACATCGTCCTTGCCTCCCCGCACGTCGTAGCGAAAAAAGCAAGTACGTTTATATGGTTGTGTTGATATGAGCTTTTTCTTGTACGATGAATGTATGGTGAACAATGTTTGATGCATACTTATTCCTGTTCATAACTGGTTACATGGTTCTGTTAATGATATATCTTTGTTTTTCGAATTCATTCATGCATGCAAGTATTGTTTTGTTACACCCACGGAGTGAGTAGTGAAGTCCCATCATTCCAACATGGGCAAGTAAGACCCACCATTCCAATGTTGGCAATTTGAATCCCCGTTTTGAAATGTTCTTCAAACGGGCCTTGGATCCCCGTATTTTGGATAATGCGGACATAAATGAACACCAACGGGTATTCACTAGCTATGTCGGTATAAGCAGAAGAGGAGATCATGCATTTCATTCATCCATACGATTTCTACCATTCCATATTCTTATTCTATATATTATGACTGCCATGTTCTTATTCATTGTTGTTCATACTATTCTATTGTATTTGCTGAGTCGTGGACTCATTCTTGCTCCATTGTTGTTTTTTTAGGTGAGTGTTGATGATGTTTTATTTGGGAAGGGATAGCACACTTGGAATCACAACCTTCACTCATTTATTTGATTCATTGGACATGAGACATGAGAATCTTTTATTTTAGCATGATGACTTATATTCAGGACATGATGGTATTGAATAACCTTAGACGCTTGGTTTATGTTAATCTTGGTTTAGTCTATTGCTATGTTCCTAGGAGTAATTTATCTACGATTGTCATAGTATCGTGCTTGTGTTGTTGTGACCGTGGATGGGTTCTATCATTGATATGCTTGCTGTAATTTTATTGTAAGTTGTTGTAAATTAGATGATTAGAGTAGCTTAGTGGCATTCTAGGCTCAATGTTGGGCTAGGGTGTTACATTAGGTTGGAATGAATTTGTGCTCAGAAATAGTTTGCTTAGTCTATTGTTTTGCAGGAGCGTCCGGAGTCAACTATGGTCAACGGCAAGGAAGACTAGAACTTGGTTAGGAGAACCAAGGTCCAGAGTGGTCTTGGAAGCCAGGTGAGATAGTTGGGCTTGGACAAGGCGCAAGATGGACAAGGGTTATGGAATATACACGTGGTCAAGGTCGAGCGGAACATGTGGTGCTCTAGGTGACTTAGACATGTTTGCAAGCGAGGACAGTTCGGTGGGATCCAGACACATGAGAGGCTTGATGGTGAGTTATTGGGGCCACATGAATGATGACAAAGTACGACGATGCTTCGAGAAGAAGGAATCGGGAAATGATGGTGGAAGGGCAATGTGGTCATTTGCCCAAAATCAGAAAAGTGAGCGGTTTGCAAAACCGCGGTGGTGGCCTAAGTGGATTAGGTAAAGGAGACTTCATGAAGGACAAGACATAATGATTTCGGGCTATTGGAGCCAAGGGTGAAGGACGATGCTTTGAAACTCATGCGAAGTGAAAACTCGATTGTGTTATGGGTTAACGGGTTCCCATGGATTGTGTAGTGGATGTGTTCCACTTTGTAACCAGATTAGTGTTTCTTGTCAGCCTCCACTATATAAGGAGGCATTAGAAAGAGAAAATTAGGCTTTTCACTTGAGCCTCCAAGAGAGAAATTAGAGTTTGATTGAGAGAGCTAAGTGTTGCTCTTAGGGTTGTGTACTCCTAGTGGAGTGGCTATAATACTTCCTCACTAAGTGGTAATAGAAGATCAAACTTGATTCTCCATGTCCTATTTGTGTTCTAGTTTGATTATCTTGCCTTCTTGATTCTAGTTTGATTATCTTGCCTTCTTGAGATGATTTTTAGTTCCATGTTGTTCTATTGTGATATGTACTGAGATATAGCTTGCTAGGGCTTGTAGGTACCCAACTAGAATCATTTTGATTGCCTAGATATCACGAGCATGAATAGATCAATTTTTCTCTCTCTTTTGCCCGATTCTTAAGCACTCTTCCCTATGATGGATAAAGGTGGAAACCTTGAAAACGATTCTTATAATTATTGATTGGAATAGGTTTCAAACATCCTAGGGTAGTCGTGCTTCAAATTTGGTGTGATTTGAACGAGTAGATCAAAAGTTAGGTGAAATCCCTTCTTGGAAATCATGACATTTTAGTTCGTCAGAAGGAGAGAGGTCAAACCTCTGTGCCCATCGGTCAGACCGCCTGAGAGTTGGTGGTTAGAGCGCTTGACAGGGTGACTGTCTGGTTCCTCATTTTAGGGTTGCTTCTTGGTGATAGCAAGTTCAATATTAATCTTCATAGTTGCTCTTAGCCGTTGGAGTAAAAATATCGCTGAATACCTAGGGAAAAAATTGTTGATGTCATTCACCTCCCTTTGACCGCCGTAGCCGATCCTACAGTTGCGAACTTATTTTTTTTTTTTTACATCAAGGTGTTGTTGTGAACTATTATAGGATGTAATGTACTTTGTGACACACATTGTTGACGAATGCAAATGAGGAATGCTAATATAATCTTTTCAGTTAAGAGACTTACAATTAGATTGGCTGGAAGCTCCTCCATGATTTCTCTCTGCAGCGTATTGTCAAACGCCTTGAGCGCACGCCCCGTGTGGTGTCATGACTGTCATCTCATGATGAATTGATCACACGACCAAAGTAAACAATCCATGAGTGGTGTACGCACTTAATTGTAGCAGTGTAGGCGAAATCGTAGGCATATGGGCAAAGGCCACATCGGTTTGCACGGGCAGGTGGAGGGACGCGTGTTAGAGAGCGAAGGCCGCATGAGGCGGAGATGTCAGAACCCAAATATATAAATCTGGACCATCTGTGTATAATGCACTAGCCTAGGATCACGCTAGTACACACAGTGTCAACATAGATGAATATCATTCCACACAAGGCGAATTTAAGAATAAACGATTAATTTGGTTAATAAATAACGGTTGTGACCTTATGGTCAAGTTTACACTTATTGAGCCACGTAGGGCTAGGAACTAAGTAAAGAGACGACAGCGGAACGGAAACAACTCCACCGAAAACCAATCGACTTACCACATACAACCGACTAGTATAAAGACCTAGCGATCACCCCCTCATTAAACTCATCCTCAAAAGTGGGCGAAGACTCCTCCACTTCAGTTGAATGATTACAGCAAGAATGAGTACTCCGAGTACTCAGCAAGTTGTACCACAGAATGCATTTACAGATGATGGCCTATTTCAAGGAAATGGCTCCTATGGTTATTTTGCAAAAAAACAACATTTGCATCTGAATACAAATAATAGATTGAAAGCGTAATTTAAAATAAATAAACAATAATAGTTTAACCAGTATTTTCACAAAGTCTACAAAGCCTAAATAACTTCCTTCACACAACCACAAGAGTTAAACCACACAGTTGTCCCTTTCCACATGTTTTTTATTTATGAAAATCTATCCCTTGTGTGAAATCCCCGAGTATGTCCATGACCGCGGATGTGGCTATTTGAATAGATTGATTAACACTCTACATAAGTTGTACACTTTACCCACAAGATATAACCAGTGTAGCCAGCACCAATCATAACTAAACTTTTTGAAACTTCATCTCAACAATTGACCCTCCTGTTGTGCATACTCCCGGCATCAAACCCTCACACATGTTGTTGGCCCATCGCACATCGTTGGACCTAGACACGACGAACCGCTCATAAATATGACTCACCACAAAGATAGAATCACACCTCCACCCTGGCACATAGTCTAACCTACATGCCTGAGTAATCAACGTTAAGACTCCGTAACTTACTAAGTTAGGCATGTCCCATACCAGACATGTGGTCATAAAGTTATGACTCAGTTCAATGACGCATAAAATTAAGCCCTTAATTGATCAATACAAGACTATCAAACTACTACCAATCACCACATTCATATTTTCCCAAAAGCATACAGTTCCACCGTATCACAATTCCATCCACTTGCCTCGATCTAGATCTTTTCTGACCCTATTGGTTAAGTGCAATACATGCCATCAATGAGTGACAACATACAACACACAATCTTTCCACAAAGTTATTTCATAATCACTTAGTCAAGTTTAGATTTGCAACTCAAAATGATATCAATAACTCATTGCATAGTTAAACAGACTATTCGTGTCTAACCAACCCACGTTGGTGCTATGGTAATACCAACTAATAATTAATCAAGCTAGGGTAACAAAATAATAGGATAATACAATGAGCAAGATGGATATAATCAAGTAGGTATATAGATAACCCCAAAGCATTTAAAGAATTAAGTAATTGTAATAACATGCAATAATTTGAATCAAAGTAATTTAGAAAAAACTGGGTTCAACATGGTCAAAGGTGCAACTTCCCTTTAAACAAGTCTTGATACTGGTCTTGAACTTTATCAACTCCTCATTCCTCAAAAACTCCCGAAGTATCAACGTCTACGCGCAGATAAAAATGAAAACATAAATAAATACCAAATAAAGTAATAAATAAACTCCAAAAATTAAATAAAGATCATAGGAAGGTGGATCTTGAATTTAGAGACTTGAATGGGCTCAATCGGAGTTCGTATGAGGAAGAACGGGCTCTCGGAAGATTTAAATCTAAGAAAAAGAGAAAGAAAACATTATCTCAGATTTTTGAAATTTTCTTTCTAAAGGAAATTCCAAAATATTGCATCAGCAATGAATTTCAGGATTAAAATAAAATTCCAAAAATACAAAATTGAGACTGACAGGTGGGACCCATAGTCTATAGACCGAGTCCATGGGTTCTGGACTATGGGTCTATGGGCTTTGGCTCTGACATGTGGGGTCCATGTGTCAGTGACATGGTCCACGGTAGACTAGGCTTACCTAGGGTTAAGTTTAGGGTTTATGCACGGGTGGCGCTGAGGTGGCAGTTATGTGTGCACGTGGCACACCCATGTTAGACATGTAGGCGTGACGGCGCGACACATAGGACAGATAGGCTGACGTGGTGACTACGCAAGGTGAGGCGGGCGCGACACACGCTGGAAGCAACATGGCACATGTGGTGGTGAGGTGGCTGACACGTAGGCGACCACGTCGACGAAGATCGACACTGATACGGCTCGACGACGGCGAACGGCGGCGAAAGAAGGTCATCGACAGCATGTTTATGCTTTGGCGAATTCATCTAGCGGCTTGGATGCGACGGAGATGGTCGGCAAAGGGGTCAACGGCGACGAGGGCGACGGTGGTGGCTCGGGTCAACGGCTGTTAGGACCCGAGAGAAACACCCCAAGATCCTATGTGCATTCTAAACTAGTCCCATGATCAGTGTCTAGTTCACACAGTAAACAAAAATAGTAACATCCATAAATCACACAATTGTATTAATAAATATCATATTTTATTACAAGAGACTTACGAGCCAAAAATAAAAAAAACACAGCGGAAGATGAAGAAGCAGTGGAGACCAGCTAATCTGCCACATGCAATTGACTGGGGTAGCGGCCTAGTCGTCGCGATCCACACCGATGTTGAAGTTCCGCTCCTCTGAATAATATTTTATTAAGCAGGGTGAGTACAAATGAATGTACTCTGCAAGTTACACCGAATAGTAGAATTATAATGCATGTAGGGATGTATCAAAGGAAGGCTTATAGGGTGGAATTTACATAAAGCAGTATTTTCTTTAAATACTTGTATTCAGTTCCAAATTAGTTATTCCATAACTAAAATTCATTTCTAAATTATCAAGCTTTATAGTCCGATAACCTCCATACAAAGAGTGGTGAATGATACCCTCTTATCACATGGCAAACCGCTCAATTTTCCAATAGGATAAACTATCCAGAATCATTTGATAATATCTTTTGAAATAAAAACCAAAGTCTAACTTTGAGTGGCTTTGCTCAGCATGTCTATGACCGTGGACACGGCTATTTGAATAGTTTTTTAACACTCTGCAGAGGTTGTACAGTTTGACCCACAAGATATAATCATCTTATAATGTCCGTCTGACACACTTTCGTAGGTATGAGACTAAGTGACTATTACAAGGCTATTACAATGCACCATCCCAACGTAGTCATGCCCGCTAAGGTTTCGATTCATTTGGACTCACCGTCGGAAGCCCCCTCTTGCACCATGTGAGAATAAATAAAAGTAGGTGACTCAGACACCCACGCAATCAGATGGAACCACCACGGTAAAATGTTGTAAATTATTTAACTAAGTCCTACCACTTCATACTTGTGGTTGTACGATGGGGCTTTTCAAGACGCGGCTCGAAGACCGGTTCTTAGTTGACTTGGGCGACTTTTCATAAAACCCCTGGGTTCGATTATAGAAATGAATCGATCCTGTGCATAAACTTGCACCATCTAAACATCCATTTCGCCCAAATCTAAACTAGTTTTTAATTTTATTTTAGTTTTCAAAGCATTTATAAACTTCCATAACAAATCAATGTTATGGATACAATTTAAGACAACATTTGATCTTTTGGCTGTAAATTCTCCAAATCAAATATTTCAGGTCTAAGCATGACTAAGCATATTTTTTCACAAATGCATCTTGTCAATACTATTGTATTAACTAGAGTTTTATCTAGGGCGACAAGGTGTGAGGGATTTGATGTCCAAGAATTGTCAACTTTAAGATCAGTAAGTCAATCGTCAATATTAGAATCGTAATTCAATATCCAATGATCCAATATCTAATAATAATATATTTATATAATCCAACGTCAGACAATCCAATGTCTAGCAATAATCTATTTCCATTATCCAACATCCAACAATTTAACATTCAACGATAACCTATTCCTATAATCCAATATTCAACAATCCAATATCCAACAATAATCTATTCCTATAATCCAACATCAAACAATTCAACATCCAACAATAATCTATTCCTATAATCTAACATTATAATCTATTCCAACAATTAAACATCCAACAATAATCTAATCCTATAACCCAACATCAACAATCCAATATCCAATAATAATCTATTTCTATAATCCAACATCCAACAATCCAATATCCAAAAATAATTTATTGCTATAATCCAACATCCAACCATCCAATATCTAACACTAATCTATTTCTATAATCGAACTTCCAACAATCCAATATTCAACAATAATCTATTGCTATACTCCAACATCCAACAATCCAATATCCAACAATAATCTTATTCTATAATCCAACATCCAATAATCCAATACCCAACGATAATCCATTTTTATAATCCAACTTCCGACAATTCAATATCCAATGATAATCTATTTCTACAATCCAACTTCCACAAAATAATATCCAACGATAATCTATTTCTATAATCCAATATCTAACAATCCAATATTCAGCAGTATATACTCCTACAATCCAATCCATTCAATTTCTAACTCCAAGATATATCAGAATCAGAATGATTCTCCTCATTACTGATCTTGACAACAATTGGCTATACAAGGGTTCTGGATTTAGCTACAATTTAAAGATATGAATTTAAATTACTTCGAATAAAAGTAAGCATGCAATAATAATTTAAAGCATAATTTAAATAATTCAAAATACTGGGACCAAATATGATCAAATAATATAACTTGTCTTGCTCAATAAGTTGTTGTTATGAAACGACATTGAAATTTGACTATTCGAAGTCGTCGAAATCTACACGCGAAAAATGAGCCAAATAAAGATAAATCCAAATAAAATCCAAAAATAGTAAAATTAGTACCAAAAGAAAGATACTACCTTTAGATGAATTTAGGAATAAGAATCGACAGAATCAGAGTTCGTATAAAGGAGAACGAACGTTCGGAAGTTTGCGATCACATGAAATGACTAAAATTCTGAAAAATGGAAAGGAGGAAAATTCAGGAATCTTCTTTTTCAGAATTAAATATTAAAATATTTTGTTGACGGCTGGGTCCCACTTGCTAGTGAGAGAGAAGAAAGAGAGGGAAGGAGGACAATGACTAGTGGGACCACCTCGTCATTGACTCAAGGAACAACAGCCAGAGAAGTTCAACACAACAGAAAACAGAGGAAGAGGAAGGTGCATGGGCAAGGTGGTGGCCGGCGACAAGGGGCAGGGCGGAGGCCAGCGGTGAACAACAAAATGGGACCCCACGCGGTCGGGGAAGCCATGGGAGGCGGCGGCGTCACCGGCGTTGAAGCGAGGCAGCCCGGCTTGGAGCAGCGGCGGCGCACGGGCAGCATGTGGTGCTGCGGTCAAGTGAATGCGAGCATCGGGTGTGCCTGGAGGTGGGGAAGGAGTAGAGCCGACCGGGAGGCCGGAGAAGGCCTGAGATGGTGGGCGACGATGGCCGGCGGCGTAGAAGAAGGGGCGACGGTGGCGGCTCTTCTTGGTGATGAAGAAGATGAATGGAGGTTGGGGTGGAAAGAGGGTGACTGGGAACACGTTATGTAACAACCCAAAATTCAAGTTTCAGTTGAAAATAAAGATTTAAATTATTTTGTGGAATTTTCTAGAATTTTAAAAGCTTTTCCCTAATTATTTTAAAGTCAAAATAATTTGTTTGCAAATTCTATTATCAATAATAAGTTGGAAATATTTTATTTAAATCCAAAATGTATTATAGAATTTATGTGAATTTTATCATAATTTTAAGAATTTATTTGCTATTTTCTAAACCATTTTTGAATATCTCGAATTATTTAAATTGAAAAATCAATTAAAAATCCGTGAACAGTTCTCGGGCTGAATTCCCTCGGCCCATCACTGTTCCTCACGACCTCTGAGCCCGTTCCACCCGCACGCGATCAGTGCGGACCGTCCGATCTAAATCATACGGTCGACGCTCCGACCGCTTCAAACTTTCGCCAACAGGTGGGCTCGTGCTACACCGTCATCTCCCACCTCTCCTTCTTCCCCACGCGACAGCGCCGTTATGCCGCCATTAACACCACTCGAGCTCCACCGTCCCGTGAATCCCTCCCCCTCTCCTAGCGCATTGAAACCCCCGAGCGCCGCCGCCCCCATTTCGGCCAAAAACTCCCGTCTTAAAGCGCGTATTCACTAGAATTTGGTAACACCGTTGAAAAACTTGTGTCCACGATCTCCTCCCTCGTCCTCTCCCTTGCCGTATAAAGGTGCGCCTCAACATCGCCTTCTCACGCTTGTTCCAACCCCGCCAACCCTAGCCCTTCTCCCTCGCTCAAACGCCCAAATTTTAGAGTTCTTCGCCGCCGGCCAAACTCGGTTCTTCGTCAATTATGACGCCGTCCAAGGTCCTCCATCGCCACCGACCCCATCTTCGGCACCGCCTCGTCACCGCCTACCACGTGCGCACACCCTCTTCGCCAGGGAATCACCGAACTCCATCTCCGTTGTCGACCCCAAAATCGCCGCCGCCAAACCTCGTCGTCGACGACCATTCCGCCTCACCCTTCCGCGCAAGGTAGCGCACCAGATTCCTCCTCACCTCCTCGTTCTTTTGCTCCCACTCCCATGCCTCGTCGTGACACGTAGCGCTGGCGAGGCCATCACCGAGTGCCACCGCTCCTCGGACCGACTTGGCTCGGCCACATCAGCGCCACCTCGACATTTTCAAATTTTAGAGTTCTTCGCCGCCGGCCAAACTCGGTTCTTCGTCAATTATGACGCCGCCCAAGGTCCTCCGTCGCCATCGACCCCATCTTCGCACCGCCACACGCCTACCACGCGCGCACACCTCTTCGCCAGTGGAATCACCGAACTCCATCTCCGCTGCCGACCCCAAAATCGCCGCCAAACCTCGCTGCCGACGACCATTCCGCCACCTTCCGCCGCAAGGTAGCGCACTGCATTCTCGTCACCTCCTCGCTCTTTTGCTCCCGACTCCCATGCCTCGCTAGACACGAAGCGCCGGGCGAGGCCATCACCGGAGTGCCACCGCTCCTCGGACCGACGTGGCTCGGCCACATTAGCGCCACCTCGACATTTTCACTTGTGTGGCTGCCGAGTTAGCGCCGCGTGGTTGCTCGTGATCGACCACATGCCAAAGACACCCTCCCGCTCACTCGCTCGTGAGCCGAGTCCACCGTGGAATTTGACCATTTCGTGGACCCAGACTATGACTGTGGGGCCCACATGTCAGTGACTCAAAGCTTTTTCTTTAGGAAAATAATTCAGCAGAAATTCAGAACGCTGACGTCAGCATGTGCAATAATTCTAATTTCCTTTAGAAAAATAATTTGGGAAAATCAAGAAGATCTGATTTTAGTATTTTCTTTACTTTTAAACTTCTAGGAGCTCGTATTTCTTCATACGAACTCCGATTTGGGTGAATCAAATTTCTAAATTTGTATAAAATCAAGATCTAGCTAACTAAAATAAAATTATTTCATTTGGAGTTAATTTGAATTTTCATTTGAATTTATTTGTTTATTATTTGAATTTAGCTTATTTTCGCGTATAGATTTTGACGACTCGAGAGAGCTCGATCCATCTCAAGAGTTAGAATACCAAGACTTCGAGCAAGGCAAGTTATACCATTGATCATATTGATCTCAGTATTTTAAAATCATTTAATTATGTTTTTAAATTACTATTGCATGCATAATTTTATTCAATTATTTTAAATTCCTATTTTTAATTATCGGTTAATCCAATTCCTTTGTATAGCCAATATTGTATGTTGAATCATCATTTCCTTATCACCTTAATCAAATAATAACTTGAAAAGAAAGATATGCTTAGACATTGCTTAGATCACAAATATTTGATTTTGGAGAAATTTTGCCAAAATAGCAAGTATTGATTAAAAGCCTATGACATTGATTTGTCATGGTGGATTTTTGCAAATATCTTTGTAAAATAAAAATGAAAAATGGGTTTGGACTTGGGTGGAATGGACAGCTAGTGGGTGCAGGTTTATGCATAGGCTCGATTCGGGTAGGATTGAGGCCTAGGGATTAATTTTGGAAGTCGTCCAAGTCAATTAAGGACCGCGGCCTTTGAGCCGCATCTTGCAAAGCTCCACCGTACTACCACATGTTCTGTATGGGCAGAGCTAGGCTTATTAACTTGTCATACCTCACTATTTTGTGTACCATTTTGTTGAGTGGGTCTTAGTAAAACAGTATTCCCACCTGGCGTAAGAGGGGGCTTCCGACTGGTGGTTAACCCAATCGAAGTGAAACCTTAGCGGGCGTATAGCAGTGAGGTAGAATATTTGAAATATCTTATGATAATTGCTTAGTCGCACGCATAAGGAAGCGTGTATTGGCTGACATAAAGTGTAAATTATCCCTTGTGGGTAAAGTTGTACCCTCTCTGCAGAGTGTAAAACTATTCAAATAGATGTGTCCACGGTCATGGACATGCTGAGCAAAGCCACTCTAAGTTAAACTTTGTTTTTGGTTTTAAAATAATTTTATTAAATAATTTTAGGATGGTGAATCCTTGTGGTAAAATAGGATCTCCATCACCATGTTTCATATGGAGGTTATCCACTATAAAACTGTTACTTTAAAATATGATTCTAACTATGGATTAAAAATATGCCTTGAAACTGAAAATGTTCTTTATCGCAAATAAACCCTATCAGCCTCATTTGTTTACTTATGCATACATCATGTTTCTCTATTGGGTGTAAGTCGCGAGCACAAAAGTTGTGCTCACTCTTGCTGAATAATATTTATTCAGGGAAGACCTCTATCTAGACGGTGAGGCTTATGCTCCCAGACGATTGCTTGTGACGCATGGTGTGGTCTACAACTTATTTGCTTTCCGCTGTGTTACTTTAATTGGATTCAGGTCCCATTTTGTAATAAACTCTTATTCATATTAAATAAATATGTGATATGATTGTGATGACATTTTTGTTGGACTGTGTACACTAGAATTCCTGGACTAGTGTGGGAAACACAGAGATTTCGGGATCCTTCATTCTCGGATTCGACACGTTAGGACACGTTCAAAACCTCTAGAAGAGAACCGAAGAGGTGTTTCGGCCGGAAAAGGGGAAGCGATAAAATCCGGCGACAAATGACAACGAAAACTGATATTGATAGAGGGGAAGTCATATCCATGCTTGGGAACACAGCGTGACACGGTTGCTCGGGTAAGAGGATCACCGGAGCGATGTGTAATATTCCAAGTTTCGTCGTTAGGAAGGATTTCTTCGGGAGAGAGTTTTATTTTAAAATTTTGGATTTTCGGGAACTTTTGGACCCTGGGCCTCCGGCCCAGGCTAGTGCTGCCTGGCAGCTGCTGGCTAGCCGCCAGATGGGCTAAGAGGGGAAAGCCGATCGCCCATGGCCCATGCGCCCCCCAATTCCCTCCAAACCCTAGGGGCCGGCCCTCTCCCCCTCTCCACCCTTGAGCCCCCCTCCACCCCTTTCCTCCCCAACCAGCGCCTCCTCCCTCCCAGGCGCCTCCTCCTCCCCTCGGTGCTGGTCCCCGGTGATCACCGTCGTCGACTCCCAAGCCCCAACCTGCTCCTCCCAACCGGTCCCTCCTCCTTCCTTCGGTTTTGGTGGCCGATCTAAGGAAGGAAGGGAGAGGGAGAAAGGGGGGTTTCGGTGGGAGCTTGATCTTCATCCCCCAGCGAGTCTTTAAGGGTAATGATCGAGTCTACTCGCTGTTTGATTTGTTTTAGATGCGAAATTGATCAATAGATTCGAATCAGATTGCTGTTCCAGTAGTTCCAGATTAGGTCAGATTGTTGTATGGAAAATAGAGGGTCTTTAGAGGCCATATCGGATTTTCGTCTCCTAGAGTTTTGTTCATGAGGTCATTAGCTATCTTTTGGCACCGAGATCACGAGATTCCGCATTACGGTTTAGGAGATATGAATTTTTAACCGCGCACTATTCTCATGCGTCTCGAGAACTGGGACCGCGGCTTGTTCCTCGGTTTTGATCTAGTTAGAGTCAGATTCAGGACGGCCACCCAAAACGGTTTTTGTGGATAATTTCACTATGATTCCAGATTGATAAAGATAATCCAATTTGGATTTATATATTAAAAGTTATGCCTTGTTTTTGCTACTAGTCTGCTGTCGGGCTATTTATCTATTAGGCACTTTCAATTGCAGATTAGACTTATGTGTGGGCATAATTAGAAAATCTTGTCTCATAGTGTTTTTAAGGTTTATCTGTTAAGTTTGTTTTGGCACTGGTCTCAGGTAGTTTGGAGTTCCAGATTAATAGTTATAAATTTTTCCGTGCCGCTGTCTGGAACGGTAGGAAATAGAGGAAACACTTATCTCATCGTTGGGTTCGCGAATTATGCCGGGTAGTCCGAGAGTCATTGTAGATTACCGTTAGTGTCGTCGTATCGTGTCATTCTTATTTCAATTATTTCTGGTATAGGCGGTGAGGCGGCAAGTGTACCCTATGCTAATATGTGTTGTTTTCAATTCTTTGCATGAGGTTGGGTACCAATGATATTCATCATGATGTTTATTTCGTTTCAAGCAGATAATTCTTGTGTTTAAAGAAATAGCATTCAATGTAGTTGTTTCATTCCATTCGTACATATTTCAATTTTTGTACACAGAAGTGGAATTTTGCTACATCTCATCAATTCCAGTATGGACACGTAAGACCCACCATTTCAATGTGGGCGGTTTCGGATAACCGTATGAAACGTTCTTCATACGGTATTTGGGTCCCCGGACTTGGTTAAGTACGGGCATAAGTGAACACCGATGGGTGTATCACTCACTATACTGGTATAAGCAGTTGAGTAGTCCTTCTCCTTGCAGTGCATGCATTCATTCCTTCCATCGCCGCATTTATAAAGAGTTTTGTGTATGACATGTGTAATTTCTGATTCGTTCTGTCATGCTATGTTAAAAGAATATTGTACTTGCTGAGTGTTTGGCTCATTCTTGCTTGTTTTGTTTAATTTAGGTAAATGATGAAGAAGACAAGTCT
Organism: Hsuehochloa calcarea; assembly: GCA_036346395.1. Taxonomy (NCBI): domain Eukaryota; kingdom Viridiplantae; phylum Streptophyta; class Magnoliopsida; order Poales; family Poaceae; genus Hsuehochloa; species Hsuehochloa calcarea. The sequence continues at coordinate 70,613,022 of CM070594.1, read as the reverse complement.
TGGGAGGGATTAGTCCAGCACGATGCACGCTACTTATATCAAATCAGAAATTAATGATTATTTCCGTTTCATAATGACTATTTGATAAATTTTGAATTGTAATAAGCCAACTTGGTTACGGTTATCTTATTCTCATGTTTTAAATATTTGTTCCATGTCTTTCACTGGATTTGATACTTAGCATTGGTTTCGTATGAAGAACTGTTAGATATTCATTGCTATTCGTATAATTATGTTGTTTCCTAATGTTTTGACTAAGATTGAGTGACATCTTGACTTTCGAATAGTCAGGGTGTTACACGACGGGAGCTTAGTGGGGTTGGCGGCTGGACTCTGGGAAGAAAGAGCTTACGACGGCGGTGGTGCCCCGGGGTGATGGAGATGGAGGGAAGAGGCGGGAGAAGGAGAAGGAAGTGCTTGCTGGCCTTTTATAGATGGAGAAGGGGAAGAAACGTGTAACATCCGTATTTTCAGGCCTTTTTGAATTTTTCAAAATTAAAAAAATCACCATTTGATTTTTCCTTAATTGTTAAAGCTTAAATTGAAACTTCATAAATTAAAACATTTTAAATGATTTAACCAAACTTTAATTAAATTCAAAATGAGTCTATTGGATTTTCTCCAATTCTTTTGCTGTTCTCTTGGAGTTCCATTTAAGTTATTTCTTTTCTGTTTTCCCGAAGGTTGTTTCATTTGTTGAAAAATTAACTTAAATTATTTAATTTAAAGTGGGAATATCTTTTGAAGCTTGAAAAATTAAAATAGCAATTTGATTTTATTGAATTGCTAAAGCTTAACTTGAAAATTTTAGAAAATCAAAGAATTTAATAGGAATAAATCAAACTTTAATTAATTAAAAATTTGGTTTATTTGGGTTTTTTGGCATTTAAAATAGAAAAGATTATTTTAATTAATTTATTTGATTTTTTTAAAATTTTAAAAAGGGGTTTTCCTTTTTCTAAAAATTAACAATAATTTATTTGTAAAATTAAAAGACAACTTAAAGTTGTAAATAAATTTATTAATTTCAATTTAATTCAAGGAATTTTTGTGTATTTTTTTAGATTTTTTCACTTTATTTACTATTTTGTAAAAAAACCTATTTCCTTTTTTCTTCTCAATTTCTGTAATTCAATAATGTTTTAAAATCCGCTTTCACTATTTGGGCTGAATTCCCATCGGCCTGTTGCTATTCCTGCACCCACGGCCCATTTCCCCAGCCCGCTCCGCTGCGTATCTCTCCTTTCTCTCTTTGCCCAGCGTGTCCCGCCTGTCAGCCACACCGCGGCTTCTCCTGGTCATCTTCTTCCTCACCGGCTCTCATCTATGCCGAGCGCGGCATCAATGCCCGCCGCGATTCTCGCCAGATCTTCCCACTCGCCCATCCCTGCTGAGCGCCATCCCTCCCCCATGCTCCTCTAAGACCGCCCCACCCGCCCCATACCTCCCCACCTGCCCCATCCTCTCCCTCGCCTGGTCCAAGCCCATGCCACCCAGAGCTTCGCTCATGCCGTGCCCATGCCGATCTCCCCACTCACTCCTCCCTCGCCACTATAAAGTGGAGCCCCGTGCGCCCCTCGTTCCCCTCTTGCTTTCTCCCTATTTCTCCCTTCCTTTCGCTCTCTCCTCGCGCAATTCAAGCTTCAACCTCGCTTACCAAGCTCGCAGACCGCCCTCTAGCATTGCCAAAGCCCTCCGAGACAAGGTATTCACCGTTGGCTTCACAAGGCTTTGTTCCTCCCGGTGGTCCTCTTTTCGTCATCAGAGCTCCATCGGAGCCCCGTCACGGCTTTCGGTCGGCGCCATTGCCTTCGCTTCTCATCATGGCCACCGCCGTGCGCGTTGTCGCCAAAAACCCACGTAAGGTTCTCCATGAGATCCTCTCGCTCTTGGTGCCGCCGCCGCCGCTGTGGCTCGTAGGCCGCGAGCATCGCGCCTAAGCCTTCGATGTCGCTTCATGCCACCTAGGCGCCGTCGCCTCCTTCACTAACGTGACTGTCGCATCATCACCAACGTGTGCGCTTGTGTGGTGTGGTTGCTGTGCTATGTGCCCGGTCCACCGTGAACCGGCGCAAACTCGTGGACCTGGTCCACAAGACCCGGACCCACATGTCAATGGCTCAGCCATTTTTCAGTTTGAAAATAATTTCAACCGAAATTTGTAATTCCCCTACTGACATCAGCATGACGCAACAAATTGATTTTCCTTTAGAAAATTAATTCTACAAATTCCAAAAATCCTGATTTTCTTCATTTTATGTGTTTTCAAACTTCCGAGAGCCCGTTCTCCTTCGTTCAAGATTCGATTTGAGTTATTCAAATTTGTAAATTAATCTAAATTCAATGCCTTTATTTTGGTTCTAGTTTGGTAATTTTTGGATTTTATTTTAAATTGTTTTATTTATTTAGATATTTTCATATGTATAGATTCCGGCGTTTTCGAAGGATTCTTGGATCCGACGCCCAAAGCATCTCAGCCCTTCAACGAAGGCAAGTCATACACATTTGACCATGTTGTACCCACTTTATAAAATTACGTCGCTTTATATCAACACGCATTGTTAGTTTTATAATAATAAATTTGAAAATAGTTAATCACCTAATTGCCATTATGCCTCCTTGGAAAGTTGGGAATGCCATGTGCCCTTGGACACCATAGGTTTGGTTAATTTTAGTTGGACATATTTTATTACCAACATGGGTATCGTGTTATGCTCAGTCATGCTTAGTCGCGATGAGATTCATGATCACATATTCATAAATGATTAATATTGACTTAATGATATATGAAACTATAGCGCAACCACTATTATTTAAATTTATTGTGCCATGGAAAAGGATTGCCATTTGGTCAGGTTGAACCATAAAAAATTTCATACTCAGGCGATTGATCGTTCAGTAAAGGGGATGATTTAGGGATGTGGTTAACTCGCTTGAATAGTTGCTAAGGACTTAACTTTGTGCGCCATTGATCTGGGCCTCACCGTACAACTAGAAGTCTATTTATGGGGTGGACCTGGCCAACTAATTAGCAATGTTTTTATTCGGTTTTGTTTTGGTTGATTATGGCATAAGAGGGGGCTGGCGTGGTGAAATCATAGCGATAAGCACCGAGTTCAAACGGAGCTTTGTAAAAGCCTTGTGATTGTCTCTCCTTGTGTTTTTATCAAGATAATTATCTCTTGTAGGTCAAGCTGTACAACCTATCCAGAGTGTTAAAAACTATTCGAGTAGCCTTGTCCCCGGTTATGGACAATGCTTGGTGATTTCGCACGAGGGGTATATTTTTATAAAAATATTAGAATGGTTTGGTTGAGAAGCGATCTGGAGGTGGTTGATGGTTGGGATGTGAACTAGTTGTTTCAAAGAACTTGATTACTTATGTATTAATCTTTTGAATTATGATTTACAATTTACCTATTGTATTTAATGTCAATACTGCTTTTTGCAAATTAAACATAAAGCTATCTTTGTTCAAGCCTTGCATAAATACTACTTGCATACATTTTCCCACGACTTGCTGAGTACTTTAAGTACTCACGGCTTTGCGCCACTTGTTGATCAGTCCACGAAGAAGAATCAGACAACTTGGAGTTCTACGAGGAAGACTACTTCGAAGACTATGCGAACTAGGCCGCGTCCTCCACTCGATTGCCTGTGGGCATGTCGGGTGGCTACCACAAGACGTTTGGTTTTCGCTGCAGGTTTATCTTTTGTTATTAAGCTCCGCGTGGCAATCTCTGTAAGACTTAGCTATAAGGTCCTTGTGCTACTAAGTAATATCACTTTGTCTGCTTCTTGGCTACCTTTGTTGTATGGATATGATTTTATCGATGTTGTAAACTGCGTAGACTAGTTCAGAATACACAGAGAGCTCGGGTCCAACGACTCGGGGTCTCGACAAAACGGAGCTTAGTGGGGTTGGCGGCTGGACTCGGGGAAGAAAGAGCTTACGGCGGTGGTGGTGCCCCGGGGTGATGGGAGATGGAGGGAAGAGGCGGGAGAAGGAGAGGAAAGTGCTTGCTGGCCTTTTATAGATGGAGAAGGGGAAGAAACGTGTAACATCCGTATTTTCATGCCTTTTTGAATTTTTCAAAATTAAAAAAATCACCATTTGATTTTTCCTTAATTGTTAAAGCTTAAATTGAAACTTCATAAATTAAAACATTTTAAATGATTTAACCAAACTTTAATTAAATTCAAAATGAGTCTATTGGATTTTCTCCAATTCTTTTGCTGTTCTCTTGGAGTTCCATTTAAGTTATTTCTTTTCTGTTTTCCCGAAGGTTGTTTCATTTGTTGAAAAATTAACTTAAATTATTTAATTTAAAGTGGGAATATCTTTTGAAGCTTGAAAAATTAAATTAGCAATTTGATTTTATTGAATTGCTAAAGCTTAACTTGAAAATTTTAGAAAATCAAAGAATTTAATAGGAATAAATCAAACTTCAATTAATTAAAAATTTGGTTTATTTGGGTTTTTTGGCATTTAAAATAGAAAAGATTATTTTAATTAATTTATTTGATTTTTTAAATTTTAAAAAGGGGTTTTCCTTTTTTGTAAAAATTAACAATAATTTATTTGTAAAATTAAAAGACAACTTAAAGTTGTAAATAAATTTATTAATTTCAATTTAATTCAAGGAATTTTTGTGTATTTTTTAGATTTTTTTTCACTTTATTTACTATTTTGTAAAAAAACCTATTTCCTTTTTTCTTCTCAATTTCTGTAATTCAAAAATGTTTTAAAATCCGCTTTCACTATTTGGGCTGAATTCCCATCGACTACTGCTATTCCCGCACCCACTACCATTTCACCCATTTCACTGCAGATCTCTCCTTTCTCTCTTTGCCCAACAGTGTCACTTTGTCACCACACCGCGCTTCCTCCTGGTCATCTTCTTCCTCACCGGCTCTCATCTATGCCGAGCACGGCATCAATGCCCACCGCTATTCTCGCCAGCTCTTCGCACTCGCCCATCCCTGCCGAGCGCCATCCCTCCCCCATGCTCCTCTAAGACTGCCCCACCCGCCCCATACCTCCCCACCTGCCCCATCCTCTCCCTCGCCTGGTCCAAGCCCATGCCACTCAGAGCTTCGCCCATGCCGTGCCCATGTCGATCTCCCCACTCGCTCCTCCCTCGCCACTATAAAGTGGAGCCCCATGCGCCCCTCGTTCCCCTCTTGCTTTCTCCCTATTTCTCCCCTTCCCTTTCGCTCTCTCCTCGCCGCAATTCAAGCTTCAACCTCGACAGCTGAAGCTCGCACCCGCCTCTAGCACCGCTGTCAAAGCCCCTCTGGAGACAAGGTATTCACCGTTGGCTTCACAAGGCTTTGTTCCTCCCGGTGGTCCTCTTTTCGTCATCAGAGCTCCACCGGAGCCCTGTCACGGGTTTCGACCGGCGCCATTGCCTTCTGTTTCCCTCACTGTTGGCCACCGCCGTGCGCGTTGTCGCCAAAAACCCACGTGTGAGGTTCTCCATGAGATCTCTCGCTCTTGGTGCCTACGCCACCGCGCGCCGTGGCTCGTAGTGCCGGCGAGCATCGCCGCCTAAGCCTTCGATGCTGCTTCATGCCACCTAGGCGCCCCGTCGCCTCCTTCACTAACGTGACTGCCGCATCATCACCAACGTGTGCGCTTGTGTGGTGCGGTTGCTGTGCTATGTGCCCGGTCCACCGTGGACAGGCGCAAACTCGTGGACCTGGTCCACAAGACCCGGACCCACATGTCAATGGCTCAACCATTTTTCAGTTTGAAAATAATTTCAACCGAAATTTGAAATTCCCCTGCTGACATCAGCATGACGCAACAAATTGATTTTCCTTTAGAAAATTAATTCTACAAATTCCAAAAATCCTGATTTTCTTCATTTTATGTGTTTTCAAACTTCCGAGAGCCCGTTCTCCTTCGTTCAAGCTTCGATTTGAGTGATTCAAATTTGTAAATTAATCTAAATTCAATGCCTTTATTTTGGTTCTAGTTTGGTAATTTTTGGATTTTATTTTAAATTGTTTTATTTATTTAGATATTTTCACATGTATAGATTAGCTGCAAGGATTCTTGGATCCGACGCCCAAAGCATCTCAGCCCTTCAACGAAGGCAAGTCATAGACCTTTGATCATGTTGTACCCACTTTATAAAATTACGTCGCTTTATATCAACAGGCATTGTTAGTTTTATAATAATAAATTTGAAAATAGTTAATCACCTAATTGCCATTTTGCCTCCTTGGAAAGTTGGGAATGCCATGTGCCCTTGGACACCATAGGTTTGGTTAATTTTAGTTGGACATATTTTATTACCAACATGGGTATCGTGTTATGCTTAGTCATGCTTAGTCGCGATGAGATTCATGATCACATATTCATAAATGATTAATATTGACTTAATGATACATGAAACTATAGCGCAACCACTATTATTTAAATTTATTGTGCCATGGAAAAGGATTGTCATTTGGTCAGGTTGAACCATAAAAAAATTCATACTCAGACGATTGATCGTTTAGTAAAGGGGATGATTTAGGGATGCGGTTAACTCGCTTGAGTAGTTGCTAAGGACTTAACTTTGTGCTCCATTGATCTGGGTCTCACCGTACAACCAGAAGTCTATTTATGGGGTGGACCTGGCCAACTAATTAGCAATATTTTTATTCGGTTTTGTTTTGGTTGATTATGGCATAAGAGGGGGCTGGCGTGGTGAAATCATAGCGATAAGCACCGGGTTCAAACGGAGCTTTGTAAAAGCCTTGTGATTGTCTCTTCTTGATTCACATGTCTAAAGAAATGTGTATTTTTATCAAGATAATTATCTCTTGTAGGTCAAGCTGTACAACCTATGCAGAGTGTTAAAAACTATTCGAGTAGCCTTGTCCCCGGTTATGGACAATGCTTGGTGATTTCGCACGAGGGGTAGATTTTTATAAAAATATTAGAATGTTTTGGTTGAGAAGCGATCTGGAGGTGGTTGATGGTTGGGATGTAAACTAGTTGTTTCAAAGAACTTGATTACTTATGTATTAATCTTTTGAATTATGATTTACAATTTACCTATTGTATTTAATGTCAATACTTCTTTCTGCAAATTAAACATAAAGCTATCTTTGTTCAAGCCTTGCATAAATACTACTTGCATACATTTTGGAGTACTTTAAGTACTCACGGCTTTGCGCCACTTGTTGATCAGTCCACGAAGAAGAATCAGACAACTTGGAGTTCTACGAGGAAGACAAGACTATGCGAACTGGTTTTCGTGGGCATGTCGGGTGGCTACCACAAGACGTTTGGTTTTCGCTGCAGGTTTATCTTTTGTTATTAAGCTCTGCGTGGCAACCTCTGTAAGACTTAACTATAAGGTCCTTGTGCTACTAAGTAATATCACTTTGTCTGCTTCTTGGCTACCTTTGTTGTATGTATATGATTTTATCGATGTTGTAAACTGTGTAGACTAGTTCAGAATACACAGAGAGCTCGGGTCCAACGACTCGGGGTCTCGACAAAACGGCTCGGCGATGCGCTCGAATGAGCGACAAGCGTCGTGGCGAGTGACGGGAGACATGGCGAGAGAGAGAGAGAGAGCAGGAGTGTCGTAGGGCATGGGTGGCGTACGCGACAAGGGATGGGCGCGAGCAGAGCGACATGGGCACAGGGGATGGGCGAGGCGGCGTGGAGCGCCTGAGCAGGCGGCATGGCAGTGTGGGCGTGTGGTGTGGCAGTGTGGGCAACAGCCAGAGCTAGAAGAAGAGAAAAGAGATGAAGGAAAATGAGAAAATCAAAAATCAAAAATTCCATAAAATTCCTTGGAACATGAATAGATCAAATAAAATAATTTTAGATTTAATTTAAGTTTATTTCAATCACTTAAAATGTTATTTATTTTATGAAAATTCAAATTAAGCTTTATATTAATCCAATAAAATTCAAATGATTTATTTAAAAAAAGCTTCAAAAAGATTCTGAAAAATTAGGATGTTATTTTTGAATTTAATAAAGGTATTTTCAACTTAAAGTTGGCTTTTACTTTTGCACATAGTTTATTTTTAACTCTTGGAAATAGCGAAAACCCCTTTTTGTAAATTCAGAAGATTCAAGAAATCAATTAATTTTAAAAAACTTTTAAAATCTAGAAAATTCAAGAAAAGCATGAAAACTCTTTTAAAACTCAGAAAATTCATTAAAATCCGCGACAGTGCTAGGGTTGAAACTCCAAATCCGGCGAAGCGGCGGCGATGTAGAGTTTGGGGCTTCAGGGGATTGGCGATGGGGTATGACGCGATTGCTTTGACACAAACGTTGAGGGCTTTTATAGCCTATAACAGCGGTGCGGTGAGACTGTCCGAGTTCGTGATGGCGGCAAAGTCCAGCACATACACAACGAAGATGATGAACAATAACCCAGAGCGGGGCCCACATGTCATTGCGGCTACGGAGGGTTTATGTGGAGGCCGGCCAGTGGGACCAGGCAAGTGTGAGCTAGAGAGAGGGAAGCGGTCACATGGATTGGATTGCGTGGGCAAGCTAGAGAGAGAAATGTAAATGGGCGCGAAGAGAATTAAGCCTATTGGAATTTTCTATGTTTTTAATAGTTTTCTATTTTAGAAAATACAGAAAATCCAAATGACAAATTAAAAATAGCAAATGAACTCGAAAAATTTTCAGAAAAATCTGAAAAATAATTCCAAGCATAAAGAACTCAAATAAAATAGTTTTAGAATTAGTTGATGTTCATATTAGTCATATTAAATTATTTTAACTTTGAAAATCTCATTTAAGCTTTATCAAATTCAAATAAAATTTAGTGAAAATTTTCAAAGGACCAAACTACTTAAAAAAATTTAAAACTTTAAAAATTAAGATGTCACAGGAGAGTACATGGGAACGTGGGAAAAGTCGGCGCGGCCGCGGTGTGTTTCGTTTTTTGGTGTCATGCGCGGCAGACGAGTGGGCCGTCTGCCCGTTGCCTTTGCGGACGTACAGAAAGCCATGCGCGCGGGCGGGGCCGCGACAAAAAAAAAAAAAAACCGCGAAAACTAGTGGCACGCGGCACGACAGACGGAATGAGATGAGACATTCACAAGTCACAAGCTCATAGCAACTGCAGCCAAATGCGGTGTGTGAATGCGCTACACTGTTGCAGGCTTCATTGCAATGATACTGCGCTTGTAAATGTCACTGCTCGAGAACTACTTTCTTTTCCCTGGAAGTGGCAAGTCGTGGCAGGTTCAGCAATGTAACATCCAGTTAAAAATATATATATATCTCTCTCTCTGTCTTGGCCCGGCCCGGCCCGGCCCATTTTTCTTCCCGGCCCGGCCCGGCCCATTTTTCTTCCCGCCCAGCCGCGGCGCTCTTTTCCTCACCTCGGCCGTGTCACCCATTCCTCTCCCCTTATCCCTTCCCTCGCTCCCGTCGCCGCTTCGTCTTCTCGCGCCGCCGCGCCGTTTTCCATTGGCCGCTTCGCCCGCCGCCTCCTCCTCTCGCCGCTCGCCTCGGCCCGATTCGCCGGCCAGCTCCATCTTCATCCTCGCTCTAATCGCTCCGCTGCCGCGCCGCCCCCACGCTCTCGCTCGATCCGCTGCAGCAAGGCCTCCCGGCCCCGTGTTTTCCTCTCTCCCACGCACAAGCATTGCCGTGAGCCCTCTCGGCGCCGCTGCCAGTGTCGCTTCGAGCCACGCGCCACCTCACATGAATCCGCCGTCGCCGCCGCCGCACCGCTTTGGTCCCGTTGTCGCCCATGCATTGGCGACTGGGTAGCCACACTGCTCAGACGGCCCGAGCCTTACGAGCCATGCCGCCCCGGCTCGACGCCTCGGCCTCGCGCGCCCGCCTGGCGCCCGCACGTGACCCCTCCGCCACCTCCACCGGCTATAAGTAGCCCGTCTCCCCAAGCTCCTCGTGGATATTATAGGATATGCTCGGATCTTATGATGATGTGACAATTGGTAATGGCATTTATGGTTTGTCGTTCACTGGGGTTTTCAACAAAGTTTAGGCTTTACGGGCGGGCGGTCCGACCGCCATAGCATGGTGTCTCGATCAGTCCCAAATCGGCTCGGACCGCCATGTGCGTGATCGGACCATGTGACCAAAGAATGTCAGAATGTGCTGGGCCAAAAATAGAGGGTGTAGGCAAGTGAGGGAATCCCAATGCACTTGGTCTCATAATTTTTGGAGCCTCCAAGCAAAAGTTATATTCGTTTTAAGTTTCCAGAAGGTTTCGGAATTTCAGAGCTTGAAATTCGGCTAAGTCCCTTGTGGCGGTCCAACCGGCTCACAGGGAGCGATCCGACCGCCAGAGGCGATCCGACCGCACAAAGTGAGCGGCCTGACCGATTTCCACTTATGAACGTCAGCCAACTTCGTGGTGATGTTGTTTTGTTAGGTCAAGTTCATTGGTATCATGGCATATGTATTGCATGATGCATGTTTCGACTAACATGGGTCAAGTTGTGAAGAACTTGTTCCCGAATTCGTGTTCGCTTGTCTATGGTTGTGCAGGTTGCTTGGTGGTCAACGACGGTCAACGGCGAGGATCATCGGGACTAGACTTGGAGAGTTGAGGTCCAGAACGATCGACGATGCCGGGTGAGGTCAATGACTCAAGCGTGACGCAAGATGGACAAGGGTGATCTATTAGCAAATCTGAGGCGCAAGATGGCGCTAGGTGAAGCTGTTTAGGTCAAAAGGTTAAAGACGGCGCTTTGTGAAGCGTGCGTGTGTGACCCGTTTGTTAGTGGGTCTTAACGGGAGCCCAATAGAGTCAAACCCTAGGAGCTCTAGGCCTCCACTATAAATAGGAGGAGGTGGTGGCTACACCGTCTCTCTCGCTTCTTTTATGTTTCAAAACCCTAATTGGCTTAGGGGAGTTGAGGTGGAGGCTAGGGCTCTTGATGGTTTGAGGTGATTATCGTGATCTTGGATTGACCACTGTTCCTTGATGGAGTGGGTGTAATCTAGCATCAATCACGAATTTAATCTATGTAAGGTTTGCTTGAGATAAGTCTCTTTTCGTTCTTACTTTCAATTTCGTGATTTTAGGGCTTTCTTTGATCCACGAGTTTTGATTGATTTCTTCATGTGAATTAGCTTGCTGTGATATGTGTGAACCTATCTAGGATCATCTTGATCATCAATCACTCACGAACAAGCATTAGGATCAAGTTTTCGTTCTTGCCCGGTTTTAGACCCTCTGTTACTCAATTGACAACTGTTCAGGATCTATCCAAGAATTATCATAATATTCAATTGGAATAGGTCCTTAATAGCATAGAGAAGGTGTGTGCAAAGTTTCGTGAAGTTTGGAGTTGAGAATCAAAAGTTAGACCTATTTGCAACTTCGTCATCGGCCGTTTTTCTCGTTTCAGATCTGCTTCGACTCTGCCGGCCGATCGCCCATCATCACCGGTCCGACCGATTTGGTAGTGGTCCGATCGCCAGATAACATGGTCCGACCGCTAAGAAATCGGTCCGACTGCTCCAGCCGAGGCCGCCGTCCAAGACATTGTATTGCTTTGATCTTTGATGTTTTTGTCATATTGCTTAGGGGATTAAATTGAATTCAATACTAGTCTTCCGCTGTACTGGTATATTGATCTTCATAGCTTCCTCATAGCTATTGGAGTGAAATTATGTTGAATTCATAATTTATGAAAAAGTGAGCGTGCTCCTATTCACCCCCTCTAGTCGCCTTTTCGGCCCAACACTCCCGCCCGCTTCTCCTCTTCCCTGGTAAGTTCCTCCAGAAGCCCCGCCCGAGTCAGTTTCTTCTCCGAGCCGAAGCCCCCTTCGGCTGCTGGTCGCCTCTGTCGCCGCCTCGGCCCAGCCGCCGGCGCTTGGAGCCGGTGACACCCTCGTGCTACCCCAGCCGCCAACCGCGGCTCCCCGCCTCTCCAGTTCGTTGTCGTCGTGCGCCTCCCCCGCGCCGCCCGGCCGCTCGTCGCCGGCCCTCTCCGGTGCCACCCCGCCCACACCAATAGCCCGGTGAGCGCCCCTCCCCTCCAGCATTCCATTTTGCTGCCCCCTCCATCCCTCCAACCGTCGCTCAACCATCACCCTAGCCTCCCCCTTGCCCTGCCCCTCTCTGCCGACTGCTCCCTCCCTGTGGCTTCCTCTGTTGAACCGAGTATAGACATCAATAGCAGCAATGTGTAGGCGATCTGTCAAATTGAAATCTCAATGACAATGTTTGATAGCAAATTGAATATTAGCGTTGATGGTTGTATTGATTGTGTTGATTATAGCTCTCCCGGATCAGTGTTATCGTCTGTGATTAATGATCTTCGATGTTTGATAGCATTTTGAATATCGTTATCAATGGTAGTGATTGGTTTATTGTCTGTGTCCCTATAATCATCAGTAAGAGATATCAGCATTGTTGTCAATAATGTGTGTTTTTGATATATGTGTGCAATCCGGCAATTGGAATCCTTTGGTAATGAATCTGGTAGTGAGTGATTGTTGGCTGAGAATCGTGTTCTGACTATTGAACCTTTGTTTATAATCTTGCTATTGAAATCTTGTGTGTTGATCTGGAAGATTGTTGACTGTAATCTTTGTGTCTAGTATTTTGAAACCTTGTTTAGTAATTTAGAAATTGTGAAATTGGTTCATTAGGTCAATAGTTGTATGGCTTGGCAATGGAAAAATTCACCTTAATCGGTCAATCGAGTTTCGTGTTGTAGAGATTGCGATCAATCATTATTCATCTATTTCAATTGCCAACGTTTGATTCGTAGTTACTTTCCCGGATCATAGTGGTAGCAATGAGGTTGCAATCGATCCAACGATTAAGAAATATTTCAATAGGATAGTAGGATGTTTTGCTTGGTAGTAAAATTGATTATTGATTAATTGTCTGTGATTACTGATCATAAGTATAAGTGTTTTGGCAGTAATTTGAATGATTGGTTGAGACCTTGTTTGTTAGGGATAGCTTTGATCTTCAATTGTTATATTGTCTATTGGATTTGTTAATCAATTGTTAGCTATTGGTTAGTGTTTCGTCAGTAGGTTAATAATTGTTGAAGGTAATGGTATTTGGTGAAAGCTGGAAGTATTGATTTGATCTCTTTGTCAATCCGTATTGTTTGGCAATGGTTGGTGTTCTGGCATCGATTAGTTGGTGATAGAATCTGTGTTTTGATGTGGTAGTAGGTCGTAGTAATAGGTTGAATAGCTGACATTTGGATTGGTGTGTTGTCAGAAATTGAATCATTGAGTATTATTTGGCAGCTGAGGTTGGTATCGAATTGCCATTGGATTGTGTGTCGATCGGGTATCCTAGTTTTGGTTTAGAACATGTAGTTAAGTTGCTTTATCGTCTGTAGTAGTATAGTCTTGCTATCTTTCAAATCTGCAGTAGAGCATTCCGGCAAAAACTCCTTCGACCTTACCCTCCTTGTATCCTCCCTCCGGGCAAAAATTCTCTGTCATTCCTCCTTTCGCCCAACTGGACGTTTGACTCGTCAAACCTTCCAGTGTCGTCCAAACCCTTCTCTCAAGCCCGTCCTCCGCAATCTTTCTGAGGCTCTTGTGTTTTATTTGGTCTTTTGGATTCTTTGCATTTATTTGGTTTTCAATCGTTATTGTGTAATTAGAAATCGAAGTCCAGAAGAATCGACGGCTCAAGCAGATCCAAGATTCAAGCAAGGACGCCGACCAAGAATTCGAACCTCTGTCTAATAAGGCTTTGAGTAAGATCAAAGCCACGGTAAAAATAGCTCAGACGAGTCAACACTTTGATCATATTGATCCTACATTTTATGCAAATTATATTCTTTTAAAATATCAAACTGCATGCTTTAATTTCTATGCAAATGTATGTCAAACACCTTAAGGTAGTTAAATGTCTATTTGATGATTAAATAATTATTATACCTTTCCCTTGATAATTGAACTCCAAAAAAAAGCCCTTGTCATCCTAGTAAATATATGGTAACTTACTAGTTATAGGTCGTACTTAAACGCCATGTTAGACTTGTTTAAGTACCGGGGTACTTCTACTCCCAAATCATCATCCTTTATATCATAACAATCGTTTTGGGCAGTCGTTGGGGAGAATGATTGAATTGGTTGGATAATTTGTTTTATACCTCTCCAAAACTCTAAAAATTTGCTAATACCCATCTGGGCGGATGGTAAGCTGGAGGGTAAATGGTTGGGTGCTAATGTAGCCCAGGATATTTTTGTGGATGATATGTGGTATGAACCGCCCAGTTGATCTTAAGGACTTAATCCTATGATGACCTCCTATTGTAAAACAGTACAACCACAAGTCTATAATGGTGTCGACCTGGCTAACTAATTTGTATCCACTATTGTGAGTTGCACCACTGGAGTGACTCACGAGTCGTGTCGCTGGCTTAAGCCGTCGTGGACACGGGTCGTGAGTTGGCTAAGCTGCCGTGTGGCGCAAGAGGGGGTTTGGGGGCATGATTGACGCAGAGGGAGAGCGTAACCACTATCAGATGAAAGCTTAGCGGGTGCAATGAACAATGAGGGATGCCTTGTAAAGGCCTTGTGATAATCTCCCCTTGATTCACATGTCTACGGAAACGTGTGTACATATCAAGCTGATTATCTCTTGTGGGTAAAGATGTACAATCTCGCAGAGAATAAAAGCATTGTCGAATGTACCGTGCCCACGGTCAAGGGCGGGCATAGGAACTTACAAGATATAGTTCTATTTTAAAAACTTTTGTGGTTGGGATAAAAAATGTGCGAGGCTCACCTAGCCCTTGATTTGGATATTTCCTGGGTATTCTTACCCAGCGTTGGTAATAGGTGGGTATGACCACCATCAAATATAAGCATGAAGGTGGAGCCTCTGCTTTTACTAAATATTACACAATTAATATCTTTAGAAATGCAATTTGGTCCAAATGCTAAGTGATAGGACTTTCTAATATTTGTATTTACAAACGCTGCTTTATGCAAATAAATGAACCCGAGCCATCCTTGTTACACCTTGCATATATAATATTACATCTGTGTGTGTTGGCTCACGAGCAAGGTAGTTGTGCTCATCCTCGCTCTTTCCCCCAAACCCTCAAAACAGGAACAGTGAGCTGTCGACTGCAACAAGGATCCAGAAATCTGAAGACTCAGGAATCGTTGAAGCGTAGTTTAGTCCTTAGCTGTTCTAGTCTCACCCTAGTCTAGCTGACTCCGTCGGTTATTGTGTGCTTCCTATATTGTCCGAAGTTTTCGGATAATATCGGGCGTACACGGATTCCCCAGTCACTTGCTTGTGGAGAGATATGCCCTCACCTCTTTGCTTCCGTTGTTACTTCCACTATCTTTGTAATGTATTCTTTTGGCCTGTTCGGCCCTTATTGTAAAAATTAGCCCGAAGCGGTCTATGTAAACTCTGATGTGTAAATTAATGAATGAAATGATTTTACGCCATGTATGGTTTGATTCAGCATTGTGCCTATGAAATGTTATCTATTGATTCAGAGAATAGCATAGTTGTTTCACAGAGGATCCGGATGCGGAAATCTAGGGTCCCACAAACAATCTGATTCACCTTTAACTAGGTAATCAACCCTCACAACCTTGATTCAATAGACAGTAAAAGAAAGCAGCAAGCACAGCACAACATGGTTTCACACTTCTTTTTGGTAAGACACTTCTGACGGTTCAATAACAAGCAGAGCTGATGCATAAAATCGTCTCAGACTAAAATTGCAAACCATGGAAACTGCATACCAATACTTGAGAGTATATAGACTATAAATTAGCTTCTTACAACTATTTCAACAAGAAAACAAATGTCACTAAAGCTAGCAACTCTCCGGACAAGGTCAACAAGACCATGATAACCAACACGTAGACTCTTAAGGCAAACTTCTCAGTTCATGTCAGCAAAATGAACGCATGCTACCAACCTTCAATTTTTACAGGGGCTCAAGGGTATGTTGTCAAACTCTACCAGCCTGAGTGCACGTAATTCAGACCAATCAGAATTGCCATGTCATCCAAACATGTCAAAGCTTTCGCCAGGTCGGATATGGGATAAGCTCCTGGGGTTTTCCACCTTCCCCAAGAATTGATCAAGTCCTGCACAAATCAAACAATATATCAACTCCAGTAACTTCTTTGCAATTTTATGTTGTCTAATGAAGTAATGGCATTTGTTGCAATGAAGATACTTGGATTCGACAAAATGTTCTCGTAGAAGGACATCTGGCCCAAACTGCCTGACGATCTCGAGCTATTGTCATTGGATCCATACATCATACCACGAATTTGCTCATGCTCCGTGTCAAAGTGATGCATCTCTGAGATCCTTTCAGAATTGTGATCTCTCACAGCCATGTTCTGGTGTAGTGGTCTATCTGATTTCGGCTTCTTGTCAGTTGGGGACTCCTCATCTGCCTCAGCTTCGGATTCAGCATTATTTGGTAAAGAAGCAGCCTGCTTCCGCTTCGACCGTGCCCGTCTGTTCTGGAACCAGTTGTAGACATTTGTCTCCGAGATCTGGCCATGCTGTGAGAGCTCCACTGTTATCTCTTTTATCTTTTGCTTGCTTGGTGTTCCATTGCCTTGGTCAAAGATGTTCTCAAGGATCTGCAGCTGCATCTGGGTTGGTGTCCATCGCTGCCTTGCTGTTGTGATCTTGTGACCTCCAGCGACCATTAGCGGATCACAGTACAGATTGCCAAGCCTCATTCCTGAAGAAGAAACCGAACCTCAGTTGATGAGTTGACCAGAAAAATAACTCTCTGTTCTATCGACAATGTATACAGTAGAATACATCAAGAAAAAAATTGAGAATGGGCAGAGGGCTAATTCAGCAAACTGTGTTTTGGGAGTCTATCTAAATGAGGGGGTGTGTCTCATAAACCCAATCCTCTATAGGCATAAGGATAACTGAATTAAAGAAAAATGTAAATTCCTAGTGTGTTAGATAAACACTTGTAGGGCCATTGAGTAATTACTAATTAGGATGAATCGACAGAATTATATATCAATGACCTCATAAAAATTGCCAATTGGAAAAAAATGCTTAAGTTGTGAAGAAGAAATCTAATTAGTTGATATAAACTAATGTTCCATATATGGCAATTTTACGTGAGTGATGGGCGATGGTACGTTGGTGATAACATGATTAGCATTGCATTATAAGAATTAGTGTTTGACCCAGTAGAAAGACAAGTAACATGTTAATATATGCCTGCATGTCAAGCTTGAACAGCAGAAGATTGCGGAATAATTGGGGTGCACATGGGAACATGGCACAAAATGGCAATTGGTCCCACATGACAATCATGTGCCACTAGTTATTCATTATTAGCTCTGTTTAGTTTATTTTGCTGCGTTTGAGCTGCTCCCTGGATCGTAATATAATGCTTCAACCAAAAAAAGTAATTAAACATATAAACTGCCCATGGTGACTGATCACACAGAAAAAAATAACTTAACATAAATAACAAGTCCACGCAATAGCCATGAAATACGACATAGAGCAAATAAATCGAACAGAAGTACATTAACTCAAAACAATAAATGGACTTTCAATGTTTAGTGTGGACCCAACCTATTGTCAACTTCCTAACAAGGCATCAAGTTGATGAGTTGGCACTTTTTTTGTGTTTTCTATGGTTTTCAGTTTACTTAACGGGCAATACAGTAGTTACAAATGAAACAGGCCAATAAGGTCCTGCAACCAGCAAGTGAGGTAAAACCTGCAGTAGTTTTGATAAGAGATAAAGCTGGCAAGGCTAGTTAGTAAGACCTCAGAGAAATATATCAATTTTGTTTAGGATTATTGTGTGTTAGTTATAAGCTTGGGCTCAACGAGCTCAAATCAATGGAGTTTTTCTTGAAATTTCTAATTTAGGTAAGCAATGGAGTACCTTTACTGGCCTAACAACACATTTTCTGTAATGAGCCATTACACTAATCGTGAGGACATCCATTACTATTATCAAGGAGTTATGAGTATGTCGTGCAAAGGATAAATCTAACATAACTATGTACAATGATGGGAAATGACGTGTCATTAAACACAATTTACTACTCGTCCCCTGTATTACCATCGCAAGCAATTTCACACAACCGCAAAATTTCAACAGACGAGGCTAAGCCACAACTAAGCATACACCAACATGAACAAAGTAAAATGGTACTGTCATCACCAGTCGAAAACAACAGACTGAGTGATATAGGAGTATTAAACACAAGCGTAATAGCAATGTATGGGACCTGCTCATATATGAAGTGACAAATAAAAACACTAGTCTAGATGATGTAGTATAAAATGAAAATTTTAAGCATTTATGGATGGCGATTTATTCACAGGATTTGTAATGATTGAGTTTAATTTTCGGTCGTCATTTGCTTATAAGGCTTAAAACCATTTTTAACAGTCTTAGTTACGTTGGTGCTTTAAACTCTTGAATAAAATGGGCTGTGCATCCTGGACTCTAGGAGAATTTTTCTCTTCCATTATTTTTAAAAAAAGGATCAAATGAAACAAAACTTGATCACTAAGAATTTCGTAAAATGGTTAAACAGATCTCAGTCATATTACTTCTAACTCTAAGCATAGTACCCATATAGATCTGACAATAACACATAACATCCGAACTTAATTCTGTTCATAAAGAAACAAAGGTGCGTCCTTAAACAAAATATTATGCCACAAAAAGAGGACCTTGTTCTTCCTTTCTACAGAAAGAGTAAGCGGAACTCCTCGCAGTGCATGTACCAAATCAAAACACAATAATGCTACTCACCAATCTCCCAATTTTTCACATCCAAATACCCGATTGACCTCGTCCTCTAAATTCCGTGGGCATACGTCCTTGTACTGCCCAAGAACAACCGACGAGAAGAGAAGAGAAAAGGTGAAATTGTTACAAGTGTACCGACCTGCAATGGAGTCCTGGTGCGCGGTGAGGGTGCGGTGCATCTCGACGAGCTGCTCGCAGATGGTGGCGTAGATGGAGATCTGCTTGCGGAGCACCTCCATCTGCTCGTCCGTCATCACCTTGACGTACCCCAGCCCTTCCCCTCCGCCCCTCTCGTCCGCCGACTCGCCAGTCGCGGCGGAGGAGGCCTTGGCATTGTCCCACTCCATGACTCCCGACCGGCCGCTACAGGAAGCACAAAGATGACATCTTTGGAAGGGGCCAAAAGAAGGGAATTGGGGAAGTTGCGTTCTTGGTGCAGTAAAATGGAAGGAAATCTGTCTGACAGATCCTGGTTCCGGGATTAGCGGCTGCAGCCTGGATGGAAAGAACGAGGAAAAGATGGCGCCTTCCAATTCCCTTGTTCGGTTGTGTACGTACGGTAGGATCAGAGATGGCAAGATTTAATCGTGATTGGAACAAGTCTGCGGCAAGAACTGCAAGGGAAGAGAAGGGAGAGTAGAAAGAAGAAAATCTTTTTGGTCTTTGCAACAGAGAAATGAAAGAAAGAAAAGCTGACAGGTGACAATTCGTGCCAAAAACGCAGCTTTGGATTGGAAAGTTTGGAAGGAATGTTTGGCTCTCACCCCGGCTATTATCGCATATCGATGATTTTGGCAAGGCTCTCGGGGAGTCTTGGGCACTTGGCTCTTGTACTAGTTGCAAGTTGCCAGTTGCAACCACCCTCTGTTTGTGTGCGTGTCTGTCCGTGCCGCGGCAGGAGTTGGACTCTATTATTCTGCTCCACTATCCCAAGTGAAGTGGAGAGGTTGGGGCGAGTGGGGGAAAGAGCATGCAGGCGTTGTTGCAGCCAGGCAGGGGAGAATGGAATGTCACAGGAGCAGTAGTTATACTCCTGCTCCCTGGTTTAGTCAGTTTTCTTCAGTTCCATATCCTCTCTCTCTTTTTCTTGACAGAGAAATACCACCATACTGTACCAACATGAGATGTTAGAATTTGAGTGGAAAGTACTGGAAGCCTCCAGTGGAATCCTCCATCAGTAATACTCACCCAAAAGAGAGCATGGCGTACTGATGGTGATTGCAACGCCATGCACAGCTGAAATTCCTTTACCTACGTTCTGTCCATTTTGCAGTTTTTGGGTCAAAACAAAACACAGGGAGTGTGGGGGGAAAGACGATTGATTTCAAATCTGAAATATGATGGAGTCAAGTGTGTTGTGGATTGATTTGAGACAGGGAGGGGAGGGGAGGGGAGTAGAACGCAAGTGTGTGTAAAAGGAAGTGTGAGCGTACGTGAAGGGAGGGGAAGAATGATGGTGGCGTGGGCATGTGAGGGGTTCGAAGAGCTGAATACGACTCGGCCGGGTGGTGCTGCTTGTCTCGGCAAATCTTGATTGATTACGCCAACTTGTACCATGCACGTTACAGTTTTCACGGAGATTAATTGGTATATGGTGGGATATATATGGTACTATTGGCGCACAAGTGCACAGCAATAATATTTCATTCCAATTCAATTCCCGTACGTGCACCATCCATCTCTACTCCATCAGCTCAAAAGAAGCTGTAATAGTAGTACCCAGCATTCACCTGTCATGCATGGAGTAGCACTTGACTAGCAGCTCCTTGGAATGTGCCCAACACCAAACAAGGAAGGGGCATGGACATGGAGAGATTCTAAAGTGCGTGCTCGATAGGTAATCGATGGCTACAAAAACCAAACCCCACTAACAAGTGCTCACGAGACAGACAGAGAGAGAGAGAGAGAGGAAAAGCGAAAGGCGTGTGGGGAAAGAAGAAAAAAAAGGGGGGCATGTAATTTGACCCGGGCCGGCATGAGTTGAAACTTGAAAGACTCTTGAGAGGCCGATGTGACGCTACTTTTGGACTAAAAATTGCAGTAGCATGCACTGCACTTCTATTAATCTCCTTCACCAGGAATTCTGCCGCGCACCCGCTCTCTCTCTCTCTCCTCTCTCGCCTCTGCGGGGTAGGGGGCAAATTATGGAGTATCACCTTGATTTACATGCAGAGATGCGACCAGGGTATCGTACTAGCTCGTATGGATTGATGTTTCAGGTTTTAGTATGTATATAACAACTTTGTTTTTAAGGTATGGACTACTGGACCTAGCTTGGAGCCGGTCTTAGGATGCACATGGTCTCTCCAATCTCTCGTCTAAAAGCATGACACCAAATTTTGGCATCATCCGTGTCTATTATATTACAATTTCTAACCAACTCACTCCAAGAGTCCTCCCTCTTCGTACCTGATTTTGTCCTTTGTGCAGTTTTCTTAACACAAAGATCGTACAGCTATGAAGAACCAGCAACCTTTCTTCCAAGTTTGGGCAGAGCGGAAAATGTTGAAAATTTATGTAGCAGGGGATTTAAATCACATCGGAAGTGTTTTTCTAAAGTAGTTATTTGCATCATCCCTAAATGTCTTGAGAGTCTATTGCAAATAAGTTAGTAGGATAGTTTGGGCAGAGCGGAAAATGTTGAAAATTTAGTAGCAGGGATTTAAATCACATCGGAAGTGTTTTTCTAAAGTAGTTTGTACTAAAGTAAAGTGAAAACAAAGTTTGTACTGAAGTAAAGTGAAAACTCGTCGTGAACAAAACAAGAGAACGAGATTGTGAATGCATCTCAAAAACTGAAGTGCTTATCTTTATATAGAGTTTGAAAGGATGCAAAATGAATAGACACAACTTTTCGAAATGAAAAGACACAACTCTTCGAATGCACCTTTAAGACTAAATTTGTTGTTTGAAAACAACTTCCAACAATCCCCCACTTGTTTTAAAATAAACAAGTTCATATACAGTAATAAAAGAATATTAATACAGTTAGGTATCTTTCGATATGAAATTAAAGGTAGCATAAAAGCTTTGAACTAATTATTCCTTATATCAAAACCGGTCATGTATTACACATATTCTTTACAACGTTTTGCCCACAAAAACACGCTTAGCACTATTAATAGCCATGTGCTAATCCTATATTAATGAAAAATTATGAGAGAAACTCTACTCTCATTTAGAGACGACACCATCTCATTTTTCATATAAGTGAAATTCTTTAGTATCTCTGTTACTTACCGATACTTGTCCTCAACGATTGAATCTCATTAAGAGCTAAATACTCAACCCTCAAAATAGTAACAACCAATATTTCACAATTAGATAAATATTGAACCATCCACGTCACAACTTGTTATTACCCTTTGAACCAAAAAAAAACTAGTTAATTACTAGTGTTTGGTTGGGTTGCCATTGTTAATGGATTTATTATTGAGTTTAAGTCTCATTCCCAAGGAAGTTTTATTTACTAAGTCTCTTGTGAGAGGTTTAGTAAAGAGATCAACAAGGTTTACATTTGTTATCACAAATAATAAAGAAATTATTTCATATTAATTTCCTAACATAGTCATATCTTAGACTCATATGTCTAGACTTACCATTGTACACCTCACTGTACGCTCTAGCTAAAGTAGCCTGGATATCACAATGTATTGATAGTGTTGATACATTTTCACATGCTAGTGGAATTTCTAAAAGAAGACCCCTTAACCATTCAGCTTCTTGTCCTGCCAAAGCAAGAGCCACAAATTCAGATTTCATAGCGGAATGAGTAATACAAGTTTATTTCTTGGATTTCTAAGAAATAGCCCCACTGGCTAATGTAAATATCCATCATGTTGTAGATTTTATATCCCCAACACTTGATATCCAACTTGCGTCAGAATATCATTCTAAGCCATTTGAAAATCTTGTATAATTTAGACTTAGATCTTTAGTTTTCCTAATATATCCAAAGACTCTCCCAATAGCCTTCCAATGCTTAACACTGGGGTTGCTAGTAAATCTACTTAATTTACTAACTGCATATGATAAATCTAGTCTTGTACATTGCATCAAGTACATCAAACAACCAATAGCACTCGCATTTTCAAGTTGAACCACTACTCTTCCTTCATTCTTTTCAAGTTTTACACTTGAATCAAATGGGGTGTTTACTTTTTAAAGTTTAGATGTTTGAACTTGTCAAGAATTTTCTCCACATAATGAGATTGATTAAGTTCAAAACCCCACTATTTTGTTTCACTTTGATGTCCAAAATAGTGTCCACTTTTTCAAGATCTTTTATTTTGAAAAAGGAAATAAGAAATCTCTTTATTTCTGTTATGCCTTTGGCATCATTGCTAATGATCAACATATCATCAACATAAAGTCACACAAAAATCACAGTGTTTCCCACAACTTTACAGTATAAACATTTATCAGAAATGTTGTGGACAAATCCGTTTGAAAGTGTGTCCGAGTCAAATTTTTCATGCCACTTCTTAGGCGCTTGTTTTAGTCTATATAATGACTTAACAAGTCTGCATACTTTTTATTCATTTCTAGGTAGAGCAAAACCTTTTGGTTGTGCAATTTCGCAACAATTGCATCAACCTGAAAAACTTCAGGAATATCAATCTTTACTGCCTTCAGTTTATCCACTATCACTTGTAATTCATGTACTTGAGAGATAAGGGATTTATCATCATTCATTTTAAAGTCGAAGTACCTGGAGATAAGGAACTTCTTTGTATCTTCCTCCTCTGCTTTGTATTTGCTCTCCAGAGCATTCCATATATCTCTTGCCGACAACGTGTCGGTTTAGAGATCATACAACCGGTCGAAGAGGGTGTTGAGTATGTGCCCACGGCACATCAGATCATCCTCATTCCTCTTTGTTTCTCTGCCTTGCATTCATCGGTGTCGTTCTCCTCCGGCGCTGGTACTGGAAGAAGCGCCAGATCAAGAATGTAGAAGAGCTTCATAGTCGTGAGGAAGAACTTCAGTTTATCCTGCCAGCGGGTGAAGTTCGTGCTGTCGAAACGATCAAGTCGCACCATGTCTTGATTCATGAACTTGATGGTGGAAGCAGAAGCCTCGGACTCCATAATAATCGCTTTAGATTGTTGAAAATTTGTGGAGTGGGAGACTTGAATCACGCTAGAAGCGCTTTCCTAAAGCGATTATTTGTACCATGTCTAAATGCTTTGAGGGTCTACTGCAAATAAGCTAGTAGGATAAGACAAGCCTGGACGAAGTTTGCGCTAAAGCAAATTGAAAACAAGTCATGAACAGAACAAGAGAACGGGATTGCGAATGCATCTCAAAAACTAAAGCGCTTCTCATTATATAGAGTTTGAAAGGATGTGAAATGAAGAGACACAACTCTTCGAATCCATCTTCTAGTGAAAAGATGTGAAATAAAGAGACACGACTTTTTGAAATGAAGAGACACGACTCTTCGAATGCACCCTTTCAGACTAAACTTGTTGTTTGAAAACAACTTCCAACATAAAATACTCCTCACACGCTCAGGAACGTGCGGCTGCGAGCCCAGGACTCATGAGGTTCCTGGCCCTGGCAATGAACGAAGTGCTGCCTTACGGTTCCACGATGGACGTCATTAAAGAGCTCGATACCACCCGGAGCACGCTGCACTGACCAAAAGCCATGATGCCATCTTCCTCGGTGTTTGGCGGGTGCGGCGTGCGTGTTTACCTATGTCGGCGAGACCGCGAGGAGAGCTCTCCACTATCCGTTTATTTTGGCCCACCACGTTCTTTCTGGCTCTAAGCGGAGCGCCGCGCTGTTAATCCCGATCGGTGAGTGGGCGCGAGGCGTGTTGTCGACGCATATAATTGTAAGCCACACACGGGGCCACGATGAACGGCGAAAACATAGGTTGAGCGGCATGCACGTAATGTAGCTATGGATGGCCTACGGACGGGGCAGGGAATACGACTGATGTGCGGTGGGTTGCTGTAGCGACGGCCCGCAGCACAACGGGTGGGGCAAGGTGAACGCAGCGCCTCAGATAACTCAGGAAGGCAGTCGTCCCTCGCACGGCGATGCCCCCCGGTGGCCTCCATCTCACAGTTGTGTTCTGTCTGCAACCAAGGCTTCTCAAATCTCCAATGTCCACAACGTACAGCCAAAAAATATGGCACATTTCCTATTTTCTTTGAACTCATCAGCAAATAAAAAATTGCTAACTGAATAGTAAAAAAAGGAATAAATAATAAAACAATTAGTTGCCATAGGAATTTTTCTAGTAATGCTTTTTTAGTGATCAAAGACTAGTAGCAGCCACCATAACAAAGGAATAGACCACATGCATCAGAAAAATGCGCTCTCGAAATATAAGATCTATCTTGGCAAATGCACTGGCATTAATTTAACTAGAGCAAAATTGGCTATAGGACATCACAATTTTGTGTCATTAGCCGTAGGACACCCAAATTTCATGTATTTGATGAAAGACACTATAATTTTATGGCTCTTTGGTGTGGGACACTGATGTCATTATAATAATATTATTAATTGTTTGGGAGATAAAAACACTTCCAAATGACATTCACACCATTCCCTTCTTACTCATGCCCAACAACACGGTTGTCGCCCACTTCCTCGGCCCTCTCGTCATCCATGGCGCACCGCCATTGCCTGATGCCGCCGAGAACAACTTTGTTCCACCCCTTCCTCGACCTACTCGATGCCACCTTCAACTTCACCATCGAGAAGATGCGGAACCGCGTCGGTAGCGAGGAAGATGTGGCACATGCGTCGACAGTGGGGAAGATGCGACACCGACTGACAACGAGGCGGCGGGCCTCAGCGGAGACTCACACTACTGTTCATGAGTAAGAAGGGAAGGGCCCGAGGGGAGGATCTGCTCCCTGCACCCTTCTCTCTGCATCGCCTTCAAGGTCCGGACCTCCTTCCCGCTCAAGTTCCTCGTCAGCCCCCCACGTGGCACTGTGCAGCCGCTCTCCTCTGCCTCCCAACACGTCGTGCTCCGCCCACATTGCACATGCCACCGTCCTTCTTCCACTCCTATGCTGACCACTTTCTCGTCCTCTCCCTCTCCAAGCGCAACTTGACTCGGCTGCCAGCCGACGCTGGGGACACCACAGTCGTGCACCTCATCTTGCGTGCTCGAAGGAAAAGATGAAGCATGCTTGTGTGGATGTGATGACATATTTCCCGGCGATGTCAAGTGCTAACTGTGAGAGCCCGGTGGAGTCCATCCATGCGTGCACGGCTCCGCGAGACGACGTTATTCACCGATAACACCAACCCTTCCCCAACTAGACTCTACATCAGATGACGCGGTGCAGCGTGCACATGAGGGAATTGTGCTTGGCGAGGCTCGACGGTAATGGTGGCGGTGGTAAGCTCCACCAATTGACAGGGGCAAAATAGTCTTTTCATCCACCTTCTCTCTCCTCTCCAAGCCATATATGTTATTTTAATGAGTAGAATATCTTACAGCAAAGAGTCACAACATTATAGTGTCTTTTGGCAAAGACACGAAATTTATGTGTCCTACAGCCAAAGACACAAAATTGTGATATTCTGTAGCCGGGCTAGTAATTATATGGAAAAGGAAAAAGTTCACTTTTCATCCCGCAACTATCGTCTGAGTCTACTTTTCAACCTCGAATTGCAAAACTGTTTTATTTGCAACCTCCAAGTATTCGAACCTGTCCAACCGACACCCCCGACCCGTCCAACGCAGCTTTGGCGTGATGAATCCCTGTTTCAGCGATGATGTGACCAGACACGTTGGTGCCAGACACCACGCAAGCACCCAATATAAGCGCGACCAGTGACTCCCTCTGTTTTCCCCAACCTCACTTCGGTTCACAAACTTCCCCCAAATCCCTTCTATGGCGAAAACCATAGCATCGGACGACGCCCTCACGTGGAATGTGGTGCGCCCAGGAGGCGATTCACTGCGGCAGAGGCCTACGAATGTGAAGCACAAGGCAGAGTCGTTTCCTACTATGGGTTTTCCCTCGGTTGTTGGAACCATGCATTTGATATGGGTTTTTTTTTCTCAAATCTCAGTTTCATGAATGGTTGTTTAAGTTCTACGAAGCTAACCATTTGATTTCTTTAAGGCATCTTTATCTTAGTAGTGTGCACATTGAGTATTGTATCTCAAATCTCAGTTTCATGAATGGTTGCATCGTGAGTTGATTATCATCAAGTCAAGATTCGGGGTGAAGGATATCATCATGTGTTGATGAGTATCAAGACAAGATCCCGAATTAAAGAAAATCATCATGTGTTGATGATATTCAAGACAAAGATTTTGAAGTGAAGAAGATCATCATGTGTTGATGATATTCAAGTCAAGAACTTGGAGTAAAGGAAATCATCATGTGTTGATAATTATTAAGTCAAGAACCCAAACTTAGAGTGGAGATGTTCATCATTAAGTGATCACTCCAAGATAGATGCTCAAGGTAAATGTATGACTAGCATAGGCTAAGAATGTGTTCTTAGTCTTTTACCGGTCTTTGTGTTTTGTTGAAAGACCGGATTGCTAATATAGATTATCGTACTATTACGAGGGGTCTTGTATAGTAGCTTGAGTCTCATCATGTGTTGATAGTTCAATTTCGCTTGCTCTAGCTCTTCTAGGTATGATGCTATTGTTTGTGAATATATTTTGCAAATAGCTGAAGCTCATGCATTAACTTTTTGTAGCATAAAACTATAATTTGTAAATGTATTTTACAAATGGTTAAAGTCCATGCACCTACTCCTTATGGCATAATACTAAAGTTTACAAATATATTTTACAAATTGTTGAACTTCATGCATCATTCCTTGGCATGGTCTAAGATTGTTTGTTGCTCTTTTCTTGGACTTAGGCCATGTGTTAGCTCTTTGGAGTTGTGCTTCTTGATTTGATAATGTGTTTGAGATCAATCAAACAAATGGACTATGTAGCCCTCTAAATAAGCTTTCCGTAGAGCCTAAGATCACTCAATTCCAACATCAGAGTTAAAAGTTATGACCGTTTTTTAGAGTGTTGCATATGTTGAAATTCAGACCGGACTGACCGAAAGTCCGGTCTAACCACCCTTATAAGGCCAGTCAACCTTTTTCAGAGGGCATGTTTTTTTGTTTTCTTCCTCCCAGAAGTCTGATCTACGGGGTCCGGTCAGACCGGACCTTGTGAGGGAGGTTAGACCAGGAATTGTTTGTAATGGCTAGTTTTATAGCCGTTATATTGTAGCTTGGTCTAACAGCTGTTGGTTGGTAGTCAATCCGGTTTCACTGTTTTTCAACCCTTTTCTCCTCTAACGGCTAGTTTTGGTGTGTGGACTATAAATACCCACTATGGCCGGTTGGGAGGCAAACTCTTGGCATCATATTTCACTCTCTTGAGCTGGTGTGAGCTTTTTCTCTCAATTTGCATGTGTTGCAACTTGTGAGCAAAAGGAGATGTTTTAGTTGCATGTGTTGCAACTAGAATTGGATTGAGCGTCCAAATGTGCATGTGTTGCACTTGGTGGGAGTCAAGCAAGAGGTTTGACTTATTACGCTTGGTGTTTGCCGACACCTAGACGGCGTGGAAGCGTCGTGGTATGGTGATCTTCTCAAGAATCTTGTGAGAAGGCCCGACGTATTGTGAGTGGTTTGGTGCTTGACATCTTCGGAGTGGAGGAAGAGTAACCCCGAGTGGATCGAGGTGTTGGTTCAAGTTGTGAGTGGTCCAATTCGTTTGAGCTTACCTTGGAGGTATTGGCTTAATTCGTGGAGCCGGTCCAATTTGTTTAGACTTACCTCAACGTGGATTAGGGGAGACCGGCAAGTCTCTAAACACCACGGTAAAACATCATTGTGTTATTATGGTTTGCTCTCTTGTGATTTACTTTGTGCAATTTACATTCCTAAATTAAATTGATTCATGTCAAACTAGGATTACAAACCGTGACTTAGACTTAGCGTGTTGGTGCACTTAAGGGAAACTAGAATTTTTAGATTTTAAATGTGCAAAACCGAATTGACTTTCGCTTCCGCATTAGAAATCGATTTTAGCCTTAGAGACTTTTAGATAAGACTATTCACCCCCTCTAGTCGGGCTCATCGACTTACACAAGCCAAAACCACAACCACCAAAAAATCAGAAGATGCCAGGTAGGTCAAGCAAGAAGAGAAGAAGAGAGCCACATGAAAAGCCAAAGGCCAAGAAAATGTCAAAAGTGGATACAATTATCAGATGCAGGAAATGTAAGGGAACTAGACACAACAAGACAACTTGTGAGAAGAGAAAGGTTCTGCAACATTAGGAGGGGATGTAAGTGCTCATTCCACTGGTCCATGTGCAAATAATCCAACTCCAACTACAAATGAACTAGTAAGCATTCCATCAAACTATTTCATGTATGGCATGTCTGTTACTACAAAAATAACTAATCCAATTTTATTTCAGATTATGCTTGGGCAATCACAACAAAACTCTACAGCTGTGAGCAAGAGAAGGGCAAGATCATAAGGTATCAGTTCTTCTCAAAATGGCGAACAAGAGTGTAGTGGAGTAGGAGTTGTACTGTAAGAGACAACTACAACACATAATGTAAGTGATGTGGAAATGGGTGTCCCGATATTTCGATGAGAGGGATAACTCGATTTGGTGGAGACGATTGTCACGATTTGACTACCAATCATACACAACCAATATGCTCGTCGATCGCTAAACCAACTCCGTGATTGTTATCAACCCTGCTAGAAACACGATCGACGACCACGAAGTTCTATTCTTGCATACAATTGAAGAACAAGCAAGAACAAAATAATAAACAATCTAAAATTGTAAATAGGATTGAGGTACTCAATAAGGTGGAATTTTGAAGCGGTATTATAGTTGGTCTAGTCGACACAAGCCAATACACGAAGTTGAAATGTAGCTAACTTTTAACTAAACGAAATCCAAATCCTAAAGTGTCGCACATATGAGAATATATGATGGTGATGGCCAGGGGTGGACGCACGCCCCTAGGGTTACAAGGCCCATGGGCCCAAGTGGAGGTGACGCAACACCTTTGCGGCGCGCTTAGAAGGAATTTGGAGGTGGGGCTAGATCCGTTGGAAAGAGGACGATATAAGATTTTCGTCACGTACTCATGCACCTCAAACGGAGTCCTTATGTGATTTATATGCACGTTTGAAGTCAGTGCTATCTCCGGAGGCCGAATTGGATTCCAAAACGTGTCCAGCTCGAACTCTTGCTTAGCTTGGGCAAAAAGTGATTTGGGGACCTTCCTTGTGCCATGACGTAGAGTAGCGGTCGTATCCGGATGGTTGATGTCCTCACCATCCTCTCCTTGCATTTGAGTCATTATCGACTCACGCTCATCATCCAGCTCAAAGAAAAGCTTAAAAACTTGTAGCAACGCATGCTCATCTTCCTGCAAAATATTAGCAACAACAAGTGGCAAAGAAATAGAGAAAACTTTCCAAATTAAAGATGAGTGTGGATGCATCAAATCAGCAATGGTACCTTTTCTCATAGCGTTCAGTTTGTAACTCAATTTGCAAGTATAAGTGAAGTATATAGTAGAGTTATTCATCACCCTGTTATGAAAGAAAATTATCCTCAACTTTTGTAAGTAAATGGGCAGCACAACAATTGATTTAAAAGTGTACAAGTCATTCATGGAATCAGATTTCAATTGAGCAATAGCAAATTCATATAGCAATGGTGAAAAGATTTGTAAGTTCTTCCATACTATAATATCATTATTCAGATTGTCAATACTAGATGGCGCAATAAGAGATGAATACATAGGTATTGGATGATCACTAAATTTTATTTTTCTCTCATAATGAACAATATTCAGCACACAAAAAATATTGTTCAAAACAACAAACTTCAATTCATCCATATGATCACAAGTTATGCACATTCAATATACAAGAAATTGATTGTCTACACCATAATCTCCAATCAAATTAAACTTATACCCATAGGTGTAGACACTATACAAGGGTTTCAAATACGCGATTTCAGAAACTTTTTTCATGGCATGTGACAATTTCATAGGTAAATCCAACATAACGTAACATAAAAAATCAACGGAAGAAATTCTAGTCAAAACTTCTTTATGTCTAACCAATTCTACATTATCATTATATACGATTAGCTAATCACATAAAACACTCAAAACATGATGCAATTCAATTATTTTATCACATGGTGCACTCAAGTCAGTTGGTAAATCAATAATTTTATCAAATGGTGCACTTAGTGTAATACCCCAAAAGTAAATCGGCGTACTAGAAGAAGTTTCAGAAGAAGGAGCTAATGGAAAAATCTGAATCGTTTTTTTCTTCAGGGGGTTTTCTGTGTTTTTTCAGGAACCTGGACTCGGGCCTCGGCCAGAGTGGCCCATGAGGGCTGGCCAAAGGGGTATCTCTCCCCTAAACCCTAAAACCCTTCCCCTTCCCTTTTCCCTCCCAAGCCGCCACCCCCTCCTCCCCCTCTCCAACCGGCCGCCACCCTCGTCCCTGCAGTACAGCGCTTTTCTTCGTCAGATTTGGGTAAGTTCCGTACGTTTTCTGATCTTCCCACCTCTTAGAAAGTTGTAGCCCTTGATCTTAGCTTTCTTTAGGCACCGAGATCATCTAATTTGGAGTTACGGTTTAGGAGATATGGAAGTTTTACCGAGACTGTCCAGGAGAGCTGACGTGATTTGACAGATTTTCTTTTCGGGCCATTATGATTTACTTAGAGGCCGAATCTGGTATTTTCGTCTTCTAGAGTTTTGTTCCTGATGTCGTTATCTTTCTTTTGGCACTGAGATCACTTGATTCCATTTTACGGTTTAGGAGATATGAATTTTTTAATCGTGCGCTGTCCTGTCTGCCTGAGAATTTGGAACTATCAGTTTGCCCCTCGGTTTTGATCTAGTTAGAGTCCGATTCAGAACTTCCACCCAACTAGGTTTTTGTAGCCCTTGAAATTATCTTTCCGAGTTGATAAAGATCATCTCAATTGGATCTGTATATTAAAAGTTATGCCATTTTCTTTACCACTGTTCTGAAATCTGGGCAGATATCTGTTAGTGTTTTCAACTGTTGTTTAGGCCACTGTTTTGGCCGAATCAAATGATTCCACCAACTAGAGTTTCATAGCCTGTTACGTTAAAAGTATTTGAGCACTGGTTTCAAGTCATTCGGAGTTATAGATATTTAATTACGATTTTTCTCGTACTGCTGATCAGAATGGCCGATATTGGCTGATTAGTTAATTCGTCATTTTGAGTTTTTGGTTATGTTGATTAGATAGAGGGTTATGGTAAAACGCTTGTAGCCACGTCATAACTTATTATTCTTATTTCGAATAAATATTTGTGTAGGCGGTGGGGCAGGGAGTGGAGAAATTCCGTCGTTGCCTCCTAACTCGTCACAGCGCGGAAGGCAAGTATATGGTAGAGTGGTGAACAATGGGTTGTTCACCATGATCATTGATGTTACTTATCATGCTATTTATTATGCTTTCGTTCAGCTTATTCTTATACATTATATTGATGACCTTGAGTGAATGAGATTATGATAATGAGATAATGAGTAGATATTGAGTTAATGAGATGGACTATGTTGATGAATAAATAAAGATGTCGCATCATTTACATTCATCATGACATGGGTTGCATGAGTCAGGTCGGTGAGAAAGTCATGTAACTATTCCGATGAGGTCGGTGAGAAAAATACATGACTAGTCCGGAGAGCTCTAGATAAAATCCTACTTTGGTGGGGACTTCACGGGAGTGAAGGATAGAGTGTGTCATCGACGGTGAACACTCCGCTATACCCAGTATCGGTGATGAGATGCATATGAGCATGAGCATGTTGGTGCATTCGCATATCTAAGTAAATTGTTAATTTGTGCAACTTTACCTATATGGAATATGGCTTGTTTGTTTGAGAATGATAATGGCATTAACTAAATGGATGATGATGATAACTTTGATTATGGTTAATAAACTATTGTTTATGGCTTTATTATGTATTTCTTTGAGTCTTGGACTCATTCTTGCTCTATTGTTGTTTTTAGGTGACCAGTGATGACGTTTTACTCGGGAAGGGCTAGCACACTTGGAATCATGCACTTCACCCAATTATTTGATTCATTGGACATGAGAAACTTTTAGAATAACATGAATATTTATGTCTAGGACATGATGGTATTGAATAACCATAGATGCTTGGTTTATGTTAATCTTGGTTAATTATTTTGCTATGCTCCTAGGTCTAATTTATCTATGATTGTCATAGTGTTATGCTTGTGTTAATGCGACCCGTGGATGGGTTTTAATGTTGTTATGCTTGCTGAAATTTAGTAAGTTGATGTAAATTAGATGGTTATAGTAGTTTAGTGGCATTCCAGGCTCAGTGTTGGGCTGGGGTGTTACAGTTGGTATCAGAGCGGGCTTCAGGTCCGTGGTGAATAGATTAATAACTTAGTTAACCTAAAATTGCTAAAACTTGTTTTAGGACTTGTAAAATATACCAAAATTTGATAATGGTTAATTAACTTAAAATTTTGACACAATGGTGCACAGTAGGATGGGAATGGGATGAGTATCGCATTTACGCTTCCGTTATGTTGTATTGATGATTTATGTTATGAATTGGTTCTGACTACTTATGATTTGATTATGTGATTGCTATGGGTCATGATAGTCGAGAGGAAGAGATTGTGGTTGTGGCCATAGGCATGGCCAAATTATATCACCGTTTGTTGTATGATAGTGGTGAAGTGTTTACATCGGGTAACTTAGTTCTGTGTGTTGAGGATATGTTTCTTTAGAAAAGTTGTTGTCTTCCTTGAGTTTGAATTTGATTATTCTGTTATAGTTGCGGTTGATGAATTTTCTTGGGTTAGTATTTACAATGCATTGATGTATTTTCATTGGTCTTTGTTGGTTATATTAAGTTATTATTTGTTCTCCTGACTGTTGATCTGTTGTTGTTTCTTGTGAACGTCGTTAATTTGCAAGGTTGATCTTTTCACGAGAGATCTACCTTTCTTGTTGGGAAAAAAATGACTTATTTGTTAGCTTGGTATTTTGGATAACGAAAGTTTTCTTTTCAAGTCCTTTAACATGTGAAAGCTTTGACCCAATGTATTTCTTTTGGGTATTTTGAGTATTGAAGTTGAATGCTTCTACGTTATAAAAGAAAATATTAAAACCCTTTAGCGATGTCTTGTTGTGGTTAAGTTAAAGGTTGTAATTAAATAAATTAATAGATATGGTATGTGTTATCAAGTTGGGTCTCAGAGTGTGGTGTATAATCAATCTTAACCAAGAACCTTGGAAGGAAAGTTGATTAACTTGATGGTGTCATGTGGTAGTTCTTGATGAACTATGATTAATAGTATGGCTATACCTAATTGGATTAAAAGGAGTTATTAAGAATTGTAGAACATTGATGACCGGTATGATCATTAAAATTATTTAGTTTTGCTAAACTTGTTGGATTAGTTGGTCTCGATGGATTAATCTTCTTGTGTGGGAAGGAAAAGTTGGTGAGATGCTAGATTATTACCATAGTGGATATTAATCTTGGAGTTATCTTATCTGTAGATACTAGATGATTTTATATTATGGAAGGAGTTTCTAGATAGTTATTTTAACTAGAATAATTGGACGAATTTGGTAGCAGAGTTGTTGAGACTTTTTGATCGATGGGAGGCTATGATTTTGGAAGTTTTGTCTGGATTTTGCAATCGAAATATGAATATGAGGATGGACAGTTGAACATGTATTTGTGATTGTTCATGTGATTTGAAAAGGAAAGTAGGTAGCATCTAGATTTCTTGATGAAGCCAGTTGATAGCAACAGTGGTTGGAGTGCAACAATTGTGTGTTGACGTTTGGTGTTGAGCATCTATAAGAGGTGAACTGTGGGATTAATTGGTGGCCTATGCTTTCATGATAGTGGAATTGTCAGACGATAGCATGTCCATAATGAAAGGGTTTTGGTATAATATTTTGATTTGTGTAGTAGATCTCTGCTAAAATAAAGTTGTTGTTGTAATAGTTTGTAAGCTTTTGGTGGACTCTCGATTTGAGGACAAGATGATAAAGTAGTATGAAACAATTTGGTGAGTTTTAGAGAGTCTGTACAATGGAAGGGTAGACTATGATGAATTTTTGTTAACAGTGTATTATTCTGGATGTTAGTAAGATTATCAACAATAGATTGGTAGTGTGTTGTCGATTCTTATAAAAAGAACGTAATTTGATCGTCACTCGTGGTATCGCTCAAATGAAAATTTTCAAGTTTTGCATCCGTGATCTTTTGAAGTTCATGGTTTATGTAGTAGCTGGGATTGGATTGAGCAAGTGGCTTGTTGGAAAGCTTTATTGGTTCTTAAGTGATTCATGTGATTTGGTCTTACAACTTTTCTTGTTTGAGTGGGCAACGTGACGTTATAATAAAAAAAAAGAATTACTTTCTTTGTTAAAGAGAGTGAAGTAGAAGTATTCGAGATCAAGTCAAGTTTGTAACTCATGATTTACTTGAAGTGTGTCTAAATTTTCTATTTTTGCCCCATAGGAGTTTCTCGATTTTCAAAAGTGGTGCTTTGTTTTATTTGAGATTTCATATTCTCTTTTTGTGGGACTTGTGCCCTCAATTGTGGTCTCCGCTTTTGCTTTTTCGAGATCCTTGTTATTTGTCTATTTCTCCCGGTCTTATGTTTGTTGCGAAAAGAAAACATTTTTTTTCCGGGTGCTGAAAAAAAAATATTTGCCACTTCATCAATTTGTTTTACAAAACCTTATGGGGGTATACAGTGGCATCCGGTTAGTAGTGGTCAAGTATATGTTGAGGTGAGACCTGATGTTGTAAGTTATTTCAAGAGCATTGGAGGAAGAATTGATTTTGTGATATAAATCTTGTAGAGAATTGGATCCAAAAGGAATGATGGTCGTTGAGGTAAAACTGATTATGTTGTTACAACTAGTAAAACCAATAGTGAATTGTAATTCAAGAACCCTTGTTCATGTCGGTGGAATATTGAAATATTCAAAAGTTTAGAACTTGGTCAATTAGTTAGAGTCTTGCGAATGTGTATGTTGCGGTCGTGTGGGTGAAATGGAATAGTGTGGTTTAGTGGGTTCAAGTTTGGTGAAGCTAATCACATTAGGCAGTTACTTGATTAGTGATGAATGTTGATATTAATGATTGAGGATATTGTTTGGATTCCAGGAATTTTAGTTATCCGATCAAAGAATTTCCTATCAAGTATACCAGAAGTTCATTGTAAGAGTCTTAGAGGTTGAATCTGGGCTTTACATTTTTATGCTAGACCTTGGTCACACAATGAGTGTGTGTAAAGAAAGTGGAATAATAGAGTTTCTTGAGCAGTGGAATGATCATTGATAGAACCTTTCTGATGTAGTACATGAGCATGTGTACTGAGGATTCTGAGTAGTTCTTGAAAATTAGAGGTAATGTGACTGTGTGGGATCTATTTTGTGGCGCTTTGGGTGCCTTCAATCAAATTAATGTTGATTAGTAGAATGAGATGCCTAGACTAATTGGAGGATTCAATGGAGCCTCTTCACAATGGTGTTAATGATGTATTTCAGTTTGAGCATAATTTGAGGATGTTCAATTAAAAGGTTTAAGCACATGTGGTATGCGATGAATTCAATTCCAAGGTTCGAGAGAAGTTTTACTCCTAAAGAGAAACCGAGGAAAAGGATGTTTCTCGGTTAGTGAAGCGTTTTCGATTTCGTTTGAGTTATGTGTTGTTGACTGTTGTTTTCCGTAACTGAGTTGGCGTTGTGTTGGCATGTCGATTCATTTTAATTCGCACAAACCAAAAGAAGTATTTGATTTGGGCATTCGAGTGGTTTCTTCTTTGGTCGTCGTGGTGTTCATTCAGAACCGACTATTTAGAAAATGGATTTGTTTTCGTGTTGAAATGTCAAATTTTGGGATTTAACCTTTTGGTGGAGAGTTAGCATTGCGTGGATGCGATGATGACTCTCTAGTTCCGATTGGATTCTCTTGGTTTCGAAAATTTCGAAATTTGGAAGTTGGCATATCGCGTTGATCGTCTCGGGTCCTTATGCGCGGCACGCATCGTTTGGTGTGCTCGAGTGTTAAGTGAGTAATCGAGCAATTCCAAGCACAGGATATCGTTATTTAATTCCAGTTGCAGTTTCTTACGGGAAGATCGGTGAATAGATTCGGGGTCGAATCCTGTTTAAGGGGGGTAGAATGTAATACCCCAAAAGTAAATCGGCGTACTAGAAGAAGTTTCAGAAGAAGGAGCTAATGGAAAAATCTGAATCGTTTTTTCTTCAGGGGGTTTTCTGTGTTTTTTCAGCAACCTGGACTCTGGGCCTCACCCAGGTGGCCCATGAGGGGCTGGCCAAAGGGGTATCTCTCCCCTAAACCCTAAAACCCTTCCCCTTCCCTTTTCCCTCCCAAGCCGCCACCCCCTCCTCCCCCTCTCCAACCGGCCGCCACCCTCGTCCCTGCAGTACAGCGCATTTCTTCGTCAGATTTGGGTAAGTTCCGTACGTTTTCTGATCTTCCCACCTCTTAGAAAGTTGTAGCCCTTGATCTTAGCTTTCTTTAGGCACCGAGATCATCTAATTTGGAGTTACGGTTTAGGAGATATGGAAGTTTTACCGAGACTGTCCAGGAGAGCTGACGTGATTTGACAGATTTTCTTGTCGGGCCATTATGATTTACTTAGAGGCCGAATCTGGTATTTTCGTCTTCTAGAGTTTTGTTCCTGATGTCGTTATCTTTCTTTTGGCACTGAGATCACTTGATTCCATTTTACGGTTTAGGAGATATGAATTTTTTAATCGTGCGCTGTCCTGTCTGCCTGAGAATTTGGAACTATCAGTTTGCCCTCGGTTTTGATCTAGTTAGAGTCCGATTCAGAACTTCCACCCAACTAGGTTTTTGTAGCCCTTGAAATTATCTTTCCGAGTTGATAAAGATCATCTCAATTGGATCTGTATATTAAAAGTTATGCCATTTTCTTTACCACTGTTCTGAAATCTGGGCAGATATCTGTTAGTGTTTTCAACTGTTGTTTAGGCCACTGTTTTGGCCGAATCAAATGATTCCACCAACTAGAGTTTCATAGCCTGTTACGTTAAAAGTATTTGAGCACTGGTTTCAAGTCATTCGGAGTTATAGATATTTAATTACGATTTTCTCGTACTGCTGATCAGAATGGCGATATTGGCTGATTAGTTAATTCGTCATTTTGAGTTTTTGGTTATGTTGATTAGATAGAGGGTTATGGTAAAACGCTTGTAGCCACGTCATAACTTATTATTCTTATTTCGAATAAATATTTGTGTAGGCGGTGGGGGGGGAGTGGAGAAATTCGTCGTTGCCTCCTAACTCGTCACGGTAGCGGAAGGCAAGTATATGGTAGAGTGGTGAACAATGGGTTGTTCACCATGATCATTGATGTTACTTATCATGCTATTTATTATGCTTTCGTTCAGCTTATTCTTATACATTATATTGATGACCTTGAGTGAATGAGATTATGATAATGAGATAATGAGTAGATATTGAGTTAATGAGATGGACTATGTTGATGAATAAATAAAGATGTCGCATCATTTACATTCATCATGACATGGGTTGCATGAGCAGTCGGTGAGAAAGTCATGTAACTATTCCGATGAGGTCGGTGAGAAAGATACATGACTAGTCAGGAGAGCTCTAGATAAAATCCTACTTTGGTGGGGACTTCACGGGAGTGAAGGATAGAGTGTGTCATCGACGGTGAACACTCCGCTATACCCGGTATCGGTGATGAGATGCATATGAGCATGAGCATGTTGGTGCATTCGCATATCTAAGTAAATTGTTAAATTGTGCAACTTTACCTATATGGAATATGGCTTATTTGTTTGAGAATGATAATGGCATTAACTAAATGGATGATGATGATAACTTTGATTATGGTTAATAAACTATTGTTTATGGCTTTATTATGTATTCTTTGAGTCTTGGACTCATTCTTGCTCTATTGTTGTTTTTAGGTGACCAGTGATGACGTTTTACTCGGGAAGGGCTAGCACACTTGGAATCATGCACTTCA
This sequence comes from Hsuehochloa calcarea, assembly GCA_036346395.1. NCBI lineage: Eukaryota > Viridiplantae > Streptophyta > Magnoliopsida > Poales > Poaceae > Hsuehochloa > Hsuehochloa calcarea. Next base: position 70,574,183 of record CM070594.1, on the reverse strand, counting down.
CCCAATTATTTGATTCATTGGACATGAGAAACTTTTAGAATAACATGAATATTTATGTCTAGGACATGATGGTATTGAATAACCATAGATGCTTGGTTTATGTTAATCTTGGTTAATTATTTTGCTATGCTCCTAGGTCTAATTTATCTATGATTGTCATAGTGTTATGCTTGTGTTAATGCGACCCGTGGATGGGTTTTAATGTTGTTATGCTTGCTGAAATTTTATAGTAAGTTGATGTAAATTAGATGGTTATAGTAGTTTAGTGGCATTCCAGGCTCAGTGTTGGGCTGGGGTGTTACACTTAGTTCAGCAGGTAATTCAATCAAATTATCACAGTATTCATGCAAATTCTTAATAATAATAGATTATGTAGCTATGATATTAATATATATCTTCTCAACACTAGGTTCCTTCACCTCATGTGTTGCAATGGTTTCTACTACAATCTGATTTTTTCATTTGTTCAATGATACTAGGCATGAAATCATGGGTATTGATCTCAGGTTGAGTGTTCAAATTATTACCTTTGATATTACCTTGTAGGCTTGACTCAGATGGTGTCGGTACTGGAGGCGGTGAGTTGTCATAAGTTTTCCCTTCTTCTTCTTCTTCTTCTTGCTCCAGTTCAATTGCCCATGAGCGAGCCAATGAAGTAAGGGCGACAATCATAGTAGGTGCAGCAGCAGAAAAAACAACCGAAGATGATCTTGATGCGGAGGTGTGTACCGTGCGCTTGTTTATTTCATGTACACGTGAAGGTGTAATGGAAGTAGACGAAAGTGCACGGCTAGTCTTGGATTGTCGTCCCTGTACTTCCTTTTCAGCTTTGCAAGTAAGATGAAATAAGCGAGTGATAGTTGGAGGTTTATAAACAAGTTTATCCTGGATTTGATGGTTTAATCCTCCTAAAAATCTAGTCATCTTACCATCTTCTGTTTCTTCTAAACCACAACGAGACCAGACAACTTGCAATTCTTCATAGTACTCCTCTATGGTGTTACTGTCTTGTTGTAAATATTATAATTCTTGCAGCAAATTACAAGCAAAATATTTTGGTATAAATCTAGCTCTCATAATTCTCTTCACATCAACCCATGTTCTAGGTATATCCTGATTATTACTCCAATATTCATTCCACCATGCCGATACAAAATCAGTAAACCCACAGGTAACAGACCTAACTTTCTGGTGATAAGGAAATTCATGGCATGCAAATAATTGTTGTACGACTAATTCCTACATGAGATAAGCATTAGGATCATATTTCCCAGCAAAAGAAAGCACAATGAGTTTAGTTTTACCAGACGTACTATCACAATCATGTACCTCCTGTGGTGGAGATTGTTGTCTCAAGCTTGCATGTTTCTCGCGGATTTTCTCGCACTCCCGTTCAATGGATCGAGGAAGATGTAGATCTATCTTGTAATCATCCTGTGAACCTGCCATATAGTAGAAAATTAGAAAACAAATCATAAGTATATGTTCCTATCAACTACTAGGATCTGAGGCTCAAAATCACCCACACTCAAGTGAATACCAAGTTCTTACCAATTCTTACCAAGCAAATAGGTGGTGACCGGCAACTAGTATCGGTGTGAACGATTTCTGAAGATTGACAAAGCGATTGCAAGCAACTGATACTTGTGCAAATTGTAGAAGGTGGAGCTATGATATTCTTCAATATGGTAGCAATGATTAGCAATAATCAAATCAGTAAATACAAGTTAAAAAATTATTCAAAATACTAGCCAAGGTTGTTGATCCTAACCTAATCAAAGCTAGCTAATCAAAGTCTACTAAGAGAAGTGTAAGAACGCACACGCAAAGATCAATGTGACTTGATGTAACCAAAGAAAATTCTAACACCAACTGCTGGGAGAGACACTAGACAACTAATCAAACTTTTGTCTAAGGCGCAAGATTGTTCACACGATGTAGACCTAAAAACAGACGTACAATGTAAACAACCCTATAGTTTAAGTAGTAAACAACAGGTAGTCTCAAAAGATGAAAAAAGTAAACTTATATATGGCTTATATATACTCAAAAGAAAGGTTTTGATGATATCTACAACTTTACAATTGAGACGAACCCCAAATTCCGAATGAAAGACCAAAAGAAACGACAAAAACATCAATTGAAAACTTGTGACGCGAATTTGGGGCAGAAGATGGCTGATTTTGGGACACATGAGGGTGAATAGCACAAGTGGGTTAGTTTTTTTGGACCGGGCTTGTCGTTAGCTTTCCAACGAGCATAAAAATGTTAAAAATGGACACCGTATGCAAAAGTTATGCCCATTTTATTGAAGGTGACTCGGAAACGGAATCCTACTTGGACTCGAATTCGTCTCGGGTTCAAATTTGAAACTGCTATATCTTCCAATCCCATGGGCCAAACTTGCTGAAATTTTTTGTGAGAGCTTGTGGCTATATGTAGAAGGACTCCACATATTTTCATTAGTTTTGGCGATAGTTTGGCATACTTTTCTTTTTTAAAAAGTGGACACTCTTTTTTGTCCTTCTGTTTTTTTTCTTTTTTTGTTCTTTTGTCTTTCTTTTTTCCTTCTTTTTTTCTTCTCTTTTTTTATCCTTCTTCAGCAGATCCGAATTCGATCGATTAGGGATTCAGTTGCTGCGGCAGGAGAGATAGGTTGTCGTGGCGACGAGAGTAGCGGCGGTAGGAGGTTCCGGTTGCTGCGACAGCGAAGGGGCGGCGGCGGCAGAGGTTTCTGTTGCCGTAGCAGCGAAGGGGTAGTGGTGGCAGGAGATTTTGATTTCCGTGGCGGCAAAGGGACAATAGCGACATGAGGCTCCGGTTGCCACGACAACAAGGGCAGCGGCGGCAAGTGCTTTGGTTGCTGCGGCAAGGAGCGGTGGAAGGGTGATGATGACCTACGGCAGGAAACAAAGTACAAGATGCAAACTAGACAAAGATCAACTAGACTCCAACTAGAACTAGAAATCAGCACTTGATACAACGATGCAATAAAAAAAAATTCAACTATGCAAATTACCAAAAAGAAAATTGTAGGGCATGGATTGGTTTGGACAAGATGAACTAACTTTTTTTATTTTTGCAACTTTGTGGACTATAGGTAAATGATTCTTATCGATCAACTTGAGCTCTAATACCACCTGATGCGACAATGGGTGTCTCAATCTTTCAATGAGAATGATAACTCGATTTGGTGGAGACGACTCTCAAGATTCGACTACCAATCATACACGACCAATATACCCAATAATCACTGAATCAACTCCGTGATTGTTATCAACCTTACTAGAAGTACGATCGACATGACCGCGAAGTTCTATTCCTGCATGCAATCAAAGAACAAGCAAGAACAAGATAATAAGCAATCTAAAATTACAAATAGGATTTAATTACTCAATAAGGTGGAATTCCAAAGCGGTATTATGGTTGGTCTAGTCGATATAAGCCAATATATGAAGTTGCAATGTAGGTAATTTTTAACTAAATGAAATCCAAATCCTAAAGTATCGCACACATGAGAATATATGAGGGTGACAGCCGGGGGGTGGACACACGCCCCTAGGGTTACAAGGTCCATGGGCCCAAGTGGAGGTGGCGTAGCACCCTTCTGTCTCGGACTCAGAAATAGCGCCAGACTGTTTTGGCAATTGCGATGCGCTCAGAAATAATTTGAAGGTGGGGCCAGATCATCTGGAAAGAGGACGAGATAAGCTTTGTCATATACTCATGCACCCCAAACAGAGTCGATATGTGATTTCTATGCATGTTTGAAGTCAGTGATGTCTCCGGAGGTCGAATTGGATTCCAAAACGTGCCCAGCTCGAACTCTTGCTTGGCTTGGACAAAAAGTGACATGGGGACCTTCCTTGTGCCATGACGTGGAGTAGCGGTCGTGTTCGGAGGGTTGATACTTGATAGCGATAGTAGTACACTATCACAATGACTAGTTAAAGAAGTAGTAGCAAGTAACAAGTCATAGCGATAGCAGTACAAAAGATGTACAAAATATAACTAGCCAACTACATAACAAGATAAATACAATATATACAAAGCCTACATACCAGTATCAATAACTAGTTATGGATACGCATAACGTTAACTGGTAGAAAGTCTGTAGCGTCATAATTTTCAAGTTTTTAGAAATATTTTATTTAAAATAAGGTTTTATAAAATTTTATTTATTTTCTAGAATTTAATAAAGCTTAAATAGATTTTTAGAAATTAAAATAATTTAATATGAATAAATCAAACATCCATTAAATTCAAAGGTATTTTATTTAAGTTCCTTATGTTCCAAAGTAATTTTATAAATTTTCTGGAATTTTTGAGTTCATTTGCTATTTTTCTTGACTTATTTGGATTTCCTGTATTTTCTAAAAAAATTAAATACTGATAATCCTCATGGGCCAATTTCTATCTCTGGCCCACTGGGCCTAGAGTATACCGGATATCCAAAATAGTATTTATTGGATACTATATGACAAATTATCCAGATAACTCCAAATCCGATAGATATCTGTTTCTCGAATTCGTTTCTGTATCCGCAAAAACTACCCGACTATGAATCTGAAATCCGAGAAAAATCCGGATATCCGGTTTCAGGCTCCGAATAAGATCCCAATTTATTCGGATGGACGTACGAACGGTCGAGAACTATCCGCTCCGTTTGCACCCTTGTGTGTATCTCCTTTGTAATCGGAAAAAATATGGTCTTAGATTATTCCTGACTGAAAATTTCCAATGGTTGAAATTTCTTTTATTTTCTTACTATTATTGTGGTTATTTCTAGTATTTTTTCTCCTCTTGACGTGTTAATATTTAGTTTTTTCCTTTCTAGGATTAATGTGTGGGACATACAGTTTAAGAAGTATAAGAAAATACGGGCCTATCACAGCCGAAAGTACTCGAACCAACCTAGATCTTCTTACATGGACGAACAATTTAATTTCACGCATATAAAAGGGACTATTTCCTCTATACACATTATAATCGGTCGGCCGTTTCGACGGATTGATTTTTCTCTCTCTCATGCACAGGGATTAAAAAAGACGTGAGATTTGCACGGCAGAATCCACGGTGCGAGATCAGTAGGCGACAGGGTGCCAAGTTGCTGATGGGGGCTCACGAGCAAGGGATCATCATCAGGACACTAATTCATGATTAGTACATGCGCAGGTCACGTTTGCCGACGGATATGACTTCGGATTGTAATTGCTAAGTAGGGCACATATAGTACACGAGATTATGCATTAGCATAGGAATTTCTAGATTTTTCCTTTAATTTTCTCTTTTTCTTCGATTAACACGTGGTAATTTCTAAAATTTTCATCTCCTTGAATTTCATCTGATTGGATTAAGGTGAGGGCTCTCGGAGGACTTGCAAATATATTGCACAGACATAACGTTATAGTCGGAACTAGAAACTCTGGTGCTCTACCTCATGTTAACTTGGAACTCTTTTATCACCATATTGATCAGCACAACAGTTGATGACAACAAAATAAATAAACATTCTAATTTTACAACCATAGGGGGGCACTACAACTTGTCTCAGACACAAGTTAACAAAGGAGATCAAAATTCACCAGCTAGCAATGCCACAATTCCAACACCATTACAGAAGCTTGCTCACCAAAAGCTTCACGAAAGCAGGATATTGATTAGACCTTCCGAAAGGATCAAGCGAGATGAATGAGCCCCTGTAGTCATTGTTTCCCTAGTTTTGTGCCACCATTGCTGAAGGGAGAGGCACTACCATTCTGATGGGGACTATCCTCTCGATATGTTGAGTTTAACATAGCAAGTTCTCTAAGTTGCTGCCTCTTGAAATTGTCTTGTGGTTCATCCTGCATAATAAATCATGAAAGAATTAGCATTCAGAAAGAGAGAAATAAGAACGTCTACTGTATATGTACTCCTTTTCTCCCACATTCACTTCCAAATGATTTGCTTGTCCCTGATGTTGTGTCAAATGTTAATAACATATTGTTCTGGAGCACTTGGTTTACATGTTCACTTCAATAATTTGTTTTGCTACCACAATTAAAGAAATGGAAGAGAAGAGTGATTTGACATGGCTAATCCATAAATGGCTCATATCCACACTTATATGTGACAGCGCAAAAATATTTGATACAGAACTCTTACCAAAATACCTCATTTCCTTACCTTCTTCAAATGTAGCGGTTTGCTCATGAGTTACAGATTAAAGAATGGAAATGGGGATAGGGTTAGGCAAACATATACGTACCACTGGTTTCAACAACTCCTCTAGTATTTCTTGGGCTTGTGCTAGTCTTGTGTCAATGACATCAGCAGGCAATTCAGCCTCAATCAAGATATGAGTTGGATCATCCAAGTGTTCATAGCCAGGCCTTCCCTTGAGATGATCCTCCTATAATAGGGAAACAAAAACGAAGTGTCAGAATTATATGATTGCTGCATATGGAATACGAGATTAGCACCTGGTGCCTACTAGATTATCTTATAATGACGATTGATGATTAAGTACAAAATGCTACCAAAAATTACATCCATCTAATTCCAGAATGGCAATGCAAACAAGCAATAGTTTATTTACCTTGACGGGATCTTTTATGGAGCCCTTCCCTCTGATGAAAACACGGCAACCCGTTGTGGCTTCAACTCTCTTCAGTGAGTTTCCCCTTGGCCCGAGCAGACGACCAATAAAATTGAACTGAATGAAGTATGCCAAAGAAATAGTAAATAACAGCTTGATATAAGTAGCCATTACAAGCAGAAAGATCATACATGAGGGAAAGCATCTGTTGGAACTTCCAATCGCACGATCTTCTTGACAATGTAAGAGGATTGGCTCGGCGCTGCACCTTGCCAACCCATGGTTCCCCGTGGAAAACCATTTCTCTGCCAAGTGCCAACACATGGTACAAAGATACAATGGTGAGTTAACGTACTTCTCCACTGAAAAAATGGACTACATAATCAAGTACAATGAGAACAAAAAGAGAGAAAAATATGCGTAGCTGAAAATTCAACTGTCCTTTCAACATGCAAGTAAAAAAATAATTTCAAAAAATTGCATATCTCCACCTTTTTTTGTTAAGACTTCAATATGGAACTAGCTTCATAATTACTTCTGAGGAAAATATCATGCAGTATGAAAAGTAGGTCATCATGATATCTAGTGACTTCTTGAATGGTGTAAGGGCTTGTTGGTGGTAACAAGAGACTAGAAAACTTGCTTTCTGTTCATCTTCATGCTATTTCCTAAACTGATTTAACGCAATAACCGATCTCCAATGCATTAAGTAAAACAAACAAACCAATTAATTCATAACTACAAATTATAGTTGAATCTAAATATTTCATATTAATGTATTGTCTCAAACAACCAAAAACAGTCTTTCAAGCATTTCCTCCTACAAATGGACTTGCAATAATCAAACTATAAAGTGTAAACCAAGAGCATTGCAATATTTTTAACTAGCCAATCCATTTCTATATCCACCACACTCGCTAAATCGGGTATAATTTTGGAATTTGTGTATGCATCCTAGTGATAACATGTTCTACAAGTAAATGTGAAGGTAGTTTGTTTCTTCCAATCACCACATTTCTCTTCAATAGTCATTCTGGTCAATTAAGAGCTACCACAATTGCTTCAGCGGGCTAAATGCATTGAAGACATCAAGACAGGTTCATATGAACACGGAGTATGTCTTAATGAAACCACCACCAAGGTGCCAAAATCATAATTCCTTATTACCGTCTTCCCTTTTTCGCACAAGTTGTACTTCAATTTTAAGTCTCAGACATACATGTATTCTGTAGTGCCCTTTTTCCACATAGGCTTGATAGCACACAATGCAGAGCTATCAAACAAAATAAATAACTGAATGTCGCATAATTATTTTAGTAACCAGCGCAAATACCTCAGGATGCATCCCACTCCATGGACCAAAACCGTTTCCACAAAAATTAGGCACCTGGGGCAATGGATGCATCTGATTTGGACTTGCCATTGGCAGCATCTCATGTCCCCTAACTCCAAGGGGCGAAAGCATGCTTGACATTCTCATTATCTCTGCACAGAATGTTCCAAGAGCACGAATCAGAGATCATCATTAACATTAGCACATGAAAAATTACCAGTCATAAAAAAAACCACCATTTTTACCAAGCTACATGTTTTCATAAGACGACATTCCCTTCATATTATACTGAAACACAGGAACTATGCCAAAGTTCACAGTACAAGTCACCCCTACATTAGCCAACGTGCTTAATCAACAAACAAATGAAAAGATTGCTCTGTTATCATAAAGGCGAAGATAATGACGAAACAGAACCAATAAACTATCGAGTCTAAGCATGTGTACTAAAAAGCTGAATTAAATCTCTCACCTTGATTCAACAGCCTGCCGCAGATTGGGAGAACCTGCACAAAGGGCCCGAGCTTCTGTTGCTCCTGCAGCAACTCTGCCAGGTGCTGACTGCGTCGACCCAATCCAATCCGATTCAACCCAGCCAGACAAAAAGAGCAAGATTCAGACGACGATCCAAGAACATCAAGAATACAAGAACAAGATTACAGCACGATTCCAACAACCAAATATTAAAAAGATAGTAAATTTCAAGAATCCAATCTTGGTAGCATCTTACCTGGCAGCGTCTGGCGATGCAGGGGGCCTAACCAGCGGGGGCATCGCCCTGGCAGGGGAGAAGCATTTGTCCGTACTCGTCAACGCTTCCATGGCGGCCGGTTGGATTGGGGTTGGATTAGCTGCGACCAATGGAGAGAACAAGAGGAAGAGAAGTTTTGATTGCGTTTTTCTTTTTCTTTAGTTCTTATCGTGTTTTATCTCCTCCCTTTTGGAGGCGCAGTAAGAATCAATCTTGGAAGATTTCGGTGAAATCCTCCAAAATGGCTGCATCCTTTGGGGGTTCTACCCCTGGCTCTCTTCCTTTTTAACCCCGGTAGGGTTTATAGCCGCGGTAAGGTGGATTTTTGGGAGTCGCCTCTGGTTGGTGAATAGTGATCCTTCAAAAAAAAAATTCCCCTTTCCCAGATTGAGGTAGGGTTTAGAAGATGCCAGCCTACCAAGGCAACGTCCCAACTGGCGAGGGGTAAATATGTAAAGTCATATTGTAGACAGGTTAGATACTAGTAAATATGTATATTTTGTGATAATTACTGAAAATTATGGTTTTAAATTATCCAGCATTTTTATGGAATATAGTCCTTTTCAGCAAGAAAAATATAGACATTGAATGTTGGTTTAATCGAAAAAACTTTCAGATCCCGCCTCTTTTGCCTACGTCTTTTCCTTCCCCTCTCGTTTTATTGACATAGAATCACCATCGATCCCTCTATGGTTGCCAGTGGCGCGCTGCTTCTTTCGCTTGGAAATTTCTCCAACATGAGCACCTTGACACATATCATCATGGCCCTCCGCCTCATCTCTTTAGTATATGTCTTGCTGTGCTATCACTACCTCGTGCATCGCTACATCCTTGCCCTTCTCTTTATTCTACATTATCGCTAGCTAGTAGCTCTTTCCCATGATCCGCCGATAGCATCAACACCGCTTCGTCTCCAACCATGGACAACCCAGTACCCACCTGACTTGTGAGGTCACCGGTGAACCCTAATGAGTTGGTGCATCTCCCTGTCTTTAATAGTTGTGTTGCCACCATTGCACTATTGGCGATTACTAATTTTTCTGAACACACTACAAGCCTAACATCGTTATTGAAACAAACAGAACCTCTACCTAAATTAAGTTTTTTAGGATGCCCTCACATGTTGGGATGGTATTCAGTTGGTCACGGACTAGGGTTTATCAAATGTTGTTGTGGAGACGGATTCAGAACGTCAAAACCTTTTTCATCTGTGGAAATCGAGACATGAACATTGATCATTGATCATGCTGATCCCGAAGGAAACACAAGATCTTAGCAGGAATTTTGTTTATTTTCAAATTATTCATGTAAAAAGGATGCAAACTTGGCTGCTCACTTAAGTGCCATGCAAGCTTCTCCTTCTTTTTCAACTTGCACTTGGTTGAATTAGGTGCCAGACTTCCTGAAGATGTGTTTACAACATGAGTGTAATCCCACTGATCAATTTAATCTAAACCTCTTGGTCTTAAAAAAATTAATCTTTTTATGAGTATGTTTAGACTTTTACTAAGAAAGTTCACAGTTGCACGAAAGATAAAATGCATAGGGTGTGCTACATCTTCTAAAATTTGTCCATAGGATCAGCTCGGTCAGATCCGAAAAAGTGCGGCTAGCTGTTAAAGTGAGAGAAAGAAAAAAAAATCCAAACAGCATGTTTGGCTGGCTTTTTTTAACCCAATTTGACCGCATGGACCAATTCATCATGTCTTGGTGGAATTGAACTTACTTCAGATTGGCACCACAAGGAACAAATTTATCCCCCTTCTTACTGCATGAGCTAATTACGAACCACTACCCGGCCGTTAAGAAAGAGTATTGTGTGCAGCTTATAAACTCGGTAAGAAAGAGTATTGTGTGCAGCTTATAAACTCTCGGTCACATAGTCATAGGAGAAATAAGCGGCGAAAGGGAATCAAAGTTGACGAAATACCACCCCGGTCCCGGGTGTTGGTGCTACATAAGGTTTGTGATATAGGGAGCGTACATCAAAAACCAGAGAGGTGTTTGGTTAAAATGGTACCTTTTTAAAAAGGAAAAAATAATTTTCTGCGAACGAAATGTCCGGTCAATAAGAAAGAGTATTTTCTGCAGCTTATAAACTCTCGGTCACAGAGTCACACGAGAAATAAGCGGCGAAAAGGAATCAAAGTTGACAAAAATGCCACCCTGGTCCTGGGTGTTGGTGCTACATAAGGTTTGTGATATGGGGAGTGTACATCGGAAACCGGGGAAGTTTTTGGGTTAAAATGGTACCTTTTTAAAAGAAAAAAAAATAGTTTTCCGCGAACGAAATGACAAAAATAACATCTTTATCGTGTGAAAACACTGTAGCATATCACCTTCTATGCTTCCGTGAGCGATAGGCCTAAAAGCAACTGTGGAAAACAGGTGTTTCATGCATGGTGCTACAGTATATACTACAGTATACTGCCTTTTTTCTTGCTGCGTGTTTGTAGAGATTTTATTTTTGTTATTTTATTTGCGGACGCTAGATTTGTTATTTCATTTAAAAAGAGACCGCGCATATGGAATTCTCACGAGTCCACGCGGAAGGCTGGCAGATGACACGCTGGGCGCGAGGAAACAGGAGAAAGGAAACCGACGCCACGTTTCTTTCTACGTACACATGATCTCTTGCCTTCTCTTCCACCGTTTCCATGTGTGTGTAGCGAAAGAAAGATGACTCTTAAGTGATCAGAGCGATAGTGAGCATAGGATGCCCTGATCGATCGATCTTGCTAGAGCAGGTACCCAACATACAGTGCATTTTAGGCAAAGGAGGCACCGGCCACGGCACGGCACGGAAGGCATACGTTTGCAAAGGATGATATGACGAGTTTGCTGGAGCCAATGTACTAAATAGCTAGCGTTTGCAGCACCTGCGGCCAAGGTACTAAATAGCGTTCGCAGTGCCCGCAATAGCAGTAGCAGAGTGTAAACGCTACCAAGATGAAAGTAGCGCTGAAAAATGGCGAATTGAAACTTTGAGGCCGCTACACTTTGAGGATATCAGCCCGCTACGCCCGCATCGTTTTAGGCCAAATAAACTTCGTTATTTTTTCAAAAGATGTTGGACCAATGTGCAAAGTGCCGAGGAACCCTGGCCATACTGATACTAGCTAGCTAGCTGCCCGTGAGATTCTCTTGGGCGCCGCCACGTAAAGGGATTTTTCTGCTCTGATGAGCATATGCTCCTGCCCTATCCGCCGCGCATGTTGCCTCTGGATATGTGCTCGTATTCGCGCCCCCGCGCCCACTTCGCAATACCGGATGCGTATTCCCCTGCGTCGTACCCTCGCCGGCGTGTACATCCCATTTTTTTATGGACAATCTATTGCACAGTCGACTAACAAACTTAACTTTCAGCCGATGTTGAGAACCCTCCGATTCCCATCGTATGGTGCTTCTGTCTCTTGTCTTTTTCTATTCTGCTTTTTACTGGCCCTCAATTATGAAATCACGACCGTTGTCGGCCTGCTTGCTGACGATCCGTCCATTAACCTATACAAGCCAACAATACACACCAAATAAAGGATAAATTCCTAACTCAGACAATATTTTAATTCCAATTTTATTATGAGGTAAAGATCACGTAAAACTAAAGATGCATAAAACGATACTAACAGCAAACAAACTAGTGTACTTATAAATATAAGCAATAATAAGTTTATTACTGAATAGATTGGATGCACGACTAGCTTACAGTCAAGCATGATGAAGATCAGCAAGCAGCGCAGATTCGAAGCAGTGCAGAATGAAGATGTAGTAGCACAACAAGCGGTCGCGCAGATACGCTGCCCAGAAACCTTATTACCACCTCGTGCAGGTGAACTATGATACAATAGTTCGGAGATTCCCACTTACCCTCCTTCCTGGTACACATCGAGGAGAAGAGGGGGAAAGGTTCGACAGCACAACCTTTCGGCACAGTAGAACAGAGAGGAAGAAAATGAAAATGAAAGTATAAGTCGTTTTAGGTCTGTACGTCTCCAGATCTTTTAAAAGTCGAGCCAATTACTCTTTAGTAATCGTGTAATAAAGTACATATTAAATCACTGATAACTAGTAATTCAAAATCAATTAATAGTAATTAAGCAGTATTTATCAAATCATGATCACATACTAGTCTACAGCTTCGACTAGTGTATTTCGACCACACTGGTTTATGGATCTGACCACTATTTTTCGACCACTATGTTTCTACCATTTTATTTCGACCACAGTATTTCAACCAGACTGGTCTATGGCTTCGACTATATTATTTCGACCATTGTGTTACGACTACACTGGTCTATGGCTTCGACCAGAGAGAAAGTCACAAGTCACGCAATTGCCACACAAATAAACGCGCGTGCGAGCGTACGTGCGTATGTGTGACTTTAGCTATAGTCCTCTTCATGTCACCCATGTCATGTGTCATATGTTTCAAGGGATGGCAAAGACTCCACCTTTTAAATTACTCTCCCACCACTTGGCTAGGCAATATGGGACTAAACCATTCATGCTTTGGAATTTCATGAATGAATAAGTCTTTACACATATAGGGTCAAATTCTAACAATCCCTTACCAATTCCAATGCAAGCAGCAAAAGAATGGTAAAGATTATTGTGCTAAAGTGTTGTTAATATACCAGTCTTTCAGTATAAGTCCCGTACGTGTTGAACTTGCACATAAAATAACAAGATTCATCTTCTCACAGTTGATGCATGGACTATGCCTTGAATTCATAGCTTTTTGTGATTAGATTCCACTTGTAATCTCAACTGATACTAAGTTGTTAAAGAACCACACCTAAACAGAGTATTATTTGGTCATCCTCCTTTATCTGCTCATGGGCCTTCTAGATAATGCCCTTTTCTCGTGAACTGGGACCTCACAGTTAAGCTCAAGTAGGTGTATTCATTTTAGGTATCATGTAGGATAATACCTTTTTCCCTCAGTTTTCTAACAGATTTAAGACTACGCTTCACATGTCTGGAGGACTTCATGTTATCCTTAAAACTTATAACCTTAATCAACACTACTTGATTATCACAGTACGTTAGGATTGTCGGTATTGGTTTCTCAACCAGTGCTAAGTCCAACAGAAGCTCTCTAAGCCATTCAGCCTCAACAGTAATTGTGTCTAGTGCTATAAGTTCTACTTCTATAGTTGACCTCGTCAATATTGTCTGTTTACACGACCTCCATGAACTGTAGCACCTATTAGGATAAAGACATAACCACTTGTAGCTTTGATATCATCTGCACCATAGATCCAATTTGAATCAATATATCCTTCTAATACAGATGGATACCCAGTATAGTGAATTCCATACGAGGTTGTGCCTCTCAAGTAGCGCAACGCTCTTTCAAATACCTCTCAATGACCATCTCCTAGGTTAGAAGTAAACCGACTTAATTTGCTCACAGCAAATGATATATCAGGTCTTGTGCCACTAGATAGATACATACGAGACTCAATAATTTGTGAATATCTCAATTGATCTCTGCCTAATCCCTAATTCTTTCTAAGTTTAACACAAGCATCATAAGGAGTTGGGGAAATCTTGCAGTTCTCAAAACCGAACTGACTCAATATTTTCTTAACATAATGGATTAGTTCAAAGTGACCCCATCCTCATATTTGAGCAATTTAATACTCAATATAACATCTGCTTGTCCTAGGTCTTTCGTATCAAAGCATCTAGATAAGAAAGATTTGACTCATCAATAACAGCAGTGTTTGTCCCAAAGATAAGTATGTCATCGATATACAAACACAAATTTACTCTTTGACCACTACCATAACAATAATACACACACACTTATCTACCCCATTCACAGTAAAACCAGCAAATGTTAAAGTTTTATCAAATTTCTCGTGCTATTGTTTAGGTGCTTGCTTTAGACCATACAAGGATTTAATTAATTTGCACACCTTATTTTCCTGTTTGGAAATCACAAAATCATCCGATTGCTCCATATAGATTTCTTTGTTTCAACTCTCTATTAAAGAAAGTTGTCTTTACATCTATTTGATGGATGTGTAGACTATGGGAAGCAGCTAATGCAATGAGCACTCAAATAGTGGTTAATCTGGCAACATAAGAGTAAGTATTGAAATAATCCCCACCTTCTTTCTGGCATAACTCTTGACCACAAGTCTTGTCTTGTACTTATTAATAGTACCACCAGGCCTTATTTTCTTTTTAAAGATCCACTTGCATCCAACAGGTTTGCACCCGACAGGATGATCAGTGATCTCCCAAGTCTCGTTAGCCATGATGGAATCCATCTCGCTATGGACTGCCTCTTTTCAATACTCAGCATCAGGTAATGCATAAGCCTCTGAAAGAGTGTTTGGCACATCATCCATGAGGTATACAGTAAAGTATTAGCCAAAGGATTTCTCAACCCTTTATCACTTGCTCCTGGGAGAAGCCTTTCTGACTAAATTGTTGTCTTCCTAAGGAATATCACAAACTGGTGGTATAGCACTCATTGGTTCAGAGATGGTGGTAGGTTCAAAATTACTATTATTCATAGTTTAATTATCCTCAATTCGAGAAGTACCGCCTGTAGTTCTCATAGGATAAATATCCTCGAAAAAATAAAGCATCTTTGGACTCCATTATTGTGTTAACAATAATTTCATGAGTTTCTACTTTTACTACTAAAAATCTATAGGCTGTGTTGTTATGAGCATATCTCAGTAAGACACATTCAACTATTTTAGGTCCAATCTTTATCTTTTTCTACAATGGTATATTGACTTTTGCCAAACACCCCTAAGTTCGCATAAAATTAACATTGGATTTTCTCCCCTTCCATCCCTCATACGGAGTAATCTCACATATTTTAGTGATTACTCTGTTTAAGACAAAAGTTGTTGTCAATATAGCTTCCTCCACCACATCTTAGGCATACTGGCACTCTCCAACATGGCATTTACCAAGTATGTCAGTGTCCGATTTTTCCTCTCAGCCACCCCGTTTGATTGGAGTATGCTACACTCTCCAACATGGCATTTACCAAATATGTTAGTGTCCAATTTTTCCTCTCAGCCACCCCGTTTGATTGGAGTGAGTATGCTGGTGTAACTTCGTGAACTATTCCATGTTCAGAACATAATTAGGAGAATTCATGAGAGATCTGCTCTCCTCCACAATCAGACCTTAGTCTTTTAATTTTCTTTTCTAGTTGGTTCTCAACGTCGGCTTTATAAATTTAAAGTAATTTAAAGTTTCATCTTTTGTTTTCAGTAGATACAAATAAAAATATCGTGATGCATCATTAATAAGAGTTAGAAAATATATTTTGCCTCCTTTTGTCAACAATGCATTCATCTCACACAGATCGGAATAGACAGGATCTAATGGTGCCAAGTTCTTTTCCTCCTGTAACCTGTTAAAAGGGTTTTCGAGATTGTTTTGCTTGCACACAAGTTTGACACTTTGATCCTTTGACAATTTTACATTTTGGAATTAAATCTAATCTGGACATTCGAGTAATATTATCAAAACCAATATGACATAAACGAGAATGTCATATATTGACATCACATTTATCAAACCAGTTGCGACATGAAGATTGTAACAATACTTTAAAGTACTTATGCGAAACAAGCCTCTACTTTCATAGCCTTTACCAATAAAGTTACCAAACTTTGACATTACAACTTTATTTGCCTCAAATACTAGATTATAACCATCCCTGCATAGGAGAGAACCACTAACGATGTTCTTGTTCATTGTTGGTGCATGTTACACGTTCTTCAAGTGGATAATCTTTCCTGAAGTAAGTCTCAGATCCACTGTGCCAACACCAAGAGAACAGAAGCATGCGACTCGTTCCCCATTAGGACGGATGAAGCCCCGGCTGCCTGATAAGAAGAAAATAAGAAAATATCAGAACACACGTGAACATTAGCTCCAGTATCAACCCACCAATCAGCGGATTGACATGCTGAAAAAACAGCAAGTGAATTACCATACTCTCCTATTGAGGTCTCGCCTATGACCACGTTGACAACATTTTTATTTGGCTGTTCAACATCCTTGCTCTTGCAGAAACGATAATCTTTTGTCATACGACCATTTTTTCACACACAAAGTAGGTGATGTTCCTCATATCATTCTTCTCAATTTTCCTCTTAAAGCTAGTTATCTTGTTTAGTTTAAAGCCTTTGTTATTCTTACCATATCTTTTCTCTATGATATTTGTATTGATCTGATTGTTCTGACTGGTCTGCTTGGTGCATCTTTTGCTCTTGCCTTTTCTTCCACATCAAGGGCAGCAATGAGATCCTCAATAGATATCTCTTCCCCTTGTGCTTTAGGCTAGTAGCGAAATCTCACCATGAA
This sequence comes from Hsuehochloa calcarea, assembly GCA_036346395.1. NCBI lineage: Eukaryota > Viridiplantae > Streptophyta > Magnoliopsida > Poales > Poaceae > Hsuehochloa > Hsuehochloa calcarea. The sequence continues at coordinate 70,557,173 of CM070594.1, read as the reverse complement.
GCAGGAAATTTAGCAACAATACCTCCAACCACAAACATAGGATGCAAAATGCGACCCAAATGCACAATCTCTATGACCAGTAGCTGAAGCTCATGAGCATGTGCAACTATCGACTTATCATCATCCATGTTGTAGTCGGAGAATTACTCGCACATGTTGAGCGAACAACCAACCTCAGCTTCAGCATATTTGTACTCTAGTGCATCCCACAACTATGTGGCGAACTTGAAGTCTATGTATATATCATAGAGTTGATATGCCAGTATGGTTAGTATGCATCCAAGGGCTATTTTGTTATCTGTGTCGAGCCTCATGGTCTATTCAATCGTAAATGGATACGGTGGATAGATCACCCATCATAGACCCAAAGACATGAGCAAAAACTTGACCATTGTCTGCCATCTACGAAAGTTCTGACTAGAAAACTTCTCGGGTTCCATAGCATCAGAAGCACTAACCATTGCTAAATAACAAAAATGTCCACACAATATACACACAAAACAAAACCTGACGCAAAAAACTCACGTATATCACGCACATCACATCACACAGATAATGACCATCTCCCAAAACAAGATTAGGCAGATCAAAACCTGATGCACGAAAAATAACAAGAACATCACGCAGAAAAGGGAAGAGAGCATAAATAAAATCACACAGAAAAGGGGGAGAAAACAAAAAAAGGAGATCATGCACAGAAGGGGGAGAGAACACGGAAAAAAAACAAGAACTCTGTCGGTCTACAATGGAGAAGAACTTGCCCAATTAACAGGTGAGTGCTTCCTTTTCTGATTGCTTTGCTTCTTCTCTCCCCTTTTTCTGCAAAACTTAATTGCTTTCCTTCTTCTACAGAACTCATAGTTGTTTTGTTTCTTCTCCCCTGCTCCAGTATCCTATCTACTTCGATTCTTCACCACTCTGGGAGACCACATTGACAAGTTGGACATCATCAACTTGGCACTGAAACAAGTAACAACAACTTTTTTTTTGTTCAGGTGTCGGTTCTTGTAAAAATCTATACCACTGCAACAAACTGAGTTAGTTCATGCTTTTAGGGTTTTAGTATACAAAAATCAAAAAATACTTCATGAAAGTGATGCAGAATTCAGATGCACACAACAACGCCACTTAGAAGCCTTGGTTTGAACAAAATGAAAACGTACAATTTGTTGTAAAATTAGTGATTTTACACTACCACAAAAGGTTAATACTAGACGCCTCATCACAGACAGTTGACAAAAACCGTCTGTATTAAATACAATCACAGACGATTTTGATTTAACGACTGTCTGTGTTACCAGTTGCACTAAAAACTGTCTGTGAACAGGTAATATCACAAACGGTTCGTATTGAAAAACGTATGTGAATTATCATAGACGATTCTGAACAAGAACCATCTGTTATATTACTAAATATCACAGGCGAAAAGCAGGAGACGCAGCCTGCTGTTTCACGGCGCCTCCGGTGATCGGGCGTTGCGGCTCGAGCAATATCGCCAGATCTGGCCGCCCCCCATCTTGGCCTTAGGTGTGCATGAAGTTTTGGCCCAAAATCCCGTCCTGGTTTCCTTCTCACTCTGATTTCGTCCCCTACATCCTGCCAGATTTTGTTCTCAATGAGAACCCCCATCTGTGGTCGACGAGGGAGGCTGATTCAGTTCGAGATGGATGCCTCTACTCAACTTCGTCCTAGTCAGAGAGTGAGCTATTGATTGACAGAGAAAGAAAAAGAGAGTATCTTTTAATTACCTTCTTACAAACTATCGAAAGAACATGTGGAAACTACTATCAAGTAATTGATTGGACTGGCTCAAAATTTAATTTTTTGTAATATAAAAAACTATCACAGACGGTTTTTACTAAAGAACTGTATATGATAGTCTATTTTCACAAACGGTTCTAAACAAGAACCCTCTGTGATAATTGACTATCACACATGGTTATTGTTTAGAATCGTCTGTGATACCTTTTTTCACAGATGGTTCAAAAACTGTTTGTAATGATCACATAGTATCACTAACCCATAAAATCAAACGGTTCAAAAAAAAAAACCATCTGTGGTGACGATTTTGAACCGTCTGTAATTACCTTTTCTGTAGTAGTGCTAGTAAATATTTAGAATTAATTCTAGCAAAAATTAAGATAATTAAAGCACATTTTCAGCAACATTTAAATGATAGAAATATCATATAAGCATGTAATATCTTCATGTCAATTAAACATGATAAAATGCTCAATAGATGGAACATGTAAACATACAAAATAAACATATTGCTTAGATTTTAGATGTTTGTTTATTGCTCTTAGATGTCGGGCTGCTCAAGATGAAATTTTGGCCCCTCGCCACTTTTGTTTATACTCTTCACAAATTAGATATGACAACAATAAATCAGACTTTGAGCTCAAAAGAATGCTTTACTAATATGTCAAGAAATATCTCATAAACAAGTTATAACTCGACAGTGCAAGAAAAACACAATTTCAGCACTTCAGCCTTTCGGCAACTAGAGGACCAAGTAAACCTTGGTTCAAAAACAGAAGTCACAAATCAGCATTTACTAATTTCTGCCAACAGAGGATCAACAAGATCACATAACAAGAATCAATCCAATATAGTATACACTAATGCAACCGAACCACTGAAAATATCAAAGCTGGCAGCTAGAGATGAAATGACAATAGTAAGCAAATCAATTAGCTCAAGTTTGATCTAGCTATCAATCCAATTTCATTATATAAAAATTATCCCCATCGAGCATTAATCCGAGCCCACAAAATCACTATTCAATATCTTCCAGTGCTGCTATCAACCAAATCAATCACAATTTGACACTTCTACTAGCACAACACATATACAAAGTGACACGCAAAATGAAAACAACAATACTCACGATGCGGATGGCACTCAAAGCCACCGACTAGTAAACCAGGCAAGGCACGCCAAAGGCGCTGTAACATCCCAATTTTTGGCCCTTTTCAAAAATTTATTTCAAATTAATTAATTCAAAGTGTGGGTCTTCTTTTGGAGTTTTTGCTAACTCAATCCAAATTCTGAATATCAAACCAAATCTAAATACTCAAATCTCAAATTCAAATTCAACTTCAACTTCAAATCAAATTTCCATCATCTCAATTCAAATCTCGTCTCCAAATCCAAATTCAAATTTTGTCATTTGAATTTTTCACGAATTCTCTCCTGGGCCGAAGCCCATTTCTCCGGCCCACTTTCTTTTTCCTTTTTCTTCGTTCTTTGTTCTTCTTTCTTCTTTCTTTCTTTCCTTTCTTTTTCCTCTCTTTTTCCTTGCTCTACCCCTACCCCTGCTGAGCAGAGAGCTAAGTCGCGCCGCACGTCCTAACCACGAAGCCCACGTCGTGACCACGTGTCGCCCTCATCGTCATCACACCTACCATCTCTGTGTGCTATCAATGCCCTTCATAGCCCATGCATTCAAGTCTTGCCGTTTCCTGTCACCGGTTAATGCCAACCAAAATTGTTGTCCATTTTTTGCTCGCGTTCCCCGCCGCTCCACTCCTCGCTAAAGTCTATAAATTGCACATCGTGACCCTCGTCCATCCCCTTCACACCCCTCCAACTCCCAGCATCCTTAAAGCATCGTCGCCGCCGAGAGAGCTTCTTCCCCGTCGCCAGCTGCACCACCTCGCTTCGTGCTCCTGTCATTCCGGTGAGCTTCTTTATGTCCTAACTGCGACACATAGGGTTCCCGAGCTCCATGAACAATTCCCCTCAATAAATTTCATTTTTCGTTGCAGTTCGTCACCGAATTTTAACGTTTTCTTCTTCTAGGCCGAAATCACCTCCATCGCTTGATCTCTTTTTTTGGGGAGCTTTTCGCTGATTGAACCACGTCACATCGTGTTCCCAGTCATCTTCTACCTATTCCTCACCTCAATTTGGACGAACCATGCCCGGGGAGCACCACCGCCACTACATTCTTCCTGGACGTCGGCACCATCGTTGTCGTCGTCGCCGCCGCCTTATTCTTCCCGGACACCACCACCGTCGCCTTGCCTCCTCGGCCGCCCTCTAGCCACCCGAGGGTCGGGAACCCCGTAAGGGTTCCGTTTTGCCCATCCCCGGCCGCCACCACACCGCCAATCACCACCAGTGACCGTGCGCCTGAGCGCCACCTCACTTCCCCTGTTTCCCCTTCCTCTGTTTCTCTCTCCCTCTCAATGACAGATGGACCCCACCTGTCATACTCTCTCTAGTGCTTTCTCTCTCTCTCAATGGCAAAAGGGCTCCACATATCAGCTCTTTAGTTTTAATCAATTATTTAAAAATGGAATATATATTTTCCCTCTTTCTCATTTTCAGCAATTTCCAATTCCGTTAATCTTTGGGATGCTCGTTCTTTTTCATAGGAACTCTGAATCAATCGATTGTATTTCCTAAATTCATATAAATCCTTAATCTCTCTAATGGTACTAATTATATATTTTTTGTATTTATTTGTTTTTCTATTATTTATTTGGTTTTGATTCACGCGTGTAGAGTCCGACGCCACCAAAGCTAATTTGGACCAATCGGACGCAGTAACCTCAACCTTCGACGAAGGAAAGTCTCATTTGATCATATTGTATCTATGTTTTCCTAAATCTGTGCTAAGTTTCAAAATTATTATGTATTGCTACTTACATAAAATGCTAACTTCAAATCCTAGGTTGTTAGTTAATCCTAAGTTGATATTACCGTCATTTGAAGTTGTTATCCATGATCCATTATTACCCTAGCATAGAAAATCCACGATATTGATTACAATATTGTTGGAATAGTTAAAATAGTAGAATTGCTTAGACATGTGTTGTCGGTCATGATCACCCATTGGGAGGAAACTATTATTACCTTTTATGTAAATCTTTTTGAGAAATGCATGGCATAGGTATTACCAGTAGTCTAGAAAATAAAATAAAATGATGAAAAACTTGTTTAGACTAGGGCGAGTGGGTTGAGTTTGACTGCCTCGCCTTGGTCTATTAAGGACTAACGCTTTTGTCTATCGAAACAGAGCACTACCGTACAACCATATGTCCAAAATGGGGAGGACCTGGCCAACTAATTTACCGAGTCTAAGCATTAAGCTCGCAGGCTGTAGTGATAAGTGTTCTCTTGATTATGGTAAACGTACTTTCATATCTTGAGATGTGCAGGTTATGACAAATGTACTTTCATATCTTGGGTCATGCTGCATGGTAAATGAACTTTCATGTCCGGGGCTCCACGTTCAGGCAAGTTATCCCCCACAACGGTGAGCTCCGTGTCGATGGTAGTTGGCGTCCATGACTAGCGGTTAAGCTTATCGGGTGAGTTGATGTAAGGATAAGGTATTATAAAGGTCTTGTGGTAGTCACTTAGTAGCACACATTTGGAAATGTGTGAAGCGGATATTATAAGTTGATTATCTCTTGTGGGTCAAGCTGTACAACCTCTGTAGAGTGTAAAACTATTCGAATAGTCGTGCTCGCGGTCAAGGGAGGGCAAGCTGTGTTTTCACATGGTAAATTTTAGTTTTATTTTCAAACAATTATTTTGGGCATCCAGGAGTAGTTGGAATTATTGGATTGTTGTTCTGGCAGCTAGAGCCCTGCTCTTTAAACCTTGGAGGCTAGAGCCTCGATACTAGTGACTGGTAGCTAGAACCTTCACTAGTGAATCAATTAATTTATTTATTGAAACTAAGTTTATCAAATGTGGTTTATGTAAAATATTTAAACATAAAATATTGTTTTGCGCAAAAGAACCATATAAGCCCCATTTGTTAAAGCTATGCATATGCATCTTTTCCAAAACTTGCGGAGTACTTTATATACTCATGTGTTGCACTCAAATTAAATCTCAGAAAACTTCAATGACACAGAGGAGGATTACGACTACTTCGCATGTGGTTTTGATGAAGGACACCAGTAATACTAGGCTACACTCCCCAGTCGAATGCCAGTGGGCAATTTGATGGGTCACCACTTAGAGTTTATCCTTTGTTGTTTCCGCTGCTGTAAGACTTGAGGTGATGTGACCTTTATTGTAATAAGCGGTCTTAAGGTGATACTTTTTTATTACTTTTATGTTGAATCATTATTCGAACTTGTTATCAACGTTGTATCCACTGTGTGCACTAGCTACTGATCAGGGACTGGTGCAGAAATACACAGATGGTTCGGATTCAGAAATCCGGTCCTGAGTCTCGACAGGCACTGAATTAGAAAACTAATCGCCCCGTTGTGCCGCAATGAACGGACGTGGTCATCGGTGATACAATGCCAATTCGCAATTCGGGGCACACTAAAATTATGAAGTCGAGGTACAGAGAATGTCGCACAAGAGCCAATCAAAGGGCACCAGCCGAATGCACCCATTGAGCACCAGTCACCATTGCTTCTTCCACACCAAGACCAAGCCAGAGCCAACCGGACAAAGTCTCCAAATGCGCAAGTGACAATTTCTCCCACAGAACACCCAAGGGCGCAAAAAGGGAACCAGTGGGATGAGCAAGCAAGAGAGTCCGGACCTCACCACCAACGATGATGAGGCAACCACGGCGGTGCAATAGCTCCAAGGCCCCAAAACCGAAGCCCAATCGAGGAGAAGAAGAACCATACAACGAGAGGGAAAGCTCACACTTTTTGGGGTTTTAAGGAAAAGAGGAGAAGCCGACAACCTTAAGAAGAGGAGGAGAAGGAGGTCGAGCTGTCGCCGCCAACAGCCAGCGCACAATGCACCTGGGTCACCCACCCGAGTCGCACGCGTTGCCGCCAGGACGAAGCTCCAGGCCGCACGCCTCGCTCTGTAAGGGTTGGAGACAAACAATGTCTCCAACCTTATCCCTCCCCTATCTCAATGATAGGTGGGCCTCACAACTTCTTTTCTTTTCTATTTTATTTCTTCTTTTCTCAATTAAGAAATTACCAAAAAAACCTCAAAATACAACATAACCATGTTACGTTAATAGTGCAACTCAAAACCTAAGTATAATGATCAGAGTGCTCTCAACCAACCTGTCTAGATAGCTATGACCAAGGTGGAGCCAGGATTGGACCATAGGGGCCGATAGCTCGACGAGAGACATAAATTTGTTATTGCCCAATTTAAGCTACTTATGAAAGGAAAAAATTGAGGATTTATCACTCATAAGCTTCTTAATTTATGATTTGCCACCTTTAAGTTTCTTCTTGACAATTTGCCACTTCTAAACACCAAATACATGTGATTTGACACCCGAGCGTATTTTTGTTTTTGTTTTTGTTTTTATTTTGCACCAAAATCCACTGTGAAAGGACACATTCATCCTTCCCTATTCAAGAAGAAACTTAGGGGTGACAAATCCTAAATCAAGGTGCTTAGGAATGACAAATCCTCAATTTTCCTTTATAAAAATAGAAGTTTTCATGGGAGAAAACTGTTTATATAAAAAATCAATAGAAAACAAATAATGATCATGATAGATGATAACTTGAACTTGGTGAAGTTTGGTGCACATGCACACTTCACTGAGCCACATAAGGTGTGATAGAAGCTAGATTCAAGGAAGAAGTACTTGATCAAACTCTAAACATGCAGAGAGATGAAATATCGTGCACTTATATGGTACAAATTAGACTCAATAATCAAATATCGTGCACTTATATGGTACAAACTAGACTCAATAATAACTTAAAATTTTGATAACAAAATAGAATCTAGATGATACATAACATAGGTTCATGTGCCATAAATTAACTCATATGCTTTTTAGTTCCATACTAACTATTACTTAGTATAACATAAATTGAATTAGTAAGGGCTTAGTCCTAGTAAAATTTCAATGCTCCTATTTTTTTCTCACCAATATAATGTTCCGTACTATTTTTTTCTCTCTTTTCCAGAGAGTTTAATGTCCCCCGCATAGCCAAGAGAGTGTGTAATGTCCCGAGAGGACTTCTGTGATGAATGTGTGGGGGGAAATCCATCTATAAAACATGATAGATTTTTGTGATGGCTTCCATATTATGTTCTACAATTTGTCAGGAAGTAAGTCGGTTTATAATTTGTAAAGCCCCTTCTGTCTCCAAAAAATGTACCACGCGATCCAAAAAAAATGAGGTTCTTTGTGTCTCAAAATGCACCATCTTGCCTCTTGGCCTTTTTTCTAAGGCCCGATTATGAATTGATGCTGGACCTAAATAAAGGGTTAGACCCATTAGTTAGTTTAGTATTATGTTACTTATTCATGTACAAAGAGAGATATCCACCTCATATATAAAGAGGTATAAGGCTGTCATTGTACACACAAGCATACGGACAAACAACTCAATAAAGAGAGAAGACTGGGACTACATCCTCGTGTTCTAATATATTGTTTATTATTTGTGAATTGAGAGCTTCGTTCGTCGACAACACGACCACGATTATACAACAAGTTATCAGTACGATAATAATTCAAGCTAAGGCTTCCTGCTACGTTGCTTTGATATAAGTTTTCAATTCTAACAGTAATGTTCTTTTTAGTAGATTAATTTTTATTATATTGTTCATTGTGTCGATCTCGCTGGCCGTCCGGGCGCACGTCTCTGCGTGCGCCCCAACTGCGCCTCCCCCGATCACAACGACTGTATGCTCCCATGTACGCGACAACGCGTCGTCCCCACCACTGATCGGGCGCCACCTCTGTGGCGCTCCGCCAGTCAACCGGTGCCGACGCTGCCCCATCCTCTCGAGTACCGACACAGTCGCTAGTTCCTCTCATCGGTCAACGATGCTGCCAGCGTCGCTTCTCGCCAGTTGCTGTCGCCGCCTTTCTCCACATCCCGTTGGTCGATGTTACCACCTTTCTCCATCTCCCTGGTCAACTGCGCTGTGTAACGTCGACTCTGGATCCGGCGTCCCCGACCTCGCATCCACCGGGTCCGGCGTCCCCAACCTCGCAACCTCACCTCGACGATTACGACGTCGTGCCCGGTGCCATTGCCATTGCCCCCCCCCCAAGCTAGATCTAGGGTTCTTTTCTCTTTCTTTCTTTCTTTCTTTTTTATGTGAGGTTTGCAATATGATTGTTTGTATGGACTACAGTTTATCTGCTATCATATGTGATTATACTAAGATTTGTCAGTGTTCATGCATTATTTCATACTTTACAATTGTATTTGGTCTCTTCGAGTTCAGATTAGTGGAGTGTAGATATTTTGCAAGATTTTAGTAATCAGTTTTGTAATCAGTTTAATATCAATCAACTTACAAATATGCCTTTAGAACCCTCAAGGGTAATCTAGATATTTCATCATTCATCTACAACAGCAGCAGCCATGCATCCCAACAAAAAGATAGGTTGCCAAACGGCATATCAGAAAAAGCTACAACTGCTTTTCAGCCAAGAAGCCAAAAAACAGCTTATGACAAAGGACATGTTTGGCATGACTGCAGCTTTTCTAAAAAGTGGCTTCCGGTTGGGCTGCAGGGCTGAACGGCTAAGCTGAAGAGGTTTGGTGTTTGGCTCTCTGGCTTTTAGAAAAGATGACTATAACTTCTGGGATGAGAAATATCATAAATACCCCTGAGATAAATCATGACTTTTTTTATGCCGTTTAACTGCAATTAACGACAACTGATAATAGCTACCGCAATTAACGAGAATTACTGCAATTAATGACAACTACCGCAATTAACGACGACTACCACAATTAACGCAATTGACCGAAATTAGCACAATAGACCGCAATTAACAGCAATTAACAATAAACAATTATTACAATAAACAGTTAATACATAAATAATTAATACAATAAACAATTAATACATAAATAATTATTGCAATAAACAATGAATACACAAATAATTATTACAACAAATAATTAATACATAAATAAATCAATTATATCAGAAAAAAAGTCAATGGCTAGGATTGGGGCGGCTCTGCGTCGGGGGAGGAGCTCAACGGCGGCTTGGGGAAGGAGGAGGCCGGTGACGGTGGCGGCAGGGAGAAGGGGCGGCTCGGGGGCGGGGGAGCGGCTATCGCATCGAGGCTGGCGACGATGGCTCGCGGCGCGGAGGAGGGCAACCATCATGTCGGGGCCGGCAATGGCGGCTCGATGGAGGACGGCGGCTCGAAGGAGGAGGATGGGGGAGAGTGGCATCTCGGGGAAGAAGGAGAAATGGAGGGCGGCGTCGATGGAGGACGACGGCGAGCTAGCGGCGAACGCCGCATTAGGGGAGGACGGCGTGGGCGGCGGCTTCTCGGAGGAGGAGAAGGGTAGGGCGACTGCTTAGGGGAGGAGGAGGGCCAAACGACACCACTCACTAGAGGAGGAGAAGGGGAGGGCACTGCACGCGGGGAGGAGGAGATGGGAGGGCGGTGACGCGGGAGAGAGGAGGGAGGAGGCGTGGGAGGAAAGAGGAGGACGTGGGACGGGCGAGCGGCGCTAGGGTTAGTGTTTGGACGGGGGAGGCCATGGGTGGGGTTTTTGTTTCGTGGTAAAAGTGGGTAATTACCCCCCCTCAACTTTAGGGGCAAAGTCAGAACGGGGGCTACGAGAAGCTCCTCACAGGCGGCTTTTGTCTTCCGACTTTCTTACGTTGAAAAAGCTTTCGGCTTTGAGAAAAACAGGAGGAGTCATCTGTTTGGAACAACTTTCAACTTTATCAAGCAAAAAATCGAAGCTGAAACCGTTCCAAAGGTACTCAAAAGCTACAACTCACCTCGTAGATCCACCACCCTCCCTCATAGATTCCACCACTGGCACCGGAAGGAGCGAGGATGGAACCTTTCAACAGGGACACAACACGTGGCCGCCCAAACGGCGGCCTACTTGTGTAAACATGGGCCGAACGGCTCCGTCGCAGCGTCGAAGCGCGGCCCATGCTATGAACTGGAAAGGCTCCTCCACTCGCCGGTTGCAACAAGGTCGCGACGCCCCCGAACCAACTGACCGCGGCGGAACTAGCTGGAGGCGCAATGAGTCGTCAAACTTCACAGGTGATTCCCACGTAAAGAGAGTCCAAGGCAGCGCCGGTGCCGCCGCAGCCAAAAGAATGGCGGCGCTGCGCGTCCCGCTTCGCGCCATCCTCTCGAACCCGCGGCCCCCGACCCCGCGCCTCCTCCTGCCGCTCCACGCCCACCTCCTCGCCTCTGGCCGCCTCGCCGCCTCCCCAGCCACGCTCACCTCCCTCGTCTCCCTCTACGCGCGCGTCCCCGCCCTCCACCCCCTCCTCCCGCTCCTGCTCTCCCCCTCCTCCCCACTCCCCTGCTTCAACGCCGCGCTGTCCCTGCCCCACCCGGTCGCGCTCCCCCTCTTCCGCCGCCTCCGCCTCGTCCACTGCCCCGACGCATTCACCTTCCCTCCCCTCGTCTCGTCCGCGCCCTCCCCACCCCACCTCCACGCCCTCCACGCGCTCTCCCTCCGCTGCGGCCTTGCCCACGACCTCTTCTGCGCGAGCGCCCTGCTCCGCGCGTGCCTCAGGTTCTGCCTCGCCGATTACGCGCACCGCCTGTTCGACGAATTGCCCCACCGGGACGTCGTAGTGTGGAACGCGATGATCAACGGGTTCGCGAAGCTCGGGTGCTTCGACCGCGCCGTGGAGTGCTTCCGGCGGATGAGGAAGGAAGGAGCGGTGGAGATCAGTAGCTTCACTGTCACCGGAATCTTGTCAGTCTGTACAGCGACTGCGGATTTGGCGCACGGGGTTGCGGTTCATGGGTTGATGGTGAAGTCTGGATTTGGCCAGGAGGTGTCAGTGTGTAACGCGTTTGTGGATCTCTACGGGAAGTGCCATAAGGTGAACGAGGCGGCAATGGTGTTTGTGGGGATGTCAGAGACTGACAAGGACCTGTTCAGTTGGAACTCGATGCTGTCGGCGTTGCAGTACTCGGCTGACCATGTGGGGACAATGAGGCTGTTTGCAAAGATGAGGCATGCCGCAGTGTGGCCGGATGCGGTGACTGTTGCGGCTGTTCTCCCTGCATGTGCTCAGACTGCAGCACTCCAGGTTGGGAGGGAGGTGCATGGGTACATTGTGACGAGCGGACTGGCTTGCGATGGTGCGCTGGACGTGTTCGCTTGTAATGCACTGGCAGACATGTATGCCAAGAGCGGGGCGCTGGATTTGGCTTGTCGTGTGTTTGATTGGACATGCCAACGGGATGTGGCATCATGGAATATTATGATTGATGGGTATGCAGCGCATGGGTGTGGGCAGGAGGCACTGGAGTTGTTCAGCCAGATGACAAAGGTGGAAGGTCTGGTGCCGGATGAGTTAACGCTGCTGGGGGCATTGTCAGCTTGCAGCCACTCTGGGCTTGTTGAGGAAGGGAAGGAATTTCTGAAGAGGATGAAAGAGGAGTTTGGATTGGAGCCACAGCTGGAGCACTACGCATGTGTGACCGATATGCTTGGGCGAGCAGGGAGGTTGGATGAGGCAAGAAAGGTAGTAGAAGAGGCTGGGGATGTTGGGGCTGGTGCATGGAGGACATACCTTGCAGCATGCCGGATGCATGGTGATAAAGAGAGAGCGCAAGAGGCAGCTAGGATGCTGATGACAACAGAGGAGTCTGGGAGCGGTGGATGGGTTCTGCTAGCAAACACGTATGGTTGGGAGGGCAACTTTGAGGAGCTGGAGGAGGTCAGAGGGGAGATGAGACGACGAGGAGTGCAGAAGGCTGCACCGGGCTGCAGCTGGGTCGAGGTGGGGGGAGAGAACGGTGGGAATGGAACAGTGATGCATGCTTTTGTCAGTGGGGATAGGGGACACCCTGAGGCTGGCATGATCTATGAAATGTTGCATGCGTTGATAAGTTGGATGAGAGACTGCAGCCATTTGAATAACATGGCTCCATTATATCCAATAGAATGCTCATAACTATTCATATGTCGTTTCAACAATTGTTACAAGCTTGCATTGACATACAATTTCTCAGGAATTAGAACAGTGCATCATTGGATACAGTTAGGGTTGCACCATCAAGACCAGCACTGAAACTTGGACCTGACAAGAGGTTTTCACCAACTATCATAGTTCCAGCAGCCAGTGCTCCAGCTCCAAGCCCCATTCCAAAGTTAGGTGCGCTGTTCTGACCTGCTAACCTTCTTTGTGGCAGATTTATGTAGCTCTGTGGCACTTGCCCCCTACCTGGATACTGTGGTGATGGAACGAAACTGGGATTTGAAGTTGGAGGTGGCAGAGCCATTGGGGGTTGGTAGCTGTTGATACTTCCTGATGGTGATGGATCTGGGCGAGTGACACGGGTCACCAGCATAGAGTTGTTGTGGTGATCAACATCTTGGCTATAGCCCCTGAAATGGCTGGAAGGCAGTGGTGGATAATTATAAACTGGACCATCTTCTACAGCTAATGTGATGCCGACCTGATCAGGGTACTTCAGTCCTTCATGTGATCCTGCAAATTGACAAAAGAAACCATAAGTTGAATTCTACAATTCTATTGCATGCTGAATCAATAAGGTAAATAGTTTGACTTTTGAAGCTCCGTATTTCACTTGCTCTATTTATTAAATATGCCCTTTTGATAATAAGAATCAGATCAGAAATCCTATAACATGTTACCACTACTGTCATTCCTACATACCTATGATTATTAGTAGTTCTGCTGTTCTGACAAAAGTGAATTTCCTATTGTCATGTCTTTGACAAACATTTTAGTGTTTGTGTGCAGAAGTTTCGCAAAATCATCTATTTTGCCTACAAGTGTTATTCTGATCAGCACCGCAGGCCAAATCAGATTCTTTTATTGTTGAAAAACTGAAATTTCTGTGTACCTGAAATCTGACCATAATTGTCTTCTTCCTTGCAGATTCGGATGGATATATCAACAAATCCATGAGCTTTGTCAGACTTCTTCCTCCTAAGCTGGAAACTTGCGGTCTCCTCAATAAATCCAGAATGCTCCTCAGCATGTGCGTATTTGTCAAGGTACTCCTTCATCTGGACAACTGCGGCTCCCTGGAGATGCTCCCTGAGGAAGATGGGTTCTCTCCTGTAGACTTCAACTGTCAGTTCCATCTGCTGCCGGCCCACATCAAGCTCATCAACTGAGAGAGAGAACTTGGTGCCCCAATTTGCATCAGAGTTTCCTGACGCATCAACCTTGGTGCAATACTTGCTGTTGGGATCAACCCATGCGACAGAAAACCACTGTGGCTTAAGCAGCGACGATTTGCGGCCTAGGCCGCGTGCGGAGATTATGCAGAATTCAACTGATATTTTTGTCATTTGTCTGAAGAGGAAAGGTGAGGAGGTAGCAGGATGGAAGGGTGGTGATGCATACCAGAGAATGATATGAGACTCGTCATTTCATAGGCGTCCTTTACCTTGCTGCAAAGTTATTCGGAGATGATAATAATGGGACTGGTTTCATGTTTACTTTGTTGCTTCCCTCTGGTCATGGAATCAATTCTAAAGTTGTGGCACTAGGAGAGGGAAAAGCATAGTTGAAATACGGTGGCCATAGCAGCATTTTTCTATTCTCCTGTCCCATGGAAAACGCTTTAACAATTCTGGAAAGGTGTTGTTTGGGCTAGTAAGGTTGCTAAAATGGGTTAGTGATGGTCTGTAGGCAATGGGGCCAAGCTGAAATTTTGGGGAGGATTTATGGTTTGGTCCTCCTAGTCTTTCTATTCAGTACTGGGACCTTTACATGATGAAAAAACTGCTACTGGTTTTAATCTCTGGGATGGGGTTAATCTAACACGCACCTTGATGTGTAAGTGAGAGGCTTGTGCTTCAGTGGCTAGAGGTGCTTCAGATTGCCCAATCCCTTCAGCTTAAGGAGGACTGTTAGGTGTGGCAGTCTCTTCTAATGGAGTTTACTCATCTGTCTTTGTACTCATCTGTCTTTGTAAGTGTTATCGTCGATATCTCCACATGTAGCTGTTATTAACCACGCGTGGGTAACAGCTTTCTAGGACCTCCTCTGCGGGGAAGAGGTTCTAGAGAGGTCCTGGAGGAAACCATAGAGGAGGTCCAACTGGGCCTCCGGAAAGGGTTTCAGGAACGGTCAAAGAAAAGACTTTTAGATCCACCTTCTGATTGCTTAATTGATCTTGGGCCCATAAAACTAACTTAGGTCTAGTAAAATCCTGGTTTATCTATAAATAAGTAAATAAAGATATACCCGGATAATTGACTAGTCAACAATCCTCGTTAGTGGACTAGTTATATACGGTATAATTACTTAGACATGCTTTTTGGTCTTGATCAACCTTTGGGGGAAAACTATTATTACCTTCTATGCAAATCCTTTTGAGAACTGTATGATATTAGGTAATATCAGTATTTGAAAAATAAAAAAAAGGATGAAAATCTATTTTCTTGTTGGGCGGGTGGTAAGTTCAGGCGGGTGCTGTTAGAGCACGAGAACTTGTATTGTGTAAAGTTCTGCCTAAGTCATATTAAGGACCGACGCTTGTGATTATTCAAACTGAGCAATACCGTACAACCACATATCCTAAATAGGAAGGATCTGCCTAATTAATTAGCAATATTTAGATTTGGTTCTGTTCTGTTTAGTAATCTTATTTCGTTATTCGACTTGTTATCAACAATGTTTCCACTGTGTGCACTAGCTTCTGATCATAGGACTAGTGCAGAAATACTCAGAGGGTTCGGATTCAGGAATCCGGTCCTGACATGAAGGGATTCTCAGATGAAGAAATCTTACGATTGTTGCAAAAGATATGTGGACCATTTGGCTAGAAAGATGAAATTTTAATGCACAAATTCACTGTTTTATGTGGCCATATACATTGTTCTTAGCATTTGATTTTGCACGAACATTTAGTCTAGAAATTTTAAACCTGATTTGAGATAGCAAGAATTGAATAGTGCTAATTCACATAATCCTAGGTAGTAGATCTTTTTTTGAACCTGCGATGTTCTTAGTTTGAATGAAGAGATGGATGAATAGGCAGGCGCATCCCATCCTATTGCAATGATAGGTAATGCTCGTCGTCACTTAGGGATCGAAGACCATTTAGTGCCTCTTTTTATCTATAACACGCCTTTTGGACCTTTATTTTTGTGTTGTGGCCTTGTTATGCCAAGAATTAAATGCAAAAAGAGAATGAGATTTGAAGTCGGTTTTACAACGCAATTGTGAATTAAAATAGACTTTATAATGCAATTACAAATTACATGGTGCAGAGTTTGGTTACATGCATAAAGAACGACATCATGCACGAGTCAACAAATCGAAATACACCTACGATACATATACATTTTTTTGGAATGGAAATAAAGTCAATTGCAACAAATATCATTAGTTTTGGCGGCCCATCGCTCCCTTCCCGCTGTCTCCTTGCTGCCCACGGCGGCTGCAGCTGCGGCTAGTCTCAAAGTCAGTCTTGTCCTACGAGACGGACTGGACACTTGAATGATGTTAGAATAATACAACATTGGGCTAAATTAATAATTACGATGCATATTGAACATAACGTACCTCTTCGATTCGGAGTGCGCCTAGGAGACAAGGAGCGCTAGTGCGGCCGACGATCTCACTTGTAGGAGCTTTCCCTTTGTTCGCCGCCCGCTTGGCCCCGTCGTACTCATCTACTTTCTTGGGCTCACCCGATTCTTTTTCAATTGGGTCGGGTATGCAAGGTGTCCAGCGCTTGAAGGTCTCGGCTCGCATCGCATAGTTCAACATGTATTTTTGCTGATGAACGTCATAGCGTACATGTCCTGTCTGTCGATCCATTGGAAGAAGTTGCATTGCATCTCCGGCTGCTATTATGCGTGCGTGTACTCAGGGATTTATAGAATGGAACGTAAGATGTGAAAAATCTTTGTGTGTGCAAGATACGCTTACGAGGTGATGGCCACACGTGTAGTATGCTCGAGCGGCCGTCGCCGGGTGTGTGGACTGGATAATCTTAGCCGGTAATTCGCACACCCACATTGTAGGCGTTGGAACTCCAGTGGTATCGACACATCTTTTGTAGAATTATCCGGGTAGAGTTTAGCCCTTTTGGACTGTTCCATGTTGGAACACCTCCTCATCAAGCTCGTTGGTCATTTGGTCATTACAGCGCCATTGAAATCAATCACAGAGTCACTAACAGGGTGCAACGAAGAAATATGCACGTATGATAAATCCACCAATGGGGGGCATCACTATTAAGACCGACGCCAATGACCTCTTGGGATGGTTGCTCGTCCATTGGGGGGCCTAGCGAATGTTCCACAGTGGATTCAAGTTCCTCCATGGTGTTGTTCATCACATCCGCATTCTTTCGCATATCATCGCCAATGATTATCCTCTCCACCACAACCTCCAACGACCGTACTTGACATGCGAACATCACCTCCTTGTACGTGTCCTAGTCATCGTCACACGAGATTGACATCAACAAAGCATGCACCTTTGAACCCAGCCCAACATCATACCACCCATCCATTCCGACAACGATCCTAGCCTCATCCCATCCAAAGGTCGACTTAATCCTCGTCATAAGAGTTCGAAAGTCTGGTGATTCTCGAAACACGACCACAATCGCTCCCATGCCAACAAAGTCAGCAACACTCCCCGTTTGGCTAACCGGCCCACTAGTACAAACACATACAATTTTATCCATCTACATTCAACCATACGAACAAAACATTGGGTCAAAAGTAGTAACATGTCATAGGTACCAACTACATCTATCTAACAATGTGAACAAAACATCCAAAGGTCAGTACTACATGCCATAGGTACCAACTACGCTCAAAAGTAGTACTGACCATTCCATATATGACTAAATAGGCATTTCTAGAAGAAATATTTCAGAGACGAATTTAGGGTCAAGTTCTATAAGTCCAAAAGGCACACAGACATGCTAAATGAAGAAATAGGTGTCTCAGGTGATTGAACCAATGGTGCTACACATCGATACAAGAAAAAAATAATGTTGGGTGCCACCCAAATTCCCCGTTTCCTAATAGTAACTATCATCCAAGTTGTGAAAAGGGAAATTCCCTGACGTTATAGTATCTTAACCCGGCTTAGATCAGGAGTATTAGTTTATTTTCCTAGGAAATCTATTGATCATGGCTAGAAACTTTTTTGCTAGACATGTAGGATTTGCCAATCTCTCAGAACGTCCACACCTTCCAAAGACCAAACAAGAATATTCTTTTTTGGGTGAAGTTTATTTCTCTAGGGTTAAGGCTTAGGATTGTTCTACAACTAACACATCTACAATACAATGAAAGTGGAACATCTAGAAGAATAACAGATAATAGAAGATGGAATATATGCTACCTCCACATGTTCAACACCATCTTCCTCATTCCAGTATAGCAAAAAATGGAAATAATTTGCATTTGACTTAGGAGTGGTAACTTTATAAAATTGAATTACTCACGTGCTTTTCAAGATCCCCTATTTCGGTGCGTTGGGTCCATCTCCCACGGTGAAGGTCGACAAAGCACGGTGTCACTACCGTGGACCTCGAACGTGTCGGATACAAAGACGAACCATTTACTGGCTAACCAAGTTGTTCAAGTCTTCTATGTAACCGACCCGGCAAATAAGAAGCGCCACGTAGTTCTTCATGGAAAAAGGAGGATTGTCGGAGTTGAGAATGTAGTGGACGAGGAAGAATACAATCAATTTGACGAGTTGCCACCTTTCGAGAGGCGGCATCGTGCTCGAGGAAGAACCAGTGAGGAAGCTAGCTATATGCGTCGATCATCATGAAGGGTCAGTATTTTAATTAAGAATTTAATTACTCCATTGTAATTAATTTATTTATTCCATTGTCATGTGTTAATGTGTTATGGACTTGTGATCTTTAATATTGATGTCAATGTGGATATTCATGGTAATGTTGAGTTGAATTAGATATGAACTTTTGAACTCAAACTTGTCATCATTGATCAACATCTATGCCACAAAGATATATGAGATCTACAATCGCACATGTAGGAGGCATGCCAAATTGGACTGAGTTACAGATAGGTCTATCTTCCTTAGGATCTGACCTTCTCTACGACTTCACTTCATTGGGTAGGTTCTCTCTTGGAGTCATTTTGAACATACTATTGCACGATATGCCAATAACTTTTCCGTTGAGATATTCGTGTAGCTTTTTGGAATTCTTGTTGTCTGTTCCTTTTTCCTTTTTTTTGCCTAGCATGCTTTAAATCTTGCTAAACTTTTGGGCTTTACATTATAATTAACTAATGCTAAAAACACCATCTTGGAAGTTCATCCAAAAACTGCGCTTACGAAATATTTGCATTGCTTTATGTATAATATGCTCACTAAAGCATTAGTGAAGTGCCCAAGGTTTATTCATGTGACCCCTTAACTAAAAATATTGCACAGTTCATAACAAGAATAGCTTGCATGATGTGCAGCATCAACAAATAAATTAACACTATCTATGAAGACTGAAATGCATACTTATTATGTTTGCAGGTACATCCTGAAAGTGACGATTGGTAGAAATTATGTTGGCAATATTGTGGAATGTCGGGATTTCTGTGTAAGTCTAAACCTTCTGTGATGTTTATGCATCACAGACGGTTCTAGAGGGAACCGTCTGTGATGTGGAAACATCACGCACGGTTCCTCTAGAACCGCGTGATCGTAAATATCACAGAATTTCCAAGAACCGCCTGATGCGTAAACATCACGACGGCGGTTGAGAAACCGTCTGTGATGTGTCGCATCACGAGCGGTTCTGGGAAACCGTCGTGATGTATGCGCATCACGCACGGTTCCTCTAGAACCGCCTGTGATGCGTGTTGACTATATCGATCGAGGCGATAGGGTTTTGATCTAACCCTATCGCCTCGATCTCTCGCGCCTCCACGACCCCGGCGCCTCCTCCCGACCCGGCGCCTCCCGAGCCCGCCGCCTGCGTCTCGAACGCCTCCCGACCCGCGCCCCTCCTCCCAGACCCGCGCCTCCCGAGCCCGACCGCCTGCCTCTCGAGCGCCTCCCCGACCCCGCCTCCCGGCCGGCGCCTCCTCCCCGACCCGCGCCCCCGAGGCCGCCACCTCCGCCACCGCCACCGCCGGGTAAGCTCGATTCCACCCTGCTCGGGTAATGTTGAATTGCATTAGAGACTTGTCTGGTGATCCCGCTGACATTTGGTCCTAGGAAGGGCCGATTTCCAGTAAAAAGAAAAGAAAAGGTATGAATTACTCGCACAAAGGAAATCAGGCAAGCTGGAAAAAGTTTCCATATACATGTCTATGTGATTTGGTTACTACTGGGACCATTGTGCGAGCAAGCGATTAAGAACCATTTAGTTGTGTTGCATCTATAATGTACGCTCAATAGGAGTCATTAACCTAAATTGTATGACAATGATTATTATTGCCTGAAAGTAATATGATGCACACGGGGACTATGATTTATTATTACCTGAAGTAAGATGCACACGAGTTCAATGATTCCATAGTGTGCAACTTCAAGAAAACATTAGTTCACATTGTCTGCGAAAACCTCTACCAACAATTCTAAGAATTATTCACAGTTGTCAGAATAGTACCATGTTCATATGAACTAATACGTAAAGTGTAAGTCAAATGAATTATTGAAGTCGATCGGACTTTTGCAATTACAAAGCATGCAATTCATGTGAATATGTAAAGGCAAAAACCGTTTTGGACAGACTTACTTTTGACCCATGAAGCTGATGAGACAATGATATCACCCCTAGATATCATGGTCTCTATAGTGCAATGAAAGAGGCCGGGGTAAAGTGAATAATGCAAATGGAAGAAAGATTGCTTAGTATATATGTAACACTATACACATGTTGTGAGTTGGCAAATTGTATCGATGTGTCACTAACACATGCATGCGTGTAGGAAGCCTTGTCATCGGTGTGCCACTAGGCATTAATTTCATTTGTCAACAACAATACATCTCTCATGAATAATGATCATGAGTTCCAAATAAGCATGCACATATACATCGATCGACCCACACAAACTAGTGTACATACATATATGTAATCCACGGTACATGAGATTTATTCGACAAACATGTGGCGCATGTATATGAGGAAGCAATTGATCGATCGATCGATCTTGAAGTAGCTCGCAGATGTATTAAATCGATCGTCAAACAATGTTGGATTTATGTTGATATGGACCAACAATGTCTGTGCTGTTCCCATCATATAAATTGTAGTGCTAACCAATGGACATGACATCACAAAGCAACAGTGCTAGGAGTAACTGCTTAGTTACTCCTAATTAATTTGCTTGATTAGGGAAACAATAATGGCCGGGGCAGGAGGATGACATGCTCACCACCACAAGGCACATACACAAATTGCATATTTATTTTCCATACTTAGTGCAAGGGGTTCAAGATATCCTTAGTGCATAGTTTGCTAAGAAATTATATGTATTTTGTGTGCAAAACCATCTCGCATTGATTTTTGTGCAATTTCCCATATATTATATACTATGTAATAATTGCGTACGTAACTTATATAGATAGGAAGTAAGCGAGATGGCGGAGGCACCGTCTTCGCGCCACCACCGACGGACATGGCGAGGCGCCGTCTTCGCCGCCGTCACCGACGCGCAGATACATAGAGAGATGGTAGAGGAATATCGAATTGCTCTTGGCCGATCGACCATCACGGAGGTCGGTGACATTGGGGTCCCTATGAGTCCCGAGATCGGCGAGATTCCGGACCATCTGCGGGATACTGCAAGGAAAAGGTCCTATCACCATACCAAAGTGGAAGTCTCGACAAAAGATCGAGACGCGTCTTTGGGAAGACCTTTCAAGCGAGTTCACTATCCGAAGCAGACATGAAAGCGCGTCGAGCGGCATGCCTTGCTCTCCATGTACCATGTGTCACGCGTGGAGGACCTTCAAGAGCGTTCTTGTCACGCAGTACGTGAACAAGAGTGAGACGCCCTTCACGAAGTTTCCATTCTTGACGCGGGAAACATGGAACGCCTTTGTGGCTATGAAGACGACGGATGAATTTAAGGAGCAAAGTGCGGCGCACAAAGCAATCCAGGCACGAAACACTCACCCCACGGACTCGGCACGGCTGAGTACAGCGGCTAAATCCGCGCAATGGGAGGCGGAGGAGGAGAATCTATTTCGATATCACACACCGCGTTCCGTGCACGGTTAAAAGCGAGGGCAAAGTCTCGTCGATGGCAACGTCACTTTCCCAAACCGGCGGACTGTGAAGTGTCCCAACGTGTGGTAAATATGTCGAACTACCTACTTGTTTATAAGTCCATAACTTTATAGTGACTATAATAACATGATGACCTCTTGCAGCGTGAATTGATTGCCCAAACTTCCGAAGGCTCCTTCCAAGAACACAGGGAGAAGGATATACTATCTACGGCCCTAGGAAACAAGGAGCACCCGGGTCGCACGCGAGGCAAGGGGGTTAACGTACCTTGGGTACATGGATTCATGACGACTACTTCATGTATAGAAGTAGGAAGAGATCCAAGGCCGAGTACGACAATCGCTTGAACCGCTTAAGCGCGAATTTCAGGGCGAGATAGCAAGTTTGCGGGATCAATTGAATCAAGTACTCGCAACCCGATGCAAGTCGCCCTGTTATTATGGGAACAAGTCCTCGACATCGAGTAGTGTCGCGTCCACGCATAATTTTGAACATGACGACGACCAATTACCGATAGACCGCATCAAGGTAATGTACATCTATGGAATGCACCAAAGATAGACCTATAGGGCGCCTTAGCTAATTGCGTATCGTTTTGTAGGAGCCGACGGCTGCAAGCTCAAGCGAGGTTAGTTGGGTCCATTCCTATTGATCTCGCGGGGATGGTGCATCCATACCGAGGAAGGAGCGATGCGAAGACGGTGTCCATGTGGCGCATGGTTACGCAAGGGTGGAGGTGGACATGGTACATCAACATTTCATGGCCGTCCACCGACATTCGCTCAACGAAGAGATCACAACACTAGGGGATGCCGTACGCGTTTTATCCGGTGGCCCAAGACGGACATCGCCCCGACCCAAAGAGGCCGCAATCTCGACAGACCATTCCTCTCCGGCCGAACCCTCCATGACTCCACCTCATATTTCGCCTCGAAGGCCACCTCGCCGGTTCCGTGGAGAAGACGCCGAAGGAACAACAAAAGCGTGCTACCGATCGGTTCCCGAGTCGCCTCGCAGAAGACGCCGCCAATCGTTAAGGCCAAATCGAAATCGACGAACATTAAGCCGCCTCCCAAGTCCCAGAAGCACGGGAAGTACTCCATCGGAAAACCGTTGTGCTCTAACGCACAATTAGCCCACACTGGATTTGCTTGTCAGGCTTTGCATGCCTGGTACTTGCGGAATACCGCAAAGAAGGGGTGCGATACTGGAATCACCGTCGCATACAAGGATGAGCATTTCTTCAACGGTAGGGCAACCGTGGTGGGGTTCAACGACTTATTCAACCTATTCAATCTCGAAGCCCTCGACGCCTCGCTTCTACGATGTTGGACACTGTAAGTGTGTACAATCAAGTTCTACATTCATGTAATACCGATAAATATCGCAACTCATTGCTTATGTATAGATACATGATGAAAAATGCCCGGGAAGGGCGAGAACCGGTGGGTTTCCTCGACCCACACGTGGTATCTATGCAAACCATCCAGCGACGCGACCTTCGCCGAGAACTATATAACGACGCCATTGCTTCTTCGTAATCGCAAGGACTACATCTTGGTGCCCTACAACGAGGGTAAGTGCTTCACTATTTGCTATTCAAATTTCATTTGTACTTAGGTTTAATAGTTATAGCGACATACATGAGTAGGTACCACTGGATCCTTTTAGTCATTATACCCAAGAGGAACACTGTGATATATCTTGATTCCCTAGTCAGAAACGATCACGACTTCAGCATTCTGCAAGGAATACTCGACAAGTATGATCATTTCCTCCATACATAACTCTATTGTAGTCTTCCTTCGTTTGAAATACCCGAGGATAACTTTTTCAATTATGTAGTTCGCTCATCTCCTATGTTAGCCAACAAGGAAGATACAGTGGATCCAGCGCCCAACTAACACACAGGACGAAATTTCCGGTACGCGCTACAACACAATAATCCTATATATATCATACTTCATAAAAATTTGTCTTCAACTGACTATACGTACATATGTAATTCTATTTTTGCAAAGGTTGCCAAAGACAAAAAATGATGAGCTATGTGCATTCTACGCTTGCCATCATATGCAAAGAAATCATTAGTGCTAAGATGAAAAATCCGGAGGTTTGTCAATCTCGAAATAATTTTTTGTAATTGTAAATTCAAATATATATCCTTACCATTTTTCTTGACCTAGCGGCGAGGTTTGATAATAGATTTATATGGACTCGTTGCGCAAGAGCTCGTGGAAGTTCGAGGCGCTATGCACCTTTATCATGACAGAAATAGTTAACAAAGGAGAGTTTCACTCCATCGCCGACCCAGAGATTCACGCAAACAATTGATTTAATTGTAATCCAATTGTACAACTATAGCAAAAATACTTCAACAAATTCGATCTTTATTAATTTATTTTGAGTAATGGTAAATTTGAGTTGTCAACAATTGATTCTCTGCGATGTATCTATTTTTTGTACATGCTTGTTTTCAGAGGGCATGGCTAGCAATTCCTGAGGCTGGCCAAAAACAAACAAACAATGTAGCTAGGTCGCTCGGTACCACGAGCGGTTTTATGTTGAAACCGTGCATGAAAGGCTATTACCACAGACGGTTTCAACATAAAACCGTCTGTGGTAATAGCCTTCACTGACGTTTTTAAAGAAAACCGCCTCGTGATACTAGACATATCACGACGGTTTTCTTTAAAACCGTCGTGATAATTCACTTATCACAGACGGTTTTTTAAAATAAACCGTCTGTGATAGTGATTATCACAGACGGTTTTTAACGTAAACCGTCTGTGATAATCACTTATCACAGACGGTTTACGTTAAAAACCGTCGTGATATCACTGACGGTTTTAACCGTGCGTGGTAACTCGCTGTTATCACAGACGATAGATATGACGGTTCTGCATGATGACGATTTCGAACCGTGCTGTGATGTTCGTAGTAGTGATGCAGTAACTATTGCGTAAAATTTTAAGGCTTTCTACTCTAGTGTTCTTGTCTTAAAACATAAAAATAAAATAAGTGTACTCCTGTTTCGAAAATTTAAAGTATGTTCCCTTTTATTTAAACTTTGGTCCTTTGATAAAAGCATTAAACATGTCTAGACCGCTAATATTCTTTTCCTTTCTTGTGCATACATGCATTTAGGGGATCTATATCAACATTTTTTCGAGAACACGGTTCTATGATAAGCAAAACAATATGCATCTAAATTCCAGGTTGTTACAACAGGAAAAATTACAAGACATGATAGAATGTCTGCTTGGAGGGAACTACGACAAGCTGCAGATCAAAAGAAAACACGCCCATTTTTCAGGGCAGTAGATAAACATGGTCGGATGTATGCTTGTAGATATTGACTCTTTCTGATAAATAAGTGAATTGGCAGGATCTATAGGTGATGGTTTGTTTCACTAAAAGCAACTTGATAAGTAGGACATGTGACTGCCATGGACTGAAATATCTGAGATCTAGGCAACAAAAAAAGGAATTATTTCACAGTGGAAGGGGAAGGAGATCGGTTCTTACCTCCACGAGTCCTTCGATGCAAGCCGACCTAGGGGGCCACGGGGAGGAGGCCGACGTAGGGAGCCGCGGTACCGGTGAGGGCGCCGTTGGGACTGGTAAGGGGGCGCGTGCAGGAGGCTGGCGCGGGGAGGAGGACGTGGAGGAGACTGGCACAGGGAGGAGGCCGGCGTAGGGTGCCAGCAGGAGGCGAGGAAGAGGCCTGCGGGAGGCGCTGCGACGAGGACTAGTTTGGGGAGGGTGGGGGCAGGGAGGAGAGAGGACGCTTGGAAGGAAGAGAAGGATTTAGGGGGAAATGAAGAACTAGGTGGGCCGGTGGCACTTAAGTCACCACTGTTACATCAAATTTTGTAGCGTGACAATCCTGGCTTGTCAAGCCGGGAGTACGAGCTTGATAACGGCCACGTATGCCCTCCACACCGGCTCCACTGTTTTTTTTTTTTTTTGGTGTGTTTTTTTTTTTTTTGAGACCGAAATTAATACCTGGTGAACGTCCACCAGGAAACAAAGGAAATTAATCACACGAACAGCGCGGGGTGAGTGTCGCAGCGGATGTCCATTTTGTGAATGTTCGTCGCGGATATGCATGCGCTGATCTGTGATCAGCGATTCGAAAGATAAGGAAAAAAAAGGTTGCGAGATGTATGATAGAAGTTTTCTCATCGTATGATGAAAGCTTTTTCATTGTCGTTTCTTTCCATCGTCGGATCTAATATTAAAAGTTTGATCTTAATCATCCAATCAAACGCAGCAAAAATCAGTGAGACATAACAATTATTTAATAAATTTAGCCACGAACGAGCACGGGACACGATGTCCTATGGCCTCCGTCGGGAGCCTCTATGCTGGCTTCAGCTGTCAAAGTGAGGTAGAGAGAGCAAGGTAGAGACCCAATCAGTCGTAGCTAGTTGGAGAACTCGACGGTGGAAGCTCGGCGGGAGTTCGCCGTAGCACCAAGAGAGAGACGTGGGAGTGGTTGGTAATAGGAATGAGATAAGCAGCTGTCATGTAGATAAGGTTAGGAGTGGCCTTGTTGTAGTAGGAAAATGTTGGTTCTGTCAGATCTGTCGGGTCCCAGATCCATAAGCACATGGGAAGATCAGATTGGCGTTTCAACACCAAAGAATTATTGGAGATCTGCACAACTTGTGATATTTGTTTTGCTGTCAGCTTGGCGACATGGAAGCCTTGAAACCGCTGGCATCAGCTTGCAAAATCTTTGCCTGTGATAATTAGATCCATGTATGGGTGGTCAGTGGGCACATATCATGATGCGTGATGGGCTGCGCGCGTTAATGAGATGACATGATGGGGATGGGCACACATCAGCATATGCTTGGGTACAGGCATCATGCATGAGATTTTGTTTTTTTTTATACAATCATGTATACTAGCAACTCAACCACTCAGGACTGGGACATCACAAAGATACAAATATACAGCACACAAAATACACTTGAACCAAGTAGATCATTGAATGAAGATCGTGGGGTGACGCATTATTTGAAAAAACGAAGGAAGAAAATAGGGTTGCTGATAGGATGCGCATCGGAACCGGATCTAAAAGGTTCAGAGTTTCGTGACGATATGTACAGGGCACTAGTTGCGCCCTCGTCTTCCCATCGCTCACTGCTTATAGCAGCGCGACGAGACCAAAATTAACATAGCAGTGGCGTTTATCCAGGTGGGCACGAGGAACCATATCTGTACCGATACAACTCGTACCTCAAGCTGTCACCATGATGTAGTGGCTATTGTACAAGTCATGGCACTATCTTCTTCAATATTTTTTTGACGATATCTAGTTTATGCAGATATTCGTGTGCAGTACAGTATCTGCAAATCAAATCAGAGTAATTTGAGTATCACGAAATTCAGATGATCTGCACCGCTGCAACTGTGAGCACCCAAAAAAAAAGAACTGCCATACAAGGGAGAGACGTACTTAGAAGAGCAAGCTTAAATAGAAAATAATCCATCCTGCCATGGAGAACACAGCAAAAATGTGCACCCAGAACAAGATCGCAGCTGATTCTTTTCCACAACCTCTCAGGTTTGCAACAGCACCTGCAAACAAAATGATCGTATAATCAGATTCCATAATGTGGTTTTCTAACATGCAGCACATGGCGCCCCACACCCACTGGCTTACAGATCTCAACTAACACAAGAATATTATTAGAGATATCTTTAAACATGAGCGCACGATGATAAGCGATAAGTAGAGACCCTTATTCGTTTCTCATACCTGACAGCACTGATGTGGGCATAGAATGCTGCAGTAGCAGGATGAACTTGAACATTTTGTCACCTTTGGGAATGAAACCGAGTTTATCAACTAACAAGATGATGCCAACCCCAGCAAGAGGAACTAAGACCAACCGTGAAAAAATAATTGCAACGGTGGTTCGCATGCCAAGCCTCTTACTTCCTTCACCGGGACCTGATGTAATAAACATGGGTTAGGATGAGATCTGTAGAAATGCAACTCAACACCATAAAATAGCAATGGCAGGGGTGATACCATATCACCATACAATGTTCCAACAGTTTCAAAGGAACTAGATGCTTACCATCAACAAGATTTCCTCCCACAGCAAGCAAAATGCATGGGATCATAGCTCCCCTGAAAATGTGTGACATAATTAGACACTAGAAATCGTCATGCCTAGTCTTACTTTTGTAATTTTATTGGCAAGAGGTCTGTATTTTGCAAAATGAAACTGAGAGGAAGACATGCAAAAATACCCAAGAATGAGACAGCTGTCTGTGAAAAAGAATAGAGGTGCATCATCCGTGAGGACCAAATCCTTCAAGAATGGCACAACACCAATGGCAATCGCAAAAAACTGTTACATAGTGTAAAAAACTTGTCAATGCACAGAATTTAGAAAATTTTGTATTTATTGCAAGTATAATACTACATCATTAATACATACGGAGGTAACTATTGGTGGCTGAAGAAGCTGCTTGTCCTTTAGGAATTTAACCACACATCTAACATGGCTCATTATCTGCATCAATTGAACACGATTATTTTTGCCCATTGGAAAGTAGTGCATCAAATTAATACAGAAAGAAGTTAAGTACACCAAATTTGTGCTAACATTTCTTACCTTTGATCCTACAGAAGTAGCACCTTTTTTATCCCCCTCAGCAGATAACAATGGCTCATCCTCAGGTGCAGTACTAGCACGAGTGCTTGTTGGATATTTGCCTAGTTCAGGCACTGCATTCTCTCCAGATGCCTTAACTGGAAGTTTCTCCTCTTCACCATCAAAGGTCTCTCCTGGTGGTGGAGCAAGCATCTTGAACACATATGTGTAAACAATAATCGCACCAACCTGCCTCATGTAAAGGATTCATTGAGCAAATGATCACAAGAAATATATACTCATATTCCTAATCTAAATACCAAACTGTTACCTTTGTATCACACACTAGTTATTCTGACTTCTAAGTAAAACATAAACATGTGCAACTTCGGAATTGACAAGATACATACCCATTGACCAAATGAGATATATGCATTTCCATCTTGGTTGCATTTATCAGAGTCACCAAAAGGATTGGATGGATCCCGACATAAAGCTGCAATGAGAACCAGAGGTATATTTCCAATATTCCCTATGTCAAAAAATAAGGGGTCAGATCAATATCAGATAGAAGGATGATAAATGAAAAGGCAGTTTTTTTTTTCAAGAAAGAAAAGCAAGTACCTATTCCAATGTGGATAACAGTGAATTTGAAGTAAGGATAAGGAGGTCGGATGATAGACGCCACCACAAAGCCAATCAAAGAGCCAGACACGGCACCTACAACAATATTTACTGGAATATACCACCTACAAACATAAAAGTATTACCCCTATGAGAAAATGTTAAAACAGGAAAAAGCAGAACACAAACACAGCACAGTTATTGACAGCAAAAAGGCATCATGTCATCATAGACAAACAGTTAAAAACAGGATTGAATGGTCAATAGCTCACACAGAAATTTGAGAAGTATACAGCACAATTTAAAAAAAACCATAACACCACATTAAGTTACTAAATAATTGGACAACTGAAGTAAGATGTACATTCAAAGGCTATCCTTACCATTGCAGCATCTTCTCGATTGTGATTGCTCTACCCAGTTCAGAAAATATAAGGCAAGGAAGTAGAAGCGAGAACACAAGCTGCACCAAACATCAAAATGTAAGCGTAATCCGATACAGCAAGAATGCACGAGAGGACAATCAAGTACCCTGCATCTTCCTACTCTGGACAACGTCCAACTACCATTCTTCAGCTAAGCTTTTGTTACTATAGAATAAACAAAGCTCACCCCGTTGAGAAGCTTGCGGCCGTTGGGCTGAAGGATGTTGATGTACTTGGAGGCCATGAGGAACCCCATGAAGCAGACGGTAAACACCTTGGCGATGGGCAGCACAGCGTACTTGAGCATGTCCAACACCGACGTCCCCGTGGCGCCTCCCTGCGCCGCCGTGGCCAGCACCTCCAGCAGCGACCTCTCCATCATGGCTTGGCCCAGACTTTGCCTGACTTCAGTCTTCCCTTTCTTGCGTTGCAGCCCTCACAACCAGCACCCACACAGTTCTGCCATTAAGAATGATTTAGAAGGCCAGATATAGGAGCAACAGCAGGAAAAATCAAGGACTGCTTTTCACGATGGTGGTTCAAACATAGCCCAACTGGAGCAGAAAATTAACCAAACAAGCCACGAAGCTTCGGTACTAACAAACTTCTAATCTGCGCAAAATTACACGGCAATTGATGCGTGAGGAGAAGACAATCAAATCGAATTGGGAAAACCTAACTAGATTCCAAACAGCTCGATAGCTGAAAACGACGACACTAACTTGTGAGCGCGTCGGTGTTTGCTAGTACCGAATTTGCACGGTTAGGGAGGGCCCGATTCCCCAAAGCTACGTAAGCATCCGGCGACTCTGCTTGATTCGTCACGCCACGTCCAAGACTCGACTGTTCCACTACCAAATCCGCACAAAATACCACTCCGCGGAAGCTTCAGACGCAACCGAGCTCCAGATCCCAGTATTGAAAAACAAAACCCACAAATCACCATGACATCGGAATTGAAAAGAAGAAGAAAAAATCGCAAATCACCCAATGCGAGCGCGAGCGAGAACGATCGCGGCCACGACGACTTCCATTCCCCGGGCGCCACGCCTACCCAACCCCAACAAACAACTGCAGACGAAGCGGAGATTAGAGCGAGAACTCACCACGAAATCGGTGTGGGGATTCGCGCGGGGAGGGAGCCGGGCCCCTCGGGAAGAAAATCCTCCGAACAAAGCCCCTCCCTTCAGGGTTCGAGCCGCTCGCGATTAAGCCCAAAACGGAGCGAATTGGGAGTGTGATCAAGGTAAGTCGGAGTTCAAATGGTTGGGGGTGGGATCCGGCCGGCGTGTCCGGAGAGGAAACGACGAGACGAGTCGAGGCGACGCGTGGCGTGACGTGACGAATCAAGCAGAGTCGGCGTCTTTGGTTTCTTTCTACTGAGTTATGAATTCACGCCCAACAAACTCTCACGCGCAGCTAACAGTCTAACACCGCGCTATTGTGCCTGCTTGACATGTGGAGTAAGTTGGTATATGTAACATAGGACAAAGCAGATTAGAAAAGGGAAGGTAAATGACATTACGCGGAAAATGATACAATAAGTATAATCTAAACGAATACCTTTACTATTGTGGACATAACGAATATACGAGGATACAACGAGGATGTTACAGAATAGATTGATCGAATGATCGTGGTGTTATAATACTATTGAGTGAATATGAACCTCTGTTCTCTTACCCAGAATAGTCTTGAACTGTCGTATTTTTTGGTCAATTGCCGTAAGTTGTCAGATGCGTTAATAACCTCTCTGACATTAGTCACGTGTGAAACTGTCATGTCTTCTTACCAGTTTGCTGGTTGAGGATGGTCCAAAACTGCACGGCTGGTCGTCTCGTGACTCTCGTAGTAAAAGGGGATTAGATTTCTTTTAATACTGGTCGTAGGTTCGTAATCGTTATAAAGTGAGTCTCTGATATGTGAGTCTATTTTAACAGAGATTGTGATTTTGATAAATAAATAAAAAAGGTTGATGTAATTAAGAATCCTGTACTCTTTCCTAGGAATAATCTAGAGGTTAGGCGTGGTCCGCGTGCAGATGGTGTAGCTAGGTTCAGTACTAGTTACTTCTAATTTGGCACTTGAGCCGTCAAAGGGACACTTCATTTTGTGTTCTGTTCCTGCGACGTGGAAACTGGTAACGTATGACATAGAACGCAATTGATCATGATCGTCGCGAAATGTTTCCTACTCCAACCGGTGTGGCAACTCAATTATTTGGTTAGAGGTTAAACTCGGCCTACACTAGTTACGCATTGGGTGGGTAAGAATAACTACTCTAATCAATTGGTCATTCGTTAAACAGTGTTTAAGTACAAAAGAACAATACAACTTACCTTTATGTGACCGCATATATACTTGGTTGTTTGCAGTGAAAATGCAGTCGCTATGTCTCATTGACATGCCGGGAGCTCAAACTTTGAAGGTGTCAAGTAGCTACGATCCTGTGAAAATGTCTATGGAGCATTGTCGATACTCCCTCTGCTAAAAAATATATAACGTCCCGGAAATCAATAGATTCTTCAATATACAATTTTGATTGTTACTTTTTATACAAATATATTCATGAAGTAATATAGAATTACTATATTATGAAATTATTTTTTATAATTAATCTAATGATATTATTTCCACGTGACCAGTATAAATAAGTTTTGTATATGTTAGTGGTCAAATTCAAGTAAATTTGACTACCACACAGTTTCTAAAACGATCATATATTTTGAACGGAGGGGTACTTGACATTTACATCCTATGAATTAACGGCAGAGTAGTAAGTAGTGCTAATTTGCTATGGAATAGAAGTGTTACAAATGCAACCGGGCCAGTTCAAGCCTGTGTTTGCTTTGTGAAAGTAACTTGAGTTTGTGCCTTGTGCTCATCTGTTTGTTGGTTGCGTCGGTTTCTACCAGCACAGTGCTACTAGCGCTAATCTATTCACAGGGCGACCATCAGGCCCGACGATGTCCGGGCTGGACTTGGGAATGGAATTCCAGCCCGAAAGCCTGGTAAAGTAGTAAAAATGAAAATCTATTTTTAGATTTTGAAAATAAATTAAATATTACTTTTTTATTAAAAAATTTTAAAAACTACTATATTTAAATCGTAAATTGAATTTTTGGGCCGGGCTCGTTTGAGACCGGGTTTTTTTTTCAAACCCGATCCCGCGTGGGGTTTGAACGGGTTTTGCACTAGATTAGGAAGGTTTCTTCTGGGTATGTTTCCCATCTGCTAGGTTCTCCAACTTCCAAAGCGAGCCCAGCAAGTACTTGGGCCTGTAAGTTTTGGATCTGCGTTGACCCAGTTAGGTTCAATTGGATAGAGGAGTGCATCTACTTGCCAAGGGAATCCGTTCTTAAAAGTTAGAAGAACGAATTTTCAGGATGCCATCGCTCTGTAACTCAAACATACCAAGGAAATTTTGTAGGACACCATGCATCGTTTCTCTAGCCCAAGCATAACAAGGTAATTCTGCTAATAGGCCACCGCGGAACTATCCAAGTATCCACTGCAGCCTGCTGTCTCAGACACGACGAGATCCAGCGTCCAGCATAAAAAGAGAAGGCAGTGTTTCTTAATTTGCACTTGATCTCGAGGCCACATGCGTGTAGGTTTAGTAGAATGAATATTACGTACGAGAAGCGGCAAGGATATCCTCTCTCCGGTCCATGCGCGCATTAAATTAAAGAATCCAACGCCCCAGCAGCACGATCTAGCTGGCCATCGATTTGACAGCAGGCGCGCGCACGCATGTGGTCGGCGAACAGCAAACTTTCGTTTCGTGCCCTCCGCAGCAGCAGCGCACGTCGGCACGTGTGTGGTTAGAGCTAGGATTTGAATCGTGTTTTTTCGGGCCGATCCGAAGTTCGGTCGGTACGATACAGTTTAAGCACGGTACAATATAACACGTAATGGACTGGGTCGGCACGATACGAACGACAGGTCGGACCGTGTCTAAGAATGTGGCCCGTTGGGCGGCACAGCACGGCACGACACGATCAGTTGGGCCGTGTTTGGGTCGGCACGGCACTAAATAGGCCCGACCTTCCCATTATAGCCTAATCCCTCCCTCGGCCTAACCCAATCACTCTCCCACATCGGCCTGGCCCAACATCCCTCCCGTCCTCCCCCAGCCCCCATTCTCAACCCTTTCCCCCGAGTCTCTGCTCTCAAATTCTCAATCCCTAATCACATTCACTTATTCGCCTCCCTCCAGCTCCAACCGTCTCCCTCCCCACACGCCGGTCGTCGTCGCCCTTCCTCCCTACGCACCGTTGGCCACCCCCTCCCTCTCCATCTCCCTCCCCACGGGCCGCCGCCCTCCACCCTCCCTCCAGTCACCTCCTCGACGTCGTCCTTCTCACCCCCTTCGCAAGCGCACGACGCGACCAAAGTGGGCGGAGTTCTTCATCGGCGTCCAGGAGGAGGAGACTATGGCTACGAGGAGCAGGCATAGATGGTGCACTGGTGTCTTTATTTTTCTGGACAACAACGACGGCTGTCGTCTTCCTAGGCATCTATAGTTACTTAGGGCTGGGCTTGGACCGGCACGGCATGATCCCGGCACGGCGGGCTTTGGACCGAGCCTGGATCTGACTGGAGGCAAGGTGGGTGAAAGATCTAGACCCGCCATTATGAGTTAATGAAGTGTTTTGGTGATTAATAACAAATCTAATTGTGAGACTAACTCTCTTGTCAAGTATTATCTTGTGTAGTCTCATTTGGATATAAAAGTGAAATTCAACGAGGTATGCAATTGTCTTATACTCTTATATAATGTTGCATTCCTCGGATACAAAATATAGGTTGAACTCCACCATAAGTATATCTTGAATATATGCATATGTTTTCTTTATACATATGTGTATGCACACATTTAGAGGGAGCTCATTCTATATTTTATGGTTTCATTTGTATTGATCCACATTTCGTGTTCCACATATATTTGGGATCCTTACTTTGAAACATATCCGTATGAGTATACATAACTTGTGTAGTCTTTGTATACTTATGTTTTGAGTATACAAAACTTGTGTAGTTTTTGTATGCGTATTGTTGAGGATTAAAATATTCATATATTATCTTAATATATGATAAAGACCATACGTCTTCGTGGTCGTAACTTCTAAGACCACCGACCTAACTGGTCGTAGGTATTACGGAAGTTATATAATAAATACCTCTGCCTGACAAAGTTCCAAACTTAGTCCACGACCAGGTAAGTGCTCATAAAGCTATGAACAGGCGTCTAAGTCGAATCTCCGACCACGCCACTCACTATGTGATGAATGAACCACGTGTTTCATATTCCACATAATACAACACTATTACGGCTGATGATTTAACGTCTCCTAAATCATTAACCGCAGAACAGTTGACATTTTCACCAACCGCCTTTACAGTTAGTGGAACCGCCAAACCGCCGCCTATTCCCGACTGTGACGACGCTTCCCCAACGGATGTCTCTTCATGGGATAACTGCCACCGCTTCATCAACTATTTAAGGAGGATCATGGAAGGCCGGAGAGACAGAGGACACGGGGTACAGAACAGACAGCACAAGCAGAAGGCATCAAGCAAGACATAGAGAAGTGTTGTGTTTTTAGATACTCCCAGTGTTTGTAATTGTGAGTTCATAGCAATAAAGAGCAAGTTAGATCCACTCCCAGGAGTCACGCACATTTTTCCTCTTTTCGTTTATATATTCATAAGATCGGCGATTTGATCGTCGACAGCTGGCGCCGTCCGTGGGGAAGATAGTGCAAAACTTCTGAAGAGGTTCTTTGCTCAACTCATCCGTTTTCTTCATATTCGTAATTGCAAGTATGGCAGGAACATGGGATGAGGAGAACTGGTTCGACCTGGATGATTACTCCAACCTTGACATGGAAGCCTGCATCCAGGCCATGCAACATGGGGAATCTTCATCCTCCTCCGATGAGTTCGCAGTCGCCGACGACGCGAACTTGAGCGGATGGATGAAGATACACCGCTGCGCCAAGAGGCTTTCGAGGGACGGTCGTTCGACCGCCGACGTCCGAATATTTTTCCAAGCCCGGTTTCCCGACCGTGAAAAAGGTGACAATACCTCGGCCACAACCCGAGGGTCAATATACCCTTGACACAATCATGGTCGATGTGTATTCACCAACGGCCTCTGGAAATTCCAGGACCAACCGCATCCGTAACGGTGTCGATGAGACCTCACCGTAATGGGCCGAGTGAGGACGATAAGACTCGAGATCCGATCGGCAATCCGTC
The DNA here is from genome assembly GCA_036346395.1 of Hsuehochloa calcarea. Taxonomy (NCBI): domain Eukaryota; kingdom Viridiplantae; phylum Streptophyta; class Magnoliopsida; order Poales; family Poaceae; genus Hsuehochloa; species Hsuehochloa calcarea. Next base: position 70,521,135 of record CM070594.1, on the reverse strand, counting down.
GAATCGCCGAGCCCGCCACGAAGACCTCGGAGGTTCTCATCTCCGACCGGTCTCCATCGTGGAAGTCTCGGTAGAAGCACTCGAAGTTCTCCACTAGTCACAAATGGAAGCTCCTCGGAAGATCGTTCTTCGGAAGCATGAGGTCAACACGATCGGAAATGCCGATCGTGATGCCACTCACGCCTCGCACACCCCGCCTCGCCACCACCGCTAATGGAGATGGCGCGGTAATCAAGCACCACCTACCGAGAGCAACGGAGCCGATGGACGCCCATCACTAATACGCTGGTGCAGCCCCACCAAGGACAGCAGTGCATGACGGAGTTAGGCCAAAGGTCCGGAGGAACTTCGGTCTCCGAACACCAACATCTTCGATGAATCCTCCGAGACCTTCGGTATGAGCTCGTAACTTGTGTCGATTCAAGATATTCTTAATAATATCGACCTGCTCGGTGAAGCTCCGGCTTTACCCAATTGGTGGAGCAGTATCGGAAATTCTTCAACGAGCATGCGGCACGGAAGCGCTTGGGGGCAAAGGATGTCACAAAGTCTAACGGTGACTTCATCTCAACGCCTCCTCAAGAGAGGGCGCATGGTCACCCACCGGTACCTAGACCTCCTCGGCGATTCCGACCAGTAGGTCATGAAGGAAGAAGGTTGTTTCGAACAACGACCTCTTCCCCTAGCCAAGGAGAGCACCTGCTTAGCACAGATGATCTCCGTCATCATCTGAACCATGCTAATGGTCAAAGACGTCATGATAACGTCTGCGACCGGATCGGGACGACGGAGCCTCGGCGTTCAAATAGAAGAAACCGATCTCCTACTGATCATAATCCGGCACCTTTTCCAAGAAGGCGCTATGAATCAGTTACAGGTTGTCGAGCCTTTTCTGCAGGGCTCCAAGCTGTACGTTGGCCTAATGGGTTCCGACCTGCCAACATGGATAAATTCGATGGATCTCAAAATCCATTAGAGTTTCTCCAGATATATACCATTGCCATCGAGAGCCGGTGGTGATAAAACGTGATGGCTAATTATTTGCCCACGGTTCTGGAAGGATCTTCCCGGTCTTGGTTGCTTAACCAACCGGTCGGATCTATTTATACTTGGGAACAGCTCTGCGATCTATTGATTGTGAATTTCCAGGGTACGTACGATCGCCCTGGAAAGGAGGATGATCTCCATCGAACTCGGCAAGAACCAAAGGAAACTCTCCGTCAGTACATCAAGAGGTTCAGCCAGGTTCGAAATTCTATTCCAGAGATTGCAGAATCTTCTGTGATTCAGGCATTCAAGGCAGGTTTAAGGAATCGACGGTTTACGGAGGACATTGCTATGAATCCTCCACGAACAACCACCGAACTCTTTGACATGGCTGATAAGTATGCGGCCGCTAGTGAGGCGGTTGAATGGAATGAAGCCATTGATCGAAAAGATAAAATCCCTCAACCTGGCCTTGAAAAGTCAGAAAAGAATCCGAAGAAGGTTTCCAAGAAGAAGAAGCACCGCAAAACGGGCACCAAAGAAGTCCTAGCGGTTCCAGATAAACCGTTCAAGGGTAAGAAGGATTATACCGGTCGGGGCAAAGCCAAAGTTCCGACCGATAGCCATAATAAAGGTAAGAAGTGATGTCCACTTCACCAACAGGCAGGGCACGACTTGCGCACCTGTCGTGTTTGGCAAAAGAAGCTGGAGGATTTCTATGCAGGTAAAGGCCCACTTCCCGCAATCCAGGAGTTGGGGGAAACAAGTTCCAAAAAGGACAAGGATGGCGACGAAGAGATGGAGTACCAGGAGCCTCAGCGCACGGTCAATATGATCTTTGGAGGTTCTTCCTCATACGACTCACGCCGTCATTTGAAAGCCATGGAGCGAGAGGTCAACCTATCGGAACCTTCGATCATCGCCAAACCATCAAGGTGGTCGGATACCGTGATCTCCTTCAGCAAAGAAGATTGCCTCGTCTCATCAACTCGACCGGTAGGTTCCTATTATCGTAGAGCCTACTATTAATAATTGCAAAGTCAATCGAGTTTTGATAGACGGTGGTAGCTCTTTAAATATCTTATTTTCGGGAGCTTTAGAAGATATGCAGTGTTCCTAGATCAAAGGTAAAACCGGTGAAATACGCCTTTCATGGCATAGTTCACGGTTCTACCGCCAAACCGATAGGACAAGTATCCTTCATCGTTACGCTCGAAGCCTTGATAACTTCCGAACTAAAAGATTTCATTTGACGTGGTTGATTTCAAACCGCATATAATGGAATTCTTGGTCGTCCAAGATTAGCAAAATTCTTGATAGCCACGCATCACGGTATCAAAGTTTGAAAATACCAGGACCAAAAGGTGTGATCATGGTTCGTGGAGATCGCAAAATGGCGACGATGTGATCGAAGGTCTTTAGAAGCGGTCGATGAGTTATTGACCAGAAATTCTGACTCGTCATCTACGCAGGTCAAGCACTCCAGACCCAAGATAACGCCCAAACCGTCCGACATGACCAAAGAGGTTCCACTCGACAAAGGCGCTCCTTCAGGAAACGCCATGTCATGCAATGATGATGGATCCTCACCAAAGGTACTGATTGGAGTAGGACTCGATCCTAAATAGGAAGAGTCGCTCGTCTCCTTCCTCTGAGCAAACAAGGATGTATTCGCATGGCAAGCATCCGACATGCCCGGAGTCCCCAGGGAGGTGATCGAGCACAGGCTAGCGCTCCAGCCTGATAAAAATCCGGTCAAGCAGAAGCTCAGACGTTTCGCACCCGACCGGAAGGACGCAATCCAGTCTGAAATTCACAAGCTCTTAAAGGCTGGATTCATTCGTGAAGTACATCACCCTCAATGGCTTGCTAATCCTGTAATGGTTAGGAAAAGTAATGGGAAATGGAGGATGTGTATAGACTTCACAGATCTTAATAAAGCTTGTCCGAAGGATGATTTTCCCCTTCCTCGCATTGATCAACTTGTAGACTCTACCTCCGGGTGCGAGTTATTAAGTTTTTTAGATGCTTACTCAGGATACCACCAGATTAGTATGAGTAAAGAAGATGAAGAGAAAACTTCCTTCATCACTCCATTTGGCACTTACTGTTATGTAAAAATACCCTTTGGTCTCAAAAACGCTGGTGCAACTTTTCAAAGATTAATGCAGAAAACCTTCAGCCCGCAAATAGGTCAAAATTTGGAAGCCTACGTTGATGACTTGGTAGTGAAAAGTGTCAACTCCGGCGACCATATGCTTGACCTTAAAGAGACTTTCAATAACTTGAGAAGACATAACCTTAAGTTGAATACGGAGAAGTGTGTGTTCGAGGTTTCCGCTAGAAAGCTGCTCGGTTTCCTAGTTTCAGCTAGAGGTATCGAAGCAAACCCGGCGAAGATATCGGCCATCCATCGATCGCGCCGACCACGAAGAAGGAAGTCCGAAGCTAACCGTTGTATGGCGGCGCTAAGTCGTTTCATAGCGAGTTAGGGAAAAGGGACTACCTTTCTTCAAACTTCTTCTAAACATGGAAGTTTCGAGTGGACGACGTGTTTAATGATGCCTTTGAAAAGCTCAAAGAGTACCTTACGAGTACCGGCCTTAGTTTCTCCAAGACCGGAAACATCGTTGATTTACGTGGTCGCAACGCCACATGTCGTCGGTTGTGTAATCTTGGTCGTAGAACGTGAAAACGCCCAACGACCGGTGTATTACGAAGTTAAGTCTTACATGGACCAAAGGAAAGATACCCACAGTACGTAAGTTGCTTTATAGTCTCCTTATGGCTTCAAGGAAACTAAGGCATTACTTTCGTGCCCACAAAGTGGTCGTGCTTCATCGGATATCCCTTAGGTCAAGTCCTTGAAATAGGGAATCGTCAGGACGAATAGCAAAATGGGCGGTGGAACTAGGGACGTTCGACCTCCATTTCATCTCACGAACAACCATAAAGTCTCAGGCAATAGCAGAATTCATTGCCGAGTGGACAAACCCGGAATCTAAGCAAGGACCTGAGTACGAGCACCACGACGAGTGGACAATGTACTTTGACGGTTCCTTAATGCTTAAAGGATCGGGGCCTGGAGTCGTCTTGATATCCCCTACCGGCGAACACATCAAGTATGCCGTCCAGTTTAATTTTCCCGCTACAAACAATGTAGCGGAGTACGAAGGTTTGCTGGCAGGACTTCGAGCAGCTCGTTCGCTCGGGATTCGCAAATTGCTAGTGAAAGGCGATTCTCAACTAGTAGCTAATCAAGTAGGGAAAGAGTACCAATGCTCTAGTACCAAGATGTCTTCCTATCTGGCGGAAGTACGGAAATTCAAAAAGCACTTCTTCGGTTTCAGATCCAACATATTCCTAGAAAGGAGAACTTTCTAGCAGATCAGTTGGCACGGATGGCCTCTACTAGGTCAACCGTCCCGCCGGGAGTTTTTCTCGAGCAACTCGATTCACCCTCGGTAGTCGAGCATTCCGAGAACATCGATAGTTTACATCAGTCAATCCTATTGACTCGATAACTTAGATGCTCCATGATCGGTGACGATCAAGGTAGAGATCGGATGACATCGATCTACAATTATCTTCAAGATGACCTAATTCTCGAAGATGATGTAGAGGCCGATCGATAGCACTAAAGGCCAAATCATACACTCTAATCGAACGTACCTTGTATAAACGAGGATCTCATGGGGTGTTGATGAGATGCATATCTCAATCGGCTGGCATTAGGTTGCTAACCGAAATTCATGAAGGAGTCTGTGGAGCACATCATTCCTCTGTAACCTTGGTCAGTAAAGCCTTCAGACAAGGATACTATCGCCAATCGCCTTCATGATGCAAAAGAGCTCGTGACGGCGCGACAATGTCGGTTTATAGCCGATAATTACATCGGTGGCACAAGCATTGCAAACAATCCTCTTTCTTGGCCTTTTGCAACACGGGACTAGACATTCGGGACCATTCCCAAGAGCACCCGGGGGCTTCGAATTCCTGTTCATCATGATTGACATGTTTACAAAATGGATTGAAGCCGAGTCAGTTGTAAAAGTTACAACTGAAGCCGCTAAGAGGTTCATAACAAAAACGTGATTACACGATTTGGTGTACCCACCATATCATCACGGACAATGGTACCCAGCTCAGCAAAGCAATTTCCAAGAATTTCGCAAGAACTAGGAATCAAAATTCATTTCGCTTCGTGGCTCATCCACGAGCAATGGAGCAATGAGCGTGCCAATGGTATCCTAATACAGGATAAAACGCCGAGTATTCACCGATTAATAAAACGGTCGTGGGCTTGGGTTCAAGAACTTCCTTCATTTTATGGGTCGTCGGACCACGACTAGTCGTGCGACCGGTGAAACACCTTTCTTTTAGTTTATGGGGCCAAGCTATGCTTCCTCCGTAATTAAAATTGGCTCGTCAAGACCGATTGTTTTAACTTAAGCAATCGTGAAGAACATCGACTCGACGACATCAATTTCCTTGAGGAACGCATTTACACCAAGCTTTGATCGCTCGCAATCTACCAAAGAAGCCATGCGAAGGTACTACAATCGTAAGGTGCAACCTCGCAACCTAGTCAGAGGTGATCCGTTCTCTAAAATTCAGAGCCAAGCGGTATGCAATAAACTCTCCCTAAATGGGAAGGACCTTACACTGCGTGGTCGGTTACCCGACCAGCTCGAAGACGATTAGCCATGTCAGACGGCAGGGTTTTGTCAAATTCATGGAACATTGACCAGTTGCGTAAGTTCTTTGTCTAATCTCTTTCTTTTCATTTCGTTTCTTTTCGTTTAAATTCTTTTAAACATGATAATTGAATTTGGAGTAGCGAGTGATGTTATTTATATGACGTTGCCTAATCCTGGTCGACTGCGGTTCATATGCTCTGGATTATAAAGTGTATATTTTATGTTTCAAAATTCTGTTCTACTCTTGTTTGGCTACTGGCTGGGACACGGAAAACCTCCTAGTCGAAGTCTCTCCTTTTTCGCACGTGGTTCCGCCCACTGGAAGGAGCTTCCTAGCGACGGTCTTTTCCTACGATCCTCGCTGCCAGTCGGACTAAGAGCATGAGCACGTCTTGCGAAATGTATTTCATACCTTTTTTTTCCTAGCTAGGTTCATTCCGACCAGTATTGAGCATCGCATAGAAGTAAAACCACTTGTCTGCTTTTAACATATGTTTTTCATGTTTTTTCCTCTTATCAAGGAGGATTCTTTATTTTTCCGACCATATGTTGTCTTAGTAAAGTACTTCGATCATTAAAAACATATTTACAACTAGCCGAAACCTACACGGTTCCGACCATAAAGGTTTCCTAGTATTACCACGATCAGTTTTTTACCGATCAGTACATGCTTACAAGTAATGGTTGAGATTTGGATTTATATTCTTGGCCTCAGGAAGTACTATTATATAGTAAAGATCTTCTACTATATAACAGTCGGGGGCTAGGTAAGACATAAATTCACAAGTCGACCGGATGAATAAAAGAATTTTTTCTATTTTTGATAAGAGAAGGGTAAGTCTTTACATTATATGCATTGTTTTTTTTTCTGCAGCTAAACTACTAGAGAATGCCTAAGCTAACTACTGCTAGATGGAGATCCGACTTCCATCTCTTCTGCGACCTTTTCGCCTAGAGGTTTCATCTCTGCGAGGATCTGATTTGCCTCTGCGGGTAAGCAGTTGAAATCCTCTTCAATGGCTTGAAGGTTAGTTGATGGGTCGGAAGCTTTCAGCTTTGCCAAAGCAAGACTGACTCCACAGGCAATAGACTCCTTAACGGAGTGGGCATAGTTCTCCCTAGTAGTCTTGAGCAAAACCTTGAGCTCTTCCAACAAAGAGCCTAGGAAGTTGACCTTTTCTATTGGGTCACTCAAGGAGGGCAAGCTTGATCCCGCGCCCATATCAAAGAGCATTTTGTTTAGCGAGGTAATTTTCTCATCCAAGCTAAGCACGAGAGTTGCCCCCTTGTCTTGCTCAAATTCCAGAGCTTTCTTCACTCTGGTCAATGCTTGTTTTTGTTCTGCATAGACAAAGCAAGTATTAAGTAAAAAGATTGGAAGACATACTAAGTCATGACTACGACTAGTTACCTTCCTCTCTCTTCTTGGAATCATCCAGAAGCTTTTTATTGCTGGTCGTCAAGACTTCGATCGACCGGTTCTTAGCCTGAAGTTCTTCTTCAAGCTTTATTCTTCTGGCCTTTTCAGCCAAAGCATCTTCTTTTATTTTCTCTAAGTCTATCAAAAGAATTTTTGATAAGGAAGAATAAATAAAAGAAAAGTCTTAATGAGAAAAGAAGAGGAACTCTTACTCTCTATCTCAGAGTGTTTTTCTTCCAATATCCTAACTCGCTCGGTTAGTCCTCCGACCGTAGCGAGGTTTTCGATCATATGCTGCATAAGTAGCATTTCTTCCATAAACCTTCTTGTGAACTTCGAGAAAGGTTATGGAGAGGATTGAAGATACTTACCCGAATTACGACATCATTGTAATCGGTACAAATTTTATCGAAGCCGCTTTGCATCAAAGCGATCCGATATTCTCCCCAATAATCATCAAGTTCCTTACTCGCTGCAAATCGAGTTGAGAAAGGAAACTTGTTAGTTTTGGAGGATGACCTTGTGCATCGGAACTCGTGGAAGATCGCGATGGTCTCTACCTCCGTTGCCAGCATAGTGACTACTACGGGATCTAGCTCAGTTTCCAAAGCCGAAGTTGGCTCGGGGGCTCCTCCGACCATATCATCCTCAAGATGCTCTACCTGAGGAAGACAATGGCCAGACCACCTCCGATCGCTCGACTGTTGAGCGGTGGTCGGGCGACCGAGGATTCAAGCAGATCCGCACGAGAGAAAGCAGAAAGTTCAATTCTACTTGGAATATACGAGGTATGTTTTCATATAAAATTATACATACCGTTGTTTTCTTAGTCTTGATCTTATAGCTATTGGTTTAAAATCCGTTGCTTTGTTTTCTCTTCTTTCCAATTGTTCCCACCAGTTTTCTACACTCCCGATCAGGAGATCAGAAGCAATGTTCTCGACCATCTGGTCAAGAGCAAGGTCCTTGACTCCTGGATCAGAAAGTGTAGTTTCACTGGTCTCAGGAACAGCTGTCTCATAGACAACTAGACGAGACTCAGTGATTGCCGCCTGTATTAACAAACAAAGTTAATCAGGTGAAGAATATGCTTCATCTTACAGAAGTTATTTCTTTCAGTTGCTTACCTCAGCGTGACCGCTGCCCTCAGTGATCACAAGGCTGGTCGGATAATCAATAGGCTCACATGTCTCCGTAGCCTCGTTGATCTTGAGTCCGACCAACTACACATAAAGAGGATTAAAACTGATCGAAAATGACTGGAAAGGTGAAAAGAAGTTAATACGCTTACCCTAAGTCTTTGGTCCTCTCCTCGGCACCGCAAGTGCTAGGATTATGGAAAGCTAGCCTTGTCATCGAGTTCGCCAAACATGCATCATTTTGATCCTATTTCGACGTCTTGTAAGACAAGACTACGATTACAAATGGAAGATCTTAGTTTTGCGAAAATAATCAACTCGCAAAATAATGCGCCTGGATTTTGGAAAAATTACGGATCGTAATCGTTGGTAGCATCATCGCCACCAATGAACTAGAGCATCGAACGTGCCCTGGTCTTTAAAGGACTAATCTTCCTAATGGAAAAGTCCCTTACAACGTGCCAGGAGGTTAAGCCTCTGACACTCAAGAGATGGATGGCCTCAACCCATCTCCCAACTTCTCCTCCTTCTTTGAGGAGGAACGCTAACGCAAGTTCTCGACCGCCTCTTCTTACTGTAATACAGCCGCCTTCTCGCGTAACCTTCATGTAGAACCGACTTTTCTTCCATGACGACCAAGAAGACTTGAATACATACGAATGTACTCGCCACCTTGCCGTCGTGAAGCCTTAGGGTACATTCCCGTGGTGCCGGTCGTTTTCTTCAGATTCGCCATCCGATAGTAGTACTTGAAGAGTTCCATCGTTGTGGAATCCCCAAGTATGCTTCGCAGAGGTAGACGAAGATGCTTGGGCAGTGCTCTCCAAAAGCCGATCTTCAAGAAATCAAACTCCTGTTGGGTAGCAACCCAACCCTCTCCAAACTCTCCAATCTTCTCTCGCTCAGATCGGAGATCGACCAGTTTGCGATGAGGTCCGACATAATGCTTTCCTTTTTTGGGTGAAGAACTCAAGGAAGATTTTCTTGGAGATAGAGGTGTAAAGGTTTAAAGCACTCAGCCGGGGTCGTTTTATAGGCATTTCATCAGAATCGACTCTGCGAGAAGTCCAGCTGCAAATACCTTTTCACCGATTTGATGTAAAGGCTTTTTCCTTTTTCCAAAGCAGTTTCTCAACTTTAAAATGAATACAGACCGCCTCGAGTCTCACGGCATTTAATGAGAGGTCTGTTCGATATGATTGCATTGGAGAAAGTGTCCGCACGACCCACATTCATTTAAAAGTTCAGGGGCTAGCTGTTGAGGATTAAAACATTCATATATTATCTTAATATATGATAAAGACCATACGTCTTCGTGGTCGTAACTTCTAAGACCACCGACCTAACTGGTCGTAGGTATTACGGAAGTTATATAATAAATACCCTGGTCGGACAAAGTTCCAAACTTAGTCCACGACCAGGTAAGTGCTCGTAAAGCTATGAACAGGCGTCTAAGTCGAATCTCCGACCACGCCACTCACTATGTGATGAATGAACCACGTGTTTCATATTCCACATAATACAACACTATTACGGCTGATGATTTAACGTCTCCTAAATCATTAACCGCAGAACAGTTGACGTTTTCACCAACCGCCTTTACAGTTAGTGGAACCGCCAAACTGCCGTCTATTCCCGACCAGGCGCATCGCTCCCCAACGGATGTCTCTTCATGGGATAACTGCCACCGCTTCATCAACTATTTAAGGAGGATCATGGAAGGCCGGAGAGACAGAGGACACGGTACGTAATGCATAAAGACAAGGTAAGGCATCAAGCAAGACATAGAGAAGTGTTGTGTTTTTAGATACTCCCAGTGTTTGTAATTGTGAGTTCATAGCAATAAAGAGCAAGTTAGATCCACTCCCAGGAGTCACGCACATTTTTCCTCTTTTCGTTTATATATTCATAAGATCGGCGATTTGATCGTCGACACGTATGTTTTGAATATATAGAACTTGTGTAGTTCTTGTATACTCATGTTTTGAATATATAAGACTTGTGTAGTTTTGTATATTCATGATTTGAGTATAAAGAACTTATGTAGTTCTCGTATACTCAAGTTTTGAGTATGTAGAACTTGTGTAGTTCTCGCATACTCATGTTGTGAGTATATATATGACTTGTGTAGTTTATATATACTCATAACGTGTTACTTTTATCTAAATCAATTTATGTGTGATTGAAATGGTTATCATCAATTACCAAAGAGGGAAAGATAGAGGTACCTTGTCCCACCATTATGAGTTAATGGTATGGTGTGGTAATTAATGATAATCATATTGTGGAACTAACATTTTCCATGAGTTGGATTTATAGGTTATGTTCCAGGATGATGAAGACTTGGGATGATCATGAGTTTATCATCAAGTCAAGATTCAAGTGAAGGATGCATCATGAGTTGATTCATATGAAGACTTGAAGTAAAGGTTGCATCATGTGTTGATGCACATCAAATCAAGAGAAGACCCATCATGTGTTGATGGAGGTCAAGTGAAGGAATGCATCATGTGTTGATGCATGTCAAGACTCGGGATGAAGAAATCATCGTGTGTTGATGATGTTCAAGACAAGATCCCAATGTGAAGAAATCATCATGTGTTGATGATTGTCAAAGTCAAGGACCCGGAGTTGAAGCGTTGATGTGCGTCATCAAGCTTCAAGAAGATGCAAGGCAAAGGTATGACTAGCTAGGACTAAGGATGTGTTTCTAGTCTTTTTACCGGCCTTGGTGTTTGATTGGAAGACCGGATTACTAGTATAGGATTGACGTACTATTAAGAGGGGTCTTGACTAGTAGCATGAGTTAGTCATGTGTTGATAGTTCATTGTGTTTACTCTAGCTCATCTATGCATGGAGCTATTATTTGCGAATGTGTTTTGAGAATAATTGATGCTCATGCATTTAATCTTTGTAGCATGGGACTATAGTTTGTAAATGTGTTTTGCAAATGGTTGAAGTCCATGCACCTTAACCTTGCCGCATGATGCTGTTATTTGCGAATGTGTTTTGTAAATAGTTGAAGCTCATGTTTGATTTCTTGTAGCATGTGACTTAAGTTTGCAAACGTGTTTTGCAAATGGTGTAGGTCCATGTACCTTATTCCTTGTGGTATGATTCTAAAAGTTGGCAAATATGTGTTTGCAACTTGTTGGGAATCTTGCTTGTGATCCTTGTTGGCATGGCTTATCAATTGGCAAATGTGTTTTGCAATTGGAGTTGTTGAAAAATCCATTTGCTTCTTTGTTAGGATAATCGGAAGTTCCGGTGTTATAACTGCGGAACTACCACAGGTCGAAGGTCTGAAATCCGGCGGAACGTTTTTTCCAGAGAAGCACCCTGTTTGGGACTTAGCCGATTTCTGGAAGCGTGGAAGTACCGCCATGTTGGGAGCGGAACTACCGTACAGCTGAAGTTCTGATTTGGCACGGTATGTTTTTTTCAGAAGGTGCCATGTGTTGGAGCTGAGTGGAAGCAGAAGTACTGCCCATCAGAATCGGAACGTCCGATAATCGGAAGTACCACACGTTAGTTGGCGGTAGTTCCGAATTTTATTTCCAACGGCTAGTTTCTCGTCTGATATAGACGTTGTTGTGCTTGTCGCTGAGGTGCGGAAGTTCCGGACTTTGTACGGCGGAAGTTCCGCATTTGCTGATTTTTCAGCAGATTCTCTCCCAACGGCTAGTTTTTGTGTGTGGGCTATATATAGCCACCTTGGCCGGTTGGGAATGGCTGATGGTGTTATTGTTGAGTGCTATACTCATTCTTTGAGCTAAGAGCAATGTTTTCTTCTCTTTTGTGCATGTGTTGCACTTAGTGAGATTTGAGAGCAAACACTAAGTGCATGTATTGCCTTAGGTAGTGGATTGTGTATCCACTTGAGCGTTGACGGCGTGGAGGCGTCGTGCTCGGTGATCTTCTCAAGAAGGTTGTGAGAAGGTCCGGCGCGTTGTGAGTGGTTTGGTGCTCGTCATCTCCGGAGTGGAGGAAAAGCAACCTTAGTGGTGCGATGTGTTGGTTCGTGTTGGAACCGGTCCAAGTGGTTGGACTTACCTCGGAGGTGGTTGCTTAATTAGTGGAGTCGTTCCAACGTGGTTGGGCTTACCTCAACGTGGATTAGGGGTGACCGGCAAGTCTCCGAACACTACGGTAAAACATAATCGTGTCCATCTTGTTTTGCTTGTGCTTTACTTTGAGCAATTTACTTTACATGCTTTAATTGCTTATATATCATTGTATGATTGCTCTCTTGTATTGTGTTCATATTGTTGGTGCACTTAGTTGAGCCTAGTTGTTTTAGGTTTTAATTATGCAAAACCAATTCGTTATTAGCTTCCGCATTATATATTGGTTTTAGCGCGAATTTTTTTTAAAATCGGCTATTCACCCCCTTCTAGTCGGCCACCTCGATCTTCGGTGGGCGATGCGGCCTGACAAAGACGACGGGGTGGCGAGCCGAGCCAAGACGCGCACGACGCGCCCAAGCACGATGAATCCGAGCTGTGCCGACACAACACGCCCAATGCCCACCACTACGTGTGGCTGCTCGGCACTACACGCTCCAGCTGGTCCTAGTTGAACATCCAATCAAAAACCTCTTGTCCATTCCATCGACGGGCTCGCTCGCTTTCCATGCAACAACACATGCGTGCTTAGCTCGGAGATCGATCGATCGACTGGCGGACGAGAAGAAAAGTAAAAGCTGCACGGAGACGGAATAGACGAGATTTATCCAATGAACGACTTGTCCCTGCAGGTCTTCATGATGAATTAACGAGGGACAAACAGTCGTTGATCAGCATGGAACCGGTGGATAGCTCGACCAGTATATGTGGTATCCAGGTCATTTAGGCAAAGGCCAAAATACATCAGAATTTGGACGAGTCGCTCGTGGAATTCCCGGGATTTGATCCAAGCTGACCGTTTTGACGGGTGAGTGAGATTAAGGAGCTTGCTCAGCTGCCGCACCCACAGATTAGGTTGGGCCATGCTGACGACTGACCCTCGATTAGCAAATATAAACAATCACAAATAATCAAAAACAGTAAATACAGTACATAAATTGTATAGAAATAATAATAACAAAATGAAACATATTTCAAATGCAAAACCCGATTCAAAAATTGAATTCTCGAGGTCCTTTTCTGCTTGAAAAAGAACTTTCGGTGAATTCTGCAATTTTCAGCGGTTAAAACGCGAAAATTCAGTTCTGAGAAAATTTTGCGCGTTATTTTCATAAAATCCTAGGGTTTTCTGCAAAATTTCCTTTCCCCCGAAAGGATCTCGTAAATTTCAGAATTTACGAGGGATGTTCTGCAAAATTCCTTTTTCCCGAAAGGATCTCGTAATTTGCAGAGTTTATGAGGGGTTTTCTGTAAAATTTCCTTTTTTTCTTTAAAATTTTTTTCGGCTAGAGGGAATTGCTAGCCTTCTTGCCCCGCTTGGGGCGTTACTAAAAACTGGCGAGCGAGGTGGTGGTGGCTCCCTCTATGGGAGCCGCGAGAGTGGGCGGCGGCCGGGCAAGGCTCTGGCCGCGGCCGGCGACGCGGCGGGAGGGTGACACCGCTGGGGCCACGTCTGGCGACGGCCGTGCGGAGGGGAAGTGACTCGACCGGGCGCCGGGCCACGTCTGGTGGTGGCCGGCCTGGGGCGAAGCGACTTCGGCCGGCGCGGGTTCGGCGGTGGCGGCAGGTTTGGCGTGTGGCGGCGGTCGGGTATAGCCGGGCGGTCGACCAAGATCGCGCTGCGGCGGCGCCCGGCTGGCGGTCGGCCGAGGCGGCGGTCCATTGCCGAGCCTTCTCTCTCTCCCCCTTCTGCTTTAGGCGGTGGTGCTCGTGTGGCCTCAAGCCGGGTCGAAGGTGGTGATGCTCCCATAGAGGGCTTCGGCTGGGCGGTCGGCACTGCGAGGCGCCGCCGCCGCTATGGGCGGTCGGCCAAAGGCGGCAGGTCCAGTTGCTCGAGCCTTCTCCCCCTCTCCCCCCTTCATCTTCAGGCGGTGGTGGTCATGCGGCTTCAAGCCGAGCCGAGGGTGGTGGTGCTCCCTTGGAGGGCTTCAGGCGCCCGACCGGGGTGGTGTGGTCGTGCGGCAGCTGTGGGCGAGGCGGCGGCTTCAAACCGGCCGGGGTGGTGCGGCCGTGTGGCAGCCATGGGCTATTTTTTTTTTCATGTTACTGTTTATTACTGTTCATGCGATGCAATTTGTCGTTCATGTGATTGTCGATCGGCTTAGCCAGCGACTTCAAGTCCGCTCGAGGTAGTTTAGAACAAACTTGTAATTTCGATCTACGGTACAATCGACATCCAATCTTTCATGCAATCCATCGATCGGCATTGTGCCGACGACTTCAAGTCAGCTCGCGATAGATTAGAACGGGTTTGCACCGTAAAAAAACCAATCTAGAATGCTAAATTTGCAAAATTGAAAGCAATATAGAAAACGATTCAATCTACGAGTGTCGTTTTTCGACGGTTACCTTTTGATCCAAGGAGAGTCGATCGTGCTGATAACGTGTTGAGGAACCGTCGCTGACGAGTCTAGTCCAAACGATAACCTCGTAGACAAACATAGAATCTCATCAAATAATGTAAGAACATAAGAACAAAATAATAGATTGAACACAGAGATGTAGAGAATTTCTTACTTCTCTTTATTGCTTTTCATACGATCAATCATTAACAATGACTAGCACCCTCTATTTATATACTACAACTCTGTTAGGATTTAAAATAAAATACTTATACATAGAGCTGTTGCTGGGCCGAACCCATAATTTTCAAACAGAAAGCAATGGATTCGCATGTTGATCGTCGCGTCGCGTCGCGTCGCAGGGATCTAGAAAAGAGTAGTTTGCCTGCGTGATCTAGGAAAGAAAGTCTGTAACAAACGTTGGATTTTCTGGGGCTTTGGACCATTCTTCCGCGGACGGTCAGCGACGAGGGCTGGCGTTGTGACTTGTGTGCTTCCGTGCCCACGGTGTCCGGCTGGTACGCTTAAAACAAGCTAGGCAGCAACGTTGGACACATTCGCTTCCGTTGTTGCTTGTCACGCACACAGACCAGTAGACAAGGATGTTCGTTCTTCTTCTTGGGGAAGCTACAGATAGAGTGAGTGATCCATATACGTACCTTTGGGCGTTCGGCCTCGGCCTGGCTTCCCAATGCTTATTATTTCGTTGGGCCGCCTAACTATTCTGGCAGGCTCGCGTGCAGCGTTCTGTAATGCAAATGCTGAGATCCACACCACCACCAGGCGTCTTTATTGCCAACGAAGCAACGGAATTTTTCATCCGGTTTAGGGCCTTAAGGCTGCATCTCCCCCCCCCCCCTCCATTTTAGCCCAATACACAGTCGCGTATGAATAGGCTGGCTAATCTCCAGCCTGCTCCTGCTTTGTATTTGATACGATTTTTCTGAAGTCGTCTGCAAAAAAGCGATTCACAGAATAAGCTGTGAAGTGCAAACCGAAAGAGACGATAACCAAACGCACCAAAGTCCAAACCCTAACCTCAGGGCGAAGTAGTGGAGCCACGTGAAAGCTGTGGGGTTAATTGATCCTACAGCTTTTTTTCTGCAAACCATTCAATACAAGTAATTTTTTTATATAAATTATGTAAAATAATAGAAAATTTATAAGAATTAACCTCCACTGATCCCACAGGATTACAATCCTAACTACGCCACTGGGGCGAAGTGTTGCAACTCGGCAAGCCAAGCCACAGGAGGCAACAACTCACGAGTCACAAGCCACAAGTCACGACGTCCCAGGTTCTAAACAGCGGATGGCGGGTTCGTAGCGGCCGCTATATTCCTATATCAAGATCTTAACATTATTCATAATTTTGAGTTATATGAACATATGTAAAGCCTTACTAGTATCAAAATAATTTGGGATAAATATTATGTATCAATCTAAGAGCATAGCAGTATATATATATATATATATATATATATATATATATATATATATATATATATATATATATATATATATATTCCCAAAAGATTGCGAATGCAACTTGCAACACCGGTGTCGCTGCTGTGTCATGCAAGAAGCTCCGGTGTACAAACCATGCACGGCCTTGGACAGGCCGCAGATATCGGGTTGTATCTTTCAATCTTTCGGCGTCGGGCATGCATCATCGCCGGCTGGACAGACTCACCTGTTATCTGGAAAGTTGCTGATCACCAGCCTTTTTCATCGGTCCTAACTGAATTCAAGATCCCAGGTGTGTACGTTTTCTCCACGATGGCAGAATGGTCCCAAGCGCTAGCTAGCAACTTACCAGTCCACATGCGAAAGGAAACAAAACTGCTTCTGCAAGTGCGATTCCACGTTTCCTTTTAGCAACTGCAACGGGGTAGAAGAAGACGAAAATGCGCTCTCTCTCTCTCTCTCTCTCATCGATCAAAAGACTACACTCGCAAGCCACGATATTATACCGTACTCTATAAAGGACAAGATGTTATCGACCTCGAGAAGCCAAAAACCGTAGACAGAAAAAAAAAATGTCTAGTATTTTGATTCCTTCTTTAGATATTTACACTTCCATCCCTCTTTACAAAATTCATGATTTGCTGCCGTGACACACACTGACACACAGAAGTCAGAACCTCAGGAGGGACTTCCATGTACCTAAAAGACAAAACTCAATTGGCCATATATTGCATCTGGGGCCAACCATGAACATAATTTGCTCCCATGCCCACACACATCGATCGATTTAACCCTCAGTTCATAACCCCAATCAGGGGCGAAAAAAAAAACTAAACTAAACTAAATTGTAAATATCTGGTCGACGTCATCTACGATGACCAGCTCCTCAGGAGAGACGGCCTCCCAAACATCTGGTCGAGCGCCACCACGACGGCCATGGCGAGCGACATCCCGATCTCGGGCTGCACCACCAGCCGGAACACGTCCGTGCCGACCGCCTCCTTGGGCCGGACCTCCGCCACCGCCCGCCTCTCGCCGTCGTACACCACGCAGCACCGCCGCGCGTACGACCCCTCCACCTCGTACGACGCCCCGGCGCCAGCCCCCGCGCACGGCGCCACGTGCGCCATCGACTTGCCGCGCCCGCTCCGCTTGACGGCGTACACGGGCCGCCGCGTCTCCTCGCCCGCGAACACGAGCCACTGCTCGCCCTGAAGGCTGAGCCTCTTGCGGCGGACGGTGAAGGCGGGGCGGCCGGCGGGGTCCATGAGGACGACCTCGTCCCCGGGCTCGGACGCGTAGCTGTCGACGCGGTAGGCGAGGTTACCCTTGGCGTCGAACACCGTGAACCCCTTACAGTTGAACAGCAGCGACTTGCGCCACACCGTCAGCGTCGTCGCCTCCTCCTCCCGCCGCTCGCCGCCTGCCTCAGAGGCACCCGGCGCCGTGGGCACGACCTTAGGATGAACCTTCGCCATGTATCGATGCGATCGATCAAGATCGAATTAAGGAGTTGGTGGGTGATGAGGTGGTTGCTGAGTAGTCAGGCAGAGGCTAGCTAGCTGAGCTAAGCTAAGCTGCTTAGCTTAGGTCTTGTTGGCGTTGAGAAGGAAAGTGGAGGTAGGCGGTGTATATATACACGTCTCGTCTCGTCTCGTCTCGTCGCGTCTCATGGACCGAGAAGGAACTGTACGCGGGCCAAGGGCAAAGGCTAAGGCGAGTAAATTGCTCTGGCGTCCGTGGGGCAGGGGTGACATGGCATTCTGCGCTTGTAATTATAGCTTTTTACGGTATATTAAAATCAACGTGGGTCGTTTATTTTTTTTATATTTAATGGACAAGATTAGTTATAATTTAGTTATCCTTCTTATCGTTTATTTTTTTATATCTAGTGGACAAGATTAGTTATAATTTAGTTATCCTTCTCATACTAGTATATATAGTATAATTTGATGAAAGGTAAAATTGTAAAGGAAGACATTACCTCTCAAGATTAATTTTCGCAGTTTAGTGGGCTTGAAGTCAATTTCACAGTCGGATTGGGCCGCCGGACGGCCTTGAATTGTCCTGGAGCTTGTTAGGTTTGTAGGGTTAGGGTTTTTCAATCAAATCGAGGGGAATGCAGATTCAGCATGGGGCGCTGCGTCGTGTGGCGGAGCTAGGGATGAAAACAGATCGGATAGCCTCTCCCATCCCCTGGTCATCTTATTCCTTGCCAATACCAAGCCACGTCAACGCTCCCCGCAAATCTCACCAGCTGCCCCATCCCTCTGCCCATGCCACCTACCCGCGTTGTCAAGCCCACCTCTGGCACCACCGTGCCCCTTCGCCCATCCCTGCCCGGCATACCACCCCCATGCTGCCCCCATGCCGCCACACCTGCCCGTCGCCCATGCCACTGGCCCCTTTTCCCCTCCTCCCGATCTCCTCCTATGCTCCTCCCCCGGCCTTATAAAGTGGAGCATCGTGCGCCCCATGTGCTCATCTTTCCTTTCCACCGATTCTCCCCTTCTATCCCGTCCTCTTTTCACCGTAATTCGAGCTCCAACCTCACTGGCTGAAGCCCTCACCGCTGTCAAAGCCTCTCTGGCGACGTTATCTGCGCCATCGATTTTGCATGCCCACGTTCTTCTCGGTGCGCACCTCCTCGCCACCGCAGCTTCGCCGGAACTCCCGCGTCGCCTCCTATCGGCGCCACCACCCTTTTGTTATATTTTCGTGCTTTGTCACCGAAACCGCAAGAATTAGGTTTGCCATGCTCCCCTCTCCCCATTGCTGCCCTCACCGCCGCTCACCAAGGTGTCTAGCGCCAGCGAGCGCCGCCACCCGAGCCACCGTCGCTGTTTTGCTGACATGGTGATGCCACCTTGCCTCGACAGCCCGTGTCAGTGCCGCGTGGAGCCACGTCGGATCTAGCCTTGTGTCGTGCGCCCAGTCCATCGTGGACCGACGCAAAACCCGTGGACCCAGTCCACAAGACCCGGGCCCACATGTCAGAGACTCAACTCGTTTCCTTTTGAAAAATATTTTCGCCGTAATCAAAATCCAGTCGCTGATGTCAGCATGATGCATTAAAGTGACTTTCCTTCAATAAAATAAATCTGAAAATTCATGAAAATCATGATTTCATCATTTCTTGTGATTTCAATCTTCCGAGAGCCCGTTCTCCTTCGTTCGAGCTCCGATTTTGGTGATTCAAATTTCTAAATTCATATAAATTAAGACCCTTTATTTTGGTTCTACTTTGGTAATTTTTTTTATTTTATTTAGATTTGTTGTATTTATTTTTCTCTTTTCACACGTATAGATTCCGACATTTCTGAAGAATTATTGGACCCGGCGACCGAACCATCTCAACCCTTCAATGAAGGTAAGTCATAGACCTTTGATCATGTTGCATCCATTTTATAAAATTATATTATTTTATATCAACATGCATTGCTAGTTTTATAATAACTGCTTCCGGGAATAGTTAAAGACATATTCGACATTATGCCACCTTGAATGATTGCTATCGATATGTATCCTTGTACACCATAGGTTGAGGTAATCTTAGTTGGACATATTTAATTACAAGCATGGGTAACGTAGTATGCTTTGCCATGCTTAGTTACGATGGGATTCATGATCACATGTTCATAAATGATTAAATTTGTCCTAATGATATATTGAATTGGTGCGATGCCAGTGTTGTGCAACTGTGGTGCGAGGTCACAATTGTGTCAATTGTGGTGCGATACCACTGTTATAAAATTTTGTGCTATGGCAGAGGTTGTCATTTACTTGGGTGAACAAAATGATAGTGAGCGGTGGTATCGAAACATACCAAACAAACTAGAGAATTTGTATACTGTGGGTAAAGTTGTACACATATGTATAGTGCAAATCTATTTAAATATCCATACTCGTGGTCATGAGCATGCTTTGTGCGGCCACATCGGGTATAGTCTCTTCGTTTGCAAAAAACAATTTCATCGGAAAAAGAACGGGATTGTTTGTTATCATTTGAATTGAGTGTCATGTCTATGGCTGAGAATAAAATGTTAATTGCAGCCAAGGAGGGTTGCTATTGGTTATGTATTAGGTTATGTACTTGTTGTTCCTTAAGTATTTAACTGATCTTTGAAATTTCCGTTGCAAAAATACTGCATATTGATATTGCAAACAAAATTTGCTTAATACTGAAAATAACTTGTAGTTAGAGCCTCTTCTCTTATTAGCCTTATATATATATATATATATATATACAAACTTTGTGATACACTACATATCTTGCAGAGTACGCAATGTACTCAATCTTGCTTAATTTGTTGTTCAGAGGATGAGGATGACCAGCTACCAGATGACACCTTTTTCGCTCCTAGGACCGGTGGGTATGGGGATGGGAATTTATAGGTCTTATTCCTTGTCGATTGCCTGAGGATTAGAATGGGCATGCTGCTGGACTTTTGCTTCTAAGTTATTATAATTCCACTTCTACTTCTGATACTTGAGTTTTTATTTGGCCGGTCGGCCCTTGTTATGTAAACTTTGTAGTCGCTTAAGTTATGTACCATATTTGTTTCATATTGTATGTATTTATGGATGTGTATGCCAAGATTGTAGATGTGTGTTCCAGCCACTGATCATGGGACTAGTACGGTACACACACGAGAATTTTTGAGTCTTCAAACCCCGGGTCCGACAACGTTGGTATCAAAGCCATACTGACTGTAGGACAAGCCCTAGTTAGAAAGGCCGTTAGGTTAGGAATTGGTTTACAAAATGAAACCTATTTTAATAATAAAAAAATAGTTTTAAACATTTAGAAGTTTTTGCTAATCTTACCTCTCTTAGCATTCTCCTCTCATCTAAGTCATTCTTTTTGCTATCTTCCCTCATCTTCCTTCAAAATGATCCTAGTTTTGGAAGAAGATATGTTTTCTGAAAATAAATATTTTTAATCATATTTCAAGTATTAAAATAGAGCTAAAATATTTTGGAAAAGTGCCTAGAACATCCTACATGAAGGTCTTTTGAGCACCTGTTCTTAAACTAGCAAAAATGCCACTTTAGATCTTTACGAAAATTTTGGAATCTAGTTATGTTCTGAAAATGATGTGATGTTCTATTATTTAACCCCCTCCTACCTTCATTTGGTTTTGAATTGATTGGACATTATAGAGGTCTATTTATACATAAAGACCAAGGGGTAGTATAACCTGAAAATAAACCTTAGGTGTTGTTAAATTTTGTAGAGAATGAATAAAAAATTATGTTACAATTCTTTTCTTGGCTTAGTGTCATTTGTTATCTATGCCTCTCATTATATGTAGAAATGATCACTAACTTTCCTTTTCCTAAATTATAGATGACCATCCCATGGGAACCACAGTACCGAACTAGCGTATTTGAGGAGGGCACAATGCTGCACACCTTATGGGTGATGCTACAGCACGTCCATTGGCTTCATATGCCCCTATACACTATCTTCAGTACGCCCTCCGGTGTGGCATCCACTGAGTACCTCACCCAGGTGCTCATTGAGGGACAACACTTTAGATATCCCTTTTTCTGCTACTACAGACGGGGCCCTTGCGCCCTGATGTCGC
This sequence comes from Hsuehochloa calcarea, assembly GCA_036346395.1. Taxonomy (NCBI): domain Eukaryota; kingdom Viridiplantae; phylum Streptophyta; class Magnoliopsida; order Poales; family Poaceae; genus Hsuehochloa; species Hsuehochloa calcarea. The sequence continues at coordinate 70,499,364 of CM070594.1, read as the reverse complement.
ATTACGATGTGCTTTACGTCGCCATCTTACACCCGCGACATGAGCTACCCGAGTTGGAGGACATGTTCTTATACTTTCCTGTACGAATGGTGGATAGATAGGAGCATACCTACCCGGTGGAGGGTATGCCATTCATCACTCCACACCTATACCTCGCTGGTCTCATGACATCACTCGATGGATATCTCTATCGCGTGACCCGCGAACTATTGGAGGCTTGCCGGAGAATCACCACACTCGAGGACAGCATCGCTCCGATGGTGCCCCAGGGGCTCTTTTTGCGAGGGCTATTGTACGGGGAGGATGTCGTACTAGCACCTGCTGAGGAGTTGCCAGAGCCGACCATCCGTATCCGACAAGGTACCTACATCCCTGTATGTTAGATATCGGTCACTGCCATCACGTGATGGCCATCTACTCGGGTACGGAGGAGCCACCACAAGTAGTACAGTGACACCATCTTCGTCATGATATGCATGAGATGATTCAGTTGATCGGTCCATCCTCCTCCGCTGCACTAGATTCGCCTCGCGCCACCGAGCGCAACAACGACGTCTAGATCTAGATTAGCAGTCGGAGAGATCACTTGTAGGGTCTTAGCGTGTGCACTTTTGGGTATTTTGGTATGTTAAAATATGTAAGGTGCTGGTGTATGATGATTATAATTTGCAACTTATGATGGTTTAGTTGCTTTTTTATAATGGTTAAGCAACAGGCGTTCGAACCATGTAAAACATAACTACTATGTTAAAGTTTCATTAGTGATGTCCTTATGGTTTAAAAACATGCATATTTCAAATTTAGATGAGTTATTTTAGTATGTACTTATGTTACTTGCCGACCTACTTAACTTGTGCATATTCTCCCTCATCTTGTGCACAATTTGTTAAATTACACTATGTATGGACATGATGCTAGTAACATGCTCCGTTAACCAGCTCACGGCAATGGGAGCTACCTCTGGATCACGGCAACAAGGAGGCGAGGTTCCTAATCCTCCACAACTCAACCCGCTACATCCTTCCACACCACTACCTCAAGCTGAGTAATCTCAGCTTGTTGCTACCGAAGAACTGGAAGTTCTGCCGCAACTGCCTACCATGGCACAAGTAGTTGCCATGATTGAGCAAGGACAGTAGACGAACACCCTTCTGCTCCAACAACTGGTGCAGAACATCGCTACTCTCGACACTGCTACTGGTGGAGGTAGAGCTACTACGGACCAATCATAGTCAAGGATGGGCGAGTTCCTGCAAACTTGACCACCGACCTTTTAGACTGCGGTCCAAAATGTACCTGATTTTCTAAGAAAAAATGAGTACCTGATGGACAGGTACATGAAGGCTAGGCATACCCAAACTATACTGGACAACGACTAGAAGTACTCGTACATGTGTGTTTATAATTTAACCAATCATTGGATATTCTTGTCATTAGAGTGGTACTAAATGTGCTATAAACAAGGGGAACTTATATTCGCAAGACATGTTGAGTGCAACACATGGAGTTGATGGATTGGCTCAGGGACTAGATAGACTAGTTGATGAGGATATACATGGCATATATGCGGTGCCCCGTGTCATTACCCCGAAGGGTAATCACACTTAAGTATACATATTACTATTTGTCTGCTCGGTAGGACACCGTTCTGACGAATAGTAAGTCTTACCAAAGTTAACACAGCCGAACAATATGATAGAAACTACACTTTATTATAGCAGTTAACCACGCAATGTTACAGTCTTTAATACAATTATTTAATTACATCGGGAAAATAATTCCCCTCACTTGCTTGCCCTGCTCCACTGGTTGTTTACTTGTCTTACTCGCCGAATAAGGGGTCCACCTCGCCCTGCTCCTCGAAGTAAGCACCCTCACCTGCTGCGGCCTCCTTGGCACCTGCGTATCCTTCATCCTACTCGGGATAATTCCCGGCTAGACTAGGATCTAACAAAGGAGAATAATAGTAAGAATGAGTACTAGTGTACTCAGCAAGCAGTTATTAGTAAAGATGCATTGTATGACTCTTCTCTGTTCGTTATCATATTTTCTAGCTAATCTCTTTTTCTGAAAAATAATTTATCAAGATTTACATGAAAAGTTTTAATTCTGAAAAGACTACTTATCACTTGGTAAGAAGATAAACCTCTAGTGGTCACCGTAGCCTCCAATCCAGGAGACAGGCATAAATTCATGGTTTGAGATTTAGCACTACGCAGGCTTTGTACCACTTTACCCACAGCTACTCTGAGCTCTCTTTGCGGTAGGTCTCCCACATTTCCTTTGACGCGGTTTAGAGTTCAGAATACATAGTGTTTTCCAGGTTACATGATTAAGTCTCCATCCATTACTTTTCGTCGGTGTCCTGGGGCGCTCACCCTATCCTCTACCGAGTTTCCATAATGTTGGTTGGGCCGGACATCCCCGCACCCAACACTCCACCTTGCGGTACAATACCGCCTTGGATCCCCCACTTCCGGACTCTTCCTACCAATCGTGTGTTCCTCCATAACTCACACATGCAATATTACTTATCCGATGTGGAGAGTATAGCCCTGTAACAAGATAGCATTTTCTGCCCGTCGAAATGAAAAAAATGGTTGGCACTTAAATACGGTCCCTTATCCAAGTGAGAGTTTTGTTGGTCCTTATATATTAACCATATGTAAAGTGCCCCACTTATTCCCTCTTCTCTTTTCTGCCCAAGTCACCCTTTACCAGCCTTAGTATTGACTCTTACAGCCCAGGTGCCCCTCTCAGCTGGACTGCTCTTTTCTCATTTCTCATCTCTTTTCTTTTTTCTTCTTTCTTTTATCCGATTTGATTTTGAGATATAATTTTCATGCACATATGTATAATTATACAAAATGTAACTTTTACATTTAATATAACTAGGTTAATGTTCAAGAGATAGGCTTGCCTTGTAGTCGTAGAAAAGATCAGCGTCAACAAAATCTGGATCAATTACACCTGCATGTGTTGGTTCGTCCTCTGTAATTATACAATAGACGCAAATAATAAATAAATACTTAGTTGCTTTTGTGTGCTACTATGCGTGCATTAATCGGTTGATATCCTTTGTCAGCGTATTTTAATTTAAGAACATTTTTTGAATCCTCGTTAGGTTAACACTCCCCAACTGTGGTTGTTCTAGTTTGTTAGCTCAAGGATCGAGGTTGCCTATTCTTGCATTTTATCGCACAAAATCAAAATACTACATGTACCTGCACTGTACTGATTTAATTAAATATCGTCAGTGGATTAATATCTCTCCTCAATCACTATTGGGTCGAATGGTCTAGTATCGAGTTTTATCTAATTTAGTGATTTTATTAATCAACAGATTAATTCTAGCCTCTTAAATTAATTTTGCCCCTCTTTCCTGCTTTTATTTTCTATTGGTCGGTTGCTGCTATCTATCCTTACGAGGCTCATGATTTTGTTTGGTCCAACATCTACCCAGCGTCGACATTTATTATTACCGGTGCTTATTTCTACAGCTAAATCTATGACTACTACTCCCCACTAGAATTTACCTTTCTACCCCTTACCTAATTTCCTCCCCTTTTCTTAATCTCTCTTTCTCTCTTCTTTCCTACCCCTTTCCTTTTTTTTCCTTTATCTCTCTCTCCTTGCTTCGGCCGAATGTCTCTTAGCCACTCATTTTCTTTCCCTTCTTCCTCATTTCCTCTTCCTCAATTTCTTCTCTTGGTGCTTGCTTCGGCCAAAGCTTCCTCCTGGCGCCGTCGTCTCTCCCTGCGCCCGTGCCCGCTTGCGGCTCGGCTCGCCCGCGTGCAGTGGCTCTCCTACTTGCCTCCCATACAGCTTAGCCCACTCGCGGTGGCTCGCTGGTTTTAGGGGATGTGGCCGGGATGCTTCTTCTTTTCCCTTGGCTTCTATTTTCTCCTCTTTTTTTTTTCTCATTTCGGTTTTCAAGGTCGCGCTTGATTCATTTTTTGGATTTTGTTGATTCTTGTTCATGCATGGTGAGGGTGATGGAGGTGGGTTGCTACCGTGGCTAGCTACGGCAGGGCTCGAGGCCTCCTTCACGCCGGGGAGTGCGAGGCCGTCGGGTGCGCGTAGCTACACTGGTGGTGCTACCGTGGTCGCCGAGGTATACTTCCACTCTACTCTCTCCGCTCTCTCTGCCCCTTCCCTCCCTTTCTCTGTGATGGACTTAGTTGATGCTTCGGTTATGGTTGTGTGCTCTCTGTGCACAGTTTGGCTCCCATTGGTGGTTCGGTTGGGGCAAAAAAAAGAATGGGGGCATGCAGGGTGGGTTACCTCAGTTGGCTTGGTCGGTTTGGGAAATAGCAGGGCTTGGTTGGTGGTGATAGCCGTGTTGATGGTGTTCTCCTTGTTCTTGTCGGCCCCTTCTGCTCCTCTTTGTCTTTGTTGGTTTGGCTTGGTCTTCGGTGGATCATTGCTACTGTCGTCCCCGCTCCATCGTCTTCCCCAACTCCTTTCCGCTCCTCTCCTCCGGTTGCTCTCTGTGGGTGGTTTTGGTTGTGGCAATGGTGATTTGCTTGTTCCTTTGGTTGGCAGTGGGAGGGTGGTGGTGTTGGCTTGGCTTGCTCGGTTGGTTGCCTTTGATTGTGACTGAATGAGAGGCTTTGACTGAGAGAGGATGGCTTAAGGAAGAGAGGCATTCGGCTGCCCTCTCTCTCCCTTGCCCTGTGCATGTAAAATTTGCCCTTCCCTTATCCATTCTACTCTCACGGTGGATTGTGAGCTCACAGACCTTTGGTCCAAAAGATGTCTCTGATACTATGCTTTGGATTTTCTACGGCGAAGGTAAGTCGGTATAAAGTGGGTGTCGGATTTCTAAAACTGTCGGGTGATGAAACCTACTGAAGTGAGATGGTGCCAACCGACCTTGGTCGATCTGGGAACCTCGAGGATCTTTATGCGATTTGACGGCAATCTTTCTTTACTTTTAACTTTTAATTCACAGCTTTTGTTTTGCTGTTGGTCTATTAGTCTTGTGTGGAAAATGGAAAGGTGGGCAGTGTATCGGGTTGGCCAAGGAATTGGTTCGATCTATTGATAATACATGGACAAGGATGTAAGGCTTCGGCGATATGCAATATTTTCTTATTTTCTTTTGTAATGTACTTAAAGCTGTTTTTTTTTTATTTTGATCTGATCTAATGAATTTTTGTAATTAAATCTGAGCTTGTATTAACGTTTTACTTCCGCTTGTAATGAGTTCTTATAAATGACTCTGAGTTATATCGATATTGTATTGTTGTTGTAATAATTCACATTGTAATTTATGTTGATGAACTCTAGAGGATATATCTTGTATGAGATTGTTTGACGATGTGACCGATACAAGTCTGAGTTTATATCTTGTTCTTGTTTTAATGAATTTAATTTACTATTAATTATCGCTTCTTTTTTTCCTTGTTCCGTGTTGACCTTGCAGCTACATGTAATTCTCGATCGGTGGGGCACCAGAGTTTGCAGCAGTACGTACGTGTTTACGAGCCATCCACGAACGGGTGATCAATCAGGCCTCCTTCGTTGGTAGGAGATGCTCCACGATTAAGATTGGCAACAGTACTGGAGGAGACCGGTGCCCAGGGCACAATGATTTTGTCCATAATTCTCGGTCTAATCAATCAATTTATCATTTTTTAGGGCCGGCCGTACGGTGTAGGATGTGTTGGAAGAATCCAATCGATTAAACTATCGTTTGTTTCAAATCGAGGTTTGCTGCCGGTGGCAACGAACGTTGGTAATCCAAACTACAGGTAGCACGTTAATTACTAACTCTGTTGTTTTTTACTTGTTATTTTAGATATCGACGTGATCTCCAATGTATGCCTTTAATAATTGTTTTTATAATTACATGTTAGCAAAAATTATTAAAAGTATAATGACATGGAAGTAGTACTTTTGATGACAAATCGATTAGTATAGTTTTCATGTGATAAATCTAAAAAATTTATGTATATTTGTGGTCAAAGTTTTAAAATGTTGATTGCGCAACTTGTAAGACAACAAGTAAAAAAGAATGGGGGTGGGGTGGTATTGATTGTATTAATTACATCATTTTCTCTTTGATAATCTGTTGACTCCAGTTTTGCCTTAACAAACGTCTTGCCGAACCTCAGCAGGTTTGTGAGTCTTTTTAAAACAAACGTTTTGTTCTAATTTAAGTACTAGATGCTTAGCCTAATTTAATTAGTAGACACACTTCTCCACTAATATATTTTTCAAGCTTTTTAAAACAAACGTTTTGTTCTAATTTAAGTACTAGATGTTTAGCCTAATTTAATTAGTAGACACACTTATCCACTAATATATTTTGTCAAGGACTAGGACAAGGATTAAGAGGCAGCTATAGTTAAGAAATATAATACAAAATTAGCCCTTGCTCGCCATTATCGATACCGGCAGACCCACTGCTCGAGAAGTTCATCAGTGCACCAACATACACTCCCTTTATAGAGATGATTGTAGTTTCCAAACCAAGAACCTTTTTGGATGCATGACTTAGCGCACACATCACCGCACTAAGCTTTTGGCTGATCAACACCAATGCATGCATCCGCATACTGATTCTTAATTTATCGCCATATATACGACCAGTACAATTAAGGCTGCCTGGTTAAGTTCGCAATGGCAAACATGGCAAAATTAAGCAACTAATTCTGATTCCTGCACCAGAAAGACGTCGTCCCGGCCAACATTGATGCACAGGTACAATGTCTGCTCAAGACACAATGATGGTGCAAACACAGCAAAAGTCCGTCACTCTCAGCTGGCTAATTAACCTGCAGTCTCGCTAGAAACATGGAGGCGATTAGGAAGGAGACAATGGGATTAATACCCACAACCTAATTGCGCGATCACAACTAAGCAGCCATCATAGTGTCTTCCTGTCCCTTCCTCACCGATGGCTCTCCAAATCAAGTGCGTGCCACCACCCAATCTGCTTTAATTCCCCCCTCTAATTGCCCCTGAGAACCAGGCAGGATGTCCCCAACAGCACAATCTCCGCCCCGACACCGTCGCTCTCGGACGGGATCGCCCCCCGGCCCCCCCTCCCCTCGCGCGCGCGCGCCCTCGTCGATCTATTCTTCCCATACGCGTTTTAGCTCTGGCTCGCGTCGCTAGGGGCTTCGCCCTCTTGCGCTGCGCGCTGCGTGGATCCCTGTGCAGCGCACTGTACTGATCAGTGCTGCTATCCCCGTGATCCCAAGGCACCGGCCGCTGATTGGCCTCCGTAGTGCGCTGCCCGTCACAAGTTATGGTTGGCCCCAGGTCGATCGATCGATCGCTTGGAAAGCGTACCACGTAGCAATGTTACGATGGACGAGATCACGCTCTGCAGTATAGGAAAAAATATTATAGCAGAAATACCGTAGCACCGTTACTGTTTATGAATACTGTAGCAGTTGATACGGCACTAGGCTCCTCTGCTGTTGCAGATGCCAATCCTCGGCTCGAGGGCAGAGACAGCCGAGCCGAGTCGTTGGGAAAGCACAGGGGCGCCTGTGGGGTTCATGCGGAACAAGCCATGTGAGAGAGAAGCAATCATGTGAGCGGATCCATGGCATGGAGTTGGTGATCCAAGAAATTCTCGTATTAGTGCCGCCGGATAGACGGATGGGAGATTGGCGTACGCAAGCCATCTTTGTGGCAATTGTGATCGGTAGCTAGCTGCTGACGACAAGCACCAGTGCCTGCTCTATAATTCTCTTGGCGCAAATCCATCTTTTGGCCTGAGCTTTCCCACTACTCTCCACCGACGCGCATGCATGGGCAGCATGATATATTTACCAGGGGCCTAATCTCTTGCGGGGCTCGATAAAAAAAATAAGTACGCTCAGGTACCGCGCTAAATTGCATTTCCAAACGAACAGATATTGAGACACTTCAGTGATACTCTCCATCACCAAATATAGATGGTTTTTCTCCCGCAATTTTCAATGTGTTTTTGCTGCACTACTGGAAATAATACAGAGACTATTGCGACTGTATTTTTCCAGACATATTTTAATTATGGCATTATTTTCATATATTTATAGTCAAATCTTCAAAAACCTGACCGAACAAACCTCATGATGACGTATATTTGGTGACAGAGGGGGTGCATGCCACTAAATCCGTTCAAATTTGGTTCAAATGCACCAAATGTTAAAATTCACTATAATTTCGCATGAAACAAACAGGGCCTAAGAATTGTGTGTGTACGCTCGTCAGCATGTTCTCAAAGACCAGATAATAGATGGGCCAACATAATGAACTGGGCCGGCAAGAGAGTAAGGCTATCTGAGAGGACATGCCTCGTTTCGCGCATTTCCCAATTAGCGCTCTTCTTCATCCCCTCTCAAAAAAGAAAGGAAGTATTAAAAAAAACTCAGCTCAATTTTCCGGATTTTTAGATTTAGCTTTGAGACGTGTGTATCCAGAATTTTTTATTATTTTGATCCAATGGTTAAGTATAAGTTAAAATGTTGAACCATTGGATCACAATAGAATCAGACATACACACATCTAACTAATCTAAAAAAAAAACGACTTGGGTATTCTCAATACAGCTTCTACTTCCACCTTCTCGTTCGGATATCATGGAGCTGCACCAAACACAAAAAACATCACATACGTCCATATCTAAAACGGGGAAATGTTAAATTCCTCAAACACTCCTGTATAGTTTACACAAAATAATGCGCAAATACGAAGCTATGAACAAATACAGCTTCAAAGCTGGAAAAAAACGATGAAAAATACCATTGTTCCTCGACACCAAATCTGATCTAAGATGGTCTCTACCTACAAGAAACTGACTGGTTTATTTGGTTGAAAGCTTGATCATTTGAAACTGACAAGCAGCTAAGCTGATCGGAAAGACAATACCTCTCCCGTTAAGTTGCATGACAAAGCAACAAGCAGCTACAAAACCCAATACGGGGTACCCTGCACTACACAGAACAGAATTGATCCGAAAGAACAGTTTACACTACAGAAATTCGAAACCCCCAAATCAAAACAACGAAGACCCTACGCGCCTCAGAAGCCTACGGTGCCACTAGACCATCTGCTATTGGCCGTCGATGATGCCGCGCTCATCCGGTGCGCCCCGGACGCTGGCGACGGCCGCTGGTTGGCGTTGCTCACGTACTGGCGCACAGGGTCGCTATTCCCGGCGGGTGCGGCGGCAGCGATGGGCGCCCCAGCCACCACGTACTGCTGCACCACCAGCACCGACACCGTCATCGAGAAGTCCGACGACACGAGCATGTCACCAATGGGCCCCAGCTCTGGGCACTCCATCCAGTCTTCCAGCGCCGACGCCATCGGCGACCCGGCCTCGCCGGGGCGCCTCCCGACGACGTACAGCTCGTGCAGGCTGTTGTCCATGCTCCGGATGGCGGCCACCGTCTCCTCACTGTTGGCCACCACCTTGTCGGTGTACGTGATGGCGTCGTTACCGTGGTTGCGCGCTCGGAATTCGCCGAGGTACTCCTCGTCCATCTGCTGCTCGTTCTTGCCTTCCGTGCTGGTGGTGATCGCGCGCGAATCCATGTCAGACGCGGCCGACCGGTAGGTGGTGTTGGAGATGGACCTCGCCCGGTAGTCGGGCGGGAGGAACCGTACGACGGTGAGGGTAACACCAGGGTTTTCGACCATCCTCCACGCGTAGGCGAGTGCCTCGCGGTCGTCGGGACCGCCGAAGAAGAAGAGCGCCACGTGGTGCTCGGCGGCCATGCGCGCCGCGGCGCGCTGAGGCCGCGGTCGACGAGGATGGCAACGGAGCACGGGGAGGTGGCGAGGAGGCTCTCGTTGAAGCCGCGGATGGACGGGTTGATCGGTTCCATGCCGCCGTCCACCGTCTGCTGCTTGTGGAACGGAAGCACGATGAGCGAGACGTGCTTGTCCTCGGCGAGCACGGACACGTCCTCGTGCATAGATTGGTACGGCGACACCGCCGCGAGCGTCTGGATGGAGACGCCTCCTGCGTCACACAAGCACCGTGCTCTGTGTCAGCTTACGAAAGGTTAGGTGCACATAGAGTTCATGTAAGTGTGCATGTGCACTGACCAGTATGCCTCTCGTAGTTCTCGAAGGAGTTGAAGATGTGCTCCGTGACGGCGGGCAGAAAGGATGATGAGCTGCTCCGGCTCTGCTTCGAGGCAGAGGCGGCGGCGGCGGCAAGCATGTTGGAGGCGCGGCCCGTGAGCTCGACGAGGTGGAGAGCGTAAATGAAGATCGGGGAGCGCTTGGTCGGGTTCGAGAGCTCGAGCAGCGAGAGCACGGACGGCACGTTGCGGGTGGTGTGCACGCATGCCAGCATGCGGAGCTCGCTGTCGTGCCTGATGCGCTGCAGGTTCCGCCGCTTGTACCCGACGAGGCGCCGCGACGGCCGGTGCACGCCCGTCACCACCGGCGTCACAAGCGTCGTCATCGCCACCGACACCAGCACCATCACCGCGAACGACTCGTCATCCAACACCTACAACCAATGCATTAGCGGCCATTACATATCACGTGCTAAGAAGAAGGGGCAATTAATGTGCATTTTAGTACCTCCTTATCTCGTCCAATGTTGAGCACGATCATCTCAACGAGTCCCCTGGTGTTCATGAGGAATCCGAGGGCGATGCCCTCACGGAACGGCATGGTGTACAGCGCGGCGATGATGATGGTGCCCATGATCTTGGCAAAGCTGGCCATGATGAACACGAGCACAAGCAGGCCGACTGTTATGGGGTCGCGTATCTTGGCGACGTTGGTGCGCAGGCCGCTGATGGCGAAGAAGAGTGGGAGGAGCAGCCCGGTGACGAAGTCCTCGATCTTCTCGATCAGCGCCACGCCGAGCGGCCCGCTCGGGATGACCAACCCGTAGACGAAGGCGCCAAAGACCGAGTGGATGCCGATGGCGTCGGTGCACACGCCGGCGAGCATGACGCCGGTGAGGATGAGGGAGACTTGCATGTCGCTGACTCCCTCACCCTCGGGGATGCGGTGGATGAGCCACCACATCCCGGGGCGCACGACGTAGAAGCAGAAGAGCACGAAGACCACCCCGGAGAGGAGCACCCACAGGGATGAAAGAGCCGTGCTGTTCACCTCCGAGATGGCGATGGCGAGCGCGAGCAGGATCCACGCGCACATGTCGTTGACGATGGCGGCCGACATGGCGATGCGTCCGAGCTCCGTGTTTAGCAGCTTGATCTCGGCGAGGATACGGGCAAGCACCGGGAACGCCGTGACCGAGAGCGCGACACCGAGGAAGAGCAGAAAGGAGGTCTGGTGTACGTTCCGCGATACCTGGTGCCGGAATATGAAGGACGTGGCGATGCCGATGCAGAAGGGCAGCGCCATGCCCGCCACGGCCACGAACAGCGCCTTCTTCCCCGACCTCCGGATCACGTCGAGGTCCATCTCCAGGCCGATCAAGAATAGGAAGTAGAGAAGGCCGAGGTGCGCCACCGTCTCCAGCGTGAGCAGGCTGCGCTGCGGGAACACCATGGTCGCCCAGGGGCCTAGCTGCCCCATCACCGACGGCCCGAGCACCACGCCGGCCTACGTCCGTACACAAACGTGGTCACTACTCACAATGTGGGTGCTTACGTGCGTAGTACGTGATATACGAGGAGTGTATTCATGGTCACGTACGAGGATCTCAGCGATGACGCGGGGCTGGCGGAATGGCTTGAGGAGGAGGACTAGGAAGCGGGTGGTGACGACGATGACGGCCACCTGGAGGATGAAGAGCGGGAGGGAGAACTCGAGCGGGTTGACGCCCTGCCAGATGCCGTTGGTGGTGATCATCATGGGGGAGTAGCACACCACCGTGCTGGAGGCCTTGGGGCGCGTCGCGTTGCGGATCTGCGCCGTGACGTTCGTCGGCACATCGTCGGCGATCAAAGGCGGTATGGTGGAGGCCATCCTGGCGCATGGCACGGCCCGGGGCCCGTCACTGATCACTCTCTTTCCCTGCTCGCGATCTGTTTTGTGTGTTGCCCTGCAGCTTTGTTGCAGGGAAGATGGCTGCGACGATCGAGGCTGAGGCGTAGTTCGACGCTCCGATCGGTGGGAGGATAAGGTCGGACGGTAGAAGCACGGGGACGGGGGGATCGCATGCGACGTTGTATCGGTTTTCGACCGGTTGCCCGGGGACTTTGGAGCTGTGGAGGGTCTCTGATTTTGACTGGTCATTTTCATTTCTTATTCTACCACGCATCGCGTGGTTCTCATTAAAGGTCGGGCCGTCTTCTTTGTGACATGCTTGTTTTTCTTGGGTTAAGATTTGCCCAGTTACCGCAGTTAAAGCCCATTAGCGTGCATGTTTTTCTTGGGTCGAAGACTTGATGCGGAGCCATAGTCCTGTTCGCCCGGACGAAGTTCCACTCGTACTAGGGTCCTATTCGGAACACATGATTTTTTCCTAGATTCATTTCATCATGCGGGAATTGAGCCGTTTGCTTGCGCTGAAATTCCTGTGTATCAAATATTCCTTAGAACTTTAGGTCCTAATTAGAGTTTGAACCGTTGGTGATAGGCTCCAGAGGTAATCATAAAGATGACTATATCGTATCTATGTTTAATTATGAGTTATAGAATAAATGTTATTATGTTCCTTAAATTAATTATCAGCTATAAAGATTAACAAGTATGCGACTTGTTGGTGAAACTCTTTAACTTATATGATATCATTCTAAATGTATCTCTTGTCGGATATCACTGGTCGGAACATTAGTGACTTATTGACTAGCATATGTATTGATTGATGACCATGTTTCACCGGTCATGAATATAGGGATATTGAATCAATAATATGAACACATGTTAGAGAACATGGTGTTGGATAGAACCACCTTGAGACACTATTGATATTGTTATGATTTTATATATCATCAGTTAGTCTCAAGCAATGATGATGTATAATCTTTAGATCTAATATCAACATGGTTTCCTACATGTGTAATAGTACATTTAGGAGTTGTCAAACGCTACTCCGTAACTGAGTAATTATAAAAGTGGCTTTCGGGTATGCTATGAAACATACGGAGGGTTGTGACTGGTCAGATATGAGATTTACCACTTGTCGACGATTAAGTCACCGATCTTATAAAATAAAATTTAGAAAATTACCTAAGAGTTCTTGGATGAGAATGTGGTTGCTCTTTATTGTAATGAACTGGATCTTTACTGTGGGTACCTTGAACAAGACGACGGACTAGCCCTAATTGCACTGAGTGTGTTTCTTGCTACTACCTAATTGTCTTCAGATCGCTGGGTCTTACCTCATTCGTGACTTAGGATCGAAAATGTCGTGTGGATTTGAGCAATTAAGACATATGTTCCATTCATCATACGGAAGGAATATACTTGAAACTGGATTCAAATGCTAGTTCAGAGCTTCTGTGAGCAGCAAACTGATCGAATAATGGGTACATGACCCCCTCCGACTAGGTTACCCCTACAATTCTAACAACCATAGGAGTCGTTAGTTATGAGGTTTACGACCACATAAGCTATGTGGCCTTTAATTAATATTTAGGAATTTAATCCTCGTCAGCTAGCCCCCGAACTTTAAGTGAATTTGTAATGTAAACCTCTTCCGACGAAATCTATATCGGGAAAACCCACGTTTAATGGCGTAAATAACGAGGTGGCCCGTATTCACATTAAAGTTGAGGAACCGTCTGGAAAACCAAAGAGGCTTGTGTTCGTTGGGCTTCGGGCAATTCCCTCTTGCAGTTAAATAAGTGCGGCTATAAAATCTCTTGAGTGCGTCGACTTAGGGTTTTTACGTTCTTAGTTTTTCTTGCCCTTTTATCTTTTCGTCAAGAACTTTCTTCAACTCACTTTCATCTTCTTTCCCAAAATAAAAATAATGTCGGAGTTAGTCACAAACTGGTTGGTCTCTGATTTGAGCGAGAAGAAGCCCAAGGCTTTGGAGAACAATGGAATGTTTGGCGACAAGACTTTGATGTCTTGGAGATCTACGGTCGGAGAATATTTTCCGAGCAGAAACGAGGGAGAAATCCATGTTTTTCTTGCTTACATCGAGCACGGGTTTAGGTTACTAGTGTTGGGGATATGCCCTTGAGGAAATCATAGAGATATTTGTATCATGTCTATATTTATGAGCTATAGAATAAATGTTGTTATGTTCTTTGAATGAATTATCATTGATAAAGATTAACAAGTATGGGACTTGTTGGTGAAACTCTTTAACTTCTATGATGTCATTCTAAATGTTTCACTGGCCGGATGTCACTGGTCGGAACACTAGTGACTTATCGACCAGCACATGTATTGATTGATGATCATGTTTCACCGGTCATGGATATAGGGATATCGAACCAATAATGTGAACATATGTTAGAGAACATGGTGCTTGATTGACCCACCTTGAGACGCTATTGAGATTGTTACGATTTTATGTGTCATTAGTTGGCACTACTACAAAAGAGTCTATAGCAGACGGTCCAGACGGTTCTGATATAGAACCGTCTGTGATGTTACACAGACGGTTCTATAGAACCGTCTGTGATATCACTGACGGTTCTTAAATAGAACCGTCGTGATAAATCACGACGGTTCTATATCGAACCGTCTGTGATATCCGAGCGGTTCTTAAATAGAACCGTGCGTGATAATATCACGACGGTTTTATATTAGAACCGTCGTGATATCCTGCACGGTTATATATTAGAACCGTGCGTAATATCCTGACGGTTCTATATCGAACCGCCTGCGATAGCTTAATATAAATTGAGCCGAGACATCCTCACCGCATTGCGGCTGTGTCTTCCGCTCAAGCGCCACTTCCTCGCCCTAGCTCCTCACTGCGGCTGTGTCACCGCTCCAGCGCCACTTCCGCGCCTAGCTCCTCCAACCCTCGCCACTTCCTCGCCCTAGCTCCTCACTGTGTTGTGTCTACCGCTCTGGCGCCACTTCCCGCCCTAGCTCCTCCAACTGCGGCTCCTCCTCTATCTTGGTATGAGCACATGATCGATCTTGCACCGTCAATGTTGGAATAAATAATATTAGCCACGCAAATCTTAGTTTTGAATAATGGTTTCCCTTATAACTAATGAACTAAAATTTGACTTAGGAGTGGTAACTTAATAAAATTGAATTTTTTTTTTTTTTTTTTTTTTTTTTTTTTTTTTTTTTTTTTTTTTTTTTTTTTTTTTTTTTTTTTTTTTTTTTTTTTTTTTTTTTTTTTTTTTTTTTTTTTTTTTTTTTTTTTTTTTTTTTTTTTTTTTTTTTTTTTTTTTTTTTTTTTTTTTTTTTTTTTTTTTTTTTTTTTTTTTTTTTTTTTTTTTTTTTTTTTTTTTTTTTTTTTTTTTTTTTTTTTTTTTTTTTTTTTTTTTTTTTTTTTTTTTTTTTTTTTTTTTTTTTTTTTTTTTTTTTTTTTTTTTTTTTTTTTTTTTTTTTTTTTTTTTTTTTTTTTTTTTTTTTTTTTTTTTTTTTTTTTTTTTTTTTTTTTTTTTTTTTTTTTTTTTTTTTTTTTTTTTTTTTTTTTTTTTTTTTTTTTTTTTTTTTTTTTTTTTTTTTTTTTTTTTTTTTTTTTTTTTTTTTTTTTTTTTTTTTTTTTTTTTTTTTTTTTTTTTTTTTTTTTTTTTTTTTTTTTTTTTTTTTTTTTTTTTTTTTTTTTTTTTTTTTTTTTTTTTTTTTTTTTTTTTTTTTTTTTTTTTTTTTTTTTTTTTTTTTTTTTTTTTTTTTTTTTTTTTTTTTTTTTTTTTTTTTTTTTTTTTTTTTTTTTTTTTTTTTTTTTTTTTTTTTTTTTTTTTTTTTTTTTTTTTTTTTTTTTTTTTTTTTTTTTTTTTTTTTTTTTTTTTTTTTTTTTTTTTTTTTTTTTTTTTTTTTTTTTTTTTTTTTTTTTTTTTTTTTTTTTTTTTTTTTTTTTTTTTTTTTTTTTTTTTTTTTTTTTTTTTTTTTTTTTTTTTTTTTTTTTTTTTTTTTTTTTTTTTTTTTTTTTTTTTTTTTTTTTTTTTTTTTTTTTTTTTTTTTTTTTTTTTTTTTTTTTTTTTTTTTTTTTTTTTTTTTTTTTTTTTTTTTTTTTTTTTTTTTTTTTTTTTTTTTTTTTTTTTTTTTTTTTTTTTTTTTTTTTTTTTTTTTTTTTTTTTTTTTTTTTTTTTTTTTTTTTTTTTTTTTTTTTTTTTTTTTTTTTTTTTTTTTTTTTTTTTTTTTTTTTTTTTTTTTTTTTTTTTTTTTTTTTTTTTTTTTTTTTTTTTTTTTTTTTTTTTTTTTTTTTTTTTTTTTTTTTTTTTTTTTTTTTTTTTTTTTTTTTTTTTTTTTTTTTTTTTTTTTTTTTTTTTTTTTTTTTTTTTTTTTTTTTTTTTTTTTTTTTTTTTTTTTTTTTTTTTTTTTTTTTTTTTTTTTTTTTTTTTTTTTTTTTTTTTTTTTTTTTTTTTTTTTTTTTTTTTTTTTTTTTTTTTTTTTTTTTTTTTTTTTTTTTTTTTTTTTTTTTTTTTTTTTTTTTTTTTTTTTTTTTTTTTTTTTTTTTTTTTTTTTTTGGGTTGACTTGGTTTTCTTCTTAGTTTCTTGCCCTTTTTCTTTTCTAAAACCTTTTTCAATCCTTTAATTTGTCCAAAAAAAAATCTGTCGATTTAATCAAAGCTGGTTTGGCTGATTTGGTAGAAGGAAAGCCCAAGGCTTTGGAGAACAAAATAATTTTTGCAAAAGACCTTTATTTCTTTGAATCTCTTTCGGGTTTTTCAAACAAACGAGGAGAAATTTCCCATTTTTTTGCTTACATGGTAGCCGGGTTTGGTTACAGTTTTATAGCCCTTGAGGAAATCATAGGTATTTGTATCTTCTATATTTATGAAGCTATAGAATTAAATGTGAGTTCTTTAAAATTATATTGAAAAGTTAACAGAGGGTTTTGGTGAAACTCTTAACTTCTATGAGCTTCTAAGTTTAACCGCGCGGAATGTCCCACCTTTCCGAACCTAGTACTCGTATCACCACGCTATTGATTGAATGATCAGTTTCACTCATGGATAAGTTATCCAACAATAAATAGTTAAAAACTGGTGCTTGATTCCACCAGCGCATTGTACCTTTTTGTGTATTAGTTGGTCTCAAGAATTGATGATGTATAATCCATATACTTGAGATGAATATAGTTTCTATATGTGTAATAGTAGACTTAGGGCACAACGCTACTCCATAACGTAGTTATAAATATAGCTTGAATATGCTATGAAACATGTGGAAGATGTGGTGGTCGGATATAGATTTGCCCTCCTAACATAACGAGAGATATTTCTATGACCCTCGATGTGGTCGATAAAGAAAGTGCATGATCATGCCCGGTAGTGAAGAATCGAGCAATGAAGTTATCGATACTTGATCGGAAAAGTATTTAACAATCCATGGATGATAAAATATATCGCATGGAGTTCAACCGATATCGTGAGGCAAATGGAGAATACAGAGAAGGTCGTTCAATTTAACTAGATACGAATAGGTTGTATGGAATCGGTGGTCATAACTATTTCAACTGTTTTCCGGCACATTAAAGCGTGTGTAGTTCGGTGGGTGCGATGTTGTTGTGCCGGCGAGAGGAACTCAATGTGGTTGGAATATGACGCGTCGTGATTGCGCTTAATGGAAAACTTTGTAATTAGTGAGTGCGGTAGCTTATTATTCGTGGAAAGTGACTAGAGAACAAAATTATTTATAGAGGAAGTTCGTTGTCACCTCACCCTTTCCTTGTCGAAAAAGGCCATCTCGATTTTCAAACACTGATATTTTTGTTGCTCCAAGGATTTTTACCTATTATGTGCCATTGGGATTTACGATATTATAAAATTGTCCATTGTTTTCTTCGTTGTTAGTCTAATGCCAACTTTTCAAGAATTGCATCAAAAATAACACTCACGGGTCCACAATAGTCGGAAAAGATCACTTTGCCGTTTTGAAACAAAATCTTCAATCAAATAACATTAAATTGTTTAACCGCCATAGAATTTCGACAAGTATATGCAACTCATGTATCTAAACTTTTTGCCATTGATGTTATTCCATACTAGAGCTCATTTGTCATGTGTTAATACTCGCTACACTCACCTATGCCATGGATGTGCCCACCATCTCCATTGTCTCCTGCATTGCTCCAACCATTCAAAATTTGGCTAAGTCCCCAAGCGGATGCTCTGGAAAAATTCGAACCGCATATTTGAACAGCGGATTAATCGGAACTTCCGCTCATTTCATTGCGGAACTTCCGCACCTCGAGAAATCGGCTAAGTCCCGAAAAGGATGCTCTCTGGAAAAATCAAGCGCATGATTTTAGACATCAGATTATCGAACTTCGCTCATACAATTGCGGAACTTAGATTGTGTTCTGGAAAAATGATTTTCTTTTAAACCAAACCAAAAGAACATGCATGATCCTAAGTTGATCCAAAGGCATAATGAGATGCTTTCAAGCTACTAGACAAGCTCCCCTTAATAGTACGACATTTATCCTATAATCCGGTCTTCCTCCATACTCAGAAGGCCAGGTAAAATCAAAAAGGGTCCTAGTCTATTTATACCTTGTCTTTGAGATCAACTCCATCTTTTCAACATTCTTTGACATCATGCTCCTTGGATTCACTTTGTCATTTGGGACTATGCCTTGTAAACACTTCAACAAACATGTTAGTCCCATATTCACATAATGTCATTAATTACCAAAATACAATTTTAGGGGCCTAGATGCTTTCAATCTCCCCTTTTGGTAATTGATGACAACACAATAAAGTTGTGAGAGAAAGATGGTTTGAAAGCAGCTCCCCCTTAACATGTGCATATTGAGTAGAAGATAATGTAAAGCACATGTTTGGATTTTCGAGAAATATTAGCGGAGTTTACGTAGAACATTGTTACTTGGAAGAGAACAAATGACAATAAAGATAGAGCATTCACATCACATAGTCATTCATCATTAATCAAAGATCCAAGTACAACAAAAATATAAAATAACACAAGATATTATCATAAGCATCAAGTTTTCAAACAAAGTCATAAGCATCAAGTTCATTACAAGCCATAGTCAAAATGACACAATATGCTACAATATCATAATGGATAAGACTAGCTCTCTCTCTCACTAACACACACTCTTCTCTCCCCTTTGTCATCAAGGGCCAAGGGTCACTCCGCGGGAGGATCTTGCGGAGGATCAAGCTGGAGGAACAGGGAAGATCAACGGGAGGACCGCCGGGAGGAAGCGGCAGCGTCCAAAATAAGTGGTGGAGAAGCTGTTCGTGAATCTGGGTGAAAGCGTCAAAGGCTATGGCGAGTGGGCGTCGAGTCTGGAAGTGGTCGCCTCTGGAAAGCATCCAATCTGGCAAAGTGCATTTGCCTCAAGCGCATCCAGTCTAGAAGTGGTCGCCTCTGGAAGGTATCACAGGATGCCCTCATCTCCAACAAGGTGGCATAATCGATCCATAGTGGCTATACCTTGTGGAGGAAGCGGCGGCGAAGATGCGGCTTGGTGCCTGTACTTGGAGCACGCCTAAGATTGGCGAGGATTGGAGGACCTTCTCTTGGTTTATAGGCTTTATGTCTTTGAAGGTAAAGCTCCATTATATCCGTTTGTTTAATGATCAAAGCCATAATGTAAGGTGCAAAGTTTATCCGTTTGACTCGATCATTCTTTGTTCTGCTATCTCCTTATGATAACATCCACAACATCAAACTTTCTACCATGCATGATGCATTCCAATATATTCGGACATGTCCTCTAATGGCATCATAATTCCCACTCTTAGGTAACATGGTATGATTGATGATCCTATTTACCAAGGTGGGAATAGGAAGAAGTCTGTGATCTTACGAGGACAAATCTACGTGTGGTGTCATAAAATTCAGTCCAAGCCGAAAGAGGAGGATTGTTCCATCATAAATTTTCTCATATCTGCTCGACTCGACATCAATGCACGTTCAAAAGCACGTCTTGAGCAGGAATGTCTCACCATCCCATCATCCAAGTGAGGTGAGAAAAGTCGGGAGGAATGCACTTTGTGGCATAGAAGCGTCGGATGATCTCATCACTATAGTTGCACTTTATTGCCACAAGGTTATGAATCGGCTACTTGGAAGAGCTGTAGGTACCCTCGTATTTGTCAAGCCCGTTTAGGTAGGACCAATTAACATACTTGTGATCGACAAAGGCTTGTTTGGTCCATAGAAAGATCGTAGACTTGTCTTTGAAACTTGGTATGAAAGCGAGGGTCATCACGGTTTCTGAAGTGAATATTGATCTTTATCCGAAGAATAGTGTAGTAAATCTGTGAGTCCTTTAAGATCAATTTCAATCTCTTAGGTTCTCCTAGTTCCTCATCGATTCATATTGATTCTTCTCTGATTCACTTTCTTACGATCTGAATTATCGATTCTTCCTCATTTCTTGAAGAAGATGCTTGACATCTGAATAATGCTTTGGGACTGACATCTTCATCCTCGGCATCTTCAAGAACAACAATGGATGAAGTGTCAAAGATTGAATCAAATGAAAATGGGATTTTACATTTACATCGGGACAATCGGAGCTCCATAAGTTGCACTCGGAACTACATTTGGCGGAAGTTCCGCGATTTCAACGTGGAAGTTCGATTATCTGGCCGATTCTAGGTTAATAGGAATTTTGGATTTTGGTATTTGGATGGATTGAGTCCATGGATTCGATGCATATACATCATACAATCTTGAATAAACCTATTTTCCCAGAATCAAACCAGATTTCAACAACATTTGATTTCTCCCAAAATTTTGACCTAGGGTTCATAAGAGGTGAAAATCCAAAAGAAATTGGAGATACCTTGAGAGAGTGGATGATTGAACCACAGGGAATCGATTGATCGGTTGAGATTGAAGGAAAATCGAGAGCGAATCAAAGTGGTTTCGGTGGAGATGAGAGAGAGAAGAGGGAGCTCGGAGTCGAGCAACGAGGCGGTGGAGAGAGTTAAGAGAGCGGACCAACGCGGGCAATAAATGCTCTTCAACTACAGGAAGCGGAAGTTCCGCGACAACAATGAAGTTCGGACGTGAAGTTCCGGCGCTGGAGGCGGAAGTTCGATTATCTGACGCCGGAAGGAGGTGAAAAGCGGAAGTTCCGCAACACAAGCGGAAGTTACGGACACGGAAGTTCCGCGCTGGGGCGGAAGTTCGATTATCTGACACTTCGGGAGGAAGAAGTTGAATTTGAAGATTTTGCAAATAATCCTTAGTTTTGCACTCAACCAAGTATCATTCAGGATTATTATGCAATGAAAAGACTAATGTCTATATAATAAGGTAATTTTACTAAAATATCACATTTGGAGCGAAAATTTGAGTAAAAACATCTTAAAATAGACAAAAATGCAACTAAGACCCAAAGTTCATGTGACAAGAGTTCAGCGACATTTGAATAGTCAATGACATTTAACTCATTCCTCAATAGGCAAAACCGGCCTTCATCTAAAGGTTTGGTAAAGATATCGCTAATTGATTTGATTGCAAATGTGGCTAATTTCAATATCTCCCTTGCACACATGATCTCTAAGGAAATGATGGTGGATATCTATATGCTTGGTTCTTGAATGTTGGACGGGGTTGTTGGCTATTTTCAACTGCACTATCATTATCACACAAGAGGCATTTTATCAAAAGATATTCCATAGTCCATCAATGTTTGCCTCATCCAAAGCAATTGTGCACAACAACTACTGCGAAACATATTCGGCCGGCGGTGGAAAGAACATTGAGTTTTGTTTCTTGGAAGACCAAGACACTAAGGATCTACCTAAAATTGACAACTCCACGAGGTGCTTTTTCTATCCACTTTACAACGCATAATCCGAATCCGAATATCCAATCAAATCAAATTTTGCACCTTTTGGATACCGAGGCCAATACTTGAGAATGCTTTAAATATCTTAATATTCTTTTGTGACCATTAAATGACATTCTTTTGGGCCGATTGAAAGCGTGCACACATGCAAGCGCTAAACATAATATCGGGCCTAGATGCGGTAAGATAAAGCAAACTACCAATCATAGACCTATAAAGCTTTAAATCAGCAGTTTACCTCCTTCGTTTAGATCAAGATGTCCATTTGTAGCCATGGGAGTCTTGATGGGCTTTGCGTCATTCATGCCAAATCTTTTGAGTAAGTCCTTCACATACTTGGATTGGCTTATGAAGACCCCATCATTGAGTTGTTTGATTTGAAGTCCAAGGAAGAAGCTAGGTTCTCCTATCATTGACATCTCAAACTCCCTAGACATCATATCACCAAATTCTTTGCAAAAATCTTGATTAGTAGAACCAAAAATTATATCATCAACATAAATTTGACAAACAAAGAAATCACCATCAATAATTTTGGTAAACAAAGTTGTATCAACCTTTCAGATTTTGAATCCCTTAGAGAGTAGAAAATCTCGAAGGCGCTCATACCATGCTCTAGGAGCTTGTTTTAAACCATATAGCGCCTTTGAGAGTTTATACACATGATTTGGATTTTTGGGATCTTCAAAACCCGGAGGTTGTTCAACAAAAACAAGTTCGGATATTTTGCCATTTAGGAAAGCACTTTTAACATCCATTTGAAATAATTTAATATCAAAGCATGATGCAAAAGCAAGTAAAATGCGAATAGACTCAAGTCTTGCTACGGGTGCAAATGTTTCATCATAATCTAAACCCTCAACTTGAGTATATCCTTGAGCAACTAACCTTGCCTTGTTTCTTACCACAACTCCATTTTCATCTTGTTTATTCCGAAAGACCCATTTTGTGCCAATAACATTATGCTCCTCGGGTCTTTTCACCATTGTCCAAACATCATTTCGGATGAAGTTATTTAGCTCCTCATGCATAGCATTCACCCAATCGGATCTTCTAGTGCTTCATCTATACGCTTTGGTTCCAAAGAGGAAACAAAAGAGTAATGTTCACAAAAGAAGCAATACGAGAGCGAGTTTGGACACCTTTTTACTTACCCAATATTTGGTCTATTGGGTGGTCTTTGGCTAATGCGTTGTGGATCCTTTGAGGTAGATTAAATGATTGATCACCTTCCTTGACATCTTCTTGATTTTGATTAATTTCATTTGTCACGGAAGAGGTAGGTGGCTCAACTCTCATGGATGATGATGGCTCACTTTGATCTTCTTTAGGCTTAATGTCCCCAATTTGCATATTCTTCATTGCTTCCATAAGAGCTCCATTACCTACATCATCAAGATCTTCTTGCTCTTCTTGAGAGCCGTTAGTTTCATCAAATTGTACATCGTGCCTTTCTTCAACAATACCACTTGTTTTGTTAAAGACACGATATGCTTTGCTATTTGAAGAATAACCTAGCAGAAAACCAACATCACACCGACTAGCAAATTTAGAAAGTCGAACACCCTTTCTTAAGATATAGCATTTGCACCCAAATACTCTAAAGTAAGAGATGTTGGTTTTCTTCCAACAAGGAGTTCATAGGAAGTCTTTTCAAAAGTCTATGCAAATAAAGGCGGTTTATGGCATGACAAGCGGTATTAATGGCTTCCGCCAAAAGCGATCGGAGTATTATACTCATCAAGCATTGTCCTAGCCATTTCTATTAATGTCGATTTTCCTCTCTACAACTCCATTTTGCTCGGAGTGTAGGTAGTGGAAAACTCATGCTTTATTCAAGTTCATCACAATAATCTTCAATATTAGTGTTTTGAACTGGAACCATTATCACTACGGATTTTCTTTATTATAAAATCAAATTCATTTTGAGCCCTTTTTGCAAAACTTTTAAAAATCTTGGAGGCTTCACCTTTGTCATATAAGAAGAATACCCATGTATATCTAGAGTAATCATCTACAACGACTAAACAATAGCTATTGCCCCAATGCTCTTATAGGTTGTTGGCCCAAACAAATCCATATGTAAGAGCTCTAATGGCCTAGAAGTTGACATGATACTTTTGGAAGGATGAGAGTTAGCAACTTGCTTTCCGGCAGCAAGCACTACAAAGTCTATTTTTCTCAAACTTCACATCCTTCAAGCCAACCACTAAGTCATGTTTGAAAAGCTTTTTAAGTTGAATCATTCCCACATGACCTAGTCTTCTATGCCATAACCAACCCATTGAAGTTTTTGCAATCAAACAAGTTTTCAAACACGATTCATTTGAGGAGAAATCAACCAAATAAAGATTGCCGAATCTAAAACCTTTAAAAATCATTTCTTTTTCTTTTCTTTAAAAATAGTGACCTCCTTTTTAGAGAAAGAGCAAGTTAATCAAGATCACATAATTGAGCAACGGATAGCAAATTAAAATTCAATGTTTCTACTAAAGATACATTTGAAATGGAAAGGTCATTTGATATAGCAATTTTACCTAAGCCAATTACCTTTCCTTTGCTATTGTCACCAAAGTGATCTTTTCATTTCGCTCCCGTTCTCAAATGAGGTGAACATTTTCCGGTCTCGGTCATGTGTTGAGTGCATCCACTATCAAGCACCCAATGCCTTCCACCGATCTTGTAGTTCACCTACAAAAGAGATCAAGTTCTTTTAGGTACCCATATTTGTTTGGGTCCTTGGAGGTTAGTTATCAAAGATTTGGGCACCCAAATAGCATTCTTTTTAACACCTAAAATTGAGGTGCCAACAAACCTAGCAAGCACTTTTCCATCTTTGGCCTTTTTGAGCATATAACAAGAATCAAACAAGCCAATTGATGAAACCTTACCAATAGGACACTTTTGTTGAACATGTCCTATTTCCGGCATTTTGGCAAAACTTGCCATTTTGATTAACGAACCTCACGGGCTTGTTTACCGGTTTCTTACCTTTCTTAGGCACGTACCCAAGTCCTTCCTTATTGAATGAGCACCTTTGCTCACTCAAAAGCTTGTCAAGGGTAGCTTTACCCTTGAAACACCTTTCCAAGCTCTTACTTAGCTTGGTGACTTGCTCCTTTAGCTCACTATTTTCTACAAATAGCTTATCACAAGATTTAGCATTTTCAATTTTAGAATCAACACTTGAGCTACATGGTATAGCAAGCAAATCATCGCACGAAGTGGATATGCTAGTTCTAGCAATGTTTACACTAGGCATTTTTTCTTGAATATCATAAGCAATACCAATGCTAGTGTAAGACTTATCTTGGACAAGCAAATCATGAGCATCCTTTAATTCATCATAAGAGTTTTTTAAAGATATATGCTCCTTCTTTAAGACTCTAAATTTAGCTTTTTCCTTTCCAAGATATTCATTTAATTCTTCAAGCATATCCATAAGCTCATCATAGGAGGGTTCTTCACTATCAAGAGATTTTACCTTTTCTCCTTTTGCCATGAGGCAAGTGGGAGTAGAAAATAATGATGGAGCCTCCTTGATAGCAATACCAACAAGTCCTCTCTTCTTGGAGGATCCTTCAATATCAGTCGAGTCGAATCAGAAAACTCCTTGTCGAGTCCCATTCTCGATATGAGCTTCATTCTTGCCATCCTTGTGAAGCTTCTGAAAAGCTTCTTCTTGCCATTGAATTCCTTCTTCTTTGATGACTTACCCTTGTCATCCTTCTTGGTTGGGCAATGAGATGCAATGTGCCCCTTCTCATCACACTCATAGCAACGAATGTTGCTATAGCGCTTCTTCTCATTGGATGATTGCCCTTTTGCAATCTTATCGAAATTGAAGCTTCTATGAGGCCGTCTCCTCATGAATTTTTTCATTCTTCTCACAAGGAGGGCAAATTCCTCCTCGGAGTCCTCATCCTCATCTTCTTCATCACTTGATTCCGCTTTTGCCTTAAAAGCGGTAACTTTCTTCCTTGAAGAAGTTGACTCAATGAGCTCTTCCTTGTCTTTCTTGTAAAGCTCATTTGTGATTAGGTTTCCCAAAAGCCCGGTTGGTGTCATCCTTGGCAACTCGGGAGAGTTGAGAAATAATATCACCAACACTTCGTACTTGTCGGGAAGAGCCCTAAGCATCTTGCGCACTACATCAATATCAAGCAAATTAGTACCAAGACCCTTGAGCTCATTTACAATGTTGTTGAGTCTAGAGTACATTTGGTGATACTCTCTTGAGGCAACATTGTAAATGTCTCATATTGATCCTAAGCCTATGCAATTTGGCTTCCTTAACGATGGATGTGCCCTCATGAATTTGAGGCGTGGTCCATATCTCGTGAGCGAGTTTCAAGGTTGCTCAGCGATTGAACTCATCGCGTTTAAAGCTCCAAAGAGAGCATTCATTGCTTGAGCATTGAGGTGAGAATTTCGTTCGTCTTGATCCGTGGTGTGTGTGGGATCAAGTGGCATATGAAACCTTCACTTACAATTCTCCATACGCTTGGGCTCATGGCCTTTAAATAGATTGACATTCTAATTTTCCAATAAGAATAATTTGATCAGTCAAATAGAGGAGCCTTGCCTATAGACATTCCCTCGCTAGCCATCCTTTTCTCTCCTAGGCGGTTAAGTCTAAAATTAGAGACCAAGCTCGATACCACTTGTAGGATCAAGGATAACCGACTAGAGGGGGTGAATAGGAGGTTTCTAAATTTTCTTAATCAAATTACGAAATTAGCAAGATATTCTAATCAAAGATATTTAACACAATCTATGAGCTACAAAATAAGTGCAATAAGTAAAGACAAGAATTAACCGCACAAGGACAAGGGGTTTTTCAGTGGTATCGAAGATTTGTCGATCTTCACTAGTCCACGTTGAGGAAGCTTGACCACTCAAGCCGGCTCCACAAATTAAGCCTACCCTCGATCACTTGGTTGTTCTTCCTCCTCTCGGAGTTGGTGAACACCGACCAATCACAAGCGGCAGCGGGTCTCTTCACAAGCTTCTTTGAAGAGATCACCGAGCGACCTTAGCCAAGTCGTCTAGGTGCCGACAAGCACCAGAGAATAGAACTTGAACTTCACTTGGCGACAATCAAGAGCCAATGGATCAACTAAGAATGCAATGCTCTTGTTCTTGCTCACTACCTCACAAATGTGTGCAAAGAGAGTAAATGAGGAGTGAGAGGAGTGCTCAAGGCTCAAATGAATTGAATGAATGCTCAACAACACGTCCTTGGTGGTGGGGTGTATTTATACCCCAACAACCAAATATGACCGTTATCTGAAAATCGAGGCAAAACTCGGAAATCGGAACTTCGCGCGTACAAAGTGCGGAACTTCCGCCTTCACTCGAGTGCCTTTGTAGCGGTCATTACGGTGAGCATTAAATGCTCGAACTAGCCGTTGGATTTATGTGCGGAACTTCCGCCAACTAAATTCAGTTCTTAGATTAATCGGAAGATCCGCTTTACAATGGAACTACCGCACTCGTGAAAGCGGCTAAGTCCCAAAGCAGGTGCTCTGGAAAAAAGCGACCGCGCATAATTGAACAACGATTAATCGGAACTTCCGCTCATTTCATTGCGGAACTTCCGCGCGAGA
The DNA here is from genome assembly GCA_036346395.1 of Hsuehochloa calcarea. Taxonomy (NCBI): domain Eukaryota; kingdom Viridiplantae; phylum Streptophyta; class Magnoliopsida; order Poales; family Poaceae; genus Hsuehochloa; species Hsuehochloa calcarea. The sequence continues at coordinate 70,471,947 of CM070594.1, read as the reverse complement.
ATTTGGCTAAGTCCCCAAAGCGGATGCTCTCGGAAAAATTCGACCGCACATATTTGAACAGCCGATTAATCGGAACTTCCGCTCATTTCATTGCGGAACTTCCGCACCTCGAAAATCGGCTAAGTCCGAAAGGATGCTCTGGAAAAATCAAGCCATGCTTTTTGAACATCGAGGTGTCGAACTTCGCTCATACAATTGCGGAACTTAGATTGTGTTCGGAAAAATGATTTTCTTTTAAACCAAACCAAAAGAACATGTATGATCCTAAGTTGATCCAAAGGCATAATGAGATGCTTTCAAGCTACTAGACAAGCTCCCCTTAATAGTACGACATTTATCCTATAATCAGGTCTTCCTCCATACTCAAGACCGGTAAAATCAAAAGGGTCCTAGTCTATTTATACCTTGTCTTTGAGATCAACTCCATCTTTTCAACATTCTTTGACATGCAGCTCCTTGGATTCACTTTGTCATTTGGGACTATGCCTTGTAAACACTTCAACAAACATGTTAGTCCCATATTCACATAATGTCATTAATTACCAAAATACAATTTTTAGGGGCCTAGATGCTTTCAACACGTCTGATCGGGGAGATAGTTCCAGTAACTAATCATTGGTTGGAACTGATAGTAGACAAAACTGTCAAGGAGTTGTTTTGGCAGTGACTTAGGGCCGGAAATATCGTGTGGATTGGAGTAATTAAGGTACATGTTCCATTCATCATACGGAAGGGATATACTTGGAACTGAGTTCAAGTGCCAGTTCAGAGCTTCCACGAACAACCATCTGGTGAGCAATGGGTATAGGACCCCCTCCGACTAGGTTACCCATCAAGTGACCTGTAAGATTTTAACGACCATAGGGGTCATTAGCTACGAGGTTTTCGACTACATAAGCTATGTGGCTTTTAATTAATATTTAGGAATTTAATCCTCGTAACTGCTGGTATGAAATTTCATTATTTGCTTTATACAAAAAGTTTAAAAAATTCATGCATAAATAGTTTCGTACATAAAATATGCTCAAAATTATTCCCTCATTTATTTTTATTATACCTTCCCAAAATGATTTTTTTGGGATGTTACCTCGATCGTCAATTGGAACCTTCGTAATGAGTTATGTTTGAAATCACAGTAGATTTGGATCTTGGAACCAAAAGTTGGGTCGTTTGGAGATCAGTTTGGGCTATTGTTCTTGCTACCGGTGGTTACACCGCTCATTCAAGCGATTAGGTCGGCCACTGGTGTCAGACCGCTCATCCAAGTGATCATCAGATCGCCACCAACAGTCAGGCCTGCCTGACAACGGCGGTGAGACCAGCCGTGGGTCTTTGAGCTTGGTGTTTTCTGGTTTCAATGCAAGACTTCTGCTGTATTTTTGTGCCTGTGATCTTCATAGCTTTATAGCTGTTGGAGTGAAGAAGTTGAATACCATGTGGTGAAAAAGATAAGTGCTCCTATTCACCCCTCTAGTCGCTTAATCGGGTCCAACAGTTAGTAAATGACCATGAAGCTAGTTAAGAAAGTTCCAAAGCTATCTCCATTGTAAACATCCGAACTCACTAAGGAAAATAAGAAGTCGAATAGGTTTAGTTTCATCAGAAAAACGGTCCATGATTCAGAATATGTATGAAGTAGAAAAGAACTGAGGGATCCTGTTACGAGCTGCTGCAATTTCATATTGTTCCTGACCTCTGCCCATTTGTCAATGACAGCAATCAATCTGGCCATCCATGCACACAAATCATAACATTATATTGGATGCCATCCAAACATATGCTTTAATTGAACTAAACAGAGCGGCAGAACACCAATCACTCATTTGAAATAAAGAAATGGCAAATCGATCTCTATCCAATTCAAAAAAAAAACAAATGTGATGATTACGGTATGTATTGAAATTAATATCAATTTACAAAGGTAACCTGAACCCAAAAATAAAATCGAACGAAAAAACATCGAATAAAATCAGGAGATACTCATGTACATATATTATAGACACAGAAAAAACAAATTTGCATGAAGGACTTATTGGATAAATAATCAGATAGAATGAACTCCTATTACAACGATTCGAGAGGGCGTCTCGAGCTTGTATGCATTCGCATCCGGCGGCCAATCTTTCTTCTTGTTTCCATCCTCGTTCCCCTTTTATTCCTCGAAAGAGAAAGAAAACGGGAAAAAAACTCCTGCTCTTCTTGTTTGTGTACAGCGCCATGCGTCGATCTCGGATGGATGGATTTATGCGGGGAGATAGGATGGCGGCAGCGGCAGGCCCACGACCTTGCCACAGCGGAGGCCGTTCTCGGGCATGTTGTACTCGTCCCTGAGCGACCTGGCCGGCGAGATGACGCTCACGTAGAGCTGCTCGCCCAGGTAGTACCTCTCCCACATGTTGGACCTCACGTTCCACATGCCGGCGTTGTCGAACGTCAGCATGATCGCCGTCCACGATCTCGGGTACACCTGGATCGTGTGCCGGCTCAACGTGTCGAGGAGATTGTACGTCGTCCTGCTCTTCGGCGTCCATGTCCCAGGTCCCATGCTGCACGCACACATGCATACATCGGTCATAATTAATTAAGCTTGCCATTATTGCGATGGTGTGTTTCTACCGATCGAGCGAGCCAGAGGTTTAGGTAGTTAATTACGTACCCGGCGGCGAAGAAGGCGTAGCCGTTGAGGTGGAAGGAGTCGACGCTCTTCTCGGGGTTCTCGAAGACGACCTCGATGTATGTGCGGAACTCGGCGGTGATGACGTTGGGAGAGAGCTTGACGGGGGTACCCGCGGCGGGGGGCACGTCGCCGATGATGTTGTACTGGAACACCCCGGTGGTGGCGTTGAAGTACTCGGCAAGCTTGAGGGGCGTCTCGGCGTCGACGTGCGACACGCCGTTGAGGGCGTACCTGACCTTGCCGTCGACCTTGGCGCGGCTGGTGGAGAGCTTGATGGTGCGGGTGATGTTGATCTGGCCGTAGTGGTAGGAGCCCTGCGGGTTGGGCCTGGCGGCGCTGGCCGTCAGGTTCCAGCGGAAGGACCTCCACTGGTTGATGGACCAGGCCCAGCCGCTGGGGGCCTCCGGCAGCTTGGGCGACGGCGGGGTGTTGGAGCCGTTGTAGCGGATGACGGCGGTGATGGTGCTGGTCTCCTTCATGAAGCGGGTGGAGGCGACGAGGAAGTAGTCGCCGGGCTTCTGGTCGGCGGCGACAAGGAAGGAGAGGCACTGGCCGACGTGGACGTCGAGCGAGTCGTACGTGTTCTGCACGGTGTGGGAGCCCTCCATCTCGACGAGCTTGAGGATGTGGCTCTGGATACGGACGTTTAGAGACGTCTTGATGCCGACGTTGCAGACGCGGTAGCGGTAGACCTTGCCGGCCTCCATGGTGTACATGGGCGGGTTGGCGGCGTCCTTCTCGTTCTTGCCGTTGATGAGGAGGCCGGCGGGGCGGCCGATGCTCTTGCCGGCGTCGAGGTTGCGCGCCAGGACGGTGTGGTCCTTGGTGTACCAGTCGCCGACGAGGACGGAGTAGTCGCCGGCCGGTTCGTCGAAGGGCACGGGGATGAGAAGGCGGCTGTGCACGCTGATGAGCCCGTACCCTCCCGCCGCGCGCTGCATGCCGATGCTGGGGAAGTAGAAGAAGCTGCCGATCTGGTCCTTGGGCTGCCAGTGGTACGTAAAGTTGGTGCCCGGCTGGATCGGGCACATGGTGCCCGCCATGCCGTCCTGCCAGGAGTTCTTCCTCTGCTGGATCCCTTGCCTGCATGCATCCACATCCATTAATTGATCGATATGATGCCACCAAATGATCAATGCAAGCAAAATAAACGCACGCAAAATGGTAATCGGATCGTACCAGGTGAAGAGGAGCGGCTGGTCGAGCTGGTTGAAGACGTTGATGACGATGTTGTTGTTGGAGCTGCAGTTGATGGTGGGGCCGGGGAACATGTCGTTGATGAGGATGACCTTCTGGGGCACGCCCAACGGGGACCTTGTCCCGTACGTCACCTTCCACTCGAAGAAGTGGTACGGGTCCTCGGCGTGCGCCGCGGCGAGGAGCGCCACCAGCACGAGCAGCGCGGCGGAGGCGCGCATCGTTGTCATCGGACGATAACTCGGTCGCGGCGGAGGCTGATCTCCTCCTATTATGCTAGCTCCCTCCGGCCTGTAATGAATTGGTAGATCGATCGACGCAGCGACAGCGGTCGATCGGTCCGGTACGTACGGTCGTCACCGGAGACGGGCAGAGAGCCGGGAGAGGAGTGGCTAATGGGGAGGAGAGGCAGGAGGAGGCGAGCCTTATATGGGTCGAAGAGCCATGGGAAGGAGTGGTGAGCTCGTGTCCGTGGCGGGCGCGCGTACGTGGGTGGTTTCCTCGAACGCCCGCGACGCCCGCGCGTCCGCTCGCCTCGGCACCGCCGATCTGGCTCCACCAGCTGCGGTGCGCGGGGACGTTCGCTCCTCTTATTCTTGACTCGTTCCTGCATGCATCGGTGCATGGCATGGCACGCGCCCGCCCGCCACTTGGTCGGTGTGCCCGTGTGCCAGTAGCTAGCCTTGGTTTGGGGTCATGCTGCCTGGTCGCCATGTGGACGTAGCCGTTGCCGTGTGCGTGAAACGCGATGATTATGGGCCTCACGGCCTGGTTTGAGCTGCAAACACCTGGGCCTGTTTTGGTCGGCTTATCGTACGGAATCTCCATTCAAAACCCAATCACCAGCCTGGCGGTCCAACCCACATGACAACGCCACCGGACCCACGTAACACCGGATGGCCGCAGATTTTTTTTTAATAATAATAAAAAAAAAATTAAAAAATTACACAACTAAATAGCCACTCTAAAAAATTACAAAACTAGATCCTCATCACGATTCATCGCGCGACAGGACACATTACTCCTTATCGCCGATTTAACTTCTCGAATGGCGATAGAAGTGAACGATTTTCATTGCCAATTCCTATAAAAAGCGTTGAAACCCAAAATTTAGGTAAACCCACTTTATCCATAAAAAGAGAAGGAAAGAAGCTAGCGAAGGCTTGCCGATTCGATCGCCCACTGCGGATAAATTTTTAACCGAATGAATTACATAGTTTTAGATGTACGGTTACGTAGTGCAGTATATTGTACATAATACTTTTTGGTGAGCAATCTAGTTTGAGATATGTGGTTAATCGTGAAAATCTTCTTTACGGTGCAGTGCGTCCTGACCGATCGGCGCCGTCTCCCCACACAGAAGGTGAAACGTGTACGTCTCCGGCCTCAACGGTCAACCAGCGCCGTCAGTAAGCACCGGTTGTATGGAAAACCCCTGGATGTATGCCCAGGACGGCCCGTGCCTCAACCATCCTCACCGGCAGATGAACAAACGTTAGTCCTATTGGTGATATGCCCTAGAGGCAATCATATAGATGATTGTATCATGTCTATGTTTATGAGTTATAGAATAAATGTTATTATGTTCCTTGAATGGATCATCAGTTATAAATATTAACAAGTATGTGACTTGTTGGTGAACCTCTTAAACTTATATGATGTCATTCTAAATATATCTCGGGTCGGATATCACTGGTCGAAACACTAGTGACTTATCGACCAACACATGTATTGATTGATGACCATGTTTCACCAGTCATAGATATATGGATATCGAATCAATAATGTGAACATATGTTAGAGAACATGGTGTTGGATTGACCCACCTTGAGACACTATTGAGATTGTTATGATTTTATGTGTCATCAGTTGGTCTCAAGCAATGATTATGTATAATCCTTAGACCCGAGATCAGCATGGTTTCCTACATGCGTAATAGTACACTTAGGAGTTGCCAAACGTTACTCCGTAACTAGGTAATTATGAAGGCAACTTTCGGGTATGCTATGAAACATACTGAGGAATATGATTGATCAGATATGTGATTTTTCCCTCCTAACATAACACGAGAGATATCTCTGGGCCTCTCAATATGGTCGAATAAAGAAAGTGCATGCCCATGCCACTAGTGGTCAAAGAGTCGACCACATGAAGTTATCGTCACTTGATCGAGAAAGTATTGAACAATCCATAGATAACAAATTATCTCACGTGGAGTTGGCAAAGGGATAATACACAAGCAGATCGTTTAGTTCGACCAGATATGGACTAGTCATATGGAGATATGAGCTGGTCGCAGGCTGGTCGACCATAATCACTAAGTGGTCGAAACTTGGTCGTAAGGAGTTACGAACTGGTCTTGACTAAATATGAGCTGGTCATATAGAGATACGAGCTGGTCGTAAATGATTAGGCCCTGATTTTAGATCATATTGAATTAAGTTTCATCTGATATAATTTATGTGTATTCGGGAATCGTTATGTCCTGCTAGGAACCACTAACGACTCATGGTCGAAAAAGGGTTTTCGAGTCACAATCGATTGCACATGAACCTACAGGGTGACACACTTAATAGGCTGGAACAAATGAGTTCGGATAGGATCCGTCTTGTGCTCTATATAAGGGGATGCATGTAGGTGTGGATAACAAGATGGCTCAGCTCGGCTTGGTAAAGCTCATTAAGAAAATGAGCTCGGCTTGGCTCGGCTCGTTAAGCTAACGAGCAAAATACCAGGCTCGGCTTGTTAAAAAGCTTGAACTCGGCTCGTTAGGCTCGTTAAGAAAGTCAAGAAATCACAGCTTGGGGCTCGTTTGGCTCGCTAAAAAGGAAAATGAGTCTAATAAATTTTTCAGGAAGTTAAGAGATCACAACTTGGGGCTTGGGCCTCCTCGTACTACCTAAGATTTGCTGGGTTGGGCTAGCCTGGTGCTACTGCTCAACTGTGCTAGTTTTTTTAATGAGTTAAACGAAGTTAACGAGCAACTCGCGAGCCAGCTTGAACTCGGCTCGTTAAGAAAATGAGCTAAATTACCGGCTCGGCTCAGCTCGTTAAGGGACCAAGTTCGAGTCGACTCGCGAGTTTCGAGTTTTTTTCCACCCTTAGATGTGTGAGGCTACTGGGAACTACAGACGGACGACGGACAATGTGAGTTGCTCCACCAAAATCCTATCTGCCATCTTCACAAAAGCCCTACTGTGCGAGTTGGTGCTAGCACATCGGCGTACGGTGTTCCATCTCTGGACGTGTGGATATCGTAGAGGCGCTACTGTGATTGCTGCTGTGCTGAACGAGGACGATCGATGATCTTCACAAAGAACGTGATTGGGTGCTGAAGGGGATGATCGACTAGGACCGCTACATCGACTCGCTCTTCGTTGGATCAGGCTGCTCCAGCTCTTCTTCCACTGCGCTGCGCTGTAACATCCCAAATCTGGAATTGAGTTTCAAGTGTAAGAAAATCAGGAGGAATTAAAACTTTTCTTGCATCTTGAAACCCCTGGTCATTTTTGTAATTCTTTTAAAAGAATTGTGGAAGATCAAATTCAAATCCTCACTCGACGCTCATCAAAAACCTCCTTGTCATAGACCTTGTACCAAACCCTTGGAGATATTTCTCCTGAGTTCTAGGGAGGCTTGGCAACACCTCTGAATTATCTCATGACTTTTAGAAATTATTTGATGATTCTTGGAGGCGAGTCAAAGCTTGGTCAAACCCTAGCTTCCCCTCTTCCAGAATTTCTGGAGGAAAATTCAGTACATTAGAATCTCTGGAAATTTCATATGAGGTTCCTCCGGTCGTCAGCAAACTCCAGTTAAAATTTCATAATTTTTGGAGCTTGCTTGCTACCTTAAATAATTCCTCAAAAATCGATTATTCAAATCCAAACCCTAAGCTGGTTTGCCTTTGTTAAATAGGTTCGAATCGGACTCGGGCTCGAGCCACGACTCGGTCCGATCCACTAGTGTGCCAACTTCGGTCGTTGGGCGCTAGGGTCGTGAGCCGTTGGATCGGTGTCGAGCGGCCCGACGATCGAGCTGAGTCGTTCTATCCGCTCGATCTAGCCCGGCCGTTCGATTCCAATCCGGCGACCAGCGAGTCGTCCTTCCTCTGCCTTGTATCGTAAGCTCTGCCATGGCGTGCGCGAGGAGCGATGGCGTGCGATCCACACTATGTCCACCTTTAAGCGGCTAGCTCTGGCGCATTAAATGCTGTCGCTCATCTCTCGAGAGGCCATGACTCTCTGCTCCCATCGCTCTCAAGTGCTCTCATGGCGGTGTTGACCCATTGGAAAAACCGCCGTTGCTCTCGCCATTGCTCTATTTAAACCCGATGCTTCACCCTTAGCTTCCTTTAGCATACGCGCTCCAGCTAGCACTCACCCTCGTGCTTGGTGCGAGTCCCTCGCACTCTCTTCGGCCAGGCATTGTTGAGTGTGGAGCTTGGTGGGCGGTGCGGCGGGTTTTCTTCTTCAAGTCTTCGCCCCTCTGCTCCCCCTTTACTCTTTGGAGCTTAACTCTCACCTTGGTTTGGTTCTCTGTGCCCGGTCGGCTGTGGCCTAGCGAGAACCTTACCACGCCGTTCGGATACTCGTCGCGGAGCCACTCAGTGGGTCTCTGAGTCGTTCTTGGCTCAAGTAAGTCCGTATTGCCTGTAGGAGCTCAGCGTGTTTCGTTGTTCTTTTGGTATTGTTCGTTCGGAGTCCTCCCGAGCCATACCTTCTCGGCCGCACTCAGTGGTCGTACCACCGTAGTGACTATACTCCAGGCCGATCTTGGCGGCCGGTCGAACCCTTCAACTTTGGGACACTCATCCACGCCCTTGGTGGCGCCCTTGTGGTCGGAGATCGCCGCCGAGCCAGCGGCAAAGCGTCGGGAGGCGTTACCTAGTGGTCGGTTCCGGCCAGTTACCTAGCTTAGTCGTAAGCTCTACTACGATGTATAAATGGTCGTAGGTCTTATTACGACTATGCGGGGCATGAGTCCTTCTCGACTAGTACCTAGTCGTAAGTTCCATTACGACTTGTACCTGAGTCGTAAGTTCTTCTCGACCCTTAGCGGTCGTAAGTTCTTCCACGTGGAACTTAGTCGTAAGACTTGCTACGACTACGTCATAGTCGTAGGTTTCTTTACGACCACTACACAGTCGTAAGACCTTCTTCGGTCGTAGTTTTGGCATTAAGAATCCAAATCAATTGGTTCTTGTTGCTAAATTCTTTATAAATCGATGTCTTGCTTGGTAAGATTTTGAATTTTGGAAAAAGTTTCTTGTTGAGTCCTTGCATTTTATTCGTTCTTATCGATTGCTTTTACGCTTTCGTTAGGATCCGAAGAGCACATTGACCACATAAGTGATCCCACTACATCTTGACCCATGACAAGCGAATAAGCGGTTTATCATGTTCATCCCATTATTTTCAAGTCTACTATATTGCTTTCAACTCGTATGTATGCATTGCTATTTTGTTGTTAAAATACGGTTAGTGTCCTATAGTTGCACAATCTGTAGGACTTGTTTATCCTCTACTACCTTGAGCTTAGGTTATTGGCTGTGGTCGGAGTTCGATGGATGGACTCTGGTCACTTAGCGATTCGATTGGAAATTGTTTAGAAATGCTTAGTTTGGTAATCTTGGCGATCATCGATTTTTAGTCGATGATCTTGATCACATTTAAGTATTATGTCTTTACGACCAGCACTTGTCTTTGTGTTATTTGTAAAATCAAAATCTGAAAATGGAAAAGCTGATTTGGACTTGGGCAAGTGGTCGGATGGTGGGTTATTGGGTTTGTGGTTGCCTTGCCTAAGTCAACAAGGACCGAACATCTTGTGTCACACTCTCCAAACATTTTTGCGTGCTAACCACGCGAGAGGGATATGGGACCTCTCTTGACTTAGTACTTTGGCGTGGGTTATCTCCAGTCGCAGGAGGGGTTGTGTGTGTTGTGTGAAACATGATACGTGGTCGTGTTCTTGTGTGGGTGTGCGGTGGTGGAGATTCGGGTAGGCTCTCCACCTCGAGGGCGTCGTAGTTGTCCAAGGCTTTACAGGAAGGGTTGTTGACCGAGGCTTTACGATGACTCCGACACAACGTATGAGTTTCTATCCGTACGGGCGGCTCGTGAATAATTCACAATATTGAAAACGTCTCGTAAGACTTAGCCGTCTTGCATACCTTGGAAGTGTGCTTAATAGCTTGGCAAAAGGCTGTCCGGCGTGTGGGAAATTGGTACACCTGCAGGATAAAACTATTCGAATAGCCTCGTCTAGGTTATGGACACGCTTGGTTAGGTTTTGCAAGAGTTAGACTTCAACCTTTTAAACTCAAATTTGACATGGGTGGTATGAATGGGTAATTCATGCTATTGTTGTGGTGACTACTGGTCGTAGTCACCTCCAGGATTGTTGCTGTTCCATATCTACTGTTTTATTGTTGTCTTTTGCGATTATTTGATCGTTAAAAACCGATTTGAATAACATTGCCTTCAATCTATTACATTATTGCAAATGGAAAATTGCTTTATGCTAAAACCAAAACATACAGCCTCCACTTCTATGAGCTTGCATGTAGCATATGTACAGGTTTGTTACACCATCTGTAAGTCTTGCGAGTACATTCAAAGTACTCACCATTTGCAAGGCTGCTTTGCTTTTGTTCATAGGGAAGGAGGTGAGCCCCAAGGGCCTCACTTTTGTGAAATGTGCTGTGGATTCGATGACTAGCTTGGCGGTCCGGTCGGTTGCCTTGTGGGTCAAAGGCACACTGATTGGCTCTTTGTTGTAGCCATCTTATGGCACTTTTGCTTCCACTGTTTAATTATTGTTGTCTCTTTTATTGTTGGCCGGTTGACCTCTCTTTTGTAATGACTCGGTTTAATATTATTAATACTTCTGTTCTGTTCTGTGTTTCGGTTCTATGGAATGAATGGAATTGATGCATGAACTTTGTAAAGAGGTGTGTATACTGCATTTCTGGGAGGTATACATGTCTCGAGTCTCGGATTATCTGCTTTGTGATGCTAGGACTGAATGGATGGTTAAGCATTACAAGCCGGATAAACCGGGGTCTCACATGCGCGTCTAGTGGTAACGATGTATGATCTTTTGCTTGCATGGCTTCTTGGTTTACGTAATAGAATTTTTGAATTACCAGCTAGTGTAGCCTACCCATATTCCAACAATGGTATCATAGCCATCTTGCGTAGTCTTTGATCTAGATCGATCGCATATACTTGATATGTGGCAGTAGTAGATTGGATCTATTACCGGTCTAGTATGGTAACTGACGAGGATTAAAACCTCTATTTATTATTTAGTATATAGAGACCATATGTCTTCATGGTCGTAAACCCTAAGGCTAACGACCTCACTGGTCGTAAGAATTCCAGAGGTTACATAGTACCCAATCTGGTCGGACATGGTTCCAAATCTAGTCTCCGACCAGTCAAATGCTCACAAGGTTTTGAATTAATGTCTGGATCTACGACCAGACATATGCTTTGCTGTGTGACGAATGGAACATGTGCTATATATTCCATACCACGCGACGCTACAATACTGGAGTACGGTTACATGACTCATTGACATATAACCGCACAACAGTTGATACATTATCAACTGACACCTCTTTTCGACCAGACGCGTTGTTTCCCGAACAGGCGTCTCCTCCAGAGACAACTGCCAACCCTTCATCAACTACATAAGGACGAATGCGGACTGAAGTTGGGGGGGGGGGCGGAACAGATGAAGATCATTTGGGAGACACTCTCAAGAGCCTTGTACTCCCGAATTAGTCTTTAGTCTAAGTTATATACACTCTTTGTAATAGCCAGCTCAAAGCAATAAAGAGCAGTCTCACTACTTTCTAGAAGATACGCGCCATTTTTCTCTTTTCATTCATATATTCATAAGATCGGCGATTTGATCGTCAACAGTAACCTAGATCGATTCATATAGATGGAGCGGTTTGGGCACTGGTTGATAATATCAATCGGTTTCGACGTTAGTAGATGGGTTTGTAGGAGGTAAGAGTCGATAGCACCAGATGATCTACTCCACTTACTTACGATCGCATTGCATGATACTCCTACCGGTCGGGATTCCGCCATCGGGGGTATGCCGCAGTGCATGGTCGTATCAAGTGGTGATCAGATTGGTTTGGAATAAGGTTAATATGATTAATACAATGATTTTCCAAGGCTCGATCACGTGAATAAGATTCATGTCCCGGAAAAATTGTGCTAGGTAATCATTGTCACGTTATATAGTATTATATGTTGTAGCGTCCCGTTTTTCGGAGTTTTTGAAAATTTTAAAAAGAAAACCATTTGCTCCTATTTGCCAAAAGCTTAATTTTGAAATTTCAAAAATTCGTTTGCAGTTTAATATGAGTTAATCAAACTTCAATTAAATTAAAGTTGGTTTGATTGAGATTTCTGGAATTTAAAAATCAAAATTATCATCTTAAGATTTTCTTGGATTTATTGGATTTTAGAAATTGATTTTTCCTTTTTCCCGAAATTAAAAATTAATTTATTTGCAAAAGAAAAAGAAAATTTAAAGTTAAAAGTATTTTTATTAAGTCTAGAATATTTCAAGTAATTTCTGTGAATTTTTCCAGAATTTTTGGAGTCTATTTGCTATTTTCTAAATTGCCTTTTGATTTATTGGAATTTCTAAAATCAAAAATGGATTTTAATTCCTTTTCCTGTGCGTGGGCCGAAACCCTAGCCGGCCCAAAGATCGTTCTCCGCCTCCCGGCCCACTCCGCTGCCCGCTCGCGGCGCCGCCTCGCCGTCGGATCTTCATCCGAGCGCCCTCGTTTCGCCGCGTCGCCTCTTGCTCTTGGCCGTTGGATCGAAATCCGGCCGCATCCGCTCGCTCGCGCCCCCTTTTCTTCGCGACCGTCCGATCGCCATCGCTTGCGGCTCGCATCGCTCGCGCTTCTTCCGCTTCTACCGTCCGTCGAATCGGACGGCGCCGCTCGTCTTCCTCGTCGCGCGCTCGTTGGATTTCTACCGTCCGTCGAATCGGACGGCTCTCATTCGCCGCGCCCCTCCGTCTCCCCACCGTCCGATCACAACGGACGGCGTCCGTCATCGTCTCCGCAAGCGCTCGCCGCTCTCTCCACGCCGCCGCCGCGCTCGCCGCCTGCGAATCCCGCCCGTCCGTCTGCGCCGCTCTCCTCGCCTCTCGCGCGGATCCGCCGCGAATCCGCCGCCATCCCGTCCGTCGCTGCACCGCCACGCGCGCCCATCCCGCGCCCGTCCGTCGCCTCTCCGCCCGCCTCCGCGCGCCGCGAGCTCTCCGCTTATTTAAGCTGCGCCGCCCGTTTCTTCCTTTCTCTCCGCGCTCGCTCTCTCCCTCGCGCCGGCCGCCTCGCGTCGTCTCCAGCGCCGCCGCCGCGCCGTCTCCCTCAGGCCGGTGGCGCCGCCCGCCGTCTTCCCAGCCCCGCCCGCTTCCCGTCTCTCTCTCTCCGCTTTTCTCTCTCTGGCCCGAGCCGACGTGTCGTAGCGCAATACGGTCGATGTCGCGTCGGCGCCAGCGTCGTGAGTTTCGCCACGTGGCTGCCACGTAGCGCGCACGTGTGCGCTGACGTCAAAACCGGGAATTTTCAATAGAAAAATAATTCCGGAAAATCCAAAAACCCTAATCTATCATTTTATGTGATTTTGAAACTTCTTTTTGCTATAACTTTCACATCCGAACTCCGATTTGGGTGATCCAAATTTCTAAATTCATATAAATTCATCCTCTTTCATTTGGTACTGGTTTTGTAATTTTTTGAGTTCATTTGGTGCTGTTTTATTTATTTGTTGCTATTCTCGCGTGTAGATTAGGCGTTTGGAAGATTTCTTGACGACGACGATCAAGACCCTCTCCTCATCAACGAAGGCAAGTCGTAGGCCTTTGACCATGTTGAACCCATTTTACAAATGTATATTGCTTTAAATTATCATGCATGGCTAGTTTTATTAAAAATGGTTTTGGGAGTAGATAATTACCAAAATGTCATTATGCCTCCTTGATAAATTGAAAATGAAATGTCTCCTTGAATGACATATATCCTTGGACACCATAGGATGGTTAATACTAGTTGGGCATAATTGGATACCAACTTGGGAGCGTATTATTGCTTAGACATGCTCTAGCTACCCGAGACTTTCGATCACATGTTCAATGATTATTGAAATTTGACTAATGGAACTATGGAACAGTGGTGTGAGGCCACTTTTATTAAAGATGTTGTGCCATGGCGAGGATTGCCATTTGGTCGGGTATGAACAAAAATGATTTATGCTCGGGCTTGAGGTAGGGAGCTAGAGTGGGTGCGTAATGCACATTGGGTTGTGGTAGACTTATGCGAGCGATCAACTAAGGACTTAACTTTGCAAGTCATTGATCAGGTCACCTCGTGCAACCATAAGTCCGGTATGGGACGGACCGCCAATTAATTAGGAAAGTTTTGGGTCGGTTCTGTTGTGGTACATTTATTGGCGCAAGAGGGGTGTGATGGCGAAACCTTAGCGGGCGTAACCGAGGCAAAATGGAACTTTGTAAAGCCTTGTCACGTGCTCTAGACTACTCACCAAAGGAAGTGGCGGTGGTATCGACGGATGCCAAACAAACTAGAGAATTCGTGTCTTGTGGGTAAAGTCGTACAACCTCTGCAGAGTGTCAAAATCTATTCGAATAGCCGTGTCCCGATTACGGACATGCACAGTGATTTCGCGCAAGGGGTAGTATTTTCAAAAATTGGTGTGGTTCGTTGGAAACGTTTGGTTGGAATGGTTGGGAAGTGAACGGGATGTTCACTGTTTGATTCAAAAGAACTTGGTTATCTAGGTATTATTCTTTTAAAATCCTGCTTTGCAATCTAATTATTGTATTTACTGTTAAACTTGCTTTCTGCAAAATAACCATAAAGACATCCTTGTTTAAGCCTGGCATGAATACTATGTGCATACATTTCTCTACGACTTGCTGAGTACTTTATGTACTCACGGCTTTATGCCCTTGTTGATCAGTCCCAGCAGAAGAACCAGGGAATGTTGAGTACTATGAAGAAGGCTACTTTGAAGACTTGCGATCTAGGTCACGTCCTCCACTCGATTGCCTGTGGGCATGTCGATTGGTCTCCACGTATTTTTGAGATTTCATTTGCGGATACTCTGTTGTTGCTAAGCCACGGAGGCGACTTTTGTAAGAACCTTGACCATAAGGTCTTTGCTTTGTTTTAATTAATATTACTTTGTCTGCTTCATTAGTTCGTTGTTGAATGGTTATGAATGCATCATTGTTGCAACTGTGCAAGCTAGCTACTGATCATGGGACTAGCTTGGTATGCACAGAGGGTCTCGGGGTTGTGTGACACCGGGGTCCCGACAAGAGATGGTATCAGAGCCATATCGACTGTAGGACGTAACCTTTAGTTAGATTGGTCGTCTTAGTCAAAAATTCAAAATATATTTTCTAAATCAAACCAAGCAATTAACTTGACTAGGTATTCTTCTCTTATCTTATTCTGTTCTTTCTCACCTTGTTCTATTCTTTTCTTATCATCTTACCCTCTTATATCATTCTTGAGTTCTTTCATCTTATCTTTTCTGGAACTTGGTTTTCAAATTTAAATTTGACTCCCTCATCTCTGGATTATCCCTAGGATCGAGCCCTTCAAGATCGAGCAATGGAAGTTTTGGAAGTTTGAGATCCGCAGTCTGTTCCAAGTTGACCCTCCGTAAAGATTAGAATGGTAGCTGCCTCCCTAGTTTTAGAGTCGTTTAGTCCGCGTAATAGTGCTTTCGTGCTTGAGTGTCTGTTTCTTGTTTGCTTCTTGATAGCTTTCCGGCTATCCGTTCGTTGGGTCAAACCAACTTTGTCCGCATTAGGTTGATCCATCTATCTCCCTTGCTTCTCACTCATCTCCGTGCTCTTCCCTCTCATCTAAAATGCTTTCTTCTTCTCGTCTATTAAACCTGTGAAGCTTTGTCGCAGATGGTTCAGACCCGCAACTCCGCAAGCCAGGATGAGACTCCAAGCGCCAGTGCCCCGTCTTCCCAGGCCGCCAGTGCAGATCCGGGTTTGAGTCAGTTCATGGCAGCCCAGACGCAGCTGATGAGTTCTTTGATGCAGAACATGACTCAGATGATGAATCGTGAGAACTGCACGCTGCTTGCCCTTCTCGCAATGATGAATCAGAACAGTCAAGCAGCTGCCACGCCCACGCCTGCTCCACCCCCAGTTTTTCCTCAGTCCAGGTTGGCAGAGTTTCTAAGGACCCACCCGCCCACTTTCTCTAGCTCCTCGGAGCCATTGGACGCTGAATGGTGGTTGCGTTCCATGGAAAGAAGCTCGCTATCACCCGTTGTGATGATCGCGAGAAGGTTACGTATGCCACTCCCCCGCTTGAAGGTACCGGCGCCAGAATGGTGGGAGAACTATTGTGCCGCCCATGGAAACCCCGAGAGTATCACTTGGGCTGAGTTTTGAGAGCCTTCCGCCACTCCCATATCCACGATGGAAAGGTGGAAATGAAGAAGAATGAGTTAGTGAGTGCGGCAAGGCAACACGTCGGTGAGTGAATATCTTAATGATTCACTCGGTTGTCCCGTTATGCCCTGCAGGACGTTGCCACAGATGATGCCCGCCAAGCGCTTCAAGAGAGGACTCAACCCGGTTTGAAGGTGCAAGTCATTGGGAATGACTATTGATTTCCGGCACTTGGTGAACAAGGCCATGCTCATCGAGAATCCGTAGTGAGCTTGAAGAATCCCGCAAGAGAAAGATGATGCGAGAAAGTGCCCATCGGTCTCACTCCCGAGAGTCGAATGAGTGTGCCGCCTCCCGCCGTGTTGCTCCACTGTCACATTGAGCCCCCAGAGCAACACCTCGCCCGGCAATTCCAAAGTAACCGCGGCTTCGACTCCAAAGAACCACCACCAAGGAATGGCAACCTGCACCGGGATCACTGCTTTAAGTGTCATCACCGGGCACTTCGCTATGATTGCCCGCAGAGGCAAGGCCCTTCTCTGTTCGTTTCAACATGGGAGCCACTCAGACCGGGACCCCGCTCCAGAGTCGCGTGGAGCCCCTCGGACTCCATCCGCACTAGTCAAGTCTCCTCGGCCTTTTGGAAGAGGTCGTGTGAACCACACCACTTGTGGAGGAAGCCCGACATGCCGGACGTCGTCTTTGGGTAAGTTCCTTGTCAATTCAAAGACACGCCACTTGTTTTGTTTGATTCGGAGCTTCGCATTCGTTTGTTTCTGAGTTTTCTTTGAAAGGCACCGGTTGGAAGTTTTTCCTCTTAAAAGTGTTTTGTTGGTTCACTCTCGGTTCGAATTGAGTACGAACCAAGGTTGCCCTAAGGTTAAAGTGACCATAGAAGGGGTAGAATTCCTTGCTAATCTCATCATCATAGACACCAAGTCTCTTGATGTGATTTTGGGAATGGATTGGCTTGCCAATCACCAAGCCCTCTTGGATTGTGGTGGTAGAAGCATCACTTTGGTCAGTCCGGATGGAACCAAGGTAAAGTTTGAAGCCTCCCCAGAGAAGCTAGCTGGATCTTTAGTCTGCAGTGCCAGTGTTGTGTCTTTGGAAGAAGTGCCAGTGGTCAGAGAATTTTCAGATATCTTTCCTGATGACCTACAGGAATGCCGCTGCATCGAGACTTGAGTTTGTCATCAATCTTGTTCGAGGCTGCTCCTATTTTCAAGAGACCCTACAGATTGCTGTCAATGATTTGGTTGGTGAAGAAGCAAATTGAAGAAATGCAAGAGAAAGGTTTTGTCAGGCCAAGTTCTTCACCTTGGGAGCCCAGTAATCTTTGTTGCAAGAAGGATGGCACCCAACGGATGTGTGTGGATTCTGAGCCCTCAATGAGGTCACCATCAAGAACAAGTACCCTCTGCCCGGGATCGATGATCTGTTTGACCGAGTTGAAAGGAGCCGAGTGTTCTCCAAAATAGACTTGAGGTCGAGGATACCACCAGTTGAGGATTCGTCGAAGATATTCCCAAGACGACTTTCTCAACCGGTATGGGTGTATGAGTTCACGGTCATGTCTTTTGGATTGACCAATGCCCACGCTACTTTATGAACTTGATGAATAAAGTATTCATGGAGTATTTGGATAAGTTCGTCATTGTCTTCATTGACGATATTTTGGTGTATTCAAGAGTGAAGAAGAGCATGAAGAGCACCTCCGTTTGGTCTGAATAAGCTTAGAGATCATCAACTCTATGCTAAATTCAGCAAGTGTGAGTTTTGGATGAAAGAAGTTACTTTCTTGGGACATGTCATGTCTGCAGAAGGAGTATCATTAACCCTAGCAAGGTTAAGGATGTGCTTAATTGGGAGTCACCCAAGTCGATTGCCTCAGTCGAAGTTTTCTTGGAATGGCGGGATACTATCGTCGATTCATAGAAGGATTCTCCAAGATAGCAAGACCCTCACTCATTTGTTGAAGAAAGAAAAGAAGTTTGCTTGGACAGCATTGTGAGCAAAGTTTTCAAGAGTTGAAGAAGCGGTTGACCTCGGCTCGGTGTTGATTTTGCGGATGTCAGGAAGGATTTTGAGATTTTTCGTGATGCATCCGGAAGGACTTGGTTGTGTCTGATGCAAGAAAGGAAGGTAGTAGCCTATGCTTCCGTCGGTTGAGGCCTCATGAAGTGAATTACCCCACTCATGACTTGGAGTTAGGCTAGTAGTGCATGCTTTAAAGATATGGCGTCATTACCTTATTGGTAATCGCTGTGAAGTCTACACGGACCATAAGAGCTTGAAGTACATTTTCACTCAGGCTGATCTTAATATGAGGCAAAGAAGGTGGTTAGAGTTAATCAAGGATTATGATATTGGAATCCATTACCACCCAGGCAAAGCTAATGTTGTGGCAGATGCCTTGAGCAGAAAAGTCTACTGCAATACCCTGTCGATCAAGGAAAATCAGCCAGCCCTTCATGAAGAGTTCCTGAAGCTCAAGTTAGAGTTGGTTGAAGAAGGTTACCTAGCTGCCCTAGAAGTTCAACCCACTTTGCGGAATCAGATCAAGGAAGCTCAAATTGAAGATGCCAATATCAAGGAAATCAAGAGCAACATGAAGAAGGGTAAAGCCCTGAGATTTTCAGAAGATGAGCAAGGCACCATTTGGTTTGACAAGCGAATTTGTGTTCCAGATCAGAAAGAGCTTAAGCAGCTGATACTCAAGGAAGCCCATGAAACTTTGTACTCCATTCACCCTGGAAGCACAAAGATGTACCAAGACCTTAAAGAAATGTATTGGTGGCCTAGCATGAAGCGTGAGATTGCCGAGTATGTAGCTCAGTGTGATGTCTGTCAGCGAGTTAAAGCCGAGCATCAAAGACCTGCTGGACTCCTGCAACCCTTGAAAGTGCCCGAATGGAAGTGGGAAGAAATTGGCATGGATTTTATCACTGGTTTGCCAAGGACAAGGTCAGGATATGATTCTATCTGGGTAATTGTGGATCGTCTAACCAAAGTTGCTCACTTTCTCCCAGTCAAGACTACTTACTCTGGTGATAGACTGGCAGAATTGTACATGGCAAAGATAGTGTGCGGCATGGAGTTAGAAGAAGATCGTGTCGGATCGAGGAACCAGATTCACCTCAAGATTTTGCGAAGTAAGCACAGTGTTTTGGGTACTAATCTAAATTTGATCTGACTTATCATCCCAGACCGATGGATGATGAAAGAGTAAATCAAATCCTAGAAGATATGTTAAGGGCTTGTGCCTTAG
Source organism: Hsuehochloa calcarea (assembly GCA_036346395.1). NCBI lineage: Eukaryota > Viridiplantae > Streptophyta > Magnoliopsida > Poales > Poaceae > Hsuehochloa > Hsuehochloa calcarea. Next base: position 70,452,313 of record CM070594.1, on the reverse strand, counting down.
CAAATCAGACCTGTTGGGATCAAGTGCTACCTTATGCAGAGTTTTCCTATAACAACAGTTACCAGTCAAGCCTCCAGATGTCTCCATTTGAAGCTCTTTATGGAAGAAAATGCAGAACACCCTTGTATTGGAATGAAGTAGGCGAAAGACAAGTGTTTGGGCCAGATATTTTGGAAAAAGCCAAGAGCAAGTTCGATCTATCGAGAAAGTCAAAACAGACCAGACCAGCGAAGAGTTATCGCGATAACCGTCGCGAGATCTAGCTTTTGCACTGGTGATCATGTGTACCTGAAGGTATCGCCTCTCAAAGGGATGCGTCGTTTCAGAGTAAGTGGAAAGCTTGCACCAAGGTACATCGGACCCTTCCCAGTTCTAGCCCGAAGAGGAGAAGTCGCTACAGCTTGGACCTCCCCTCGGTATCGGATGTGCATAATGTCTTCCACGTGTCGCGGTGAAGAAGTGTTTGCGTGTGCAAGAAGCGGATGCGGTGGAAGCAATTGCCCGCAAGAAGACCTCACCTACAAGGAGCATCCCATCAAGATTTTGGAAGTGGCGAGCGAGTGACAAGAAGCAAGATCATCCGTTTACGAAGGTCGATGGAGCAACCACAGAAGAAGAAGCCACTTGGGAACGAGAAGATGACTTGAAGGCTGAGTTTCCCCACCTATTCTCTAGTCAGCCTGAATCTCGGGGTCGAGATTCCCTTTAAGAGGGGTAGGTTTGTAGCGTCCCGTTTTTCGGAGTTTTTGAAAATTTTAAAAAGAAAACCATTTGCTCCTATTTGCCAAAAGCTTAATTTTGAAATTTCAAAAATTCGTTTGCAGTTTAATATGAGTTAATCAAACTTCAATTAAATTAAAGTTGGTTTGATTGAGATTTCTGGAATTTAAAAATCAAAATTATCATCTTAAGATTTTCTTGGATTTATTGGATTTTAGAAATTGATTTTTCCTTTTTCCCGAAATTAAAAATTAATTTATTTGCAAAAGAAAAAGAAAATTTAAAGTTAAAAGTATTTTTATTAAGTCTAGAATATTTCAAGTAATTTCTGTGAATTTTTCCAGAATTTTTGGAGTCTATTTGCTATTTTCTAAATTGCCTTTTGATTTATTGGAATTTCTAAAATCAAAATGGATTTTAATTCCTTTTCTGTGCGTGGGCGAAACCTAGCCGGCCCAGATCATTCCCGCCTCGCCCACTCCGCTGCCCGCTCGCTCGCGCCCTCGCCCTCCGCTGTCGGATCTTCATCAAGCGCCTCGTTCGCCGCGTCGCCTCTTCTCTTGGCCGTTGGATCGAAATCGGCGCATCCGCCGCTCGCGCCCTTTTTTCGCGATCCGTCGATCGCCATCGCCACGGCTCGCATCGCCCTCGCGCCTTCCGCTTCCACCGTCCGTCGAAATCGGACGGCGCCGTCGTCTTCCTCGTCGCGCCCGTTGGATTTCTACCGTCCGTCGAATCGGACGGCTCTCGTCGCCGCGCCCCTCCGTCTCCCCACCGTCCGTCACAATCGGACGGCGTCCGTCATCGTCTCCGCCCGCGCCGCTCTCTCTCCCACGCCGCGCGCAGGCCCGCCGCCGCGAATCCCGCCCGCCCCGTCTCGCCGTCTCTCGCCTCTCGCGCGGATCCGCCGCGAATCCGCCGCCCATCCCGTCCGTCGCTGCACCGCCACGCCGCGCCCATCCGCGCCCGTCCGTCGCCTCTCGCCGCCTCGCGCGCGCGCGAGCTCCTCCGCCTATTTAAGCCGCGCCGCTCCGTTTCTTCCTTCTCCCTCCCGCTCGCTCTCTCCCCTCTCTCGCCTTGGCCGCCTCGCGTCGTCTCTCAGAGCGCCCGCCCGCTGCCGTCTCCCTCAGCGCGCGGTGGCCTTGCCGCCGTCTTCTGACCCGCCGCCGCCGCTCCTCTCTCTCTCTCTCCGCTTTTCTCTCGGCCATGCGGGCGAGCCGACGATGTCGGCCGCAAGCGTCAGCCCGGTCGATGTCGCGTCGGCGCGCCGCGTCGTGGTTCGCCACGTGGCTGCCACGTAAGCGCGCGCGTGTCTTGTTGACGTCAAACAGGAATTTTCAATAGAAAAATAATTCCGGAAAATCCAAAAACCCTAATCTATCATTTTATGTGATTTTGAAACTTCTTTTTGCTATAACTTTCACATCCGAACTCCGATTTGGGTGATCCAAATTTCTAAATTCATATAAATTCATCCTCTTTCATTTGGTACTAGTTTTGTAATTTTTGGAGTTCATTTGGTGCTGTTTTATTTATTTGTTGCTATTCTCTGCGTGTAGATTAGGCGTTTGGAAGATTTCTTCGACCGACGAGAAGACCCTCTCCTAAATCAACGAAGGCAAGTCGTAGGCCTTTGACCATGTTGAACCCATTTTACAAATGTATATTGCTTTAAATTATCATGCATGGCTAGTTTTATTAAAAATGGTTTTGGGAGTAGATAATTACCAAAATGCCATTATGCCTCCTTGATAAATTGAAAATGAAATGTCTCCTTGAATGACATATATCCTTGGACACCATAGGATGGTTAATACTAGTTGGGCATAATTGTATACCAACTTGGGAGCGTATTATTGCTTAGACATGCTCTAGCTACCCGCGAGACTTTCGATCACATGTTCAATGATTATTGAAATTTGACTAATGGAACTATGGAACAGTGGTGTGAGGCCACTTTTATTAAAAGATGTTGTGCCATGGCAGGGATTGCCATTTGGTGGGTATGAACAAAAATGATTTATGCTCGGGCTTGAGGTAGGAGCTAGAGTGGGTGCGTAATGCACATTGGGTTGTGGTAGACTTGTGCGAGCGAAATACTAAGGACTTAACTTTGCAAGTCATTGATCCAGGTCACCTCGTGCAACCATAAGTCCGGTATGGGACGGACTGGCCAATTAATTAGGAAAGTTTTGGGTCGGTTACTGTTGTGGTACATTTATTGGCGCAAGAGGGGGTGTGATGGCGAAACCTTAGCGCGTAACCGAGGCAAAATGGAACTTTGTAAAGCCTTGTCACGTGCTCTAGACTACTCACCAAAGGAAGTGGCGGTGGTATCGACGGATGCCAAACAAACTAGAGAATTCGTGTCTTGTGGGTAAAGTTGTACAACCTCTGCAGAGTGTCAAAATCTATTGAATAAGCCGTGTCCCGATTACGGACATGCACAGTGATTTCGCAAGGGTAGTATTTTCAAAAATTGGTGTGGTTCGTTGGAAACGTTTGGTTGGAATGGTTGGGAAGTGAACGGGATGTTCACTGTTTGATTCAAAAGAACTTGGTTATCTAGGTATTATTCTTTTAAAATCCTGCTTTGCAATCTAATTATTGTATTTCTTCGTTAAACTTGCTTTACGCAAAATAACCATAAAGACATCCTTGTTTAAGCCCGCATGAATACTATGTGCATACATTTCTCTCGACTTGCTGAGTACTTTATGTACTCACGGCTTTATGCCCTTGTTGATCAGTCCCAGCAGAAGAACCAGGGAATGTTGAGTACTATGAAGAAGGCTACTTTGAAGACTTCGCGATCTAGGTCACGTCCTCCACTCGATTGCCTGTGGGCATGTCGATTGGTCTCCACGTATTTTGAGATTTCATTGCGGATACTCTGTTGTTGCTAAGCCACGTGAGGCGACTTTTGTAAGAACCTTGACCATAAGGTCTTTCTGTTTTAATTAATATTACTTTATGCGCTTCATTAGTTCGTTGTTGAATGGTTATGAATGCATCATTGTTGCAACTGTGCAAGCTAGCTACTGATCATGGGACTAGCTTGGTATGCACAGAGGGTCTCGGGGTTGTGTGACACTCGGGGTCCCGACATATGTTCATGTCACCCGATAGAATTGGATTCTATGCATAACACATTTTGCAGTGATTGATATGAATAGTATGATCCATTGTGTATGTGATGCATGTATGGATTTTACATGGGCTGTGTGTCATGCTGTGTGATAGCCATCAAGCTGCATATTAATGTATAACGGTCTGCGTACCGACATGTGATGCTTGATATTATCATATGTAATTCATTACTAGCTTTTAGGAGTAATTGGTTAGTAGATGAATGATGTGATTTCAAGCATGATGGCTCAGTGAACATGAAATATGGTGATGGAGATCGTCATGGTAAGGGTCATACTATTTCACAGTTTAATATGATTATGTGTGAATGTTTATTTTGTTCCTGTTATGCTATTTATCATGTATTATCATTAGATGTTTTAACATGGTAGAGTAGTATCCCTCAAGAAAAAAATAAGTAAATTTGATGCCCTTCCAATTGCTACGTTTATCATGATTTTGATCATTAATTGATAGGTCTACCAAAGTAGGGTGCCATTAACTATCTTGATAAGATGAGGTGGGTGTCGGACACCTATATGCATAGTATTGGTTTAACTTGACAAGGGTATCAAAACAGTTTAGGGCCTTAGGGCATAATGTTGGTCACCGGGGCATAGAGATGCCACTCAAAAAACAAGAGTCATATGAGATATGATTGGCAAATGACTGCTTACACAAATCACTAGGTTTCTAGCAGTGATGCCAAAGCTCACTAGGACTTAATAATATATGGATCTTGAACTCACTATATGATGTTAGAGGGAAACATGGTTTAGAACATATAGTGGGAGTATATTTTATTAAAGTGTTTAATAGAAGATCTTACATAAACATAGTGTTAAATTTTGGCATATACCTATTTCTGTTGTAGATCATGACACCTAATACTTCCTCAATACCTACCTTTAATTTGCGATCTATTCTTTAGAAAGAAAAGCTGAATGGAACCAACTTCATTGACTGGTTTCGTAATATGAGAATTATTCTCAAACAGGAAAATAAGGAATATATTCTAGAGGACACCTATTCCGAGGAACCAAATGTTGATGCTACTTGTACTAAAAAGAATACTAGAAGCATTACAATGACGCAGTCGATGTACACTGCCATATGCTTGTCACCATGAACTCGGAGCTTTAGAAGCAATATGAGACCACAGGCGCTTACAATATGATTGTGAGTCTGAAAGGCATGTTTCAGGATCGAGCAAGGGCAGAGAGGTACAATACCTCAAAGGCATTAATTTTTTTTGTAGGCTATCAGAAGGTGGCGGTCTCGTCTTATGTGATCAAGATGATCGGTCACATTGAGAGCTTAGAAAAATTTGGTTTTCTTCTTAGCCAAGAGTTGGCTACTGATGTGATTCTCCGATCGCTCCCTGCGAGTTTTGAGCCCGTCATATTGAATTTTCATATGAATGACATGGAGAAGTCAATAACCGAGTTGCATGACATGCTTAAAGATGCTGAGGAGAGCATCAAGAAAAGTTCTAATTATGTAATGATGGTTCAAAAGAATACTAGCTTCAAGAAGAATGACAAGTCTCAGGGAAAGGGAAAAGACAAAGGAAAGACTCAAGATGAGGTCGAGAGTCTCAAGGCTAAGCTTAAGAAGCTTAAGCTAGGTCCTAAGCCCGACACAGAATGCTACCATTATCATGAGACTAGGCATTGAAGAGAAATTGTAAGAAGTACTTGTGTTGGACCGAAACGGCAACTAGAGGCGGGGTGAATAGGAGCATGATCTCTTTTTCACTAAGATCAGATTCAACATAATTTTCACTCCAATAGCTATGAGAGCTATGAAGATCAATATACAAGCATAGCGGAGACTTGTATTCAATCCAATCAAAACCCCGAAGCAAAACAACCAAAAACCATAAAAAACTCAATCTGTCATAAGTTGGGCGGTCTGACCTCTCAGATTGGTGGGTCAACTTTTACATGGGGCGGTTTGACCTCTCAGATGGGCGGTCTGACCTCCAGCTTGATGAACAGTAAAATCAGCCCAAAAAATGAAGTTGCAAATAGGTCTAACTTTTGATTTACAACTCCAAACTAGATGAAACTTGGAATACACCTTCTCTAAGATATCAAGAACCTATTCCAATTAATGATCGTGAAGATTCTTGGCAAAGTTCCGACCTTTTTTCGTTTGAGTGAAGGATAGTTCAAAACCGAGTCAAAACAAAAACTAGATTCAAAAACTTGCTCGTGGGTTAAAGATGATCTTAGATGAGTTTCCACATATCACAGCAAGCAAGATTGAGGGCAGAAACCAAAAGAAAACTTGAGAATTAAAGAAAGCCCCAAAATCACAAAATAGAGACTAAGAACGAAAAGAGACTCATCTCAAGAGAACTTGCATAGATTGATTTGTGATTGTTGCTGGTTTACAGCCACTCCATCAAGAAGGACAAAACTCAATGCATGAGCACACAATCAATCTCTTCTCTAGAATCCTAACCTTTCCACTCCCTAATCTCAAAAGCAAACTAGGGTTTTAAAATAAGCAAAAGGATCAAGGAGGTGCTACAACACCCTCCCATATTTATAGTGGAGGCTAACCTTCTAGAAGAGTTTCCTATTGGGCACTCGTTAAGCCCACACACAAACGGGTTTAACTCACGCACGCATTTTAAAGCGTCATCTTCATCTTCTCTTGACCTAAACCGCTTCTCCTTGCGTCGTCTTGTGCCGCAGTTTAGTCAAAAGCAATCAAGACGGTATTTTAGTGATATTACCAAAATACCCCTTCTCGATCCTTCTCCAAAGAACCGAGTCCAATCTTCATGAAGCAATCCCATGGTTCGCCACGTGTAGGTTGATCAACGGCTCTCATCATGTCGGCAAGTCTCTCCCATCAGGCTCCCACCGAAACCACCATGGCACTTGCACCGACCCCCGCGCCGCTTTATGCAACACGTCGCACCGAACTTCCCGTTCGATCATCCTTGTCCATTTTGCGCAATGCTCGAATACAATGACTTCACCCGGCATCCTCAATCGTTCTAAACCTTAGCTCTCAAGCCTAGTCCCAATCATCCTTGTCGTTGACCGTCGTTGACCTCCAAGCAACATGCACAACAATAGACCAAGAAATTAATTTTGGGAACAAGTTCTTCACAACTTAACCCACGTTTGTCAAAACATGCATCATACAACACATATGCACTGAAAACCATGAACTTGACCTAACAAAGAAACATCACCGCCAAAATGGCGACGAACAAGTGAAAACCGGTCAGACCGCCACCCATGGGCCGGTCTGACCGCCCTCTGGCCGGTTTGACCGCCCAGCTTGGGACTTAGCCAAATTTCACACCTCGAAATCCGAAACCTCTCTGGAAATTTTGAACGAATAAATCTTTTGACTGAAAGTTCCAAAAATTATGAGACCAAGTTTATGAGAATCCCCTCTCTTGCCTACACCCTCTATTTTTGGCCCAGCTCTAAATTCGACCAAACAAAATTAGCGCTCAGGCCGCGCTTATGGCGGTCGGTCCGCCGATCGGTCGGCCATCGACTGCCGATCGACCGCCGCCCTTGTCGGTCAGACCGCCTAAGACCTGACAACACTAAGATTTTGTCGAAAATACGTGATTCGACAAACCTTTAAAGCCATTGCCAATTGTAACATCATCCTAGGATCATGAGCATATCCCCATGATATCCGCAACTTGACTGAAATGAAAAGGAACAAAGGAAGTAAGATTTCTAGTTCAGATATAAATGTTATAGAAATTATCTTGCTACTTCTCCTACATGTTTTTGGGTATTTGATACCGGATCGGTTGCTCATATTTGCAATTCGATGCAGGGACTGATATAGAGTAGAAGTTTGGTAAGAGGTGAGGTTGATCTTCGCGTGGGCAATGGAGGAAGAGTTGCTGTATTAGCTATTATGACTTTACCATTAGCTTTACCCTCAGGATTATTTATGGAATTAAATAATAATTATTATGTTCCTGCCTCAATCAAAAATATTATTTCTGCTTCATGTTTAGGAGCAGAAGGTTATGAGTTCAGAATAAAGAACAATTATTGTTCAATTTATTTTGAAGATGTACTTTATGGCTATGCTGCATTGATGAATGGATTATATGTTTTGAATCTTTAGGATATGTCTATCTATAACATTAATGCTAAGAGACTTCGACCTAATGATTTGAATCCCGCTTTCATTTGGTATTGTCGTCTAGGTCATATAAATGAGAAGCGCATGATGAAGCTCCATAAATGTGGTCTTCTAAACTCATTTGATTTTGAATCATTTAAAATATGTGAATCTTGTTTACTTGGCAAGATGACAAGAGCACCTTTCATAACCAGATATGAGAGGGCAAGTGACTTGTTAGCCCTTGTACATACGGATGTATGTGGACCAATGAGCACTCCGACCAGAGGTGGTTTCAGTACTTCATAACCTTTACTGATGACTTAAGTAGATATGGTTAAATCTAGTTAATGAGGTATAAGTCAGAATCCTTTGAAAAGTTCAAAAATTTCAAAATGAGGTACATAATCAACTTAGCAAGACAATCAAATGTCTACGGTTAGATCGTCGATGTGAATATTTGAGCTATGAGTTTGGTGATCATCTAAAGAAATATGGAATTATTCCACAACTTACTCCGCCGGGAACGCCTCAATGGAATGGGGTGTTTGAACGACGGAATCGAATATTGTTTAGTATGGTTCGGTCAATAATGAGTCAATCTAATCTTCCATTGTATTTATGGGGATACGCTATAGAAACAATTGCTTTCACTTTAAATGGGGTTCCATCAAAAACAGTAGAAATGACACCATGTGCGATATGGATGGGAAGTGTCTGGATTGTCTTTCTCGGGATATGGGGTTGTGAGGCATATGTAAAACGTTTGACATCTGACAAACTCCACCCAAGTCTGATAAATGCTTCCTTGTGGGGTATCCTAAGAAAACTAAAGAATATTATTTTTATAAGTCGGATGATGACAAAGTATTTGTTGTCTGAAATAGTGTCTTCTTGGAGAAAGAGTTTCTTTCCAAAGGAGATGGAAGAAAGGTGCAACTCAAAGAAATTGGAAAACATTTAAAGATATTTCAACTCCTCTTGAACTTTTACATGATGAATAAAATATTGTAGAACCTGTAGATAAGGCATCAGCCCTACGTAGATCTAAAAGGCCACGTCAATTACCTATAAGGTATGGGCATGACGTTATATTATTGAATAATGATGAGCATAAGACTTATGAGGAAGTGATGATGGACCCAGACACTGAGTCATGGCTTGAAGACATGAGATTCGAGATAAAATCCATATATGACAATCAAATCTGAAACTTGGTTGATGCACCAAATGGTGTTAAAACCATTGAGTGCAAATGGATTTTTAAGAAAAAAATAGATATGGATGGAAATATTTGCATTCATAAGGCACGACTGGTTGCGAAGGGTTTCAAATGAATTCAAGGTATTGATTATGACGAAACCTTATCGCCTGTCGCTATTCTTAAGTCTACCTAGATCATTCTAGCTATTTCTGCATATTTCGATTATAATATATGACAAATGTATGTCAAAACAGCTTTCCTAAATAGAAACATAAGTGAGGATCTGTACATGACACAACCTGAGGTTTTTGTCGATCCACAAGAAGCTGAAAAGGTATACAAGCTTCAGAAATCCAGTTGGAATATTCGTTTTGATGAAGTGATCAAAGGGTTTGACTTCATCAAGAATGAAGAATAATATTGTGTTTACAAGGAGATTAGTGGGAGCAAACATGTATTTCTGATCTTATATGTGGATGACATATTACTAGTCGGAAATGATATTCCTATACTTGAATCTATTAAAACTTCAATAAGAAATAGTTTCTCAATGAAAGATTTGGGAGATGCAGCATATATGTTGGACCGAAAAGGCGACTACAGGGGGGGTGAATAGGAGCACGCTCACTTTTTCACAAATTATGAATTCAACACAATTTCACTCCAATAGCTATTAGGAAGCTATGAATATCAATATACCAGTACAGCGGAAGACTAGTATTGAATTCAAATTAATCCCCTAAGCAATATATGACAAAATCATCAAAGATTAAAGCAACACAGTGCACTCGCGGTCTGACCCCTGGACTTGACCGGTCGGACCGATTACCATTGTTATACCGGTGGTCGGATCGCTGCCAAATCGGTCGGACCGGTGGTGAGGGGTGGTCTCACCGGCAGACTCCAGAACAGATCTGAAACAGTAAAAACAGCCCGATGACGAAGTTGCAATTAGGTCTAACTTTTGATTCTCAACTCCAAACTTCACAAAACTTTGCACACACCTTCTCTATGCTATTGAGGACCTATTCCAATCGAATATTATGATAATTCTTGGCTAGATCCTGAACTATTGTCAATTGAGTAAGAGAGGGTCTAAAACCGGGTAAGAACGAAAACTTGATCCTAATGCTTGTTCGTGAGTGATTGATGATCAAGATGATCCTAGATAGGTTCACACATATCACAGTAAGCTAATTCACATGGAAGAATCAATCAAAAACTCATGGATAAAAGAAAGCCCTAAAATCACGATAATAAAAGCAAGAACGAAAAGAGACTTATCTCAAGCAAACCTTGCGTAGATTAAGAACGTGATTGTTATTGGATTACACCCACACCATCATGGATCAGTGGTCAATCCAAGATCATGAAAATCACCTCAAACCATCAAGAGCCCTAGCCTCCACCTCAACTCCCCCTAAGCCAATTAGGGTTTTGAAACATAAAAGAGGCGAGAGAGAGGGTGCAGCCATCACCTCCTCCTATTTATAGTGGAGGCCTAGAACTTCTAGGGTTTGACTCTATTGGGCTCCCGTTAAGGCCCACTAACAAACGGGTCACACACGCATGCTTCGCAAAGCGCCGTCTTTAGACTTTTGACCTAAACAGCTTCACCTAGCGCCATCTTGCGCCTCATATTTGCTAATAGATCACCCTTGTCCATCTTGCGTCACGCTTGAGTCATTGACTTCACCCGGCATCGTCGATCGTTCTGGACCTCAACTCTCCAAGTCTAGTCCCGATCATCCTCGCCGTTGACCGTCGTTGACCACCAAGCAACCTGCACAACCATAGATAAGCAAACATGAATTCTGGAATAAGTTCTTCACAACTTGACCCATGTTAGTCAAAACATGCATCATGCAATACATATGCCATGATACCAATGAACTTGCCCTAACAAGCCAACATCACCACAAAGTTGGCTGACGTTCATAAGTGGAAATCGGTCCGACCGCTCACTGTGAGCCGGTCGGACGCCTCCTGCCGGTCGGACCGCTCCTCGTGAGCGGTCGGACCGCCCTGAGACTTAGCCGAATTTCAAGCCACGAAATTCGAAACCTTACGGAAATTTAAAGCGAATAGAACTTTTGCTTGAGGCTCCAAAATTATGACACCAAGTGCATTGGGATCCCCTCACTTGCCTACATCTTCTATTTTTGGCCCGGCTTGTTCTGACACTCTTTGGTCACGGCCGGTCGGACCGCCGCCGGTCCGACCGATTTGGGACCGGTCGGACCGCCATGCTATGGCCGGTCGGACCGCCCTATCGTAAAGCTTTGAACTTTGTCGAAAACCCTTCGAAACGACAAACCATAAATGCTATTGCCAATTATCACATCATCCTAAAATCTGAAGTATATCCCCATGATATCCACAATATATTATAGGTATAAGAATATATAGGGATAGATATAAAAGGCTAATTAGATTAAGCCAAGATATGTACATTGACAAGGTGTTGAAGCGGTTCAACATGCAAGATTACAAGAAAGGTTTTCTGCCCATGTCACATGGAATTAATCTTAGCAAAAGGCAGTGTCCTTCGACCACTGATGAGCAAGATAAAATGAGTAGAATCTCATATGCTTCGGTTATTAGATCTATCATGTATGCTATGCTATGTATGAGGCCATATGTGTCGTATGCTCTAAGTGCTACGAGCAGATATCGGCCAGATCAAGTGAAGGTCACTCGATGCGATCAAGAATATCCTTAAGTACTTGAGAAGGACTAAGGATACATTCCTTGTTTATGGTGGTGAGGAAGAGCTGGTCGTAAATGGTTACACCGATGCTAGCTTTCAAACCGACAAGGATGATTTCATATCACAGTCTGGGTTTGTGTTTTGTCTTAATGGAGGAGCAGTGAGCTGAAAAAGTTTCAAGTAAGGAACGGTTGCTGATTCTATAATAGCGGTTGAGTACATTATGGCTTTCGAAGCTGCAAAAGAAGTCGTATCGATTAAGAAGTTCATTAATGAACTGGGTGTGATTTCTAGTGCTTCTAGTCTAATTGATATCTATTGTGATACTAGTGGAGATATTGCACAATCTAATAAGCCTAGATCACATAAAACGTCCAAACACAAACTTCGACGATATTACATTATTCGTGAGATTGTTGAAAGAGGTGATGTAAAGATTTACAAAGTGCACACAGATTTGAATATTACTGATCTGTTGACAAAGCCTCTCACACAACCTAAGCATGAGGTGCACACAAGAGCTATGGGTATTAGATATTTGTATAATTGACTCTAGTGCATGTGGGAGATTGTTGGTGATATGCCCTAGAGGCAATGATAGAGATGTTTGTATCACGTCTATGTTTATGAGTTATAGAATAAATATTATTATGTTCCTTGAATGAATCATCAATTATAAAGATTAACAAGTATGCGACTTGTTGGTGAAGCTATTTAACTTATATGATATCATTCTAAATGTATCCCTAGTCGGATGTCATTGGTCGAAACACTAGTGACTTATCAATCAGCACGTGTATTGATTTTTGAACATGTTTCACCGATCATGGATATAGGGATATCGAATCAATAATGTGAACACATATTATAGAACATGGTATTGGATTGTCCCACCTTGAGATACTATTAAGATTGCTATGATTTTATGTGTCATCAGTTGGTCTCAAGCAATGATGATGTATAATCCTTAGAGCTGAGATCAGTATAGTTTTCTACATGTGTAATAGTCACTTAGAGGTTGTCAAACGCTACTCCGTAACTTGGTAGTTATAAAGGTAGCTTTCGGGTATGCTAAGAAACATATTGAGGAATGTGACTGGTTAGATATGGGATATGCGCCTCTCCTAACATAATAGGAGATATATCTCTGGGTTCCTCGATATGGTCGGATAAAGAAAATGCATGGCCATGCCACTAGTGGTCGAAGAGTCAACTGCATGAAGTTATCCGTCACTTGATCGAGAAAGTATTGAACAGCCCATGGATGATAAATGATCTCACATGGAGTTTAACCAGATATCGTGTGGTAAATGGAGAATACACAAGCAGATCGTTCAATTCGACCAGATATAGACTAGTCGTATGGAGATATGAGCTGGCCGTAGACTAGTCAAACTTATTCACTAAGTAGTCGAAACCTGGTTGTAAGGAGTTTCGAACTGGTTTTGACTAAATATGAACTGGTCGTATAGAGATACGAGCTAGTCGTAAGTGATTAGGACCTAGTCGTGGATCATATTGTATTAAGATCCGTCCGATATAATTTATGTGTATTCGGGAATCGTTATGTCCTACTAGAAACCGCTAACGACTCGTGGCTGAAAAAGGGTTTTCGAGTTCCAACCGATTACACATGAACCTACAGTGTCGCACACTTAATGGGTTGGAACAAATGAGTTTGGATAGGATCCGTCTTGGGCTCTATATAAGGGGATGCATGAGGCTATTGAGAACAACAGACGGACGAGGGACGACGTGAGTTACTCCACCGAAACCCTAGCCGTCATCTTCTCAAAAGCTCTACCGTGCGAGTTGGTGCTAGCACACCAGCGTACGGTGTTGCATCCCTGGATGTGTGGATATCACAAAGGCGCTACTGCGATTGCTGTTGTGCTGAATGAGGACGATCCACAATCTTCACAAGGAACATGATTGGGTGTTGAAGGGACGATCAACTACGACCGCTACATCGACACGCTCTACATTGGATCATGCTGCTCCAACTCTTTTTCTGCTGCGTTGCGCGTCTAGTTGTAATGATCTATGATCTGTTGCTTGTATGGCTTCCTGGTTTAGGTGGTAGAATTTTTTAATTACCAGGTAGTGTAGCCTACCCGTATCCTAACAAGTCCACCCAAAGTAGTCAGGCTGCAAATGAGTAGATGAAGATCGCAATGACACGTACCTCGGAACCCAGCGTGGGTCCACCCTCCACACCCTTATCGGCACGCGCAGCCATAATGCACCAAACTCAATTGCCGCCTTGCCCTCCTGGGGGGAGGATGGTACTAAGACGGCTACGATGATGCATGTCAATCACCGGGTCAAGCATTTTCCTACTTTCAAAAGAATTTTTGGCTTTAACAGAATAATTACCGCACACAAATGTAAACCAAATTTAAGCTGAGACTATTTCGATTCAGGTCTACTTACCGTACATAGTTACTCAACATTTTTTACAAAATTGTAATAGGGTCTTCCAATTTCAACATAATTTTAAAATATTAACCGAGTGCAAATAAAAACAATAAATAAAGTTCATAATTTTATCGTTCAGCTATACATAGCCTATGTAGCAACTCCGGATTTCCTTTACTACTTTCCTATGTGTCATGCTATTTTCCCAGTTTAAAATTATTTTTTGGTATTAACAATATAATTACCACGCACAAATGGAAGCTAAATAAAGCTGAGATTATTTTAATTACGCTCTACCTACCCTACTTAGCTACTCTACAATTTTTACAAATTTGTAATAGGCGTCTTCCTATTTCATGAGACTTATCCTAAATCGTCGAGTGTTGAAACATTCATAATATGTGCACGATGAACTAGACTATACTGATTAAAATGATGTACTACGTAATTTGACTAAAATTGTCTAATCTATTGAATTCTATGTCGCTATTTTTGTTTGCTAACCGACAAGGTTTTGACGTAATGTACAAAGTTTTAAAAACTTGTACCTACAAGATGGCCGACTGGATCAGATGTCAGTCTCTCTTTCCTCTGCTACGAACTAGCAGGGCTTCGCTACCTTTCTTCTCTCTCTTTGGTTTTTTTTTTGGAATTAAAATGACATTTGGACTGATTTTTTTGGGGGGTTTTATGGATGGATCGTTGTTGTGAGTTCATTTGGCGACATGATCAAGCGGTTTCTATCGCGATTCAAGCGGCGATAGGAACAATATTCGCTTCCTATCGCTAGTTGAGCCGCGATAGAGAGTTGGACCGACGACAAGGAGTAAACAGAGTCCCTGTTGCTAGTTGAACTGATGACAAGAGCCTGACGCTAGATGAACTGGTGACAGGGACCTAGTTTTATATTTTTTTGGGACGACTATTTGGTTTTGTAATTTTTTAAATATTATTTAAAAATTATTATTTTTTAAAATATTCGACGGCCACACGCAAGCTTGCCAAATTACAAATGGCACGAACAGAGAGATGGAAGCCGGAGAAGACACCGGAGGAGAGCACTAGGACTGATTGGTACGGCTGTAGATTTTCTCAAAAGTAGCTTTGGGTTGGGTTGAAGGACTGCACGACTGAACGACTAAGCTGAAAGATTTGGTGTTTAGTTGTTTGACTTTTGGTCAACTGGCTTGAGCTTCTGAGTTGAAAAATATATGAAATTCTCTTAAGGAAAATGATGGCTTGTTTGATGTCATTTAGCGATAATTAACTGTAATTAACGACAATTGACGGTACTTTACGACAACTACCGCAATTAACGACAATTAATGCAATTGATGACAATTAACATAATAGACGATAACTCTCGTAATTAACTGCAATTAAGGACAATTAACATAACTGACGACAATTAACACACTATGAAAACAATTATTATAATAAACAATTAATTTACAACAGAAAAAAGAAAATTAAAAAAGGAGACGGCGGCGAGAGGAGGAGGGCGGCGCAGGGAGGGTGGCGCTGGGTGGGGAGGAGGAGGAGAGTGGTGGCGGCTCGAGGGAGGAGGAGGGAGGAGGGCGGTGATGTGTCGGGGGAGGCGGAGGGAAGAGGCGGTAGCGAGGGAGGAGGAGGGCAGAGGAGAGCGGCAACATGGGAGGAGGAGGAGAGCGGTGCCGGCATGGGAGGAGGAGGAGAGCGGTGTCGGCACAGGAGGAGGAGGGAGGCGGCCGCGTGGGGGAGGAGGAGGAGAACGACGCCGACTCGGGGGGAGGAGGAGAACAATGGCATGGGAGACGGACGGAGAAGGAGTGGCGGCGGCGGGAGAAGGAGGGAGGGGGAGGAAGGCCGCACGGGAGGAGGAGGAGGGGCGGGGGGAGGGGGGTGCGGCGCACTAGGGTTAGGGCTTGGGTGGGCCGAGCGGGGGTTTTGTGCAATGATAAAAGCGGGTAGATGCCTTCGAACTTCAGGGTAAATTCAGAACGGGGCCGCGAAAAGCTACTCCGCGGTGGCTTCGAAATTTCCCATGTTATACGTGGTTTTCGGCTTCGAGAAAAACCAGTGATTCGATGCGTGTGGCAATACTTGATTAATTCCACACAAAAATTTTAAATTTAAACGGATGGCAGGAGCCATGCCCCTTCATTTCAGAGAGGACAGGGAATTACAAACACAAACACGGGCACGCGACACACGAGATAAACTATGGTCGGGAATTATTGGGCAATTGCAATCCTTGAAGAGGAAAAAATGTGCACAATAGAAGTAGGGGATAGGGATCAAGTAAAATAGTGCATGATGCACAACAAAAAATAGTAGAGAAAATTGCAATCCTCGAGGAAAGAAAGTGCGCACAACGGTACGGTTCTTAGTGTGTAGTTTCAGGGTGGGAGTGTTCTTCCGCTATGCCGCCGCCGCCGCCGCCGCTGTTTGGTTCTTAGTGTGTAGTTTCAGGGTGGAAGTGTTCTTCCACTATGCCGCTGCCGCTGCCGCCGCCGCTGTTCGAGCCGGCCGCGACGACCGGCCCGCCGTACGGGTGCGCGGCGGCACCCCCCGCGTACTCGAACTCCGAGGCGGACGAGCCGGATGAACTCAGTCCCTCGTTGTGCAGCATCGTCTCGATCTCCTTCACAACCGAGCTCATCGTGGGCCGCCTCGACGCTGACTCCTCCAAGCATTCCATGGCCAGCTGCACGAACCTCCTGAACCCGGCGGTCTTGGCGGCGTCGTGGATGGCCGGGTCGACGATGCCCTGCAGGCCGTAGTAGTCGTGGTCGTTGGGGTCTATGGCCGTCCTGAACTCCCGGACGATGTACCTGCCCTTGGCTATGGGCAGCCTGCCGCTTAGCAGCTCTAGCATGACGACGCCGAAGCTGTACACATCGCTCTTCTCTGAGAGCTGTTGCGTCATGTAGTACTCGGGGTCCAAATAGCCCTACAAAAAGAAATGTAAGCATCAATGAAAAAAGAGTAACCTGTAACCAATAGTATTTGTCAAAGGATTAGTACTAATTGATAAAGTAAGGTAAGTGAAGCACTTACAAGTGTTCCTTTCACTTGAGTAGAAACATGGCCCTTTTTGGTGTCTGCAATTAGCTTTGACAGGCCGAAATCAGCAACCTTTGCTTTAAGACTGTCATCTAAAAGGATATTTGTGGACTTGACATCTCTGTGGATAATAGGTGGATCGGCGAGTTCATGAAGGTATGCTAGTCCTCTGGCTGAGCCAAGAGCAATCCTGAGCCTCTTCTTCCAGTCCATGTAAATTCCTCTTGCTGCATGATAAGTAGATTGCAAGGAGTAACAAGGGAAAAGAAACACAGAAATGCATTTTGTAGGTACATAACTGTGTTCTGTGACATACCTTGCAGGTTCTCTCGCAATGTCCCATTGGAAACATATTCATACACCAGCATCTGTTCCCCTTGTTCATAACAAAATCCTATCAGGCTTACCAGGTTCCTGTGATGAACTCTAGACAGCAGTTCAATCTCATTCTTGAACTCCACTGCACCTTGCTTTGATCCATACTCCGCTCGTTTTACTGCAACCCTTGTTCCATCTACAAGCATTCCCTTGTAAACCTTTCACATGAGGTGAATCATTACATCAGTTATATGTGTAAATCCCCTCTGAGAACGTTGATAGATGACTGTATGGTTGTTTACCTTTCCATAAGCTCCTGATCCTATCTCTTGATTTTCTGAGAAATTATTGGTGCAATTCTTCAGTTCATCAAAAGAAAAGAACCTTGCTCCTTTCAGCTGTGGAGCACCTCCACTATCTTTTTGAGCAACTCCCCATGAAGCTTAGATTTGGATATGCATGAAGTAGAAAATCAGTAAAGTTTCAGCAAACTATAGAACTTTGTCATTTTCCGGTTATTACTGCTTATAGGCATTTGGTAGCTATACTTTTGTTGTCAAAACCATTTATTTGAACGGTTTGTAAGCTTGGGCACATAACAATGGGATTGCAAAAGAAAAAGGGGCTCGTTTGGCACTGCTGTGTTTTGTTATGATGCACTGCGTAATTAGTTAGTTATATGCAATATTTGTCAATTCTATTATATATTTTGTCATGTCTCTCCGGAAGCATTAACAGCTACATAGTTGGAATTGCAATTCATATTGTTTGGAGCCTTACCAAAAGGATTTGCTCGTCCTGATAACTCCTTCCTTTTCTTTTGTAGTAAAGCAAATATTGCCACGGAAATTAGGGCAATTGGAAGAAAACCACAGGCTACTGCAATTCCAGCTACAGCGCCTTTACTCATTTGAGATTTCCCACTGCTATCACCACCTGGTACAGGAAGCCCAAATGAATTTCCTACTTAAATATAAACATAATTTAGATTGATGAGATTTAAATACCTGCAAAGGAGGCATATGAATCTGCAATGAAGTAATAAGGTCCAAAATTTTGTGGTGGCTTATAAATTTGGTTGCTAAGATCAAAGCCAATCCTTATGAGTTCTGACAGGTTAAAAGATGTCCCAGTTGATGGAAAGAGCCTCACTTGAACTTGGAGATAGTCATCACTGTTGAAATGGACATCAGAAAGGAAAACTGCACCAGGGTGCAGTGCCAGCTCTATCCAGAGGCTACTTTCCAATTGCTGAAAATTCGCACTGTTGCTCAAGTCTGCAAACAATGGCGCCCTGAAGACCATCTTACCCATGTAAGGATACGCACAACTACAAGTTGCAGGGTCTAGACTTTGATCACTGGAACATGAAGTTGGACCACATTGGGTTACACTAGTAGTGTATGCTACCATGTGCTCTTGCTGAAGGCTGCAAAAGAAGCGATCGGAGAATTCTGAATCCAAGCACACAGGATTCCCCACAAGTCTGCCAATAGGTGAAAAAGGCAATGCTAGTGAATAAATTGAGGAGAAAGGAAATGTGAAGATCTTGGTTTTATAACATGTAGGTACTACTCACACTAGAGTTTTGTTGTAGTTTTGTGTAATATTGGCTGCAACTATACGATTGTTTAGGAGATTTACACTCTGCAGTTGTTGGCTGATGTTGCCAGTCATCTCAAATGTCCCGTTGAATGCGTTATTGCTTAGTATACTGTCTGATCAGTGACAAAAATATGCAAACATGAGAAACCGCTATGCTCGCTATAATTCATTTATGTTATATATCGCCAGAAAATTACACTTGCTGCAGTTGGGGCAAGGTGAAGAGCCTTTTGGGAACCTGACCGGAGAGTCCTCCAGAAGCTATTGCTCTGCATATTGAGGTGTCAAGGTAGCAAGATTTAACTGAAGGAGAAACATAGTACTGAGTACTGACTAGTGACTACGAGGGAATGTGAGATGATCAAATAGTGCATTGTCTTAATTAACTCACACTGAAGCAAGAGATTTTAAAGTCGAGAACCAGGCTGGTGCTACCGACAGATCAAATGAATTGTTGCTTAAATCCCTGGGTGTGCAAAGAAAATTCATTGTAATAATCAGAACAGTCTACATCAGAGGACAATGCAGAAAAGAAGGAACACAGAAGCTTCTTACACCACGTTTAGTTTGGTCAGTCTACTGAGATCTGGCATTCTTCCACTCAGCTGGTTGTCTGCTAAATTCCTGCATAAAAGAACTATGCCAGATGAGATATGTTGTCATAACAAATATAAATATCTTATTCATTTTGTCTGTGGGGATCACAATTCACACATCACTTACAGGCCATTTAGGTTGACTAGGTTGCTGATGTTGGTTGGAACTGCTCCCGTGAATCTGTTCTTATCTAATCGGCTATTGAAGATGCAAAGGAGGTCAACAATAGCAACTAGAATATGTTGGAAGAAATACCAATGCCCAGATACTTACAGAACCTTGAGGGTTGTGATGCCACCAAGCTCAGCAGGGATATGACCAGACAATTGATTGTTGTCAAATAATCTATGAAGATCAACAAAGTAGTCAGTATAACATGTGCAGTGCTATAAGAGGTACTAACAATGGAAACTGGTACTATCTTACATGTGTTCGAGACTCATGCTAGAGTTGAAGAGGCCAGTGAGACTACCAGTTAACTGATTCTTGTTGAAATGGCTGTGGATTGATTGGAAAGAAGGATCGACGTGATATGGAGAAGTGGATTAAAACTTAAAACACTTACATGGATCGTGCATTCTTGATTCAGGCTGAAGGAGGGACTTACAAATGTTTGGTGTGTGCAAGTAGGTCAAGTCCTGGAGAACCAGTTGATGAAATTGGAATAGGTCCAGAAAGCTGGTTATCTGCCAAGTCTAGCCAAAAGAGGTCGGAGAGTAGGCCAATTGATGCAGGAATTCTGCCTGTAAAGCTGTTTGAATTCAGTGCCCTACAGAGAAATTATTGCAGAGCAAGTTCATTTCAACAGTACAGCCAAAGTAGCAGCAGAGCTAAAACAAGAATATTGAATAATGATAAAGGTTTATTCTTTGTCTAATAGTTCTTACAAGAATGAGAGCTGCACCAAGTTTCCTAATTCTTGGGGAATGCCTCCTGTGAAGCTGCAGCCAGCCAAGATTCTGAGAAGCACAGTGCATTAGGGTAGGTCTACTGATTGCTGTATGTAAAATATCAAAGATATGGATTTGCACTTATGGTCATGCAGGGCGTACAGTGTTGTAAGCTGCCTGAGGTTCTCGATTGAAGCAGGCAGTGGACCACCAAGACCAACGTTGAAGGAGAGGTCCCTGCAAGCACCCTAACATATGAGCAAAAACAGTATCTTATATCTTGTGGAGGTAAATTAGCCTTTTTCTAAACTTGCTACACATCATTTAACACCTGGTTTTTATTTTGTTAATATGGTTGAAGTCTGTTCTGCTATTTTTTAAATAATATGACCTTGTTAAGACTTAAAAAGCTCGGTATGATTACATTCTGGAAACAATGAAGCCGTGTTATTATTTTTTGGACTCTTCTTATACGCTGTAACATTTGAACCAGAAAATATACTCTTATTAATGACGATTTATAAACTTCAAAGATGTTATGGGAAGGTAACTCACAGGTAAACAAGCTCACTGAGTTGGCCTATACTGTTGCTTAATGTGCCTTGAATGTTAATGCTTGATAGCCTCCTGGAAACATGGATGTCAAAGTTAATTGGATGATAGGTGAAACTAAAACATCATTAGTTAGTACTCACAATGATGTCACTCGCCCTTGGTTGCACATAACCCCATCCCACCGTGTACCACAGGGATCATTTGATGCTTTCCAGCTTGATGGGAAGTTCTGCCATCCGCTCATTAGAGACCGGAGGGCAGCCACTGAAAATTTGTATCCTTATTATTATTCAGGCAATGTACAGATAACTGAATTGAATTATATTCTCATTTGCATGGTTGCATGTCTTCCTTTTATTGTTAGCTGCTCTGCATTGTGCTACTTTTGTGCAGATAAAATAAGAAAAATCGCCAACTTGGAGAAAGAAAGAAAACAAGGAGATGATACTCGTCGAACTATTTGATATGGTGGTTTTTTGAATATTTGTGTGGCTTGTCACCTTCAAGATGCCCAAGTTACATCTTTTCAAGGAAAATAGTCTAAAGAAGAGAAAGGTACAGAGACTAGGTTTATCGTACTTACCATCTTGAGAATCTGTATCACAGAATCCTGGAGGAATACTGGCTGGTAATATGAACAGCAGAAGAACCTTCCACAGTGCCTCCATTCTTAGAACCTATGGCTAACACGAACTGCAAAGCTGGTTGTGAATACTTCTTTGTCAAGAAGCCAAAGGGAGGAGCCTTCTAAGATGAACACAAAAGCCTTGCTCTTTGATAGAACATTTTTTAGTAGGAATAGGTCAACCCAATCTGCATTTGCTTGCATATTCCTCATGAGAATTAGACCAGCTGCAAATTTGTTGTCAAACTGGAGAAATAGCCAAGGCAATGGAAAAGCAAGTAAAACAACCAAATCGCATAAGGATTGCTGACTCTTCCATGGATGTTTCTTAATATTTCCTAAACGGGTTGTGGTGACATGTAGTTATCCGAGGACCTTCACGGGTCTAGGTTTTGCTTCGATCTTTGGGGCTTGATGCAAGTCACAGCTTTCATCCAACCAACATGTTTCCTTTAAACTACGAAATCCGGATGTGCTTGGGACAACTGGTGGTTGGCTTTTCTAGGTTGAAATATGGCAACCTGTGCATTCTTACAGTCTGTAACATAATGTTGTGATGATGAAGTGATTCTTGTTATTTTATAATATAATTCCTTATTAAGTAGTTGATAGTATTCTTTTTCTTTGGTACAGCGTATGTTGGTGTGGACTGAAATAACAATGTCGATGCTTTGGAAGCTCAGATAATGACAAAGTTATTAGTTCTCAGATAATGACAAAGTTATTAGTTTGTTCTTCCACTCTTTGTTCAACTTCATGGCACTTCCTTGTTTTGCCCCTGCTCTTACTTTAACTTTCACTTCCTTGTTTTGCCCCTGCTCTTACTTTAACTTTATTTAGTGGTAATTTTTCCGTATTATTAATTTCTTAGCACGCATGCCTTTGAATTATCCTATTTCCTCAAACAGACGCAACTGGGGCATTTTAAGCAGGGACTAGATTTCTCCACTGTTGTTTTTAAAAAAAGGTGAAGTGAACATGCACTGTGATAGAGAAATAGTAGTAGTTCTTGTCGTAGCAAAAGAAGGCTAGACAGTAAGAGATGAGACCTCCGTATTCTCGAATGATCGAGAATCCTCGAGAGGAGACCATTGCTAAGAAAATGTGTATATTAATTGCTCTAAGAAATTGGATCTATCCTTACATAGGGAATGTGGCTATTTATAGCCTCCTAACAGGCACTTGATATTACTACCCTACCCTAAAAGGTCCTATGCGTGTAGGGGATGCGGGGTTTTCCGCCACTACGTGTAGCCTTGGACCATGGTGAACCCTCCCGAGCTTGGTCCACCTGGTTGGTGCGCCTGGTCCATCGGCGTCCGAGGCACCTCGTGGGGTATAGGATACCCTCGGACCGAGGGGGGCCTCGGGCGCCCTTCGCCTCTACCGAGGTGGCCCCGAATGAGCCATGGCTCCTGGGCTTGTGGTGCCGGTGACCCTCGGTGGTCTCGGGCTTCACCCGAGCATCCCGAAGAGGCGCTTGGTACCACCGAGGTGGGGTCGACTGTGGGTCCCCTCTGGCTTCCCCGAGGTGGCCCTAGAGGACCTGTTGCTTCTGGCCTCGCGGTACTCCTAGCGACCCTCCGGTAGCCTCCGGGTCTTCCCCGGAGCCTCCCCAAAGGGGCGCCTGGTGCCCCCGGAGGGGTTGGGGTGGGGGGCTTCGCGCTGGCGGGTCGCGGGGTGTCCCGCGGTCTTCGCTGGGTCGCTGGGGCCGGTAGGGCCACCCCTACGACAAGCCCCTCACGGTCGAGGTCCTGCTTCATCACGGCTGAAATCGCGCCATTCTCCCGAAGGGTCCAGGCACATTGTCCCCTTCGTTTTAGCGAAGCATGCTTGTTGTTTCGTCCAGCGCGCGTCTCCTTCAGGGATGTTTCAATGCGTTGCTCGGGGTTATTCCTTGTTGTGGCCGGGTTAGGTTGCCCAGTGGTCTTTATGGTGCTTCCTTGGGTGATGTGCGCCACTATTTGGTGTTGCGCTCTAATGCTGTTTGTTGGTTCCTGTGCAACATAATGGCGTATAACCGTTGCTCCGTTTTTGATGCACGTGTCAACCGATGGTTGGCGCGTGGCTCTTCGGCTTCCGCACCCTGTCATTTTGTGGTCCTGGCGTGTGTATAAATAGGGGGGTCCCCCCTTCCGCCACTTCATTTCTGTGAAAACCCTAAGCGCTGTTTTTCCTTGAGTTTGTACGTTGCTTCTTTGAGGGGCCTAGCTCTAGTGCTTTCGCCTTCTGTGCGGCGTCATGACGAAGCGAACCATGGATGGCGGCGGGTCAGTTGCCTATACCGAAGAGCTTGGTCGCTCCTCGGTGACCCAGCATGTGCTGCAGACTCTAAAGGACAAGGGGAAGCTGACGGATCTTGCGGAGGTGCGAGCCCCCGGAGTGGAGGCAGTGTCGGAGCCCCAGGAGGACGAGGTTGTTGTATTCGTAGAGTTGGTGACCCGGGTGCTTTAGTTGTACCGGGTGGAGCTGACACAATTGACGCCCAACTCCATCGTCAAGCTTGGCGTGTTTGAGTGGGTAATGCGGTCTGCGGGTGTGAGCGGGGAGGGGCGACTCTTTGCGCACCTCTATGACGGGCGGTGCCAACCGAAGAAGGAGACCGACGAGACGCTTAATTTTGGAAGTGTCAACTTTCAACCGAAGGGGTGCTGCCTTCGGTATTTGCCGACTCCCGCGTCCAGGAACAGGTGGGAGGCCGACTGGACCCGACGGTGGTTCTACCATAAGTCTCCGGCGGGCGATGGTTTGCGCTCGGCCGGAGGGCCCATCCAACTCACTCCCTCCCCAGAGATTGATTTAACATCAAGGGAGGAGGCGCTTCTCCGCCTTCTGCTGACTGTGACGCAGAGGCTTTCCACGAGGGATCTTGTAGAGGAGCTCTGCGCGCTTTGAGTATGGCCCCTTGCGCGGGGGTGGAACATGAAGCTTGGGGAGGCGAGGAGTGACCTCCCCTCCTTCGACCTGTCGGACTGCGAGGGAGGTAATGATTATTTATTTTTCTCTTTTTTGCGCTCTCTAACTTCGGTATAATGGTGCTCCTGCAGTGTTGCCCATCGACGAGACTGCGCGGGTCACAGAGAAGCTTCTGGGCCCCTATACTGGGGAGGAGCATGCGAAGCGGGGGCTGGTGGTGCGCGAGCCTCATCTGAACCGGGCGTACTTGGACTTAGTGGTTCGCCTGGCGGAGCGCCCAGACCCCGACGAAGAGAAGAAGAAGAAAGCTCACGTGCCGAAAGAACTAAATGTCCCATGGCTGATTGGCGTGGTGCCTCTGCAATCTGTTGGGGCTAGGGGCGCGGGCGGTTCCCGCTGTGCGAGGGTGGACGCGGAGGAATGTCCGCCGAAGGTGGCGCGGGGTCCCGCGGGGCGGGTCAAGCGTGCAAGTTCGATGTTCTCTCTTCGAAAGTGCACCTGGTTTCTTCGGCGGCCGCCACAGAGGTTGCGAAGGAGGCGGAGAGGGTGGCAAGCTCGTTTCATGTGGCGAGCTTGGCCCTCGAAGAATCTTCGGTTGGGACGTCGTCGCAAGTGTACGATCGGTGGTCCGAGAATACCTTGGTGGAGGTACCTGCTCCTGCTCGCGATGCGACCGGTGAATTCCCCCGTGCCCTTCTCTTGTTATTGCCACATGACTGACTTGTTAACATGCTTTGCAGGGGTGAGTGACGATGAGGAGGTCGACGATGGCGGCTTAGGTGCCGGGGGGTTGGAGGGTGACAACGGTGCCGGTGGGGTTGAGGGTGGCTTCGATGCCGGGGGACCCAGGGCGGTGGGCCCAGCTGCTGGTACGTCCAGTGCCGTCAGTACCGCGGACCTCGGTCCGCTGTGTACCAACGATTTCAAGGTTAGTGTCGGGGTGGCGACTGTTTGCGAGGAGGTGGCTCGCTTCGCCGCCTTGCCCTGCTTGGAGGAGTTTTTTCGAAGCATGCCCACACGACAACGATTAGGTGGAGGTGAGCTCGGGAGGAGGTGGCGGTGGCGGCCACGATCTAGAGGCAGGGTAGCTCGATCTGGATTAGGCTAACGTCAACAGGAGGCAGGCGGTGGCAGATGAGAGATCTGTGACTGATAGGGAGCTTGTTGCTCCCTGTATCAGCTCCCTTCAGGGCCCAACTCCGATGGGCATTGACAAGCGCAGTCTCTACGTTTGATGTGACAAAGGGTGTCCCGATCTTTCAATGAAAAGAATAATTCGATTTGGTGGAGATGACTCTCACGATTCAGCCACCAATCGTAAACGACCAATGTACTCGCAATCGCTGAACCAACTCCGTGATTGTTATCAACCTTGCTAGGAGCACGATCGACTTGACCACGAAGGTCTATTCATGCATGCAATCGAAGAACAAGCAAGAACAAGATAATAAGCAATCTGAAATTGCAAATAGGAATTAAGATTGTATTGATAAGTGGGGTTCCGAAGAACAATGGCATTGTTGAACTCGTCGAACAAGAGGACAAAGTATAAGTAGCAAAGCTAAACTTCAATCTAACAAAACCCACCAAAAGCTGAAGGGCGGCCACTATCTAGAGGAAGAGGAGAATGGAGGGCGAAATTTGTTCATGCATAAATAGTACCAAACCCTAGGTCACCGACCACCAAATGGGTCATATGGGTCTAGTCAGCCCATTCATTACATAGCCCATGGGCCAACAATAGGTGATGTAGCACCATGACATGTAGACGTACGACCTAGTGAAGGAGAAATAGCTCGGCTCGTAGGGGTAGAAGTAGCTCAACCGAATTGGGAAATATGGAACTGAAGTAACCGAAAGTCCAGTTGGAGAAGATGTAGTTGAAGTAGAGGATGCGGTCTGTGGTCGAAGTAGTGGTTGCATCCTTAGGGTTGATGTCCTCATCAACGTTCTCCCTCGCCATGGTGGTCGCCGACGGCGCTAATGAAGGAGAAATGGGAGGGAATAGTGAGGCGGATCACCAAAGCACGACGGTGGCGAGCCTGGCAGCGGCAGTGGTGGGAGAGGCGGGAACTCTAACTCTATCCATGCTCTGATACCATGTTAGACTCTAGGAGAGAAGAAGAGATAGTTTTGCTATTCACAACTGTGAGTCTTATTCATTACTGAGAAGCTATATATAGACAGAATTAGTTATGTATCATGGGCCAAGAGAGAGACTACTAATATGTACAAAATTATTAAGGATCAATAGAAAAAGGGAAGGTCATTAATGGTATTATAGACATATCATTCTGTACTTTTTCATCTTAAGGAAGCAATTTGCCATTGGATGATTAATGGTATTATAGTCATATCAGTCTGTACCTTTTCATCTTAAGGAAGCAATTTGTCATTGGATGCATATAAAATGTTCACACCTTGGTTTTATCAACAGACAGGAGAAATGAATATTGTACATTACATGCCTCGTGTCCGTTTCACTTGGACTATGCACCAAAAACAACGAGTAGAGACAAAAAAGAACCAATACATAGTATCTACTTTGGTTCAACCGCCGAGTATGAATGTACACTGTTGTAATCGAAGGCACTGCTGCTGCTGTCATCTTTCATAGGAAAATGTTCCCCATAAGGATCTCTACCAACTGCATTTCCAAACGGTTCAGCTGATAAAGATGCTGAGTTGGAAAACTGTGTCCCTTCATTCTGTATAATGATCTCAAGTTCCTTGACCACATCGTTCATTGTCGGGCGGTCAACACCAGACTCTTCTACACATTCCATAGCCAATTGCACGAATCTCCTGAGGCCAACTAACTTTGCTGAATCCCGGATTGCCGGATCAATTAGGCCCTTCAAGCCATAGTACTCTTGATCATACTGATCTACTGCAGTCCTGACCTCGCGCACAATGTACCTGCCTTTCTCTATGGGCTGCCTGGAAGTTATTAGCTCTAGCATGACAACACCAAAGCTATAGACATCACTCTTCTGAGAGAGCTGTTGAGTCATGTAGTACTCAGGATCCAAATAACCCTAGTAGTCATTCAATATAGAAGATGAATCAGCAAGAAATCTTCTTTTCACTAAAAGAAATTATGCACTCATAATTCCCAGAAGTACTTACCAGTGTTCCCTTCACTTGGGTAGAAACATGGCCTTTTTCTGTGTCAGATATTAGCTTTGAAAGACCAAAATCAGCAACCTTTGCATTTAGACTTTCATCCAAAAGGATATTGGTTGATTTGATATCTCTGTGGATTATTGGTGGATTAGCAAGTTCATGAAGGTATGCTAGACCTTTAGCAGACCCTATGGCGATCCTGAGGCGCTTCGTCCAATCCAAGTGCATCCCTTCTTTTCCTGCAGTTAAGTTATGGTTAGACCCTATGTCCTTGTTTAGTAGCATGGAGTAATTAGGTAAAAAAATTTGGTGGTAGTGATAATGAAGAGTATACCCATCAGGTTCTCCCTTAATGTCCCATTATGAATATACTCATAAACCAACATCTGTTCCCCCTGTTCGTAGCAGAAACCTACTAGGCTCACTAGGTTCTTGTGATGAACCCTGGACAGTAGTTCAATCTCATTCTTGAACTCAGATGTACCTTGCATGGATCCTTGCTGTGCGCGTTTTATTGCAGCCATTTGCCCATTTGCGAGCATTCCTTTGTAAACCTAAGTAAATAGGATATTAGTGTTTGATGGAGAGTAAGAGTGCAAATGTGAATGGTTAATTGTATTGCAAATTTGCAATAGCCTAAGGAGTAATATATATAGTACAAAGACACACACAAGAGTAAACCCTAGACTATGAGTGAAATACCACAAATACTTTTGACACTCTTTTAACACCCCCACCAAATGCAAGATATATAAAATAGCATTGCATTTGAAAGGATTGACACTAAAAATATGTAACGTCCCGTTTTTCAAATTATAAATAGTAATTATCTTGATTTTGATTTTTGCTCGAATTTTAAAATTTTGGTTTAAAGTTCAAAAACTCATAGCTTTAATTAAGCTCAGGTTTGTGTTTCAAATATTATTTCAAATTCTGGTTTCCAAATTTGCTTTGAATCTATTTTCTTTCAAATTCAGATTTCGAAATTTCTTTGAAATTCTTCATTTTCAAAATATCCAAAACCTTTTCTTTTTCTTCTTCTTGGGCCGGCTTTCCCCGGCCCATTCTTTTTCTCCAGCCGGCCCAGTCGGCCCGAGCCGCACCCGGCCTCTCCCTTCTCTCTTTCTCCCCTTTCTCCCACCGACAGCGCCGCCCTCCCCCTGTCTTCTCCCTCTCCCGACTCCATCTTCTCTCTCCCCTCTCTCTTTTTCTTCCCACCGACGCAGCGCCGCCGCCATTCTTTCTCTCCCCCTCTCTCTCGGCTCCGCCAGGCCCTCCTCCAGCGCTGCGCTCGCTCGTTCCCCCTCCTCCCCCATGCCTTGCCGCCCCGCACAGACTTTTTCCCCTTGCCGCCCACGTGCGCCGGTCTCCTCCGCTTGCTTGGCTTTCTTCTCCCCCTCACGCCTGCCGCATGTAGTCGGCTTTTCTCCCCTTCTCTCTCTCTCCCGGCTATAAAGCCGAGAGAGCTCCGCCGCTCTTCTTCTTCCCTCTTCGCCCCCTTCTTGGTGTCGCCGCCGCCTCCTCCTCAAGCGCCTCGCTCCGTCGCCGGCTTGAGCTGAGCCGTGCGTGGCGCGCTCGGCTCCGCTTCGCCCGGCCCCTTCCTCCGGCTCGCCGTCCCGCTGCGGTCGACACCCGAGCTCTCCTCCTCGGCGCCGCCTCGCCCGGACGCCGGCCGCCTCAGCGCACCCCACCCGCCTCGGCCGACCCGGTGAGCCTCCCGCGTCGCGCCTCCCCCTCTCCTCCCTCCTCCGGTCTCCATTGCTGCGCTCGGGCTCTGCGCCCGTGCGCTCCGCCGCCGTTCTCCCTCCGTGCCGTCGCAACGCCGCGCCGCCTCCTCCCGCTCCCGGTCACCTCCGTTGCCCCGTCAACAGCTGGCCGCCGCCTTGATTTTCCCCGTTCTCTCCCCCGGTCCAACCGCCCCTCTCCCCGGTCGAACCGGCCTCCAACCCGGCTCTCTCTCCCCTGCTCTCAGCTCTCTCTCTGTCCCTCTCTCTCTCTGCCTGTCTCTCTGTCTCTCTCTCTCTTGGTGGAGGAAGAGAGAGTGGAAGCAGTGACATTTGGCAAGCAAAGACATTTGTTCTTGTGTTTTGCATTTGTGTATGTATGAATATTTGTGTGTATGCAGTGTAGTATTGGTGTATGCTTTTGAATCGTCGTAAAGTTGGCTTTGGAAAATCGGTATTGAAATTGTGTATTGAGATTTGTATGTCGATATTGCAGATATTCTATTTGTGTATCTGATGAATATTGTGTATCAGATTGAATCTTGAAGATTTGCTTTCGAAAATATGTGTATTCTGGTATTGTTTTGATTATGATGTGCAGGTAGTCGTGGAGTGGAAATTTAGATTTGTGTATTGAATTGTGTATTGAGAGTTGTTGTATAGCGTTGGTGTTTGTATGGCGATTTTGTGTGTCGTATCGTTTTGTATTACTCGATCGATTAGTAGTTTATCCATTTTGGCGAAAACGATTCCAAAACAATTGTTCTCGATGATTTTGCTACGACTTGCGATGAATCGATTAACCGTTGTTAGTGGTTAACTCGTCGATCGACAAGTATTAGTAGAATTATCCATTTCGATTTTAGTTGAGAGCTATCGATTAAGAGCGCAATTTGTAAAATCTCGGGAAATCGAGGTTATGCAAATGACCTTCGTAATCGTCTCTGCAATCGTGTCTATTTTAGTTAAAACTTATTTATTCAAATTTTCCGCGTTGTGTAAAATGCTTTAAAATAATCTGGCATTTTCTCAAAATATTTTGGAAGACTATTCGAGATTAACTTGTTAATCTCGACAGCTTACTTTGAAACCGGTATTTTAATCTTGTAATCCTTTCCAGTATTCGTCGGTCTAAATATTGTTTATTCCCTTTTTATCCCTATTCAAAAGTCGTCTTTAATAAAATGATTTACGGTCTTGTTAAATTATCGTGTATTCTAATCTTGACCGATCAGCGGTCTCCAAAGTGAAGTATCCCTGCGATAGTTCATTCGACTTTGTTTCCCCTTGTTTTCCTCGGCTGAGTATCTCCACCCTTGTCTCGTGTACTCAGCTAATCGTTTGACCTCGTCAAACATTCCCGCCTCGCTGAATCTCGTCTCTCCAGCTCTTCATCGGAAAACTTATTCAAAAGTGCTTTGTTTATGTTTGGTCTTTTGGAAGTTCTTCGGATTTATTTATTGTTCTTGCTTGTATCGCGTAATTAGGAATCGAAGTCCAGAAGAAGCAGCGACTCAAGCAGGATCAAGATTTGGATAAAGCGAAGATCCGAATTCAAAACCCACGCGCAGAAGGCTGAGTAAGATCAAGGCCGCGATAATCTGACCCAGGCGAGTCAATGCTTTGATCATTCCGAACCTACATTTTATGCAAACTATGTTTATTTAAAATAGCAAAGTTGCATGCTTTAATTTTGTAAACAATGATATGTTAAAGCTTAAGGTAGTTAAATACCCATTTGTTAATTAATTACTTATTAAGCCATCCTTTGATAATTGAATCCAGTATTCCTTGTCACCCTAGTAATTATATGGTAATACTAGTATAGGTTGTACTTAAGCGACATGCTAGTCTTGCTTAAGTACGGACAATAATTGTCCGATCATCATCCTTTAAACATGAAAAATGGTTTTGGGCGTCATTGGATGTAGATGGTGATGTGTTGCGTTAATTGGTTTTCCTTCCCAAAACCCTAAACAACTTGCTAGTACCCCATCTGGACGGATGGAAAGAATGGTGGGTGCGGACGTAGCACGAGAATGGTTGGTATGTGGTATGAACCGTCCAGATGAATTAAGGACTTAATCTTGTCATGACCTCCTGTGTAAAACAAGTACAACCGCAAGTCGCAAAGTGCAACTTGGCCTAGTAAAGCTATTGAACCACGAATGTCATCCCACAACCGGTGTTAGAAGTGTGCAAGCGGCGGGGACGTATCTTTGGCTTGAATGGGACACGAACACGGTGAAGTTATCAGTGCGCTAGTCATCGTGGCGGGGCGGCTTTGCTAGTCGTTGTGGTAAGCATCCGCACAACTTATGGAATTGGTCATAGGGGTGAGATACGGAAGGGGCAAGGTAGTTTGAAACGTTCATTGTGACGATCGCTCAACTACATGACTAAGGAATCATGTGGAGTAACGAGTATGATTATCTCTTGTGGGTACAAAGTGTACAACCTCTGCAGAGTCTAAAGCTGTTTAAACAACCGGCGCCAGCCGGTCAAAGGCGGACATGGAACTTAACTTTGAGTTAGTTCTATTTCAAAAATCTTTGTGGGTGGAATGGAAGGTGTTGGGCTCATCCGACCCTTGTTTTGAATTTTCTGGGTAGCCTTATCCGGTGTTGATAATCGGTGGACGTAACCGTTATCAAAATTAAGCATAAGGTGGAGGTAACCTTCGCCGTTATTTAATATTGCACTTAATCTCTTTAAATGAAAATGCAATCTGTTTAAAATGCTAAGTCATAGGACTTTGTAGTTATGATAATTTAAAATGTTGCTTTAGCAAATAAAAGAACCTGAGCCATCCTTGTTAAGCCTTGCATGTATACTATTGCATACTGTGTGTTGGCTCGCGAGCACGGTAGTTGTGCTCATTCTCGCTCTTTCCCCCAAACCCTCAGAAGTAGGAAATTTTGGAGAATTCGACTACTACGAGGAACCAGATGCCTGAAGACCCTGGAGTTCTTGAAGCGTAGCTTAGTTCTTAGTTGTTCTAGTCTCGCCCCAGTCTAGCTGACTCCGCTGGTACCTAGGTGCATCCTATATTATCTGAGTTTTCGGGTCATATCGGATGTACCTGAGTTTCCCAGATCACTTGCACGTGAGAGAGGTGCTCTCACCCCTTTTTGCTTCCGTTGTCGCTTCCACTACTTTGTGATGTAATCATTTGGCCTGTTCGGCCTTTATTGTAAAACTTGACCCGATGTGGTCTATGTAAACTCTGATGTGTTAAATTAATGAATGGTATGGTTTTACGCCATTGTATGAAATGATTCAGTGATGTATCTGTGAGTGCTATCTACTGATCCAGGGAATAGCACAGTTATTCGCAGAGGATTCGGATTAGAAAATCCGGGTCTGACAAAATATGGAAAATCCAAAGTTCGGGTCTTGATAATGTCGTCGTAGCGTGCACTCTTGGAAAATATGTCAAATATTAAAAGATCTCCCATCCAGGGTCGTGCGACAATCC
The DNA here is from genome assembly GCA_036346395.1 of Hsuehochloa calcarea. NCBI lineage: Eukaryota > Viridiplantae > Streptophyta > Magnoliopsida > Poales > Poaceae > Hsuehochloa > Hsuehochloa calcarea. The sequence continues at coordinate 70,419,134 of CM070594.1, read as the reverse complement.
ATAAAGCACAAGGTGTAGGGGCTGAGAAAGTAGAGGCAAGCGGGATCAAAGTCAACCGCGGCAACACGACGAAGAAGAAGATGAAACAAACAGGAATAGAGGGAGTTGTCTAATCAAGCTAAAGAGAAATGGATAGAACATGGTGGCCCAGATCGAATCCCAAGACGACGGTGGCGCAGTGCACAAGAAGAGGGCCACACACGATCCAAGAGGACGGGTCGTGACTAGCAAAGCAATCAGCTGAGTAACAAGGAATTTGTGGACTCACACGGCTTAGAAGAACTCAAAGATAAAGTGTTATAGACTTAGATGGACAACGAAAGAAACAACATTAAGAAAAAAAAATGACTCAGGGATAACTAGCAGCAACAAAACCACCTCGGCCCACAGTGGCAACATAGTACCAGTAGGGACAGGCAGAAGTCCACCATCTCCTCGGAGAAGCCTCCCATCCTCCGCTTCAAGAAGCTCCTCCACCATGTCCTTTTCCCTCTTCTCCTCATTCTCTCCCTTCACTCCACTTTCCTCCCCTCTTTCTTCCATCCTCTTTCTTATCACCTCCTGTACTACCTCCTTTCTAGTCTTGATGACCTAGACGTAGGTGATGAAGGGGAGGAGGGAGGCAAAAGGGACGGGGATGGATAAGAAGCCTTTGATGAGCTTGACTAGCAGCGGCGGCGGCCGCAGCTCGAGAAGAGTAGACCCAAAGCGCAGCAGTAGCTGAGAGGGGCCGAGGCCGCGGCGCTGATGGCCTAGGGACGGCTACGATGGCCTAGAGGAGCGGGAGAGGGTGTCGAGTAGAGCAGGGGCAGCGTCGGGCGGCGAGGCGTCGAGGTGCTCCGAAGGACGGCCAGACGAAGGTACTGCCCGAGGCAGGGGCAACGCTGGATCCGGGCGGTGGCAACTCCGAGCGTCGAGGATCTCAGCCCGGTGGCATGGCTTGGACGGATCCGGCGGATCTGAGTGGATCTAGTTAGGAAAAGGACGATGCGATGGTGCGGCGGCGGTGGTTGGATCCGGCGGCGGCGTTGGCGGCGGCCGGATCTGGCGAGATGGAGCGAGAGGAGGAGCTAAGCAACACTCGAGGCAAGGCCGGCGAGGCGGCGGCCGGATCCGAACGAGGATGGTGGAGAAGGTAAGGGACGGGCGGGGAAGCTTCGGAGGCACTGGGCGGCGATGGTGGTGAAGTTGCCGATGAACTTGGTGTACACGCCTTGACATCACCGTGTCGCGCGCCACGAACACGTATATCGCATCGCTGCCCCATGGCCTCTTCTCTAGCTGCTAGCCTTGCCTCTCTCCCTCTCTGTTCTCCACCGAAAGCCGCTTGTTGTGTTGCTGCTTCTACTAAGGAAGAATACTATAACTAGAAGGAGGCCGCCCCCGGAAGTGTAGATTGCTCCTCCTGGAGGCAATGGCAGCGGAGGACGAACGGAGGCTAGGAGAGAACCTAGTGCATTGATATCATGTTAGATGGAGATAGAGTGCAAATGTGAATAGTTAGTTGTATTGCAATAGCCTAAGGACACACAAAAGTAAACCCTGGACTATGAGTGAAATACCACGAATACCCTTAACAATTAGATACTTGTGTAAACCCTTGCTTCCGTCTGTGAATATGTTATCACGTAATTCAGTTACCTTCCCATATCCTCCGGATCCTATCTCGTGGGTTTCTGAGAAATTATTGGTGCATTTTTTCAGTTCCTCAAATGCAAAGTATCTTGCTCCTTTCAGTTGTGGCACGTCTCCATTATCTTTACCACCTGCTCCCCATGATGCTGTAATACCAAAGCATTAACAAGATCAAAATTAGCAAACATGTCGTGAAACTTTTAAAATGCTTATACTATTTCCTAGGCTTGATTTTTGCCATGTATAGAAACTAACTATAGCTAGCTAGTTCAAATTGGATATATATGTATGCATGTAACAGATCTTCCATTAGATGAACTTTCGATGACAAAAACACGTTACCAAACGGATTAGTAGTTCGCTCAACTGCCTCCTTGGCTATTTTCTTCTGCCATAGAGCATATATTGCTACCAGAACAAGGCCAACAATAAGGACAAAACCAGCAACTGATATTCCAATTTTTGCACCTATGCCCATTGAGGACTTTTTACTGATTGGGCCTGAAATGAATAAGTTATGTAAGATTTGAAGATTAAATAAAACAAAAGAGAGTACAAACCTATGCAGTGTACATACTTGCAAAGTATGTGCTTGCTATGAAGCTATATGGTCCAAATATAAGTGGAGCTTTGTAAGTTTGGTTGACCAAAGCAGAACTGATTCTTATAACATCTGAGCGGTTGAAGCTCATTCCACTGACTGGAAAAACCTTCACTATGAATGTTAGAGGAGCTCCTGGACTGAACTCAACATTGGAAAGGGCAACTGATCCTGGAGCTAGGGTAAGGTTCTTCACAAGCGTCAACTCCAAAGGTTGGAATGTCATGGGGTTTGTCACGTCAGAGAAGGCAGGTGCTCGGAAGATCATCAAACCCTGGAAGGGGGTGGTACAAGCGCAGTTCTGTGAAGTCACTGGATTTGCTGACTGATCAGTGGGGCATGAAATGGCCCCACATGGGCCTGGGCTGGTAGAGTATGGCACTTGCTGCTTTTGCTTGAGTGTGCAGAAACTGCTATTGTCTAAGCATATAGGATTCCCTGTTAGTCTGGACGAGAGCAAAAAAAGGATGGGTGAACTTTAGCAGTTGTACAAGTATACAGCCATATAGAATGATACTTACATTAGGCTACTGGTGTAGCTTGGGTCAATTTTAGCTTCGATGATTTGATTATTTGTCAAATTAACAACCCGCAGTAGTGAGCTGATGTTACCGCTCATATTAAGTGTCTCACGGAATGCATTCTTAGCTAGTGATCTGCATTGCAAGTTACAACATCAGAAGGCATAGAATTTTTCTGAAGCAAAACTTCCATAGCTAGATATGCTATTAGAGAAAGTCGTAGCATGAATCGTGAGGGAATTACACTTGCTGCATTTGTGGGAGACTGAAAAGAGCGCTAGGGATTGTCCCAGTAAGACCATCATTATCCATAAATCTGTAAGTTTTCCAACCAGAGCAACAGCATTAGTTAAAATTTAACTTACTAAATCTATTTAATGTTCACTTTGTTAATCCTCAGACAACTCACAAGGTGTTCAGAAGCATCAATGTTGAAAACCATGGTGGTGCTGGTGAGCTTGCGAAGTTATTGTTGCTTAGGTCCCTGTTCAGAGAAGGAATTTTCTTATTAACACCACAAAAGAATCATTAAACTTAAATGTTGATATATTTTCTGTCTTACACATAATTGAGTCCAGTTGCATTAGTGAGGTCTGGCACTGTCCCGCTCAGTTGGTTGCTTGCTAAGCTCCTGCAACAACCAAAGAAATATTTGCAATGTAACTTGCAAGGAATAGGAAATTTTAGTTGGTATTCCATAATAATAGTCACTTACAGTTCCGTCAGGTTAGGCAGGTTGCCGATACTATTAGGAACCGGACCATCGAATTGGTTCTGATCTAGTCGGCTGAAACAAGTACAACGGGCAAAAAGTGTCAAGAAATTGTGCAAAGGAAGTGCAAGACATGAAAAAAAAAGGTATGTACATTATTTGAAGTGTTTTGACAAGTCCAAGAGATTTCGGGATTGCTCCAGTAAACTTGTTGTTGTCAAATATCCTGACAATTATTACCGAAAGCAGTGAGATGATATGAATGAACAGAGGAAATTAGCAAGTGCAAATGGAGAATATATAGCTTACACATGTATAAGGCTCATATTGGCACTGAAAATTCTTTCGTCCATTGGGCCTGTCAACTGGTTCTCGCTAAAATGGCTTTTGATTTGGATGGATCAGCCAATATGGAAATTTGCACATGTAAGCAACAGTGTATCATGATTCCTTTTATTCTAGAGCTGGTACAACATTTGAGGACTTACAAATGCTTTGTGTTGACAAGTCTATCCAACCCTGGGTTTGAACTTGTTGAAACTGGTATTTGTCCTGATAGCTGATTGGCCGACAAGTCCAACCAAGTGAGATTTGAGAGAAAGCCAAGCGCTGAGGGGATTCTACCCGTGAACTGATTTGAGTTCAGGGCTCTGCATGAAAGCAGTTAGTTAATTAGTGAAATCACCTCATGAAGAGAATAATGTCCATTGAAGATTTCTGTGCACATTTGATTGACTTCTTACAGGAATGTGAGCTGTCTTAAGTTGCCTATCTGTTGAGGAATACTACCAGTGAAGCTGCATCCAAGCAAAATCCTGAGAAAACCAAGATACATCAGCTTTCCCCCCCTCTTCTTTTGATTGGTCCTCCTCAGACCAAACAAAAAAAGTAATGTTATCATATAGTGGCATGCCGTTCTTACAGAGTTGTGAGCTGCTTCAGATTTCCAATGTTTGGAGTAAGTGGACCTCCAAGACTTGGGTTGTTAGATAGATCCCTGCATGTGGTTTATTTTATATCAGTAGCATAAAACATGTTATAATGTGGTTTGGTTGAAAAAAAACACAAGTTTTATTGTGCGCTAAAGGAAGATCTTTCAAAACTGAAGATACAAGGACTTACAGGTATGTCAAAGCAGAGATTTGATCTATGGCGTTGCTTAATATACCTTGCAGGTTCATGCTTGGTAATCTCCTGCAAATACCAGGATTCAGCAGAGTTTCTTTTAATAAAAGAAGTCCAAAATGATGAGCCATAAGTTGAGCACTCACACTTCTGTCACCCTCCCATTAGAACATGAAATTCCATCCCAGGAGGTGCATGGATCGGTCGATCCTGTCCAGCTTTGCGGTTCATTCTGCCAATTTTGCATCAATGCCTGAAGCGCGGAAACTGTAGAATTTATTAAGCTAACGTTAGTTGAGCATTTTTGCGTCAACAACTCTAGTAGTTGATCGCAGTCCTGTCTTGCATAATATTATCCACTAATCTTATTCATATGAGAGGTATATACAAGTATCATTGTAAAGAATTCAAGGAAAAAGCTCGATACTAGAAAGGGTTTCTTCTTTGAAATCTCAATTGTACCAGCAGGAAAGAAACGTTGTTCCAGTTTCACCTTTTATCATGGGAACTGTTTTTTTTTTTTTGTACATTAGCATGACTTTCTAAATTTGATCGATTTGACCTACTGTGGATTTGATTCATTACAGCTTTAGAGTAACAAAGCAATTCAGAACCAATGTTACTTTGAAGGTAACCTAAATTGGCTCATAATATATGACAAATACATCAAACAATTTACTTGTGTTAATGAATGGGAGTGATCACAAAAGGTTGAAGACAACCAAATTAAAAAACAAAACATAATATTGATGGTATACACAGCCATTTTGCTGGAGAAGTTTTATGTAGAATTACATCATGATCATGGATAAATTCTTGTCATTTTGTACTCATGGCAGAGCTAATCTGGCTCGCCTTGTTCAGGTCAACGGCCACCCCACCCCATGAGTAATTCATCCTTAAAAGAAGTCAACTTTCTTCCTGTAACCTAATGAAAAGCAGAAAGATCAAGGCTTACCATCTTGGGAGTTCGTCTGGCCGGAGCTTGACCGGAGGCCTACGAGGAGTATAAAGAGAAGTAGAAGCCGCTCCATCGCCGGCGCGACAGCCGCTCCATCGCCACCGTGTCGCGCCGTGTCCACCTCCACACAGATCAAAATCACACCAAACAACTGCCAAATTTGGTGGTTGTTCTTCTGGGAGAAGTCTATGCAATGAACAAGCTCTTGCAGGAACTAGCAGCTACCAAATGGCGCCCCCCTCCTTCCCGAGGTTGGTAACCAGGCAAACAAAATAGCCATTCAAAAAAACCAATCTTGTATAACTAGATTCAATGGTATTTCTTATCAGGTATTGCCTGTCGGACTGCTTACCAGGTCCAAGCAACGGATATGTACATGGAGAAACGCATGCATGCTAGGTGGTGGGAGGCCTTAAGGCTTAAACTGTTATGAATACTGTGTATATATTAAAGAGGTCCAACAGTTAATATATATAGTGTACAAAGGAGTATACCGTATACAGATAAGGAAATACAAAAGATATATTCTATCTTTAATATATCTCTAACACCCCCTCAAATACAAAGCGTATACAATAGCATTGCATTTGGAAAGAGATGACACTAAACTAGGGAAAATCTAAAGTTCGAGTCTTGGTAATGTCGCCGTACCATGTAACTCTTGAAAAATATATCGATAAAAGATCTCCCATCCGGGGTAGTGCGACAGCCCATAAAGCACAAGGTACGGGAGCAAAGTCAACCGCGGCAACACGACGAAGAAGATGATGAAACTGACAAATATAGAGAAAGCTATCAAGTCAAACTGAATAGAAATAAATAGAAGTACGACGGCGTAGATCGTAGTTCAAGACGGCGGCGGCGTAGTGCACAAGAAGCACAACGAATGCACAGTGCAAAAGAAGCGTGACACAATACACAAGAAACGTAACAGATGTGCAATGTGAAGAAACACGGCACAATGCACAAGAAGTACAACAGAGACGCAGTGCAAGAGGAGTGCGGCGGCTTTAAAAGCTTGGGCGACGGATCTACAACAGCTCAAAAAAAAAAGAGCAGCAGTTGTTGCCATGCAAAGAGATTTCTATACTTCTACGACTGACAATAAATTTATAGACTCACATAGCTCAGACGAACTCAAAGATAGAGTGGTAGGACTTGGATGGACGCAATGGAAGAAATGACACAAAGAAATAAAAAGACTAAAGCTAACTAGCAGCAGATACTAGCATAACTATCGCGACAACCACACTATCCCCAATAGCGATGAGGTTAGACCGGACCAGCAGCCAAAGTCCAGCTAAAGCCTCCTCTCCACCGACAGCAGCAAGAATATTATCCTCCACACATCTTCTGTTCACTCTCTCGCTCACGCTTATAGCAAAGAAGCCACCGACACCACCTCCTTTAACGAAGGCAAAAGCAGACGAAAACGCAAGGAGACCGGGAGTAGGCGATGACGGCTAGGAGGGAAATCAGGAGGCCTCCTTCGGCGGAAGACGAAGCGGCTCGAGAGGCCGGCGGGAGGGCTCGGTGGTCGCAGCTGCGAGCAAAGGAGGCTGGATGGTGCTCGGCGAGGATGCACGCCAGCGGCCGAGGCGGCGGCCGCCCGGCGGCTTAGCGGCGCTACCTACGGCTGATCTGAGGCGGCGGTCTGGCGAGGCGGCAGCTGGATCCGAGCGAGGCACTAAGAGCGACGCTCCAGCAGAAGAAGGCCAAGTTCAGCGGCGACGGCCTCGACTGGAGAGCGACGAAGATGCACCAGGCGACGTCCGGATCTGGCGCAACATCCTCCATCGCAACCGACTGGCGATTGTGAGAAGCGGTCGAGATGGCAGTTGCGCAGATCCATCGGGGCGGCACGGGTCCGTGGTGCGGTGAGCTCGTCGTCGAGGTGTTGCTACGAGAAGAATGCCACCGAAGAAGACGCCGAAGAGGCCGCCCCGGGGAGCGGAGATTGCTCCTCCCGGGGGTAGCTACGACGGTGGCGGCGGCCAGAGGCTAGAAGGTAGCGGCAGCGGTAAGAAATTCTAACACTAACTTCAACTCTGATACTGTGTTATAAATATTGTGTGTAAATTGAAGAGACTTAATGGGCAATATATATAGGGTACAAATAGATATACCCTATACCTATAAGGAAATATAAAAGGCAGACTCTAATATATCTCTAACATAAAATATCTCTAACATAAACAAGTCTACGAAGACCTTAGTTGAATTGGTCAAAAGATGAAATGGTTCAAGAAAACGTTTGTGTATTACTCTTGGGCAGTGGGGGCAGTTGCTTCTTGCCTGTTCTTGTGGAGCCTTATCTGGGCAATACCTTGTGCATTGCTCCTTCTGAGTTTGGATCCAGTCATAACTTGTTGGCTTGGATGTTCTTAGTTTTGTAAGTTTTCTCTCCATGTCATTGTGTTATTAGTTAATAGATAGATTTGGTACGGCTACTGTTTGGATTTTTGTGTGACGGGCCCACATGTCAAGCATCGGATGTGCTGCTCCGCTGCTGAGCTTAGTTTTCCCTCGTGCAGGCCGGACCTAGTCCTTTGGAGCTGTGAACAGGAATTTTTAGTATAAGTCAAAGTACCTGCCAGGCTGCCAGCCTACCGATGTGGGTATGGCATCAGGGTATAGATTAATGGATTATGCTAAGTATTGCTTTGAATGTAGTCATTAAACTGATGCTCAAACTTGATCTGACAACTTAATCCTAGTTTAGAGATGAACATCTAGACTAAAGTATTAGTCCAGAAGCAAAATCTCTTATCCGAATTTGAAGACAACATCCTAGGATGGAAGGTCGGTCGAAGTCGTGTGCGGTTATGAGAGTTGGTCAGGGGTCGGCGTGGGTGAGGGCACCGGAGCGTCGGCCGAAGGGGTGCGATGTCGAGGTGGCGGTGGTGGAGGCTCTCGGTCTTCACTCACCACAACGCTCGCTATAAATCGGTTTTCTTTTTGTTCTTAGATCCTCGTAGCCTTAGAAGTCTCAGCCTCCTCCGGTCTGCCGAGTCCACACATATTTAATCTCACGCTGGATGAACGGGACCGAAACCAAAATCAGTTAGTTGCTCCCCCGATCAGGGCGCTTGCAGGGTTCTACCTCCTGGAATCTCGGATGTGGTTAGCTGAGATCAACCCAACATTGAACCCCTTGGTGGCACCCGTAAATGCATCCATGGTTGGTCATGATTCAATTTTCATCGTCCAGAAATCTGAGATAGTCAATAAAATGTGAATTTAACATCTTATTATGTTGGTTTCTCAAGGACACTAGAAGCTTTTAACCATATGAGTACGAATTTGGAGAGGATTCTATTCTACAGGGGATCTTCAGATGTAAACACCACAATGGTTGGGTCTTGGGTTGTGACCTGTAACATGAATTATGCAGCTGACGGCAACTTAAAGTATGCAATACCCTTACTAAACCCATTCGACAGAGCCAGACCATGTCATTTGTCCATTGATTGAAAATTTGGTCAGGAAGACGTACTTTTGGATGTACATGGCCAGCATTTTTCTTTTGTCGGCATCCCTGAAAGCTTTGCAAAATGAAAGGGCGGATAAATTTTGGCGCATCATGTATTCATGTAGCAAATGCAGTCGAGGCAACGCAAAGGACATCACGAAGAAGAAAAGGAGGAGGATGCACAGAAAAAAAAGATACTCTTTGGATGGAGCCAAAATGACCGGCAGACGGATGCTTCCGCTGGCCGAGACGGCAAATTTCTCCGTGGGTGTTTGGAATTTAGATGATGCAAGAACGTAGAGAATTCAAACCTACAGCACTTGGTGCCAATACGGATTTAATTATCAGCGTTGCCTTGGTAGCACAAGCTACAAAAAAGCATAAACTTTGGCCTATGTGATCTTCTATGTTAGAGCTTGTCAAACTAGAGAAGCTTAGAAAAATACTAATTATGAACGATACTGGGGTCTTAATACTTGGAGCACAAACCTAAATAGTAACCTCAACCACCGCATATAATTGCTTTACCACCACGGTGCACGGTCTTTCCCACACATTTGTAGAAGTATAACGGCTGTTCTTAAACCTCAAGATACACTACTACAAAAGAGGCTATAGCAGACGGCCCATCATAGACGGTTCTTTTGGAATCGTCTGTGTTGGATCTGTTCCGACCTGGAATAGCCGATGAGAGCCTATCACAGACGGTTCTTATTTAGAACCGTCTGTGACATGAATCTATCACAGACGGTTTACTAATAGAACGTGCAGATTCCTGACGTTCTATTAGTAAACCGTGCGTGATATATCATCCATTCACGAGCGGGTTCTAATTAAGAACCAAATGCGTAATAATATCTGACGGTTCTTAATTAAGAACCGTCTTGAATTACCATGGTTTGATTTTTCCAATTTACCATGGCTTGGATCACTCTCGATTTTACCACGGCGAGCATTGCCCGCCAAACCCTACCACGGCGAGCATTGCGCCAAACCCTACCACGGCCCAATCCATTGCCGCGGCGAGCATTGCCGCCAAACCCTACCGCGGCAGAGCATTGGTTGCCATGGTAAAATCAGAGAGTAGGGTTTGGCGGGCAATGCTCTGCCGTGGTAAAATCAGAGAGTGATCCAAGCCATGGTAAATTGGAAAAATTCAAGCCATGGTAAAACCCTAAAATCACAGACGGTTTTATCCACAAACCGTCTGTGATGAGATACTCATCACAGACGGTTCGTGGTTAGAACCGTCTGTGATGAGACGCTTATCACAGACGGTTCGTGATAAGAACCGTCTGTGATATGTCATCACAGACGGTTTTTGTATAAAACCGTCTGTGATACTTTTGAATTGTTAGGCGGGAAAACAAAAATTTGCACTTAATGGCGGGTTCCCGAAAATCTCTCTATATTAACAGAGTCATTCATCTCCCCTTTTGCCATCTCCATCTCCTCCTTTGCCATCTCCATCTCCTCCTCTATCATTTCTCCTCCTTTGCCATTTCTCCTCTGGCCTCCCCCGAGCTCGTCGCCCACGGCCTCCTCCACCTCGCCACAGCCTCGTCGTCGCCGGCCTCCCACGACCTCGTCGTCACCGGCCTCCTCTACTTCGTCGCCCCGTCCTCCCCTGAGTTCGTCGCCTGCGGCCTCTCGCAATGGGGAATGCACTTGGGCTGCTTGGTCTTTGTTTCTTTGGGGATGCATTCTTGGTTGTCTTTGCTGGTGCTTTCTTTGGGAGGATGTATTCTTGCCGGCTTGTTGTGCTTGATATTTCGGTGGCTGGCTGGCTTGCTTCGTGAGAGGAGCTCGGCCAGAGGAGCTGCACCAGTCTTCTTGGTTTGGGCGAGGGGCTGCTTTGCGAGAGGGCTTTGGAAATCCGTTTTCATTTTTTTTACCATAGAAAAAACTATCACAGACGGTTCGTGAATAGAACCGTCTGTGATAGCCTTTTTGAGCGGTTAAAAACCGTGCGTGATGACATCGTGTCATCACAGACACAAAAATTCAGACGGTTCAAAAACCGTCTGTGATGATGGTTTAGAACCGTCTGTGATGATCTTTTCTGTAGTAGTGATAGTAATCATTTTTGCTCGGTTTCCTGAATCGAGGTCAGTTTTTGGTGACAGGATCAGTGACAATGCAGTGCCCTTTAACCAAATTAAGGAGGTGATCACCGCATACTAACATATTATCCAACTTCCCGATTTCCTAGCGAGCTCCAAGATTATTGTATCCGATTACACGGCAGATCGACGACTCTAGCTAGCTAACTGCAAAGTTCAAAGTAGCATCCAACTTCCGCGCAAGTGGTCTGTTGATTAGTGCTTTGAGAAGTTCCGTTTCGAAAATAATAGCAATACTTTGAGAAGCCGATCTACTCCAGCTGGTTGGAGTCGAGCCCAAGTGTGAGGTGGTTACTCCCATTTTGCTGAGCAAGTTGACCTGGATTCCTCTAAGGGTTTGTTTTGAAAGGTAGGATTTGGATTAAAAGAAATTTTAGTTTAGATTCCCTGTCAATTCAACTAGATTGACTCATATCTGAGTGTACGCAAACAAGACTAAATGCGGAATACTAAAATGCATGTGTTTTCTTAAGGTCAAACACCAATAATTCGTCAGGAAATGTCTCTTTCGGCACGCAGGGGTGAGGGTCCAAGAGCTTGATCTGTTGATCGGCTCTGCTGCGTTTTTTTCTGGCCGAAACGCGCATGGTCGATGCGTCCGAATGTGCTAGCGTACGTCGATCTGAGTGACGATGAACAAACAGATCAGCGCGGCGTGACGCCAATTGGCTCGCGCGGAGGAGGGCTCGACTTGAGGACGCAACTCCGGTATTGATGAACGCGACAAATCGGCCTGCAGGGTACAATATTTCCAAATTGGGCCTAAAAGTGAATGGGCCTTATGCACCTAGCTATGGATTTCATGATCATTACCCAATCCAAAAAGGAACTCGCCGAGCATGTAACACTAGGCACAATTAGCCTGGAACTGGAAGCCAATCTAGAAAAAAAAAAAACCCAAAACAGAAGAAAGCAGGAAGCTTCGCGTTGACGGTGGAACGGGTGGAGGTGGCGGATCGGAATCCCGACCGATCCCAACGGCCACCGGCGGAGCCGCTCCTTCGTCGCCAGGTACACCAACATCCCTCCCGACTTCTTGGCCAAGTTCTTGGCACTTGGCAGAAACAATTGAGGATTGGCTCAGGGGAAATTTCATCATTTTCCCCACTTTATATGCACATTTGTTTATTTAGGATTAAGTATCTCAAACGTTACATCTTTCATGAGACATTTTATCATTTGTTATTTTGAAAACTTTTACCTATATCTTCTCCTTCCCTTTCTTCTCTTCTCTACTTCCTTCCTCCGGCCATGGCCAACCCGACGCTCTGGCCACCGCCGTTGCCCCTCCGCCACCTCCTCGTGGCTCTCCTCTCCGTGCACCACCTCTCCCTCCCCATGCTCGCCACCCCTGTCCTGTCCCCATGCTCGCCGCCCGGCACCACCTCTCCCACTCTCGCTCGCGCAACGACGAGCTTCTCAGCGCTGGTCATTGTGGCCCCCAGGGACTACTCACCGCTGCAGAGGGTGGTGTTAATTAGGGTCATCAATGCTGTTGGGGATGTGCTCCAGCCGTCACGGTGCCAGCGACGTGCAAATAGGGCGCCATGGGAGAAGCGGGCTTGTTGGTGGGGAAGGAGAGAGGAGGCCATAGACGCTGGGGAGGTGAGGGTTTAGGGAAGTGAGATGTGGTGGTGGCGGCCTTCGACAAGAGTGGGGAGAGGAAGGAGGGCCCAACTTTTTCCTAGAGCTCGTCACACTCTTGCCCCACCGCCGCCGTTGAAGAAGACTGCGGTGGGTCGGCCATGGATGGAGCAAGGAAGAAGAATGAGAAGAAGACTGGTGCAAAATTAACATTTTTTTCTCCAAAAGGGCAAATTATCAATTGGCTCATGAACTGTGTGACAAATAATCTATTACGGGAAACTTAATCATAAATGATCGAAACCACATGTAATATGGGGCCAATGATCAATTTTCCCTTAGTTCAGAGCCTTCTCTTGGAATGTGTTTTCTTCCTTCCTGGGGAAATAGGAATCATTGGTTCATGAATTGGGCGGGTTGATTTGTCTTCCCCTTCTAGTTGGTGAACGGGGCAATGGCACAGGCATAATGTAGTGGTACATACATATAACAATTTGCTTGGTTAGTGTGAATACTTGAATCCAGGAAGTAGGGACTAGGGAGGTTGCCCTTGAGTTTGAGAGACGGACCTTACTTTTGTGCTGAAGAAACAAGAATCAGTTGGACTTAGAAGTTGCAACTTGCAAGCTCAAAGATCTTCAAGCTTGGAGTCGTATGGTGAAATCCGCGCTGCGAGTACTTGGCCAAAGTTGAGGATACGAGGATTTACCATTATAAGATAGATGTATTTGAGGATTTATTCATGTTAGTGAGACGTCGAGAGATAAATCCTTAAATGCACCTATTCGTAGTGGTCAATCCTCAATAATTCTCATATACAATGGAGATAATATGATCAACTAGGTTCTATTAAACACTAAGGTCGTGTTTGGAAGAGGGGGGTTGCTTTAGCAATTATTAAGTAAATCCTAAGGATTTGGATCCACCTCCCCCTTTCCAAACAGGCCCCGAGAGTAGATAGTGCTACACAGGGCATCCTTGATCTTCACAATTTTTGTGAACTATCCTTGATCTACGTTCTTTTTTCTTTTTAGAATCTCCTTGATCTACATTTAACATGACCTTAGTGTATATGTATTTCTTGAAACATATTTATGTCAAGTTTTCAAAGTAAAAGATTAAAAAAAAAACATACACATACACGTGATTGCACCCACAACATTAGGTACAGAAACAGGATTACAGGTTTTGCACGAATGCCCATTCATTGTCAGAATAATATTTTTGCAGTTTTTCTTATATTTTAGACGAATATCGGCGCTGTCCATCACTGTATTCGAACGCACTATCACTTTCTTCCCTTATTGGTATCTCCTCGCTATGTAGTAGGCTACGAGCCATAGCTCTTTCATTCCTGATTTGGGTGATAGACAAGGCTGCAAACTTTGACGATGTCCCTGTACCCTCGTTCTTCAGTATTCTGCCAATTTCCTGAACCACTTCAGCCATTGTTGGCCTATTTGAGGGAGATTGCAGGAGGCACGCCATTGACAAATGCAAAAACCTTCTAAGGCTAGCGTGACTAGCTTCATCTTTGATTGAGTCGTCGATAATGCCCTCCAAGCCATAGTATTTCTCGTCATACTCATTTATTGCCATTAAGACTTCACGCGCAACGTGGTTGCCATTCTCAATTGGTTTTCGGGATGTAATCAACTCGAGCATGACCACCCCGAAGCTATAAACATCACTTTTTGCTGTTAGAACTTGAGTCATGTAGTACTCTGGATCCAGATATCCCTGCAAAAAACATACCAAAAGGATAGGGCAACTAGATATGACATTTAAAGCCAGCAGAATAACCTATACCATTTCTGAAGAAAAGGTGACTGCAATACTAGTTTTTATTTATTTATAGGGTTCACTTAGATTTACTTTTGTCTAGTTTATATTTTCTGTTTTGTTTTTGTATTTATAGAGTTCACTGGATTTACTTTTGTCTAATTTAGAATTTTTTTGTTTTGTAATACGGATCCATTATAAGCAAAACAACTCAAATCTGCCCAACATATGTCAAATACAATAGCATAACGCACAGAAAGATATCAGCTGTTGGATGCTTATCGAATGGATGAAAAAGTGACTGTGTAATAAGAAAAAAGCAGTCGACTGGACTATAGTCTGTCCCATTTATATAAATAAATTACTTCATGTATCTAATTTCTAGCCTAGTCTGAGCTGGGATGTATCCAATAACACATTTGAATAAAAGAATATAAAATTATTTTCATATATAGAAAAATATAAATCTGGGGGACCTATGATGTTTGCTATAATTTATTTCGCCACTTACCAATGTTCCTTTTACTTGGCTCGAAACATGCCATTTTTGGCTGTCTGAAACTAGCTTAGAAAGGCCAAAATCAGAAACCTTTGCATTGAAGTTTCCGTCCAATAAGATATTAGCTGACTTGATATCTCTGTGGATAATTGGAGGATTGGCGAGTTCATGAAGATACGCTAGACCCCTAGCTGAACCTAAAGCTATTTGAAGCCTCTTGTTCCAGTCCAATTGCATGCCATCTCTTCCTGTATTGATATTTGAAAAGATATTAACGGGCAGAATTAATTGGATGTTTTTCGATGGGGGCAGCGGCACATACTATTTGAGCTCTCCCTCAGTGTGCCATTAGGGATGTATTCGTACACCAGAATCTGTTCATCCTGCTCAACGCAAAAACCTACAAGGTTTACTAGGTTCTTGTGATGAACCCTAGATAGCAACGCTATCTCAGTTTTAATTCAACATCTCCTTGTGTTGATCCAATTTGGAGCCGCTTTATTGCAACCATCTGCCCATTCAAGAGCGATCCTCTGTAGACCTAGTAAACGATCAACAACAATATCACTTGACTATGGGGATTATCAGCTTTGAGCTGCCACAAATGTTTTATGCAAGGATGAGTCAAATGTTAATTCACCTTTCCAAAACCTCCAACTCCTATTTCATAGCTCTCTGAAAAGTTGTCGGTGCACATTTTCAGTTCGTCCAAAGAAAATTGTGTAACCTTCTGAAACAATGATGTGCTTCTGCCGTCTGTTTCATAATTTTACGGTAAATCTGAAATATCAAAATGAAAGAGCAAGGTTTCGAGAACTGGTGTTTATTTTACTACAAAATTCTGTGCTCATTTTAGGTCTAGACTCCAGAGGTTATTTTATAACTTAAAAAGAGTCTTGACATGCACAGATTGGCGAGAGTTCGCCACTTATACATAACTGGTTTGCTAGTTACAGACTGTTTTCAAGGTTGTGCATTCCAACAATAGACCAATTGCTCATAGCTGATAGCCCTGTACTACAATGTTGCTAGCTAAACTGTGCGTTAATTTTGTATTACCATATTGTGCAGTCGGTTTGCATGCTCTTTGAGACTTCTTTTTCTGTAAAGTGTGGCGGCCTAACATGACAAATGCAATCACGATAGCAGCACAAGAAACAGCTATTCCTGCTTTAGCAGCTGCTTTCATTGATGGTTTCCTAGTATTCTCGTTGGTTGCACCTGACATAAATGCCATTAGTCTGTACCATATAAGAGAGTATCAGAGATGCCAATTTCAAGAAAAAAAATCTCAGTACCTGGGATTGGGAAGGAGTAAGGGTCTGCTAGGAAGTAGTATCGTCCAAACTCCTCTAAGTGCGTAGATGGATCACTAGTGAGAGCATAATTAATATGTATAATATCTGACCTATCGAAGTATGGTCCACTGGATGGAAAGAATTTCACATGCACGTGCAAATATGCATCACTGTCGAAGAAAATATCTGAAAGATACACAAAACCTGGTCCAAGGATAATTTTTCTTTGCAGCTGTGTCTCCAGTTGCTCAAAGAGTGTACTATTTGTCGAATCTGTGAGTAAAGGTACTCGAAAGACCATGACACCCTTATGCGGATAGGCACAAGAGCAATTCTGAGGATGGACACTCTGACCAGTTGGGCATGAGCTGGAGTTGCACCTGACTAAACTGGTGGAATATAGTGCATTTTTTTTCTGTTGCAAGCTGCAATATTCGTCATTTGAGACAGCGTTACTGTAGCACAATGGGTTCCCAATAAGTCTGCAAGAAAGCAGTCAGTCGTGCAACAAGTCCTGCAAATAGAATTGAGGTGCTCTTATGAAAGATGCGTACTTCCAACTTACACTATGATGGTAGCAATTCCGGAGCTTATGTTTGCTGAACTTATAGCATTGTTTTGAAGACTTAGAATTTTCAATGCTGAAGGGACGTTCGTGCTACAGACAAGCGTCCCATTTAATCTATTGTTGTCCAGTGTTCTGTCATTGGCATCATGGAACGATCAGCTTGAAGGATATTATCATCTCACATTAGGATACTAGCTTGTTCAATCACTTACTGTATAATTTGAGCATACGTAAACATAGCCATTATAGGAAACTTACATTTGCCGCAGTTGAGGGCTTGTGAACAAAAAAATAGGGACTTCTCCATAAAGACCTACGTCCTCTAGCACTCTACACTTGAGCCAGCAAGTCAGTATTACAGAATTGGAAACAAGATACTTCTAAAAAAAGGAATAGTACAGACTACAAAGTATGTTGTGAAATTGACATTTGACATTGTCCTCTTCGTTTCTGATGTCAATAACTCACAGGGTAGTCAAAGATTTCATTGTCCAAAGTGACTTTGGAAACGGTGACGCGTCAAATGGATTTTTGCTCAAATTGCTGCAGGTGAGTATAGTGATTTATAAGCGGGTAGATACTATTAATGTATATATGTTTGTAATATAGAGTTACTAATCTAGGCACATATGACTTATGTAGCTTATGTATAGATGTATGTATAACCTTTCATAATCAATAGAAAAGGCTAAAAATTTATTCATAATATTCTAACATAGTATCAGAGGCTATAACTATAGACTAGAGATTTCATTACCGGTACAAAAAAATACGGGGGTAGCGGTAAGGCCGTCTGACGATAATCGGAAATTTGAACTTTTGGATTTTAAATTTAAAAAAATCAAATTCGAGCAAAAGTCAATCAAATTCGGCCAAAATTCAACCAAACCGGAAATTTCGGCACTAGTTTGAAATTCTACCGGGACCCGCCGATAATCGGCGATTTTCGAATCCCTGCTATAGACTAGAGCTGATTCGACCACCGCAATACTCGCCGTCACCAACGTGCTACCTCTCTTCCCCTCTCTCCCGTGATTTGCCTCCTTCCACATTTTGTCGTCGTCACTATCTCGCCCAAGGCTCTGCTTTCCTCGATCCAGGCTCCTCCCGTCGCCACCGGCCATATTCGGCCAGATCTGCTACCAGTTGGGCTCCTTCCGCCCGGATCCGACGCCGCCGTCGTCGCTTGGTGTAACATCCTCAGTTCAAAATCAAAATTTGCAAAGGATTCAAAAAATTCAAAAAAAATCATTCTTACCTCGGTTTGGGCACCACTCTCTGCCTCCCTGCCTCCCGTCTCCTTGCCGTGCGCCCTGCCAACCCTCCTGCCAAGCCGACTATGGCACCTCCCCTCCCTGCCTTCCCCCCCTCGACCTTCCTCTTGACGATGCCCTGGCGACTATAAAGCTAGCACCTCACTTGCCTTCCCCCGCGCTTCCTCCTCCACTCTCCTCCCCGTCCTCGACCTTCTCTTGGCCGAATCGTCCCGCCCTTGAGCTTTTCCTCGCCTCTCTCGGCCAAATCGCGCGTCTCCTCCTCTCTGGTCGCCTCTCCTCCCTCTCTATAAAATCGTCTTCCTCGCTTCTTCTTTCCCTCACTCTCCGTCTTCGTCACCGCCTTCCCTCTCCTCTCGGCCCTTCTCGCTGGCTGTCTCCTCGCCTTCACCTCTGCGGCCTCTGCGCCCTCCCAGCGCCGCGCCACCGCCGCCTCTGGCCGCCTCTCGCCTGGTCCGCTTCGCCGACCCTCGCTTCGTCGCCTGCCCGCCAAGAGCTCCGTCGTGGATAGCCTCCCGGTTCCACCTGCTCCTAGCTATGCCGAGCCCCTCGTCTTCCGCCTTGCTCGCCGTGGATCGCCACCCCGTCGCCTACCACTCCCCTCCCTGTCGCCTCTTGGCTCCTGTCGTGGCCTCCTCGAGCGCTCACATCGCCCCGTCGCCTACCAGTAAGCATCCTCTGCGCCGCCTCCGGTGCCCATGCTCTCCTCCTCCCCTCTCCTCCTCCGGCCCTCGTCGTCGCGCTAGTAGCCTCTGTGCCGTGCGCTCTGCTCGCCACCGCCGTCTCACGATCTTGCTCCGGCCAACACCGCCTCCTTGGCCTCCTCCTTCACGGCGTTCCATTTGCCGCGCCGCCTCGGCGTCGCCCACCGCGGCGGCCGCCACTCTCCCCCTTCCACGGTTACGTGGCCGAGCCTCCCTCGCCCTTGTCTGCGGTTGTGGGCCCCTGTGCATTGGACGTGAGCATCGTGATGGATCAATCAATCGATGGCTAGCCATTGATTTTGTGTTGTGTTCTTGAACTATTGTTGTTAACCCTCGCACAGTGGCAGCAACCGCAGTGGATGACAACAGTGGGTTATGAGATATGCAATCTAGCGATTAATATGTGTTTTGATCTTGATATGTTTTTGTTAACCCCTTGTGCAGTGTGGTCGTGAAGCAGCAGCAGGAGTTGAGTTTTTGGCAAAGAAAGTTTTGTGTATTGAAATTGGTGTATTGAAGTTTGTATGGTGATCTTGTATTGTTTTGTTTTAACCTCGGTCGATTAGTAGCTTTCCTTTTGGCGAAAAATTTCCAACTTAATTATTCTCTAATGATTGTGTTGTGAACCTGCGACGATTCGGTTAACCGTTGTTAATTGTTAGCATACCGATTGACAAGCGTTAACGGAATCATCCATTTCACCAATATTTGAGAGCCGTCGATTAAGAGCGTAATTTGCGAAATATCGGGAAATCGAAGTTATGCAAATGACCTTCGTAATCCCCTCTGCCATCATGTCTATTGTTTGTTAAAACTAATTTGATCTTTTATCTCGCTTCTGTGTAAAAGGCTTCATGGTTTGATAAATTAGTTTGGCTTTTTGCTAAAAATAATTTTGGGGAGCTATTCAGGATTAACTAGTTAATCTCGATAGCTTACCTTGAAAACTTGTATATTAATCTTGTAAACCTATCCAGTATTTCTTGGTCCAAATATTGTTTATCCCATCCTTTTTATCCCCGATCAAAAGTTGTCTTTGATAAAATGTTTTGTTGTCTTTTTAAAGCCCACCAAAAGTATCATGTATCCTAATCTTGCCCGGTCGGCAATATCTTGCCATCTTCCAAATCCGAAGTGAAGTATCCCTGCGAAAGTTCCTTTGACTTTGTTTTTTCCCCGTTGTTTTCCCCGGCAGAGTTTCTCCGCCTTTACCTCTTTTACTCAGCTAGTCGTTTGACTTTGTCAAACATCCCCGCCTCGCTAAATCTTTTCTCTAAGCTCGTTAATCGCAAAACTTATTTAAAGCTCTTGGATTGTATTTGGTCTTTTGAAGTTCTTTGGACTTATTTGATTTTCTTGCTTGTTATCGCGTAATTAGGAGTCGGAGTCCAGAAGAAGCAACGACTCGAGCAGGATCAAGATTCGGATAAAGACGCAGACCCAGAACTCAAGACCCCTGGCAGAGAAGGCCCTGAGTAAGATCAAGGCCGCGATAACCTGACCCAGGCGAGTCAATACTTTGATCATTTTGAGCCTACATTTTATGCAAACTATGTTTATTTAAAATATCAAAGTTGCATGCTTTACTTCTGTAATCAAATGTATGTTAAAGCTTAAGGTAGTTAAACATCCATTTAATGATTAATTAATTATTACCCATCTTTTGATAAATTGAATCCCTCATTCCATGTCACCCTAGTAATTATGTGGTAAATACTAGCATAGGTTGTACTTAAGCGACATGCTAGTCTTGCTTAAGTACCGGGACAATAAATATCCCGATCTTCATCTTTTAATCATGAAAGTGGTTTTGGGCAGTCATTGGATGTAAATAACTGGCGTGTTGTGTTAATTGGTTTTCCTCCTCAAAACCCTAAACAACTTGCTAGTACCACATCTGGGCGGATGGAAAGAGTGGTAGGTGCGGATGTAGCACGAGAATGGGTGAAATGTGGTATGAACCGTCCAGATGGATTAAGGACTTAATCTTGCCATGACCTCCTGTGTAAAACAAGTACAACCACAAGTCTGCAAAGTGCAACTTGGCTTAGTAAAATTCTTGAACCACGAATGTCATCCCTGGCCGGTGTTTAGAAGTGTGCAAGCGGCGGGATGTCTGGCGGCTTGAAAGGGACACCGGGGAGGGTGAAGTTGCCAGCTGCGCTAGTCGTTGTGGCCGGGGCCAGCTGCACTAGTCATTGTGGTAAACATCCCGCACAACTTATGGAATTGGCCATAGGGGTGAGATGACAGAAGGGGCAAGGTAGTTTGAAACGTTACTGTGACGGTCGCTCAACTACATGACTAAGGAATTATGTGGGATAATGAGTATGATTATCTCTTGTGGATACAGTGTACAACCTCTGCAGAGTCTAAACCGTTTAAACAGCCACACCTACGGTCAAAGGAGGACATGGGAATTTAACTAGAGTTAGTTCTATTTCAAAAACCTTTGTGGGTGGATTGAAAATGTGGTGGGCTCATCTGGCCCTTGTTTTGGATTTTTCCTAGGTAGCCTTACCCAGCGCTGATAATCGGTGGATGTAACCGTTATCAAAATTAAGCATGAGGTGGAGGTAACCTCTGCTGTTATTTAATACTGCACTTACTCTCTTTAATAAAATGCAATTTGTTCAAAATGCTAAGTCATAGGAATTTGTATTATTGATAATTGAAAATGTTGCTTTAGCAAAAAAAAAGGAACCCGAGCCACCCTTGTTAAGCCTTGCATGTATAGTATTGCATACTGTGTGTTGGCTCACGAGCACTGTGGTTGTGCTCATTCTCGCTCTTTCCCCAAACCCTCAGAAGCA
This sequence comes from Hsuehochloa calcarea, assembly GCA_036346395.1. Lineage (NCBI taxonomy): Eukaryota > Viridiplantae > Streptophyta > Magnoliopsida > Poales > Poaceae > Hsuehochloa > Hsuehochloa calcarea. The sequence goes on along the minus strand of CM070594.1, from coordinate 70,397,462 downwards.
GGAAATCATGAAGCTTTCAACTACTACGAGGAACCAGATGTCTGAAGACCTAGGAGTTCTTGACGCATAGTTTAGTCCTGAGTTGTTCTAGTCTCACCAAGTCTAGCCGACTCCGCTGGTACTTATGTGCCTCCTATATTATCTGAGTTTTCGGGTAATATCGGATGTACACAGGTTTCCCCAGTCGTTTGCCTATGGGGAGATGTGCCCTCACCCCTTTTTGCTTCCTTTGCCGCTTCCGCTACTTTGTGATGTAATTGTTTGGTCTGTTCGGCCCTTATTGTAAAACTTGGCCCGAAGAGGTATATGTAAACTCTGATGTGTTAAATTAATGAATGGTATGGTTTTAAGCCATGTATGAAATGATTCAGTGATGTATCTGTGAGTGCTATCTACTGATCCAGGGAATAGCATAGTATTTTCGCAGAGGATTCGGGATTTGAAAATCTGGGTCCGACACTTGGGCTCGAATCTGGCATCGTTATCGTCGCCTGGGCCCCTGCTCCATTGTGTCACGACTCCTTGTGGCATCGCGACTCTGCTTCATTGCTGCATGGACCCGGATCTGGCATCGCCGTCATCGCCCCGACTCCTCTGCACCGTCGTGGGGTCACCTTGGCCCTCTGCTCTATTGCCTCTGCCTCGACCGCCGTCGCCTCTGCTTCGGCTCGCCCTGCTTTGCTTCGACCGACCGCAGCTCCTCTGTCGTCGGCTTGCCTTGCTCTGCCTCAGACGACTGTAGCTACTCTTGGTGCTATGCTCTTGGACGTGGGCTCTACTTGCGATACCTGCTCCTGTAGACTGCTCTGCTCCTGAGCTTCTTGATATTTTGGGCTAAGCAGTGGACTTGGTACTCATGGTGACATTTGACCTGTTCCTTGGTGGTGTTCTCCTGGAATCCGACATCAAGCTTAATGGCCAGAACTACCAAGACTGGGCCTCCTCATTTTGGATGCTGCAGCCAGAACTACCAAGATTGAGCCTCCTCATTTTGGATGCTGCTTCGATCGATTGGACTTGCTTCACATATCATGGAGGATTGCTTACCACTTCATGAGATTGAACATGTGGCAGCTCATTTTTGGCAGGTTGCAGATGATCGTGTGATGGGTGTACTATGCATGAATGCTCTCGATTCGAGCATCATTCATCAATATGTCCTCTGCCAAGGAGATGTGGGAGTACTTGCAGCAACGATATAAGCAGACCAATAAGGCACTTTGTTTCTCGCTTGAGTAGCATCTCACTGACCTACAACAGTAGTACATGTCCATAGAGGAGTACTATAGCGCCTTCACCAACATATCTAGTCAGTTGGCATCTATGACTCCTAGGTTTGTGTTGGGTGTGGAGAGTGTTCTGCTAGGGAGCGTTGTGAGAAAACGTCTTATGTTTGCTTTTGTGATGCGTCTTCAGTCAGAGTTTGAGTCTACTTGTTCTTTGCTACTTGGTAGGGCACCTCTTCCCACCATTACAGAGGCGTTTGCTGCACTGCTTGCTGAGGAGACTCGACCTCGCTCACTGGCTCCTTCTGCAAGTATGACCCACACTGTCTTGGTAGCTCCCCATCAGCATGGTCCAGTGGTTGATCCAACTCCCACAACTATAGTTTCCTTTGGTGAGATCGTCTACCCCCATTGCTTGAGGACTGAACAGTACTGATCGTTGTTCCAGACTCCATCCTGAGTTACTGGCTGCCTATCGAACCGAGCATGCTGCTGGGGGAGCTCGTTGTACCTCTGGTCCTCCTATTGGTGCTCTCATGACTGTTGTTGTAGTTATCTCCACTACCAGTACTTCAGGATCAGTTTCAGCTCAGTCTTTGTTGGGATCTCCTAGTGGGTCTTCTACATCACAATTAAGTACTTGGGTTTTGGATTCAGGCGCCTCTTTCCATATGATATCTGATGGTACCCAGCTGTTGGCATGTAAACCTATCACAGCGGGTGTTTGTGTTAAGAAAGATGATGGCACATCCCGTCTGATTGCTCATTAGGGCACTCTCTATTCCTCAGTTTACCGTTCCTGGTGTCTTTCTTGTTCCTCATTTATCTATGAATCTCATGTCTATTGATCAGCTTACCGATATGAACTAGTTTGTTGGTTTTGATGATTCTTCATGTTTTGTGCAGGATCATCAGACCAAGTCTCTCGATGGTATTGGTTGTTGCTATAGAGGAGCTCGGGGCCTCTATGTGTTGGATCATCTAAGTCTTCCTTCATCATGCCCTTTCATTCCAGCTAGATCTGCTTCTACTACCTCCTATACTACCTTCTATCGGTGTCACCATCATTTGGGTCATCTTTGTGGCTCGCGTCTATCTACTTTAGTAAGTCAGGGTGTCCATGGTATGGTCTCTGTAGACACTAATATGCATTGTACGGGTTGTAAGCTTGGCAAACAACTACAACTTCCCTACGCTTCCAGTACATCTAGGTCGAGTCGTCTGTTTGATCTTATTCATTCATATGTCTGGGACCATCTTCTTTTGCTTCTAAGGGTTATCATCATTACTACGTCATTTTCATTGATGATCATTCTCGTTATACATAGATCTACTTCATGAGGCATCTCTCTTAGTTATTTTCTGTTTATCAATCCTTTTCTCGCATGGTTCATACTCAGTTCTCTACTGCCATTCATGTTTTCCGTTCTGACTCGGGGGGGGGGGGGGTACATCTCAATAGCTTTTCATCAGTTTCTTAATTGAGGGTACCCTTCCCCAGCTCTCTTTCCCTAGTGCTCATGCTCAAAATAGTGTAGTTGGGCGCAAACATTGTCACATCATTGAGATTGCTCCTACCCTCTCTATTGCTTCCTTTGTTCCTTCCCATTTCTGGGTGAGGCCGTTCCGTTGTTGTATATCTCATCAACCTTTAGCCTTCCTCTCGTCTTGAGGGGAAGTATCCTGGAAAGGTCTTGTGTTAGACCATGTGGACTGGTCGTAAAAGACTGTGGAATGGTTGTAAATTTTGTGATGATTAGTAATTGACTTTTGGGTTGCATTGAAATTTATGTTTGTGAAAGTTTCGGTTGTTGGAATATTCAGTTTGGGTGGTCTAATCATGCCTTGTATCGGGTGGTCCAAACGGTGTTACTCGATGATCCTTTTGGTGAACTTCAGTCTTGTAACTCCAAGTATCAGTGGTGGAGCTCAAGTCTTGTAACCAGTCTTGAGTAATGTACTCAGTCGTGAGTCGATGAGTGTACCGAGTACGAAGGACAGTCGGAGTCGTATGGTCGGAAGCTACAGTGCATGGTCGATGGTCGGAAGCTACAGCGACTGGTCGATGGTCGAAGCTACAATGCACGATCGAATGTCGAAGCTATAGTGTATGGTCGAAGGTTGAAAGCTACAGTGCCAGGTCGATGATCAAAAGCTACAGTGCATAATCGATGGTCGAAGCTATACTGTATGGTTGAAGTTTGAAAGCTATAGTATCGGGTCGATGATCGAAAGCTACAGTGTCTGGTCGGTGATCAGTAGTTGTAGGCTTTGCGATCGGTAGTCATAGGTTTTGCGATCAGTGGTCGTAGGCTTCTGATCGGTAGTCGTAGGCTTTGCGATCAGTGGTCGTAGGCTTCTAGTCGGTGGTCGTAGGCTTCTAGTAGGTAGTCGTAGGCTTCGATTGTTTCATTTCTTGTATTCTTCGAGTACCTTGAGTACTTGTATCAGTCGACCGGTGATGCGGTGGCTTGTACATAGTGGTCGGACTGGTTTTTTAGAGTAGTCTCGAATTGTTTTTTTAAGCATGGAAATTAAGGTCGTTGATGATCTGGTTCATGTTTATTGATAGATGAGAGTGTGATATGCGTGTGTGAACTGATATTAGTCAAGTTGGAGAACTTGTGCCGGGAAAACGTTCTTTGATCTTTGCATGTGCAGGTTGGGTGTGGAGACGGTCCTGGTCGATGACGAGGAGGGCCGAACGAGGATGGGGAAATCCAAGGTTCAGACGGTCGAAGATGTCACGAGGTGGTCGGGCTTACGCTGGTTCACGTGGAGATCAAAGGTGGATGCATGATGCATGGAGAAGCTACGGGAGGTGCAGTCCTGGAGGCTTTGACGCATGAGGGGTTATAGAAGGTGTCTACAACCAAAAGGTTTAAAGATTTTGGAAAACCCGTGTTTGGAGGGGTTTCGGGTCCCTTGATTTTCGGAAGCAGATAGGATTTTGTGTCCGGTTTATGAGGACACGGTTTAGGGCTCTAGTATATAAAAGGAGTGAGAGGTTAAGAGTAAGGGGAGCTTTTGGGTGATGGCTTTGGGCAGAAAGCTTTTGGTGTTTTCATGCTAGGGTTTGAGGGGTGCTGTTAGGGCACTTTGTAGCCACAGAACATGATTCAGAAATAACATATCAGATCTATTCCAAGAAAGATTAGTCATCGCTGGCAGCGTGTGCTTCTGGGCATTGTGTTCTACTTATTCTCATTCATCGTCTTCGATTTGTTCTTGTTTCTTGCAGTGCATGACTCTTCCAAGTCGGAGGATGAAAGAAATCTGATAGTCGAATCCTTTCGACTAGGTGATCGAAACTCCTTCGACCAGGCCGACTTCACCTTCTTCGATCACGTGTTGTGTTGTTCACCCGATTGTCAATAATAGCATCGGTGGCGAGAAGCGGATCGAGGCGATTTCAACCACCACGACGAAGAGACATCTTGTACGAGTACGATGTATTCAGTTGTCTGTTAAATCCAACGCATATCCTCTTCGGTAATTCGAAAAGAAGGCACTACAATCATTCAACCCCCCCCCCTCTAATTGCCATATCCGATCCTACATCTTGTTTGGTTTTTCCCTTGGCTATGATCATCTCTGTGTTTTTGGCAGCACCTGCTATGTTCTTCCACCACGTGAGCGCACTAAGTTGACTTCTTAGTCAGTTTGATGTGTCTTCCTTGGATACAGTCTTGAGCATAAGGGATATCGCTATGACCCCTGTACTCATCGTATTCGCATCTCTCGTATTCGCATCCTTTCTTCCACTCTACCACCACTTCATCCTCCTTTCTCACAGAGCCTCTTTTTTCTATCTTCTTCCTATTCCTTCTCCAACTGCAGAGTCACCTTCTCCACCTTCCACCTTGCCACCGGTGTCCACTATTCCTCCATATCCTCTCCACAATAGTCGTCACTCCCAGCCACCAATTGTTACTTCTATTCCTACTCCTTCTAACACTCTGGCCAGTACCACTGAGGTTCATGTTGATGATCCACAGCCAGTTGAACTGAGGTATGCTTTACGTGATCATACTACCATTCGTGCTCCTGGCCGATATGGTTTTTCTATTATTGGAGCTGTTAAGGAGCCTTGTACTTATCAAGATGTGACAGTTGTTCTTGAGTGGCAATCAGTTGTGCCTGAGGAGCTTGCAGCATTAGAGCATACTAGGACCTGGGAGCTTGTTCCCCTACCTTCTCAGGTTGTACCTATCACTTGCAAGTGGGTATATAAGGTCAAGGCAATCGATGGTTCGATGAGCGCTATAAGGCACGTCTATGGTTGCTCGTGGCTTTCAGCAAACCTAGGGTCGTGATTATGACAAGACATTTGCCCTCGTGGCCCATATGTCTATTGTTCAAACCTTGATTGTTGTTGCTGCGATTTGTTCCTGGGCTATCTCACAGATGGATGTTAAGAATGTTTTCCTTCATGGTGATCTTCATGAGGTATACATGCAGCCACCTCCTGGTGTGCAGGCTCTACCAGGGTGTCTATCGATTTCATCGTGCACTTTATGGTCTTAAGCAGGCCCCTCGTGCTTGGTTTGAGTAGTTCATTTCTGTGATTTGTGTTGCTAGTTTAAGTTCTAATGACAATGATCTTGCTTTGTTCATTCACATCTAAGAGTGGACGTACTCTTCTCTTGCCATATGTGGATGACATGCTGATTACAGGAGATGGTATGGAGTATATTGTTTTTGTGAAAGAGAAACCCAGTGAGCAATTTATGATGCCTGATTTGGGGCTACTCAGCTATTTTCTGGGGATTGAGGTCACCTCCACAACTGCTGGTTATTATCTTTCTCAGCATCGCTATATTGAGGATCTCATTGCTCGGTAGGGTCTCACTAATACCAGTGCAACCACTACTCCCATGGAGTTGCATGTTCAGCTCCGTTCCACATATGTCACTCCTCTTGATGATCCCTCCAAGTATTGTCACATTATTAGCAGTCTCGTCTTTCTCATTGTCACCAAGGCAGATATTGCTCATGTTGTTCATAGTCTTAGCCAGTTTGTCAGTGCTCCTAACTTAATTCATTATGGTCACCTGCTTCATGTGTTGCACTAATTGAGAGGCACTATAGCTCGCCGTCTATTCTACTCATCTACGAGTTAGCTTCAACTCCATGCTTACGCTGACTCCACTTGGGCGAGTGATCCTGTTGATCGGTGGTCTGTCATTGGCTATTGCATCTTTCTTGTGTCCTCTCTTATTGCATAGAAGTCCAAGAAACAGATTGCAGTGTCTCGTTCTAGTATTGAGGCCGAGCTTCGTACTCTTGCTACTGCTACTGCATATATTATTTGGCTGCGTTGGTTGTTGGCTAGTCTTCTTGTTCCTTGTGTGACAACACTGGAGCCATTCAGATAGCCAATGATCATGTGAAGCATAGGCTGACCTAGCATATTGGTGTTGATACCTCATTCACATGCTCACATTGTTAGGGTAACACCATCCTCCTTCAATACGTGCCTTCAGAACTTCAGGTGGCATATTTCTTCATCAAGACACAGACTCGCGAGCATCATTGTCTTCGTCTACTCAAACTCAACGTTTATGGCCCACCTTGAGTTTGAAGGTGGGTGTTAATGTACATATCCTTGTAATATAGAACTACTAGTGTATTATATTTGACAGTCCCAAGTGACCCATGTAGCTCATGTATAGGTGTGTATATAACCCCTCATAACCAATAGAGAAGGCTAAGTAGTCATTCACAATATTCTAACAGATACTGCATCTACAAGGATCTGTGAGTTCTACTTCTTACACATATTTCAGTTCTGCCATTTTACTGAGATCTGGCATTGGTCCATTAAGCTTATTTCCTGCTAGGTTTCTGCACAAGACATTAGTCATTAAAAATGTACAATTAATTTTCAAGCTGGTAGATATTGCATGTACAAGGATCTGTCAGAATTCTTACACATATTTGAGTTCTGTCATTTTACTGAGATCCGGCATTTGTCCACTAAGCTTATTTCCTGCTAAGTTTCTGCACGAGACATTAGTCATTAGCATTTTGTATTAAATGCTTTTGTGTATAGATCTTGATTTAACAGCACCTACAGTTCACGGAGGGAAGTAAGGTTGGTTATACTATCTGGAACACGGTTAGTAAATTGGTTGTCATCCATCCGTCTGTGGCAAGAAAAAGTAGCTGATTTAGCACTCCAGCTATCATATATGGTGCATTTTAAACAGCAATTGGATGATTTATGCGTTGGGTACTCACAAAGCTTGCAGTGTCTGCATGTGCCCTATAGACTCAGGGATTGACCCGCGAAACTGATTACCATCCAACAACCTCCATTATAGCAGTGGAAACAGTTAGGTACTAAAAAACTACGAATAAATAGTTACTCACAATTTTACTCACTCACAGTTCTATTGGGTGTATTGAGCTGAAAAATATCTCATCAATCAGACCATTCAACTGATTCTTGCTGAAATAACTGTTTATTGCATCCCGGTTCCCACAAATGCATGGCACATGCAATCATGCAAATTAAATATTTCTCGAAATTAGCCAAACCTTTGCATCAGTTTCCTTAATTGATAGTCTGCAGTCGGTACTATCTTGATGTAGAAATGATAACAGGCAAAAATACTTACAAGTACTTTGTTTCGACAAGGTTGTCCAGTCCCGGAGAGGCATAGTTATGGATTGGGAGATGTCCAAACAACCAATTATCTGCCAGGTCCAACCAGTAGAGATTTTGGAGAAAACCAAGTTCCCCAGGTATTGTTTCAGAGAAATTATTCGAGTTTAGAGACCTGTAATGTATTAGACAGTTATCAAAATAAATTGTTCATTACACCCTGCCTCGTGAAATTGAATAAACATACAGAAAAGGGTTTTCCTTGTATGGTATCAGAGCCCATGGAAACCCTAACCCTAGATTCCACTCCCACTTGATTGTCGCCGCCTACGTTGACGCCGTCAGCACCGCCTGAGACCTACCGTGTGCGCCCTCTGCCTCACGTGTGCTCTCTGCTGTGCGTCGAATGTTGTGCATCGAAGGAGCTCCTGCCGTCGGATCCCATCACAGCGATGCTGGATCCCACTGCCCGCCGCCGGACCCTGTCGCCTCGGCGTTCCTCGCGCGTCCTCCTCTATTTTTCGTCCTATCGCCGTGCCGCCGACTCTGCTTCTTCATGCCGCACCGTCGGTCCTATCTCTTCCCAATGACACGCCGCTCGTCGCAGCTGAAGCACACAACACCGCCCCCGAAACTCCTCTGCTCCTCTTGAGCATGCTGCCACCGGAGCTTGCCCTTCTGCTCCGTCTTGGCGGGCGGAGTCGGTCTGTCCGGATCCGGACTTCGCTCCCCGCAGATCAAGTCTCCGCGATGGCTACGCGCGGCTCTTTGCCATCCGCTCCCTTAGTTCGGTTCAACGGGACAAACTTCCAAGAGTGGGCTATTCACCTCAATAGCCAGCACCTCTGGGGTCATCTCATCGGCGAGCACCCATGTCCTTCTCGCCCTACTCTGCCAGTTCTTCCTGCTCATCAATAAATTTACTATGTGATCTTTATTGATGATTATTCTCGTCGTACATGGATCTACTTCATGTCTTCTGGCGGTCAGGTTCTTTCTATTTACCAGATGTTCCCACTATGGTTCACACTCAGTTTGATTCGATCATTCGTGTGTTTCGTGCTGACTCTGCTGGCGAGTATTTGTCTGTTGCTTTCTCACTGAGCAGGGTACTCTTCCCTAGTATTCTTGCCCTGATGTTCATGGTCAGAATAGTGTCTCTGAGCGTAAGCATCGTCACGTGCTTGAAACAGCTCGCGCTCTCATACTTGCTTGTTTTGTTCCACCTCACTTCTGGACTGAGGTTGTCTCCACTGTTGCTTTCCCCATCAACATGCATCCTTTTACTGCTCTTCAGAGCTCTACTCTTGTTGAGCGTCTCTATGGGTGGGCTCTAAAGTACAGTTACCTTCACTGTTTCGGTTGTATCTATTTCATTCTTCTTCCATCTCGTGGCGCACTAAATTTGTTGCTCGGTCGATTGAGTGTGTGTTTCTTAATTCTGATCTTGAGCATAAGGGTTATTGCTACTACGACCCTATTGCTCGCCGGACGTGGGTCTCTCGGGATGTCACCTTCGATGAGTCCCAACCTTACTACATTTGTTCCCCTACTGTCGGCTCAGATTCTCTTGTTGAGTCGGTCTCCTTTCTGATTTTTCCCAATCCTCGGCTTTCCACTTTTGTTTCGTTTCCGCCTCCACCTTCTTCGCTTCCCTTCCTCTGGCTCCACTTGCCCTTCCCCTCTCTGCCGAAGTTTCCTTCTAGTTCCTTTATTTTGATTCCACCTTTTCCCTTTCACTACTCTCGCCGTCCTCGGCCTCCTCCTCCAATTGAGCATCCATCTTTGTTGGGCCATGTTCCCAGTTCTTCTTCTCCATCCTTGTTGGGTCCTGCTCCGCCTTTTCCTCATAGATACGATCTTCGTTATCGTCGCACTTTCAGATCTCCTAAGCGCTAATGCTTTGCAGCCTCTGCTTTTTCTGAGCCTACGACCTACCGTGAGGCTACTGCTCACCCTGAGTGGAAGTTCGCGGTCTCTGAGGATATTGCTACTTTGGAGCATACTAGCACTTGGGATCTTGTGCCCTTACCTGCGCGTGTCACTTCTATCACGTGCAAGTGGGTGTATAAGATAAAGACCCGTTCGGATGGTTCCCTTGAACACTACATGGCTCGTCTTGTGGTGTGTTATTTCAGCGGGTGCATGGTCTGACTACGATGAGACTAGGGATGGCAATCGGGCGCGGCGGGTACAGGTAGTGCTCGTCCATACCCATGCCCACGACCCCGAATTCCCCCCACGGGTATACCCGCGAAGGACGACGGGCGAAAAACCTCGCCCATGCCCGTCGCCCGTGGGTACCGCCGCCCATGAGCATGCCGTTACCGCGAATAATGCATCGCGCTTGGTAGGTACCCATCACCCGCAAGCATGCTCGTTACCCGCGAGCAATGCATACATCAAGTTCATCATAATTCACACATCAATGGTGCATCACACATTCAACAACTAATAAAGTTCATCACAATTCATATATCATGTTCAACAAGACAACTAATCAAGTTCAACAAATAAAATAAAAATACAAACTGACATAGTTCCTTACACATGCGGGTAGGTTACAGGTAATCGGGCGAAGCGAGTACGGGTGGAGCTTACCCATGCCTACGCTCGTTTACCCGATGGGCAAGAAATTGTGCCCGTTTTCATGCCTATGGGCAAAGAAAGATGCCCATACCCGCCTCCGTTAGGGTATTCGCCTGCGGGCACGCGGGTAGTCGGGCACAATTGCCATCCCTAGATGAGACTTTCACTCATGTCGCCCACATAACCACTGTTCGCACTCTCCTTGTTGTGGGCTCTATTCGACAGTTATCCATCTCTCAGCTGGACGTCAAGAATATCTTTCTCAATTGCGAGTTGCGTGAGGAGGTCAACATGCAGCCGCCACTGGGTATTCTGTCCTGGTGGTATGGTTTATCGCCTTCATCGTTCTCTTTATGGGCTCAAACAAGCCCCTCGTGCTTGGTTTGACCACTTCTCCTCTGTTGTCACTATTATCGGCTTCTCCGCCAATGATCAGATCCTACCCTCTTTGTACACACATCTCCTCAGGGTCGGATGATCCTCCTTCTCTATGTGGATGATATGATCATTATTGGGGATGCCTCTCAGTACATTGCCTTTGTGAATGAGCATCTCAGTGAGAAGTTCTTGATGCTTGATTTGGGTCCTCTTCGTTACTTCTTTGGGATTGAGGTAACTTCTACGCCTGAGGGCTACTACCTCTCCCAGGAGAAGTACATTCAGGATACCCTTACTCCCGTTTGTCTCACTGATCAGCGCATAGATGATACTCCTATAGAGCTTGGTGTTCACCTTCAGCCTACTGATAGTGAGTCTCTTGAGGATGTCACTCGCTACTGTTATCTTGTTGGGAGCCTCGTTTACCTTGGAATCACTCGACCTGACATTTCTCACCCAATTCACATCCTGAGTCAGTTCGTTCCTGCTTCTACTCAGTTCCACTACAATCACCTTCTTCGTGTTCTATGATACCTTCGCGGGGTCATCCCCCGTCGCCTTTTCTTCCCTCGCTCTATTTCTATGCAACTTTAGGTGTACTCTGATGCGACATTCTGATGCCGGTCTCTTTCTGCCTATTGTGTTTTCTTGATTCCTCTCTGATTGCCTGGAAGACCAAGAAGCAAACTGGTGTTTCCCGTTCGAGTGCTAAGGCTGAGTTGAGAGTCATTGTGTCGTTGACAGCTAAGATCACCTGGCTTCGGTGGCTACTTGATGATTTCGGTGCTTCAGTTTCTACATCGACTCCTCTCTTATCAAACAGTCCTGGTGCGATTAGCATTGCTCGAGATCCAGTGAAGCACACTGGTGTAGATGCTTCGTATATGAGATCGCATGTGCAAGATCAGGTTATTGCCCTTTACTATGTGCCTTCAGAGCTTCAGTTAGCAGATTTCTTCACCAAAGCACATACTAGAGCTCATCACAGTTTCTACCTCTCCAAACTCAGTGTTTAATTTACCATGAGTTTGAGGGGGTGTTAGATATGTATATAGCTTGGGGTGCTCTTTGTATATTGCTTCATCATGTACATGATATATTGGCCTTTGACCCATTGGAATAGACAGACAGGGTTATTTCAACACTTGTTTCTTCCACTTGGTGTGTGAAGATTGATGAAAACTAGATTTGGAGTTACCGCATATGCAATTTATGACATCCTATTTTCGGACGGTAAATAGTGCCTCCACACGATTTTTGATTTTCGTTTAATTTTCGTTTCGTCTCTTAAATTCCAAAAAAATTCGAGCTTCCTCTAAAGCTCGGGTCGCGTGTTTCAAACCTATCTTCAAATTTCTGAATTCAAAAATTCAAATCAAAATCAAATTTCCTAGACTTTGAACCAAAATCTTGCCCCCCTTATTTTTGGGCCAGCCTTTCAATTTCGGCCCACTCATTTTTCCCCCATCTCCTTTTTCTCTCCCGGGCCGAATTTTACTTCCCCGGCCCACCTCCGCTCGGCCCGGCCCGCTCTTTTCTCCCGCCTCTTCAGCCCGGCCCGACTCGCCCCTCCCTACCTCTTTCCTCACCCAGACACATCAACCGCATCGCCTTCTCCCCATTCTTCCCCGAATGCGCCGCCTACCCTTCTTCTCCCCGCCCGATCTCTTCTCACTCTCCGTGAGCTCCTTCTTCCTTCCTCTCCTCGGCTAGGCCCGCCCGCTTCCCCGCGTTCTCCCGAATGCCGCCCCGCCTCCGCTGCCTCATTTGTCAAGCACCCTCCATGCCATCCCCTTCCGCGCCGCCCCCACCCGCACGTCGCCTCCACCTACCCCGGTCAGCGCCACCGATCGGTCCAAGCCATGTGCCGCCCGGTCCGTCGCCTGCCCCGTCAACGCCTGCATCCCGTTGTCCTCGCAGCCATGGGCGCCCATTCCGTCACCCATGCCGCTATCCCCTCCATCGCCGTCGCCCATGCCACCACACAGCCGACGTCGGTGCCCCAATGACTCCCTCCCCGGCTATAAAGGGGTTGGCGCCCCCTTTGCCTCTCCCCGTCCCCTTCCCTCTCCCAGGTAGGCGTCCCAAAGAGCCGCCCGTTTCTTCTCCTCCTCCCCTCTCCGACCGCAGCTCCCCGCCTCCCCAGGTCGCCGCCGCCGTACTTCCCTCTAGCGCCACCTCGACTCCCGACGGCGGCCACCTCCTAAGCCCCTCCGCCTCCATCGGCTGCGCGGTATGGCTCCCCTCCTCTCCTTAGGTTTTGACCTCCTCCCCTGGCTCTCTCTCTCCCTCCGAGTGCCATCGCCACAAATCGGCTCAGCACCACCACCCTAGACCTCTGGCTTCCCGTTTTGGCCGTCCCTGGTGCCTCCCCACCCGCCGCTTGCCGTCGGCAACCGTCGCCCGAGCCTCCCCCTGCTCTGCTCCCTCTCTGTGCCTCTCTCTGCCTCTGGCCAGTAGGGCTTTTCCCCCCTCAGCTCAGTGGCCGTAATCTGGACAGCAGCAGTGATACCTGTGATTCGTGTCGCCCCAGTTCAGTAATTGATTGGCAGTGATTGGCATAGCCGGCAAAGAAATTGTGTTGATCCGCCAATTGAGTTGTTGTCTGTAACCTTTGTTTCTCTCCAGTTTAGTAATTTAATTAGCGATAATCATCAGTTTGGGCAGTGAATGCATTGGGTTGTATCTGGCATTGAAAATTTCGTGTCTAATCCGGCCATTGAATCTTTGTGCTTTGAATCTGGAAATTGAAACCTCAATTGCAGTGGATCTATATCCGTGACTGTTGGCAATGAATTGATTGTGGGCATAAATCTTTGTAGCTAGCTTTTGAAATCGATGTTTGTGTTTTGACATTTTGAAAATCTGTCATTTGAAACCCTGTTTAGTAATTTGGCAATTGTGAATTGGTACATTAGGTCAATAGTTTGTATGGCTGGCAATTGGAAAATCTGTGTTGGAAATTATGTGTATAATCTTGTAATTGAGATTTCGTGCTATTGAAAGTCTGTGTTATTCCGATAGCTGAGTTTGTGTTAATCTGTCAATTGAAACCTCTATATGACCTAGCCATTAAAACCCTGTTTGTTCTGGCAATTGATTGATATGTGTTCTGACATTTTGAAAATATTGCCTTTGAATCCCTAATGTAGTCTGGCATTTGAAATCTGTATTATCTGTCATTGGTTTTGCTGGTAGTAAATTGAATTGTTGAATGTGATCCTAATTGTTAGGGATAGCTATGATCTTCTGTAGTAGTGGCAATATTAATCTTTGTAGCTATCAATTAGAATCGATGTTTGTATTCTGGCATTAGAGAACCGTAATCTGGCAATTGCGATTTTTGCATTAGGTCAGTAGGATAGTGGCAGTGAATGGAGTGTTTTGGCAAATAAAATTTATGTTTAATCCGACAATTGAATCTTTGTGTTTTGTTTATGTAAAGCGAAATCTCAGTGGTTGGATTGGCAGTGAATTAATTGTTTTAAGGCAGTAGGTTGTATTAGTAGGTTGAGTAGCTGGCGTTTGAATCGGTGCGTTGCCAATGATCCGTGTAGCCAGCAACTGAATCATTGTGTATTATCCGACAACTGTGATTGGTATTGAACTGTCATTCGAGTTTATGTGTTGCTCTTGTATCTAGGTTTGGTGTAGAACTTGTAGTTAAGTTATTTGTCACCTGTAGTAGTATAGTCTTGCTACCTTCCAAATCCGCAGTACAGTATCCCTGCAAAAGCCCTTCGACCTTACCCTCCTTTGTATCCTCCCTCCCGGTAGAATTTCTCTGCCATACCTCCTTTCGCTCAATTGGTCGTTTGACCCTGTCAAATATCCCAGTGTCGCTCAACCTCTTCTCTCAAGCTCGTCCTCCACAATCTTCTTCAGGATCTTGTGTTTCATTTGGTCTTTTGAGTTCTTTGGATTGATTTGGTTTTTCGATCGTTGTTGCGTAATTAGAAATCGAAGTCCAGAAGAATCAACGACTCGAGCAGGATCAAGATCCAAGCAAAGACGCCGACCAAGATTTCAAACCTCTGCCTAAGAAGGCTTTGAGTAAGATCAAGGCCATGGTAAAATAGCCCAGGCGAGTCAACACTTTGATCATGTTGATCCTACATTTTATGCAAATTATATTCTTTTAAAATATCAAATTGCATGCTTAATTTCCTATGCAAATGTATGTCAAACACCCTAAGGTAGTTAAATGTCTATTTGATGATTAAATAATTATTATACCATGCCCTTGACAATTGAACTCTTAAAATCCTTGTCACCCTAGTAAATATATGGTAACCTACTAGTTATAGGTCGTACTTAAACGTCATGCTAGACTTGTTTAAGTACCGGGGTATTACTACCCCAAATCATCATCCTTTAAATCATAACAATTATTTTGGGCAGCCATTGGGGGAGAATGACTGGACTGGTTGGATAATTTGTTTTATACTTCTCCAAAACCCTAAAACTTGCTAATACCCTATCTGGGCGGATGGAAGGATGATGGGTGCCGTCGAGCACGAGAATGGTTGGTATGTGGTATGAACCGCCTAGATAATCTTAAAGACTTAATCCTGTGACGACCTCCTATTGCAAAACAGTATAGCCACAAGTCTATAATGGTGTCGACCTGGCTAACTAATTGGTGTCCACCGGTACACGCTGCACCATTTGGGGACTCCCCTTCGCCGTGAGCCCACGAGGCTACGAGTTGGGGTATGTGACTTGTGGAACCCTAGGCGTAAGTCGCATGGCACAAGAGGGGGTCTGGGTAAGTGGTTGTCGGGTCCCACGGGAACGAAACCCTACTCAGGTTAAATCTTAGCGGGTGTGGCAAATACCGAGGGATGCCTTGTAAAGGCCTTGTGATAATCTCCCCTTGATTCACATGTCTAAGGAAACGTATGTATATATCAAGATGATTATCTCTTGTGGGTAAAGATGTACAATCTCTGCAGAGAATAAAAATTGTTCGAACAGCCGTGCCCACGGTCACAGGCGGGCGTAGGAACTTACAAGATATAGTTATATTTCAAAAACTTTTGTGGATGGGTTGAAAAATATGCGGGGCTCACCTAACCCTTGATTTGGATTTTCCCTGGGTATTCTTACCCAGTGTTGGTAATAGGTGGGCATGACCACCAGCAAAAATAAGCATGAAGGTGGAGGTAGCCTCTGTTTTTATTAATTATTGCATAATTAATCTCTTTAAAATGCAATTTGGTTAAAATGCTAAGTGATAGGATTTTTCTAATATCTGTATTTATAAATGCTGCTTTACGCAAATCAAAGAACCTGAGCCATCCTTGTTACACCTTGCATGTATATTATTGCATCTGTTGTGCTGGCTCGCGAGCACGGTAGTTGTGCTCATCCTCGCTCTTTCCCTAAACCCTCAGAAACAGGAACCCTGGAGCTGTTGACTACTACGAGGATCCAGAAGTCTGAAGACCCAGGAAGTCATTGAAGCGTAGTTTAGTCCTTAGCTGTTCTAATCCCACTCTAGTCTAGCTGACTCCATCGGTTCTTGTGTGCCTCCTATATTGTCTGAGGTTTTTCGGATAATATCGGGCGTACACGGGTTCCCCAGTCACTTGCCTGTGGAGAGATGTGCCCTCACCTCTTTGCTTCCGTTGTTGCTTCCGCTATCTTTTGTAATGTATTCATTTGGTCTGTTCGGCCTTTCTTGTAAATTGACCCAAAGCGGTCTATATAAACTCTGATGTGTAAATTAATGAATGAAATGATTCTACGCCATGTATAGTTTGATTCAGCAATGTGTCTGTGAAGTGCTATCTACTGATCCAGGGAATATGTCGGGACCCAAATATGCAAATCTGGACCCTCTGTGTATACTGCACTAGTCCAGGATCATGCTAGTGCACACAGTGGCAACATCGATGAAATATCAATTCCATATACAAAGATGACTAATAAATAGGCAAATAACAATAATTATCAGAGTAAAGACCTTAAGGTCAAAGCTTACAATTAATGTCTCAGAAGACAAATAGCTCAATAAAGGCTGCGTAAACGTAACTGAATAACTCGGTGAAGCCCATCCATATGCCCACAGCAATCGGTCGGGTAGCGACCTAGTTCTCCACGATCCTTGAGGTAGACCTTGTGGATGTGATTCTTCCATACATTGATTGTTTATAGCAAGTATGAGTACACACGTACTCGCAAGTCATACCACAGAATGCAATTTATAGATGATGGCTTATTCCAAAGGAATGGCTTCTATGGTTATTTTGCAGAAATGCAACATTTGCAATTGAATACAAATAATAGATTGAAAGCATAATTCAAAACAAATAGGCAATAATAAGTTAACAATTGATTTCACAAAGGACACACAGTCTAATCAAGTTATTCACACATTTGCACAAGTTATCTCACACGGTGACCCTTTCCAATTGTTTTATGAAAATCTACCCTCGTGTGAAATTTCGAGCATGTCCATATCAGGGGCGGCTATTGAATAGATTGATTAAACACTCTGCGGAGGTTGTACACTTTACCCACACGATACAATCGGTGGGGCCGACGACCATAACAAAACCTTTGGAGACTTCATCTCAAACAATGACACTCCGATGTGCTTTCCTGTAGTCAATTTGTACACATAGCCCTTGGAGCGACACACACCGTTGGGCGAGGATGCGTGACCGTCCCGCGATGTGACCCAAACACACGGTACACACCTCGACCCATCACATAGCTTAAATACAACTGAGTTGTCAATGTCAAGACTCCATAACTTACTAAGTCGGGCCCGGCCCATACTAGGCATGTGGTCGTGCATGATGAAGCCTGATTCAATGGCGCACAAAGTTAAGTCCTTAATTGACTAAGGCAAGACTTCCAATTTTAACCCAAATCACAAAGTTTATAGCACAGCTCCACCGTTCACACAGATCCACCACTTGCCTCGGTCTAAATCTTTTCCCTTTGTTGATTAAGTGCAACACATGCCATCAACGAGTAACGAGACACACACACACAGTTTCATCACACAGTTTCATAATCACTTAGTCAAGTTTAAAATTGCGACTCAGATGAAATGATGACTCGTGGCATGGCTAAGCAGTCTAATCGTATCTAACCAACCCACGTTGGTGCTACGATAATACCAACTAATAATGAACCAACCTAGGGTGACAAAAGATCATGGTATACAATAGACAAGGTGGATATAACAAATTGGATTAATAACTATCCCAAAAGCATTTAAATAAATACTTGAAATAGAATGCAATACATTGAAACAAAGTATTTTGAAAAGCGGGTTCAATATGATCAAAGGTATAACTTGCCTTGCTATAGCAATGATGGTCTTTATTTATCTTCAATCTTCTACTTCCTTGATCTTTAGCTCCTTCAGACGATTCTGGTACTTCAACGTCTAACGATAAAGAAAATGCAAAAACAAACTAAATTCAAAAGACAAATCAAATAAACTCCAAATTGAAATTGAAAGGTACTGGAAGATAGATAATGACTTTAGATGAATGTAGGAATTTGAATGGGTTCAAGCGGAATTCGGATGAATAAGATATGGCTTTTGGAATGATGAAAATAAAAAGAGAGACAAGCTGACAACTGGAATATTATCAGAATATCCCATTCCGAAAATATTAGAGAATGATTGAGTGTATGACATGTGGGACCGACTGATATTAATGGATTTCTAGAATTAAAAATAATTCCAAAAATAAGGTAGAGAGAACGACATGTGGGACCAATAAGATAAAAGGATTTTCAAGAATTAAATTAATTCTCGAAAATAAGATTAGGGTTGACATGTGGGCCACTGGTCTATGGACCAGGTCCACGGAGATACGCTAGTCGACGGTGGACCAAGCTCATGGAGGAGGGTTGACCAAAGGTTGGTGACATGCGGGACCCTTACGTAAGTGAGATAAATAATTATAATTTTTATTAGGAAGGATGACATGTGGGGTCAACAAGTAAGTGAGAGGAGATATATACATATATACATCCATGTACATACATACATACGCACATATATATACATATGTATATATATACACACACACACACATGGGTTTGGATGGTGTGGATGACAAGAGATGGCAAAGCAAAAAGGGAGAGGTAAGGTGGTCCATCATGGAGACACAAAGAAAATACTTGGCTTTATGTATCGGAGGAAGGAAAAGAAATCTGACACAATACACACGCACTTGCATTTGCACCACACATGAATAGCACAGAGTGCACGGCCGGCCACGGCGCCTGAAGGCATGAAGACATTGACATGGTAGAGAGATGGCAAAACAAGGTAGGAGAGAAGATTGACAAAGTAAAGATTAGAGAATGCGATCCGTCACGAAATCACGTCTTGGACGACATGCATGAACCAAATGTCTTGTACACACATACACACAAAATATATGCCTTTGGTCAGCGGCGACCAACAGAACCAAAAGCAGAGAAGCGATCAATAGCTAACAGAGAATCAATAGTCTTTGTTGCTTAGAACACATGTACGAAGGCAATGATCGGACTCGTCATGAATAGTGCAGATGGTTTGGCGCATGGGGCTTGACCAAACATGGCAACAAGGATTTGGGCCAAGATGATAGTAGAGAGTTGTTTTGGTGGCTCACCTCGGAGAAAGAAAGAAAACAAGGAATCCGATCCGAGAGAAAGCGAAACAACAGAGGCACGTAATGAAGCTTGGTACGCCGACGCAACAGGAAGCCATGAGCGAAACAAAGTTACAAATTGATTTTAGTGGGCGTTGCGGCCGTGGACGGCGGCGATGTAGCGGCGGTGAATGGGCAAAATGGAAAGAAGCGGCGAGCCGGGACGCGATGGTGCGGTCGAATTTGAAAATACTCGAGGAAGTAGAATACGCGAAGAATACGGTTGGGATCGACGGACGGCGGAACTCCGCGAACTTGGCGAAGGGCTGGCACCATGGCGTGAAACACGGCGCGCGAACCCAACGCCACAGACGGTTCGGCCGACGGACGTCGGACGGAGGAAAACTTCGCGGCGAAAGATTTTCGGATGAACTCCGTATTCCGCTAAGCTGCGATGAATACAGATCGATTCGGAGGAAAGCAAATCGAGGATTGGAAGAGGGCGTCGAGGCGAGCGCGTGGCGCAGACGGCTCGCATTTATATGCCCGGCGAAAAGATATTGAGATTTGAAGTTTGAATCAAAAGCTGAACGAGTTCATTCAGCTCGGGACTTCGGTTGCTGGACGCGCGCATGAAAAATTGGATGAACAGTACCGCACGTGGGGAGGAGAAAACAAAACTGATTTTCGGATTTTAATTAAAATGCAACAAATCGATAAGATAGAATAAATAGCAAACAAATCCAGAAAAATCCCCAAAAATACGGAAAATTCACGAAACACCAGGAAGCCAAATAAAATAGATTTTGATTAAATTGATGTTTATGTTAGTCAAATTAAATATTTTTAATTTAGAAAAATTCCAATTAAGCTTTATTAATTCAAATAAAATTGGTGAAATTTTTCAGGGACCTAAACTACTCAAAAGATTTTTGAAAAGCTAAATTTTGGGACGTTACAGAATAACACAGTGATTTCACAAAGGAATCCGGATGGAGAAATCCGGGGTCCTACACAATTAAAGTGAGAAATAATCATAGCACTCCGCCAGAGGCACTCAACCACTAAAAGAACGCTCTCAGTGGGGGGAGCAAGGAATTGCTTCAGAGAAACTTCACTTGTAAGGTTCTGGGATGCTGATGCAATTCGAATATGAACCTTAATTCAGACAATGGATGTCATGGGCATGGGCTATCCTAGCTGCATGTCCGGCAGTAGTCTAGATGGATAAATTAGTTGCACTGTTAGTTTGAATGGTTGTTTAGCCGAACCAATTAGTTGTATTAGATTAGCATATTTGGTTAGCCGCATGGTTCAGTTAGGTTAGATGCGTGCCTATTTATATCTCATTGTACCGTGGGCTTATGGTCGAGCAAGAAATAAACAGTAGTTCCTCTACCTATCTCCCTACCCTTGTGATGTGGCCGCTGGTCATCTGAGCAGTTGCGCTCCTTGGGTTCAGGGTCATCTAATCCTAACATGTGACAATGGAAATGCATTTTCTAGTTTCTGTTGATATAATGTGCACCTACAAATGGCATGATATTTTTGCAGGGTATATTGATCTAGCCACTTGTGTGGGTCTTTCATTTAATTGATCCACTGAGGATAAATGTGATCCTTGGCATGTTGAATGTTCAATTCCATGTTCCAGCAATAACATTTTTAGGACTTCTAAATACCTATATTGAGTACATAAACAAAATATTTATTTTTGATGGGGAAGCTCTTACAATACTTTAAGCTTTTTTAAATCCCCCAGTTCTGGAGGAATTCTTCCAGTGAAGCTGCAACCAGTTAAAATCCTAGCAAAATATAATCATTGTCAAATCAACATCAACTTTGATGAATAAATATGTTATGAGTCAATTTATTCATCAAAAAGTTTTGTTCCTTACAGATCTTGCAGATTCCCCAGCTTTCCAATGTGAGGTGTTAAAAAACCACCAATTTCTTTATTGTAGGACAAATCCCTGCAGTTGGTTTCATTAGTGATCATGCTTTCTAATATATCTTGTTTTCTGCACCTTCACCACTCATTGTTTTCGTACTCTACTAACCTTAGTAGAACAAAAATTGCTTTTCTGGTGAAGGATGAAAAATGGAAGCTAACGGAGAGGAAATGTGCAGCATATTAGGCGAATGTTCAAAAAATTTACAGTGATACACAGAAGTATTCAGAGTTTGATTCCTGCACTGCAATGAGCTATATTTCTGATCAAAATTTGCAGCATTTGATATTATAATTCAGAGGTACAGGTTGCAGCACATGTAACTTCTACGTGGCATGGGGCAGAAATAGTCCAAGGATTGAACAAGTACAGGAGGAACTATTTCTAAGCACCCGGATGTCTCGTGTATTGAATTTAGCTAAAGTGACATCTAGATAGGAATTGCAGACAAAAAAAAATGGGCACTTACAAGGATGCCAACTCTGCTAGGTTACCTATGTCATCGCCAAGTGTGCCAACAATGTTCATGGATGACAGATGCCTACAGACAAACAGTTCGTTAGAGAAAGGTAGTGAAGGACGGAGAATTTTGCTGTATTGACTACTTACAGCCATTTAACACGTCCATCACTGCAGGTGATGCCCTCCCATGGTGTCTGATGATCACATGGATCATGAGAATTGTTCCAGCTTGGTGGTACATTTTGCCAGTAACTCATCAGAGACCATAGTGCTGCAGCTGCAGAAGTCCACTACATGCGTTAACCAGGTATACCACTCTCTATGGTGTTTTTAATCAAGTTTCATGACTTCCATCCTTGAAGAAGCTTCCTCTTATGCATTTGCAGAATTGGTTAAATCACTGCACAATCATACAGTCTATAAAGGCAAATAGGCAATACAAACGAGTCAGAAGATGGCCTACCGTCTTGAGGATCAGTGGAGCTAGGATGATCTTCAGAAAGACATAGCTTTGAGAACATCAGCATAGTACACCAGATTGCCCACATGCTTCTGCAACCACATGAGCACGCCAAATCGGTTGGCAAACTGCAACGGCAAACATTGCAACCATGGAGATATTTCATTACTTTTTAATCATCCAAACTTACAGGGAAAGCTAGATAGCGCTGCACATGGAAGATGAACGGAACATTCGCTTCTGATCGATGCTTCCCTAGGAGCAGGACAACCAGCGCTGGGACAAAATCACATTCAAGGTACCATCTCATTGACTCGCATGCAAATATGTTATTGCACGAAACTGAATTTTAGATTGGCAATTGGCAAACGACTAGTTTAGATGATATATTTTATTATGCATGATTCGTCAGTGTGAGAGTGCCCGGTTAAGTTGACTTCATTTCTATTTGCTGTGCAATAAATGTTTGCTAAAGCAATCTTAAGAACATATGTCGTGTCCTTTTCTTTTGACTGGGCTTCTACTGTGAATATTCCAGATGCTTTGAGATATATATACTACTAGAGCCTAGAGGGAAGCGCCGGCCGCGAGGGCGAGCCGCATGGCGAGGAGCGACAGAAGCGCGCATCGCTGTCGTGGGCCTGCCTTGACGTGTGTCCTGGCCGATCGGGCGGTCGAGGCGGGCGGGTGAGTAGGCGCGCGTGCAGGCGGGATGGCGAGACGATCGGACGACGACGAAGACAGCGGGCGACGTGGCCCGTCCCTCCATCGCTCCTCCCGGCCTCCTTTTATCTCTTGAGATAGGCAAATTCCTTCTAAATGAACAGTACAAACACGCGTTTTTTCCCATGTTAGATCAATCTGTTAAAATATTTAGGCCCTGTTTGGGGGCTATAGCTCAAAAGCCTGCTTTTGGCTTCTTCTTTTCCAGAGAAGTAACTGTAGATCTGTTTAGAACAGCTTCGGCTCTTAAAAAAGATACAAACCGTCCCAAACGGACGGCTTTTAGTAGCTTCTTTTGGAAAAGCCTGGAGCCACCTTCAACGTGTAGAAGCCGAAAGCGGGAAGCCGGCTTGGGGTAGCTTCTCACCACCTCAGTGGGTTGAGGTTCTGACTTTGCCCCTAGAATTGAAGAAAATTATCGCCCTCATGCCGGTTTAAAACCCCAAACCCCTCTCACCCTCATTCCCCACCTGTGCCCCCTCGGCCTCGCACATAGATGGAGCGGCGGCGCTAGGGTTGGCACCCTAAGCCACCGCCCGTCCACGGTGAGCTCCGGCGCCACCTCCAACCACCTCCCTCCTCCCTCGGCGCCGCTGACCCGGCCTCCTCCCTCGGCGCTACCCCATCGGCCTCAGCGTCCTCCCTCGACGACACCGCCCCAACCTCCACCTCCTCCCTTGGCGCCACCACTCGATGTTACCCCCGCGCAACCTCCGCCGTCGTCGCTCCATGCCGTTCGTCGTCGCCCCATGTAGATCTAGGTTTTTTTTCATTGATTACTTGTGTAATGATGTGATCCAATGATTGACGTTAACTGTCGTTGAGATTTACTTGTGTGCAAATTTGATTATTGTTGAAATAAAATTTTAGTAGATTTCATCGAAATAGATATGCAAAGGTTCAAAACAAGGATCTCATATATGTAATATTTTGTATTTCATACTTGAAAATTGGAAAAGTAGTACATTTGATTTGATGCTTAAATTTACATTTCTACGTGAACATGCAAAAAAAAACAAATCAAATCATTTCAAATGGCACTAAACAAGCTATCATTTGCCTTATGGGTATTTCAGATATTTCACAACTTAGAACAATCAGTCAGCCTACCTAAAAGTCAGACTATCAAACATCAAACGTCTTGAATTCAGTCGTTCAGTCCGTCAGCCATACAGCCCAGGCAAAAGCTGTCTTTCAAAAAAAGTTACAGCCATACCAAACAGGCCATGTGACTTGTGGTTGTAGGTAGCTTTTCTGGATAAGCTGTTCGGCGATATGACTTTTTGTTCGACTGACTAGATATTTGGTTTCTTGAAGAAGGTTGAATGGTCTGAAACACCCTAGAGGATTCACGATTTGATTTACTGACATGTAAACTTATAAATAAGTCCCAAGAACGTCCGTAACAAGTGCAAACTAATGCATGAATATCACAATTTGTAAATGATTTTCATTCCACAAGCCGAATGTCACCGTTCGGCATGCCTTACATATATGTTCATAGCTGATATGTGCTCTTACTTATTCACAAGCACATACAAAAAAATGGTAAGCGTTCTTTTTGTTAAATACTTTCATGGAGCTATCTCGATATATGATAGAAAAGTTTGCAAAAACAGAACACCAAACTATGAAAAATGGAACATGCAAGCAACGGTAAATTGCATCCGCCATCTAATCCCTTTACAGCTTTGCAATCTTTGGGCGCAATTAGCTGGTCAACGACACCAGGATCAACAAAGGGTGCTTGTGTTGCCAAAGTTCATCCAGCAGCTTCTAGGCGCTGCGGTTTTAGAAGTCCTGGTGCCCGATGGATCTTGTCAGGAGCTGCAATTGCCCCCAGTCTGCCAACAAGATACGATAGTTTCTGAGTAGTTTTGTTCCCATCATAGAAAACCACACGAATGTCAAGCAGCAATCAGCATTGAAGGTAACGTATCTACAATCCAAATCAGAGATCTTTGAACCAGTTAATATCAAATTTTAGTCGGTCAATGTTCAAATTAATTCATACTTGTTTGTTGGTTAGCAAATTATCCTCAATTTCAGCAAGCAACATTAGTACTTCACCAGTAGGCCACTTCAAACAAGTTTTTTTTTAACGGCTACTTGAAGGGAAAAAATTGAAATGACTTTGATTTGTCAGACTTCAGAACTGTTTGTTGCGAAGTGCGAACTCATAAAAGTATGTGAAGTGTATACCCCTCCAAACTTGGGAATTTTTTATCGTACTGAAACCTTTTGGCATTGTATTTACAGGAATGATCGTTCCTAAATTTATTTATTTATTGCAAATATAGCCACTGTCGTACGACCACCGTGTGGTAGGCCCTCCCCGCCCATCATATCGCCACCTGCCGCACGGACATCGTGTGGTGGCGCTGCCGCACAGCCGCCTTGCAGTGTCGGCTCACCACCCACCACGCGCCCTCCCCTCCCCTCTCTCCCGCCAGCCACCCCTTGAAGGATCGCGGGAAGGCTACGAAAGCACAAAACAAAAATTTACCGCGCAACCAAGGAACCTCTGTTAGTAATAGATCACGAGATTACCACTAGACGCGCCGACTCGTAGCGGAAGTAGAGTCGATGCAGCGAGTTGATGCAATCGTAGTCGTACTCATCGCGCGTCTTCTCCTCCGAGTGGTTGTACTCGTCGTGCGTCTCCTCTTCCTGCTCCTGTGATCGTCACGAGTTGCGGATCGTCCTAGTGTTGATGCTTCGCAACAACACCTCTAAAGTATCCACACGTACGGGGCAGGGGCACCACGCGCTGGAGTGCTAGCACCAGCAGCGTGGTCGAGGAAGGCGTGGCTATTAGGGTTTCGAGTGTTCTTCAAAAGATCGTCACACCCCTTGCTACCGCCCATCTATTTATAGGCATCCATAATGGGTCTCGAACTTGAGGCTCATTACGAACTCGTGGCCTACAAGAATTTGGATCACCATCCAAATCAAATCTCAGTCCTTTAAGTGTGCGACCCTATAGGTTCATGTGTAATCGGTTGTGACTCGGAAACTCTTTTTCGACCACTAGTCGTTAGCGGTGCCTAGCAGCACATAAGAATTCACAAACACACATAGAATATATCGGACGAACCTTAATGCAATATAATCTATGACTAGGTCCATATCGCTAACGACCAGCTCGTATCTCTATACGACAAGTCCATATTTGGTCTCGACCAATTCGTAATTCCTTACGACCAGGTTTTGACCACTCAGTGACCATATTCGACCAGCCTACGACCAGCTCGTATCTCTATACCACCAGCCCGTATCTGGTCGAACTGAAAGACCTTCTCGTGTATTCTCCCTTTGCCTCACGATGTCTTGGTGAACTCCAGGTGAGATTTTGTATCATCCATGGACTGTTCAATACTTTCTCGATCAAGTGTCGAATAACTTCATGTGGTCGACACTTCGACCACTAGTGGCATGACCATGCACTTTCTTTATCCGGCCACAACGAGGGGACCAGAGACATCTCTCCTGTTATGTTAGGATGGGTAAATCACATATCCGACCAGTCACATTCCTCCGCATATTTCATAGCATACCCGAAAGCTGCCTTTATAACTACCCAGTTACGAGTAGCGTTTGGCAACCCCTACGAGTACTACTACACATGTAGGAAATCATGCTGATCTCAGGTCTAAGGATTATACATCATCATTGCTTGAAACCAACTAATGATACATAGAATCATAACAATCTCAGCAGTGTCTCAAGGTGGGTCTTTTCCAACACCATGTTCTCTAACATGTGTTCATATTATTGGTTTGATATCTCCATATCCATGACTTGTGAAACATAGTCATCAACTAATACATATGCTAGTCTATTCATATGTGTTCTCATATGTTTCCGACCAGGGAACGTTTAAGAAGAATCATCACAGAAATATAGATTTCACAATCAAGTCACATACTTGATAATAAATATTATTGATATTATACTAGGAATAAGATAATATATTATCCAATGTTATGAACATAATGAAATATAATCATCTTTATGATTGCCTCTAAGGCATATTTCTAACAGTCTCCCACTTACACTAGAGTCAATCATTTAAGTATCTAATACCGATAGCCCTTGTGTGAGCCTCATACTTTGGCTGTGTGAGAGGCTTTGTCAACGGATCAGCAACATTTAAATCTGTATGAACTTTGCATATCTTAACATCTCCTCTATCCACCAATTCGCGAATAAGATGAAAACGCCTAAGTATATGCTTGGACTTCTGATGGGATCTAGCCTCCTTAGCCTGCGCAATGGCTCAATTATTGTCACAATAGAGATTCATTAGGCTCGGGGCACTCGGAACCACACCCAACTCAGCAATGAAATTCCTTATCCAAACACCTTTTTTCGCAGCTTCAGAAGCTGCAATGTACTCGACCTCCGTCATAGAATCAGCAACCGCCTCTTGCTTGGAACTTTTTCAGCTCACTGCTCCTCCATTCAAAATGAATACAAAACCAGATTGCGAACGATAATCATCTTTGTCGCTGTCTGATGCATGCATGCTAAATTTAATTAGCGCGCGGGGGGAAGTATTCCCTCCCAAAGTGGCTATAATTTAAAGAGCGAGCGAGCGCGATTTCATTTCGCAATCGTTCGCTCACTCGCTCTTTTGCTCTATTGATTATATTTTTGGGGACATTTCAGAGTTATTAACCGCCATCATTTGTAGGTAATTTGTATCCCCGTTGTTTAATTCTTGAGGCCTCGTTAATTAGTTATCAAATAATTAGTCGTAATGAACAGTGTATGCAAACACAACACAAAACTACATTGCAGAGAGTGAGGTCATTAATTTATGGTGGATGCATACTTAAGTAGTTGTAATTTTGCACGCATTTACTTAGTTTGACGTTGTTAGTCCTATGTAATTAGGGTTTATGGTATTAGCGTTCTGAGATTTTCGTAGGAAATTCTTTTTGACTTTAGGAGTCCTGTGTAATTAGCATTCTGAAAATCATTGTAATTCACTCTCACTTAAAATAAAATAAAATACACTTTAAGTATGGATCGATAAATTATTGCATAGTCTAGTATTTAAATGGTTGCACGCACTTCATACTTTGATTAGTACGAACCCTTGGATGAGGTTTTTTATTTAGTTTATGGAATTAATTAGTGATCATCACGTGAACTACCTATAGTTTGAATTGTTTGTATGGTCATTCTAGCTATCATGTCGATGGTATAATGTAGTGACAATTGGGACTAGAATATAAGATTGTAGGATTTAAGTATTGCAGAATCCTAATTAGTCCAACTTTAGGTCATGTTGTTTAGCAAGGACTATGTTGTCTCATTCATGAAATTTTTTCTGCTTAGCTAATGTTTCATCAAGTACATCATCAACATATCTAAATTATCTAGACGTCTGAAAGAATTATGTTGTTGTTTGATATGTTGTAAGCCTAAGCTATACATTCATTAAATTATTGGAACAATATGTGCATGCTTTTTAAATTGTCAGTATGTAGCACAAGTTCATTCGCGGTAATCAGTTAGCCCTAATTAATTTAGTCATGTTTAAATAGTCGTATTTAATTTTATATAACTGAATTAGTGTACATTAATTTGTAGTGTTAGTTTCATCGTAATTTTTAATTTACAGTATTTTATGGTCATTATCAATCTTCTCACTAATATCTCGTCTATTCAATGTGTTGTAAGTCGTGTCTCTACCGGCACTTCTGGAACATTTCTACGATGAGGACCACCAGTGCAAGGTGTGGATCGCCGATGACGAGGATGGCCCTACACCCTTGCTGCTTCGGGCGGGGAGGGGTTACTGGGAGCTGGACGACCGCTACGTCCCAATACTCCAGGACACGGGTTTGTTGCCTCTTGCCAGGCTGGTGTCTATCGGACGTCGGTTCACCCTAGACGCTAGTCTGCTGTCGGCACTTGTCGACGGGTGGAGGTCCGAGACGCACACCTTCCACTTTCGATGGGGTGAGATGACGATCACTCTACAGGACGTCTCGTGCTTGACCAGTCTCCCAATCCGAGGTGAGCCACTTGTTCCGGTCCCTCCGCCGGCGGACTGGAAGACCATGCTAGAGCATCGGTTTGGCCAACTTATACCAAAGCATGCACATGGCGTCCCTTGGACTTGGCTGAGGCACTTCAGTCATTGCCTGCATGGTACACCCAACGAGGTGTTAGGAGGCACATCGTTGCTTACTTTCTTTAGCTCTTTGGTTGGGTCATGTTTCCAACCACACAAGGGATTGGTGCTACCCCAGCTTCATCTATGTCGCCGAGTCTTTGGTTGACACGGAGGCTAGGTCGATGCCTCAATATAGCTAGGGATCAGTTGTCCTTTGCGCCACATATCAGGGGTTGTGTGACGCTTTGCGACGTGGCACCGGTGGTATCCCCAACCTGGTCGTCTGCTACGTGCTCCTGTAGCTATGGAGTTGGGAGCACTTCCCTATTGGGCGGCCGTCCATCGAGAGAGCGATGCACCTATACGCTGAACCGACCGACTAGATAGACGGGCCACCTGGTATTTTCACATATGGTGGAGCCTTACATGCCGCAGCGTAATGCGACAGTTTGGTGTGCACCAGGTCGTGCCCCCCCGGGGACGGTAGGCTCCTACCACGAGCCGTACACCTGTGAGTCAAACTTCATCCGAGTAATATTTACACTTCTTACGTCTTTTTTTTCTAACATCAATCCTTTTGGAAATGCAGGCAATCTAGGGTTGATGGGCATATTCATGGCTGGTGACCAGTCCAACATGAGTGGACAATGACATGCACAGAGAGGGCGCACTTGGATGTCTTGCATGAGCAGCGTCTGTACGACGTTCAGACGTATGGTGAGTACATGGAGTGATACGTGGCACGGTCGCGCGCAAGACTCACCCTTCCTCCACCAAAGCGCGCAGAGCGGGTCACACACCAGCAGAGCCTCTGCCGCTCATTCGGTCATCACAGCGCTTCGCGGCGTGACAACGCCGTAAGACACTTACAACCTCTGGTCGTTTTATTAATGATATTTGTACTCTTCGTTAATGAACTTGTTATGAATGTCATTACAGTTGGAGCGAGTGCAGCGCATCGCAAGCGCATCATAGTCTGGCATCCGCAGCCCATCCACAACACCGACCGGGATGCTAAAAACTTTGAAGTACATATTCGACGGATGACGTCCTACGCATCAGGCACCAAGTGGGGGTCGTGCTCACCCGCTAGGTCACCACAACCTAGCGAGTCATATCAGCGTCGTAGCGTTCCTCGTTGGTCATCCGCGGGCCAGATCGGCGGGAGGTAAGTTATGTGCAAATCTACATTCTGTTTTTTATGCCTTATGTTTCGCTAACATCATGTCATTCTCCCACCGCAGGTCCGTCGGGATGAATCATTTCTACCGTCTGCATTTGGTACACAGACTAGCGCCCCCTCTTGGTCATATGCATTGCACATCTGGGAGGTACGAGATTATCAGTTTACGTCTAGAATGTTTATCTGTACTAACACCGTTTCGTCTTGCAGCCTTCAGTTGACCGTGGGAGTTACAGTCAGTTCACATAGACTGATGATGGCGATACGGGCCTCCCAGCTCCTACCAGGAAGTAGTACACGCTGTCAGGGTTTGCACCATGGTAAGGGTTTGGAGCGTACGAAGGGCAGACCTCCTCCATGTTGGTTGGCACACCATACATCCAAAGCAAGAGCTCATCCACATAACCGGAGTTGTAGGTATAACACATTGGGGCCGGACAACCCGGGAGTGAATTTATAGAGTGTCATTCATGAATTCTTTGGATGTGGCCCCCAGCTCGACATGCCTTAGTAGATGACGTGTACGCTTACTAGACTCTGTTGGGCCAGACTTAGTCTACTGGTGCACCTCCGCTCACTCAACGGTCTCCATACCTCCTCCAATCCGACACACGCTCTCCGGACCGGATCACGTATCCCACGGGACATGCCCAACGCAAAACATCCAAGCGCACACAGAGGCAACCGCAATGAGCAGAGGGTAGTGGCTCAGACCAGTGAGCCATATTGTATCCTGTGTTATACGATTATGTTTTGGTATATTTGTATTCATATTTTATTTTGCTATATTTGTACGCATATTTTGGTTGTTATGTGTATACTCCTATGCCATATTGTATATCAACATCTCCAATGGAGTTGCAATGCATCTTGTTTCCATACATTCCAAGTCACATCAAACCATGAAACCCTAATTTCTGATATCTAAAATCCAAATTTTGCGACCTATATCCTAGTTTTTTAGATAATTTGAACACATATAAAATTATCGAAATATTACACAATCAAGTCCACTATGTGAGGAGTCTTCAAAATAAAATTCATAATTTTTGGAGCTCATTTTCTACATTTACAAATTCGTACAAACGGTAAAATTATATAAAATTGCGAGAAAAATTCTGAACGAATAAAATTTTGGCAAATTTATGCGAGCAAATACACTATGTCGGGAGGCTCCACATAAAATTTTATAATTTTTTGAACTCATTTGCTATATTTAAATATTCCTACAAACAACGTTGAAACCCTAATCGGTTTAAACCCTGATTTCGGTTTAAACCCTAATCCCAAGACACGTGACGGGCGTCGGGCCGACACCGCAGGGCGACCGTGCGGCAGGAGGCGACGTGGCGGGCGGGGAGGGTCTGCCGCACAATAGCCGTACAGCAAAGGGCTATTTTTGTTTAAAAAAAATAAAATGATTATTTCTGTAAATACAAAGCGAAGGACGTTGATACGGCCACAAATCCCAAACTAGGCAATTGGTGAAGGTATCATCGTTAGAAAGACACTGATTGATTAAACGGCGACACGTTCACGAAAGACACTGGACGTAGTAAATGATAAAAGAGAATTATAAATGCAATCTTGTGTGACGCTGGTACGACACTAATTGTCACGTGGGGCAATTTGGTACAGGATTGAATGTGCAATACCTAAACCATGTGTACGTGAAATACCCAAACCATGTGTTTACGAGGGAATTTATGGTTTGTTTGGTAGTACGGTTGAAGAGGGTAAGCAAAAGGTGGTTGGTAGTAACATAAATTGACAACATTTTATAATTTTTGTCATCCAATTAGCCTTAGTTTCTCTGGATTTTGGCTAGCTGGGTAATTCATTGGGGTGTGATGGGGTGTGATTATCTCTTTCACTTCGAGAAAAACTCGGCCTTGCCCCTTGCTACTCTACGACCCTCACCAACCAACTAGTAGCGGGGGGACACACACACACGCACGCACGCGCGCGCGCACACACACACATATATATAGAGAGAGAGAGAGAGAGAGAGCGCGCGCGCTACTAAGGCAATGTGAGATGTGAGAATATGTGGCTTCCAATCTAAGCTTGGATGCTAGCGCTAACACACTTACTACTCACACATAAAAATAAATTATAAAAATGTTTTGTATCACTTAGCACTCATAGGTTGTGCCAAGGGTTACTGTAAAAATACCTAACAATGTTAAATGAGAGAGAGAGAGAGAGTGGTGAAATATCCATCTTAGCATCTACTTTAGATGCCAGGGATGTACGTGCATGCTCTAGCAGGATTGTCTCCAGCTAGCATACTTAAGGCCCGTTCGGAATATTGGAATTTGTTATTAAAAACCCTAGATTAAGAGTTGATGGATATAATACCGAAACTACCTCTAGTGAGTTTTAGTCTATAAATATGACTTCTCTGTACACATAAAGATATCGATCAATAAATAAAGAGGTTCCTCATATTGTGCTTTCATATATTTTGTCTATCTGTCGTTTGACTATTGTTTGGTGATTGATTGATTGTTTCCTGCTACTATTACGTTCTTCGACCCGTTATTAGCACGAATCGCTCTACTTGGTCGAATCGGTACGTTGTCGAAATTCCATCTTTCTATCTCAATATTTCGCAATGAATTAATCTGGTAGATTAACTTTGATTTAATCTATTTAGATATGTTAACTGCTAATTTAGATTAATTAGCATTCTAAATAGAGATTAGACCATATATAGATACTCTGTTTGTTACTGTTTAAAGAGGGAGAGAAAAAGATAAATAAATTGTCTATGCCACCGCCGGCATCCCACGCCTTGCGCCGCCCCACTGCCCCACCGCATCGCGCTTGCACCTTACTGCGCCCACCACGCCCAAGTGTCATGCTTGATCGGAAACCCGAGGTTTCCCCCGCCTCCTTTTAATGCGGCCTTAGCAGACCGGCTGGGCCTTGTACGCCGGCCGTCCATCCAAATTTCCACAAAAAAATCGGAGAAAGAAAAAAAGAGAAAACCTAAAATTTTGCAAATAGACCCTCGAAATTCCTAAAAATTATGAGGAAACTTTAGCCGTTAAGGAAATTTTGCGAAAACCCCCTGAAGTTTTGGGAAATTACATAGGATTTTGGATTTTCATCCATTCTTGCATAATAACCCTCTGAAAATTTGATTTTTACGTCGACTCAATATGAGCTATGTTTATTTTATATTCTAGACTCTTGGCTTATGGTTATTTGCTTTAATATTATTCCTTTTATGCAATAACCTTAATTTATTCCTAGAAACTGAATTTCTAATGTACATGAGCTTCCATAAATTGTGAAACATTAGACCTAGTACACCTTGGAAGCGTCATATTTTTATGGTTTATTTTTCCCTAGTATTGTGTGTTTGGAAAATTAATTAATGGGTTTAGTAATTCTGGAAATTGCTCCCATACCTTAAAAATTATCAGAAAAATCCTAAAAATACCATAAAAATATGGGAAATGTGTAAAATTATATATTGAATAGATAAAATTAATCTTTACTATTTTGAACTTGTTTTATGCATTTTAAATACTTTACCATCTGTAATCATATAAAATTACATGAATTATGTAGGACATGTTTGACAATACTAAGTAGGATATTTGTTTTGTCCTGGATGACAGCAATAATAGGCCCATATTATGATCTATGGAGACCTGTAGCAATCTCTTAGTTATCCCTTAACTTTGTAAACATGTCGTTTTCTTACACGAGTTGCATTAGTAGTATAGATTGAGCTCCTGTCGAGCTTGGTCTGGTTCCTACTGAGCATCTCTTATCTTTTGCTTTAAGATGGAACCGCATTATGTCGTTATTTCCTAGATACCATGAATAAATAATAGTCTAAGTTGTTCCATTAAAGTCTTATCTCCTGTTGAATAGTTGATTAAATTCGCTTAATAGAACACATTACCAATAACATACCTTACCTGTAGTAAGCTAATCTCGCATGGAATAAATTTGTAAACCGTATGCTTGAAAATTGAAAATATATTGTCATGACTTGCTAACAAAATGTTGTACATGTGCTTTTGATATCTAATAAGCCTCCATTCACTAACTTATAGTGCGGATGCCTAGATGGCAAAAGGAAAACTATTTTCTCAGTAGCACCGGACCAAGTCTAGTTATATGTTGATCTCTGATGGATCACTTTGGCTAAAAAATACTATATTCCTCAAATAAGTACAAAATAACTTCAGCCCTAAGACTTGGAGTCTATATAACATTATCCTCCACAATACTGATTTCTAAATTGAAGAACTTTATAAGCAGAATGTTACAGAGTATATATTAGTTTTACGCCAACAAAAATTGTACTCATGTTGAAGTATGATAGTAAACCTTTAACTCCGAGTTGATTTCAAGCGAATGCCTGACGCACACGCTATGACTTGGAATTTTTATAATTGGCATGAAAAGAGGGAGGATATTGGGCTTGTGTGGGATATTGAACCTAAGAGGTATAGAAAAATATTCGAAACAAGAGTCATGATAGGTTCAGTGGCATATCCTAGGTCAAAGTCAGAAGCAAATTAGTTGAAGCAATAAATTAATCTATTTTATTTTGGGAGATAATTAAAGTAAATTGCATGATTATTATCCTTATCCAGTTGATATGGAAATGGCATTTACGTCATTGCCGATACCCATGTTGTTGGCAACCACAATTGTTGCTGCCCACGAAGGGCAATTGATTTGTATCTTTAGCAATATGTTTACCACCAGCAAGCGGGAATGCACACTACAAATCGACAGCCGCTTGATCCAGACGCGCATATGCCATGTTCGGCAATGCACCGAAGTGTGTCATACTCATCGAAATGACACATGCATAAATTGGTAAGTGCAGTCTGCAACTACATCACCACCAGAAGCCATATCACTTGCTTGAAGTAAACATAGCTCCCGAAAGAAAGATGACCTATTGGACTTTACCGATCCTGGATGATCTAAATTTGGTCATGATGATTCTGGCATTACAAATTAAAATAAGGCACACAATTTATCACCCTTAATTAAATATGATGTTCCTGTTGAACAATAAATATTTTTGTCGAATAGTTATATTATTTAGGTGATTCAACTAAGATTTGAAGTCGAGAAGAAATTCTAGTATTTTCGTACAGATTGACTACGTCAAATATTTTATGTTCCAACATTATATTTATGTTCCCGAGGAGTATCATGTAGTTTTATGCTGTTAGAACACACTATTTATGACCATAAGAAAATATGGGCGCGAGATGAATACGTGACGGATTTGGGTCGGAAACAAATAAAAAAAGGACAGATGGTGCATGCATACATAGAGTAATATATGTTGGATCAAACCACATGAGTACATGACCATAATACCAAGTTATCAACCAAATTATTGTCTGGTGTGACAGGAGTTGATATGCAATTATCTCTTGTTGTTTTATTTGCCGACGTTATCTCAGATTAATCCAATGGTGTCTATGTAAGTGTAGCAGGGAATTAAGAGAAATTGAAACACAAATTAACCATAATCCCATGATAATTGGATTCAGCGCACTCCCTTTGGCCTACACTCCCCTTTGGCCCTCTCAGCCTTGACCCAACCCACCGACCAGCTAGGCCCAACTGGTAGGCGGGACCCACCTGGCACACGGCCTTCTTATCTCTTCCCCTCTCCCTTCCTTCTCTTTCCCCTTTCACTCTCACATCTCTCTCCTTCCTCTGTCCACCAGACGTCGCCGCCTCTGCCGCCTTACCCTGTCACCATCGGCCATGCCCCGCCACCTTTCTCACTGCTTCACTCCCCTTTTCCTCCATTTGAGCTGCCACTGCCTAAAACACCAGCCCCACACTTCTATCGCGTCGCCGCCTCGATCTATCATCTGCACCTGGGGGAGACGTTCACCGACTTCTGCACCGCCTGCCTCCGCGAGTGCCTCACCGGCCTCGAGGCCTCCTCCACCACAACCTCCGCGTCGGGCCGCAAGTCCACCTTCGCCATCCGCTCGCTCTTCTCGAGGCCTTTCGCCAGCGCGGGTGGCCTTGTTGAGCTCTGGCGCCGCCCCGCCGGACCTCTGCCCGCTGCAAGTCCTTCTCCTGTGGGTGCGGGGTGATGTGGTGATGTGCTCACCGCGGTCGTCGTCGGTGTGGACGAGCGCAGGTGCGATGTGCGCAAGTGGAACACGCTCTAGGAGCTATTCCACCAGGACAACTGTGAGCGCGTCCGCAACAACATGGTGTTCGGCGCCTTCCTGGCCTCATCCTCCGCCGCCATGCGTCCCTAAGGTGTTCTTGAGGAGATTGTTGAGGCCGAGGAGTCCGACGAGATAACCCCGTGGTGGAGCACAGCTTGGTGGTGGACACCTCAGATAGGCTAGTTGTCGAGTATCCGCCATGGAAAACTCCCGATATCTGGTTCCGTCTCGGATATTGCCTGCGCCGTATCCTATCCTCAATCCGGATTCAACTATTCGAATCCCGTGCCGGATCAGACTGGCAATATCCGTCCCGTTTTCACCCTAGTATTTACCATATGTTTTTTATTTACTAAATATTCGCATTGTTCAGCGGTTCACCTTCAGGTGCCATGCACATCTTCCTTTATTTGTTAATTTGTTCATTGTAGGTACTATTCCACTTACAGTCCTTGGAACTTGGATATTGCACTGGACGCAGTTCAATGCTACTCATTTCTCATGTCTATAGGGGTACGAAGGAACTAAAACCATTGTTTAACTTCTTTTATCCAGCTGAAGAATGTTCCTTCAATAATTTATATTTTATTCAGAAATATGTTCTGTGGCTCTTGGTAAGTGTTGGACATTGTTGTTGAAGTTCTGAGTTGGCATTTTATTATTCCTGGTGCTTACATGGAGGTACACTACTTATGTTCATATTTTACCTTTCTGTTTGCCTAGAGCATCCATGAAAAAGAGCCTGAAGTTCAGTATTGGATGCTTCACATGTCCAACGAGAGGAAATATTGGAAATTTCCAGCTTCTGTTTCCAAAAGAACTGAGTTTTTAGTAGTTCGGAAGCTGTACATGTACACTAGGAAAAGAAACGAGTTTTTTTGTAGTTTAAAAGCGGCTGATGTTATTGACATGCAAACCTTTCCTGTACCTTGTAGGTCAATGTTTTTACCGCTCCTATTAATAGATGCATTTATGCACTACCTAAGCAGGGCGTATCCTGAAGTTCTTTGCTGTTGCCATGATCGTATAGATTACTCTAGTCAAATCTACATCCTTAATTTTGTATTACAACAAACACATGAGCAAATGTATAATGTCAACAAAAAAAATTGTTTGCCCAATTCAGTAGTGACGATTGAATTCGTCATCGACAGTTTGGCACATATCATTGCCAGAAAAAGTTGGATCAAGCAGACAAAGCAAGAAGTCACCAAGGAGAACCCAATGGCACAAACAGATTAGGCCCAGTTCAGACAAATGAGTAATATCGAAAATAGCCAGTTAGACCACTATCTGCAAAACGCCTTACCAACAATTGAGGACAACGGTGAGGAATCGATGTCTGTAATTTGCACGTCTAAATGTGGATTTGTGCTTTTTCTTGCTAAATTCTTCGTTATGCTAAACTATATATAGACTCGCACCAAGTCCCAACATGTGTGTGTTTTTGTTTTGCCTATTCGCTTCAGAGCTAGATAGTGCAAAACAGTAAGAGTGTGGTAGTTGACTTAACTAGCCTTTTACAATACTATTTTTTCAATTATGTGCGAGCAAAAACTACTTACGTACGTATCAACTCAAAAAAAAAAACCTCTTGTTATACTAGCACTCCGCAAGAATAGACACCGTCGACGAGAATAGACAGCGGCCAAGTAGCAGATCGCATCAAGCCGTACCCCAAAAAACCACCCGCTCTACAACGTTGATGCTCCAACGACTTAAATCACGTGTACATCTATTGCCTTCCCGTACTAGTCACAATTGTCAATCATTAAAACGAGCAGCATTCTGACGACCTGGAGACTCGTTGTCCTTCCTGTTCTTCGTATGGCCGGAAGAATATACGACTACTCAAATATTCTATTCACGCCGCACGTGCCGCACGGGACAGCGTCTGTATCGTGGTCGCGATCGGTTTATATTTCTTCGTGTACAAATCATACAGCGGTTGAGCGATTCAGCTCAGCGCGCGTCTTTTCCGACTCAGCTCTGCCGGTGGGATATGCTCCGAAAGCAACAGTGCAAAAAATAAATAAAGGTGGCCGATCGATCGGTTTGGTTCCTAGCTACTGCTTGAAGCAAAGTCAAGAGGCTTTACGGGAGCCACGAAAAGAGCAAATTATGGTATCCAACCACTGCACAGGCCAACCACTCGAGAAGATCAAATGGGCCGGAGCTCAGTGACCTCAGTTCATATGTACTGGAAAAAAAAATTAAGATTACAGCTTGCTCCAGGAGAGTGGACATTCTACTTGCACATGCACCCGCTAATCATTCCCCTCCATTTTGCTTTGATATTTGCGCACTTCCTTCTCCTTCTTTCTGTTGGATATTTCAAAGGCCTTTTGGGGATTTCCCAATTAGAGAAAAGAAATAGAAAAAAGAAAAGTTTGTGGGGCCCCTTGTCATTGTGGTGGAGGAAAGGATATGGCCAACCAGAGGAGAACAGCTTCGGCTGTTTTTTTTGGCGCAGGCACGAGCGGCCTACGAGCCTTTTGCGGCGGCCGTTCGAACCAGCTAGCCGGATCCCCCTGGTCTTCCTCCCCTTTCAAATGATCGAGTGGGTGCTCTCTTTTTCTAGATTGAAAAAAATCAACAGTGAGTCTCCTGATTTTGGTTTATTCTTCTCCTCCTATCTTGGCTTCAGATTGAGGGATTTTTATAGTTCTGATATCGCTATGGTTGTCTTTACACCATCGGTAGAGAACTCTTGATATCTTTTTTGTGTACATCCTGTCGGCTTTCTTCTGGCGCAATATTCTTTGTGTTGGTGCTTGGAGAGAACTTCTGTAGTGTGCAGTTGGAGCTCCTCTGATCCTCTTTGAATTGATTTGGAGGAAGGAAAAACTTGGGTTCTAATTTTTGGTGCTCTGTGGGTGATTCGGCCGGAGCATCTTGTGGTGGTCTTGTGCGGCATATTTTCCTATACCTTGACTTTGTTGTTCAGTGTGTCCTGAATAGCGAAGAGTGGCATTGTATCTCCGTTGACCTCGTTCTTCACCGCACCGCGGTGGGGCGCTAGGTTTTCTAGGACAGCGCTTCTCAGCGCGCCTTATCGGTTGTTCTTCTAGGTAGCTTTGAGTGCTAACAGTTCTATAAGTATTTCGACATTGCTCGGTTTAGTTTATCCTTTGCATTTGTGTTGTACTTGTAGCTCATTCATTCGGGTGTAGTTAGACTCTAGTACTGAAAGAAGTGCAAAATGATAACAGTGGGTTTGCAATCTGCTTTGTGATGTTCATGGCCATATTTTGATAATTGTTTCAATAAATGATTCAGTATTTTGAGCTCTATAATTGAGGTAGATACCTGTTGTCTTTGTTTATTCCTGTTATTACTTTCGGTAGTAGTCAAGAGAATTGGATCATTTTGTTCAGAAGATTGATTAGCTTCTAATCTGTTTTGTTTGTCTGATCTTGTGTTGGCAAAAGGCCTCAAAAGCTAAACATTGAATCTGTGCTCATTTTGCTCTAGCAGTATTTCTCTGTTCTGTTTGCTTATATTAGTTTTGATTCTACGATCTTGCACTCTACTTAGCTTTTGCTAGCTGAAAGTTAGTCTAGTTTATATATTTGACCTAGAATTTCTTTTGTCAGTCGGTTAGCTGTAATAAGAGTTCATAGTCTGAATCTTGGTTATTTGATTCAATTTGTGAAGTATATTAGGCTTTAAGGGCTGTGATGGCAAAAGGGCTATGTCCTATGCAACTAGCTTACCGAGAGCACGCTTTAACATCAAGAATTTGAGTTTTATGCTGATTTATGATGTTTTACTAATATTTATGATAAGCATATTATTGTCTTTGGATGGCTTGAAAGATTTTCATGGGTACATGTTTTTGTGGCCATTTAAATTATGTTGGTTTTATGCTTTATTGCTAGTAATTAATGCAGGATGTTTTTAATGAAAGTTTACTAAAACTGTATTTTATTCAACACTTTCTTCCCTCTCTCTTCCTCTCTCCCACTCGCCCCCGCGCCGTCGCCGCCACCCCTCCGGAGCCACTCGCTGCACCACCAGCGTCCTTCGCCGCCACAGGCACCATCACG
Source organism: Hsuehochloa calcarea (assembly GCA_036346395.1). Lineage (NCBI taxonomy): Eukaryota > Viridiplantae > Streptophyta > Magnoliopsida > Poales > Poaceae > Hsuehochloa > Hsuehochloa calcarea. The sequence continues at coordinate 70,356,906 of CM070594.1, read as the reverse complement.
CCTCTGCCACCTAGAGACGCACCGCGCTGCCACCAAATCTTGTGGTGGTGAACCGCTGCAGCCGAGCCGCGAACCATGGCCGGTGGATCCGGCTCGCCACCACCGAGTTTGAGCCGAGCTCAGTGCGGTGAGAAAGAGCCGAGCTGCGAACCACGGCCAGTGGATCCGGCTCACGCACCACCGAGTTTGAGCCGAGCTCAGTGCGGTGAGAGAGAGAGAGAGAGAGAGAGAGAGAGAGAGAGAAGGGTTAGTGCGCATGAATCTCAAGGCAAAAGTGGTTAGTTGTGATAGTGGGTGATTGTCCATGCATGCATTTTCCCTTCCGGTTCTTCTTCTTCCTTGCTGTGAGATGTTACAGATTTGGGTCGCAAAAGTCATGGTGAAACCTCATGGATCTCGCATTGTTGGATGTCAAGAATTTCTCCTCTCCTCCCTATACCATGAATGGCCGTGTTTATGGGGGCAATGCAAACAATTGTATCCGATCCGGAACGTGAGGCGCTAGCACTTTGGACTTTGCCTTTTGCTTTCTTTCCTACAGCGCACGTTCTAGGTTACGTTATAGCTAGAGTCTAAGCCATAATGCGAATAGGTTATAATTAGGCTCGGTACTGTGTAGTTTTCGATGAAACCGGAGAGACCAAAAGGTAACAACGATATACGAACGAACTTGGCAGGAAAACGACGCCTGAAACTGTTGATGTGCACTGACAAAAACGTACGCAAAAAACCGAAAAGAAATTTAGAGGGTCAGTAGTCTACCAAGTACACTGCCTCTACTCTCTACAGCCAAGCCATGTCTCAGTCTTTAGAAACTAACAATCTGAAACATAAACAAATTGCAGCTGCAGTTCTGTTCTATCTATGAACACTGAAGTACAGAATGCCTAATGTTCTGAATTTCAGATGGTAAGCTTTATTTGCAGCTTAAAAGCCAACACCACTCTGGCAGATCGAGCTATGTAAAACCTCTGCATGTGGTGCTGATTGGTAACCACAAGGAAGCGAGGGACTCGTCCCCGTACCCAGCAGTGTGGTTGTCTTTTCCTTCAAGTAATTAACTGACGTGGGTGCCTGCCTAGAATCCCAACTTTTGTTGTCGAATGGAACTGACAGGACCACTGATAAAGTTGCTACGGAACATGCGAGGGCCGTTAATTTGAAAACAGAGTTACTACTGGATATCGGAATCTGAATGGCGTGAATACGTGATCTATACAGACTTAGTTCTTAGAAAAAGAGTTCGCAAATTTTATATGATTTTTATTGTTGGAATATATGGGGAATATTTTGATTCCAACTTTTTTTCTAGGAGGTAAATACCAGTGTACCACGAAGGACTAACGATGCAATGAACTTCAAAAATAATCAAGAACAAAATGTTTTTCGGTCACGTGAATGACTTGAGATGGGGATATATGGTGAAGAAATGAAACAATGCAGAGGACAGCGTAATAGGGTAGTCGACGTAGATGAAGAAGTGAGTGGTTGTGTGAATGCAATGCCTAGAAACCTTAGTGCTGTCGTGTGCAGGTGTGCTCCAAGAAGAAAGGTCGGTGAGGTTTAGCAGCTCAATACAGCAGCACAAATCGCCAAAGGAGAAAGGTGGAAGAATGAAAGGGAGGAATTTCGTGTGTTAGGTTCAACGTCTTGAGGTTCTTTTTATGGACGTGCGTCAATTACTAACTAGTAACTGACACCATTAACTCAATTTTAAACCGAATTAAAACGATTGAAATTGCATTCAAACATAATTAAGGAGAGATATAAGCCATGATTCAACCCAAAAAAAGTACATTTAATGCGCCACGAACCACAATTCCCACACAAAACACACACACACACACACACGAGTATATGCGCTATAGCCCACCTTTTATATTGTTCTCCTTTTTTTTAAGCAATGTAGGACTAAACCATGACATGTGCTTGGAATTTTAGGAATGAACGAGTCTTAGCTCTCGTGGGCCCAATTCTAAACATTTTGTTGCTTTCTATGTTACTGTTGTGCTCATCCAAGTTAACATGTTGCTAATTTACAAAATTTTATGTTACACACCTATAACAACTAACAAGCTTATATCATCTACAACATGCTCCCCAAGATGATTCTAAGAACAGAAAGAAAAGGTCCGGAGTTGACTCCACACAATGGAGGGGTTGAGGTAACCAACCGAAAGAAAGGAACACACTCCAAGGGGAAATTTCTTATTTTATCTTAACTAATAAAAGAATGAGTTTACCTCCACGTAGTGAGACGAATCGTTCCACTCCCCCTCCCGCTATGAAAAAAAATGCTAGCCCCTTCTCCTCTTCCACTCGCTGGGAGGTGAAACCATGACCGGGTGCGCTAGTTTCTCTCTGAAACCGTTGGTGCCTCACCCAGCTCACAACTCCTCTCCCACGATCTCCGGGAAAACCAAAAAGGTCAACTCCCACGATATCCTCTTTCCACCCCACCCGGCCACCCGTCATCTTCTCTGGTCTCCTGCCTCTTCTCCTACCTGTTCTCTTCTCCCCTCTTCTTCTACCCGTCCTCACCAGCTCACCGTGTCGCCCTCTCCACGACCATGTTGGTCCTCTCTCGCGCGGATGCTCTCCCTTTTGTGACGAAAGCCGATGGTGGCGTCCAGAATTGACAGCTGCACACCTCCACTGAGCTTTCGACGTCTAGATCTGGCAACAACGCGCCTCCACTGAGCTCCTGACTTCTAGATCGCGATGCGCCTCCACCAAGCTCCTGGAGACCGAATCTAGCGGCAATGCGTGTCTATCGAGCTCCTGGTGGCCGGATCCGGCGGTGGCGCGCCTCTCTCCAGTTTCCATCAGACCACTACCAAATCCACCCCTATGTCTCCACGTCGATCTATCGAAGCCAGGCTTTACGCAATCGGTCGAGGAGCTGCATCTGCTACACGACGTGGTTGCGACAAGGGAGCAGTCGACAAGGTGGTAGACCTATGGTAGTGCAGCAACGCGTCTTCGTGCTAATGCAGCAGGTGTGAAATGAGCAATTGGTAAATACAATGATCTTGACAATCCTTGTAGGCGGCAGTGCGGCAAGGAGACGTCGGGAACATGAGAAGGCATCAGGAGGGAAGGGAAGAAAGGAGGCGGTGGTACCTTGGAGGAGAAGCGGTGGCATTGGGGAAGGAAGGGGAGGCATCAACAGCGCATGAGGAAAAGGCAGAGACGGAGGCGTCCTTCTCTCGCTGTGTCACTGTCTCGAATTCATCGTACTGCATCCTTTTCATCCTAATCCTTGTTGGATTTAATCTTGTTTCAAGTATGTTTTTAGTTTCCGTTTTTAGAATCCTAATACGCGTCGTAGTCGTTTGGAGTTTTGATGTGCATATGTGCATAAGGCTAAGCCGTTTCTATGTCTTATTCGGAGTTGCATGTGTATAAAAGAAGGTCAGTGCTATGTAACGATAAGCAGTTAAGAAGAAAAGAGTTGAAGAAATATAAAACTTAGAAAAAGGAATACCAGGGGTGTTGTTTTGCTTCAGGGGTGTTGTCTGGCTTCATGCAAGTGCATTACGAGAAGACAGGAAGTAGCAGAGGGCTGCTACAAGCGTCACACTATTTCACATCGAGTCACATCAAGAGACGGGTCCAGCAAGTCGCACGGGAGGTTTCAAGTCAGAAGAAGTCGGTCGGAGCAGAACTCATCGTTTCTCGTTGATTTTCTCAGCGATCGAACAAAGGGCGTAGGAAATTTCCAACAATTTGTATCAGAGCATGTACTCGATCCGGCGATGCGTCGATTATCTTCCCACTAGCCTACCCGGCCAAGGATGCCCAGCGACGTCGATGCACGTCTGGAGGCGGGATCCGGCAGCGGTGGCAGTGGGGAAGTTGTGATCCATCGCGTGGTGAGGGAGTCAGGAGGCTCGGTCCTATACCCGATGTTGACACGAACCAACTATGGAGATTGGTCTCTCGTGATGAGAGTGAATCTACAAGCGTAAGACTTGTGGGGGCGATCGACCCCGGCAATGGCGACTACCACGGCGACAGGATGGCATTGTCTGCCATACTCCGAGCCGTTCCGTTGGAGATGCTGTCTACGCTTGCAGTCAAGAACACCGTCAAGGACGCATGGGACACCATCAAAACAATGCGCATGGGTGTCCAGCGCGTACGCGAGGCAAAGGCGCAGACGCTACGCAAAGAATTTGATGACATCAAATTCAAGAGCGGCGAGTCGATGGATGACTTCGCAATGCGGCTCACCGGCCTAGTCAACAACTTGGAAATACTCGGGGACAAGATTGAGGAAGACCGTGTTGTTAAAAAGTTCCTCCGTGTCGTCCCGCCAAGGTATTCTCAGGTAGCGATCTCAATTGAGACAGTCGTTGACTTGCAGTCGCTCTCGGTGGAAGAGCTCACCGGACGACTGAAGGCCGTAGAAGAGCGCTACGAACAAGACAACACCAGCGGATACCTGCTCCTCGTAGAGGATGAGTGGCTCGCGCGCATGAAGCAGCGCGAGCATGGCCAGGGCTCGTCTGGCGGACGAAAGCCCGGTGGTGGCAGACAATTTTACAAGGAATCGTCGGAGGAGGACGACCATGGCTCATCGAGAAGCCGCGAGCGTGGACGCGGGTGTGAGCGAGGTGGCAGAGGAGAACGTGGAGATTGCGCTAGGCAAGACATGGTGACAGATCCCGTGACAAGTCACATATCAAGCGCTTTAAATGTGATAAATACGGTCACTACGCTCGGAGTACCGCAGCCACATAAAGTGCTTCAACTGCGACAAATATGGACACTATGCTTCGGATTGTCGAAACAAAAAGAAAAATAAGGAGGTAAACCTCACCCGAACTATTGAAGACGACGAGCCGACCCTACTTCTCTCCTTATGTGTCAACCAGGCGTCGTCATGGTGATGTTGAACGAGAAGAACGTAGTTCCTAAACTACGCACAGAGGGAGGCAACCATGATCATACTGATGAGTGATAATTAGATAATGGAGCAAGCAATCACATAACGGGAGATCGCTCGATGTTCCATGAGCATGACGAGAAGATTTCGGGCAAAGTCAAGTTTGGCGACGGATCCACGGTGCAAATAAGAGGCAAATGATCAATGCTATTGCAATGCAAGAACGGTGATAAGAGGATGCTGACTGAAATCTATTATATACCAAGTCTGTGTAACAACATACTCAGTCTCGGGCAGTTGGCGGAACGGGGGTGCAGGGTGGTGATGCAGGATGAGTTCTTGCGTGTCTATGATAAGAAAAAAGATATATTGATGAAGGTGAAAAGATCCACGAACCGGTTATATAAAATTTCCCTGAAAGCTTGTAAACCGGTTTATGTGAAGAACTGTTTGGAGGAGCCAGAGTGGAACTGGGGAGTAGAGCCAGGACAGGAGGTCTCAGGCGTTATTGATCTCACCGGCCAAGGACATGGCGGGACCCAGGGACGGCACGCGGTAGACACAAGAGGCGCAGCAGGCGGAGCCTCGAGGGTTGCAGACAGTACGTCAGGAAGGCGCGTAGGGCACTCAAGAGGACGGTGAGTCCCACGCGTATGCAGTTGCTGCTGGAGGAACTAGCGGCTCGGGTCAATCCCATGGACCCCATCGACATGCAGGCACAACAGGAGGGAGAGGCGGTGTAGCCTCAGCTGAGATGTATGCGGGAAAGCTGACAGATTTGGTCCAAGAGAGAGGAGCGAGAGGCTTGGGTAATGGCGAAACCAAGGTGGTCATGGGAGCAGGTGCTCCAACCCAGGCGGGCGTGCAAGGAAGGACGAGTTCTGTCCAGGTGCGAGGCGAGGCAAGCGTTGGTTTGTGTATGGCTCAGGATGCCGCAAGCACAGGCGGTAGGGAGGTATCGGCTCAGAAAGGAATAGCGCACGGGAGTGCACGTACAAGAGGAAGACTTGGAAGTTCAAATACGTAAGAAGATCGGGGTGATCAAAACATGAAAAAACAATATTAAGGGGGGTAATTGTTGAATTTAATATTGTTTCAAGTATGTTTTTAGTTTTCATTTTTAGAATCCTAATCCGCGTCGTAGTCGTCTGGAGTTTTGCCGTGCATATGTGCCTAAGGCTAAGCTGTTTCTATGTCTTATTCGGAGTTGCATGTGTATAAAAGAAGGCCAGTGCTATGTAACGATAAGCAGTTAAGAAGAGAAGAGTTGAAGAAATATAAAACTTGGAAAAAGGAATACCAGGGGTGTTGTTTTGCTTCAGGGGTGTTGTCTTGCTTCATGCAAGTGCATTACGAGAAGACAGGAAGTAGCAGAGGGCTGCTACAAGCGTCACGCTACTTCACTACGAGAAGACAGGAAGTAGCAGAGGGCTGCTACAAGCGTCACGCTACTTCACGTCGAGTCACATCAAGAGACGGGTCCAGCGAGTCGCACGGGAGGTTTCAAGTCAGAAGAAGTCGGTCGGAGCTGAACTCATCGTTTCTCGTTGATTTTCTCAGCGATCGAACAAAGGGCGTAGGAAATTTCCAACAATCCTCCCCCTGCACTGATGAGAACATGACCCCTATGAATACAACCATATTTGCTATGCTTGTTGTTTCTGTTACAAGAGCCCGTACGCTTCACTTAGATTATCAGGTGAGCTCGTTTTTAAGAGTACCTTTATATTACATGAACTATATGATATTGCCTAATAAATGTGATGTTATTTTCAGGAATAAAAGACAGAGAGTGGTTGATTTGCAAGAGTTCGAACTGCACCTATTTTGGAATCCAATTCGGCCTCCGGAGACAGCACCGACTTCAAACATGCATAACTTTCACATACGTAGTCCGTTGGAGGTCCACCAGTACTTGATGGAAAGATTATCTCGTCATCTTTCTAACGGATCCAGCCCCACCTTCAAATTCCTTTTGTACAGGTCGAAATTGCCAAAACAATCCAGCACTGTGACAGCTCATCAGACCCATAGTAAAAAGGCCATAACTTTTGCAAACAGAGTCCGATTCGGGTGTTCTTGGACTTGTTGGAAAGCTTATTACGAGATCTTTCCAATGGATCCAACGTCACCTTCAAATTCTTTTTGTAGATTTTAAAATCATCAAAAGAAAACGCTATATCACATATTTGGACCAAATTGGGCTTTGTATACTCAACTTGGCCCATAAGCTGGCGGCCCACCTAGGGGTGTGGTCACTGTTCATATGAACATTATTTCATGGGCTTTAGTCCCACCCCGCTATTTCTATTAGATTTGTGGCTTTCCCTTCTCTATATAAGGAGGTCGCACCCCTCTAGTTTTTATTGGATTTTGATGAGTTAAGGTTTAGCCCTTGTGCAAACTATTGTTCTTTAGTTGTGTCGAACGACCACTTGTTAAGACATCCTTCGGAATTCCACCTTATCAAATTTCATAAATATTTGTAATATATCAGATTGCGCTTTATCTTGTTCTTGCGTGTTCTTCAATTGCATGCAGGAATAGACCTTCGTGGTCAGGTTGATCTTGCTTCCAGCGGGTCAATAACATCTCGGAGTTGGTTCAACGATTGCTAAGGCGCAAGCGTCGTCGTACGGTTGTAGTCGGATCGCCAGAGTCGCCTCCACCAAAATCGATATTTATCAATCTCATCGAAAGATCGGGCACCCCGTCTTCATCATGCACCATCACCGCCTCCTGCTCCGCGCTGTCCAAGCAAGCAACGCCTCCTCCTCCTCGTTTAGTATTGCCATATCGCACGACGCCGCCATCCTCGCCTCGGCAACTCCCATTGCCATCATGGCCATCGACAGGGGGATACGGGGATGTAACGTTGGTGACAAGAGGTAGCAGGGAGGGGAGGCGGCAGTGCTGTAAGGCAGCGTTGGGGACGGGAGAAGGCACTAGAAGGGAAGGGAGGGGAGGATGCAGCAGTAACTTGGAAGAGAAGCGATGAGATTAGGGAGGGGAGGGGATGCAGCGACGGCACACGAGTCAGTGGCAGAGACGAATGCGTCTTTCCCTCGCCACACCGCCGTCTCGAGTTCACCGTACCACACCCTCTTCATCTTAATCCTTTTCTACACTGTCGCTGCCTCTCGCACTGCGCCGACCGAGCAAGCATGGTCGTCTGCTCGCTTATGACCGCGACATCGTCACTGCCTCCTCCCCAGGCCTCACATCTCCTCGTCGCGATGTGTCTTGCGAGGGCTATTGAGGCCAATGTCCGTGAGAACCGAGCCGCGACTTGGGTTCAAGCTGGAAGAAGGTGTCTGTTGATGCGTAGCTCTCTTCTTTGTCGGACGACAATGCCTGAGAATGGACAGTGTGTTGGGGAGGGAAGTCGGCATCAAATCCAATTTTAAAAGTTAAACAACCTATGAGGTCAAAATTTTAATTTCCGGATAGTAATAGTAGTAGGTGACGCAATAGGCGGACTTAATGTTTTTTTTTCTATATGTGTGTGAAAAAATTGATACTTATTACGCGGTTTAGAATCCCGTCCGCTGATATGTATCACTGTCTTTTAGGGTTTTGTTGTAACGTACAGGCACCCTACTAGTTGAAACAAAACAGATAAGCCCACCTGTGGGTAGGGGTGTCAATGGATTGAATACGAATCAAATAGTGGTCTTCCCATATTTGTATTCGTATTTTCGAAACGAATACAAATTCAAATTCGAATGTTGTAACAAATATAAATACGAATTGAATACCTACTCAATTTGGTCGGATTCGGATATCCTCATTACTTACGTAATAACAAGATATCTATGGTACTTCATCTCGTACATAGCGCACTTAATCATTATTTTTTATTTTTTCACCTAGAAAGATGAATTCACATTAAACTAAAAATACACATCCAACTAATTAGTCACACTGCAATAAAATATGTATATTATTTTATCAAATACGAATAGTGCAGATAAAATAATATTTCAGATGACAAAAGTTAATACCATATTCATATCTATACTATATTTTGAATATGATTGTCTCATTTTTATAATTTTTATATGTATTTCTAAAATCTACACATTTTACCAATATTTTTTGAATATTTCAAACTTAACGGGCTAAGTGGACCGCAACCGACTGTCGAGCCAAATAGGCTTGGGCCAACATGGAATGGTACAAAAGGCCGTCGGACCGTACTTGGACCGTCTCCCCAGCACGACTCATTTGTTTCGCAGGCTAAGATGGGCCTCACCGAGATGAACAGGGCCGGCTTGTGCCCGTGCCATACCGCCTATATAGCCACCGCTACCATCACCGTTCAGCTGCATACGCACGAGATCTCGTACGTACACGTGGCATCTATGTCCATCATCCCCGTCTTACCCGTAATTCAAAATCTTTCAAAATCTCCCGACCGGACCGACACCGTCCCACTCCCTCGCCTCGCAAATGGGCGCTCACTACCAAACCAGCGAATAACCCTTTCACCGGCGCGCGGACCCCATGTATGTCCCACTCGAAAGTGACTGTATGGGCGCACCTTCTCGTACGCGTAGCCGGCGACCCCGACCCGGAACCTACCGGCAACCCGTGCGAAACCGAACGAACAAAATGACGCTCCCCTCCTGACCTGACGCAACTCCATACTCCCTCCGATCTATTTCACTTCCATTTCCCACCTTCAAAAAATTAATTTTGCCCTTTTTATCCCCCCTCTCCGATCCAAACTCGACACGAACGCCACCGCTCCAATTTGAAACCCTAGGCCGCCCCATCGATCCGGGGCGGTGGTTGCAGTGGAGGTCGCTGGGTTGTAGCGTTTCGTCGAGCGGCGGAGACGGTGGTGGCGGCGGCGGCCGGCCATGTCGACGGAGGACGAGAAGCTCCTCAAGGAGGCGAAGAAGCTGCCGTGGGACGAGCGGCTGCAGCATAAGAACTGGAAGGTGCGGAACGACGCCAACATCGACCTCGCCGCCCTCTGCGATTCCATCACCGACCCCAAGGACGCTCGCCTCCGCGAGTTTGGTGAGATATTCTCCGAGCACCTCCCGATCCGCCCCATTTCGCGCTCGGATCTGCGTTATGCTTGATTTGTGCGGTTTCATTTCGAGATTCTGCGGGATTTTTTTGATGTTAGATCTGATGGGTGTTTTTTTATTGCGGTTGTGGTTAGGGCCGTTGTTTAAGAAGACGGTTGCGGATTCGAACGCGCCGGTGCAGGAGAAGGCGTTGGATGCTCTGCTCGCTTTCCAGCGAGCGGCTGATGCTGATGCATCGAGGTGCGTTTCTACATGATGTTACGTCATTTGCTTCTGTGCTTCTGTTTTTTTTTGAATGATTTGTGGAGTTGGTCCGTCCCAGGTACGCCAAGGAGGTGTGCGATGCGGTCGTTGCCAAGTGCCTCACTGGCCGGCCTAAGACTGTTGAGAAGGCTCAAGCTGCATTCCTCCTTTGGGTGGAGCTGGAGGCGGCGGATGTCTTCCTTGTAAGTTGAACTGCAATTGGTGATTACTTTGGTTATGAATTATGATAACGTATGCATTGAGCACATAGTGATGGTGTTGTGCATGAAGCCATGAATGAATGTTTGCTAAAAAAAAAGCCATGAATGAATGCCTGAAACAGCAAACACCAATTTCCCTCCTTTGCCCTTCAGTCTTCTACTTTGGTTGTGGTATAGACGTATAGTAGACTGCAACCGTGTGCAAGTAGTTTAGTTATTCTATTCTTTCATTCATATGTTAATAGGTTAATTTTTCTGTTAATTATTACAAATTCACAAGCATCCCTGGTGTGTGCTTCCTGAGCTTGCATTGCTGTGAGCCTGAGAAGCACCTTTTAGTTTGATTGATGGTGATGACAACTGTTTACATTTGTTCTCAGTCCTATCCATATTCATACCGAGTATTTTGTTATCACCGTTTGTAAGCAAGCCTGCCCACCCAAGCACTATGAAAGCAGAGTTTTTGGTTCAACTGAGATGCATTATGATGACGGTGGTAGTGGTCAGGAGGTATACCGATCCAACTGGAGAAGCATTTGGATGGAGATGGCATATATGCATTCATGCAATTTCATGTTAATAACACCGCTGGGATGTATAGTTACCTTTTAGTAGAGCTATTGATGTCAGCATATACATAGTAAAACTAACTCCCACTCATTGATACATAGAAGCTTCATACGGTATCTCTGTCATCATTTGTTTGCCAATACCTGCTTGATTGCTTCAGCATTTCGAGGAGCTTGTTGTTTAATCTCAATATTTGTAAGAGAAGGATTTATTCAGGTGATACGATCATATCTTGTTGCAAGGCATTCATGACTAGCATTTGTCTAAGATTTTCTTCTTAGTTGCTTACTCAACCCATCTAAAAGATTTTTCATCTCTTTCTACTACCACATGTTCCTTCTTGTAATTAATATTTATAGCATGCTAACATGCTCGAACTGACTTCATATGGTTATCCTACCAGGAATCTATGGAGAAGGCTGTAAAAAACAAAGTGGCTAAAGCTGTTGTACCTGCTATTGATGTGATGTTTCAATCACTTAGGTAAGTCCCTATCTTATATTTTGGTTCCCTGTTGTGACCAGTTTTTATTGAACTCCTCAACATTTTTTTTCCTTACTAGTGAATTCGGAGCTAAGGTAGTGCCACCCAAAAAAATTCTAAAGATGCTTCCTGAGCTTTTTGATCATCCAGACCAGAATGTTCGGGCTTCTTCCAAGGGTTTGACACTTGAGCTTTGTCGGTGGATTGGCAAAGAGCCTGTAAAGGCAATTTTATTTGAGAAGATGAGAGATACAATGGTGGGATTGTTCGTACCAGTGCAATGCCTATATTGAACATGTGTATTATGAGTCAATAGTATAACCATGTTTCTTTTTGTTTGTAGAAAAAAGAGTTGGAAGCAGAGCTAGCAAACGTCTCTGGAATTGCTAAGCCAACTCGCAAGATAAGGTGTTTTTCTTTTTCTTTTTAAAGAACATCTCTGTCTGATATTTTTGGCTTTACGTGAAATTTCTAACCTAACCTTGGCAAATATATATCAAAATTCTAGGTTCAGGCTGTATTATGATTCTACATTAACTATGATAAAATGCCACATAATATGTTTTGTAGCGCTTTTTATGTTTGAGTCTGTCTGACTGTTTTGTTAGAGTAGAGGGCGATATTGCAAGCTATTTGTTAATAACCCATTCTTGATTTGCCTTCTACATAACAACAAATTATGTAAGCATCTCATAATCTTATTGTATGGGATTTTACTGCCATCTTCTTTACTTATATAAACTAGATACTGCAATCTAAATCCTTGGACGAGGAACTTATAGAATAGGCAATTGAATATTCCGCCATCCAACCACAAATGTTAAATTGATGCCATAGATAATTATATAAATACTTTGTTAGGTTTTTGATTGATTCTATTCATCAATCCAGCTTAAGTTCTACAAAATGTCAGGATTGATTGTGTGAAGCTATTTGTGCATGTGTTCTAGTCACGATCACAGAAGCTTAAAAAGCTACTCCATTCGCAAGCATACATCTTTTTAATGGCCTTTAAGATACTACTTTGACCACAATTTTTGTTTTATCACAATGTACTGGTAAAAAACTTAAATACAATATTATGAAATTACTATTGAAAATGAGCACATTGTTGTCATTTATATGTGGCCAATCTAGATGCTTTTGTATGTATTAGTGGTCAAAGCTGGCTACTCTTTTACCAGGAGGAATTATATCTAAGAATGGATTGATAAGATGAAATGTTTGATATATTAGCCAAAGCATTTCTCATGCTTGCTGCATAGACCAAACCAAATATAGAATCAGCCATGCTTTACTGTTTGGTTGCACCTAATTGCTGTTTGTTTTTAGCTCTGTTTCTCATGCAGTGATAATGATTGTAAGTGTAGAGAAATCAGCTACATATTTGCAATATTCTAGTTGTGGAATGATACCGATTTGAAGTAGACTATCATAGGATGGTTCAACGGGGGCAAATCATGTGGTACAGCCACAACTTGCTTAAAACCTTCTTCTGAGTGTTCTCTAGGGGTGCTACAAAAAATGTTAGTTTCTGGCCCCCAAGAAATATATTGATGTTTTGGCTTGTTGGATATGTTTATGTGCCCTAAGAGATGTGTTGATTTTTTGACTTCTTGTATATGGTGATAAACATCTGGATATCTAGGACAATCTACTGTGAGATTGTTTTGTTTTACCATGTTCATGCAGTGGCATGTACCATAGGTTTATATTTCTTCTACTTGTCTGATAATATATTGAAAGTGGGTATGATTTAAACATTATTTACTAGATCTGAACAAGAAAAGGAACTTGAGGAGGAAGCTGTGCCTGAGACAACAGGCGCTAACACTTCTGAAGAGGCAGCGCCAGATGGTTTGTTGTTTCGAGGAGCAAATTTATTGTTATTTTCATATTTATTATTGACAAGCTTGCTGCCTTTTACATTTACCATGAGAGTACTGACACAATTGTACTTCCAGCCCCTATGGAGATCGACGAATATGATCTTGTTGATCCTGTAGATATTTTAACTCCACTTGAAAAGTCTGGATTTTGGGATGGTGTGGTATGTGATCTGACTTGCATACACACACTGTTGTTCACACCATCATAGCAAAAGATTGTTATTGTTATATCAATTTTTGATGTTGTTGTGTTCTGTGATACCAGAAAGCAGCTAAATGGTCCGAAAGAAGGGATGCTGTTGCGGATCTAACTAAACTTGCTTCAGCAAAAAAAATTTCTCCCGGTGATTTTCATGAAGTTTGCCGAACACTAAAAAAGGTCAATCTTGGCTTAAAGTCTTTATGACATTTTCATATATCCAAATTTACGGCCATTTTGCACATAATTTTACCTGTTCTTGGTTAGCATGACATGGTATCTGATTTTGTTTCAAAGTTGCTTTCTTGATGGAAACTATGTTTTGCTTTCCTTTCTCGTGATGGCAACTATGTTTTGCTTTCCTTTCTCCTAGGAGAAACAAAAAAATATAAGTTTGCTGTGAATTGTGACTCATCTAGTCTTCTTTATCTTTTCCCGTTTCCTTATATTTTATAAGAAAATTCTTTCCCCCCTCTAACATGTATATGAGTTTGTACTTGAAGCTCTATATGTAGGAATACTAAATTGATTTTGTACCGAACCGAAGTGGTTTGAAATTTTGTATGATCGCATCCGCCCCCACCTATTAGGTTGCATTCTGTGTTAGATATGCCCCATGTTATTTTTAACTGCCACATGAAACATTCTTTGGGAGATTGTATTATGAAACATTCTTTGGGAGATTGTATTATGCTATTTTATAAGTCCAGAGACGGGATCATTTTGTGATAGAAGTAGCCTTTTATTTGTTCTCATACTTCCATTTTCTTGCCCATCTATTTTTGCTAGTTTGATCTGCCAGAGAGGTATTCAGGAGCCTTTTACTGATTCAATTCTTTGGAAGATAGAAGCTATCTTCAAGTTGTTGTTTCTAATCATGTTTGTACTTTGTAAATTCTGATTCACTTGCTTTTCTGTTCTTTTTGGCTATTGCAGCTTGTTACAGATATTAATTTGGCTGTTTCAGTGGAAGCTACGCAAGCAATAGGGAATTTAGCTAAAGGTTTAAGAACTCATTTTTCTGGAAATTCACGGATTCTGCTTCCTGTTTTACTTGTAAGTAGAATTATCCTTATTTTTGAGTAACCATAAATTGCTAGCTAAATCATTTCGTTGCTTGTGATATCTTCTAACATATAGCACAATATATCCGACCTGCTTTACATTGTAGATGGTTTTCTGTGTTCTTGTAAGAGCTTTCCTTTGCCCTTCACTTCAGTCATAGGACCGATTATTGTTGTCAAACTTGCATGTGAATATGAGATCCACTTTAACTGTGAATTGTCTTTATTATACGCAAGGTCCTTGATGTTGGTATAAGCATAGTTCACTTGTCACGGTGTCGCCTTGGCAAAGCCTAGTCGTGGACTAAGCATCTGGCCTGTGGTGGACGGACACATGGCTTGTTGCCTCGCTTGTGGTATTTTGGCTCCTGCTGGGAACCTCTAGGTGTTGTCCATGGTGACTAAGCTCCAGGAAGGGGCTGGGTGCCTGGGAGTAAAAAAAACACTCTGACGGGTGGGATTCATTTAACTTGAGTGTGTTTGGTTGGTGGGATGGAGTTGAATGGGATAAGATGGTTTTGTTCCATGTGGTTCCATTATTTTGGATAAATGGGATGGTTCAACGTCTAGAGAGAATATCTACAAATTTGTATTCCACCGTCTAGGATAAGATGGTTCCATTTAAGTAACCAAACACATGAATGTCATTTTTCTTGAACCAACCTATACATATACCATTTGGTACAAACAACCAAACACACCCTTAGCTGGGAGAGAGTGAAAGGGAGAAGGAGAGAAGGTCCTAAACCCTACTGCAGGTGTTGCTGTCGCTGACCGGCTGGGTGTAGTCTATGGAGGGGACTAGGGAAAGAACTTGGGAAGAGGGCCATCTTGATGGGAGAGTGGTAGACTGGTGGCACAGTAAGGGAGAGAGCAGTGTTGGAGTCAAGGATAGAAAAACCGCTCCCAGCGCAATTCCCGGCCGGTTACCGGTTTTCCCGAGAAAAACTCGGTCGAATTTCGTTTAAATTTGCTTAAAAATCAACTGAAATTTGAAATTGCAAACTCCGGAAAAACTGGCCAGGATTTCAAATCCCGCCGCCCACCGGTAAGGCCGGTTTACCGGCCGGGATTTCCATCCCTGGTTGGAGCAGTCCGAATAGTATATTTTTATTTAGTATTTTACCATTTCTTTTACAGAAAAGTGCTGTTGTGGAACAGTGGTCTGCTGTTCTGCCTCATCCACTTCTCTCCAAGTGTGACTTGGGATCTTCTGTGGCTGAAATGTATGGCCTAAATTTGTTACATAGAAATTGTGCTCTTGTTATTATAGTTGAATATTTATTTTTTACAGTATATAAACTATTGCCTAATTGTGTTGCCTAGGTGTCCAGGCGGTACTAAGGCACCATGGTATCCTTGGGTATAACTATTTCATGTAGATTCAGTGCTTTATGATACCAGTGTTCCCCTAGTCGCTAGGTGTAGCTCTCCTGCCTAGCCCGCCTAGCCGATTTATCTTGCCTAGGCGACGATTAGGCGCTAGGTGCTGGTCTGCCGTCCGACTAGTGCCTAAGGGAACACTGTATGATAGTAATAATGTACACATCTATGGAGAGAAATCTGTGTGTAGGATGATATAGTGATATACTGGTTTTTGCGATATTGAAACTGTATTTTAGTGTAAAACATATTTGGTGATTTAACTGTGTAATAAAGTAGTTAGTTTTTGAAATTATTCTGTTTCAATGAATTGTGTACATCTTTGTTTTTGACTTTCAGTTAATAACGCAACATCCGCTGTCTTGTTCCAATGGAAAAGCTTGCTTGCTTAACCATAATCTTATATAAAATAACCTCTGGCATGGCACCTGATGATGTTATTGATTGATGGAATTCTTATGCTGCACTAACTTACAATGCCAATCAAGTAAAGCTAAATGTTTCCCCATTTGTCCTTATTGTGTTAAACAGGAAAAACTGAAAGAGAAAAAGCCAACTATGATAGAAGCACTAAGTCAAACGCTTCAATCAATGCATAAGTCTGGCTGTATTACTCTTCTTGATGCGATCGAAGGTTAGTGTTTTTTGGGGGTTGCAGCTGTATTTTTTATGTCGGTATCTGTCACATTCTCTAAAATATTGTGATGGTTAGCCTGTTGTCTGAAAATTGTGAGTTGTGACATGCTTATTTAGTCGGCAGTAGGCCAGTATGAAATTGGCAGCATACTTTGTTTAAAAGTAATGGAGACATACCTGAAAAGTGAAAATGAAAGTGTTTTAACTTTTAAAGTAACACCCTTCTGTGCTTGAAAATCCTGAAGCCCCAATCTTTATATTTGGCTCGAAATCTGAATAAGAAAAATGCTTTTTTGTGTTATTGCAGATGTTCGGGTGGCTGTAAAAAACAAGGTCCCACTTGTTCGATCCTTAACGCTGAACTGGGTTACATTTTGCATTGAAACAAGCAATAAGGCAACTGTCCTAAAGTTGCACAAGGATTATGTGCCTATCTGTATGGAGGTGAATAACAGTTTTTCAGTTTACTGCCTGGGATTTCTTCTTGTTGTATTTACTGTTATGTATCTGCATTTATCTTTATTTTCTATTGTCAGTGCTTGAATGATGGCACCCCAGAAGTGCGGGATGCTTCATTTTCCGTTTTGACTGCCATAGCTAAGGTTTGTTTCTTTTGGGCATGTTTTTCTCTTGACATCTTTCTATCCTTCAATTTTACTTAGTGTATGGAATTTTTGGTACTTTTGCTGTATGTATAGATGGTTGGTATGAAACCCTTGGAACGGTCCCTGGAGAAATTAGATGATGTGAGGAAAAAGAAACTGTCAGATATGATTGGTTGTGCCAGTGATACCGTTTTAAGTTCAGGGACAGGTTAGAGCTGCTATTACTTTCGTAGTTTTCCCTCTCTTAAGATGGGATCCATATGCCTCTGTTTTGTACTGACTTCTATACAAACTATACCATTTCAGTGCCTACCTCAAATTCAGGAGCTGTCACATGTGCTCGTGAGGTACCTTATCTATCTTGTGATTTTACTATTGTCTAGCCGAGTGGCCACGCGCTGCAACGGATCTCAAATAATTGATACCATATGAGGCTATGGAAGTTTCAGTAAATCAACATACTGTAGCGACCATATGAAATCTATCGCGCACAAATAATTAACCTTATTTATAGGAGTGATTCTTCAAGTTTACAACACATTACAACCTGTAGTCTGCAGAGCTTCTCTTCTAAGGCTCAATATTCTGCAGTTGTTGTGCTGCGCTGCGCTATGGAACCTAGTTTGTTAAAAAAATTACCAATTCCAGTAAGATTCCATTGTTTTGGCTCCAAAAAAAGACGCTTTCTGGTTGTTATTATGTCCAAAAATAGAAAAAAGTGCTTCGAAAAGCCACCACAGTACCCCACGAAGCTTAAGGATTGCAAGTTGTTACCAGCCACGATTATCATAATAATATCTTTTCATGGCTAATGCTTAAAATGCCTGTACCAGTGTACCTTGATATAGCAATTACAAATCAACCATGATTATTCTGTTTGTGCAGGTTACAGATAGCTCATCAATGAGGAGATCTGCTGCAAGCATGCTTAGTGGAAAGAAGTCTGTACAGGCAGTGGTTAGTATATTTTTTTTCCTGCTCTTTGATGTGCATACCATGTCTGAGTTTCTAATCTTTAAATTTGGCCACCATGTTCATATTCGAGGGTTTTCTTTTTCTTGTTTTAAGGCCACTACTAAGAAATCTGGACCAGCAAAATCTACCACTGCAAAAAAGACAGATGGTGGACCACAGTCAAAGGCCTCTGCTGCTCCTGTGATCGAAGATGTTGAGGTGGTTTGCTTATCGGAATTGAATCCATTTCCTTATTACAAGCTAAGCCCTCCATGATTTGCATGTTTATGCAATTTGTAAGATATTTGCATATCTTTGTCAATTGTCTCACCATTTTTTCTGGAGAATTTGTAAATAGTCTACACTCGAAGTATAATGTTAAGACTCCAGTATTTGAACTCACCATAAATATACTAAAACCATATATATTTAACTGAAGATGTTTCCGTAATCCCCTACTGATGTACTGACAATTCTGAGATGTTTATTTTTCTTACAAAGTAATAGTTGAAAAATCATTAACCGAGGAAGATAGATGCAAACTCACGTGTTTATTTGTTTGATTTCTTGCAGCCAGCAGAGATGAGTTTGGAAGAAATAGAAGAGAAGCTAAATTCTGTTGTAAAAATAGATACAATTTCCCAGTTAAAGAGCACTGTCTGGAAAGAGCGCCTTGAAGGTTACCAAAGATCCTGTGCTGCCTATTTTATACTTTGTTTTGCTTGGGTTGGAAGAATAAGATTTGAGTTGTCTTTTACATCTCATGTGTTGATGCTATACAGCCTATACTTAAACAAGGAAATATTGCCATAACAGTGTTTGATCTTGTTACCATTTCTGTTTCATTCCTTTATATGCTATACCTTGTCTGGGTATTAAGGTTGTTCTAATAATTTATTCTAAACCTTAAGGTTTCTATGGTCTACAGTCTCAGACCCTAATATTGTACTATTTGGCAGCTATTTGCTTGCTAAAGCAGGATGTGGAAAATCTTACAGAACTTGACAAACGTGCTGAACTCTTGGTTCGTTTATTATGTGCTGTTCCTGGATGGAGTGAAAAGAATGTGCAGGTAATTACTAATAATTTTGTGTTGAGTGAATTCCCCCCTCCCTCCCTCTTCCTTATGGAAGTAATGTCCTGTATATTTTAAATGAAACAGGTTCAACAGCAAGTTATAGAGGTTACCACCTACATTGCCTCAACTGTAACCAAATTTCCAAAGCGATGTGCCGTTCTATGCCTTCTTGGTATGAGCTCCTCTTCAGTTTGTACTTTAGCTTTGCTGGTGGTTCACCCTTGATATGAGCATTAACTCGTCTCAATTAAACTTGGCAACATAAAACAGCATCAATGACTTCGAACTTGAGTTCGACACAAGCAAATTCGGCTTGTATTAAGCTTGGTGACACTCTATCATTATTTAATAACAAACATTATATCATGAGTTTTTGGTCTGGGTACTAGGTTGCAGTATATTCATAAATACTAATCAAGTCGATCTCAAGCTTGGTTTGATGAGGAGTTTGAGCTTTATTATTATTTCAAGCTTGGTCAATTTGTGTCTAACCCAAGTTCCAATTGCTTGTTGCATGTTTTTTCCCCAGCTGTACTTTTGGTTATTGGGGTTTGGGATTATAAGTTATAACTTATAAGCATAGACTATTTATTCACTTCTGAGCTTAAGTCCCTGTTTGTGAAGGCTGAGCTTCAGCTTCTCTGAGAAGTTGGTGAGGGGCTTCGCCTTCTCACAAGAAATGGGAGCTAAGCTTCTCTGATAGTCCTGAGAAGGCTCCCCCAAACAGTGCCTAAAATTGAAGCTGCTCATGTCTAAAGATAAGCTGAATCTCGTTTAACTACCTACTTGGACCTTGTGCCAACAAGGTATAAATAGTTAGTTTGCACTGGTGCAAAATATTTTTGACCAAAATTGGCAGGAAGGGAAAGCTCTGAAAGATTTTTTGTGTTGACCTTGGACAAATTTCAGCATATGTTAGTTTTTAAACAATACTAATTGTGAACATTTTTATTCAAATCTAATGTAGTTTCTTCTCAGAATCTTGTTTATGTCCAGAATTTTATTCTATTGGTCTTTACATTTATCCTGAAGGTTTCTGGGTTTGTCTGCATAAGCATGTATGCTACATTATCTGGGATTACATGTAGCCTTCTTGTATCGATCATACATCGTACCTCTTCATATCCTATTATTGCTTATGTCTTGTAGAATGCTGATTATTGCAAAATTGATATTTTCTCTCAGGCATGAGTGAAAGGGTTGCTGATATAAAAACTCGGGCCCATGCAATGAAATGTCTCACCGTCTTTTGTGAGGCAGTAGGTCCGGGATTTGTGTTTGAAAGGGTACGCGATAACATAACAATAAAGCCATAATTGCAATTTTTTTATACCCTGTTATGCATGTTCTCACTTTCAGCATGACCCTCTCCTTTGGTGCTGTGGTTATCACGTATGAATCTTAGTGCATGAACTGTAGACTCCCCATATATATATATATATATATATATATATATATATAGGAAAATGGTTTGGTACTCCTGGGAGTATGTACTCCCGCCTCTCATATACCACTTAAATCGTATGATAATACCTCTTTATCTATTTGAGTATACTCCAATGATGATTATAAGATACTCCAAAGTGAGTTCTATGAAAAAATTCATGAAAATCCACTTTTTATAGAAAATTTGTGTGTATACTTTTGTTTATATATGAAAAAGGTATATGACAAAAATAAAGGACTCCAATGAAAAATTTTCAATCAAATTGCACTGGAGTATCTTATAATTGGTATTTAAGTATACTAAAAATGATAAAGAAGTATAATATATTTATTTAAGTGGTATATTCGAAGCGGGAGTATGTACTCTCAGGAGTACGGAACGGGCGTCTATATATATATATATATATATATATATATATATTATTTAATGCTTCTGCAAGTATTGAATATTACAACAAACAATAGTTTACGTCTCACTTGCTCCTGATTGGATATTCCACCACCACCATAATTATGCCTATAATTTTTGTAGCTATACAAAATAATGAAAGATCACAAGAATCCAAAGGTTCTTAGTGAGGGTATCCTTTGGATGGTATCTGCTGTAGAAGACTTCGGGATCTCCAGTTTAAAGCTAAAGGTGCACTTTGCTTTGTATGTTTTTATTATACTTATAAAGTCACTGCACTCTTGTTCTTAATCTTCTTTATCATTGCAGGATATGATTGATTTTTGCAAAGACATTGGTCTGCAATCTAGTGCTGCTGCAACAAGAAATGCAACTATCAAACTGATTGGGATGCTGCATAAGTTTGTAGGACCAGGTTGTTTACTCGTTTCTTAATTTAACTATCGGTTGATGAATGTACCGATTATATGTTTTTGAAATAAGCCTTCATGCAGACATCAAAGGCTTCTTAAGTGATGTTAAACCGGCCCTTCTTAGTGCTCTGGATGCTGAGTATGAAAAAAATCCATTTGAGGTATGCTGTAACTCAGTCATTGTTCGGAAAATGTGTTCATTTCATTTTATATATATATAAAATCATTAACTTCAATTTGGTTCAATAAACAGGGTGCTGCTGCTGCTCCGAAGAGAACAGTAAGAGCTTTGGATACTGCATCTTCTACATCTGCTGCCTCATCTGATGGGCTGCCGAGGGAAGACATAAGTGCTAAGATAACACCTACTTTACTGAAAAATTTGGGGAGTCCAGACTGGAAGGTACCACACAGTTATTTGGTTTCTCTTTAACCTCTTAGGTTGATTCTGTAAGTTTGCCTGCTTTTTTTTTTGATATTGTGCTTATGTGAAATGACAGGTACGGCTGGAGTCCATAGATGCAGTCAACAAAATTGTGGAGGAGGCCCATAAACGCATTCAACCGACAGGCACAGGTTCATTGTTTTCTCAAACAACTGTTAAATGTGTTTTGTTGGGTTATATTCATCTAAGTTATACCATATTATCTTGGTCATGTTGGAACTGCAGTGGACCTGTTCACAGCGCTAAGAGGCCGTCTTTTTGACAGCAACAAAAATTTGGTGATGGCGACCTTGTCAACGATTGGTGGTCTTGCATCTGCTATGGGCCCTTCTGTTGAAAAATCAAGCAAGGTTTGGAATCAACTCTATTTTTGTGTTTCTATTTATATTTTCTTACTACTGTTCTTTTGCACCTATAATAACTGGTAACTTTATGTTATGAAGGGTATTTTGGCAGATGTGTTAAAGTGTCTTGGTGACAATAAGAAGCACATGCGAGAATGCACATTGACTGCTCTAGATTCATGGGTTGCTGCTGCTCAACTTGATAAGATGGTTCCATACATTACAGTGTCTTTGGGTGATCAGAAAACTGGTTCAGAAGGGCGAAAAGATCTTTTTGATTGGTTGTCTAAGCATGTTTCAAAAATGAGTGATCCATCTGAAGCTTTGCCTTTATTGAAGCCGTCTGCATCTTCTTTGATGGTATTAGTCAAATAATTGAATTATTTGATTGATATCCATTTATTTATAGCCATATTGTAGCTCATTTGAATTCTAATGATTGCTATATCCTTCTATTCAATAGGATAAATCTTCTGAAGTCCGCAAATCAGCTGAATCCTTTATGAATGAAATTCTCAAGATTTGTGGCCAAGAAGTGGTATGGTTTAATCCTATATATTCTTTTTATTCACCTGTCCAAATTTTTGAAACATTTTCCCTGTGACTGAACACATTGTTTGGTGTAGGTTGCAAAGAACTTGAAAGATTTGCCATCACCTACTTTGGCCATTGTAGCAGAGCGGTTGAAACTGTCCACTGTACATGAAGGTGTCTTACAGAATCTTGTTTTACACTGTAGTTGTTTTTATCAACACTTGTTGGTATGTTTGTACTAATTCGGTATTACTGTATCATTTAAATAGGAATTTCTGATTCTGTGAAGATGGTGACAACAAGCATGAGCTTAGCATCAAAAGGAGGTTTGAAGAATGGCAAGCATGGCCCGAATGATCGTGGGTCTAATGTTAGCAAAGCTGTATCTCAAGTGCGTGACTTTGTTGTCTGTGTCATTGTGGAAAATGATTCCCTTTTTCTGACTGTTATTTTCGTTATCAGAGAGGAGTTCCAGCAAGGGCCTCTGTTACTACGATTTCTGCTCAAGACTCGTTACAATCTCAGGCATTATTTAACATTAAGGACTCAAACAAGGTATGCAATCATCAATACCTGCTACCTCCCATGGCCGTGCATTGAATTCCTACATTTATATTTAATTGTTCAGGAAGAGCGGGAGAGACGTGTTTTGGTACGTAAATTCAAGTTTGAAGAACCACGCCGTGAGCAGATTGATGAACTGAAGGTTTGTGTTGTGGGAAGAGAACTGTTTTAACCTTGTTGCATTTTCATCCAGATATATTTCTTTACTGGTGTATTCTCTCATGACATTACTCGTGCTGGCATTTGTTAGTTGCAGCCTGAACCGGTTAATAAGCAAAACCATATACCTAGCAGATAACACTATTAGGGATAATGCCAAGTTGCCAACTGTTATATGTCAAGCAAAATCCTCTTTGTTACATTTCGTGATGCTGGTTCGATTTCAATCAGAAATCTGTATACACAACAGTTGCATGCAACCTAATCCGATGCAAACTGTAGCAGATGCTATGCTATACAGTTGTGTTCAAGTCAACTCAGAAGCTGCTATTTGGTATAGCAAGTTAATAAGAACTAAGAAGCATAGCTATAAACCTAGCATATGTGCTGGTGTACAAAGCTGGTATAATGACTGTTGTTGAATTGGGGAGCAACATCCCCTATTATATCTCACTAATGTTGGCTTTAAATTTATCTTGGAGTCTGTTTTCACTAATGTTATTTTAGATTCCATCATGGAATCTATTCACTTTCATGAAATTCTTTGGATGTTATATTCATTCTATCCAGAAATATGCACATGGTTCTGCTGATATTAATTTTTGTAGCAAATATTCTATTGCTGTGATGAAGTGTAGAAGAATCTAGTGTTTCAATATGTTTTTTACATTTCTTAGACATGTCGATCTGATGTTTCCTGCATTTTTTTCCCACCTGTGCGCACTGGGCAATTCATTTTGCCTAATGTGATATTTCACGTCATGTGAGCAACTCATCTGATTTCTTTCAAATAAAATTTCATCTGCAGGTTGATTTATTCAAGCATTTCCGAGAAGATGTAAGCTTGCGATTATGGAACTCAGACTTTAAGAGGCAAATAGATGGTATTGAGTTGCTACAGAAGGTTGGGAATTGATTACAATCTGGAAGCTTTATCTCCGTGCAACTTGCTATGCAACCTAACTCATATGAATGTTTGTTGTGATGCTGTCCAATTGTGCAGGCACTGCCTTCAAGTGGGAAAGAAGTGACCGAGCTTCTTGATATACTATTAAGGTGGTTTGTCTTGCGCTTTTGTGAATCTAACACAACATGTTTGTTGAAGGTAAATAGTAATCATGCTAGTTAAGAATTCGTATGAGCCTGATTTTCTTTTGTTGGAGCACTATAACTTAATTGGTTTTTGTGTATTTTGTGTTATTTTTTTAGGTGCTTGACTTTCTTCCTGAGCTCTTTGATGTTCTGAAAGACCAGTCTTACATGTTAACGGAAGCAGAAGCTGCAATCTTCCTTCCTTGCCTTATAGAGAAGGTACCATTGAAAGTTTAGCTGTACAAACAATTGATTAGTTTTAATATTGTATCTTCATGGGCGGGAGATATTTTCTCCCGATCACTTCGCTTTGGAACTTACTCTTTTTGTTCTTAAATGGTATTGGTATTGCAGTTTGTAACTACTTCCTTTCATGTCTAAACAACTGTTGTATTGCAGTCTGGTCACAACATTGAAAAAGTCAGGGAAAAAATGGGGGAGCTGATAAAGCAAATGGTCAACATCTATTCTCTTCCAAAACTGCTTCCCTATATTTTGGAGGGACTGCGCTCCAAGAATAACCGAACTAGGATAGAGTGTGTTGATATTATTGGATATTTCATGGACCATCATGGGACTGAGGTCTTGATCACTATCTTTTTCCCCTTTGTGGTAGTTGGTACATGGTCTTGCTTACTTGTAGGTCATGCTTTCTTGCAGGTTAGTGGGTTGTTAAAAATTTTGCCATCTGTTGCGGCATTAACAGCAGAGCGCGATGGTGAAATCAGGAAAGCTGCTCTTAACACACTTGCCACTGCTTACAAGAACTTTGGTACATCCTTTCCCCTTTTCTTCAGTAGAAGATATTTCATGCTATATTTTAACTTTTTTTTTTGCTTATCCGATCAATATTTGGAATAGATTCAAACCCTTAACTCTATTGCAAAATTAGATGTTCCCTTTTCTACTAATGAATGATGGAAACTTTCGCAGGCTCCTGTGCCATTACTCCAGAGAATTGTCTTTGTTTTGTCGAACATGCATGCTTGCATATTTGCACAAGTGTCAAATCACTGCATGTTCACATTACACATATTTAGCTGTAATTATGTCTTCGCAAAATGTTGTGATATTGATTTGCAAGAGCCTCTTACTCTGCTGTCTTTGGTCAAACAGGGGACGATGTATGGAGATATGTTGGAAAACTTTCAGATGCTCAAAGAAGTATGCTCGATGATAGGTTTAAATGGAAGGTTACTATCTATCCCCTCACAAGACCTTTCTAGTATTTTAAGTGTAAAATTACACAATCACCTGATACAATCAAGGGATGTATAATCATGTTGTTTGATGGTACAATGTCAGGCTCGGGAAATGGACAAAAGGAGAGAAGGAAGGCCTGGCGATGCTCGAGCAGCTTTGAGGCGTTCAGTTAGAGAGAACGGGTTAGTTCTTTGTTTTTGAATCATGCCATTTGTTTTCCCCTGATGTTTAATATATTGTTTATTGCTTCCTTTCCCAACTTTGGAGGCTGAAAAATGCAAGATAGGAAATTTTGAGCAAAAACATAACCGTTAACTTCTTGCTTCTTTTGTGATGACATTGTGTTTTTAGTTATTTACATTCTTTCATTTTTCGGATATAGGTCCGATGTAGCCGAGCAAAGTGGGGAAGTGGTTTCCCGTTCAATGGCAGGATCAATGATCTCAAGGTGCTCCAGTTATCTTATTTCTCTGTTCATCATTCTTTCTGTATTTCATAGCATAACTGTACTTGTGTATGCTTGTCTATCAATAGGGAAAACTTCGGGTATGCTGATGCCCATATGGATAGGCATATGGTACCTAGGCAGATGGCAACAGCAACAATTGGTCCTGCAAACTGGCGTGAAGCTCTTGATATTGTTGCATTAGGTTTGCCTGAGCAGGTCGTGCTTTTGCTCACTTCCCATAGTTCTCCCATGTCTTTGCCTCTCGTCGATGTACTGTGTTCATTTTTTTCAATGCTATATTGTGGTATCTAGCTGTAACAACCTACTTCACCATATTTGTACATTCACTATTGAACCGCAAACATTAGTCTGAGATGTTTCAGTTTACGCAGTCTGTTGAAGGAATGAAAATCATATGCCATGAGCTAACTCAGGCGGTAGATCCTGAAAGCTCCGTGCTTGACGATCTCATCAAGGAAGCTGACAGATTGGTTTCATGCTTGTCTGATATGGTAAACCTTCGTTGTTTTCTTAAAGTCACCTTTAATGTTTGCCAATTCTGATGATGACAAATCTTTCAGGTTCCAAAAACCTTCAATTTCAGCCTATCTGGGGCTTCCTCAAGGTCTTGCAAATATGTTTTAAATACTCTCATGCAGGTTTGTTGATATGTTTATGTTCGCCCTTATTTTTATTTATTATTTTGTTAAATGTTGTTTATAGATTCTTTGTTATTTTCCAGACTTTTCAGATCAAACGTCTTGCTCATGCTGTGAAGGAGGGTACCCTAGATAACCTTATCACAGAGCTACTACTTTGGCTTTTAGATGAAAGGGTTCCTCTAATGGATGATGGCAGTCAACTACTTAAGGCTCTTAATGTCTTAATGCTTAAAATCCTGGTCTGTATATTTCTTTTCATACTCAATTTTGCTTGCTGCCTGCTCTTTGCATAATGATCCTATTTTGAGCAGGATAATGCCGAGAGAACATCCTCGTTCGTTGTGCTAATTAATTTACTGAAGCCTTTAGACCCTTCAAGATGGCCATCCCCTACCCTATCAGAGTCCCTTGCTGTAAAAAATCAGAAGTTTTCAGATTTAGTTGTTAAATGTTTAATTAAGTTGACAAAGGTATGTGATTATTTTCTGTCAATTATCGTGAGTATCTACCGGATATTACTTCTGATGGCATATGTCATCTTTCAGGTTCTTCAGAGTACAATATATGAAGTTGACCTTGATCGCATTCTTCAAAGCATTCATATTTATTTACAAGAACTTGGAATGGAAGAGATACGAAGAAGGTTCATGTTGTTCTGTTGGGGTTGAATATTAGCTGTTTAGTTGATTTCTTTTTTGGATTTTAGATACATATTGATGCTTTGCATATTCTGTAGGGCTGGAGCTGATGACAAGCCGCTAAGAATGGTCAAAACTGTGTTGCATGAACTTGTAAAGCTTCGAGGTACAGCAATAAAAGGTCATCTTTCAATGGTTCCTATAGATGCTGAACCTCAGCCAATCATTCTGGCATACATTGATCTTAATCTTCAGGTAAAACTTGTAATATCACGATATTTTTACTGTTCCATCAAAAGGTTTGATGCACACCCCTTTTTCTAAACAATATTACTGGGTCATCCTAGACCCTTGCAGCAGCTAGAATGTTGACGCCATCTGGACCTATGGGCCAAACTCATTGGGGTGATGCTGCATCGAACAGTCCAAATCCGTCAACTCGTTCAGCTGATGCACAATTGAAGGTACAATCAATTCCTTGTTCTTTTCACGACCTCTCGTTTGTGAAATTATTACATTCAACTTTACACAGTAATTTGACACGCTTTTCACCTTTCTTTTGGGTATGAGCAGCAAGAGCTTGCTGCAGTATTCAAGAAAATTGGTGACAAACAAACATGTACTATTGGTCTTTATGAACTCTACCGGATAACCCAGCTTTACCCAAAGGTATCTCTTCTTGTCAAGTCTGATACTTACTGTCCATCTTGGGCCTGGCGGGTCAAGTGAATTCTAAAAGCTTCATGAACCTAGCTGTTGTTTAGAAATTCTGTTGAATTAACTGGTTGCATGCCTTCTTGTTCAGAATTGTAATTGATGTTGAGTTCTACACTAGCACAGGTTGCATAAATTTTAATTCTTTGGAAAAGTAAATGTGAAACACTCTAGGTTTAAGTTGTTAATTTGTTTCAGTTGATCACTTGTCATGTGTGTTTCCCTTCAAAGTATGTCGTATTTCGAGCTGTCTGTTCTATTTTAGTGCCTGATTCAAGAATATGCTTTTCGCAGGTTGACATATTTGCTCAGCTTCAGAATGCAAGTGAAGCATTTAGAACCTACATCAGAGATGGGCTAGCTCAGGTTCGTAATCTCACTCCTGGAGGGGTTTAAGCTTGTTTTGATAGTTTTGACTGAGATACAAGAAATTATATTTTTGGTGCATGCAGGTGGAGAAGAATGCCGCAGCTGGAAGAACACCCTCTAGTCTTCCATTATCCACGCCACCTCCAATAGCATCAATACCCTCTCCAAAATTTGCGCCTTCTCCTGTTCACACAAAATCATTAAATAGCAAAACAAATACCAATGAAGATGATGCCAGTGGTGACACACACCCCTTCAGAGGCCAAGGAAACTCTGATTCTAGGTTACAATCTACGGACCAACAGACCGATATATACCAATCCTCAGGTCTCCCTCCCACACTACCTCTTTGCACCTTTATGTCTTACTGTATATGGGCATCAACATTGATTTTTTGTCATCTGTTTTTTGGAATTATTTTTCTATGCCAGCAGGGACGTTGGATGCTCTTAGGGAAAGGATGAAAAGCATTCAAGCTGCAGCTGTTGGAGGCAATTTCGATGGAGCTCAGGCTCGGCCGTTGGCAAGTATGAATGGTAATATGCTCCATGGGGGAACACGATTGGATGGTGAACCCCAAACACACAATAATATTCCACCCATGGATGAGAGAGCGTTGTCTGGGCTGCAAGCACGAATGGAGAGGCTAAAGAGTGGTTCTATGGAACCACTCTAAACACAGTAACAGTACTACCAACCGTTGTAATTCACTGTAAATTTGCGGCAGTCATGCTATTTGTAGATAGGTATGTCATGCACTACATGATGCGGGGCCGACATTTTGTAACCCCCGTTCCTGGTCAACCCATTCTTGCAGAGTTTTTCGGTGCAGTTTTAGAGAAGCTAGCCAGATGCTTTGCTTGTAGCTTGCCTCTTGAGGGCCTGATTAGTATTTTGACACATTTCAGTCCGGTGTTGAGTTTTCCTGTGTTGTACAGCAATAGAATTGAGCGTTTAAAATTAACTACAATTGGGAGTATCTTAACCATTTATGTGCGACTGGGAGTACCCTACTTGAGCTTTGATGTGATTTTTTATATAAATATCTAAACTTAGGGCTCACGATATCTGCCGGCCCTGTGCAATCACGTTTCGTTCGTGTATCCTGAGTTTTTTTTTCGTAATATTGCATTCTGTAATCGTCCTTGAATATATACTCTTGCCCTCGAGGTAATAACAGAATCATGCCTAACCAGGCTGATCATGTCTAACCCTGCCGTGCTGATTGAGTGAAGCTGTTACAACCAGGTCTTTGACCAGGTTTGCTGTCACGACTAGATCTGTGGTTACGGTTTACAACCATATTTTGGCTAAAGGTTGTAGTGGTGCAGGGTAATTTGGCTAGTACATGTACTATGGAAAGGATATCGGTGGTGATAGTTAGAGGTAGAACGACACTTGGACGAGGGATTGCTGTACTGGGTAGAAAGAATCTAGATTAGGGAGAGAGATTTGAGAGTATTGAGACTAATTTATATTATTGATTCCCCTAATGATTACAATAGACCTCTTTATATAGATGACTCTTCTAATAATTTTGAATAAAATCAGTCTAAATGATAACTTTCATAAGAAATAGATGACATTCCTAACTAGTAGATAATTTTTTTAGCTAATAGATAACTTTTCTAATTAACTAATTTATATATAAGGAAGCTAATTAACTATTTAGAAAAATAGATCTTCTTAATTAACTAATAGATAATCTTCCTAACTAATAGAAAATATTTCTAATTAACAAATCATGATGCTACAGTAAAAAAATACTGTTCACACACATAACTAGTAATTCCAGTCCATAAGAGGAGCGATTTTCAGAATAATATAGCAAATGCTAGTGCCTTAGCCTATAACGAAGCAGGAAAAGCAACGACAGGGCACTGTTTTTACGTTTGGAGCAGGTTAACACAACAGGCGGCATTATTCTCGGACAGGAAAAGGAAAGAATATAGCACATTACTACATAGGATGATAGTAATATGAATATATGATACGAGGAAGTAGGCTGTGTGACAGCATTCCACGCGATCCCATCCATTTACTATGACTTGGGGGCAGGCTATATCAGCTTATCTAGCCAGATTGGAGTCTCGGCAATTTTTAGGGGCATTTGTTCTAGTCTCCAAGTCAGCCAACCAATGTTACGAGGAATGGAAGTTATATGCCGTGAGCTAAGTAGCTAACCCAGGCGGCAGATCTTAAAAGCACCCTTCTTGAAGATCTCATGAAGGAAGCTGACAGATTGGTTTCATCTATTGTGGTAAATTGTCAGTTGTTATTTTTCGAAGTAAGAACTGTCGTTTGTTATTAGAGAATTTTTTTTTGTCACTTCGCTCACATCATGAGTACTCCAGGTACTCTCATGCAGGTATGCTAATATGATTGTGTTTGTTCTTTCTTTATATATATATATATATATATATATCACAGACTTTCCAGATCAAACGTCTTGCTCATGCTGTGAAGGAGGGTACCGTAGCAAGTTAGTTCCGAATCGCATAAGAATTAGAGCACTGAGAAGTGTAATGCTATGTAACGGTGATTACAAAAGTAGTGTCGAATGTTATTCTCGTCCTTTGGTCCATTTGGAAAGAACGGAACGCGCGTGTGTTCCGAACGGAGAGTTAAGTCAGCAACAGATTTGCTGTGGGGCATCAAGGAGGAGCTATGGTCTTGGCGAGCTGCAGGTTTCTTCAGGGAGGAATCCAATATGTAATCCTGAGCAGGCATGCTGTACCTGCATTAGTCCTTTAGATCTGTATGTCCAGGTTGTTCATTAGTTAGGATCCTGTGTGGGGGGATCCGGTCGTTCGTTCTCTTGTTTGGTTAGGTTGGCAGCTTTTCTGTCGGCAATGCTTGCACTCTGGTTCGCTTTGCTCTCTTGATCTTAATAGAATTTGGTCGGCCATCCTTGCCCGGCCGGGTTAAAAAAATGTCGAATGTCACGCCGCGTGCTTCATTCTGCATGTCCGTGGTACAAGAAGAACTCGCCTTTCACGTTTGGTGGAATGGAATTGGTATTTTCCAGTAATCAATTGCATGGGGGAGGGATGGAATGGAAAATAGTACAGTCGAGTAGGAGAACAAATAATCTATTTTCACTTGATGAATTGGGACTATATCATCAGCTACGGGAGAGGTTGCTGGTTCGACCGGCCTGCGGAAAATAGCTGCGCCTGCGCCTGCGCCAGCGCGAGCCTCCCAGCGCGCTCCTTCTCCCCGGGCGGACACACCCGGCACGCGCGCGCGAGGCGTGGCAGGCATCCACTCGGACCGAACCGTGCGAGGGAGCAGCCGAGCAGGCGCCACGCCTCGCTACCGGTTTTGTGCTGGTGCTCCCTGTCTCCTCCCTCACCATGCGGCAAACGCCAAAGGCCCGAAGCGGCCGGGCACTCCGCAACGGGGGCGTCATTAAAAATGGAAACGACTGTATCCATCCCTGCGCCTCTAAAGACAGAGCTGCTAGTAAAGAAATGTTGGAGATATAAGCGTTTAGATAAGAGTTCAAATTATGTGCGAATCTAAAAGTCTGAGTTAAATTGTAATCTTTAGCATTATAAATAAATGGTGTGCGGGGAGACAATCCATCCCAAGCCCTTACATCGGAATCGTCGTCGTCGTCGCTCCTCAGTCGATCCGTCGGTCGCCGTTGTCTTGTTGTGCGTGGTCCTCTGCAACCGTGTCGCACGGGAGCAGACCAATGGCCGGTCGGGTTGCATGCGGGTCCCAGCATGACACGAAAGGACAGAGGAGGGGAGACGGGATCCGGCGGCGCTCAGGCTGGCGGTGGAGGTGGGGAGGCGGACCGGCATGAGGAGGAGAGGAGGGCACGGCTGTAGCCTAGGCGGCGGCTTGGCGGCGGACCGGGTGGTGCAGTGCAGTGGTAGCGGTGGTTTGAGAGGGAGGTCGGGGGCGGCCGAGAGCGGCAACGTCGCGGTGTGGTGGCGACTTAAGATGGCTTGCGGAGGAGCTGTGGAGAAGGGGATCTAGTCAGCGGTGGACGAGGGGTAGCAAGGGATCTGGCGGGGGGAAAGGGGATCCGGGTGCGGGAAAGGAAGGTGAGGAGACGACGCGTCGTGGCGCGGTGCGAGGCTATAGGGGAAAGGAAGGGGAGTAAGGTTTGCTGACTTTGTTGGCGCTCGAGAGGAAGAAGCGGGGGTGATGTGCTTGGAGGTCGAGCTCGAGAGGAAGAAGTGCGAGGCGCTCAGGAGTAAGAACCGGTGCTTTGCTTTGTTGTTGCCGACTTGAGTGTCGGTGGGGTTGGAGGAAGATCTGGTGTGGGAGGAGGGTCTCGATCTGTGTGGCAGGAGGGTTTGGTGATCTAGTGCGGTATAGATTTTTGCGAGGCACGATGTGTGTTATTGCTATGGTGGTGATGCTAACGGTGGTTGGGATGAATAATACAATTCTGGTGGTGAAATTTTAGGGCAAGTAGAGAGGCATGGAAGACAGAGGGAGAAGACTGTTTAGGCGGTGACCTTGGTGGTTGTGCTAATAGTAGAATTGATGGCGGTCTCGATAATGGTGTTGACTTTGGAGTTGGTAGCGCAGGTGGTCTTGAAGATGGCGATAAGTGTTGGATGACGGTGATGAGCTCGACGATGGTGAGGACGAAGCAGGAGTTGGTGGTAGCTTTAGTGGATGCTATATTGGGCGGCAGTGATGATATTGGTGTCGTGCGGTGGTGTTGGTATGAGTGCTAGAGATAGTGTTGCTGGAGATGTCCAGAAGAGGATTGGGATTAGAGTCAAGAGAAATGGTCTGTGGTAGAGGTAGAGGTGGTGGAGGCCGGGACTGGGGGTGTGTGGGCAGAGTGGTGGAGGCCATGAGTAGCTGGGGGTGACGGGTAGATGAAAATGAGGTTGAGATCGGGACAGCTGGTAGATGGTGGATGTTATGGGCATGAGCTCAAGGGAGCTACGACCATGCAAGAAGAGTGTTACAGACAAAAAAATTGTTCATGTGCACTGTTCATGCATGTGAACAGTATGCCAAACACATTTGATAAGATTAGCTTAGTTGTTTCTTCTATATTAGGAATAGTTAGATGCATATCTTTATATTAGAAATGATTAGATGCATATCTTCATATTTAGAAAGTATGGATATTATCTTATTCTTAGTTGATTGATTGCATTCGATATGGTAGTTTCCATATTGTTAGGGGCTAACCTCATCTATAAAAAGAGAGAAGTCACACCATTCAAAGGAAGCAAGAAAGAAATAGTAAAGTCATTTAGTCTTAGTCTACCCTTCTCGTTACCCTTGCCACCACCGCTCGAAATTTGGACACTATTAGCCCTGTTAGACCACCAGAATTCCTAAAATAGCCCCCGTTGCATCAAAATTTCAATTTTAGCCCCTTATTGCTTTCTTGCCGTTTGGGACGGCGGAGAAACTCTTCTTAGTCTAGGGCGGCCGAGGCTGTGCCCTACTGCAAGACGATCCATTCTTTGGCGGCTGCTGCACAGCGACGTCTTGTGAGCGATCTGTGTGTGGTCATGCCATATAAATGAAGACGAAGAAGAGAGGAAGAGAGCCATAGAGGAAGAGAGCCTGAGAAGGAGAAGCTAACCATAGAGAAATTGAAGTTCGCTTAGTTACGAAAGTTGTGCATTGTCTTTTGAGCATCAAGAAAAGGTAAGCGTCATTCACATCCGACTATAGTTTTAGCAATGTGATTAGGCTGTAATTAGATGAATTATAGTTTCTTATTGTTGCAACTAAGTAGTTATAGGTGTATTTTGACTTAGTGTACAGACATCAAATTGGAAGACTTGGTGTGATTAGCACGTAATTAGAAGACTTAGTAGTTAGCAATGTGATTAGTCGGTAATTAGTTGGCTTAACAGACTTATTGTTGTTAGCGTTGTAAATTTTAACTCGGTGATTTGCATAGTATCACGAACTTAACCGTAAAATATCAAAATATTTGGAGGTCATTCAACGAAATAGAAATAGAATTGAAATAGAGTCGCTGACGGTCGTGTCCCACGGAGCGCGTGGTCTACGGACTCTTGACTGGACATGTTGACCTTCGGTGCATGCACTATGCAGTAGACCACGAGAATGCCAAACGCCCCCCCCCTTTCAGTAAGTTTTTAATTGTGGATATCGTGAGGATATGTGCATGATCTTAGGATGATGAGTCAATTGGCAATGGCTTTGTTGGTTTGCAATTTCTTGCGTTTTCGGGTTTGCTCCGGTCTTTGTCAGTCCTTGGCGGTCGAACCGGCAGTCGCCGGTCGGCCGCCGATGGAAAGGTCGACCGTAATGCTTGTCGGTCCGACCGCCCAATGGTGTTGATGGAATTTGGGGCTAGGCCAAAAATAGGTTGTGTAGGCAAGTGAGGGGAGTCTCCTGGATGTGGTCACATTATTTTTGGAGCTCCCAGTCAAAAGTTCTATTCATTTGAAAATTTCAGAAGGTTTCGGATTTTCAAGATGAAAATTTGGCTAAGTCATTTCGGGCGGTCCGACCGCCGTTATGGAAACGGTCCGACCGGCCTGAAATCGGTCGGACCGACTGTGTGGGGCGGTCAGACCGCCGATCACTTGGAGGTTAGCCTTGTTGGCATTGTTGTGATTTGAATGTGGTTATTGTATGAACTTCAATGCTTTATTGTTGCATATTGCATTGTGGAACTAACGTGGGTCAAGTTGTGAAGAACTTGTTCCCGGAGAAGATTTGTTTGTCTATTGCTGTGCAGGTGGCTTGCAAGTCAACGACGTCAACGGTGAGGTGGATCGGGACTACGCTTGGACAGCTGAGGTCCAGAACGATCATGGATGCCGGGTGAGGTCGTGTGACTCAAGCATGGTGCAGAATGGGCAAGATGGATCGAACGGGTAGTTCGGTAAAGCTGGTTGGATCAGGCGGTGCGGAAGTCGGTGCAAATCCCTAGGAGGTTCCGATGGGATTCGGACGGGAGGAACTTGTCGACGTGTTGAGAGCCGCTGATCAACCTACACGTGGTGAAGTAGGCGAGTGCTTCAACAGATATGTGTGAGTGGGTCCCATGTGTGTGTGGGCCTTCATGGGAACCCATTAGTGGAAACCCTAGGCCTCTCCTATAAATAGAAAGGGGGGAGATGGAAAAAACCCCCAAGCATTCATTTGGACTCTCCAAGTCTTTTTCTAGGATTAGGGTTTGGAGAAGAGAGGAGAGGAGAGGAGAGGAGAGGAAGAGTGTGTGTGTGCTCTTTGTTGAGCTCTTGTCCTCCTTGAGGGAGTGGATTTGTAAGCATCTTGTTGGATCAATCAATCTTGTGATGCTTGCTTAAGAGATAGATTGTCTCCTTTGTGTTCTTCTTTCTTTTGTTGATTTTGGTGCTTCCTTGATTCAAGAGTTTATGCTTGGTCTCTTGACCGATTTTATCTTGCTTTGATGTGTGGGAATACTCATAGAATCATCTAGATCATCAATCCCCCACAAGCAAGTGTTGGATCAAGTTTTTCATATTTCTAGGGTTTGTGCACTTCTTTGGTAAAACCTTAAGAGATCGTTTCTACGAAGTGGATCTGAACGATCGTCGCTAGAAATAGGTCTTGGATATCCTTAAGGAGGTGTGCTCCAAATTTGGTCAAGTTTCATTGGTTGAATCAAAAGTTGGACCAAATTTCGTTTTGGTTTTGGTCATTGTGTTTTGGTACTGGACTAAATCGGTCTGACCGATTTAGCAACGGTGGTCCGACCGCCCGCTTTTTAGACTGCTCGGTAGCGGCCAGTCGAACCGATTCCCAACGGTCCGACTGCCAGTTAGCCGCCGGTCCGACCGCTAGTCAACCGCCGGTCCGACCGCCAGTCAACTGCCGGTCTGACCGCCAGTACTCAGACCGATCTTCTGAGATCATATCTCCTGTTGGGTCTTGTGGTTAAGGGGGTTATCGAATTCAGCACAAGGCTTTCTCTGTGCGTTTACTGATCTTCTTAGCTATCATAACTAAAGGAGAAAAGTTCGTGTTGAATTTGATTAAAGCGAAGAATTTGAGAAAGCGCCTATTCACCCCCCCTCTAGTCGCTTTTATGGTCCAACATTAATTCAGAAATTAAATAAAAAATAATACTATACAGTAGACCCCGCATGTCATTGGTATAGACTAAGTCTAGCATATGTATAAAAAGTTTTAAATGCATTAGGAAATTATGAAGTGATTTGTTTCTGCACTGAAAATTCGAACTAGTTATAAAATTCATAACTATTTGAAATTAACTCCAAATTTAGTGAAACCAATTTTGTTGGTTTCCTTTTTTATCGTACTTTAACTTGGAATAGGTTTGAAACTTGTTAGTATGATAGAAAATTTTGAAATTAGAAAATTTTTTGGTTAGGAATTTTTTTACACTAGAAATTAAATTAACTTCAACATTTTATAGATAGAAAATTCATATGAACTCCAATTGGGATGAATAAATTTTTGTTGGTCTCAAAATCTTACTCCCTAGCTAACCATGTAATTTTTAGGTCTACTAGTATGCAACAATTTTTCAAGAAATATTTAAATAGAAATAGAATTGAACTTACAACCACGTAATTTTTACGTCCAGTAGTACATTAAATTATGAAAAAATTACAGAAGTATCAGGAAGTTGA
Source organism: Hsuehochloa calcarea (assembly GCA_036346395.1). Classification (NCBI taxonomy): domain Eukaryota; kingdom Viridiplantae; phylum Streptophyta; class Magnoliopsida; order Poales; family Poaceae; genus Hsuehochloa; species Hsuehochloa calcarea. Next base: position 70,319,614 of record CM070594.1, on the reverse strand, counting down.
ACCTAAAATTTAAAAATATTGCGAGGTGGTTTAACATGTAATTCAAATGTGCATGAGACGCTACAGAAATAGAATTGAAAACATGGAGGATAAAAGGCTGGTGTAAAGTGGACATGACCAAATTGGTAGAAGAATTCATTTAGAAAACCCACAAATAATTGGATGGTTCGAGCATTGCATGTAAGTGGCTTCATATGCACCTGTTATAGGTACGTCATCGCGGAGATTCAAGATCTGTTCGTGTTCTACGGGGACGATCTCGTACGCGACGGACCGTACGGTGCGGACCTGTCAAATTGTGACCGGACCGTGATTCGGACACCGGCTCTGAAGGACATGAGCCTCTCGGAGCTAAGGCGGTGCGTGCGTTCCGCGTTTGATCGCGCCACTAGAAGGAAGAAGCTGCGCATCGAGGCGTTGTATACCTCGGTGGTGGGTGGTGCAGACGAGACCGTTTGGCAACTTATAAAGGTAACATGTGACTCTTCATGGGCCAATTACATAGGGGTTGTTTGCAACCCCGCTGCTGCGATATATGCGCGGCCGACGGTCTACGTGGAGAGGACAGGGACATCCAGCGTGGGTGGTTCCGGTGAAGCTGCTGGTGGTGAGGAGCCTGCGTTGGTCTCCGGTGTTGGAGGAGATGCGGGCGAGGTAGTGGGCGATGGAGACCTGAGGAGGCGTGCTGACAATTTCGAGCCAAACAAAAGAGTGGAGAGATGGTGGGCAGCCCGTATTTATTACCACGAGTACCTGGCCGACCAGGTGGATGAGGTGGAAAGCGAGGAGGACGACGTGGAAACAACCAGTTCCGAAGACGACGAAGACAGAGAAGCTACTACAGGAGGTGCAGTTGGTGGTGTTGTCACCATCGACATTCCTTACGTCCCCTCATGATTGGACGACGTTGCAACGACATCGCTGGTTTTGCCATAGCCGAGAGGGCCGAGTGGGGGTTCAATGAGGACACCTTGCTCCTAGGGCAGCGCTTCTCTAACAAGAGCGCCGCCCAGCATGTTATTGCTAGATACGCCGTTAACATTGGTCGGATATCGGGTGCAGATGTCCAACCCTGATACCTACATCGTTAGGTGTGTTGATGAATCCTGTGCTGGCAAGGTTCGTGCGCAGCGGTTCACGGCCGCGGCCACGGGCTTCCAGATAATGGTGCTGAAGGACCACACATGCGAGCTAGCTGAACCACTTCATAGGCACCGCAACATGACATCCTCGTATGTTGCCAGCCTGATAAGCCACCCCATTGCTGGAGATGTGTCCATTTCGCTAAAGCTCCTACTGGCGGATGTTGCTAATATGGTGGGGTTCCTGGTCAGCTACAAGATGGCATGGCGGGCGAGACGGAAGGTCGTGAAGCGAATGTTTGGCATATTTGAAGAGGCTTAAAACTTAGTATCAAGAATGCTGCATCAAATAGCAGAATCTAATCCGGGAACATACATAAACAAGCTTGAGCATGTGCATCCGACGGAGGGGTCGAATTGTTTTGTTCTTGAAAGGGTCTTCCGGGCCTTCCGTCAGGCGATCGAAGGGTTCAAGAATTGTCGTCCCGTGCTGACGATGGACGACACCTTCCTATGTGAGAAGTACAAGGATACCATCCTCACCGCCGTTGCAGCCGATGCGAATGACCAGTTACTCCCCGTGGCCTTCGCAATTGTTGAGAGCGAGAACACCGATAGCTGGTTGTGGTTCCTGTGCAATGTGAAGCAGGCGGTGGTCCAAGACCGCCCAGATATGTGTGTCATCTCGGACCGCAATGCTGGGTTGTTGTCCGCGTTGAGCATGATGCAAAACAGGACGCAGCCGCTGTTCTAGTGGAATTATGTCAGGAGCCGTTGGTGCATGAGGCATCTCGCGGTGAACTTCCACACAAGGTTTCATAGCAAGGACCTGATGAAGATATTCAAGAAGCTCTGCATGTAGAACTAAAGGAGGAAGTTTGAAGCGGTGTGGAGACAGCTCGATGAGGAGACCAGGAAGCATTTTGTAACACCCTGACTATAAGGAAGTCAAGATGTCACCTACAATCACTAGTCTTTAGGAAATTCACAACAATAAGTATTACTAGAATTGGCGTACCACAAGGATATACGTGAACAGGAAATCATCAACAGTTTAATCAACGGATTGGAAATAAACATTTCAGGGAGATATGGTAAATACGACCATGTTGGCTTATTACAATTCAACGCAGGGTATAAATAGAAGACAATAGTAAGTTCTCAAATGTTTTGAATTATAGTAGTGAGTGCATCGTGTTGATCTACCCTCCATGAAACCGTTCTTCCTTGTCATTTACCTAAATAAAACAACAAAACAAGAATGAGCCAAAGACTCAGCAAGTACTTGAAAGTAACAATCAACATCCAATGAACCATATACATTATCACAGATTGAACATTTATTGGAAACAATTCTTATGAATGGATAAAATGAAATGATGCGATGAAGGAAGTGGACATATTGCGGCATATCTGGGTATAGCGAGTGAAACACCGTCGGTGTTCACTAAAAGTTTCCGTATGAAGAACGTTTCATACGGTAGTCCAACGTGACCCACATTGGAATGGTGGACACACGTACCCATTCGGAATTGATGGGATTTCGATGCCCATCTTTGGAATTGATGGGTCTTACACGAGAACTCCACTTTCGTGGTCATTATGAATTCATGCATGACATGATGTGATCTCATGGTAAATTTGAACATCAAGCATTAATGGAAAGAATTACACATGGCATTCAACTACACATGAAAACAAGTAACCATGTACACATACATCACATATTGTATCAATAATAGCATACAAGTACTTGCCTGCCGCGCTGCGACGGGTTGGGAGGTAACTGAGATACCCCTCCACTCACCGCTTCACCGCCTACAATATAAAATAATTGAAATGAGGACAAACGAGCAAGACATTGCTACACGTGCCCTCCCACAATCTCTAACCAAACCAACCAAACAAAAGGTTCAATTTGATCCATTCGCCCAAACATTCCAAATACCCCTAAACTGACAGTTTTACTAGAAAATTCACCAATAAATAACCGTAAGTCCAAAAGACCTGAAACCAGTGTTCAGCTTCTCTTAACGTAACTGGCTACGAAACTCTAGTTGATGGTAAACTCTAATTCGGCCAAAACAGAGGTCTAACCATCCAATGAAAAACTATAATCGCAGTCTGCCCAGAATTCAGAACAGCCCTAAAGAAAAGGCTCTAACTTTTAAACCACTGATCCAAATAAAGTGATATTTATCAGCCTGGAAACATGGTGAAATTATATTCATAAACCTAGTTGGGTGGCTGACCTGATTCTGACTCTAACTAGATCAAAACCTAGGTGCAACCGACTATACCCAGCATTTCTGTCAGACAGAGCAGTACGTGGTAAAACAGTCATAACTTTTAAACTACTGGGTGAAAATTCGTGATCCAGGTGCAAAAAGAAAGCTAATGAAACCAGGATCAATTCTCCAGAAGACACAAATGTCCAATTCGGCCTCTAAGACACCCAAACTGAGGTACAACGTACTGGACAGAATCAATCTACTGACAGAATTAAAACGAAACTACAAATCCAATCGGATTCTCAACTCTAATGGAATCAAACAACGAGTCGGATGTCTAATTACCCTTGTAGACCAGTAGGACGACGATGATCCGCTGCACAAGGGCCTTCCTCCCTTCCCCTCTCTTCCCTCTCTTAGGGCCGGCCACCGGGAGACGACGAACGGCCGTCGACGTTGGCGGGGAACGGAGATGTTGGAGGGGACCTTGAGGAGGAGCGACGGGGATCACCGGAGATGGCACCACCACAGCGAGGAGGCACCAAGGAGCAGCAAGGGAGCCGGCTTTGGGGAGGAGAGGAGGCGGCCAAAGGGGAGAGAGAGGAGGCGGCTAGGGTTTGGGGGGGGGAGTGGCGCCCCCCCTTTTTGGCCGGCCCCTACATGGGCCGGTCGGCCCCCTCTTGGGCCACCTGGGTCACGGACTGCGGCCCAGGTTGATGTAAAATAACATTTACCCCCCTGCTGATTGTAAAAATACGACGATAGCTGTTTCTTTTACCCCCTCCGACTTCTTTCTTTTTACCGATTCGGTTTCGGAAAGTTTTAAATCTCGTTTTCGAATAACGTTCCCAGACAATCGAAACGATACAACCTAGCTGGATTTATGAGGTATTACACTCTATCCCCCTTAGAAAAGATTCGACCTCGAATCTACGCAACAAACTTCGAGAAAGATAGATGAACAACTTAGATAGTTACCTGAAACGAACAGGTCGGGGTATTGTTCTCGCATGCGGGACTTCAACTCCCAAGTGGCCTCTCTCTCAGTCTGATGAGACCAAAGAACTTTGACATACTTCAGGGTCTTGTTCCTCAAAACCCGTTCTGATTCTTCTAATATCTTCACTGGCCGGGACTCGAAGGTAAGGTCTTGCTTGACAATCAAAGGCTCCAAAGGAATGACATGATCCGGGTCTCTCAGAAATTTTCTCAATATCGAAACATGAAACACGTTGTGAACCCCACTCATAGAATCGGGAAGGTCCAAACGGTAAGCTAGCTTTCCAATTCGTGCCACGATTGAGAAGGGTCCAACATACCTTGGACTAAGCTTCCCTTTGGTGCCGAAACGCACTACGCCTTTAGATGGCGATACTCTCATGAGAACTTCATTTCCCACCTCAATTCCAAATCTCGTCTTCGACATCAACAGTAGCTCTTACGCCGGCTCAGGCGACCAACAAATTTCGCCTAACCTCTCGCCACTCTAGCCATTGTCTGCTGAACCCAGTCGGGACCCAAGACTGCCCGCTCTCCAACCTCATTCCAGCACAACGGGGAACTGCACTTACGCCCATAAAGAACCTCGTATGGTGCAGCTCGAATACTGGAATGATAAGCGTTGTTATAAGCAAACTCGCCAAAGCTAAATGCTCTTCCCAATTCCCTTTCGAGGATAAAACACAACACGAGCATGTCTTCTAATGTCCGAATGGTGCGCTCGGATATCCATCCGTTTGGGGATGAAAGGTCATGCTAAGACGGAGTTGTGTGCCCAATGCACTCTGCAAACTTTCCCAGAATTTTGAAACGAACTTGGCATCTCGGTCAGAAACAATGGTCTTTGGAACTCGTGCAAACGCACAATTTCGTACATAAAGAGGAGCCAAATCGCTTGCGAATTGGTTGTACGAATAGGAATGAAATGTGCGGACTTCTTGAACCGGTCCACAATTACCCAAATAGCATCCTTTCCTCATTGCGTGCGAGGTAAACCAACCACAAAATCCATAGATATATCGTCACATGGCCAAACCGGTACCTCCAAGGGTTGCAATGATCCTGCTGGTCGCTTGTGCTCACCTTGACCATTGGCACACCCACATGATGCCACATATTGTGCGATATCAATTTTCATCCGTTTCCACGAAACTTTTCTTTAAATCTTTGTACATCTTGGTCTCACGGGATGTACGGTACGATGGGCCTCTTTCAAAATCTCCACGATGAGACTCTGTGGCACCTGAGGCGTCCTTTAAATCGCAAAGAATCAAACTTGTCTACACCGAAGTGACCTTGCTTGCCATCGACTGGCGCTTCCTCACTCGTTGGAGCATCGATCTTCTTCTTTGTGCTACTACTTTGATCCGGAAGAGTCGACTCTAAAATCAAGCTGGTCTCGATGCGAGCGGTACCGCAGCGAAGGAAATATCCATACGCTCAAAGTCAGCAATAAGACAACTGAGGGTAGGAGGTGTCGCCTTGCGACTCAAGGCATCAGCTACCACATTAGCCTTGCCGGGATGGTACTGAATAGTAAGATCATAGTCCTTGATCAACTCTAGCCATCTCCTCTGTCTCAAGTTCAAGTCCTTCTGGGTAAAGATGTATTTCAGGCTCTTGTGGTCAGTGAACACATCACAAGATTCACCGTACAAATAATGACGCCAGATCTTCAAAGCGTGAATCACTGCAGCAAGCTCTAGATCATGGGTGGGATAATTACATTCATGCTTCTTGGTTGTCTCGATGCATAGGCAATCACTTTACCATCTGCATGAGTACACAACCAAGTCCAACTATGGACGCATCTGAATAGATAGTGAATCTCTTCCCAGGCTCAGGAAGAGTAAGAATTGGAGCAGTCACTAATCTATCTTTCAAAGTGCAAAAACTGCGCTCACAAGCATCAGACCACTGGAACCTAACACCTTTCTGTGTCAACTGGGACATTGGTTTAGCAATGGTTGAAAAACCCTCCATAAACCGCCGGTAATAGCCAGCTAAACCCAGAAAACTCCTTACTTCTTTGACATTGGTTGGTCTCTTCCACTCTACCACTGTCGAAATCTTGCTAGGATCAACTGAAATACCCTTCTGATTAATAACGTGACCCAGAAACCCAACTTCAGAAATCCAAAACTCACACTTCTTCAGCTTGGCATAGAATTGATTCTCTCTTAAAGTTTCAAGCACCAACCGCAAATGGTGGGTGTGATCCTCTTCCGTCTTGGAATAAATCAAGATATCATCTATGAATACCACAACGAAATCATCAAGGTATTGATGCAGCATACTGTTCATGGCTTCCATGAAAACTGCAGGAGCATTCGTTAGTCCAAAAGACATAACTTTATACTCATAATGACCATACCTCGTAGAGAAAGCCGTTTTCTCAATATCCTGCTCACGAACTCGAATCTGATTATAACCCGACTGGAGGTCAATCTTGGAAAATATCCTAGCTCCTTTCAACTGGTCGAAAAGATCCTCAATGCGAGGCAAAGGATATTTGTTCTTCACAGTCGCCTGATTAAGAGCTCGATAATCCACGCACATACGCCAGCTGCCATCTTTCTTCTTAGTAAAAAGAACAGGCGCTCCCCATGGCGATACGCTACGCTGAATCATACCTTTGGACAGCAGGTCGTCCAATTGTTTCTTCAATTCTTCCTGAAAGGGGCGAGCCAATCGGTAAGGAGACTTGGATAAAAGCCGAGTTCCCGGAATAAGATCAATCCGGAACTCCACTTTCCTCACCGGGGGCATTCTAGGAAGTTCTACAGGAAAGACATCGGAAAACTCCTTCACAACTGGAATCTCCTCAATATGCCGTGAAGAATCAGTCTTTTCATTGAGGGAACAAAGTAATCCGATGGTCGATGCACGGCGGCTAGGGAATAGGTTAGCCAGCACAAATACTGAATCAGACGGTGCACTGCCCTGGAATACCAGTTCTTCACCGGAAGGGGCTAGCAAGGTCACCGTCTTCCAGAAACAACAAATCTTGGCACGGTATTGGAATAACAGTCCATACCGAATAACATCGAAGGTTCCAATTGAATAACCATAAGATTCGCAGTGAAAACCTCATCATCAATAATTATAGAACAACGAGGATGACGGTAGAGCTAGAAATAAGTCCTCCGGGAGCCGACTACCACCGACTCGAAATAAGATGAAAACTCAAACCCACTTTTCTAACAAACTCCAAAGACACGAGCGAGTAAGTAGCCCCGAATCAAAGCGAGTACAAAGGCATCATGCGATTCCACTAGTAAAGTACTGTCACCACATCGGGACGTCCCAAAGTCTCGGGGTGGGCATGGCGTAGACCCCTAATGCACCGTGCAGAAGACGACCGACACTCTGCGACGGAAAGCTAGAAACACAGTGTTGGAGGGACAAGCGATGGAGGTGCGGATGGTGCGGATTCCAATAGAACCTGCAGAGGCGCCGAGTAAAAGCTGCAGTGGAACCCATCTTTGGAGGGTACTGTGGTGCGAGCTATTTGTCAGTCTGAATCGAACCTCTGTGGAAGGCGGAGGAAGAAGCTGCTAGGACGGCCTCCCATTTGATGATACTAGCTGGATTTTGCTTGCACACGAGGACTTATGGCCCTCCCGATCAAGATCTTGGCATGTTCCTTGAAGGAACATTCTGAAGCTCGATGCCCGTCACCACACCGAAAACACTTCATGCCCTGACCTGGAACAGGACGCAACTGCGGGGCGAAAGATGAAGAACGTGGCGCCGAAGAGGAAGACTGCCATTGTTGAACCGGACGGGAGTTTTGGTTCTTTTGAAACCTCTTAGCAGCGGGTCGCTGAAAAGACCCACCTCCTCCACCGAAACTCCGCTTCTGGCCACTGCCAGATCCACCGGTAGCAACAGAACCACTTGCTGAGTCTTTGGGTCATTCTTGCTTTGTTGTTTTATTTAGGTAAATGACAAGGAAGAACGGTTTCATGGAGGGTAGATCAACACGATGCACTCACTACTATAATTCAAAACATTTGAGAACTTACTATTGTCTTCTATTTATACCTGCGTTGAATTGTAATAAGCCAACATGGCCGTATTTACCATATCTCCCTGAAATGTTTATTTCCAATCCGTTGATTAAACTGTTGATGATTTCCTGTTCACGTATATCCTTGTGGTACGCCAATTCTAGTAATACTTATTGTTGTGAATTTCCTAAAGACTAGTGATTGTAGGTGACATCTTGACTTCCTTATAGTCAGGGTGTTACACATTTAAGGAACTCGACGGATGCCGAGACAGGGGCAGCGGCAGGAGGGTCTGCGAGAGTTGGGGAGTTCACACAATGGGTTAACTCACATGCACCCGACTTGGAGAAATTGTCCCTGCTGCACGACACTAGTGGTGCAAGGTATGGGATCATGACGACCAACATGTTCGAGGTGTACAATGGTGTTCTCAAGGGTGTTCGATCCCTGCCAATCACTGCGATCGTGGAGGAGAGCTGGAACCGTACCGTCGGGTACTTTGTTAACAGAGCCATGATGGCTAAGAAGCATCTGAAGAATGACAAGCAATTCTCTGAAGTAATGCACGCGTACATAGAGAATAAGATCAGCAAGGCTCGTTCGCACGTTCTTCGTATAATGGATGGCGTCAGGTAGAAGTTCGAGATCCGGCTCAGGGAGTAGTACGTGATGGGCCACGCTAGAGGGGGTCGGAAGCAGGTGTACACGATTGGTGACGAAGCGTCGTGCACCTGCAACAAGCCACGGCTTCTCCACAAATCATGCTCTCATGTGTACGTAGCGTGCGCGGTATGGCGCCAGGCCTCGAAGCGTTACATCTCCGAGTACTACGACATCCACCAACTGTATACCACTTAGAGTGCCAAGTTCCATTCGTACGGCCTGGACATGCGCTATAGGGGCATCTGGCCGGGGCAGGTGAAGTGGGTGCCGAGCGACACACTGAAGCACCCTGGCCGTGGAAGACGCCAGTCACGACGCATTCGAACGACATGGACGACAACCAGCGTGGACAACGGGTTTGCGCACGAGATGCAGACTGTGCAAGACGGTTGGCCACTCCATCAGCCACTGCCTAAACAGACCTAGCACAAGTGGCGCACCTTAGCGACCAAGATTTAATTACTAAGTCTGATGTTGCATGCTTATTTTAATACCTTGTATGAGTTGTGTCATTGTCAATCCATGCATTTCTGTACAGACGTAATGTTATGTTGTCTGGGTCATATGTTAACTCATTATGGTCATATCACTTTATCTTACATTTTTTTGTCATATGTTTCGCTTTGTTTTCCTGTGCCACACATTATGTTTTACATGCGGACTAGAATGTTGCCTCTCGCCCGGTAGGAGATGGTGCAACCTCAAGTTGATGGCCCGTATGAGCTGCTCGACGCACGCTGGGATGGGCGACACCGATGCCTAGCGTGGTCGTCCGGCGTCGGCCCTCCGAGCTTGGTCTTGAGCGCTCCGAGAGAGAGGTGGCCTCTTAAGGAGCAGTATGTCCCAAGACTACGGGACACCGACCTCCTGCCCTTTGCCCGCATGTTGGACCTACCGCACTTATTTCAGTTTGACGCGGCACTCCTATCTGCACTTGAGGATCGTTGGAGACTAGAGACTCACACCTTTCACTTCCGATGGGGGGAGATGGCCGTAACTTTGGTGGATGTAGCTATGCTTACAGGTCTGCCGCTGCGCAGTCTTCTAGTAGTGCCACCTCCAAGGCGAGTAGACTGGAAGGTGCGTTTGGCTGATAGATTCGGTCACCCGATTCCTGAGAACATATCGGGTGTACCACATTCCTGGCTGCAGGAGTACATGACCTGCCCCGTGCATGCGACTGTGGAGGCAGTTAGGACAGACTTCCTCGCGTACCTTTTATTCCTGTTCGGATGGATCTTGTTTCCTACGACTCAGGAAGACTGCGTGTACCCTAGCTACATCCATCTAGCAAAGTCTTCAGTGGACGCTTGGCTCGATGAGGTGCACATTACAGTTGGGGCTCCGTAGTGCTTTGTGCTACTTACCGAGGGTTGTGCGATGCCTCTCTACATAGTACGCTACACACTGTTGTAGCTATGGTCGTGGGAGCACTTTCCGGTTGGCCGACCGTATTTTCGGAGCACCGTGCACTCTTTCCACTTGAGCGTCGAGCTTTACGGTAATGCTGGAGGCGACGACCATGTCGATGGGCCTACAATGGGAATGCGTTGGACACGTGATACCTTAGGTTGGGCCAGAGAGAGACAGAGGCTTGTGTATCCTTAGTTCCATAATCTATTCGAGACTCTGCACGAGGACGAGGTCATCTGGTGACCATGGACTGCACATTTCCTTGCGGACACGGCCCCCTACGGATTATCCTCGCAGTGCACTCAGGACAAGATGCTCTGGTTGACAACCTACCACCTGGGGACATATCTGATATTACTGTTTGTTCTTGCAGCACTTGCTAGGGGACACTACTATGCTCCAGCCGTCGTTATCATGGAGTGAGGTGCAGGACATGACTACCTTGCCAGCGCGACACTGTTCCACTACAGACAGTGACCCTAACCCACCGCAGCGCTAGGACGACGGGTTGGGATCATTAGCGCATGGCATTCTGTCGCACATGCGGGAGCGCGACCAATGGTTCGCCGAGACGTTCCAAGGGTACAACGTGCATCATTACGACATAGATTGGCCAGGAGGATCCTCATCCACGCAACAAGCTACTCAGGAACACTTTTACGTAGTTACAACAATTTTCTTGTTGCACGAAACAAAGGACTAACTCACCAAGTACCCTTCCAGCAGAATGAGCACCAGTGGGTGGATGATATGTTTAGGTATGAACCAGACACTTACACTCAGATCACCGCAGCGATGCCTCCCACGGAACACCCCTCCCACAACTTCTGAGACATACACTGCTCCCCTGACAGGTTTACGCTGTCCGGGCAAGCGGCGGGACGATGTACCATAAGTAATATCATGACCGTATAATGCATGTTATGTAATATCATTGTGCATTGTGCCATTGTGATTTATGTAGTGTCAGTGTGCATTATGACATTATGATTAATCGACACAAAATATTCTTCAAAATAGTCAGTACAAACGACAACTCTTCCTTCCAATTTTTATGTACTAAACCTAAAAGACCTGACGCAACTTAACGTTGCAACGCGATTCCTCTTTGGGCCCGCTACCCCGCAGACGCCAATTTCCTTCAACTCTATTCAATTGCAATTCTGTCGCATGCTATATATGGATGCTTTGGATACCATTCACCTCACTCTTCATTTCCTCTTCTCCATTCTTCCAGTCTTAAATGGGATGTCTTCGGCCTCATCTAACTTCTGAGTGAGCAGACAATTAGAATCACTACGACAGCACCTGGTTTGCTCTCATTGTAGGGATTCGGTGAATGTGTTCACCTCGCATACGCTAACGAATCCATCCCGCGTGTTCATGAAGTGTTCAAATCTTACGGTAACTTCTGCCAAATCACCCCGAATGAATCCCATTCCAAATAGCATATTTTTTTTTCACTTGAAGTTGTAATTCTTTTTCAGAGCACAACATGTCGGTTTTGGTAGTAAGCTGATGAAGCTTCCCAATGGTTCAAGATATTGCAATGCAAATTACTGCTTTACAAGATGACTCTCGTGGTGTTGCTGTACTTCGTCCAATGGCTCGACCCTCCGATCCACTAACGCAAGATGAAGAGAATTGACTAAAAATACTGGATGAAAGGATGTAAAGAGTTGAGAAAATGCTTTCGAAATAAATTAAGATACTTAGTTTTGCGGTCTTTCTTATATTATTTCGTGTTCTTACCAAGTAGAAGTTCAGTTGTAACGAGATTGTAATGTCCACTCTTTATCTATGCATCGCAGTCTGTTATGAACGAGAATAAACCAGTAACATTATCTACGCATGGATCAACTGTCGTGTATGATGCATTACATGATGTATACCTTTGTGACGTTGTTGTACTACTTTGTATCATCTATGTCTGTGACTAATTCCGTTACTAATACTTTCTGTGGGAATTCATGAAACCCTAATTTCAAAAACCTATATCCAAATTTTGGAGATCTAAATCTGCAATGTTGGAGACAATTTCAGAATACTTAGTTTTCACAATGATAAGACCACACAACTTCTCTCTGCAAAGCAGCACGTGACAACCATTTGCAAAGTAAGACGTGACAACACTCTGCCTCGCCAGTTTTTCAAACCGAAAAATAGCACTCTGCAAAGTAGGACATGACTTCTCTCTGTAAAGCAGGACGTGACCTGACGAGACAGCTTTACGCAGCGACGTGACCCGACAATTCCACTTGGGGCCCGCCAACAAGTTTACAAAAAGACAAGACAACACTCTGCCTCGCAAGCTACTCACATGAATTTAACCACACCGTGCCAACCCCGTGGCTTATAAAAGGAGGTGGAAGAGACCTGGGAAAGAACACTATACATCCAAACCCAACGCTACACCAGAGCTTGCTTCACCATGCCAGGATGGACAAGATGAAGAGGCAATGAGACGAGATCCTCAAACTAGCAAGGGCTGCTGGGGCACAAGACGAATAAGCAAGGGCTGCTGCAGCCCAGGTCTAACAAGAGGAGATTACCAGGATGGCAGCTCTCCGCAATGATGCCCCCCATAGCAGTAACTCCTAACAGAACGTTCCAACCGAGTCTTCGCTGCAACATCCGCTAGAGTGGGAAACACCACCCCCCTGTTGGTGCAGGAACACATGCAAGTTCTTTAAATCCAAGCAGCGGCTCAGCCTAAGCATGCGTTACTGGGGTTGTTCGAACTACTCCTGTGACTATCCCGACCGTCATTGGGATACGAGCAACTATCGGCAGCCGGTAAAGACTAGTTACACTAAGTTCCCCTACCAATTATCTTTCAAAGTACGCACTAACAACCTCTCCCATCTACCCGTAGTCCTCGGATCCGCTATGTGGCTACCGCAAGTGGATCGACCTAGAGATGCACCCACACGACCAGTGGTAAATCGACTACGAGGAGTGGGATGCCAAAAGGGCACGCGAGATCCGGGAGGAGGAGCGTCGCCCTGAAGAGCACAACCGGCGTATTCGGCGGGAGACGTAGGCCCATCTCGAGGCGTGCAGGCGTAGGGAGCGCGAGGCACACGACAGGGAGTGCGAAAAAAGAGGGAAATGGCGGCCGGCGAGGAGTACAACGCCGAGCTCGGAAGGAAGGGCAAATGGCCCCGGTCCACGCAGTAGGTCCGACCATTCCATAGTAGTCCCCGTCCTACCCGTTATGTTTTGTAGTATCCCCTAAAGGCATGTTTACCTACATGGTCCGGATGCTTGTGTCACAATGTACCGTAGTAGTAGCGAGGATGACTAAAGCAATTAGCTGAACCATCATGCCATGTAACCACGTGTAATGTACTTGTGTCCGCGAACTTTAATGTAATTCCGTTCCGTGCCTCCGCTGAGCCATCAAAGAAAGCCTATATTGCAAGTATGTCTCTTCTAGTGGAATCCCAGAAATAACCATTCGCACTGACAGCGATTCCTCCATATTTTAGGGCATCTTCATAATCACAACGAGCGTCCTCGGCCCCTTCAATTGCATTGTGTACAAGCTTCACAAAGTAGTTTGCTTTAACTCTACCATACAGAAGTAATGTGATTAAGAACCATAGCGACCAAGATATTATTTGTTTTCAGTTTTCCTGTTTGTATTTTATTGGATTAATTAGAATTTAATTGGAAATTTTAGAAAATGAAAAATAATTTAAATGAATAAAATAATCTTCAATTAAATTATTTTTTTACAATTTTTTGAATTTTTTTTGCACCTGCTGCTACCGTCCCACACAGCAACAGGCGCGATAAGGGGCTAAAATTGAAATTTTGATGCTACGGAGACTATTTTAGGAATTAGTGTGGTCTAACGGGGCTAATAGTGTCCAAATTTCCCGTCGCTCAGCCATCCTCCTGGCGGTGTTTACTCTGTTATGATCTAAGATCATAACAACTTGGTATCAGAGTCACCTACTCCATCTTCGCCCATGGGCAGTAGTGGTGTCGATCCTACAAAAATTGATTAGATCATCACGCAACTGAAGACGACTAGCAAGTCGCTAGAGGCGCACGGTGCACAATTGGTCATCATCAACTTTCGCCTTGACAACCACGACAAGCGTATCACACGCTTGGAGGAGGCTAAAGCTGGAGAACCGGGGACCATCAAACCAAGCGACGACTTGCTCGGTGTAGCTCCCGCGATGGTCATTGCCGCACCGGGCGATGGCTTGCTCAGCGTAGCCCCCGCTGCCACACCGCACTGTATGATAGTTGCAGGCGTGGTATCGAAGCCTGCTGTGGTCCCATCGATGCCTGCCACGACACTGCCAGAGCTCGCCACGGCAGCTAGGATCCTGTCAATCCCTATCGTGGTAGCGCCACGGCCTGCCATGCTACTACCAGTGTTTGCCGTGGCAATCACAATTATGTTGGAGCTTGTCATGGTGCTACCACGGTTGTCGCAGCCAGCTGTGGTGTTAGTGGAGCATGTGCGTCGCTTGCCACATCGTCTGCTGAGATACCGCGATCTTCACAGCACGACCGGCCAACGACGTGCCTTTGGAGGTGCGGTGTGTGACGGGTGACATGTGGAAGGTTGTGACATCTTCACATCTCTCGCGCATCCATTGCGTCTTTTGGCAGGAAGGGGAACAGGACTGCCCCACACTGGCGGCCCTTGTCGACAACATATTTGTCGATAACGGTTAGCGTTAAGACCCATGCACCATTGTTGTCAACCGACATCAACAACCTTGGACTGTAGCCATGGCCACTACCATACAGCTCGAGGATAAGTTGCTTGTCTAGGAGAGATGAAGTGTTATGGGCATAGGTTCAGGGGGAGCACGACCATGTAAGGAGACTGTTATGTGTAGGAATTACTGTTCATGCATGTGAACAGTGTGCCAAACACATTCAATTAGATTAGCTTAGTTGTTTCTTCTATATTAGGAATAGTTAAATGCATATCTTTATATTAGAAATAGTTAGATGCATATCTTCGCATTAAGAATGATTAGATGCATATCTTCGTATTATGAATGATTAGATGCATATCTTCATATTTAGAACGTATGGATATTATCTTATCATTAGTTGATTGGTTGTATTAGGTATGATAGTTTTCATATTGTTAGAGGCCTAACCTTATCTATACAAAGAGAGGAGCCGCACCATTCAAAGAAAGTAAAAAAGAAATAGAAAAGTCATTCCAAGTCATAGTCTACCCCTCTCCCTATCCTCGCCACTGCCGCCTGCCCATCCTCCCGGCGATGTTTATTCCGTTATTATCTAAGGGTCATAACAGTGAAGATGGATTTGATGACGTCTCTAGTAGTATTGATGGTGAGCAACTTTTGACCTTTGTAATGATATTGGTTATGGAGTCGATAGAGTGTAGGTTTTGATAAATTCTAGTAATGGTATTGCAATATATAACAAGATAGACATGATTATTATCTCATGTCTATTTTGAGGAGGAATATCGAAGATATTAGATTTGTTCGAAATATTAGAGTTTAGATAAGAGTTCAAGTCATATATGAGTTTAAGAGTTTGAGTTGGATTGTACTTTTTAACACTCTAAATAAAAGATAGAGGTGCTAAGCCACACACCCTTATTTTCCAAAATCCTACCCGAAACAATGGAGTAGATCTTACGCAGGTAATGCTGTTCCTAACTACATGCTTAATTTCTCGTTTGTTGGAGGAAGTCGCCGGTTAATCATGTGTACTATATTTTTCTTGCGATTAATCATGTGTACTATATCAATATCTTAACAAGTCCTTTTTTAAAAAAAAATATATATATACCAAGGGCCGTCTTATTTGCATCCTGCAGGTCAACTCACCTTGTTCCGTTCCTGTTGCTTCATCATCACGATTGGGAGGGGGAGATCCTCCTCTCCCATCCCATCAAGGAGCAACCACTCGCCATGAATCTCTCAAACTCCTTTCTCTTGATTGTGAAGTGATCAGATAGCCTTCATCCCTGCAGACCCTCTCAAACTTTGTGGTATGCAAATGCTCCTTTCTCTCTCACTCGTGTTTTGTGATTTATGAATCATGCTCTCATATGTAGTTTTCTCCAAGATGCATGACTCCTTTGATTCTTTCTCAATTTTGTGAAATAACAAGCGGGTACGGATATCCGCCAAGTAGTAAAACAGAATGGATTAGATCTTATTGGTATGTTTAGTCTTTCAGGATTATGAACTTGGCACTCACTCTCAATTTTGATATATGGGACGAAACACATCCAACACACTGCTTGGCCATGACGATAGCGGGAAGCTAGTTCTGGGATTATTTGGTTAATAGTTGATGTTGGAGTACATGAGATTTTGCCACTTGTTTGTAGCATCTGTCCTAGTTCTAGTTTCTTACACTATTAGTTCCATGTTTGTACTGTAGTACTGTACTAGTACAATTTATCTTATTTTGCTGGGAATTAACAAACAGCTAGAGCAACTCATGCTATGCTCCTTTATGTAGTGTATTTTTGGTAACCAGAAATGGACGTTACGGGGAACAAGTTCCAGCATCAAAGTTCGACACCAAAGAGAGTGGAGTTACAATATCTAAGGGCAATCACAAAACAATTCTCCAAAGATCAAATACTTGGAAATGGTGGGTTTGGAACAGTTTACAAGGTATGAAATTCCTATATGGTCTAGCTTTTAAGATGTTTACCACAAATAGCAAAAAAAAACAAATTTATGTTAAGAGAGTGAAACAGGGAGAGAAAGAAGATGGAGAGGTGGTTGCAGTGAAGAAGCTTATGAACATGGTAGGAATGGATGATAAGCAATTTTTGAGTGAGGTTAAACATCTAATGGATGTATGTCATCCTAATATAGTAAGGCTTGAAGGCTATTGCTACCATATAGAAAGGGAACTGATGGCCTACAACGGATCTTATATATTTGTGGATGAGGTGTATAGATTGCTCTGCTTTGAGTATCTGCCTAATGGAAGCCTCGATAAGCATCTTACTGGTATGGTAATACAATGTGCTAACATAGTTGTCTTCCTTTATCTGGTTTTTTTAGTTTGTATTATTTGAAGTCCAGCCCTACTACATATTGTGGCAAGTCAAATTATAATGGTAATGTTGGTGTATCAATGTAAGAGAGCTTAATCAAACCATACAAATTCCATATATCATTTCTATGCAAGGATATGCTACATTTCTAGAATACTGTTTTCATTGTGTTTCTTATACAGATGAATCTTCCGGACTAGACTGGCACAAGCGTTACAATATAATTGAGGGGATTTGCAAGGGTTTACATTATCTTCATGAGGGTAGGAGAGGTGCACCTATTCTTCATCTGGATCTAAAACCTAGCAATATTTTGCTGGATAAGAATATGGTGCCCAAAATTGCGGATTTTGGTCTGTCAAGGCTCTTCGGTGAAGAAAAAACTCATACTTGCACTATGAATTTAGTAGGATCATTGTAAGACAAATCTCTTAAGAAATGCACCGCTCTATTTTTCTCAAGTAAATTGTGTTTCGTTTGTATTGTAACTCAGGCAGTCATGTTGTCGTGCAGTGGATACATGCCACCAGAATACATAGAGAAACGCATGATCTCAAAAGAGTCAGACATATTCAGTTTGGGCGTTATAATCATAGAGATAGTGACAGGACATAGGAAATACCCTGAAAGTACAACTACCCAGGAATTTATGGAGGTTGTAAGCAATTTTGTTTATGTACTTCACAGTTCAGGATTGACAGATTAACTATTTTACCTTATGCATGTACTCATTCTAGCTCTCTTTCTAAATGTCGTAGGTACCTGAAAAATGGAGGAGAAGGTTGCAGACAACATCGAGCTACACATCATTGGAAGAGGACTGCCGACAAGTAAATCAATGCATTGAAGTAGGACTGAAATGCTTGGAGAGAAACCCAAAGAAAAGGCCTAATATAAGAGAAATAATTGACATGCTTAATGGAAGTGAAAATATGAATTCATGTTCAGTTAGAGAGGATGGGTTTGTTCTTTGTCCCCGGAACTACACAGTATTATTTCTTGTTTGTTCTTTGTTCCCAGAACTACACAGTATTCTTGTTGGTTCTTTTTGCCCCAGCATAGAGCCACTGAGAAATAACAGCATGCCTTGACTTGAAAGCAAGATGGAAAATCCTGAGCATAAAACATACAGTTCTTTCGTTACTTCTTTGTGACAATCTTTCCTTTTTTTAATTTATTCATACTCCTTCATTTCTGGAATGTAGTTCTGATGTAGAAGAACAAAGCGGGGAAGTGGTATCTCCAGATTGGAGTGAAGCACTTGATATTATTGCATTATGTTTATCTGAAGAGGTCATGCTGTTGCTCACTTCCTATAGTTCCCCCATAGACTTTCTCTCTTTCCGTTGTCTGGATACTACTTTTTATTTGGTATAGTTATAATTTAGCCGTAACAATCTACTTTGTTTTGCTATATTTGTACATTCATCTCATGATTTAAGAATAACATTGATCTGACATGTAGCTTCGGTTTATGCAGTCCGTTGAAGGAATGAAGGTTATAGGCCATGAGCTAGGCCAGATGGTTGATACTGAAAGTACTGTGCCTGAATATATCATCAAGGACGCTGACAGATTAGTTTCATACTTGGCTGTTATGGTAAACCGTAGTTGTTTCTTCGGAGTTATTTTTGTCACCCTGCTCACTCCTCTGATGATTATTATTTCAGGTTCAGAAGACCTTTAATTTAGTTCTTTCTGGGGCGTCTTCGAGGTCATGCAAGTATACTTTAAACAGTCTCACGCAGGTATGCCTTTCAGGCTTTCAGCCTGTGTTTGCCCTATTTTTGGTTAGATGCTGTTTAAGAAAATTCTGGTTATGTTACAGGCTTTCAGAATCACACGTCTTGCTCATGCTGTGAAGGAGGGTACTTTAGAAAACCTTATTGCAGAGCTACTAGTTTGGCTCGTGGTCGACAAAGTTCCCCAAATGGATGATGGAGATCAACTACTTAAGGCTCTAAATGTGGTGATGCTTAAAATCCTGGTTCGTAAACTCCTTTCCATGATCTCTTTTGTTTGCTGGAATCCCGTTCATTAATGATCGCATTTCGAGCAGGATAATGCGGAGAGAACATCCTTGTTCGTAATGCTAATTAATTTACTAAGGCCCTTGGACCCTTCAAGGTGGCCATCCTATACACCATCGGAGCCCTTTGCTGTGAAAAATGAAAAGTTTTCAGATTTAGTTGTCAAATGTTTAATTAAGTTGACCAAGGTATGCGAGTATTCCTGTGACGAATATCTACATTATGAACATTACCTCTAAAGGATGTCTGGACCTTTAGGTTCTACAGAGTACAATTGATGAAATTGACATTGATCGCATTCTTCAAAGCATTCATACTTATATGCAAGAGCTAGGAATGGAAGAGATACGGAGAAGGTCTGTCCTGTATTCGTCTTGCCCTGAACTTCATTGTTTAGCTGTTTAATTGTTACCGTTTCTGAGATTCAGACATGGGGTACTTATTTACGCTTTGTTTAATCTGTAGAGCTGGAACTGATGACAAGCCACTACGAATGGTTAAAACTGTGTTGCATGAACTTGTGAAGCTTCGAGGTACAGCAATAAAAGACCACCTTTCAATGGTTCCTGCGGATGCTGAACCTCGTCCAATCCTTCTGGGATATATCGATGTAAATCTTCAAGTAAGAATTGCAAATCACACAGCTCATTACAACTCTGCCAAATGCTTTTTATACGCAACATTGAATTCTGAGCATTGCTGTTGGTTCATCTAGGCCCTTGCAGTTTGAACCCATCTGGTGTTCTGGACGTACCTACGGGGCAAACACAGTGGAGTGGTGCTGCTACGAACAATCCAAATCCAAATCCATCACCAGCTCATCCAGCGCCCCGTGGGTCATGTAAAGGACAGGAGGCCGGAGTCATGTATGCAATGTAACATGTGGCAAAGTGTACTGGTTGGTGGGAAGTATGCTGTATTCGATGGAAATTACAAAAAAAAAGAAGTAATATCGATCGAGTTTTCGTCTGTTTCGTCTGTCCTGCGATGTAAGAATATCAGATGTATGCATCTGCGCATGTGCCGCACATCCGCTATTTGGTGATGCATGTGTAGATGTTTAGGGAAAAATCGTATGTGTTCTACAGGATCTCTATATTTTTTATTTATAGTTTAAAAATTAAATTTTACTTTAATACCAGGTTAGATTCGACTCTAACACGATTCATTATTTTATCTTAATACTAACTCACCAACACTCCCCTCAAGATGGATTGAAGATATCAATTATGTTCATCTTGTTACATATTGTAGCACCCTCGATAGGACATAATCTTTTAGTGAAACAATCAGTCAATTGTACACCAGACTTAACATACTCCAACTTCAGTATCATGCCATCGAGCTTTTCCTTAATGAAAAACCTATCAATCTCAACGTGCTTGGTACGATTATGTTGGACTGGGTTGTTAGCAATGTTGATTGCATAGTTATTATCAAATGAAACACCAATATATTATTCCTCCATACCTAGAGCTCGGATAATAAACCTTTCATCAATATCATTTTACTCACACTCAACGTCATTGTTCTGTACTCTGCCTCTGTAGTAGATCGAGCCACAACCTCCTGCTTCTTGCTCCTCCATGACACAAGGTTACCTTCCACAAAGATGCAATATCCAGAGGTAGACCTCCTGTCATCCATACTGCTCGCTCAATCAGCATCGCAATACTCTTCCACATTCAGGTGTTGATTCTTCCTGAACAAAAGGCATTTCCCAGGGCCACTCTTTAAATTCTGTAGGATTCAATAGACACCATACATATGTCATGTTCTAGGATCATGCATATATCGACTAACTACACTCACTGCATATGAAATATCAGGTCTTGTATGACGCAAATAGATGAGACACCTAACAAGCCTTTTATAAGCTTCCTTGTCAATTGGATCTCCCGACTCAGCACATAGCTTGTGATTTATATCTATAGGTGAAGCAATAAAGAGACACCCAAGCATACTTGTTTCTGTCAGTAGATCAACGACATACTTCCTTTGGGAGAGAACTATACTCTCCGAATAACGGGCAATCTCGATCCCAAGAAAGTATCGAAGAGCTCCAAGATCTTTCACCTCAAATGCCTCTCCCAGTCTTTTCTTCAAAGACTTGATCTCCCTGGTATTATCACCACTGATCATAATATCATCAGTATAGACTGCTAATATAGTGATATGTGATTCTCTATGCCTAAAAAACACGGTATGATCTCTATTGCACTGAGAATGGCCCATACTACAAACTGCATGTATGAATCTATCAAACCACACCCTTGGAGATTGCTTCAGACCGTATAAAGACTTCTTGAATTTACATATTTTCCTATCAGTCCACCTGTTCTCAAATCCTAGAGGAATCTCCATGTATACCCTCTCTTGTAAATCACCATGTAGAAAAGTATTCTTCATATCCAACTAATGCAGGGGCCATCCAAAGTTAGTTGTACAGGATATCAACATTCTTACTGTGCTCATCTTCACTACTAGTGCAAAAATCTCATTATAGTTTATCGCATATGTTTGACTATAATCTTTTGCAACTAATCGTGTCTTATATGTCTCTATCTTGCCTTCAGAAGTTTACTTAAACGTAAACACTCATTTATATCCTACTGCCTTTTTCCCTACTGGAAGTGGAACAAGATCACATGTCTTGTTCTTCTGAAGTGCACTAAGCTCCTCCTTCATAGCACCTTTCCACTTAGGATCTTGTTTAGCAGTTTACCAATCCTTTGGAACATGCATTGTCTAAAGAGATGCCATGAATACTTTATATGCAGGTGAGATATGAGAATATGATATGAAATTTGCAATGTCATACTCAAAGCCATACTAGATTGGAGGCTTTCCAGTATTAGCTCTAGCTTCCCTACGTTGTGCAAGTGGTAACTCTAAATGAGAGTAATTAGAATGACTATTACCACTCGCTCCAAGGGGACTTGAGGAGGGATTTGGGACTGGATCAACTGGCAAGACCGACTGTTCAGGCTGTGGCTGTTCTGGTTGTGCCTCTGCCAACTCCGTTGGTGGCTCAGGTGCAGACTGCTTGTCCCTCTGCTTCCCCCTGTTTCCCAAAGTGCCTTCACTGATAAAACTTTAATTCTTTTGAGGTTATTATTTCTCTCGTATATTCCATCAGGCCCGGGCACGAAATTATCCCCACAATGACTTCTTCTTCTCGTTGATTATCACTCTCCCCCTCTTGACTGTCACCCTCTGTGATATAAGAGAACTTCTCAAAAACTCTCCAAGAGTATCTTCACTCGTGTAGTACAATTCAAACTCTCAGAATGTCACATCCATACTCACGAACAACCTTTGCTCAACTGGGTTCTAGCACCTATAGCCCTTTTGACTTCATGAATAACATATAAAGATACGCTTCAATGCCTACGGATCTAGCTTACCAACCACTGGTTGATGATCCCATACAAAGCACACACAACCAAACACCTTGAGAGATACCTTGAACTCCCGCTGACCCATAAGAAGTTCAGCTGGAGACTTCATCTCAAGTATTCGAGATGACATGCGATTGACGAGATACGCTACCGTCATCACTGCCTTGTTCCACAATCTCTTTGGCACATTCATCTGAAACATGAGTGAACGTGCTACCTCCAACAAATGCCGATTCTTCTTTTTAGCCACTCTATTATGAGGTGGAGTTCCTGAACAATTAGTTTGATGAAGTACCCCCTCCTCTTATAGATACGTTGCAAACTCTTTGTTAATATACTCAGTTCCATTGTTTGTTCGAAGAATATGAACATTTGTATCAAACTGAGTAGCAACCATCCCGTGGAAGTCCTGAAAACACCGAAGGACCTCGCTCTTGTGCTTCATAATATAAATCCAAGTCATACGAGTATAACAATCAATAAATATGACAAGCCATTTAAAACCACTCACAGAAGTAACTGAGCAAGGACTCCAAACATCAGAATGTATCAATATAAACGGTTCATAACTCCAAAGATCAATGCTACTATATGTAGACCGTGTATGCTTTCCAACCTCACAAACATCACACACAAGCTTACTCTTGTCTACTTTATTGAACAAATCAGGGTATAGCCGACTTAAACTCTCAAATGACGGATGTCCCAAGCGATGATGATGTAACAAAACTTCTTCCTCAACTCCTGTAGCCACAGCCAATGCCGCATCAACCTTATCAACGTACCACATCCATTACACCTTATTTCAGTCCCAATCCTCTTCCTAGCCCTCTTCTCTTAGAACAAACACGAATTCTCATCAAATGTGACAGTGCATTTGAATTGATCAACGATAGAACTAACTGAAAGAAGATTGACTGAAAATGAAGGAACATGCAAAACTAAGGATAAAACAATGGATGGTGTGCACTTTACAGATCTGACACCCTAAATAAGCTGGGATGTTCCATCAACTGTTTGGATAGTTTCAGAATGAGTATATGGAGTGTAAGATGCAAATACACTAAGTGAACCCGTGACATGCTTGGATGCCCCTAAATCTACGATCCAATCAATATGAGAGTGCTTATATGTGGATGCAAGTGCATGTGCCTGAGCACCTTCGCCGACGTGGGCGTAGTTGGTAAAGTTACCAAAGGAGGTAGAATCATGAGAAGTCTCCAGTGTCTTTCCTTGCTGCCACTTCTCCCATTGCATAGCTTGCTCGCCTGTCAGAGTAACAGATGTGCTCTCCTCTATCAAGTCCACATTAGCCCTGGGCCAACTCAGCCCTTTCATCGACCTCCATAATCTTCACCTTCTCCACGATCACCACCTCAGCTTCCATAATCTCCAGTTCGGCCTCCACGACCACCACGACCTCCACCTCAGCCTCCATACCGTGGAGAAGGACAAGCACGGCTTAGATGTCATCTCACCTCACAGTTGTAGCACTCCTTATCATCAGACATGACATATGCAGACCTAAAGGTTTGTTGTCCCCCATTACACGTAGTCAAATCTCCTCCTACACTATAGCCGAAATAGTATCCGCTGAAGTAGGTAAGTTTGCCAAGTGGAACATAGTAGCCCTTCTACTCTCAAACTTTGGGGCCAGTCCCTTCAAAAAGTGTGTAGCCCATCTGCGTCACGGCCACACCCTGATAGTCTCAATATCACCAACACATATTAAATGCAATGGATCATAGTAATCTAAATCTGCCCACAACTGATGTAGTTCACTAGCATACTACTGGACAGTCTTCTCCTCCTGTTTCAGGGCCTTCACCTTGCCTTGGATCTCCACCATTATCATCACATTTCCTGCCCTAGAGTACATGTTGCTCAACGTCTTCCACATTTTCGGTGCACTCTGCATCATTTCCACCATCCGAGCGACCAAGCCACCAGCACAGAGTTGATGGTGTTCCACACCCTCCAATCCATGCTCGTCTTGTCTATAGGCTCAACACAAGTCTCCTGTAGGTAGTGCTCCACCCCTTTGTCTTCAGAATTAGCTGAGCTCTTATGGACCAACTCAGTTAATTCATGCTTCCTTTCAACTTTACATCATTTGGCATCAGCTCCAGCTTTAATTCTGATGACCCTGGACCAACACAAGTCTCCTGTAGATATGGTATTTTTAGTGTCATTGTCCAGATTACCGTCCTGCTAGACTGTCGATTTAATTGGGTATATCGACTATGTGAACCTTGGGTTAGTATGCGATGACTAAGCGTTTTGAGTAGCGTCCTTTTCACGTTGTTACTTATCTAAATAATTAATTTGTGTAGGAGAAGGGAATTCGAGATTAGTGGCTTCGTCTTTGTCTCCTAACGCGGCGCAGTTCGAAAGGCAAGTACAATTAATTTGTCTTGTTTGTTGTTGTTCCACTTGATGGATGAATATGAAATGGGTAATTTCGGTGTTCCTTGTTTCCTTTCATGGTTGATATACCATGATTCTTCAATAATAGGACTACGTTCATTATATTTATTCGTTCCTTCGTTCCTGTTCGCCCACGGGAGTGGGTAGTGAAGCCCCATAATTTCAATATGGGCAAGTACCTTGTGAGTCTTATTGTTGGTGAATGCTGAGTGCTTGTTGATTCACACTGTTATTTCTATGATCCAGGACTAGATTCAATGCTTCATGTTCTTTTCACGTTCGTTAATCCATGTTTAATGAGATGGTGTCTTTCATTATTCATAATTCATTCCATTCATTCATTGTTCATGTTTCGTCCACGGGAGTGGAAATGTAAAGACCCGTCAATTCCAGTATGGGCATGTAAGACCCATCATTCCAATTTGGGCAGATTTGGATCCCCGTATGAAATGTTCTTCATACGGGCCTTGGATCCCCGTATTTTGTTAAATGCGGGCCTAAGTGAACACCGACGAGTGTGTCACTGGCTATACCGGTATAAGCAGAAGTGGAGTTCATGCATTTCATTCATTCATATGATTTCATCCATTCTACCTTCAATTTCTATTCTATGATGTTATGTTCATATCCAGTATGGTTCGCTTTATTCCGTTGTACTTGTTGAGTCGTGGACTCATTCTTGCAGTGTTTATTTGTTTTAGGTAATTATTGAAGACGGCATGCATGGGAGGGCTTAGTCACGTGGATCACATCATTCACTGCACATTCTTTCTTTCACTTCACAATATTTAGTTTTCATTTATTTGAACTTGTCCTTACCTTTTATTTGTTAAAGCTGAACTGTAATAAATAGGGTATGATGGTGCATGATATCATTCCCTATATTTTGGTTGATTAAATAACTACTGGTAATTTCTAATTAGTCTAGTAATTGAATTATCTTAATTGATTCAATAGACTTGGATATTTAAAATTTGTGTTATGTGGATGGATTCAGATTATATTCTTGAAATTATACCAATAGATGATGATCTTTATATGCTATTGGATTGAGGTATTGTTTAAATTCTTCCGCAATATGGTTGTATGTTAGTTCTTTAGGTAACATTTTGGCTTCCGAATAGCTAGGGTGTTACAACCGT
Organism: Hsuehochloa calcarea; assembly: GCA_036346395.1. Lineage (NCBI taxonomy): Eukaryota > Viridiplantae > Streptophyta > Magnoliopsida > Poales > Poaceae > Hsuehochloa > Hsuehochloa calcarea. Next base: position 70,293,177 of record CM070594.1, on the reverse strand, counting down.
GAAGCATAAGCAGTTCGATGTGACACCGAACCAAATGATCGCATAAAAGCGAGTGCGAGTAGGAAGAAACGGGTTTTGCGTGCCAGGTGTTCGACGAAAAGCGTCAGCGCGACGACGGATTCACTCGCGGAGATGGTGGAGAAGGCGAGAAGCGAAACTGGAAGATATAAAATTACAGAAAACCACCTACTCAAGAAGTCAGTTTGCAAACCATTACCTTTTTCTAAATTATTTTAGTTGCAGCTTGTTTGGCCCAACCCAAAAAAACTAACTGCCAACCCAATCACCAATATTCCAATAGGTCTAAATGTCCCTTTGCAAACTGTTTTTTAGTTTCAAAAACACCATGCTATTAGGTTTTTCTTTTAAAACAAACAACATTCATAGCATATGTATCTTACATAGTACTAGTTCCACATTTTTACTATTATTTTCGGAGACTCATGTTCAATTGGTAACTGGTAAATTCCTATTGCATTGTCTACGACTTTAAGTTCTAGGCATTCTTATTGTATTTTCTAGTAATGCATTGAATACGATACTTAGCAATTTTAGGTATGGATTTTATACAAAAGTCGAATGCAGCCTTGAATTTATTTGCAAAGTACGTCATTTTATTGTATTTATATTTAGGGTCAAATAGGACTAGTTTGTTGAAACTGAATATATACCATGTTGCCAGCTCGAAGAGAGAGAGAATATTGCCTGAACAAGAAATCATATCACCATCTTTTCTTCTATCATACTATATATATTTTTCTCAGGGAAGGACCGGTGTCCGTACGTATTCCATCGCACGCTTTCAGCTGTTGTCAGATCTCACTTAAAATGATTAATCTTAATTATTCGATGTGATGCAACAAAAATTCGTGAAACTCAACAATAAGTTATTCGGCTTGCAACAAAAACTCGCTCCACATACAACAAACACAAAACACAACCCAAAAAATTACAACAAATATGAATTATTTGTGCAACAGTACAAAAAAACTACCCCAACAAAATAAGATGTTGTAATAAACACACAACACAATAAAAAAATTGTAGCAAATGAGAATTATTTGTGCAACAATACAACAATACTACCCCAAAAAAAAAGATGTTGCATTGGAACAACTGCAATAAATATTTTAGAAGAGGTATTGCAACATGGAAAAGACTTGTCGTAACAACTCGATTAACTTGTTGCGGCACTTCGAACGAGCACGAAGGAGGCGACGTCTGGCCAAATTCAACACCTCGTCGCTAGTAGGCGCACAGAATGGTGATGTCGCGCTCGGCTGTGGCGACAATTGTGAAGATAGTGCCCGACGGCGGTGGCATTTGATCTGGCGGCGGTGAGGCCGACGCACACTACTACCGTCATTGTGGGATATGTCGTTGATCCTCTCCGACGAGGGAGACGCTAGGAGGGGAGGCTACAACAACGGCGGGTTGTTGGATGGCGAGGATACACAAACAGATACCAGGAGAGTGTAGCACAGCTGCAATGGTGGCACACTGCACAACCACTCACACTTGAGTGGTATCGACGACAGAGCGGCTAGCCAGAGCTCGCCCGAGACGGCGGTCGGCGTGTACAGCGGCAGCAGCGGCATGGTTAGGAGAGAGGCGGAGCAAGCAACAAAGAGAGGAAACTACTCCGTTTCTAATCGAGAGGTTTGGGTCGATTAGTTGGAGTCACGTGAATGAGAGGGTGGATAAGGATTGAGTTATGGAGAGGCGTACGAAGCACTGAAACATATCATACGCATACAGTATTGTGGTTTAGCAATACCATTTTTCTTATGTTAATAAAATCATGGATCGTCTTTACAGACTGGACGATTAAAAAACTAGATAACTATCAATAATAGGAGTTTTGGTCTTTCTCATTTGCAAAAAACGTGCCAAAATTTCCTCTTTTTTCTGATGGGCTTCCTACGTATTATAATTGTCTGCAAGTGAACCGCGCGCGCGTGTGTGTGTTTTCGAAGTTTTCTATGACCCGAGATTGATACTCCATGCGTCCTGATAGATGGCTCCCACATTTCTTTTCATAACGTTTGCCTTTGGGTTTTATTTGTCTAACTCCGCCGTTTTCGTACTCTCTTGAGTTTTGTCTGACTATTCCAAAATTTAAGTCCGCAGAATTACTATTTATCTTTCCTCTACGGTTTTAACTTATTTTAAACAGTTTAGTGCATAGAGCTAACAAATAGTAAGAAAAAGGTTTTTTTTTTACCGAAAGATACGAGTGCGTAGCTAGCCATAGCGTACACGAGTTCCAAATATGTTAAAACAAGGTTTTTTTTTTTAAAAAAAATGTGTTTAAACAAACTCACAACTCATTTGGTTCACAGGTCACAACTCACAACACAACCCTAGCCGGTCATGATCTGCCATATGCCTGTGATTTGATTGCTTGCATGTCGTCCTTGCTTGCTTGGTAGCTAGGTGACCCCAATGACATAGCTACATGTCTGCAGCCATGAAAGACGTGCGTTTCCACGCGAAAAGTAGTCGGGAAAAGAAACGAAACAAAAAAAAAACAGATTGCGGCTAGTTCACTGGACTTAGCCCCTTGTGTCGTACATGATGACACGGATGTTGCTAACACCTGCCCATCTAGCACTCGCCAGTGGTCACCCATATCTTGACAATAGAGTCCTTGTGTGTTTGTCACCGTGTCGAACCGTAGATCGATCAACCGTTGTGACATGTCTAGAGTCTTGTGTGTTTGTCACGTCGCGTCTATGTGTCGAACCGTAGATCGATCTAACCATTGTGGACATGTCTGGCCCTTAACAACTGTTCACCAAACAAAGAATAAAGCTGCAGATATTGCCATTTATTCACTTGTGAGCCCGGTAGTACCACTAGGTTGGAGTCTTGCGGCGTGCGTGAATGCGTCGTATCGCTCTCCCAATCTGCGAATGCACCATGGGGATTTTTTTTTTTTTGGGGGTGATCGTACCATGCTACGAAAGCCTCCCAGGCACGTGATAATCGCCGATCGAGCGCAACGCACAGCGAGAAAGAATCGAATAATTGAGTGATCACAAAGTACTAGAAGAATTCATAGATAGCTGCTAGCCTAATGACCAAGTGGTCAGTTGGCCCGTCCGATCGATGCGACTCTTCTTGCGAGGCTGGTGGTGATGCACTACTTGCTGATACTATTAAACGGACTCGAATCCGATGTAGAGATGCTCTGTATACTATTGTTCTAGGCCGGCGACGGGTCGGGGTGCTGGAAGAGGCTTAATGCATTTCTACGGATTTACTTGTTTAGTATTGTAGCGTAGGTATTCTATATTATTGTTCTAGATCTTGCTATGGCGATTGGACGGTACGGAAGAGACCTAATGCATCTCTAATGTGTGCTAGCTACGACAGAGGATCTATGTTCCTATTCAATAGGCTACATAAGGCATAGTGTATAGTGTTAACCGCACGCATTTATAGGCCGGCGTGCATATGTACAGTGCGGCCCTTGTGCTCACCCAGATTATGAAGATCGCAATACTAGGTAGGATCATTTTTCGTTTGACGGGATCGGATTGTAGAACCATGATTCTATCATATTTTTAAAAGCATGTATATTTTGTATAAAAATAGAGTTATGTTTTCAAATATGCAAGTATGTAGTAGAATTTTGAATATTTTGAATTAAATTTAGACCACCTTATGGTTTATAAATTTCACATACATTGACTTGTGTACCTTATCGACTAAGGACTTTGTATACTACGCTTATTCACACATGGTAGTTAATACATGTGCAGTTATCTATGATATAATCGTATGTAGTTTTCTTTGTCTCTGGCATAACTGCATGATGAACGTGCAGGAGGATGTCTCTCTGACAACAACAATAACCAACGTGTGCATTCAAGCAACCGTCAAGTCGCCTCCTGACACACATCAACAGTCACCCCTTCAGAAGCTATGTAAGGGGCAATGCCAGTAGATAGAAAAGGAAGGATCCAAGAGATTCAAAAATACATAAGCCATTAGACTAGTCTCGGTAGTTTGTTTCACTCTGTAAACTCATTTAATACAAGAACATAGAAGTATGGTTATTATTCTATCCGGATAAGTTCTGAACCTGTCTGAAAAAGCTCCTCTCTCTTCTTGTGTGATCTCGAGTGCTATGTCCCCATAATTTATTTCATAAGATTGATAGTAAAATATCAACAGTTGGCGCCATTTGTGGGGATACCCTCGCAATCTTCGTCGTTTCTACCCAGATGCCTCCATGGCAAACGTGTGGAATGGGGATAATTGGTTTGAGCTCTCAAATTGCGCAGGAATCAACATGGATGCCTCCTACGACTATGAGCAAAGTGTCTTTTCGTCCAAGTGCGATGCCAACTCTAGAACCACTTCACCGGTCCCAGGGGATCACGTCACGGACATGATAAATGAGGGCACCTTATCTCCAACGCTCTCACCAGCACCACTACTCACAGAGGGGGAGTCGGAATCCTCACAGGGCAAGGGTCCAAGAGACCACGACCAATGTCGCCTGACGATAGGCACCGAATGTATTGAGGTTCCCGCCTCCAAACACTCAAGCCCGTCCAATGACGCCCGGTCTTCTTCGTTAATCTTGGAACACATAATTCCGGGACTCGATCACCATTTGTTAACCGTTAAGGTGCGATTACCACTACCCAGGGTGCGGTCGAACATATTGCAATTGCAAGTTCGACTGTATACCCAGAGAATTCGCCTACGACCGGAAACAGTTATAACCAAGAATCCCCCTTCCAGGGTGGGTGGGGGGGGGGGTTACTCCAAGTTGCGAGGCATTGTCTTTTGACTATTGCAAATGCGGCCCAGAGAATGCTACTTGGTCGAATCCGATACCAGTCGAAAACTGCTCGAGAACTGCAAAGGATTAATAATCTTATAGAAAATCAAAGTCAAGAACTTGGACAAGCTCCAGACTACTATCTCTGCTCAAGATATCGCTCAATGGCTTTATGACAACTGCCGAGTTAATCGGGTTCTAGTTGACGGTGATAGTTCCCTCAGTATTCTATTTATGAGTGCCTTTGATACAATGCAAGTTTCCTAGACGAAAATAAGACCAACACTTGGTGAAGCACTCGAATACAAAGGATGCACCCAAGCTTGATACAGCGGAACTCTCCAAGACTGTTCGCATCGGAGTCGCCCTCGACTCCGCATAGGAAGACACGTCCATCGGCTAATTCCAGAAACCTAAAATCCAAATGTTTGAGACCCAAACCTTTAATTTTTGAGATAATTTTAGAACACATATAAAATTATACAAACATTGTCCATTGTCTAAGGAGCCTTCAAAACAAAATTCTTATCAGGGAATTAAACCTGATAATTGAAGGATTTTTTTTTGAGTTTATTTGCTAATTAAACCTTAATTAGATGGAGTACAGCACGATGACCGTACAGCACTCCTGACGTGTCAGCCTTATATCAACACCGCGCGGTGACCATACGATCAAAGTGTTATTTCTAATATTTTCACACCGCAATCGCTATTCTTAGCCATCCAATACGGCCAAAAACTATCCTTTCCGCGACAAGTTTGCTGCGTGGCAGGCTCAACTTCTCAGGAAGCAAGTTACCGAGGGCGTTTTCAGTGAGCAATCAGTCAGGACGTGGATCAACCAAGCACGCCTTTATTGTGGCAGTAGCGGTACAAATCAGCTAGGCTCGCGCGTTTTTAGTATACATCGCTTGATTAGCGAGGCGTACGAGCGCATGATTCATGCCCGCACCGCGCATTTACTCGCGGCGCATGATTCATGCCACGCACCGCGCATTTACTCGCGGCACGTCATGCGCCGCGGAACAAAACGGCAGCACTCTACCGCAGCCTCCCCCTTGTTTGTTGCTCTGATAAAGATCCGACGAACCAGAGTCACCGAACAGAGGTCAAATACAATCGCAAGAAAAAAAAGAAAAAGAGAAAAGAGAAAAAGGAACAGCTGTCACATACATTCAGCCGCAAATCGCAATGCTTCGCAGGATCACGTGTTGGTATGACTCGGCGCACGCGCGTACTACGGTTACTAGCCAACTGCCTAGGTCGGAGCACAGGCACAGGCACAGCCGGGATTTGGTCCAGTCAAGGCCCACATGTGCGTCGGCGCTTGCGTCACTCGTCGTCCCACGGATATATTCCCTGGATATGCCTTTTTCTCAAGTCTGACCTCTCGGCTTATCTCGTCGGCACTCTGGGTTTACGAATGTAATCAAGTTATCCCCCCAACTACGATGGTTTCCCTAGTTAACTAGTAGTTTACGAATGTAATCAAGTTATCCCCCCCAACTACTCTTGATTCTTTCTGCCCTGAGCCTATTTGGATCACTAGAGCCTCGTAGGAATTTTACGGGAAGCGGATGAAAATAAAAATCCCCGAAAGTCCAAACGGGGTCCAAGATTTCTAGCTAGCTGAACGACATTGAGTGCTCCTGGTCCTTGCGATCGATCGTTGGGATACGCTTAATAATGACGTATACATATTACGTTTTTAACCAAGATTAGCTCACCAGATGGCACCTAATACTAGTAGTATTAGTTGTTGGGTCGTGGGATTACGAGTGTACGACTCCACACACTAGGGTTTAAATCTTAGTATCCTATTACGCATACACAATGTGTTTCGGTAAGAATTTTATGAGATCATATATTTATCACCGACCAGTCTCCATATGTCTAGACGTGTGGTGTGCATACGTGATGGTGCGTGTATTTTTCATTGTAATCGCAAAAAAGAAAAGGTAATAACACACTAAAATGTTAAAAGTGCACCATGAGAAACTGTCACCAAAAAAATATATACGGTGATTGATTACCACCAGCTGCGGGACACCGTAACAACCTGTTGTTAATCAAGGAAAACCCCAACCAAAGAGTACTACTGCTTCTTTTTTTTAACCCCAAGGAAACAGACAAGCATAGTGGCCGAATCGCTTTCCCACCCCATTTCCCCCTCAGGGCTGTCGATCGTCCGTCCTTTTCGGTTGCAATTTCATACCATAGTCCACCACCGCAGGAATGAAAACATCGGCTGCCTGTCGACAAGGCGCTATCCATCTATGGCCTACCACCGCAGGATTTGTCCGCCACCGGTGCGGCTCGCGCGCATCCAAGTAAGGTTCAGTGAATGTAGATGGCATCCAGGCTGGCACGTGGAGGATGGGGGGTGGAAAAAGTTTTTTTTTTTTTTTTTACAGATAAGAGGAGATGCACCTACTGTCTACTCTGGCTGTTAGTAATTAAGTAAATGGTGGTAACTAGTACTTCAGCAGTGGCGTAGTCAGGATTTGTAGCTACGGTGGTCCATTGTCTAAATTTTTTTTACCGCTATAAATTTAACTTGTCAGTACACAAGTATATGAATTACAAAACACATTTAAAGAAAAAAGGACATATAGAGTTCATAAAATAGACGAGTATGGCTTTCTTAACGTAGAATTGATCGCAATATTACATACCTATAATAGTTGAAGAAGAATATGTCACTACTTCTTCTTCTTGTCAGGCCTTCGCCTTCTAATAGCCATGAAAGTGTTGATGATCTCTTCTTCACTCAATTGTAAGAAGATATCCCGCTCAATAAAAGTCACTAGACAATCATCGAGAAGGCTATCACCCATCTTATTTCTCAACTTATTCTTGATAAAGGTCATTGCGAAAATATTCTTTCAACACTTGCAGTAGCCAGGAAGAAGCAATACCAATTTGATAAGTAAATAGACCCAATGATAAACTTTATCCTCTTTGTTTCAACAAGTTTCTTGAGAGATCAACAAGATTGTTTAGGCCTTTGAACATTTCATCTTTCCTCATGTCATCAATAAAAGTTTCAAGTTGCAAATCGAGTCTTAGCAAGTCAGAGCTTGAAAAATCATTAGGGTAAAATTTAGCAAGTCTATGTACCTTGTTTGCATCAAAAGAAGCGAAGGAATCTGCTGGATTCAAAGCGACCATACAAGTAAGCAACTCCATATTTACCTCATCAAACCGATGTCAAGCTCTTGACTAATTTTATCAATGACTCAATATATACTTCTCTTTGAAGTGATCATCATTTGTTTGGTCCCGAGCAAAGCGTCTTTGATCTTCCATATGGCACATAATTATGTTCCATTGCAGAACTTGAATGCCATATTTGTTGCAAAATATTGTTACCCTTTGAAGAAATGAAACCCACCCTTCGGACCTCATTTCTTTGCATTTTACTCTTTGCCAACGGACAAGTGACATTGCATTAAGGATATCTTGGTCTTTTCTTTGCAAACACTCGGACAATTCATTTGTATGTCCAAGAATGTCAAGCATCAAATGAGCATCGAAAATAAAATCAAATGACTCAAACACTCCAACCATAGTATGTATTTTTGGCCATTCACCCCTTTGTGAAGTATCTTGTCCAAGAGCTATGAGTACATCGCGAATTGTGGGATACATAGCAATCATATTGACCACAGTTTTATAATGAGAGCCCCACCGAGTGTCACTGGTCTAAGCAGCCCCATCTCTTGATTTAACCCACTTCCAGATTCTAGTATACCACACTCAAGTGCTTTCATGACATTGGCATATTGGTGATGTCGAAGCATGCCATGACGCTTACAAGAACTACCAACAATATTTAGCAAGAGGGATACTCGATCAAAAAACCACACACAATCATCATTATCTTTGGCAACAGCAACAAGAACCAATTGGAGTTGATGTGCAAAAGCAGTGAACATAATAAGCAGATGGTGATTCTTTCATAATCAAGGTTTTCAGCCCTTTAATCTCTCCTTTCATGTTACTAGCCCCATCGTAGCCTTGACCACGGATTTGAGTTATAGTCAAACCATGACTAACTAGTAATGATTGAATTGCTTCATTAAGTGATGATGAAGTAGTATCATCTACATGAACAATTCCAAGAAACCGCTCACACGGCCTTCCTGATTTATCAACATAACGCAAGCAAAGGGCTAGTTGTTCCTTATGAGAGACATCACTAGACTCATCAGCTAAAATTGTATAGTGATCTTCACCAATTTCCTTAATGATTTGATCTCTAGTCTCCATTGCACAGCATTTAACCACTGTGAATTCCAATCCTCTTAATCCAAGGTTTATTTTAAAAGTAGAATTCCGACCATTAACTATACTAGCTGTCAACTATGATTACATCAGGGTCATCACAAATGTTTGATAATCCCCAATATTTTTAGCTGGGGGACTTTTTCCCTTCCAAATATCTTCCTGGAACATGATTTTCTCACCATTACTCAATGAGTACTCAACTCTTAGACCAACATTATCTAGTACTAGTCAAGCCTCCCCGGAAACTCCCTCCCTGCAAAGTTTTTCATTTCACTACTTGATATGATCTTATCTCGGTTTCATTATAGACTCAATAAGAAAAATTGTCGAAACTATTATAAATGGGAATAGCGGTCAAGCAAGAGTTCATTAAGCAAGAATCCCTAATGGAGATTCCAGCTCTTCCAAGCCTCTAACCTTGGTTGCAATTTATCAACCAAGAATTTTCAATTTTCTTTTTCCAACTCTGTATTTTTATACAGGTTCCAAGTTAATAACCTTTAGGCGTGAACGGTGAGCTCACAGTTCAACTAAATTCACACCAAACTTAGGTGTGCCCGGTCTAATTCTTTCAACCAACAATCTCAAACCTTTCTGTCATTTTACCTTCAATAGTTCACTTCAAAAAGTTACTAAATTGCATCTTTGGCACAAAGAATGCGCTCTGATTACAAAGAACCATGCCCAAACACGAAAACACCTATACCAAGTTCGACCAAAATTTCGTACATATGTCCACAAGGCACAAAAGTACCTCAATTTCTAACATTACAAAGCATATAAGGATTCTTTGCAAGTTCGTGCTGTTCATACCCAAGGAAGAATGCCATTGCTACTGATTTGATTCTCAAAGAATTGCATCCCTAACGATCAAGTCTCAAGAACCCTTGCGGCATTCCAGAATGCCATGCCCAAGCAAGAACCGCAATTAGCACACGCCTTTCGGCGCCCATGGCAAAGAACCCACTACCCAAGATTCCTCGACAACACGGCCTCACAAAATGGCATCTCGCGGTCGCTCGATCCACAGAGGTAGTAATATACCGCAAGAACATAGCACATATCCTCGTAATTCAAGAATCACATCGCCATGGCTATCCTCACGGAAAGAAATCACCGCCCGAATTAGTTCGGGGCACGAGAGGCATCGATCATACGTGCTCGAAGAGTATCTTGACGCGCTCGGCGCTGACGGCGGTCTTGGCGACGCTACCGCAAGGCCCGGTCGTCTGGTATGACGCGATCGACGCAGACGAAGACGGAATCGACGAGCGGGACGGCGCGTGGAAGCGGCGCGTGACAAAGCGCACCGCCCGGCGCCTTCACGTCGCCGTCGCGGTTGAACACGTCGAGAGCACCGCGTCGGGCGGCCGGTCGGCCGGTCCTCCTCCTCCTCTCCCCGCCGCCTCGGCGCAGCCGCTGCCGTCGACCGCTGCCGTCGGTCAAAACACGCACTGGATGCCGACTCGGCTGCTGCTGCGCGCTGGCCCGGGAGAAGAGACGACGCTTCGACTTCAGCCTTTGCAGCGGAGAATGGACTTTGGGCCAAAACTCAGGGTGGTCCGCGGCCCACAGGGACCACCCTGTAGCTCCGCCCCTGTACTTCAGTATGAACGGTCCAAGCTTGGAAATTATCCCCTTCTGAGTTTCTTAAATAGTATTCCAAGCGTATCCTTGTGTCGATCGGGTACATCCCTGTGGAACAGGGTTCAATGACATGCCATGCCAGGCATCCTGGGGGTTTGAAGAAAACATGCGGCTTTTGCATTAATCATATTTAAAGCTGTCCATCAGGAAATAGATGCTTAATATTCACGTTTTAGGCAGGAAAATATCACGTTTAGGCAGGGATTAAAACACATTGGCATGGCACCTTTGAGGCATCGAGCGTGGTTCCAAGTGTCGATGCAATCGATTTCCTTTTCTTCAATAGACCCCTGTTCCTTCGCGAAAGTTTCTCCACAAGGAAAGCACTGTAGAAAAACTAGTATCTGCAAAAAAAAAAAGCCCACATGCCTAGACCATAACGCAGGACCTTCCTACATGACTACCGCATAAGCAAAACAAGCACAATCCACACGTGCTGCGATTAGAACCATAGACGATTAAGACACCCGAGTCTACTAAACAATCGGGAGGAGCAATGACCAATTAGCAGATCAATCGCACGCCATGCAAAACAGTCAAAAACGTAGCGTTGTCACGGCGACCTGCACGCACGCACATAGGCGCATCGCCATTCGCCGAGATCGCGAGACTACATTTTCCGCAAGGAAAATCTCCAGCGAACCTTTTGACTCTTCTGCTCCCGAAGCCGGCGCGCCTAAGCCTAGCAGGTCAAATTCTTTTCTACGCGCGAACCTTCGGCGTAAGCTCTCGGCCGTCCTCATCCACGAGTGGGGGGACACGCGCGGGCCCACACGCGGCCCATGTCCCGTAGAGCCCATAAATACCGGCCCCGACCCCCAAGCGCCCACCCGACTTGGTCGCCAAGGAATCAAACCAACAAAGGCTCGAGGTATCTCGGCGGCCGCCATTCAAACCCGGACACGAGCGAGAGGTTTTCTCTGGAAGGTGGTCGAGAGCTCTCGGGCGTCCATCGATTCCGCTGGGAGGGTTGCTTTGGGGAGGATGGCAATGGTGGCGGCTGAGGAGGCGAGGAGCGGGAGGAGGGACGCGGAGGCGGAGCTGAACCTGCCGCCCGGGTTCCGCTTCCACCCGACGGACGAGGAGCTGGTGGTGCACTACCTCTGCCGGAGGGTGGCGCGGCAGCCGCTGCCGGTGCCCATCATCGCCGAGGTCGATCTGTACAAGTTCGACCCGTGGGATCTGCCTGGTGCGTGCCTGCCTGCCTCCCCCGCCTCTGTTTTTCTTTGTTGATCTGTTCTTGGTTCCGTGTGTTCAAGGATTCAATCTTTGGAGAACCAAATATGTTAAATTTGGCCGCGCGCGTCGTGTGTTTGTGCAGAGAAGGCGTTGTTCGGGCGCAAGGAGTGGTACTTCTTCACGCCGCGCGACCGCAAGTACCCGAACGGCTCGCGCCCCAACCGCGCCGCCGGCAGGGGGTACTGGAAGGCCACGGGCGCCGACAAGCCGGTCGCGCCCAAGGGGAGCGGCAGGACGGTGGGCATCAAGAAGGCGCTCGTCTTCTACTCCGGCAAGGCACCGAGGGGCGTTAAGACCGATTGGATAATGCACGAGTACCGCCTCGCCGAAGCCGACCGCGCCCCGGGCAAGAAGGGATCCCAGAAGGTAGGCGAGCGTTCTGACGGACGTGCCAGTGCGCGCACTGCATAATCTGCGTTGATACTGATGTTCTGTTTTCCTGTGTGCTTGCAGTTGGATGAATGGGTGCTGTGCCGGCTGTACAACAAGAAAAACAACTGGGAGAAGGTGAAGGTGGAGCAGGACATGGCCGTGGCGGCGCCGCACCACAAGCAGCAGAACGGGGAGGTCATGGACGCGCTGGCCGACACCATGTCCGACAGCTTCCAGACGCACGACTCGGAGATCGACAACGTTTCCGGCCTGCAGCACAACTTCAGGGACATGGCGCAGGGACAGGCAATGAACGGCACCGTGACGGTGAAGGAGGACAACGACTGGTTCATGGACATAAATCTGGATGAGCTGCAGGCGTCTTACATGAACCTGGGGCAGATGGTGAATCCGGCAGCACCTGGGCAGGACAGCAGCTACTTGCAGTCGATCAGCTCACCGCAGATGAAGATGTGGCAGACGATCTTGCCACCATTCTGAGATGAAGAAAGGGGCCTTGTAAATAAGGTGGGGAATAGCAGTGATTAGCTAATACTAGAATTGGAAAAGATTACAAATTTGGCAAGCATGATTCTGCAACTGTGGCGGTAGTCTTGTAGTATATATTCTTTTGTTGGATCTATGCGTAATCTGCAAAAAACATCTCCTTTTGTTCTTATAATCTCAAGTCCAAACTCCAAACTTCTGGTTATCCTTGATCAGTCTAAAATGTATGTTTGATGACTTTTCTCAGTTGTAATTTCTTCCCCCAACTTTATCTTTTTAAACAAAAATGTGGTCTTTATCCGAATTGTGGTACAGTGATTTCAGATACTGATGGAATGGTAAGTTGCAACTATTGGTTAAGGTGAGACGTGGGCATGCACTATGTTAGTCGCATCATGACTCATCACTCATGTGAGTTAGCGACACTTGCAACTAGACAGATAGATACCATGAAAATGACACTGAACATAAGTATGACAGGCATGGCTGAAGTTGCACACATAAAGTGAGCGCCCCCCTCGCCCCCGGAAATGTACCTGTATCTGTCACTGTCTCATCGACCAAACTTAAAGCAACTTGCATCGGGTTGCAAAATAACGCCATCTTCTGGAGTGCATATCAAAGAATTCAGGGGTGGGAGAAGATAAATGTAGTGACAACTGACAACAAGCCACTTGCAATTAGCATGGGATATCCTATAGAATAGTATAGAAAGGTCTTCAGATCATGCAAGGATAAGCTGTTTGACTCATATCATATTATCATTAGTATGATCGAAGCCACTAGATAGCATAGAAAAGAGCAACTACCAGATTAGATTTATCTGAAATTCAGGTAAGATCTCACCTCAGAATAAACTGATGCATTGATTACTAGCAGCCTGGCGGCAACCCGTCCCAACTTCAAATCCAATGTGCTCTTGCAGTCTGATTCTTCATATGCACATGCACTAAAGTAATACTATCAGAAAGATTGCATTGACTCCCTGACAAAAACAAAATAGCATATGGTGGTGATTCATCAAGAACAGAATAACATAAATTGGCACACAACTGCAGATTCTGCAATAGGATCAATGGTCACTAAATTGTTGTATGAGAATATGCCAGTAGACTCTGTATACAATGGAATTGCTGAAATTGAAACATGCTAATATTGAACATAACTACATAAGCAACCATATTGACTTTCAAACCATATGAAATGAGAGGAAGTATGGATACGGTGGAAACTGATTATACTTTGGGCACCAATAATTGAACATGTAGTCGGTACAAACAAACTACAAGCTAAAAAACAAGGAATACAGCAAGTGATGCCTACCTAAGTTTAAATAGGTTAAACATAGGTTGCACTTTCGAATTCCTATCTCACCCCTATCAATCTAGTGAGAATATAGATAACTGGACCAAACATACAATAGTCAGCCTCTTTTTTTCTGAATAACCAAAACAAAAATCTCTCAAATTTTCTACCAGTTCTTCAGCAAGAAAAAAAGCCCTCCTCTCATGCTGCATTTTCCCCCATATATTACTTTTAAGGGAAACCTCAATTTTATCGCTTTCTAGGACTTAATCTGAGAGACACCGAACCACTCCTTGAACCAACAGAAGCTGACTGTTTGGCAAGCTCTCTGCCTGAGAGCCACGCCTGTATCATTGCTTCGGTCTTCTGCTCCGGTGAAAAGCCCTTGGCTTTCATCTCTTCATAATACTTTGCTGCCTCCTCTAGCCTCCCATTCAAGAACAACCCATGTATCAACACAATGTATGCACTCCGATCAGGGCTCAGCCCATTCGCAGGCATTGCGCTCCACAGTTTGTCCACACTGTCATACTGCCTCCACCGGCAGAACTTCCTGATCAACATAATGTAAGTGTCCATCTCTGGTTCACAGCGCAGTGCCTTCATCTTATCCAACAGATCAAACACCTCAACGGGGCTCTTAGCCACATCGAACAATGCATGGAATGTCCTCACCGATGGCAGCAGCTCCCTCCCTAACATCTCATCAAGCATTTCCCTTGCCTCCTGAACCTGACGAGCTTTGCAAAGAGGTCTAATCAGGGAGTTGTAGGTGGCTGTGTCCGGGGTAACCCCTTTCTCCTCCATACTCCGGACAAGCGCCTTTGCCTCATCCACACACCGTCCCTTGGCGAGTGCATACACAACTGCATTGTACACTTTCCGGTCTGGCACAATGCCAGCCTCTTTCATGCGGTTAAAAAGCTTCATGACAGTGTCCAAGCTCCCGGCTTTCGAGAAGCACGAAATCAGGCTCCCATATGATACAACGTCTCTCTCGATACCCTTAACCTCCATTGCGTTCCAAAACCTCTTCGCCTCCCGCACGCTGCAGACCATGTTGCACCACCCGTTGAGCACAATGTTAAAGCTCTTCGTCTCGAAAGGGAACTCCTCCTCGCTGGACAACAGCAGGTGCTCCGCGTCCTGCACATTCTTGTACCTGCAAAGCGCGCTCAGGAGGCCGTGGAACTCGGCGATGCCAGGTCGGAAACCGAAGCTCGGGAGCGCGCGGAACGCGGCGACAGCGCCCGCGACGTCGCGCGCGGCGCAGTGGCGCCGGACGAAGAGGAGCACGGCTCCCGGGGACGCGAGCGACGCGCGACGCATTTCGTCGAGCAGGGCGCGGGCGTCGTCGAAGCGGCGGTGCTTGGCGAGAATGGCGAGCATGGAGTGGCACGCGCGCCGCCCGGACGCGTACCCTGGCTGCGCGGCGGCCCACCGGAACACGGCGTCCGCAGCCGCGCAGCTGTTGCGGAGGCGCGCGAGCGCGGCCACCACGAGCGGCTCGGAGGCCACGGCGCCGCACCGCTCCAGGAGGCCCCTGGCCAGCGCAGCGTCCGCGTGGGAGACCTCGGCCGCCGCCACGACGGCGTCCACGCCACGTGCTACGTCGGGTGGAAGCTGCTGGTGGTCCGGGAAGGAGAAGGGGTCATCCTCGCCGTCGCCGTCGGCGACTGGTTCTCGCGACGTGGAGAGAGGCGAGGCATTGAGGAGGAGGAGAGGGCTCGGTGGTTTGGGGAATCCAGAGGTGGAGAAGAGTGGGATTGCTCTCGCGAGGGCTCTGCTCAACATGGAGGAGGAGGAGGGAGGAATCGGGTGCTGAGTTCAGACTTCAGACTTCAGCGTTGAGTTGCCTTGTGTCAGACTGTTATGTGCTAGGTCAGTAGGAAAGGGTAAGCATAAGCGTAAACTAACTTTGGTTCGTTTCGTCTTGGTCGCTGGAGAAAGAAGGCGAAGGACGATTTCCAGTCAAGCCTCTCAACACAACCGCTGCGATCTGCAAGGCAAGGTATGCGAAGAATGGGCTTCTCTTCACTACCGCATCATATTGCACTACCAGGTGTCAACTACTGTACAGTTAGGGAGTAGATGAGAGAAGGGGTAGGGTTGGAGAAGAAGGCTGGCCACCTTCATGGCACGGCTCTCTCCTCACTTCTTGGGGCAAGGAAGCCCACCCTTCCATGCCACCACCGCTCCCCACCTCCACAGCCTAGTCGCCCTCCTCCTGAAGCACCAGACCAAGAGGCGCCCGCTCCGCCAGATCCACTCCCAGCTCGTTGCCCACCAGGTGTTCGACCGACGTCCCACGCCGTGGCACGCCCTCCTCAAGGCCTACTCCCACGGCCCTTTTCCCCAGGAGGCTCTGCACCTCTTCAGGGACGCGTGTCCGCACATGGCCGACGACACGTATGCCTTCATGTTCGCCGTTAGGGCTTGCGTGGGCTTGGCGTGGCCACGGGCCTGTGCGCAGCTCCACGGGCTTGTGATTCGGAAGGGGTTTGAGGTCCACACCTATGTGCATACTGCCCTTGTCAATGTGCACGTTGTGTGTGGGCGCCTGGTGGATGCACGGATGGCGTTCGATGAAATGCTGGTGAAGAATGCAGTCTCTTGGAATGTGATGATCACCAGCTTTGCTGGATGGGGCGAGGCTGAGTATGCGAGGCTGCTCTTTGAGCGGATGCCTTGTAGGAGTGTTGTCTCATGGACCAGACTGATAGATGGATATGCGCGTTCTTGTCATTCTGTGGAGGCTGTTGCTCTTTTCCGCCACATGATGGCAGAAGGCACTAGCCCAAGCGAGATAACTGTGTCAGTTTCAATAGTTTTTATTGCAACATTAGAATTATCTCCCTGTATTATACCAACTGCGATAAAATCTCCCAACTTAATGGTGGGTTCATTGCATTCTTTTAACTTTTATCTTCCATGCAAAGCTAACATAATTAAGAACTCGGTTTATTTGTTCTTGGTTGCTAAATTGATTGTCATGAATGATATGACCCTCTATATTTGAACCCCACCATCTCCTTATGCACTATCATGCTCACTTCTTTCCATACGTTGTAAATAAGTTTCTTTACTTATCGTCTAAATCCCTTTCAGGAAGCAGATGTATTGAATGAAATGTGCTGTCCTTGCTCCTCCTTCACTGGCTCACGGTTCATGGAACTATCCAGTTCTCTTTCAACACTGTAATGATGGAAGCCATAAAGAAGCTTCATGCCCATCTCATTGTTTCTGGGCTGCACAATTGCCAATATGCAATGTCTAAGATTCTCAGATCTTATTCTATTCTACAACCAGATTTGGTTTTTGCTCATAAAGTATTTCAGCAGATTGAAGCACCAACAACTTTTCTTTGGAATATCATACTCAGGGGGCTTGCTCAAAGTGATGCACCAGAAGATGCCATTGCTTTCTACAAGAAGGCTCAAGGAAAAGGTATGGAGCCAGACAACCTGACATTTCCGTTCGTACTTAAGGCTTGTGCAAGAATTATTGCTCTCAAGGAAGGGGAACAGATGCACAACCATGTATTGAAACTTGGGTTTCTTCCGGATATCTTCGTTTCCAATTCGCTGATTCATATGTATGCTGCTTGTGGTGATTTGTGCTGTGCAAGATCTGTTTTTGATGAGATGCTAGTTAAGGATGTGGTATCCTGGAATTCGTTGATCTGTGGGTATAGCCAATGCAATAGTTTAAAAGAGGTTTTGACGTTATTCAAGTTAATGCAGGATGAAGGAGTGAAAGCGGATAAGGTTACTATGGTCAAGGTTGTTTCTGCATGCACTCGTCTAGGAGATTGGAGCATGGCAGATTTCTTGGTTAGGTACATAGAAGATTACTGCATTGAGGTGGATATTTACTTGGGCAATACTTTGATAGATTACTATGGCAGACGTGGGCAGCTGCAATCGGCTGAAAAAGTGTTCTTTAACATGAAAGATAGGAACACTGTGACACTGAATACAATGATCACCACATATGCAAAAGGAGGAGATCTGGTTTCAGCGAGGAAAATATTCGATCAAATTCCTAACAAAGATTTGATTTCATGGAGTTCTATGATATCTGGATATTCACAGGCTAGTCACTTTTCTGATGCGTTGGAGCTATTTAGGCAGATGCAGAGAGCCAAGGTGAAACCTGATGCCATTGTGATTGCCAGTGTACTTTCTGCTTGCGCACACTTGGGTGCACTTGATCTTGGTAAGTGGATTCATGACTATGTGAGGAGAAACAATATCAAATCTGACAGCATTATGGACAATTCTCTGATTGACATGTATGCGAAATGTGGAAGTACCAAGGAAGCATTACAAGTGTTCATAGAAATGAAAGAGAAGGACACCTTGTCATGGAACTCAATCATAATAGGACTAGCAAACAATGGCTTTGAGGAGGATGCTCTGAATGTTTTTCGTGCTATGCTCGCTGAAGGTTTCAGACCGAATGGAGTCACTTTCCTTGGTGTACTGATTGCTTGCGCTAACGCGAAGCTTGTGGAGGAAGGGCTTGGCTACTTTGAAAGCATGAAAGCAATTCACAACTTAGAACCACAAATGAAGCATTACGGTTGTGTTGTTGATCTCCTCGGTCGTGCTGGTCAGTTGGAGAAGGCATTGAGATTCATCGCTGAGATGCCCATGACTCCTGACCCAGTTGTTTATAGGATACTGCTGGGAGCATGCAAGACGCATGGTAATATATCTATTGCCGAGGTGGTCACCAACAAGCTCAATGAGTTGGACCCCAGTAACAGCGGAAACTACACGCTGCTAAGCAATACTTATGCCAGTGCTGATAGATGGAGCGAGGCCATGAAGGTCAGGCAGTGGATGTCTGATACGGATGTGAGGAAATTACCCGCTTGCAGTGTCGTCGAGTGTTGACCGAGCTAGCTCGAGTAATACTTAGGTTGATGACCAAGAAATGTACCTATTACATCATTATTGTATATCGATGTGAATAACAGTTTACATTAAAAGGGCCCAGTTTTGTTAATGTTGCTGACAGGATTTATGAAAATTTTGCGGCTGTCGTTATTATACTGGTTAAAGGATCATAGCCATACCCACAATACACATTATCAGGCCGGATTTTGTCGATGCTTCTGACAGAATTTAATATATTTCATGACCATCGTCCTTGCTACTTGGTAGGATTGATTATTTTGGAGGAATGCAGCATAGGTATATGATCTAAAACAGCATGGTTTCCATTGTGTCTTGAGAGATGGAACATATGTTCTTTTGCCAACCAAATGGCTAGCATCTGATCCAATACACGCGGATTGGAATACCACACCGGTTGAACATGAAATATCAAGTCTGTTGCCCCTCGGCTTTGATCACAATTCATTCGTTCTGTACGAGAGAAATGACGCAACATAGGCACGGTGTGATCAGGATCAAATAACCGGGTATCGGACCGAATCCCGGCAGGGGGGCGAGACCGGTAACCACGCGGATTGGAATACCACATCGGTTGAACATGAAATATCAAGTCTGTTGCCCTTTGGCTTTGATCACAATTCATTCGTTCTGTACGAGAGAAATGACGCAACATAGGCACGGGTGTGATCAGGGATCAAATAACCGGGTATCGGACCGTCCAGGGCCGGCTGGTTATCGGTTTTATTGGGAAAAAAAAACTCGGTTGAATTTTGTTTGAATTTACTTAAAAACAAATCAAAATTAAAATTTTGAACTTACAAACCAGAAATTCGCCAATTACTGGCCGGGAATTTTTTCCCTAGTGTGATCACATATTTTGCATAACGTTCCCATCGCCACATAATAATGTTCCGGTGATATCTTAGAGCAAACTGCGATAGCAAATATCATTGAATGGTGCTGACATAATGCTTCCAACATGGGAACAACCTGATCGGTTGAACCAAGAAACACGCATGGCAAATCAATTTGCTTCTCATAAACATAACGAGCTACTTTTGCCTACATTTGACAATCGAGAAAACTTGCTAGTTGATAAAAACCAACGTCAGTGCCATTGTAAATCAACTCACGAAATAGTCCGAAACATTCAAAACATTTAAATGTGAAAATTCAAGACAGCAGGCTAACTTCACAAAGGTCTATGATCAGAACGAAGGCTAGCCAGCAGAACTCTATCTCTATTGATGCAAGGAACCTTTCAGCGCTTCCCACCGCCACCGCCAAGCTTTGGGCCTTTAGGACCCTTTTGTGCAGCACCCTTGACTTGTGTCTTCTGAGATTTTGCAACCTCTGTCTTCTTTGCCTTTTTCTCATCCTTGGTTTTCTTTATGCGCTCTTTGATCTCACTGCAAATGTAAACATGTCGAAGACAGGTCTTAGTTTGAATTAAGAATCATTAATATCAGCCAATATGGAAGAAGCAACAGCTAATAGAAAAAGATTGACAAGTCTATGCAACAGCTATGCCAATATAAATAATTCCAAATTGAAAATATAACAGAAATTTATAAGCAAAAGCAATGCTGATACAGACAGCTACAGCTCTATAGAAAGGTGGAAAATGTACCGAAGAGCCGCTTCTCTAGCAGCATCACGGACTTCAGGCTTCTCACTCCTCTTCTTTTGGATAACTTCCAGAGTGGCACCAACAATTGACCGTGAGTATGGCTTCTTGGTGGTGCGACGCCTCTTCTTGACAGCTTCAGCATGTATGTCCTGCATTGACACATTGAAAAACAGCCTAGTAAGAAATATTACAAGACATGATATAAATGAATGAATAACGTAAACCAATATAAAATACTAATCGGTTACTGCAGCTAACTCGGCCAACTGCATAGCATAGGGCTCAAGATTACAAGAAAAGGGATGAATGTACATAGTAGATATTTAGAAGCATAGATGCAGAAATAGATAAAAGCATGCTAGCGTTGACATTGTATGCATCAAGCACCCCATATAATTTATACAGAACCAAACAACACATCTCAAATCACTAGAAAACAAATGGTTTGATCTCAATTTAGCCAATATATGCAAATGTATGCTAGTAACCATACCAAAACATGGGGGGAAATTGCCCTACAATAAATGCCAGAGGTATCTTAAAATGCTGATTATGCGGCCTATGAAACTTAGTTATTGCACTTGAAGCACCGCAACTCAACTAACATGTTAACAATATTTCAGAAGTACAAAATATGATATTCCAGTGATTACATGTTTGGAGATTGGAGAATGATACATATTATGAATGAAGAATTTAGCATCAAGATGTGATACCTTCTTGTGCTGCTTCCTGTACATAGCTGTCCAGGTAAGCTTTGCAGGCTTCAGGCGGTTGTGGAAGTAGCGC
Organism: Hsuehochloa calcarea; assembly: GCA_036346395.1. Classification (NCBI taxonomy): domain Eukaryota; kingdom Viridiplantae; phylum Streptophyta; class Magnoliopsida; order Poales; family Poaceae; genus Hsuehochloa; species Hsuehochloa calcarea. The sequence continues at coordinate 70,271,696 of CM070594.1, read as the reverse complement.
TTGCATTTTGAATTGGCGAAAAGGAAAACCTGCAAGAGGAAATATCTAAATTCATTAGATAAAACTTATAAGCTTACTCATATTAATGACCTTCAACACATTAAGAAGGTTACCTGTGAATCAGCACGGATGAACCTGATGCCCTTCCCTGGATATATCTTCTGGCCACTAAAACGGCAAAGTTCAGTCCTGCAAAACCAAGGAAATAATGCTTCGAGCTTTGAACACAACCGTGGTGAAATTGTAATTACGGTATCATTGATATCAACTAAGTACAAAAAAAGGGTGGTTAATTTACAAAAGCTATCAACAACACATTGCAACAACTTAAGAACAGAGATTAACTTACTTCAGAACCATCTTGTCAGCCTTACAAGGCTTTCACAAGTTCCTGCCTGGATGCCACAAGATAAAAACAACAGAATAAACATGAGCAACTCTTAAAGCCTTAAGGCAAGGAAGTGAAAACACAGAAGCACATTCAACAATATGAGCACATAAAAGGAGTCAAGAACATAGAGCAACCAGCTTGAAACGCAAATGTAGGGCCTTTACAGGCAGCAGAAACACAAAATAGTTTGCGCTGCAAAGCGGATACCCAGTTCTATTTCGCACGTAAACAGGTTAGGCTACTATCGAATCACAAGGACCTAACCTGGGTACCTGTGCTCGAGCTGTTTGAAAGGGCAGATGGCCAAAACAAGGCTGACAAGTTGCAGTCACGAGTTACACTGAACCATTATCCCGATTCGGGACTGAAATGGGTGATATCGGGCGACTACTGGCAGCAGAAAGGTGAGTTAAATCTCTGCTGCAAAGCGGGTTCCCATGTCTCTCTTGCACACAAAAATAATAGGCTACTATGCAACCAAAACGGCTATAGTGCCTCAGTACTTGTGCTCTGATTCAAATGAACCTAAAACAACTAAAAAAACAAAAGTTGTCGTCAATTGATACACAAAGTTGAGTTAAATTGTGTGATTATAGGGTAACTAATGGCAGCAGAAACACAAAGAAATCACAGACAGTCAGTTACATTTCCCAGCAGATTTTCTTGCGCTCGAGGTCATGGACACATCCAGATCACAGAATAACAAAGGATGTGCTCCTCGTGTGGTAAGTTAGCATTTTGGGCTTGGATGAACACATCCCTATCCTAGAGAATGACAAAACCAACGAACTAGCTAAGGTGAGTTCCCTCACCTACGATTCAAGAAACACAGTTTTTAGCCTCGAATCAAAACCAACAAGAACTCACAAAACAAACGGACGAATTGGTGGAAGTATCGCGGAGTGCGAGGAGGAGCGACTGTCACACGGATCAATCGAGGAGGACACGAAAGATTAGCAGGGCTCAAGAGAGAGAATGGGGGGTACCTTCAAGCGAGGAGGAGGCGGCGGCGGCGGCGGCTGGGAGCGGGGAGGATGTGCCACCGCTCGGGTAGGGACGTAGGGTTTTGATGACCTCGCAAGTGGGTCGGACGCGGATGTTTGGGCCTAATAGGCGGACTAAAGGATGAGGCCCAATATCACTGGATCGGCTTATCCTTATCCTTTTCTTTTGACCAAATTTCCCAGGTTTTGAGTAAAACATAACGGAAAACCTCAGGTTTTACAAAAAAAAAATTCAAGTAACACCACGTTTTGTGGCAAAAGTTTCAGAAAACACCGAGTAAACCATCTGGCCATCCATTTTGCTCTAAGATTTGTGCAGGATATTGGCATGTAATAAAAAATACATAGTATTTTTTAAGTATATACACACACACGTGGGATCGCTTGGGACCAGGGCAGGCTCGCTGGTGTAGGAGTTGTCACCGCTCCGAGATGATGGAATTGACCTTGCCTTCACCGAGATCTCGGCCCTAGCTATGGGGACGAGACTAGATCCCATCATCACCGTCGTTAGGAGAGAAAGAGGAGAGAAAAGCGTATTGGGGAGTGGTGTGCTGCGAGGCCATCAATGTGTATATACTAAAAATAATTATGTGTATATACTCAAAAATACTCTGTATTGGACGACCCAGTGGTTTACATGACATTTTTTGAAACATTTTGCCCCCAAAATCTAGAGTTTTTTGAACTTTTTTTGCAAAGCTTGCAGTTTTGTGTTACCTTTGCCTTGAACCCTAGTGTTTCATGAAATTTACTCTCTTTTTAATCTTTTTCTCTTTTCTCGCGTTTTTTAGGGAAGCGTTTTGGTTTTTGTGGCAAAGCTTTTTCGATGCCATCTGCTGTCAAAACAGAGGTGGTGGGGGGGGGGGGCAATGAACTCTGATTTTTCCAAACAAAAGGGCGTAGATTATTGAATCCGGCGAGCAATTTCCTGGAGGAAAGATTACACGTATAGGAAACCTCAGACAAGTCCATAATGTATGATGATGTCATGTCTGGTTTCAGTGTAGAAGGTCTCGAGTACAACACATGCTACATGTAACAAGGAAATCCAGCAAACCCCCTTGTGGTTGAGAACAAAATTCTACTATGCAGAAAAACTGTCCCTTGGGTATTTTGGCTATTTTCACGGTGTGAATTTCCGGCTGCTGGCTTATTACCACGATCTGGAGTGAAGAATACCCTGTTGTAAATTCTCACTGTTGCAATCCAATGACAATCATGCCTCTGTTTTCAACTAGCATCTTTATCCGGTTCAGAACTTACTATTAGTAGGTTCCTTCTGTACTGAGGAGAAGTTAATCTCCTCTCCAGTGGTGTCTTCCTCTTGCTCACTACGAATCTGTTCACCCCCTTCCTCATCGGCATAATCTCAGGGAAGTCCTCGTCAGGGATGTTGGCAAGCTCGGAGATGTCCTTTATCTGAGCTGCCCTCCTAAACCACCTCTCAGCCTTAGCTTCCTCAGACATGTCCAAAGGATCAGGGTCCTTCACAGCAGATCCTTCCAAACTCTTCCCAGCATAACTGCTATTCGAGCTTTCTCCATAACTTGAGTAGGCTACTGTTTGATGAGGGTTAGTGGAAGCACTACCACTACTGGCGCTGCCCTTATCAGAATATGAGCCACTCCAATTATTGTTGCTGTTGTTGCTCCAAGCAACATTGTTGTCGTAACTGCCATTGCTACTCCAAGTATTGTTACCATAGCTGATGTTGCTGCTCCTAGTACCATTGTTGTTATAATTGCTGTTGCTGTCATTGTTGTCACTGCTCCAAGCATTGTTTTTGTTGCTATAACCTGACGTATAAGGTGGCTGTGCAGAATAGTTGCCCCCATTGTACGTAGATCCACCTCTACTCTCGTTAAATCCCCCATGATAGTAGTATGTGTTCCGAGTGCCGGTATTCAAAGTACCACTGGATCGACCACTCACCTCATGAGATTGTGGTTGATGCTGATAGTTGCTGCTTTCACCATAAGCATAACCACCTGTACTCAAGTGTTGCTGAGAGTAATTTATGTTCCAGTTCTTATTATTCATGTTGCTGTTTGCCTGACTGCCCATCACCTGTGAGGTGTTCGCGCCATTTCCCAAATTTCCGGATGAAGCATTTGTTTCTGGCAGTGTCTCAGCTGATCGAGAACCTCCTGACACTTTATCTGTATCCGGAGCACTCTCCACTGGCTTATCTTTCTTGGCAAAGTAACCAGGAGGGAACGGAACAAATGGGACAAAATTGGAATCGTCGGCTTGCTCGAGCACACTACGCCTTTTGTACTGTGGTGACGTCAGTGAGCGGTCCTTCTTCTTACTAATAACAAATCGATTCTCGCCTTTCCTCATTGGCATAATCTCAGGAAAGTCTTCATCAGAAATTGCACTTGAAGGGTCCTTTACATTGTCAAGCTCTGCAACTTTCTTGGACCATTTCTCAGTGGCATCTAATGATTTCTTGCCATCTCTCTCCTCAGCTGAAGCCACTGTGCTATTCGCTGTGGAACTACCAGCTTCTGTATTTATTTGGGCATCCTTGTCTGTCTGTCCATCATTATTTGTATTCTGTGGCTTAGCAAACAGATCTGCAGATAGTGGCACAAAAGGAACAGGATCGATGTCACCAAGACGGTCTGTTAATTTCTTGGGAGCCCCAGCATTTACACTTCCATTACCAGATTGATTGTTTGGGGCTGAAGTAGATGATGAACGCCCAAGTATCCTGTCTAAAGTTTGACTGATCTTGGAGTCAGATGATGAAGCTTGAGGGCTATTGTTACTGCTGAACTGTGCATTTGCCAATCTTCTCTCCAATGGTGTCTTGCGCATGCTAACCACAAACTTATTGACCCCCTTCCGCATAGGCATGATCTCAGGAAAATCATCATCAGCTGCTAGACTACTTAAATCAGCGGAATCATCAAGTTGAGATACTATGCTCAACCACCTTTCTGCCTTCTCGTCATTTTCAGCAAGTTTTTTCTCAATTTCAGATTTACCAACGTTGGTTACATTAAGAAGCTGTGCCACACCACCTAAACCAGTACCAGCAGATGCAGGATTTGCTGGGATTGTTCCTGGTCTTTTGCAATCACATCGTAAGCATGTCATGTTCCTCCCATAATTATAGAATTCACACCTTAGCCAAAGGACAAAATAAAGTCAGCTATCTCAAAGTGTAAATGAATTTCAAATCACAAATCTTATAAGTTAGCATGTCAGATCTTACTGAGGGCATTCCCACTCTCCACCAGTCAACATCTTCTTTGGCCGATGCTCATTGCACTCAAGGCACCTCGTATTTCTTGCAAAGTTCATGAACCTACATCTGCATGTTGCAAAGCACATTTACATTCAACACTGTGGAAAACACATGCGGGTAAAACAATACATAAGTAGTAAAAGTTAAAGCAGCAAATAGCCTCAATAGATTCCAAGCAAGACAAATACTTTATGGATAAAGTGGCTATTTGAAGAAAAATATGAGAATAACACAAGAACTGATCATGTTTAGTTAAATGTTTATTAAGATTGTACATGAAAATACACACACAAGTGTAAAACAGCTTGAAAGTTAAAAGTATGCGTGACAACAATGGCAGGGTGCAAAATGAAACTTGATTGATTACATAGATGCACACTTGTGCAAGGTACTTGGCTACAACAGACGGAAACATCTGAGTACATTTTTTAGTTATAACACATCTAGTAAGATTAAAAAAATACTTGGTAGTTTGACGCTTTAACGTAAGGCAATAAGTGACATGCAACTGTTTAATCAACAAATGAGAAAACCAGAACTAACACATACCTCGTGCAAATCCAGTCACCTCGCTTCATTTGAATATTTTGTCCTGGAGGCCTAGAGAATCGCTCATGTTGACTCAAAGAATTTTGCCCGTGTATTGATTCCACAGAACTGGAGGTTTCGGGAAGTCCACTACAGCTTACTAACTCAGCCAAGATGTTTCTCACAGCTGAATCTGTAAGTTCCTTATCTTTTGAATAGCTGTCTGAAGAACTGTATGCGTAACTTAACAAGTACCGAACAATATCAACGGTTTCAGCCCTCTCTGATTGAATTACCTGGCAAAATTTTCACATCTTCAGTGTGTTGGCCAATACTGTTTTGCCTTAATGAATAAATAGTAATGGACTCAATAGTAGTGGATTGACAATCGAAACCCTCTTGAAGTTGGAACTGAAGTAAATCTAGCCTTTCTACTAACCTTAAATAGCTTTTACCTATCATCAGAAGAACAATAAGACGTGTAATAACGGTGCAGTGAAAAAATGACAAAACTAGAATTTTAGCGAAACTTTGCTCAAACATTTCAGGGTGTAATTTGCAGGGATTGTCCCTGAACTGAATGGCCTGTTTAGTTATCTCATCCTGATTCTGCGTCTCAGCGTCTAACTAGCAATATAAGGCCAGCGGCCTAGCGCGAACCAACAAAAACTTTACATCCGACAGATCATACTTAGGCAGTGGTAACTTAAGCTCGCCAAGATCATAATCTAGTTGACTGATGACCACATACAAGTAAAGTCTACTACACACAGACACAAGTACCCAACCATCCATTAAGCAATGCATCCAACTTTCGCAAGAGCAAGAACTCACATTGCTCTCTTCCCCAGCAAGGTACTGCCGTAGCCGCTGCATTGATGCATCCGCGTCCTTGAACAGAGCAGGCGCCACGTTGACCACCACAACCTCCACATCATTCCTCGGCAGCGACCTGCAGTCAAAACCAATGAACCAATTAATCAGCAACTCCAAAACCCAGTCGGCCAGATAGTCAAGTGATTCACATCACCTGAGCAGGTCGGGCCGGTCGCGCGCGAAGGCGAGAAAGGATGACACAGAGGCTTCGGCCTCGGCTGACAGATCGCAGCCGGAGGTGAGTGCGAGCTCGTCGGCGAGGGAGGGGGCGCGGGCGGCGTAGCCAGCAGCCGCGAGGCGGTCGACAAGGCGGGACCACTCGGGGAAAGGAGCGTACTGTGGCGGTGTTGGGGAGGCGGAGGTGGAGCTGTGCGGAAGGGAGGAGGCCGCGGCGGCGGCGGAGGTGGAGAGGGCGTGGAGGGGAGATGGGGAGGAGAGCAGGAGTTGGCGACGGGATGCCGCAGCGGGCGGGGCGAGGAAGAGGGCGAAGGCGGCAGCGGAGGGGCGGAGGCGGAGCGGGGATGAGGTGAGCAGGAGGGAGGAGAGCAGCTTGGACGCGCCGCCCATGGCGCCAGCCGACGGCGACGGAGGAGCTGCTGGGGAGGGTTTTGATGCTACTTGCCTGCCTTGGGGTTGGCGATGAGCAGCGCAGCGGACGGTGGAGGCGGCAGCAGAAATATCTCGACGCGATCGCACGGCTAGGATACGCCTATTCTTCCAGGCTTGCATATGCGGAGCTACCGACTGTGCTGAACCTTTAAACAGTGCAAGCCATTTGACAAGACTTGTTGGGCTTGTTGTGGATAGCCCAAATACAGACGCTCAGGGTTCCCTCTAGTTTGTGTCACAGCCCGTTATCTATGGGCCAGGACTACCAATTGGGACTAATGGGCCTTTCAGTACACTAAAGTACAGCATGTACATTAGTAGTAGTTGAAGGATGCAAAGCTAATGACCCCTCCAAAATTGTCGACGACAAACAACTCCGTATATGCACTAGTGCGATGTCAGGGTAGGCGGACAGGTTCCTTCAGCGATGCGAAGGACCATGCCCCTTCTGGAAATGAAGTGAGGTCACGAGCCGGGCCGCGAAAAGGATGCTTAATTCTGGTATGCTTTCTGATAGCTTTCGCCGCAGAGGCCAATCAGAAATTGGCCGCGGGGATTTTGGGATGACTGAGCATCCACGACGACCAAGCGAACCTGCGATGTCCCCGTTACTTTCACCTAGTCTGACCGAATTTGGCGCTCGGCACCTCTCAACTCAACAGAATCCAGTCAAGAACGTACTACCAGTGGTACGTAATTGTTAGCTTGACTGAATTGACATATTTTTTTATTTTTAATAGCAAAAGTAATCTTCATTAGTATAAATTTATAAAATTAACACCATAGCAGGCACATATCACGCTCTTAATCCACGGAAGCCAGGTACTGCGCTCCCAGACCGCGGACTAGAGGGACGATTGGTGGCCTACCGCAGACTTAGGGTGCGGTAGGAGACACGTGTCGTTTGTCTACCCTATCACGGTGCCAATTTTATCATTTCAGACTCAAGAGGTTACAATTGCTACTTCGTTTAAAAAATATACTAAATGGGCCCAAAACTCGGTAATTGTGGTCTCTCGCCTTGTGTGTGTTGAGGAAACGTCACTGACGAGTCCAATCGAACGATCACCTAGTAAACAAATATAGAATCACATCAAACAATGCAAGAACATAAGAACAAAATAGTAGATTGAGCACAGAGATGTAGGGGACTTTATGCTTATCTTTATTGCTCTTCAAGCGATTAACCTTTTACAATGACTAATACCCCTATTTATAGGGTAGAGACCCTACTAGGGTTTCGGATGGGGTGCCGTACATGGGACGGCTGCAGGGCTAAGCCCAAGGTTTCCCAACACTCCTCCTTGGGCACTCATCCTCACATGTTCATACCTTGTCAAAAACTCCATAAAAGCCCAGTGAGAAAAAAAAGAGAAAGAGTAAATGACACATGTTCTGTTGTGTTGCACAAATTGTCTTGTATAAAAATCTTAGTCGATGAACTTCAAGAAAACTCGTCAAGGGAAAAAGAGTACAATCCATCCTATTTCACTTAAACTCCGGGATTTATTCTTTGGGTATTCGATCTTCGTGATCAAGTTTCAATATTGAGTTCGTGAGGATTCTCCCCCTGAATTATGCACTTCTCTAAGTCTTATCATTCCAATTCCATGTACGCATCTTTCAAAGCTAGACGCTGGAAGTGACTTAGTGAATAAATCTGCAAGATTTTCACATAACTTAGTAATACTTTAATTTTGTCCATCGTTTGCAATTCATGAGCATAGAAGAACTTGGAGTTTATATGCTTAATGAGAAGACTCTTCACATAACTTATCTACACTTGTGTAACACAAGCTGCATTATCTTCATAGATAATAGTAGGGGTTTACACGGTATTCAATCCACACGACTGTTGGATGTGGTGAATCATTTGCCGAAGACAAGAACATTCTCGTGAGACTTCGTACAATGCTATTATTTTTTAGTGGTTCATCGAAGTCGATACAAGACTTTGCTTAGACAATTTTTATGTAATTGCAGTTCCACCACATAGGAATACATAGCATGTTTGTGACTTGGCTGTATACGGGTTCGATAGGTACTCGGCATCTACATAGTCATTCATAGACAGGTCTTGGTTCTTTCTGTAGAATATACCAAGGTTTTTACTTCTTTGGAGGTATCAGAAGATATCATTTATACCCGCCAATGCTTTTGATAGGTTCTGCACTATACCTTGCTAATAGGTTCACGACAAATGTGATGTCTGATCTAATACAGATTACTAAATACATAAGTGCTTCTACTGCACTTAAGTGTGGGAATTACGGTCTCAGGACTTCCTCCCCCTAGTCCTTGTCTTGCTGTAAGGATCTCCCGACCATTGGCACTTTCGAATGATATGCCTTTTCAAAATCGAATATTTCTAATACTTTCTGAGTATAGGTTGACTAATGTACTAAAATTCCTTCAAAGGCATGCTCAAGCTGTAAGCCTAGGCAATATTTGGTTTTACCCAAATATTTCATTTCGAACTCCAACTCTAGGTAAGAGTTTGCTTTCTTAATACCTTCCAAGGTTCCGATGATATTTAGATCACATACATACACTGATATTATGCAAATCCATCCTGGGATCGTCGTATAAATACACAGGATAATTCTCATTGTTCGTGTAGCCTTTCTTGCATAAAAAGTCCTTCAAACGATTATACCACATCCTGCCTGATTGCTTAAGTCCGTATAGTGATTTTCTGAGTTTTATACTATACATATTTTCATTTGCTCTGTGTTGGTTTGGGACAGGGATACTAGTCATCTACATATTTTAATCTTCTGCTTATCAGTCATTATCTTACCACAGAGTTGAAGATTGGTACAGATTCTGTTCAAATTCTAACAATGCTGGGCCAGTTCTTTCAAACTTCTAGTTCGTGATGCCAGTCATCTACATATTCATTCAAAAAGTTCATAAGATTACTGCTGGTAATTTGCATAAAATAGTTGTAAAATTCTTATAATATTTTTCAAACTCACGGTTCGTGATCCCGTATTTTTATATATTTTTCACGATTTACTACTATTTTCAGTGCTTAAAAGCAATATAAACAATCACAGATGATCAAAACAGTAAATACATATATAATAATAATAATAATAAAGTTAAACATGCTTTAAATGCTCAAAATGATTCAAAAATTGAATTCCGATGCCCTTTTCTGCTGGAATATAAACTTTCGGTGAAATTTGTAATTTTCAAGGGGCTAATATACTAATTTTCTATTTTTAGAAAAAATTTGCGTAATTTTAGAATTTTGAGGGCATTTTGCTAATTTTGGTATTTCTTCTTTCCCATTTCTTCTCGTTTTTCTTTGGCTGACCGGGCCGATTCTTGCCCAAGTATGCCGGCGTGCTCAGCCTTTCCCCGGCCCACCTCGCCGGTTCAAGAGGCACTGAGGGGTAGGGAAATCGAGTGGTGGCGGTGGGCGATTTGTGCGGGAGCTGGCGGTCGGTGCGGGTGAGCCAGCGCAAGCAGGTGGGCGGCCGGCGCTGCGACGACGGCGCTAAGGGAGAGATGGAGTGGCCAGTGGTGCGACGCGACCATATGAGGTGACGCGGCATTCTGGCCGGTGGTGAGTTCGCGCGGTGGCGCCGCCATGCGCGGGCGATCGCGATAGCGGCTGCGAGTCGAGCGGCGCGGCCATGGCGCAGCGGTCTGCGTTGCTTGCGCAGCCGGCTATGCGTCGCAGTGGGCATTCGGGGCCAGTGAGGCGCGGCGATCCGCATTGCTTGCGAGGCCGGCTATGCGGCACAGTGCCCGTTCGAGGCCGGTGAGGCACAGCGCGACGGCGCATCTTCGAGATGATCAGCGACACGACCGGCACAGTGGTCGTTCGAGGCAGGTGAGGCGCAGCGCGACGACACATCTTGAGACGATCGGTGCACGCCCAGTGGCGCAACAACGATGCGCCTGTGTGGGATGAGCGGCGCGGCCATGCAGGGCCGACGGCACGGGAGTCGCGGCCACATGTAGATGGTTTGGTGGCGCTACGTGCCAGGCTGGGCGCGGCTCCAGGTCGGGTGTGTGCCGGCGGCGGCGCTCCCGTGTGGCACCGGTGCCACCCCTCCCCCTTTTTTCTTTCTTTGCATGACGCATGGCTTAGTCATTGCTTCCGGTGGTGCGGCTTCAGGCGTGCTTGGTGGTTCGGTGCCAGGGCCAGTGACTTCTCAGTAGGTGACACGGCTCCAGGCCGGGTTGCCCCTCGGTGGCGCGGCCACGTGCAAGCGGCGCTGTGACTTCACGCAAGCGGCGGTGCATGCAATCACCGGCTGCGGTGGCGCGGCGATCGCATACGGACAATGCCATGCGAGGCTGCGGGAAGCACCACGCCAAGAGAATTTTTTCTTACTGTGATGCTATCTGAGCATTGTTCATCTAAGCACTATTTATTCAAGTATTGTTCATGCAATTGCCGGTTGGCTTGGCCGACGACTTCAAGTCGACTCGCATTACATTACAACATATTTGCAATTCACAGTGCAATCATCATTTACTCTTTCATATAATCTACCGATCGGCATGTGCCGGCGACTCCAAGCTGGCTCGCGGTTGATTAGAACAGATTTGCACCGTACAAAAAAACCCTCTAGAAAGGCAAATTTGCATAATTAAAAGCGATCTAGAAAATATGATTCAATCTACGAGCATCGTGCTATGACGAATCGAGTAGAGTAGGTCTAGAGGTAGGCCGAATTCGATCTTACTGATAACGTATTGAGGAACCATCACCGGCAAGTCCAGTGTGAACGATCAACTCGTAGACAAATATAGAATCACATCAAACAATGTAAGAACACAAGAACTGAATAGTAGATTAAACACATAGATGTAGGCGACTTCTTACTTCTTTTTATTACTCTTCAAGCGATCAGTCTTTTACAATGACTAGTACCCCATATTTATAGACTAAAAACTCTACTAAGATTTCGCATGAAGTACCTATACATAAACCAACTGCTAAACCAAACCCATTGTTTTCCAACCATGTGTGAACTCTGCAGCATAAATTCGTTCTTTCCATCTTTCTCCCTACGGATGCTGCGACTTTCTCGATCGATTGATTGCATGGTGAGGAAAAGTACATCCTTTGCAACCACAAGTCCACAAGGTCGGAGAGTGGTAATGAAATAATCTATTTCGACGTGTTCCTCCCGTTCGAACACTTTTTTTGGCTGTGCTCCACCACTCGTGCATAAAACTTATAGATTTTGTGTATTCAAGTGCCATGAAATGCACTTAACTAAGCCACTTGGTGCTTTCCAATTGGTTTCCAATGCGTAAAACCGTATAGTATATCTCAAGAATAAATACATAATACATCGTTGAATTTTACGGAGAGTCTAGAGTATCCCCTGAACTCTAAATTATGTTTGGTTTACGTCCTCCGACTACCAATACCTTCTCATCTGACCACTTCCAGCGGAAACCACCGGTTTCTCCCAGACATGGCACCCACGCATGCCACGCTAGCTCGGTTTCACCTCGTCAGCTTTCCTGTCTCTCTTCGCCGCCGGTTTCGTCAAATGCCTTCCCCTCGGCCGCCAGGGTCTCCGCCATAGCCCAGGCCCGGGATGTCAGCTCCTACAACACCATGCTCACCGCGTTCCCCGATGCGCCGAGGGGCTTGCGTTCGCATCGTGGATGCTCCGGTCCGGCGCCGCGCGGCTCGACGAGGTCACCGTCGCGCTCTCGCCCCTCTCGCCTCCTCCCGCTCGCCTCCTTCGGATCTCCTCTCGGCCAGCCGCTGCCCCCTCCTCCTCCTTCGGAACGCCGGTCGCCTCCTCCCGCTCGCCTCCTCCAGTTCTCCTCCCGGCCAGCTACTAGTACACCATTTGTTCCTTGACAAACTCGATTCTCTGCAACCTCTCCTCCAGTTCTAGCTTTGACGCATCATCAATCACACGCTGACTCGACCTGAGAAACAAGAACACCATTTGTTCCTTAGCATTGAGTTGGCGCCACAATAGTTTGAGCTCTTGAACAATAATATTACTGATAAGTTGTATCTTGCTTACCTCGGTCATCCGAGATTCTTTGAAACAACATTCGAGTGTTTGCGGTGCTCGAGTTGGTGTCGATTGAGACACACTGCAGATAATTTGGGAGAGTAGTGGATCAGGTGCAGGATCTTGGTATGGCCTATTATTCATCATGTAGTGCTGTGGCCCTTCAAAGTAGGAGTTCACTTCGTATGATTCTCTCCCACTTGCTGAGTTGTTAGCAGCTGTAGGCCATGAGCTGGGCTTGGAAGGCTTCCTCCTCTACCATGAACATATGTTGATGAGATGATCAAGGGACCGTATCACTGTGCGCATAATGCACTTGATTCTAAAGTAGGAAGAACAAATAGTACCTTAAGAAGATGGGAGTGTTGAACTCAAGTGTGCGGACATGTCTTTCCCAGTTGCCGGCAGCAGATGGGGCAAACTGAAGGTCATCGGTAACCATTAACTGTTCATCAGTCAAGATCGTAAAGAGAAAATCATAAGTTTTAATGTCTTGTTTATAGAATCAAGCCATTTACCATTTGTAAACTTAGATTTTTTTTTCTATCTTTCTATGAGATCTCTTCAAATGAAGTAATAAAGGGATGGCAATTGGGTAAGGTGAGTAGCAGTACCTTTTTTATTTATTAATAGCTATATCAGTACTTCGGAATTTTATAAACAAATATACAAGAACATCCTAGGAGTCTCAGTTTTCTACTAGTGATGTAAATATTTCAAATTTTCTATGTGATTGCAAACTAGTGATGTAATGCAATGTTTACTTTTCAGGTGAAGGAGGAGTTGAGGGTTTATGGACATGCCTTGAAGACATTGAAGAGGAGCTTAAAGATTGTTGTTCAATCTCGATCGTCGACTCTGATTGAACTATTTTCATATATTCTACTCTTGTTGCAAACTTAATTTGTTTATGTGTGAGGAACTATGTGTGATTGTGTGAGGAACTGCAGTTTGTATTTTCTTTTTATTTGTTGAACTTGATGTGTGATTGTGTGAATTGTGATTTGTGATGAACTTTATTAGTTGTTGAATGTGTGATGCACTATTGATGTGAATTGAAATGAACTTGATGTGTGCATTGTTTGTGTGTGATGAGTATGCCCGCGGGCGATGGGTACCCACGGGAGGCGGTGCATTGTTCGCGGGTAAACGGGCATACCCGCAGGCGACGAGTACCCGCGGGCGACGGGTATGGGCGAGGTTCTTCGCCCGTCGTCCTTCGTGGGCATGCCCATGGGGTAAAATGGGGGGCGCCGCGCCCGATTGCCATCCTTAATCATACCTGAGATCATGTAACATGCTTCTCATATCACCATGAGTTACTAGTGGGGAAGTAGTCTCAACAATTGTTTTCTCGCTGCCTCTATTTCCTCAGAGCCATCTTCTCAAACAATCAGAGCAATACCAATCAATATCAAGATATGCCGCGCGTATCTCCCACAATCACGGCAACCCTTCACGCATCAATATTCTGCCGAACCTCGATGACAGCCTACACGGTTACCAAAAACATTACGATCTGCAATCAAATCGGGTTTTCTTTTTTTAGTTTCCCGAGCGCACGTTGGCTTGGCTCCATCTTCTCTTCCTCCTCCCGATTTTTCTCCCCGAGCGCCCATCGCCTCGGCTCCTTCTTCTCTTCCTCCTCCTCCCGATTTTTCTCGCCTCCTCTCCCGAGCGCACCATCGCCGCACCGTCACCTCTCGCCTCCTTCTCTCCCGAGCGCACCGTCGCCTCTCGCCCTTCTCGCCTCCTTCTCTCCCGAGCACATCGTCGCCTCTCGCCCCTCTCGCCTCCTCCTTCTCTCCCGAGCCCTCACCGCCTCAGCTCCTTCCTTCTATTCTAATCGGCCGCTCGGCTTCTTCTCTCAGGACGCCCCTACTCCCAGCGCCCCCTCCTACCAGTGCCTCCTCCTCCCCGGTCACCCCAAGCGGCAGTAGCCTGGCGGCTCTGGCGGCACCAGCGCTCGTCGCAGGCGTGGCGGCCCGCCGCTGCCTGCCCAAGCGACGAGGTGGCACGCCACCACCCATAGCGCGCGCGGCTACTGAGCGGTTGGTGGCGACGGCGGATCTGGATGGTGGAGGAGCGACGCGGCGGCGGCTTCGCAAAACGACCACGAATAGCGGTGACAACTTGGATCTGAGGTGAGTACCAAACTAGTGTTAGGGTTGGGTGGTGGGGAATGGCTCTGATACCATGATGTTTTTGGAGTTTTGATTGTTGTGAGTCCGACTCTAATACAACATGCTATTTAGTTCTAACATAAACTCTCAAACAAAACCCAATTGGCTGACAGTAGGGTGACCAATTGAATTGCTAGAGATCAAAGGAATAAGAAGATTCAAAAAAACTAGTTAAACCCAAAAGTAATAGATTGACAGCAGATCAAAGAGACAGTAGCAAGTAATACAATAGAGCTCAAGTATGAACTAATTATCACATTCAAGTTCAGTATATGACAAAGTTCATCGCAGAGCATTAACAGAACCCACTAATTAATTTGTAATATCTTCAGAGCTAGATTCAGATATCAGAACTAATACAGATCAAGAATATCAACTAGCACTGCAACTATATATGCATGAATCAGCCGAAGTAACACAAATGTACAATACTCACTGAAGCAGTGGTACTCAAAACCACTGAGGCGACACGCAAGGCGTGTCAAAGACACACACCCAGAAAAACTATCGCCTCGCTGATGCATGCAAAAGATAAAGTATTCGGAGATACAATGCTGACCTTTGAACTTCGGGAGACACCGATGAACAAAGTTGAGGTACATGATTGAGCCGCACAAGACACACTGGAGGCTCCAGCCGAAAGCTCCACCGCAGCACCAAAATCAACGAGAATCGAAGCCCTTCTTCTCTCCAAGATCAGTCCAGAGTTACCACAAAAAGCTTCAAATCCACAACCACAAGATTTTCCACTGGACCAAGTCCACCAGAAAAGGGAAAAGGGGAACCCGACGAGATGTGCACAAGGGAGTCAAGATTTCACTACCAACAACGTAGAATCAACTACGGTGGCGTGCAAGATCCAAAAACCCTTCAAATCGAAGCCAAAAAACAAAGAGTAGAAGATGCTCAGAAATTGGAGAAAAACCCACTGTCTTTTTTTCTCTCCTCACGAAGGGAAGAAGGAACTCAACTTATCAAGAGGAGGAAGACCCGGTGGTGGAGCCGACTGTTGCGAACGGCCGTTGTCCAAAGCGCGCGGGCCGTTTGTGCCTCCAATCCCGCTGCCACTAGGGTCTCACGAGGAATCGCCCCAGGCCAAAGACCAGCCCCAACTGCCTCCATTTCCCGGATTGGAGATGAGGTTTGGAAATCTTATTCCTCTCCTCCTTCCAAATGACAAGTGGGCCCATCCGTATTCTTTTCTATTTCTTTTGTCTAATTGGGAAATTCCTAAAAAGCCCTCGAAATATTCAAGAGTTACTTCAGTGATATTCTAGCTTAGCGGTCATCTCAGGAATACAACAACCGCAATGGGCAGACAATAGTGAAGCCAACGGTACTCTTCTACCTACTGGCATCGCATATGAGCTCTCTGGTGCCCTCATCAGGGGTGAATCCACCGGGTAGGCTTCATCAGGCTGAAGCCTACCCTCCACCGGCGCCCCGACACCCCCTCCAACCTCCGACGCAGGTGCGCAGCGGTGCTGCCATGGCTCTGCATGACCTTCACGACTTCACACAAGAAGAGGAGCAACCAAGAGGGACGGAGCTACGCGTGTGGGCCTTGCGGCTTGCGCCCAGCAAAGCCCAGGCCCAAGATTCCGTCGGCGTCCACGCCGGTCCCACACGGCAGTGAGGTAGTCCCACCTCCCCATGTTCCCCCAAATTCCCCAATCGGCAAATCCCAAATCCATTCCCCAATCAACTGAGCGAGGAGAAGAGCACGACGCACCTGACGCTGCGGGCAGCCAGAGGGAGCTGGGGTGGGGAGCCAGGGAGCCATTGTGGTCCACGACGCCGCCGGTAGCCTGGTGTGGTTGTGTCACCGCATGGGAGCCCTAAGGAGGAGGACTAGAGGGCAATCGGGTGCGTGAGGGAGGGGGAGCCCGGAGGAGGCGAGGGGCGAGCCGCGGGCGGACGTCCAGGAGG
The DNA here is from genome assembly GCA_036346395.1 of Hsuehochloa calcarea. Classification (NCBI taxonomy): domain Eukaryota; kingdom Viridiplantae; phylum Streptophyta; class Magnoliopsida; order Poales; family Poaceae; genus Hsuehochloa; species Hsuehochloa calcarea. Next base: position 70,254,909 of record CM070594.1, on the reverse strand, counting down.
CCGACTGGCCGAGACGTCGATTGACATCGCCTGGGAGGAAGCGAAGTCGCGAGGAGGAGGGAAACCACCGGGAGGGCGAGGCGACGCCTGAGCTAGTGAGTTGCTCTGCTGAGAGGGGGATTTTGGGCGTAGGAGGCGAGCTGGTGAGGTGATTTTGGATTTTCGGCGTGGGAGGCAGAGGCACGGTGGTTTGGGATTTTGGGCTGCTCACTGGCCACTACTGAAGTGCTGAGCATAAAAGGGATCTTTGGTTGAGGATAAAAGGGATAAAAGTGCCGAACTGCTGATATAGTGTGGTGGTATATACTTTTACTCCACTTCTCAATTTGTTAGTAACTAGTAAGTTTGATATAGTGTGGTGGAGCAACAGGTTTGATGAAAAACATGGAATCCTTTCTATTTGTATTCATCATGTATTTTTTATAACATTGTTGAGCATAACAAATAAGTATCACTTGCTTTACAAAGGAAGCATCAAAGACATCGTTGAAGCTATAGGCTTGATACAATATGTGAAAGAACGGTTGCAGAATGAATTTGCCTCGTGAAAGTCGTTATTCAAACTAGCGTCTTAATGGTATGGTTTTTTTGTTTTGAATGTTCATAATCATTTAAGTACAATTTGCTATTGTATCACTAAATTTTCTAATTTTGATATATAGGTTGTTACCAACTAGAACCATATTTACATGTTTTAGGAATACATTTTCCGTTAGTGAGGTACCTTCATTGTATTTCTCTCTTGTTTTTACTTTGCTTTTATTAATATATGAATTTAATTGCATAAGAATATAAAAATATATTTGTTACAAATTAATTTAGTAGTTCAAGGTTTCAAACTACCATCTTCATTCATTCTGCATTCAGCACTGCCCTCATTGACTAGACGAGAGGGGAAAATCAAGAGAGCAAAAGCCGAAGGACGAGACGCACACAAGCGAGTGCGCTCCCGGAGACATCTCTGAGACTTCAGACTCAGGCTGAGTAAAGCAGAACATGGTGTGTGAAGTTGACTATGTAGAGAGACAGAGAGAGACTCCTCTCCGTATAAAATCCCCCACCACACCCACCACCCAAGGCCATTGGCCACACCGCTGCGCGCCTATCAGATTGGCGGCACCAGAGGAGCAGTAGAGCTACCAGCTGTTGTGTGGTAGCGAGAGAGCCACTCAGCTCAATCGCTTGAAAGAAGAGAGGAGAAAGCAGAACAGTGTTTCCCTTCTTTGTTGTGGTTTTGGTGGTGGTGGTGGTGGTGGTGGTGATGGAGTACAGCTCCAAGAGGAAGCCTCTCCTTGCTCTCCTCGTACTGTCTTGCCTTCTTCTTCCCCTGGTCTCCTCGGTGCCTCTGTCGAGTAAGTGGTTAACCCATGGCCTTTGAACTATTCCTCTCTCCTGGTACCATAGTATGTACGTTACATGCTTGTATTCCTCGTTCTTCTTGTATGCAGGAAGCGTGTCCTTGAGGAACCACCAAGCCTCAGCCTCAACCTTTGCTCTGGAGGCGGCGCCTGTTCAGGTCAATCTCTCTCTATATATATTGTCCTTCTTTTCTCGATGTTTTTCTAGCTGTTCCTTTGGTTTATTACCCGGTTGGAATTTGTTGACGCCTTAATAGATGCCAAATTTCTTCTATCAGCTGGTTTGCCAATGGCTGGAGCCATCACCATGGCATGTGCAGTTGTGCCTCTCTCTGGCTCTAAAGACAGAGCCACTTGCCTGTTCGTGGTGATCTCAAATTGAAGCTAGGGCATACGCAAAAAAAATACTACCCTCAGGTTCAGTGCTCTCGTCTAGTTGCCCTCCATATCACTCATGACATACAGCTAGCTACGCATACTGCTGCTGGCTACTGCGCACGGGTGAGTGACTCGCTGAGGTCACTGAACGCGGCGGCATAAGCTATCCTCAGGCTGACAAGTTTCTAGCTTAACTTAGCCTTACATAGTTACATGCATGTGAATATGCGATGCGAGTCGCAGCGACCTTTGGTCTTTGGATGCTCGGAAATAGCAGATCCAGAAGCTGCTGGGTTGCTGGGCCACTCAAGTCACATGCACAGCTAGCTTAACCAGGCCGGGCGGTCATAGTGCAGTTCACATGCATGGCCACTCCCCATGCTACTTGAATAATAGTAGTTGTGTTGCCCCCACTAACGACGCCTTTCCCAAAATTAAGAAAAAGTCCACCTCGTTCGTGCAAGAAAATTCTCAGTTTTACCTGCAAGTTGTAGATTGTTCATTATACTTTGATATATGAATATATATGTATATGTACGGTAACGCTATTCAGCTACACGGACCGCGCTGCGCTCAACACGCCAGCCCACGCTCCCCCTGCGCTACGCAAGGTGCGCCAGCTCACGTGCTTCCCGCGTGGGATCGACGGTAAAACACACGCGCACGTGTTGTAATCGGCGGTAAAAGTCTTGGTATCGTTCAATCTGGCAGTAAAATACACGTGAATCCTTGTTTTGTACATGAACTACCAGGGTGCCTCGCACATTTGTGTGGCTAGATTTGTTTCAAAGTTTGTATAAATACTTGATAATATATTTATGTATCTTGTAGGCTATTAAAACTTTTAAGATATCTTAGACATTGGAAACGACAATAGAAGCTTGAAAGAAATTACAACATGAGGAACACAATTGAAGTATGTGCTTTGATGGAAGAAAATAGTTGAGTATAATAAGTTGTTGGGGTTCTTATAAACAAATCACTCTTCATCATGCATAGATCATGTAGTTGCATGGCCCTATTATTACTCTATTAGGTTTTTTCTCCAAATTGTATGCATGCACATGTACTCCTATTTAATCTAAAGTAATACTTAGATTATGTATGCGGTAAATTATCTTATTCGTTTACATGGTATAATATCTTAGAGTACATTGCTCACGCATACACCGATGCACTATGGATGACCTACCTTGAACTTATCTTCTCTCACACGCCAGTTACCCTACTAAGTTGTGTGGCTTCTATCTCCTCTCGCCATCATAATTTTTTTGTTTCAACCTCCAACAGTAAGCCCAAATCTTAATCGATCCTCTCAGCTCCTAGTCTACTACCCCTTCCAATGCAATATTTTACTACATAGTTATCTTTGACTTCGCCCCAATTATTGCTTAATGTTAACCATTGCAACATCAACATGTATACACATGCAACCGTCGTCGATCCCAGCCGGGGACATGTGTCACGCTCTCTCCGGTGACCCTAGGCATATTCTCTACAGCTGCGCCATCTCTACTCTAAGCTTTTTGCTCCTCTGTATGCACGTGTTTCTATTCATATGGATACATGCACGTACATACACATGCATAATGTTATAGATGTTCGACGTCCTCTTCTCTCGTGTCAGTCGCTCCTCTTCTTCGACGTTGGCCAACTCAATGGTGTGGCATCCTCACTAACTGTGACGACCTCTCATCTTCGCTAATGTCGACATGTATTCTTTAGTCATTGTTTAACGATACGGAGAATCTTTTCGCCATCGTCGACGACAATGTGCCCCTCACCAGTGATGGCATGCTCCTAGCTACCCGATGCTCTCATATCATCTATAGCTCGTCTTCAATACAAAGTTTCATCTCCTCTCTGCCAGGGCTTCCCCATCATCGAGCTTCTTTGGCCACTAACCTCTTCAACAATGTCGATGATTACCATCTGTCATCGCAGCGCTTGGCTCCTTCAACACATGATTTTCTCTTCAATGGCTCCGGCGAGCATCACAATATTCTCCTCATCTTCGTCGTCGTCGCCTCAGTTCATCGCTTCCCCGTGGATCAATGCCATCTTGTAGGACAGATCAATGTCATTGCACTCTTTTGTGGTCTCTCTCGATATCATTCATGCTATCTTCATTATAACTTGTATCTTTCAATCAAAATATTAGTTATTTTTTTATTTTTATTCTATACGAAGCAACAATAGAAACATCTGACCTCGAGAGTGAACATGGTGGCTCCTTTTGTGTCTCTCCCGACACCATTCGTTGCATCCTCGTTATAACTTTTATTTTATTCAATATTTCAATTACTTTTATTAGAGCTCGTATATAAATCAAATTGCTTAATTTATTTAATTTATTCAAAATTGTAGTTATTTGGAGATTTTATGTTGGAACATGTATGAAAATCAAATTACAATTTTCTTTTATTTCTATTTCAAATTTCAGTTCTTTCTCCCTTGGAATTTGTATTCAACTCCAATTGTTATTTTTTAGTCCAAATTACAGTTCTTTAGGGATTTTATTTTAGAATTTGTATTGAAACCAAATTGCTAATTTTATTTTATTTTAATTTAGAATTTCAATTATTATTTTGTCGTATTTTGTATACAAATCTAACTACCAATTATTATTTAATTTTTATTCTAAATTATACTTATTAGAATTAAAATTGAAATCAAATTGCTAATTTTATTATATATTTATTCTGAATTTAGTTTTGTTGTTGGATTTTGTATACAAATCTAATTTCTATTTTTTGTTTTTTATTCTAAATTATAGTTATTTAGGAATTTTACTTAGAAATTCGTATTAAAATTCATTGCTATTTTTTTAACTTGAATTTTAGTTTTTTTTGTACTTCATATGCACACTTATACTTAGGAATTCATATGGAAATCAAATTATTGATTTTATTTTTTTATTTTGTATTTTAGTTATATTTTACTTGATATGAACTCATTGTTTTAATGTACACCGTTATAATGTGGACCTACGACGATCAACGGTGTAGATTTTTCTTTTTTTCACCGATTAATGTGCGAATTTTTAACTCTTATGAGTGAACATCGTGGCTTCTTTTGACTCTGCTTATTGGTAGATTTATTTATTTTATTAAAAAAGTAGTCATTTGATGATTTTTATGTTGGAATATGTTTTGAAAACCAGATAGCAATTTTTCTTTTATTTTATTCCGAACTTCAATTCTATTTTCTTGGAATTCTTAGCTGAATTCAATTGCTAAGTTTTATTCGAATTACAGTTATTTATGGATTTTACTTTGGAATTTGTATTGAAATTAAATTGCTAATTTTAGGTTATTTTTATTCATCATTTCAATTTTTTTGTTTTATTTCGTATACAAATCTAATTGCCAATTATTTTTAATTTTTATTCTAAATTATAATTATAATTATTTGTGTTTAAATCAAGTTGCTAATTTTGTTTTATTTTTATGCCGAATTTAGTTATTTTTTTGTTGCATTTCGTATACAGATATATTTTCCATTTTTATTTCAAATTATAATTTTGTAGGGAATTTACTTAGAAATTTGTATAAAATTCAAATTGCTATTTTTTATTTTGAATTTTAGCTTTATTGTACTTGGTATGGATTCTTTTACTTAGGAATTCATATGGAAATAAAATTGCTTATTTTATTTTATTTTATTTTATTTTATTTTATTTTTATTCTGAATTTTAGTGTTATTTTACTTGATATGGACCCTTTCTTGTGATCTTGACCGTTATAATATGGACTTACTATGATCGATGGTGTAGATTTTTCTCTTTTTCCACCGATTTATGTGGGTATTTCTAGCCGTTGTGAGCGAACGTGGTGGTTTCTTTTGACTTTAATATGATAATAGATGTTTCTTTTCTTGTTTTAGCAGTAACTTTTGATTGAAAGTTTCAATTCACGAACAGTTTTTATCGGTGGCTTGGTGACGACAAAAGTAACATAATGATACAAGTCTCGCAAATAAAAATATTTATGTGTGTTTACTAAAAAAGATGTACTATATCGCTAAAAGAGATTTACTGCAACCTCCATATAACTTTACTGTCATCTTAGCCAACTTGTACAGACAAGTAGACAGTCAACTAGCAAACAATCGGATCCTTGTTTTGTAGATGAATGTTTCTTTTCTTGTTTTAACAATAACTTTTGATTGAAATATCCGATTCACGAACGGTTTTCATCGGTAGCTTGGTGACGACAAAGGTAACAGAATGATATAAGTCTCGCAAATAAAAACTTCTCTCTACATTTATTGAAACATATTTACTTTATCGCTAAAAGAGATTTACTACAATCTTCAGATGACTTTATTGCTTTGTTACAAAAAAAATATTTACTGTAACCTCCAAATGACTTTACTGCTATGTTACAAAAAGATTTACTGCAATCTTCACATGACTTTGTTGCTCTGTTATAAAAATATTTACTGCAACCTCCACATGAATTTATTACCATCTTAACCAACTAGTACAAACAAATAGACAACCAACTAGCAAACAATCGGTTCCTTATTTTGTACATGATTTTTTTTCTTGTTTTAGCAATAACTTTTGATTGGAAGCTCCGATTCACGAAAGGTTTTCACCGCTAGCTTGGTGACGACGAGGGTAACAGAATGATATAAGTCTTGCAGATGAAAATCCCTATGTGCGTTTATTAAAAAAAATTGCATCGCTAAAAAGATTTATTGTAACCTCCACATGACTTTCTGCTCTGTTACAAAAAGATTTACTGGACTCCATTTGTAGTTTACTGGTACATCCAGCCATTCGTGTTATGAAACAATCATAAAAAATATGAACGTTGTGATACATGCGACAGTAAACTTGCTATAACAATTACTTTCGACCTCGTTGTAGCGTGCAGTGGAGCGCCTAATTTGTGTTAATTCTGATTATGTGATTCGTACAGGATGTGGTGATAGCAGCTGAAGAGCGGAACCTCGGCGAGGTGGCAGCAAGGATGGTCATTGAGGTCAACGACTACCCTGGGTCCGGCGCCAATAACCGCCACGATCCTAAGAGCCCCGGGAGACCATGAGGTCTGCAGAGCCTCAATATGTAGGAGTGTTAGCTGTTGGTGGTAGTGACTAGTGATCTAGTAACTGAAGGATATATATATATATATATATATATATATATATATATATATATATATATATATATATATATATATAGTATTTCTGGGAGTACGTACTTTTACTTCTTATATATCACTTAAATCGTAAGATTGTTCATCTTTATCAATTTGAGCATATTCTAATAATAATGATAAGATATCTCAAATTAAGTTCTATGAGAAATTTCATCAAAATCCACTTTTTATAGTAAAAATTGTGTATGTACTTCTTTTATATATGAAAAAAGTATGTAGAAGAAAAAAAATGGCTCCAATGCTTGTATATATCATTGGTATTTGAGTATACTAAAAGTGATAAATAAGTATAATATATTTGTTCAGTTGACATATTAGAAGTGATAGCATATACTATCATCAGTATAAAACGGACGATATATGTATATATATAATACTTTCTACTCACAGGTATAGTTACTCCCACACTATCTCGTGACTTTCTTAGAGTGCGGTGGCACTCTAACAAAGCACGAGAAACACTCGGCAAAGCACGAGAAACACTCGGCAAAGGCTTTACCGAGTGCCACCCACGGCATATCTCACACGGCATAGTTTCTGATGGCAAAAAGCTCTTTGCCGAGTGCTTTCATCGAGCACTTCGGCAGCGGCTTTGCGAGTCCGAACCGACCCTCGGCAAAAAAAAGGAGGTGGGCGGTGAGAACACGGTGGTGGCGTCGCTTGCTTGAGTGCGGGGCGGAATGACACTCGGCAATGCCTTCCATTTTGCCGAGTGTCGTGATAATGACACTCGGCAAAATCTTAATCTTTGCCGAGTGTTATGGTAAAACACTCGGCAAAATAACGTACTTTAGAGTGTTTTACCATGACACTCGGCAAAGATTAAACACTCGGCAAACTATGTTCCCAGAATGCTCAGAAACGTTACTTTGCCGAGTGTCACACACGACAAAGTGGCCAAAAACTGACTATTTTAATTGTTTATTGCACCCCACTCAAACAAGTCACAATATCACAGATATATCAACAAGTAATCACCACAAGTAATCACATATAGTCCACAATATATCACATATATCACCACAAGTCACAATATATCACATATAGTCCATCATTCACCAAGTTGGCCACCCCGACTGATGTGATGAGTCACGAGGCACATCATTCGAAGCCGCCAATTGATTATGCACAAACGAGAAGAGATTGCATGTGTGAGACAAGATTTAAGGTAAAGCAAAGCACAAGCGAAAGCAATAAACATGGTAAGTAAAGAGCTCAAGGTAGAGAAGGCAAACTCACAGGAGTAGTTGCAGGAGGAGGTGGAGGAGGGAATAGCTCCGGTGGCAGAGGTTGACCCATCCTCTCGCCAAGACTTTGCATCCACTGAAACATCTGCTCCATCCTCTGCCGCTCGGCCTCATTCCTCCATCCTCGCCGCCATCTCCTCCCGTAGCCTCTTCTCTTCTTCCAGCTGGGCCTACAATATTCCACCCCAATGTTACAATGCAAAGCAAAGGTATGTAAAAATTAATGAGCAGCGAATAAAGCAGAAATAACACAGGTGCCTCCATCCGGGGTGTGCGGTGTCCGTGGTGGGCGTATGGCGGGCTTGAGCTCGTGCTCCTTGATCGAATCTGGGAGAGAGTGGGAGTAGTGGCGTGTCGAGTGTGTTGTCGCCAATCGAAGATCGCCCATGCTTCTTGCCTCCTCCCACCCTCATGGCGACTTCTCCATCAAGATCACGGGTGCTCGGATCGTACTGCGGCCCATGGACCGCCCTTGCCATCGATGTGTACTCACCGAGGCGGCCGTGGACGATCGCATTCTTTGTACACCGAGGCGGGTCCTCGGGTTATGGTCGGCGTCGGACGTCGCCTTGCCCTTGTGGGCCAAAGCCCATGCCTTGAAGCGGGAGCAAAGTGGCCACCATGTGACGACGATCGCGAAAAAACAAACAAGATGATTAGAAATTATGCGAATTGAGCGTTATAATAAAGAAATGAATTCGCGTACCCATGTAGCCGCGAATTCGTCGAGGCTATGGTTGCCTTGATGGTGTGGTGCACCTGGCATCATCAAACGCCGCTCCCGGCAAGCGTTGTGCGTCTCCTCCCACTCGGCGGCGCACCACTTGTCCACCATCTGTGCCCAGCACTGGAGATGCTGGGCGCACCACCACGGAGGCACCTACACGTCATCAAGTATATAACATATAAGAAGATCAAATTAAGCGTACTTAATCTAAGAAAAAATCAGTATTAATGTTCTATATTTACCTGCATGTATTCTTCGAATTGACCTCATGTTTCTTGCTTGAGTTTTGTTGATCTTCGAACCAAGGTAGGTAGCGTTGTATGTTACGATGGCCTGGACGCGTGCCTCGTAATGCATGTCCTTCACGAGTTTATAACAGGCTTTGTGAGCCACACTAGCCGCCTTGGCCTCATATCCTCCGGCATCGAAGAAATCCGCATATAGGCGCGATGTATCCGGTCATTATTTCAAGAATGTCCAATGAATGCGATGTATTGAGCAATGTAGTGCGAGGAATACTTACCTGACTCGGCCGTCACCGCGCGCCTTGTTGGCGAATACCACCGCCATCCCGATCTAGTAAATCGGGAAGGCGGCGTAGTGGTCCCACGTGTAGGCGGCTCCGCCTCGCTAAGCGTAACGGGCGGGGAAGTGTAGCTCGCACAAAGACCAGGATGCCATTGACATGGCGTTTGTGATCACCTGCAGCCACAAGCGTCAAACCCCTGCCCAAGTGATTAAGATAAATTATTAGTTTCTATTGTGATTTTCAACATATCAAATGAAAAAGTAGTGATAACATCTAAAGTTACTTACCTAGCCCGATGGGTTGAATCGTGGCGTCTCTCACGAGTATCGGTCGCCTCGGGAGGGTCGAGGACCTCGCAACCAGACACCCGACGAACCAGAGGAAGCGGAACCCCCTGCCGCCTCCTCCTCCTCCTCCTCCTCCTCCTCTCGCTCCCGCTCCTCCTCCCGCTCCCCCTCAAGAGTGCTCCTGCTCCTCCTGCTCCTGCTGCTCCTCCCGCTCCTCCTACTTCTGCTCCCCGACTGCTCAGCTGCATCGGGCCGTCTTTGGTAAAGCGACCTTACGTTCCTCATACCGCCCACCATCTTTGTTCAATCACCTGCAATTAAAAAGAGTAAACCAATAAGCACAGATAAACAAGACGTACTTAGAAAGAGATGCAAAATAAACAAACATAATTAAGAGGTTTGCAACCATGAAACGTGAGTTCGTATATTTCTTCAATTCTTCCATAATACTCGACCCCATCAAGGCCAGGCGTAAAAACTCCGGTATTTGTGGTTCTTCGATTGGGCCGACTCTGCTCATGTCTTGTTGTGTGAAAGCGATATCCATTCACGTCATAACGGTAAATGAGCTTACCTATAAACACGACCATCGGCACGCTTTGTCTCAACTCAGCACTCATAGACGCATCGGTTTGGCCCTGCAAGCTCAAGCAGGATAGTTCGTTATATTATTCGCCCGTACGAGCAACTTGTAATGTCAAACTAAGTACGAGCTAAATTGGACAGTACCTTCTGTTTGAACCAAGAAATGAAATCGGACATTCCATTTCCCGCACCCTGTCTAAGAAGGGTCTCAGCTTCCTGCGGGGTAGGTTCCCTTGATTCACGCCAGAATTGATGATGAAATTCCCTGCACCAACGAGAAACAAGGGGGTTGGATGCAGAATAGTGACTACTCGAGAACAAGCTTGTTGACAACTTACCGCATGTACGGCTCCACTTCGGAAAGGTTGTTCAACACATATAGCATGATAGTGCGTCACTCTTCATGTTTCAAGGTCTTGGGGGTCGCATCACTTGCACTTCCGAGTTGCCCTCGGAAAATGCTGAGGTTCGATTCATTTTCGCCAGCCATTGTAACGAGGGGGTGGATTGTGCACGCTAGGAAGGTTGTCACCATAGTACGTTGTTGTGAAGTTTGACACCTCCTCCAAAATGTATGCCTCTGCAACGAAAGCCTCAATTTTGTATTTATTTTTACATTTAGTTCGATGAACCTTTAGACATCTCTCAATTGGATAGCACCAACTACCAGACGGGCCCCCATTCGTGCCTCATACGGAGGTGCAAAATCAAATCTTTGCATCGGATTGAAGAAGCGGGTGGAAAGATCTTCTCCAACTTACAGAGCAACACAGGTGCCATTCTTTCCAAGTCTGCAATCACGGTCCGAGATAACTCCTTGGCACAAAGCTGGCGGAAGAAATTGCTCAACTCTGCCAGCACTAGCCAGACATGCTCAGGGACATAGTCTCGAACCATCACCGGAAGAAGCCGCTCAAGCCATATGTGGTAGTCATGACTCTTGAGCCCATTGATTCGCATAGTAGATAAGTTCACTCCCCTCCTCAGATTCGCTGCATACCCATCAGGGAACATTAACGTTTGGAACCATTCTAGTACTTCCCTCCTTTGAGGTCTGGTCAAGACAAATTCGGCCTTAGGCTTTCTCCATGTCCTGCCGCCTCTAGGAGGCTTCATTTCTTGTTTTGGTCTATCGCATAACGTTGCCAGATCCACTCTAGCCTTAATGTTGTCCTTTGTCTTATCAGGAATGTCCATGATTGTTGCCCAAAGTGCCTCGGCGACATTCTTTTCAGTGTGCATTACATCAATGTTATGTGGAAGAAGAAGGTCATCAAAATATGGGAGCCTCAACAAGCCCGACTTATGAGTCCATGCATGTTGCTCACCATATCCCACAAAACCACCTTCTTGATTGACCTCGAGAGCATCTATCTGAGCACGAACCGTGGCACCGGTCATCATCTGCGGTGCAGGGTCTATAACTACGACACCTTTCGTAAAGTTCTTGATGTCTCGTCCGAATGCATGGTCAAGAGGAGGAATTGTCGATGTTTGTCGAGCGAAGAATACTTGCCACCCTTGACAACCAAATGAACTTCGAGAGTGCCTTGCATCTTGGGCATGGGAACTTCAGTGAACACACCAAATGCGAGAATATCCCATACGCCGGGGAAGTCATGCGAGGAGTAGTGGTACCAAACATGCATTTTGAAGTTTCTCTTTGTAGCTCGGTCGTATGTCCATACCCCTTCCTCCCAAGCACGGACCAATTCATCAATCACAGGCTCCATGAACACACTCATATTATTCCCCGGGTGTTCAGGAATTATCAACGACAAGAATATGTTACGTCGTTGGAAGAGGACAGCCGGGGAGATTGAGGGGATAACGAACACGGGCCAACAAGTGTATAGGGCGCCATCATTCCATAAGGATTGAACCCATACATTGCCGCCGCCAAGAACACGTACATTCTGAGCCTCTACGGACTTTCTCACGATGAATCACATCAAAGTGGGTCCATGCTTCACCATCGGATGGATGTACCGGCTTCTCGTGATTGTATCGGCGTCCATTTTTGTGCCATGTCATCTGCTTTGCGGTTTCCTCGGTCATGTATAGCCGTTGGATCCTCGGTATGAGCGGAAGGTGCGTAGGATTTTCACGGGGATCGCAAGGCGCCTCTTCGACCATCACGAGTCTACCTCCGGGAACCTAGAGGATCCACACTTTGCCGATGACTTTGCTTCGCGTGTTCTTTCCTAAATAGGATGCACCCTTCGGACAAGCATGTATCTCGCTCATATGGCATCTTAAGTGCACGAAGGAGTTTCTTTGACTCGTACATGCTCTTTGGCGAATGTGACCCTCGGAAGCATCTTTGCCAAAAGCTATCAACATAGCATCGGCGTCTCGACTCAAGCTAAAGCTGGGACTTCAAGGCCATTACGTGTCCAATGCCATCCGGTTGAGAAACCTTCGTGCGCCGTGAAGGGGTTTCGTGCGCGGAACAACATGTCGTAATACGCCTTTGCGGTTGCCTCGGCTCCTCCTCCTCGTCCTTGGCGAAGTGTGCTTCATGATAGTCATTTAACATGTCTCCTACCCGCCATCGACATCATAATCCTCGACGCGTGGTCTCACGACCTCCTCTCTCATCGATCGGATTCACCGTGGTAGATCCACCGGGTATAGTCTGCCAGTAAATCCAAACTTGCAAAGATGTTTACCCATGACCTCCTTTGTTTGTCGACGCGTGTTTGCACATCTGCTGCGGGGACACCAAGTGGCACGCGCTCCTTTAACCTTGGCAAATGCTAGTTCCAAGAAAGCATCGGTCTTCTCAATCCATTCATCGGACAACGAACCACGACTTGAGCGGCCGTGTACATCCACTCACGGTCATCCATCCTCTAACATATCGAGGAGTAATATAAGAATCAAATGCATCTACACGATCTTTCTCCTATCTAATAGGTGAAGATAGGTCCTAATCCCTTTGAGGATGCGTAGATGAGGTTAGTTTCATGCTCTACTCTATCAGAGACGAATTTGAGAAGATTTCCCCATTGTTCTCCAAATACACGTCTGGCGGGAGATTGTGTATCAGAAGAACAACAGGAGATCTTCTTGAAACTCACGGATCGGAGTAGACCACGAAACTAACCCCATCTACGCATCCTCAGCCGTCCAAAAGCGTGGACAATTCAAAGCAGATACGGTTATAGATATGCAAAGATGCGCATATTTCCAACCGTATCTCTTTCGAACAGGAGGCGCCTAACTAGGTTACGCCTAACCGGAGAATAAAGCTGGCCGACCAATCGAGAATGGCATTCAACAAAGTGATATAGCAATAACAAAGTGATATACCAATCGGATATGGCATTCAACTCCCCTCATTCTTTAGAACATTAACACATCAAGTATAGCAATAGCATCTTTCATAAAATATAACCAAGTGATATATATGTCACTAAAACATCATAGACTAAGCCAAGTAAATCTACACCTTTACAACATGTGTATACAATGATCAACTGGTCCACTAAATTCCCACTATTTGTAGAATGAAAATGAGCTACTTGGTAATCATTTATTTCGATGTATCATCCGACACTTTGGTACTTGTTTCCCTTGTACATGTAATAATTGAGGAACCTATAAAGCGTTTCAACATCTTGAATAATGTGCAATTATGCTTAATTTGGTGACAATTAATAAAGTTCCATTAAGCCCACAATTGGTCTTTGTTTGTGTTAGCACCATCGCTGACATGATCGTGACATTAGCAAGACAAGAAAAAGGGTAATGCAGATTTCTAAAGTCTCGTGTTTGAGCAAATTGAAAATGGGATGATTTCAAAGACACGGATATATGAGCCACGATTTTAAACAAAATGTGATCATTGATTAATTCATGGCTAATTGAGTAATATTTAAAACCTAACTCACCACATAACATCGACTAACAATCACTAACGAGGAATGATTAAAATCGGACTACTGATTTGATTTTTGACCAAAGCGAAATCTAGGCAGATAGCAAAGAAACACATTGATGAACTAGGATATTAGAAGAAAATGATACTCTGGATTAATTCTCGTTAATTGAGAAATATACCAAGTCTAGTTCATCACTAACTAATGATTATCAACCAAAATCAATTTCGGTTAGGCGTATTACAAGCTGGCTGGACATACACCAAATGCAATATGCTGAGCTAAAAGTTCACAAGTAAAGTACTATACTTTAGCTTAGAGTATTCCTAATTAGATTAGGAAGTTAACTCATCATTCGCAAACAGCAATTAACAAGAAATAAGGAGGTTGTTGTGTCTTGCTAGTCCAAGAAAATGGACGAGGAGCGATCGGTCTTTGAACAGATTCTGAATTCAAAGTTTGCTAAGATGTGATGAACAAAATGATATGCAGGCTAAATTGTAGTTACACAATAAAACTACAGGTTTATAATTCCTTAATCTTAACTAGATGATATGATCAATCTGATTTGGACACAGTACCACATTAAGCTTTTACATTTGACAAGTCTTTTAGCTCTTGTTTGTATTAGAAAAGCCAAGATTGTCACATTAGATTTGGTTGCCACTGTTAGCTTCAGAGCTAATTGAATTATTAACTTTCTAAGCCCTTATATTAGAATTGATAAAAGCTTACTGTCAATACTAATTACCCTCTAATTTCTGAACCATTTTACTAATAAGAATTAGCTTACTATCTTGATAACTATTCCATTGTCTAAATGGGATTCACGATTTTATTTGGAAAGATCATTTTGAATCTTTCTTTTTTCAGATTAGTGTGCTTATTTATATCAATATGTAAAGACTAATTAATCCAACAAAACTTTTCCATTTACTAGTACTTAAACTGTCATAAGCCTACTGATATTTCAAATTCTTATCTTGATACCCTCCTATCTAATACTTCATCAAATGAGTTAGATGACCTCTGTTTGTTGTTACGAAAATTCATAGCCACTTTAGATTTTCAGATTTGACCACTCTTGATAGCTTAACTTTTCAATGGTTAATTGAATCCATACATTTCTAACTACTGCCTTGACCAAGTCATTAGTCCAAAGATGAATCCGATCATCTTCAGAACCATTCATTTACCTACAAGAGCACATCTTCTCTTTGAATAGAAACACTACAGCTAGAGACTTTTCAATTCAAACTTTTAAATTACCGACTCATTGAATGATTCAACAGACTTTCAAAATTTCAACAAGCACTATTTAGTGATCCTACTAATTGGGCTCACTTCTCGATGGAATAGAGAACACGAGAGATGAGAGCAGGAGGCCAAGACATGGGAGCTCGGGGCTGCGCTACTTGGCCGTGGAGTGTGATGAGGCAAAGGCGACCGCAAAATGGGTTGCCCGGTGTGCTCACTCACGGGTGGCGGTGAGGCAATGGCGGCCGCAAAAATGGGTTGCCCGAGGTCCACTCTGACTACGGGTGGCGGTGGTGCGGCAGCGAGCCTGTGGCGGCGGCGATGGTGGCGACAGGCGGCCGTGGAGATGGAAGAAGCGCTGAGTCGGAGAGGGAGATGGGGAGTCTAGGGCGAGCACATGCATCGGCTGGGTGTGGGGAACCTAGGCAGTGACTGGTGAAGGCCGAGGGGGTCGGAGATGAGCCAGTGGCGGAAGCCATGGGTGGCGCGGGGTAGCTCGCCGTGGGGCGGTGCTCGGGTGGGGGAAATCTAAAGTGGGTGATGGGGGTGGTAGAGGGAGGTGAGGGGTTGCTTCACCTGAGAGTAATGAAGCCGAGGCTTATCGGAGAAGAAGTATTGGTCCCGGCGGCGGCTTTGAGTGTGGTCAGGGAAGAAGGGCGGCACACGACGTTCCGATGGAGAAATGCCCAAATTTCTTGAGGCGCGGGCACGCAGCGCGAGGAGTGTGGCGTCGGGCCTTGGTCGCGTAGAAGGAGAGGTCGAGAGAGGCGGAGGAGCGAGGAGCGCGGCGGCGGCGGTGTGCGTGTGTGCGGTGTGTGTGGGTCGGTGGCCCGTGTGTGAGTTAAATCCCTTTGCCGAGTGCCCCGATCCGCACTCGGCAAAGAGGGTTTATTAAAAAAATTAAAATTCTTTGCCGAGTGTCAAAAATGACACTCGGCAAAAAGGTTCTTTCTTAAGTGTCATTTTTGACACTCGGCAAATATTTTCCACTTTTGACCTCCAAACTTTTCTGCGATCCTCATACAATACAGTACTCTATGTTCCAATGTGGCACATTTCTCGGACTTGTTCTATATTTCTTTAATTTATTTCAATTAATTGAAGTTTCTTGAATAATTCAAATTATAAGCGCTAGTCATTGAAAAATGAAAAAATGAATGGAAAAATGATATTCATGTTATTTAGTATAATGTGAGGCGTAACAGGAACATACCACCAATTTGAACATCTTGTTCACGAAACATGACCACGAACTTGCGGTCGAGTTGTTTTTAAATTGTATAAAAAGCAAGCGAAGTCAGAAAATCATGAAACTTGGGAAGATGTCATGATATCATATGTGGAATTGTGATAAAAATTTGAGAAGGTTTAGCGCAAGTTGTCACGCGTCGATGCTTGCAAGCAGAAGAATCTCAGAAGAAGTTGTCACGTATTCTTACGTTTTCTAAGGTTTGCAAGCATCGTGCGTGACAACTGCGCGAAACCTTCTCAAATTTTTATCACACCTCCACATATGATATCATGATATCTTCCCAAGTTTCATGATTTTCAACTTCGCTTGCTTTTATACAATTTAAAAATAACTCGACCGCAAGTTCGTGGTCATGTTTCGTGAACAAGATGTTCAAATTGGTGGTCTATTCGGTTACCTCACATTATACTAAATAACATGAATATCATTTTTTCATTCATTTTTTTCATTATTCGAATGACTAGCGATTATAATTTGAATTATCCAAGAAAATTCAATTAATTGAAATAAATTAAAGAAATATAGAACAAGTCCGAGAAATGTGCCACATTGGAACATGGAGTACTGTATTGTATGAGGATCGCAGAAAAGTTTGAGGTCAAAAGTGGAATATGACACTCGGAAAGGGCAGGAGAAGACACTCGGCAAAGGGATAGCGTTACGCCGGCCGTTAGCGCGGTGCCCTTGTCGAGTGTTCGTTTGTCGAGTGCTCGGCACTCGACAAAGCGATATCTTGCCGAGTGCGGATGTTTGCCGAGTTCTTTCTATCCGCACTCGACAAATAGCCTCTTTCCGAGTGCCCGATAAAAAGAACTCGGCAAAGTCTGGGACACTTGGCAAAGAAGCCGTCTCCGGTAGTGCCACCTTTGATATACCACCTAAAAAAACTTGATGTACTCTTTTATCACTTTATGTATACTCATATACTAATTATGAGATACTCCAATGCGGACCATACGAAAAAATTGCAAGAGAGTCCATAGTTTTTAGCATATTTTATAAATAACTTCATATTCGCATATAAAGGAGTATGTCTAAAAATTTATACATATCACCCCTATATATATTGTCGGTGGCGAGTCTAGCAGATTAATTAGGTCTTTTTTTAACCTATCGTTAGATCGAGCAAACGAGCTGGCTAGCTAGCTACAACGTCTCGATTGTCTGCAATATGCATGTCCATGTTTGTCGTCTGTCCATTTTGTACAATGCTGTGTACTACTACTCCTCATAATAGCAGATCTCAATGCCTTTGTACTCTGAAACCCGTGCGTTGGTCAGTCGGTGCATATTGTCGTGATCGTTGGTCTGTTGCTGATGTATTAGTTCGTAACCCCCGTGTAACCGTCTTGACGATTTTGCAATCTAATGTGGTAATGTCTGTTCTGTTATGATCATTTCTAGACACGTCGCATTCTACTGCAGAAGAACTCTCGGCGTCTTCTCCGTTGAGTTAACAATGCAGAAATTAAGATGTTGAATTGTTGTTGGCTACCACTGCTTTGGCTGCGAGGTATAGAAAGCATGCGTCGGAACGATGCGTGTAGCAGCAGTCTGTTCCCGAATTCCACGGACAGTTACAGATCACACTGTACGAGCTAGCCAAGCACCCTTCCAGCTATGGACTCACGAGCGAAGTAATGAACTAGAATTTGGTCAACAAATTGACTACCAATGTTTTAGCTAAGGATCGGCAAAAAAAAAAATGAACTAGAATGCCTAGGGAGAAGAGAATGTTGTAAAGTTTAATAGCAAACCAAATGTTTGACAAATTTGATCAACTCTAACAAGGTTTTATAAAACAAGCATTTGGCGAGAAATGACATCAAACCAGACAGCCCCTACATCTGGACCGCTGGGTACGTTCCTTTCGATGGAGATAAGCAGATCCGATGGGCATGGATGTGGCAGTGGTACTGCTTGCTGTCCTTATCTATCCTCCTGTCGATCAAAGGTTGGTAAAACATGCATTCTTGAAACTTTTATGGACCGTTCAGTAATTAGCAGGCAAAAGCAACACTCTGATGGATTAGGGCTTCTTTTTTTTTTGCGAATAGAGAATTTGGTTTCACTGCGTGAGAATTAATCTAGCTAGTACACCAGTTTGCTCCTACTAGTTCGTGGTAGATTTAGTGGACATGGTCCTTTGATTCATCATAATCAACTGCTACTAACGGACGAACATGCATGGGATGCCTGTATTGCAGCGAGTAGCTGCCGACCACAAAGGAAGCATACGAAAAAAGCTCTGCCTGAATTTTTTTTTCCCTATTGGCAAGTTTTGGAAGTGTATTTACAGGAACGACTCCTTTCAAAAAAAAAAAAAATGTAAACACATGCTGTACAGGCGTCGTGAGGCAACAAACCCCCAGCCGCCACGTCGCCCTCCCCCCGTACGGCCGCCATGCGGTGGCGTTGCCACATGGCCACCGCGCGGTGACGTCCCAGCCCGCCACGTGTCCGCTAGGTTTGCAATTAGGGTTCAATCGAAATTAGGGTTTAAACTTCGACAATGTTTGTAAGAATTTTAAAATATATCAAATGAGTTTAAAAAATTATGAAATTTTATGTAGAGCCTCCCAACATAGCGTACTTGCTTGTGTAAATTTGCTATAATTTTATTCGTTCAGAATTTTTCTCGCAATTTCATAAACGTGCACTGTTTATACGAATTTGTAAATGTAAAAAATAAGCTCCAAAACTTGTGAATTTTTTTAAATGCTCCTCAAGCACTGGACTTTATTGTGTAATGTTTTGGAAATTTCATGTGTGTGCTGGAATTGTCTTAGAAATTTAGGATTTAGGTCGCAAAAATTTAGATTTTAAGTTTCAAAAGGGTTTCATGATTTCATGTGGCTTTTAATGTATAAAAAAATGTATTGCAACTAGATTGGAGATGTCAATATACAATATGGCGCAGGAGTACACGCATAACAACTAAGATATGCGTACAAATATAGTAAAACAAATTATGCATACAAATATCCAAAAACATAATCGGATAACACTGGACACAATATGGCTCACTCAAATGCGGCATTGCTCTCTACTGCTGTAATTGCGTCGCGCCATGTGACCTTATCTTGCATCGAGCATGTCCCGTGGGATACGTAAGCCGGTCCGGAGGCTACATGTCGGTTCAGAGGGGGATACGGAGACCGTTGAGTAGGCAGAGGTAGACCAGTAGGCTGAGTCTGGCCTAGCAGAGTCTGATAACCGCACATGTCCTTATGAGGCATGCCGACCTGGGGGACACCTCCGAAGAGGATATGAGCGACGGATTCGAAAAATTCACTCCCGGGGTACGGTGCATGCAACTCTGGTTGCGCGGATGAGCTCTAGCATTGACATACTATGGGACAACGAACCCAGAGGAGCTCTGCCCTGCGTACGCTCCAAACCGTGCCTACCATAGTCCAAACCCTGACGGCGTGTACTGATCCCTGGTAGGAGCTGGGAGGCCCGTCCCCTCCTCATCAATCGATGTGAAATGGTCGTCACCCCCACAGTCAACTAAAGGCTGTAAGAAGGAATAATGTTAGTATAGGTAAACACTTGGGATGTGAACTGAGAATCTTGTACCTACCGGATGTGAAGTGAAGATGATCAACGGGGAGCGCTAGTCTGTGTACTGAACGCAGACGGTAGAAGTGATTCATCTCGATCGACCCGCGGCGGGAGAACGACATCTAATCATCATTCGATGTCGAAATTTACTGTATTGTCCACCTGTACGGGGACCGTCATGTCATGTAAATGGGTAATCTGCTCATATTTGTGCACATCTTTACGTCATTCTTTCTTAACGAATACACATCACGATATTATATTTGTTTCGAACTGACTCGCCCTTATTTTGTACGCAACATCAAAATGTTAGGTCGGCCTAGAATATGTCGGACTCGTCGGCGAACTTTTATGCGAAGATATTGCAAAAGCTCAAGTGGTTTGTAAAGAGGACTAAACCTTACCCATATTTTTCAATGAAGGATGTGTCGGTATCACCAGAGTTTCCACGCCCGCAACATGTGTGCGAACAGCTGGCGAAGATCATTCAATCGACAAACCCGTCTATCGCCGCCCGGGCTTACTACACGTGCGAGAATGTCCTCGTAAGAGAATCTTATGCACGCATCAATTTTTCACACCCTACGTTGAATTCCACAAATTTCTAACTTCATCTGCGTGTAATGGCAGCTCGAGATGTGTTACAACTTCTTCCAATGGATCGACGAACCGAAGACGTACGATAGTTCGTTCATCAAACAGAAGTACATATTGAACTACGCGATGAGAGCCGAGACATTCCAGCGATGGAACCCTTACGTACCGAACCCTATTGAAAAGGCACCGAAGGAGCCCAGGATAGTCAGGTGGTGGTGGAGGACCCCCGAACAGGAAGCTGGGTACGATCGGGCACAGCGCGCAACAGATAAGGGGAAGGCTCCTCTACTGAGACCGGCAGCCATCGTAACTCCTCCCATCGCCCGAGCGCACTCCATATCGAAGAGATGACTTATGTATAATTTACATCCTGATTATATATTTGGACTTTTGTTCTTCTAACATCATGCAATTGTCCAGCCTGTCTCACAGAACATAGAGGACTTCGACACACGTCACCGATGTGGGCAATCCCGAGACAAGGGGAAGGCTCCTATACTGAGAATGGCGATCGTCGTAGCGTTCCCAATCGCCCGAGCGCACTCCATATCGAAGAAGTGAGTTATGTACAATTTGTATCCTGGTTATGTATTTGGCCATACGGTCCACTTACATCATAGAATCGTAAGATATGGATGACTTCGACACTCGCCGGCACCGTGGGCAGTCCCGAGACAAGGTAAAGGGGATGTTGCACTACAAAAACTAGTTTCAATCCTCTTTTTTCCCGATTCCAAAAAAGTCACTCGTGTATCTTAGGTGTTTTTCGTTTTGTTCAGTCGTTCATGTTGTCGTTCGTAATGCATGTAACCAAACCGCGTACGACATGTAATTCACAAATCACAATGTGCACTCCGAAATGTCGTCATTTTTATATATCAAATTTTAGATTGCAACTCCACTTGCAATGTCGACACTCTGAGTTTTCTGATTTCATGTGAATCCGCAATTGATCAAATCCGACAGTACGCACATAACATACAAAATATGCATACAAATATAACATAACAAAATCACATAACATCTATGTAGTACAATTACACACGAGATACAATATGACTCACTCGTCTGAGCCACTCTCTGCCGGCTGCGTCTGCGTGCGCGTCCTGGTTCTACGTTGAGCACGTCTCATGGGATACGTTAACCGTTCTGGAGAGCGTGTATCGGTTCAGAGGCAGTACGGAGACCGTTGAGTGGGCGCAGGTGCACTAGTAAGCTGACTCTGGCCCAGCTGAGTCTATCCAATGTCAATGTCGTTCAGCTGAGTCATGCCGGACTGATTACCACATGCAATCATGTCAATAATGAAGAAATCAATAAATTCGTGTCCGGATCGTCCGCCCCCAGGTACATTGCCTGCTAGTCCCTTCGTGTGGAAGAGCTCTGGCCTTTACCGCGCGATGTGCCAATGACCCCAGAGGAGCACTGCCATTCGTACGGTACTCCGTGCTGTCTCACTTGTAATTAATTCTTGTATGATGATTTGATGTAAAGAATTATTGTAATTTAACTTCAAGTTTGCATTTGATGATTTACCTTTGATTGCAATGGATTCTGTTATTGACTCTGAGTTATATCGGTGTTGTATTATTGTTGTAATAATTCATACCATAATTTATCTCTGAGTTTGTAATGATGATGTATGTTTGATTTGAAAATTCAATTGTTAAGTCTGATAATGAAATCCCAAAATTATCGACATATGTGTTCCATTTGTTTTTAATTACTGTGTTGATGAGTTTATTTTACCAGCTAATTACTGTTTATCGTCGCTAAGCTTACTTTAATTGTTCGGGTTCTCACAATAGGCGGGAGTCCACCTGTAGCCTATATTGGGCCCAACTATCGGGTCATGCAACTCGGGGTCCAGGACAGATATTCCAAACTGATGCCCCAACCGGGCCTTCCAGTCTACCGGCGAACGAACTGGAACAAGTGGCTAACCCCTGATCGAGAGACTGGTCAAGAATGAGACATCCTGGAGAGTGATCGTCCTCTCTCCCCACCGAAAGTGCTGACATCACACTATCGTCGAGGATGAAGTAGCGTCTGACCGAGAGCAGACTCGCAAAGGGTAACAAGCTGGTGTCCCGAAGGATTGGGACGTAGTGAGCATCGAGCTGCCAGTAATGCTTCTTGGAACAAAGTACGAGGGGTGGAGGGTCATCCGCGTCCCTGTGATCCACAACTTGTACCGGTGATGCTCGTCGTAGAAGGGTTCCAGTAGCTTTGGTAAAGACATGACTTGCAATAGATGAAAGACACAGATTATTAGTGAATAAATTAATAATGATGATGAATTACAAGATATTAAAAAATATGACTAAATATAAATAACAAATTAATATGCACTAATCAATTACGACCAAATTAATTGCGACTAATTAAGTACGACTGACTGACTACGATTAAATTAATTATGACTAATTAGTAAAGACTTAATTAACTACAAATAATTCATTACAACTAATTAAATATGACTAATTAATTAACTAACACTAAATGATTATGACTAATTAATTACAACAAATTAATTAACTAACACTAACTAATTACCACGAATAAATATGTAAGATTTATTTAACTATGACTAACTAATTACGGCCTAACTAAATGCAACTAATTAACTAACAGAAATGATAACAACTAAATTAACTATACCTAAATAACTATAACTAATTAACTACGACTAATTAACCATGACTAATTAACTAACTACACATTTGATAACGGAAATACAAACGAGAAAAAAATTACTTGTTAATGTGTCCGCTAATGACGGCTCCAAAAATTCGTTAATTGTCTGCGAAAACCAAATCGGCCGAGCTGCGAGAGTGCGAGCGAGGATGACAGTGAGCGAAGTCTCTCTCTCTCTCTCTCTCACACACACACACACTACTTGTAATTTATAGCGAGAATGAGAGAGCGAGCGACGGGAGGGAAACAGATTCCCTCGCGTGTGCGGGTAGCATGCATGCGAGTGAAAAGACATGGGCGGGTGACTGAGCGACAGACATCAAATCCGAGTCAGGGTGGTGCGGCGCGGCCACGTGGCGCAGCCATGGGAGGGGGCCGGAAGCGCAGACCATTCGTGCGTCAGGTGGACGACTGAGCCGTGTGAGCCAGGGAGCTGCGGACGAGTGTGGGGGAGTCGGAAGCTGCGTCGCGTCCGCAGCAGTGGGTGGGCAAGGCGCATCCAAGACGGGGAGCTACGGACAAGGGGCGCCGGGGCTAGGTGATGCGAACAAGCTTCATGTGGCGCCGTCCGGGGCAGGATGGCGCGGATGCGGCGACGTGGCAGCACGGGGAGTGTTTGGCCCACCCAGGAACAGTGCAAAAGACGTTCGGGTGCAGATGTGGATAGATGTCGACGATCGCGTGTCCGTGGTGCTAAAAATGGTATTACTACTGTGAGAGTGTCGTTTTTGCTAATAGCGTCAACAGTGCCATTAGGGCAAAAACTCCGGAACCCGCTGTCTGCGCTTGGATTCAAGGGCCTCCGAAGCTAACAGAAGAAAAACCCAAAGGA
Organism: Hsuehochloa calcarea; assembly: GCA_036346395.1. NCBI lineage: Eukaryota > Viridiplantae > Streptophyta > Magnoliopsida > Poales > Poaceae > Hsuehochloa > Hsuehochloa calcarea. The sequence continues at coordinate 70,230,541 of CM070594.1, read as the reverse complement.
TCCACTGTCCACGCGAGGAAACAGTAGCCCAATAATAATCCTAGTTAACTAGATATGACTCCGGATAAGGCTGTCAATATCCTAATAATAATACAAGATAATTAGATAGAACTCATGATCAAGATTAGAGTTATCCTACTCCCCAGTTGGTCCACTCCATTTCTGTTATCTATCAAATGGAAAGATTAAAAAGAAGCTGTAAAAAGGCTACTTGTTCTTTAACGCGCGCCGTGTTTGCGACGCAGATTTTGCTCGCCGGATAGTTTGTATGCGGATTCGGATTGTCTCGGTCGATCCGGATCTGATTCTCGAATGTCATGCTATCGGATACGGCTGGATCTCCGGATAAGACGCGGATACGATTTCAGCCAAAAGGAAAATGAGATTTTAATTGATTTTCATTTCAAAAATGGTAGAAAATCAAATAGAGTTAAAAATTCTAGAAAAATCATAAAATTCCTTAAATTATTTTGAACTTAATAAAATTAATTCCAAGTTAAAGTTAGTTTTTATTTTTGCACATAAATTATTTTTAATTTAGAAAATATGAACAACCTTTTAAAACGAAAATTCAAGGAAATCTCAATAATTTTTTACATTGAAAACTAGGAAATTAAATAATTGACTTTATTTCATTTATTTTTCTTTTGAAAACTCTTTTAAATCTCAAAAAATCCAATAAACTAATAAATTTATTAATTTTATTTTGGTAACATACTTTTGGATGTTATAGTTACGTATAGAAAACTTCATCAAGCCTAAGTGTGAATGTGTGATGACTTGTCGTTGACTTATAAGCTAAATATGGTAAACTAAGTGTTATGTTTATGATCTAGTTAATTTGTTAGGCCAATGTTATGCCTTTGAAAATATGAATAATTCATGAATGTGTTGCATCAAATGAATTAGTTTACGCGAAAAGAAAATAATCCATCGTCAACTTCGCTGTCAGTCAGTATTCATATGTCAGTTTAAACGTCCGACCCCTAGTCGTGATTTGCACTCTGCGTTACGTTTGCAATTAGCTCCATTCGGCCCACAATTTTCTGACCCACGAAAAAACAATCGACATCTACGCTAGCCGCGAAAAGTATCCATGTACTTCGCTGTCAGTCAGTGTCAGTTTAAACCCGACCCTTTCTCTCCGTTTATTACTCATCAATCATCGCTACGCCCCGCCCCGCCCCTGGTCGTCCTCTGATTTTTTCTTCTAATGTCATGCATTGTAGCATAAAAAATAATATGGCAAAAAAGCTAAAACACTTGGTCTCCGCATTTGGTTTTTGATCGAATAATGATAATCGTTTCTAATAACTATGCACTGCAGATCACTAACTTCTTTAGTACAGAGATTCCGATCCCCGTCCCTTTGACTGTGCGTGGATTTGAACGTTGAAAGCTAACCGCACATCACAACAGGAGGGAAATGTTTCGATTAGGTTTAGCCCTGCTTAATTATTAGTCTAAAACTGTAGTTTTAAGGCAAACGCGTCCAAACTGTTCTGTAACGTCGAGGACTCGTCAAACACAAAACTAAACAAAGGAGAGTAGAATGAAATGCACATATGATCGGATTCTTCTCATGCGGACTAGCCCAAACACGTAGCCCACTACACAGCCTTCCTATGTTGTATAGCCCAATGTACAAGATTCCCTTTCTCTCTCTTAAAAAAAATGCTTAATAGTGATGAAAAGATGATGCGTATTCCCGGGGAAAAATTCAAATGGACATCTCGGTTCTCTTAACACTCGTTGGCCACTTACCAGTGTAGTGAAAGCTGTATAGTCGAGCGGTCAAGCTCAATGTAGTGAAAGCTGTGAAGAATTCTCATCGCCCAACTCTGGTTGGCCGCTTACCATGCGACTGTGCTCAATCGTTGAGTTTTTTATTTAAATAATAATGTTGCGGTTGGTACTTACAAATTTAATGTTTCTTGCGTCGTATTGACGGACGTATCTTCCCCCGCCACATGTCCTTCACTCTACGCCTCTAGCTCAAACACCATTTGTTCGTGCACTATGTGCCGGCGTTTAAAGGCATGCGTCCTTAGTCCGGATTCATCTGCGGTTGACACGTGGCAAATCCGGGTCCCTGTAGTCTGGACAAGAGCATATCCGTGCTGCCATTGACCTGACGAAGCCTCTTTCGGTCGTCCAGCACCTGGACGCACCCTCATTTGCCACGTGACCGCTCCACCATGCCACAGACGCCGCTCAGTCCGACCCTCCCTCGCCCAAACAATAGAAATTAATGGAATCTATGTTAACTTCATGTGCCAACATCGCTCAAAAGTTTTTAAAACAACATACTACTATGTGTATGAACAAAAACTTTCCTCATGGAAGAAAGACCGGGCCCTATAGAATAACATCCCCCGCTAGACGAGATGTTTGAGCCGAACAATTAATTCAAGGTATGTAATATGCGTTTGAAACAAATTATTTGTCTGAATAACCTACATATCAAAAGTCAAAACAAGCGTCAAATTTATACAAAATTCTCAGATCTAGAACTATCCATTTTAGATTATACTAGTGCTTTCAACTTAACGGTGGTCATTGTCAGCACAAATATTGGGACGGCCTTTTCTGATGAACTATGCAATATGCATAGCATAACGCACGGCAATGCCAACATACTTCCATCCGGAGATGTATGGATCATCCATAGTGGGGCATGCACAAGGTTGGCACATGAAGCCAACATAGATTCCGTTAATTCCCGGTGTGTGGGAGCGGCCCTGCTTGTGTCCAGGCGCTGGACGACCGGCAGAGGCCTTGTCCGGGTAGTGTCAGCATGGGTAGGCCCTCTTTCGAGCTATGGGTGTTCGAATTTGCAACATATCGGCCGCAGATGAATCCGGGCTAAGGGTGTATGACTTTAAACGCTTCCGGGCACGCAACGCATGGACAAATGATGTTTGGGCTAGGGGCGCGCGGTGGAGGACACGTGGCGGGAGGAGGTACATCCGTGCTGCCAATTTTGCCAATATAGCATGAGAAATGTTGGATTTTTAAATACCTACCGCAACAGTGTCATTTAGGCAAAAAAAAAAAAACTCTCCAATCATTTGCCCCGCGTCTGGACCTCATCTCCATCTGCGTAGGCGCGTTCTGGCGACGACTTGGTCCTTGGCGCGGACCAAATCTCCCTGTGCGTTACCAGAAAACTCCGCAACAATTAGGCCCTGAAACACATACACGCGCGACGGTTTATAGATGGCGTGCCAAAGACGTGGATCTCGCAGGTTTCAAACCTATAGGATTGGGACCCTCTATGGTACTGTAGAGGGAGGGTACTGTAGTGACAGTAATATGAGTTTGTTGGTACAGTATTCTGCACATAGTACCGTAGAACCAGCGCTTCCGCGTTATTTCACTGTTTAACACTGTAGCAATCCACTGCATACTGCTGATCTCAACTGTTCCTTTATCGATCAGACGGAGCAGAAGAGCCCTAATACCACCTAAACGTACGCCTCTGCCGTAGGCGGCCGCTACGACGGAGGATCCGCCTCCGCTTCTCAAACGTGCAAGGTAAGCCAAGCAAGAAACTTGATTCCTTGGACTTGTTAGTACCGTGAGATTAGAGCCCCATTTGCCCACCCATGTGAGCTCACATGCCCATGAATAGGATCATAGAAACGAAGGCCCCTGTACCGCCGCTCCTGCAGTCATCCATCCATGGCCATGGGTTGGTTGCATACGTAATATTGGTAGGTGAGACGGATCGAGAGGGGATTTCAGTTTTGATTTCACCACACAAATTAAGGTGCAGCCATCATGGTGACACAGAAGGACTATCATGATGGTTAAGCTGTACCTCTTCTGTTTGTTCCTTCTGCTAAGCACGTTTTCTTGTTGGATGTAACATGCAGTTGGTAACGAGGAGAGGGCCGGAGCAGTTGTGACTTGCCCTGAAATGGTACGTAGTTAGCAGCCCCTCTCTCTCTCTCTCTCTATACTGTTCATCTACATAGATAAAAATGGTTGTATCAGGCTGGTTAAACTTCGTTTCAGTCGCTTTAATTCTTTGCTCGTTCACCATTTCTTTTACATTGGTGCATTAAAAAGGAAAACGGGTTTGCTATTTTGAAGTCATGTGAAATTTTCTAAAATCTAAGTTGCTTATAGATTAATGCGCCATATGATTAGAGGTTGATGTGATAAATAAAAAGTATGATTTATACATGAGAATTGGTGCATTAAAAAGAAAAACAGGTTTGCTATTTTTAAGTCATGAGAAATTTTCTAAAATTTAAGTTGCGTATAGATTAATACGCTATATAATTAGAAGTTGATCCAACAAATAAAAAATAATAATAACTTACACGCTGAGAAAAACCCTGTGAATAGACGGCTCCAAAAGAAAAATATTTTTACGGTGGTGTGTTCAGGGTCGCTTTTAGAGTTGGAATGCGTCAGTGTAACGTGTTACTTTTGTGAAAGGAAAACTTCAGTTTTTAGTCACGCAGGTGATGGCCCGAGTAGGATTCTTCAACTTCACTATCGATCTTGATGGCAGGCCCTAATCTGTTAACCCTTTCTGCTGACTCATTCTATAGGAGTCGGCTTCACTACGAAATCCACACACAGAACCTGACCAAGAATACACAAGAAAATGATAGGTTAGCCATGTCTTTCAATTCCATTTGGAACCGTTCATGCATGTGCGACAGATGTACGGGACAAAAGACCAACATCACCACATGCGAGTCGAAAGACTTGTATTGTACTGATCTCAATTTGTGTGATTGATGAAGATCCAGGATTATTATTATTATTATACCATCATGAGATGGTTGTTTGTTGATGGAGCATTCGTTTGTGACATCCCAAGTGACAATCAAAAGGGGTCCAAATTTAAGCCACGGGGTTGTCGTTAACGTACAAGTACGTTCAAGGATGCGAACGCAATTTATTAATTCGGTTGATCACTAAATCAAAGGCAGCCCTGTCCCATGTGAAATCGCGGAAAACTCTGTCGATTTGAGATGGAATGTGGTCATCGGACAGATAATGTGCTTCACTTGCTTGACCATGCCTCCACATGTCAAAAGTTATCTTCTACCACAATACATAGCGCACCACGACGTTGTTATTTTGACCAAATGGGCCTAATTTCTTCCGTGTGGAGGGCAGAAAGCTGAGCTTGGTATCTTTCATATCCTCATGTTGTGATCAAGGAGACACATGATACTGGAGTCTCACGTATATAGCGGTAGCGGGCGGCTATTTGCTTGTCAGATGTGAGATTTATTAATTAGGATGCACCAGAGCGACAAGAAAAAAAAAGGTTTCATGGTATCTGAGGACGACACCAAGCAGAGAAAGAAACAACCGAAAGTCGCTAACAATGCTTAATGGAAGAAGAAAAAACGTGGTGGCAGAGACGTGCGATGCAAAGCTTTTCTGCAAATCGATGTGCACGAAAACTTTGACCAAGAAAAAAAAAGCAGAGGGAGAGAGACGAGCATGACGCTAGGCTTGTTTGGTTGGCGAGGAGCCTCCACTATCGAGAGGTAGTCTAGAAACTAAATAATTTTTATAGAAGTTTAAACATATAGTGTTTGGTTGGTGAGGAGTCTCGACTCAATGATAGTAAAAAAAAGCAGTATCGAGAGATAGTCTAGAAATTAAATATTTTTTTTATAGAAGTCTAAAAATATAGTGTTTGATTGGAGACGTGGGTTTGAGAAAAATATATAATAAAATATTACCTTTATAACACTAATCAAGATAAAGAAAAAAAAATTTGATGTGTCAACGATTAAAGCATGTTGCTCGGGCGCTCATTTTCGATAGTCAGGACATGAGAATGCATGACTAGGCCTGGAGCAACTTCAGGAAAATAAATTCTACAGCGAGGGCCCTGCATCCGTTGTCCATTGTGCTACAGTGTGAGAGGGGTGGAAGGATCGGACGGTGGGGGGGAGGGCTCCAACCAAACACGCTCTAGGCAAGGAGGGTCAGGCCAAACCAGGTTGCTTTTGGGCTCGAAGCAAGCAGGGCGAGCCAACTGAACAACCAAAGCTCTAGGCGGCGACACGCCAGTCACGGTAACGTGTTGAGCGTTGACACTTGGACGCTGCATCCATCCATCCACAGCGGCATCAGTACGCGCTCTCTGTACGTGCTGTGTTGTGCCATCTTTTCTGTGCCAGTTCTGCTGGTGCTCAGCCCTCGAAAATCGCCTAATAAACGAAACGAAAACGTCTCCCCCGTTCAATTATCACTGCGCCTGCGCACCTCCACACGTCATCACTCGGACGTGACCTCTGCCATGCCTCCACGACCTTAACACCTGTGACAACCTGTATCATTTGTATATTGGTTAACATAAAATATTTTCATTTCATTGCATCAAAAATTTTTTACAATATTTGTTTTACAAGTATTTATAATGTTTTTGGTAGCGAGTAATTAAAACCCTAGCCGTCTTCTTTTCTTGCCGTCTGTAGTAGCAGTTTCTTCGTCGCGTTGTTCTTTGAGCGCCTGTCTGTAGAGCCACTCGCGATCCATTTTTTCTCGCTCGTAAGAAAACCAGCAGTCGGTTAGTAATCGTAGTCGAGAGTATTTCTGTGAGCAGTAGTGTATAGAAGTCGATCTACGAAAGTGGCCGTCGATTTTCGAAGTGCGAGAGAGTATCCAGGAGTACCACGAGTAGTCGGTCCTTTGGCAATCAAGATTCCCAGACCAACCGGAGTTAGTCGGCCCCTTGATCGCCAAGATATCCAGACCACCCAAGATCTTTCGACATCTGTCACTTCTGTGGGTCTCATCATCCGGCATTATTATAACCCAACACCCACTGTTTGCATTTGCCAAAACCCCAATATAACCCTCAGTGCATACCCTTGGTAACCACACCCTCAGCCAAGCTTCACCGGGTGCAGCAACCAATTCCAAAGCAGCATTACCAAATCATCTCCCCTAGCCGAGCCCATGCAAAACCAGCAGCCCAACATTCAAGCACAGCCAGCAAAACAGCAAAGACCAGCTCAAATGCATCTCCCCTGGCAGCAGCAATGCACTTCCCCCCAGCAAATGCCTCCCCCAGCAAAACACCAGCAGCATAGCCAGCCAGCAAATGCATCCCCCCAAGCCAGCACAAATGCATCTGATGAGGACATCGACCCTAAGGATACAACCACTGCTTCAATCTGCTGCACTGCATCCTCTACTTCCTTTACTTCACCAACATCTTCTCCAATTGGACTTTCGGCTAATGCAATGCCATATTACCCAATTAGATCGAGCTACGTCTACATGCCATGGTGCTACGTCTACATACCATGGTACTATGTGTACATGCCATGGTGCTACTACATGTACCAAGCAGGAGTTCAAGCTGGATACATTTTGGTCAGATCAGTTCGGAATCAACCTGACAGCACCAACTTAAAACAGATATAACTTTTGCAAACGGAGTCCGATTCGGGTTTTCTTGGGCTTGTTAGAAAGCTAACGACGATATCTTTCCAACGGATCTAGCCTCACCTCCAAATTCCTTCTGTAGACTTCGGAATCGTCAAAAGAATGTGCTATATCACTAATTTAGGCCAATTTGGGCCTTATAATCGTACCGGAATTGGCCCATATGCCGCCGGCCCACCTGGGGCGTGATTACTGTTCATGTGAACAGTAATTCGTACCTTTAATCCCACCTCTCTATTTCTTTTAGATTTGTGGCTCCTCATCCCCTATTTAAGGAGGACGCACCCCCTCTAGTTTCCTTGGATTTTGTTTAGTTAAAAGTTAGCCTTGTTGCAACTTCGTGTATTGGCTTGTGTCGACTAGACCAACCATAATACCGCTTTTAAATCCCAATTTTAATATTTCAATCTTTATTTGCAATTTGATTGCTTTATCTTGTTCTTGCGTGCTTCTTGATGTATGCGAGGAATCGACCTTCGTGGTCGAGTCAGCGGGTATTCGTGCATGGTTGATAACGACTTGTCGATCGATTCGGCGATTGCGTGGTTTCAAGCCTTGCGTGTTCATAGCCGAGGATCGTCGAGTTGAGCGGCGCCTCCGGACTTATCGTTCTCATCGAAAGATCGGGCCAACAAATCAAACCTTAGGGTTCATCAAGTGGTATCGAGCTACTGTTCTTGGTGATAGTTTCTGTTTTCTAGTAGTAGATTCGTTTTCATACCTAGAGTCGAGAAAATTGCCAAAAGAAAAAAAATCGCATCTATCATCCATACCAAGCCCTTTGAGCCTTTGCAATTTTTTCTTTTTGGTTTGCTTGTTGAATATTTAGTTACATTGTCGTGTCTAGTTCTGATCTTTAGTTCTAGTTATTGTCTAGTTGGTCGTTGTCTAGATTGCTTCTCGTGTTTTTCCTTTGCGTCGTTTAATCGTTCTTTTAGGGTTCTTAGTTTTGCATCTAAAGCAGAAAATTCGTGGGTTAGAACTCCTCTAATCTGCACCAAAAAAAGAGAATACTTTGCTATATTCGTGACTTGTGGAAAACCCTAGAGCCGGCAAAAAAATAGAAGGAGAAAGAGGCGCCACACAAAACAAAAGCCGTGGTAGGAAAAAAAAAGAAGAAAAAGAAAAAAAACAATCTTACACCAAAATCAGTGAAAACTGGTGGAGCCCTTCTACATATAGCCACAAACTTGCACAAAAAATTTCAGCAAGATTAGCCCACGGAATCAAAAGATATAGCAATTTAAAGATTGAAACCGAGTCGGTTTCGGTCCGAGTATGATTCCGTTTCGAGAGACCTTGATAAAACAAGCATAACTTTTGCATATGGTGTCCGATTTGGACGTTCTTGGACTCGTTGGAAAGCTAACAACGAGTCGCATACTTTCCACTTAATGCACTTGTCTCCTCCAGAGAACCCAAAATCGGTCATTTTCGGCTCGAATTCGCGTCACAAGTTTTTGTTTCGGTTTTTGCCGTTTCTTTTAGTCTTTCCATCGAATTTGGGGTCTGTCTCAACTTTAAAGTTGTAGATCTCATCGAAACCTTTCAAGCAGTATATATAAGCCATATAAAACTTTGCTTTTCATCTCTTGAGACTAACTATTGTTTCTGCTTAAACTAAAAAAATTGCATTTCTGTTGCACGTTATTACATTTTTGTGCTCTACATCGTGTGAACCATCTGTGCCCTACAAAGAAGTTTGAGTAGTTGGTTAGCGTCTCTCCAGCACTTGTTGTGAGGTTTTCCATTGCTTACATCAAGTCACATTTATCTTTTGCTGCGTGCGTACATACACATCTCTTAGTGGGGCTTTGATTAGCTAAACTTTGATTAGACTAGGATCGGCACTTGTGACTAGTACTTTGAGCTGCTTTTCAATTTTGCATCTTGAATTGAATAATTGTTATTCCTTTGCTACATACTAGCCTTAGAGCTCCACTTCCTACTAACTTTCAAGTGGTCCGTTCCTCGCAATCGTTGGGTGATCGCAAGTGAGAGTATCACGAACCGACCACCGGTTGTACCACTTCCTTGTTGCATTGGTAAGAACTTGTAAGAACTAGGTATAAGCTTGAGTATGAGTGACTTGATTGAGCCTCCGAACCTTGTAGTTGATAGGGACATATACACCGTGATTTGTTCTTTGCTTTGATACTAACAATGGCGGGTTCATCGTCACAAGGGAGCATAGCGAGCACAACAATGAGGAAGATGCCGCTCGGTCCTCGCACAAAAGAAATCATGCGGCGCTTTTCTCGCATCTTTGGATCAACATTCGAGGCGTATGGAGTTGATTCTAGATAGCACCAGCAGCGAACTTCTTTGCGTTGGCTACGTGTGGAAGCGACTAGAAACTCCACCTTCATTGCGCCCCATTCTTTGTCGGCATTGCACGACCGCGCCGTAACCCATCCGTTGCTCGCTCATGGGCGATGAGGTAGAAGATGAAGCGAACCCATATGTTTGCCGTCACGGGTCCGATGGTGATTTCAATTCCATTAATGATCGTGATCACCGACAACAACGCTTCAATCGACAAGGTATGCGAAGAGAGCCACCACGTGAGGTGCGTGACCATAATGATTCACTTGGTAAAATTAAATTCACTATACCTCCTTTTCTTTGGTAAATATGATCCCGATGCTTATCTCACATGGGAGTTAGTTGTGGACCAAAAATTTGCATGCCACGAATTTTCTGACAATAAAAAGGTTAGGGCTGCTACTAGTGAGTTCACAGAGTTTGCATCTATTTGGTGGAGTGAATATGGTCGTACTCATCAGGACATACCTAGAACATGGAATGCTTTGAAAAGAGCAATGAGACGTAGGTTTGTACCTTCATATTTGACGAGGATCTAATAATCCTCATTTTATCTTTTATCTATAATTCTTATTATGGGTAAATATGATGTCACATAGTCCCCAGAAGTACCCCTTATATCTATAAGGGAGAGGCCTAACAAGTGATTGTAAGTTCTTCTACAATCACCCCCATAGTCGTAAGCCTTGCTACGACTATATCATGGTCGTAAGTCCTTCTACGACCACTACATAGTCGTAAGTCCTTCTACGACCACTACATAGTCGTAAGTCCTTCTACGACCACTACATAGTCGTAAGTTCTTCTACGACTGCTACCTGGTCGTAAGTCCCTCTACGACCGTGAAAACTACGACCACCTTATAATCAAACCTATGCAGGCGAGTAGGTCCAATTGATTAAGGAATCCGAGCGGTCTACACGCACTATTATTCCGCGTATTAATGGTGTGTAAATACCCCATTATCTACGGAAGATAATTGCGGATGGCGTGAAGAAGTCAAAGCGCGGTAATTCATCGCCATCATGCGCCGATTACTACATTAATTGGGCACATCTCCTTGAGGCAAAGCGGCTACTCCTTCACGACTATATAAGGGCATCAAACAGAGAGACAAAGGGACAGAGAAGAACAGCGGCAAACAAGGGCTAGTCAAGTAGAAACACAAGCACTATTCTCTGTAATAGTTTTAGTCCTTTGCTAGATCATCAACAATACCATACACAGGATTAGGGTTATTATTCTCTCGGAGAAGGCACGAACACCTGTCTAAACATCCCGTGTCAATCCACTCTGCGTGATCTCATCCTTAGGAGACCCCCCGAATCAAATAATCTTTACGTAAGATCGGTTCTAATACACCGACAGTTGGCGCCGACCGTGGGGATCTTCAGGTAATCTCTTGTCAACATACTCTCTTTTTCCAATCTCATGCAAGCATGGCGGAGAATGGAGCGAGGAGAATTGGTTCGACTTGGCGGTCTGTGCAGACGTCGACATGGATGCCGGTTTCGACTACGAGCCGAGTGATGCATCCGCTGATGGTGATGTTGCCTCCGGAGATTATTCTCCAGGAAACCATCCCATCAATGGAGTTGAGGAGGGATCCTTATCCCCCACAACGATACGTCCAACAGAGGAGTCAATTCCCTCCAAGGACAAGGGTCAATCCGACCAGAACCGCACCCAGGAGGACTCACGACACAATGAGAGTTTTTCCTCTAAGTGTCCAAGTTCCCTTAAGGCGGTCCGACCTGGTGAGACAAGTCCTGGAAGCCACCATTCCAGGACTCCACCAGCATCTTGTGATCCTATCTCTCAGGGTAACTCCAGAGATAGTGGGATCAAGCATGCTTTTCCTACGAATACGACCGTCTCTCCGCAGATCTCATTTGCGGATGGAGACAGTTATAACCCGGAGTTCCCCTACGGAGGATTACTCCAAGTCGCCAGATGGTGTCTCTCGAGCACTCCTCAAGCGGGGAGGCCTCAAGCGCAAGTGAGAATCATCAACGGGAGGTCTTCGTCCTTCCCTCAAATCAGAGTCAACCTCATGGAGGACGAAATGAGAACCCTCCCCGAAGATCACGCACTGCGCCTCCTCGTAGTAATGGCAAGGGAACCACCGCTGACAGGAGAACCAACACTACGATGAAGCGAGAGAAATCCTCGACATTCTCGCACTCCCGAGAAGGCCTCAAAGATCGACGGGAGGATTTTGAGGTCATCAGAAGAAAGAAAATTGCGCCCGTAAGAACTCGGCGCATTCAATATCGATCCACAGGAGGTACAAGAACTCCGGGACATCAACGACTTGCTTGAGAATCCCAATCAAGAGCTTGCTCGAACGCCAGATCGATCTCTTTCTTTGAGGAGATTGCGCAAAGGCTTGAATGTGATGACAAGGACGGAAGTACCTCGTCAACAACATTCGGTAGTCGTAGCAATGCGACTTCTTGACTACCGATCAATCGAATATTTCTCTCGTAGGAATCGACACGGTCATAAGTCACATCGATCTCCTATTCGAGAAATACTTTTCGATCGGTGATGATCAAGTAGCCCTCGAGGAGGTGATCAATCACTACTCCGCAAAGAAATTCACAACGGTGGATTACGAGGAGTATTTCCCTCGGCGAGACCTACAATGCGAGCAAGTCACCGATTGTCGGGTATCGTCGTATCACGATCACTGGCGACATTAACCCTTCTTTCCTACAAAGAAGGCGTCAAGAAGTAATTACGGATGGGCATTTTCGCCGACCTTGAGCGATTCATTGGCCACCTCATTTTCGACCGGTGAACATGGAGAAATTTGATGGATCTCAAAATCCCATCGAGTTTCTTCAGATCTATACAACAATTGTCCGAAAGCAGGAGGAGGAGAGCACGTAATGGCGAATTACCTTCCAAGCGTGCTCGAAGGATCCGCTCGATCGTGGTTATTAAACCAACCACTCGAGTCGATCTACTCTTGGCAACACCTCGTGATCTTCTCTGTGCAAATTTCCAAGGCACATACAACCATACGAAAGGAAGACGACTTGCACGGATCAAAGCAGAACAACAACGAGACTTTGCGTCAATTCATCAAGCGCTTTAGTCGGGTTAAGTAACTCAATTCCGAAATTTCGACTCCTCTGTGATCGGGGCTTTTAAGCAAGGAGTCCGTAGTAGAAGAATAACGAGAGGATATTGCTTTAAATCCTCCCAACACCGCTGTAGAACTCTTTGAGATGGCCGATCGATATGCAATCGCTTCGAGGCAATCGGTGGAATAACACTATCGATCGAGAAACACACGCTCTTCGAGAGCCGGTGAGGTTAGTAAGGACAAAAAGCAAAAAGTCCAAGAAGAAAATAAAAGTCAAAAGCCACAAACTAGTGGTTTCAAGGAGGTTTTGGTAGTAAAAGATAGAGAGCCCCAAACCACCAAGTCGAACCACGATCAAGGCAAAGGTAAGCATACGATCGTAGGAGCGACAAACCAAGATGGTGTCCTTTTCATAAAAAGGAAGGACATGACCTCAAGAATAGCCGAAGTTTTCCAAAGAAAGCTCGAGGACTACTACAACTAAAAGCACCGCTCCCTACTCTCGGCGGGTAGGACATACGAGTGGTCGAAGTCGTCGGATGATGAGGAGATGCCATTCCAAGATCCACACCATACCGTTGAGCATATCTATGGAGGATCATCTAAGATACGACTCCAAACGACAACTTAAAGTCACGGACGAGAGGTAAATTCCATACATACTCCTCTTGTCAATAAATTACGAAGTGGTGGAAGTTACCATCTCTTTTGAGAAGGACGATCGCCGATCACTATGAGTCGATCAGTCGATTTCGATTGTGGTCGAACCCACCATCAACAACCGCGGTAAATCGAGTGTTGGTTGATGGTGGCGATTCTTTGAACATATTATTTACCAAAGCCCCGGATGAGATGCAAGTACCGGGACAAAGGTAAGGCGATGACGATATTCCTTCCATGGAATCGTCAGGGGTCTTCGCCAAACCCATTGGCCAAGTTTCTCTTCCTTTAACATTTGGCTCGCCAAGTAATTTCGAGACGTAGAAAGTCTCTTTTGATGTGGTCGATTTCGATCGGCATATAACGCCATACTCGGACGACCAACTTTGGCAAAATTCTTAATGGCTACTCATTATGGGTATCAATGTCTTAAGATGCCGAGTCCCAAAGGAGTGATCACAATTCAATGTGACAAAAGATGGCGTATAGTTGCGATAGCCGATCCTCGAGATGGTTGGTCAAATACCAACTCGAGATGAAAGTCGACCTTCGACTAGCAAGTCGAAGCCTAAAAGTCGCACCAAAGCCGAACGACCAAGTCAAAGAGGTTCCTCCGGACGCGGAGAAACCCTCAAGGCTGCTCGCATTGGGAGACTTCCGATCCCAAATAGGAAGGCGCCCTCATTACCTTCCTCCGAGCTAACGCAGATGTCTTCGCGTGGCAAGCATCCGACATGCCCGAGTCCCGGGGAGGTGATCGAGCACGAGGCTAGCTTTACTACCGATAAAGTACCGTAAAACAAAAATTACGGAGATTTGCCCTGATCGACGAGATGCTATTAAATCGAATTGGATAAGCTACTTAAAGCGGGCTTTATAAGAGAAGTCAATCACCCAGTGGTTGGCTAACCTGTAATGGTCAAAAAGTCAAGCGGCAAATGGCGTATGTGCGAGACTTTATCGATCTTAATAAAGCTTGTCCAAAAGATGATTTCCTTTACCTCGTATTGATCAGCCGTTGATTCTCTGCGGGTTGTGAAATATTAAGTTTTTAGATGCATATTCGGATATCACGGATCAATATGTGTCTAAGCGATGAAGAAAAGACCGCATTCATTACTCCATTTGGTACCTTTTGTTATATCAAAATGCCATTTGGTCTAAAGAATGCTGGTGCTTCTTTTCAACGCTTAATGCAATCGACTTTTCATCTCAATTAGGCCGAATTTGGAAGCCTATGTTGATGACCTAGTCGTAAAAAGCATTAAGAGACTTAATCATATCAGCGACCTACAAGAAACATTCGACAACCTCGTAAAGCACCATTTAAAACTTAATCCGAGAGAAGTGTGTGTTTGGAATTTCTTCAGAAAATTGCTTGGATTCCTAGTATCCGAGCGAGGAATCAAGCAAATCTGAAAAATAAAGGCCATCCTCCGGATCGACCTCCAAACACAAAAAGGAAGTCCGAAACTCTTTGGGTGCATGGCGGCTTTAAGTCGTTTCATCGCACGACTAGGAGAAAAGGACTACCTTTCTTTAAACTTCTCGGAGACATGAAGGTTTTGAGTGGTCGAGCGAGGCAAACATTGCCTTTGAGGATGTCAAGAGGTATCTTCGAGTGCTCTGTTACGGTTTCTCCAAAGCGGAAGAGACGCTCTTAATTTACCTAGGCGCCACGCCACAGCAAACAAGCGCGATCTTGGTCGTAGAAGCGTGAACGCATACAGCGACCGGTTTACTACGTAAGCGAAGTTTTACGGGCCTAAGGAGCGTTACCCTCGGGTCCAAAACTTCGTATGCCCTCCTCATGTCTTCGAGGAAGCTCGGCATTATTTTCAAAGCACAAAATAGTCGTCTTGTCCGAGTTTCCTTTGGGAGCAATCCTCCATAATAAGGAAACAATGGACGCATGGCAAAATGGTCGGTCGAACTTGGGAGTTCGACCTCCATTTCGTGTCCCGAACGGCCATAAAATCCCGGATCTTGGCGGACTTTGTCGCCGAATGGACAAATCTGAAACTCGCGGGATCCCGATCTGATTCCACGACCGATGGATGATGTACTTTGACGGTCACTCACTTTAAGTGGCTCGGGTCGGGTGGTCTGGTATCTCCTAGGAGAAACCTTAAAGTATGCCATACAATTAAACTTTCGGGCCACTAACAATGTGGCGTATCGAAGGTTTGCTAGGCGGCATACGAGTGCGAAGCACTCTCGATTAAATCGACTACTCGTAAGAGGAGACTCTCAACTAGTCGTGAATCAAATTGGGAAAGAGTACCGGTGCTCTAACTCAACAATGGCTCGGTACTTATCGTAATCGTAAGCTAGAAAAACATTTTTAGGTTTCGAGGTACAATTTATCCTCGAAGGATAATTTCTCTCGCATCAACTTGCTCGGATGGCTTCTTCCCGATCCATAGTACCAAAAGGAGTTTTCTTGGAGCAACTCCAAAACCGTCTCTCGTCGAAGAACCGAGGCACCTCCTCTTGAGATGGCCTCATTAGATTACGAGGATACCTGGATGACTCCCATCTACGAGTATCTTTGCAAGGGTTCCGTACCCGAAGATGATCTTGAGGCAGATCGATTATCTCGAAAAGCCAAAATGTATACTTTGGTTGAAGGAGTCCTCTATAAACGAGGAACCCAAGGGATACTCATGCGATGCATTCCATAAAATGAAGGAATAACACTCCTTCACGATATACAAATGGCATCGTGGGACGCATGCTTCCTCTGTAACATTAGTTGGTAAAGCCTTTCGACAAGGTTTTCTTGGCCTCTGATACTGACGATGCTAAAGAGGTGGTTAAAAAGTGTGTCCAGTGCCAATTTCATGGTAGACTGATACACCAACCAGCTCAAGCATTACAAACAATACCTCTTTCTTGGCCTTTTGCGACCTGGGGGCTTGATATCCTAGGACCGTTTCCCAAAGCTCCGGAGGTTTCAATTCCTTTTGTGGCTATTGACACGCTCACAAAATGGATCGTCGAACTCAGAATGGGATAACAGCAAGCAAACAAAAGGTTCATGATGAGAAGCGTAATTAGTCGATTTGGAGTACCAAGTCGGATAATTACGCACAATGGTAAACAATTCGCAAGTGCAAAATTTGAGAATTTTGCGACGAGTTGGGTACCAAGTTATGCTATGCTTCATTGCACATCCCCAAAGTAATGGGGCGGTTGAGCGTGCAAGCGGCCAAATAATGCGAGGAATTAAAACTCGAGTCTTCGACCGACTTGTTAAGCTCGGGGCTTGGGTACAAGAATTACCTTCCATATTATGGGCGATTCGTACAACCACCAATGAGCAACAGAGAAACACCATTTTTCTAGTGTTGAGGCGAAGCCATGCTTCCTCCGAGCTAAAATTGCGGTCGACACGAGTTGAAACCTTCAACAACTCGCATCAGAACAACTTCGAGCAGATGACATTAACCTACTCAAGAGAGGAGAAACCTAGCCTTAATTCGCTCGGCGGTCTACCAACAAGCCTGCGCAGATACTATGATCGTAAGGTCCAACCTCGCACCTTTCAGAGGTGACTTGGTATTGAGGCTCGCCAATCCAAGTCTAACTGAATAAACTTTCCCTAAATGGGAAGGTCCTTACACAAATGGTCGAAAGTAACTCGGCGAGGTCGGTCGACTAGCAATGGAAGATGGGCGGAGTTCTCTCAAACTCTTGGAACATCGACCCGCCACGCAAATTCTATGTGTGACCGATTTCTCAAGCAATAAAAGTCCGAGTTCTTTCTACCTCTTTTTGCCTTATTTTCGAGTAGTGCTTTTTAATCTTTCGACTATGATATGAGAACACCCGTTTTCTTTACTTTGGCCGAAAAGCTTAGAAACGTCATCCGGGCGAAACTTCTCCTCTCGCATGTGGTTACGCCACTAGAAGGAATTTCAAGCATTGACTCGTTACTCATTTTCTTTGCCAAGACAAAGAGCCCGGTTCTATCCAATGAAATGTTCTCAAAGCCAACTCTCTCAATCTTAGTCTATTTTTTCATCAATTCAAAAATATTCTAAGTAGAGTACACTTTCTTACATTTGTTCGACCACCTTTGATGTACTCGATTTGTTTTAAGCGGTGAAGGAAGAGACACACCTAGTCGAAGTCTTTCCTCTCTGCATGTGGTCACGCCCACTAGAAGGAAACTTCCTAGCTTTTCGATCTCCTACTTTTGCTCTTCGAAAAGACTTATCAAGTCCACCAAAAAGGACGAGCGAATTACTAAAGTCCTCTAAGACGTCTGCTTAACTCAAGTTCTTTGTTCTTGGTTCAATTAAACTAGTCGGAAAAGAAAACATCACCTAGTCGAAGCCTTTCCTTTACAGACGTGGTCCCGCCCACTAGAAGGAACTTCCTAGTGACGAGTCGCTTTTAACTCTTTCGACCGATGCTTGACACCGTAACAAAAGCTATAAGTTAAATAAACCTCTCTTTGTTTTGAAAACCCATTTTAAACACTATTTATTTAGATTGTCTAAACAATCTAAACAAATAATCGAGGCTAGGATAAAGTTATTAATTTGACTTCAATTCTTAGTCTTTCATTCGTCTTTCATTCGCTTATTATCTTTTGAGTTACTAACTACTCGACAAGATGATTTTCGTGAAATAAGCGGATCATATATTACTCATTAACAAAATTGTGCGCCTTACAAGGTAGTTACAAGATTACTCGAAGGGAGAGCCTAGCCGCATTTCCTCCGCCACCTTTTACCAATCGATCGCATTTCCTCAATCGACGACTTGCCTCGATTTGAGACAATCGAAGTCGGCTTCAATTGGTTTAACATTAAGGCGGGGTCTTGAGCTTTAAGTTTCGCCAAAGCGTAACTTCTCGCAGACTTCGATTGCTTCCCTTATCGATTGAAATTTTGATTAGTCTTGAGTGGTCACCATTTCTTGCAATTTTCCGACTTGTTCCCCAATGGTACTTGTGTGAGCACTATGGTATCTTCTCGAGGAGTTTTTCCTCGAATGTAGCTCATTAAGCACATTGTTCAGAGAGTGATGTTGCCTTGAAGACTAGTCTTCATCGACTCCATCTCTGTTGGGTACAAGTCGAAGCCTCGCAAGCTTCTTGTTTCGACCACTTGTTACAAAAGAATAATATCGGTCAAACAAAGATATACTTCTAGAGGAAGATAACACAAAGATAATTATAGGTAAAAGCTTTTCTTACCTACTAATTGAGAATCCAATTTCTTGACCTCTTCTCGATGGGAAGCAATAGTTTCAAAGATGCTTTTGCTCCCATGCTCGATGTCCTCTGCATTCATCTTAGCAATGCGACGGACTCATTGCGATTAAGGTCTTTGCTTGGATTTGACCTCGAGGCTTCTCAATTGGGCACAATTTACGAACAAGGAATTGACATTAAAAAGGAAAACACTCAAAAGGACAACGGTAAAGAGTTACTTACTTCGTGACTTGAGTTCTCAGAACCTCAAGTTCTTGATCCTTATTCTTGGTAATGCGGGAAAACTCCTGAATGACCAAAGATTTGTCTCCAACTTGATCCGAGCTTCTTCATCTCATTTTCTTTATCTGAAGAAGAAATGAGAGTTAGGTAAAGGTTAAAACTCAAAAACAGTCTTAAGTTCAGCACTTACTGTTTATTTTTTCCTGCAATTTCTTAGATGCAGAGACAACCTCTCGAAGTCTTTCCGAGAGGGTTAATACTTCATTCCTTAGCCTCCTCGACTCCTCTTTTTCATAGTCGAGCGAGTCGGCTAAGGTCTTTGAATCACTGTTTAACCTACAAAGGACAGAGATGGAGATAAAAATCAGCCGAATGGTTATAAATACTTCTACAACCACTGACCTAGTCGTAAGTTTTTCTGCGACTACGAATGGTTGTAAGTCTTTCTGCGACCACTATCTGGTCGTAAGTAGTCGTAAGCTTTTTACGACTAACACTTTGTCATGAGTTTCTTCCATGACTATTCTCGTAAAGCATCATACGAGTATTTAAGTCGAAAACAACTATGAATGATAAGTGACTTACCACCTCTCTGCCTCTGCGCAGAGTAGTTCTTTCTCCTGTCTTAGCTCTAAAAGTTGTCGATGATACTCACCGACAACAGCAATTTGCTCCAGAGCTTTCTGCAAAAAGAAAACAGTGAGAAGGGAAGGAAAGCCACATATATAAGTATTCTGAAGATACTTACATTCATAGTCGTTCTAGCAAAAATCGAATATACAAGGTCCGGGTGCTGCAGCTTATCTATCCTCGCGACTTTGTCCCACCACACCTTCTCGAGGCGCTCGTTGTCAAAAGTATTATCCGTATTGGGAATATCTTTGGGATGGGGGACTCGGTCACGAGATTTGTAAGCAGAAGACCCTACGATGGAGGCAGGCCCAAAGAAGTCACCACAGAAGTTGAAATTTTCTCCTTCTGTTTCTGTAACTTCTCTTTGGGTAGGGGAAGGAACGCCTCCTACATTTTCCTTCCCAGAGTGGTGCGCAGGCTGTTCACCACCTTGACCAGAGGCTTCCACAGCTGCCTCTGTTGTCTACGACCTCAAGATCGTGAAGACCACCTCAACGATGTGGCCGCTACCTCAAGAGTCGTAGCTACAATTTCAGCAGGTGTGGGAGTCACTCTAGGAGTCTCGACTTCATCGACCACCTGGGCCAAAGGTGATGCTTCGACCACCTCCATTGCTACCTCCCCAGTAACTGAAGGGATGGCAATGGACTTCTCAGTGGAAGCATTCCCTGAAATTTGAAGGAGTCTGATGAAATAAAGAAAAGCAAATCAGTTGTGAAAAGAAAAGGTAAATGTCCTTCTTACACTTCAAGACATTTCACATACCTCGCACCTGGTCTTAACCGGGAATTTTGGAGCAATCCTCCCAACGGAGGACCTCTTCTTCTCCACGACCACGCCCGGTCGAGGTTCAACATTTAGCTCACCACGACCACGTCGGTCGTAGAGTTTGAACAGAACCGAGCTCTGGTTTCTCGATCTTCCGGATGGACGAGGTGTCTCGACCATTCCGAAGCAACCTTGCCCTCGATTGCGGAGTTGTGCCGATGCTGCGAGATCGCCCTTCATAAAAGACATAAAATCCTTCCAGTTCTCCCTTTCCAGGTTGTTTAATAAAACTAGGAGTGGCACCAAGCGCGAAAGATTCCGTGTCATAATAGAAGGGTACCTTAGCCTTGCGAGATTTGCGCTTGAGAGGTTCAACTGCTTCAACCTCCTCGCCCGACGGTGCGGCCTCGGCCTCAGATACAACTACGGTGCCGCCAGCAGCCTTGTAGAGGGTTTGGTCGAAAGACCGAACTCGAACTTGCTCCCCCTTGTCGCAGATTTTACAAGTCGACGTCTCTTCGAGGAGGAGCCGAGTCCTTGTCTTCGACAACCCGGCGCCAATAGTCATCGTAAGCGACTTCTTCGTGCGTCTCCGGCGATTTTCCATGCCTACTTTACGTAAAGCAAAGCAGAAAAGAAGAATCACTAATTAGTCGTAAGTTTTTCTCGACTAGTACCAAGTCGTAAGTTTTTCTACGACTTTTTCTTGATTGTAAGATATTCTACGATCACCATTAGTCGTAAGTATCTTCTACGACTATAAAGTCCTAAAGAGAGAATCGATTTGATTACCTTTAGGCGCTCTATCCTTTCATCTGCGGACAAAACCGCAATGACTTGAGAACCACCCCTCGGAGTGGCGGGGACTTCTCACGATGAGTCGACTGAGTCAACCTCACTGTGAAAGATGCATGTAAGCAGATAAAAATATTAGACAAAGTTGAGAAAGACCAAGCGGAGAGTTAAGTCAACAATTGCTTACCCTCCTCGTAATCTCGGTGGGTCTCCTCTTCCGAAAGTACCTCCACATAGGAGATGCTCGCTTCTTCAGAGGACTAATTCTGCGTGTGATGAAATCTTTCACCACATGCCATCCGGCCAACCCTTCTTCCTTCAAGTCCTTAATGGCTTGAATATAAGGGCTAATCCAGCTAATATCTTCAGGGTTGAATCCATGAAGATTTCTTTTCAAAGACTTTCCCACGAAAGAAAGGTCGTCTTGAGGTGACCTTCGGTAGAACCACCTCTTCCTCCGGCCCGACCACGAAGACCGGTAAAGCTCAATGTACTCCTTCGACTTCGAGTCGTGGAGCTTGAGACGCAGACTTAAGCAATTCGGTTTGTCGAGCCATCCCATAATAATATTGGAGCAGCTCGAGATCCGCATGGAATCCCTGTGTATGCCTCGCCTGCAGATACGAACACACTCAACATGGTAATGGAATTGGGACCTAAGTTCACGGCCCACCCCAAAGTGTTCGAGTACTCATCAGAAGAAAGGGTGGGCAGTAATCGAAGGCCGCACTCACAATACGCTTGGAAGGCGGATTTGCCCATTTTCCCCGATGGCGATCTTTGCCCGATGGCCGAATCCACTTCACGAGCCTTCTTCGATCTTCCCAAGATCGACCAAGATCTTGATCTTAGCCGCATCCATCTCCGATTCCTCCCATTCAGAAACTCTCTTGGCCATTTCGCTCAGAAGCAAGAAGTTTTTTGATTGGGTTGGCGGCGGAGAAGATGAAACCTAGTCGAGGACGAAGAAAGCAAGAGCTCAAGAACAATGAGTGATTTGGGGAAAAGTAAAACCCAAGTCTACCTCCCGTAAGTTTTTATAACCGACGATCTCGCCGCTTCGAAACCGTCTCGCCTATAGGTGCAGAGGAGTTGGTTGTACCGCCGAACCGCTTCATCGGACAAGTGCGTGAGAGCGGTTGCAATTCCCAGATGGTCTGTTCGAGAAAAATTAGGTGCGTATTGTCACCCCCAAGCGAAATTACATTCTTGACCAAGTATTTCTGGTCGAAGGAAATATCAATCGGAAAGGCTTTTTCTCCGATTCCCCTACTACGACCACCAGACGGTCGTAGGGGTTTTTACGGCTTTTTGATAGTCGTAAGCAATCTTCACGATTGCAATCGCTTCGGGAACCGTCTCATCAACAGATCTGTAGAGATTGTTTGCAATTCCCCAGATGGCCTGTTCGGGAAAGTTAGGTTCGTTTCATCACCTCCAAGTAAAATTACTTTCTTGACCAAATCTTTCTGGTCAAAGGAAGTATCAATCGGAAGAGTTTTTCCTTCGACTATCTTTCTCGACATGTTCATGGTCGTAAGTCCATTTACGAAACCTTTACCAAGTAAGTTACTTTCACTTAAAGCTGGGGGGCTAGATGACGAGGATCTAATAATCCTCATTTTATCTTTTATCTATAATTCTTATTATGGGTAAATATGATGTCACATAGTCCCTAGAAGTACCCCTTATATCTATAAGGAGAGGCCTAACAAGTGATTGTAAGTTCTTCTACAATCACCCCCATAGTCGTAAGCCTTGCTACGACTATATCATGGTCGTAAGTCCTTCTACGACCACTACATAGTCGTAAGTCCTTCTACGACCACTACATAGTCGTAAGTCCTTCTACGACCACTACATAGTCGTAAGTTCTTCTACGACTGCTACCTGGTCGTAAGTCCCTCTACGACCAGGAAAACTACGACCACCTTATAATCAAACCTACAGACGAGTAGGTCCAATTGATTAAGGAATCCGAACGGTCTACACGCACTATTATTCCGCGTATTAATGGTGTGTAAATACCCCTTTATCTCGGGAAGATAATTGCCAGATGGCGTGAAGAAGTCAAGGCGCCGGTAATATCGCCATCATGCTTGTTACTACATTAATTGGGCACATCTCCGCAGGCAAAGCGGCTACTCCTTCACGACTATATAAGGGCATCAAACAGAGAGACAAAGGGGCGAGAGAAGAACGACGGCAAACAAGGGCTAGTCAAGTAGAAACACAAGCACTATTCTCTGTAATAGTTTTAGTCCTTTGCTAGATCATCAACAATACCATACACAGGATTAGGGTTATTATTCTCTCGGAGAAGGCTGAACTGCCTAAACATCCGTGTCAATCCACTCTGCGTGATCTCATCCTTAGGAGACCCCGAATCAGCCAAAAGACTAAAAAAAAACACCCGCCCGCCGCGCACCGTCTGCGCGTCCCCAACCCCACCGATCCGATCGGCAAATCCCAGCAGTTTCCCACAGATCCCGACGCCCCCACCGGGCCACCACCACCACACCGCGGAATCACCCACCGGCCGCGCCGTTCCGGACCCCGCGAGCCATGGCCGAGTGCCGCAGCCTCATCGAGTTCCTCCGCGCGTTCGAGCACCATCGCAGGGCCGCGGACTCCTCCGCGTGCTCCGGATCCAAGCGCGCCTCGTCGCCGTCCAGGCCCTTCACCGCCTTCTGCGACCACTCGCCGATGGCCGCGGTCGACGCGCTCGTGCTTCTCGCCGTCCTCGCAGCGCTGGGGTTCCTCGTGACCCCATACGTGAAGCTGCTGCTGCTCGAGATGGGCGCGCTGCTCCACCCGGCCGCGTCGTGCCTCTCGGTGGCCGCCTTCGCGGGCGCCGCGTTGGCCGTGGCGGCGGCGGTGCTCGCGTGGGAGCTTGTGGGACACCACGCGCGCAAGTGCGGGAAGCCGCGCTGCAGGGGGCTCAAGAAGGCCGTCGAGTTCGACATCCAGCTCGAGACGGAGGAGTGCGTGCGCGGCCGCCCCGCTCCCGCGGCGCGATCGGCGCTACTTGCGGCTGCGGGAGCGCGCCCCGTGGAGCTCGGGGATGCGCACCGGGAGCTCGAGGCCGAGCTCCGCAAGATGGCGCCGCCCAACGGCCGCACCGTCCTCATCTTCCGCGCTCCCTGCGGCTGCCCCAAGGGCCGCATGGAGGTCTGGGGCGCAAAGAAGGTGCGCCGGATCAAGAAGTAGAGGGGAGAAGGATCAGATGGTTACTAGTTCCCTGCTGTTCCTTCCTAGTAATAAGTAGTAGCTAAAATATATTAAGTTGCGCCCTTGGTAATAAATAAGTATAGGAACAGGAAATAAAGGGATGATAGAAATAGTTGTATCAGATGATAGACTATAGATTATGTGTTATGATGCAGAGGCGATGGTTGGACATAAATATATATCGTTACTTGTTCATTTGCTGTTTTTCATGAGATTCTGGATAAAGAATCGTAGCTAGATACTGTCTTGTTGGATACCATGTTACTTTTCCCTTTGGCTGCTCTTTTCTTTTGAATGCCTGATTGATCTCAATTGTTCAACAATTGTTGGATGGTAAGCTTTTTTGACGCTTGTGACTTCTGAGTAAGTTTCTTTGACGCTGCTCGGTTTGCATCTGCTACTCAAAATTTGTAGCTGACAGTAGTTCATTGTTTTTTTTTTGTCATTTATGAAATGTTTTCCTATTGATTCCATGAAGTGTTTGCGTAAAGTTTTAGCTTCTTGATTGCATCGATGACAGCTGATCTTTCATTGGTGTTGAGGTGAAGTATAAGTTGAGAATAGAGATTGCAAAGTTCTTGTAGATTCTGGACCTTTTCTACTGCCAGTGTCTTGAAATATGATATGCGATTCTCTGGGGTTGTAGTTTGGCAGTCCTTTGTTAAATTTTAAGATGGATGCTTTGAAATTCGCTTGAACTTTATGTGGGTAAAGTAAAAGAGTGGCTCGGGCTATTTTATTGTTTCAGTGGAAACTGAAAAAATCAGTTGGTTAACTGGAACTAAAAATAAATATGTTTCCCTTAAAAGAAAGCTTTACATTAAATATCCATATGATTACAAGTTCAGATATCCGTGGTTAAACTTCGATGAATTCACATAGAACTGTTGATAATGTACATGAGTAGAATGTGGTTGTTTTTCTGAAGAACGCTGACAGTGCTGTTTTTTCTGCCTCGTGCCTAAATAGTTGAAGTCCAAATGTAAGCATATGTGCTTCGATGCACAGATAGTTTTCTTTTTGTTATGTGATAAGCTGATCCAGTATATCTTGATTATGACTATCACAACCAAGTTCTGTATTTTCTATGTCCAAATAATCTCCGTTCTTTGTCCCATGACATGCTTTTGTCATATTGACCAGTTATAGTGGTGCAATCCTTGTAACTAGGCAGTGGCAGTCATATTTCATATTTTGCTATCCCATCTTAACAAAAACACATTTTTTTTGTTATTTCTATCTGCTTTTATCAAGTTAATTTTATCTGAAAAACGATTATGTCAGATAATACACTAACATTAGCTGTACTTATTGTTTATTCACCATAATCCATCTTTCGTGTGTTTTGATGTAAATTCCTTGTATTTTTCTCATGTTCTGGTGTGCTTTCGGTGAGAGCACCTACCTTGTCAGTTTTGAATACCCTTTCATGGTTTTACTTCTTATATGCTTTTCTATCATATTTTCCTCGTTCCTTTGTTTGGTGCTTGTGTCATTGGTTGCACTTCCCAACCTAAACATAGTTTTAGTCACTTCAGTTTCATAAATAGAGTAACAAACCCTTAGGAACATAACGAAAGGCTTATTTTTTATGGACTACTATGATACTTGTAGGTTGTAACTGTACAATTCTTTAGTTGTCGTTTTCCTGTTATCGTCATACAATGCGTCCTGTGGGACGGACCATCGGTCCATCCATTTCCATTTTTTTTTTTCAATTAAGTAGGAAACCATACATGGTACACCCTCCAGCCTCTGCTTCCATCAGGAAGCAGAAAACTCAAGTTTCACAATCCATTTCCTTGTTTGTGCATGGTTTATTATTATCTGGTTTTCATTCTTATGAACAAACTGCTGGTGCACTGTTCTTCCTGGGCTTCTGCAGTCTTTGCAAAAGACTCTGATATGGTAACATTTTATAGTGTAATCTTCTACGAAAAGCGATACAAATTTTCATGGGAAATCGTTTTGAGTTCATTTTTGTTCTGCCTTGATACTCTTGTATGATTTCAGCCCTATCTGAAGTTAAAGTTGAAGGCGCTTATAGCCTTGAATAGCATTACTGATGCTGTGGGTGTTCAAATCAAGATTCAACCGAAAACATGGGAGTTAAAATATTGTAGATTGGTTTCTGTTGGATGTTCAACTGCTTGTTTCTTATTGTTTGGTCCTTTGCGATAATGCTCCCTTGCATCTATTTCTTTGCATTTTTCTGACAGAGAACTGCTGCTGCCACCTTCACAATCCTTTTAAGCTCTAACATGTTGGGCTTTGCTTTCAGTTCCAAGTTTGCTGTATGTAGTCTTTCACATTGTGCAGATGAGGCATCCTATTCTCAGTAGGGCTTCTGTTCACGGATAACCGATACTTCTGATCATGAGCCCGACTTGTGCAAAATAGCGAGCTATCATGGTGTATTTTTGGTCCTCCATGAGTATGTAGCTTGTGCTCCTTCATGAATTCTTCGGTGGCAGTCAAGCATCTATTCATTGATATATGAACAAACTGGATTTGCTTTGGCCCAAGAGCACGGATACTTGGATTTTCCTAATGGATATGCATTTGTTGCTAAAATATGGACCAGATACTTGTGTGAGACCACTTGTGAAATTTAAATTTTGCATCTTCCAGGTTTCTGGAATCTAAATTTGTTTCCCAAGGATCACCTGTGCTTGCTCAGAACTACTTGGATTGGAGGTATTTCCCTTAGGCCTCTATGTGTTATTGTAGATGCCGTTGTACCTGTTGCCTTTAAGTTTCAGGAGAATTAGTAAAATTACATTTTTAGTTGTTACTGTAAATAACTAAATACTAAATTCACGATATGTTTCTTTGATCGAAAATGGTCATTGTTTAATGCGAATTGCGAAGAACTAGATTTTTAGTAATCTAGGATAACTATTCATTATTTAGGCATATATCATCTCATTGCACTACTGCGGGTCTGCAGCATGCTGGTAGATCGTAAGATTGCTGAAAATTTGCAGGCATTATCACGTAGTCTTGAGTGATATCTCCTTATTCAGCAGCAGCGGCTCTGATAGAGCATCTGTTCGTAGGAAATAAGGCATCTCCGCCATCAGTCACTGATTTCGGTTTTCTGCTGTTTTCCCTGTTCCATTTTTCAGGTGAAAACTGTTCTTTGGTGCAAGTGAAGTTCTTTGTTAGAGCTATTTCACGGTATATTCAATTTAATACGGATCTTCGTTCTTTTTTATTCAATGACTTAGATTAATTATGATTTAGTTATACTACACTTGATAGTATGAGTAATAGAATTACAAAAAAGACATAATTGTAATTATCCATGTGGACATCACATGACACAGACTAATATTTTAAACCTTAGTTGAAAAAGTTCATAATACTTTTATGAAAAAATTTATAAACACAAATAAAAGTCTATTATGCCATTAATAAATCAATGATCAGATTTGATTTATATTACCACTATATACTACCGGTATAATATACTGTAAAATTTCTTATTTTTTTAAGCTGTGCAATTATCCCATGTTCCGCATCTGATTGTCGCAGACGCAGTTGCCATTCCACCTGCCGAAAACTTATCCGGTGTTTCATGTTGCAGGTCCGAGAGAGGTGATTTTGTGATCTCCATGGAAGAGCTATGCCTCGGCTTAGAAAGAGCCATCAGCTAATGTAGCACTCCAACAGCCACGCCCAATAGATCAGTCCTCTCTCTTAAATAATAATAATAACAATAACTTATCAGTTCTGTCTCCTGTGTGTACCTCACTACCTGGCCTGATTAATTTCAAATTTCAGGTGCGCAAGAGCCGCTTATTTCAGATGTTTCATGGGGCTAGAACCGAGAGCCGGAAGGTGAGAGGGCCTAATTCACCAGTCCAGACGAGCAAATGGGTCAGCCGTTTAAGACCTAACAACTCTCGGGTATTCACCTCATCATCTGCACTTGCAGGCTTGCAGCCGTGCAGGTAGTCAGGTACTACACTGCTGCGGTAGTGGTGTGTGTACTGTCGGTGCAGTAGCAGGCTAGGATTTCACAAAACTTTAGGTGCAAAACTAAGCAACTATAAGTCTATAATTAACATATAATACTATCAGTAACAAAAAATACAACACAAATACACAATCGAAATAAAATTTGAATTCCATGTTTAACAATACGACAAAATAGATGAAACATAGCAAAAAAAAAAAGAGAACGTAACATACCAATAGCACAAGGTAATTTCTGCTTAATGAATAAAGATTTGGTTCATTTGAGTCTATCATATCTTCATCAACAATAGTACAAGAACTAGAACCTGTAAAGATGAAATTGCATATGTAAATTATGGATGCAAGATCACAACGTTATTTTTAATGCAAATTAAGAAATGTCAGCAGTTTACAGTATCACTAACCGGCACTAACAGTTGACACATTCTGATTTCATGCTTCTGGACAGCAGGAATTATTCAGGATATCATCGAACGAAAAATGAATATTTCTTCTATACTCATGTTGCTCTGAATTGTGACCACTAGATTAAAAAGGAACCCGAGTTGGTTATTCCAGAAACAAATGTATCTACCACATAATTTACATGTGCCGCCAAAGAATATAAAGAGAAACTTCATATGCCGAAAAAGGGACAAGTTGGGGGCAAACACAAACTCCTGTGTCTGCAATGGTTCTCATGGTACAATTAGTACACAACATCGGAACAAAGAAACCCCCACCATTTCAGATAAGCTCATCTTTCAAACAAGACATTCTTGTAGAAGAGAGTCCAATCCGAGTCATCGGACGATACGAGCTCAAATCCCTCTACTCTCATAGATTCTGCAACTGAAACAGGGTTTTGAGGGGCCTTACTGCCATTATTCAGTTCATCACCACTACAATTGAACTCAACAGGGCCAAAGCCACATGCTGCCAGTTGGTTGCCACCTCTTGCAGGCAAGAATCACTAATTGGCTGAAACTTGGTATCAGGCAAGGCCTCGTCACTGCCCTCAAGAACTGGTCCATCCTCATCATCAGACAACCATTTGCAGCAATCCAAGTCACCCATATCAAACATTCTGCTAACCAACCCTTCTCGCTAAGAGATCCGAGTCTCCGTCATTACCGTTTTTCGGAAAGTTGCCTCCTTCCCCTTCAATTCTTTCTATTGTTACGAGGAGACCTCTTAAAAGAGCTCAAGTCTAGGGATTCCAGAGGTGTCAGAGCACCGGCAAACTGGAAGCTAAGCTCAGGCAATGATGCAGGCAGAGCACCATTTTCATCATAATCAGCATCCCTAGGCCTTGGGGACAAACTCAATAATTTCGAGACATTTTACCACTGGATGTCTGGATCCATCCTCGCGATAGTACGACTACATGTCCTCGTCAAGCCTGAGCAGTGAGCACTTGCCGTTGCTGACATTTTCAGGCTACGACTCGCCATAAATTGGTGTCAGATCCGTCGTCGAGCCCTAGCGGTAGCTGCCCAATCCTTGCTGAGGAGGGCGGAGCAGGAGCCATGAGGCGCCCATTTGGCGCTTCTGCTGGAGTGGAGCCGGGCGTATGCAGCGGTGAGGGGCTGCGTCGTCTTGGTCTTCTTGTTGGCGAGCCCTAAGGAGCCGCCTGAGCCCCTGGGGGCTGCTGGGGCGCGGCGGCCTTGATCTTGGTGGGAGTGGAGTGGTGGGCAGTGGAGTGGAGAGGAGGGAGGCGAAGCGCCGCCCTAGCCCAGGCGGTGGGCCGTGAGAGAAAGCGATGGGCGGCGGCGCGGAGGAGAGCTTCGAGGCTGCTAGGGAAGATTGAAGGCGGCTCTGAGGAAGACCGAAGGCGGCTAGGGCTGCCATTGGGAGATGGTTCCTCACCTCGCTGCCATTGGGCGGTTTAGGCGAACCCAGACCAAACGGGCGGCCTACCAGCATCGACAGGCACGCAGTGCACGACCCATCTAGGCACGGTCCGTTTCAACCCGGCTATTAGATGGCCGTGCCGGAAAGGTGGCTCAGGCACGGCCCGTTGGAGTTTCATGCGAGCCCATTTGGCCTATCGGGCTAAGTCTGGCCCGTTTGGCTCGTCAGAACAAAATAAACCCAAAATAATACAAAAAAATCATAAAAATGTGTAGAATATATATATATATTGTAAAAATAATAATATAAGCATATTGAAAATGTAATACAATTTTATTAGTGTTCAAATAGCTGGCTCGTTAAAGCATTTGTCATTTAGCTCATAAGACATAAAAAATTGAAAAACATGTAAAATTTAATTAAATTTTTTTGTATATACTTATAAAATGAACTATATAAAATTTAAAAACTACAAAATAAAATCATATAAGTATTTAAAAAATGAAAAAAAATCATATATGTATATTAAAATAGTGTTGTGCCTAACGGGCCGTGCTGTACCTGGGCCATGCCGGACCGGGCCCAGCATTATTAGTGTTGTGTCGTGCCGGCCCGTCGCGCCGGGGTGGCGATCCAAGCATGGCCCAAGCTATCGTGTCTTCCCTTGGGCTAGCCCGACAGGCACAGCTCGTTTGGCCAACTCTAGACTTGGGAGTTGTGCTGGCAAGCATGTTTGCCTCGGGCCGACCGATAAACGTTGGGCCTGCTACTATGTACTACATTTTTTGTATGCATATGAAAAAAATCCCACTACTATTTTCTCTAGGCCTCGGGCCATTGCCCAACCAGCCCGAGGCCCATCTCCTCCCTAGGTCTGTGATGCTACTGCCTCTGGTAAAGAAGGTGATGTGCCCTACCGCGGCCGGTGAGATCCAAAGAACTGCATCGTGTGAAGATGCCAGGAGGCGTTGATTAGCGCCCTGGCTATGCCTGCTCTCCTGTCAGGCGCCTATTGCTCCATACGATGGTACCACGGTGTTTTGGCTAAAATAGCACCTGTACCATGCTCAAAAGTAGCGGTAGGCCATGTGGCAGCCGCATAGAGCTCGGCAGACGACCTGCCTCCAGTGTTCGCCTAGACGGCCACCTAGACCGCTTAGGTGCTCAGCGTTAGCCTGTCGCTGCGATTTTCCTCTCATCGGTAGCCTGCAGCGGAGCCGCCTCAGTGGTCCAAGGAGGAGCTAGGCAGTGTTGAGGCAGGCTGGATCGATGTCGCCCCTGGCCGAATCAACGTCACTGCTGCTGTTTCCACGTCCCCCATGTCGTTCCATCGTGTCGTTGGCCGGACCGACGTTGTTGCCACTTCCACGCCGTCGGATTTTGTATCCTCGCCGCCATTGTGTACTGATGGGAGGGAGAAACACCAGGGAGGAGATGAGGCAACAGCGGGACAGGAGAGAGTAGATGTGAGGGTAGGGCAACGTGTGTATGAAAGAAAGAAAGGAGAGAGAGAGAGAGAGAGAGAGAGGTGACAACAGAGAGGAAGGCAGTGGCAGTGAATCACAGAGCGAGGAGGAGAAGCAAGGGGCAACATCACATGCAAGGATAACATAAGTGATGGGCTGGACTAGGCTAGTCGCCCTGGTAAGTTCAACTTTTTTTTTTTATTTTCTTTCTCCTCTTATTCCCCCTTTCCTTCTCCTATCTCACTCTGCTAGTTTTGTTCTGCCGCCTACGTGGGCTAGGCGACTACCCTCCGCACGTCTTTCGTCTAGCGCCTAGGGGAACACTTGTTGGTGATATGCCTTAGAGACAATCATAGAGATGGTTGTATCACGTCTATGTTTATGAGTTATAGAATAAAGGTTATTATGTTTCTTGAATGAATTATCCGTTATAAAAAGTAACAAGTATGTGACTTCCTGGTGAAGCTCTTTAACTTATATGATGTCGTTCTAAATGTATCCCTGGTTGGAACACTAGTGACTTATCGATCAACACATGCATTGATTGATGACTTATTTCACCGGTCATGGATATAGAGATATCGAATCAATAATGTGAACACATGTTAGAGAACATGTTATTGGACTGACCCATCTTTAGACACTATTGAGATTGTTACGATTTTATGTGTTATCAGTTGGTCTCAAGCAATGATAATGTATAATTCTTAGACCCGAGATCAGTATATTTTTTTACATGTGTAATAGTGCACTTAGGGGTTGCCAAACACTACTGAAAGATCTAGACCAGCCATTATGAGTTAATGGATTGTTTTGGTGATTAATGACAAATCCAAATATGAGACTAACTCTTTTATCTAGTAATATCTTGTGTAGTCTCATTTGGATATAAAGGTGAAATTCAATGAGGTATGCAATCGACATCTTAGATTTATATTATGTTGCATTTCTCGGATCCAAAATATAGGATTGAACTCAACCATAAGTCAAACTTGAATATGTGCATATGATCTTATTACACATTTGTGTATGCACACATTTAGGGGGAGTTTTATCCTATACTTTGTGGTTTCATTAGTATTGATCCATATGCCATTTTCCACATATACTAAGGATCTTTACGTTGAAACAAAACCTTTGAGTATACAAAACTTGTGTAGTTCGTATATACTCATGTTATGAGTACATAGAACTTGTGTAGTTCTTGTATACTCATGTTAGAGTATATATAACTTGTGTAGTTTATATACTCAATTGTTCTCTCATTTATCATCATTAAATTTATGAGAATTTAAGTGGTTATCATCAATTACCAAAGAGGGAAAGATTGAGGTATCTTG
Organism: Hsuehochloa calcarea; assembly: GCA_036346395.1. Lineage (NCBI taxonomy): Eukaryota > Viridiplantae > Streptophyta > Magnoliopsida > Poales > Poaceae > Hsuehochloa > Hsuehochloa calcarea. The sequence continues at coordinate 70,197,526 of CM070594.1, read as the reverse complement.
TCCCACCATTATGAGTTAATGGTATGGTGTGGTAATTAGTGATGATCACATTGTGGAACTAACATTTTCCATGAGTTGGATATATAGGTTATGTTCCAGGATGTTGAAGACTTGGGATGATCATGAGTTGGTCATCAAGTCAAGAGCTTGGTATAAATGATGTATCATGAGTTGATGCTTATCAAGAAGAGATGATCATGAGTTGATCATCAAGACAAGAGAAGACCCATCATGTGTTGATGGAGGTCAAGTGAAGGATTGCATCATGTGTTGATGCATGTGAAGACTCGGGATGGAGAAATCATCATGTGTTGATGATGTTCAAGACAAGATCCCGAAGTGGAGAAATCATCATGTGTTGATGATGTTCAAGACAAGATCCCGAAGTGAAGAAATCATCATAAGTTGATGATTGTCAAAGTCAAGGACCCGGACTTGAAGTGTTGATGTGCGTCATCAAGCTTCAAGAAGATGCAAGGCAAAGGTATGACTAGCTAGGGCTAAGGATGTGTTCCTAGTCTTTTACCGGTCTCGGTGTTTGGTTGAATAGACCGGATTGCTAGTATAGGTTTGCCGTACTATTAAGAGGGATCTCGACTAGTAGTTTGAGTTAGTCATGTGTTGATAGCTCATTATATTTGCTCTAGCTCATCTATGCATGGAGCTATTATTTGCGAATGTGTTTTGCAAATAGCCGATGCTCATGCATTCAACCCTTGTAGCATGTGACTTAAGTTTGCAAATGCGTTTTGCAAATGGTGTAAGTCCATGTACCTTTTTCCTTGTGGTATGATTCCAAAAGTTGGCAAATGTGTTTTGCAACTTGTTGGGAATCTTGCTTGTGACTCTTGTTGGCATGGCTTGTCAATTAGCAAATGTGTTTTGCAATTGAAGTTGTTGAAAAAGCCATTTCTGACTTCTGTCAGGAAAATCGGAAGTTCCGGTAGTTTAACGGCGGAAGTTCCGCACCTGACTTGTCCGATTTTCCGCGGCTTGATTTTTCCAGAGAGCGGCCGGTTTAGGGACTTAGCCGATTTTCCAAGTGCGGAAGTTCCGGAGTGTAACTAGCGGAACTTCCGATTAATCGGTTGCTCCGAAAACCGGCGGTTGGTTTTTTCCAGAGAAGCACCATTTTGGGGACTTAGCCAAAATTCAATGTGCGGTAGTTCCGCTATGTGTTGAGCGGAACTTCCGAAGAATCGGAACTTCCGATATGTAGTTGGCGGTAGTTCCGCTAAAAATCAAGCGGCTAGTTTCTCGTCGACATAGCCGTTGCGGTGCCTTTTCTCTCTCTGCGGTAGTTAGGCCTTTGCAGCGGAACTTCCGATTGCCCTGATTTTTGGGGTTTGTCTCCCAACGGCTAGTTTTTGTGTGGGCTATATATAGCCACCTTGGCCGGTTGGGAGAGGTTCTTTGGTGCTATTGTTAAGTGATACACTCATTCTTTGAGCTAAGAGCAAGTCTCTATTCTCTTTTGTGCATGTGTTGCACTTGGTGAGATTAGAGAGTAAACCCTAAGTGCATGTGTTGCCTTAGGTAGTGGATTGTGTATCCACGTGGCGTTGACACTTGATTAGTTCAAGTGAAAGTTCGATTTGTTACTCTTGGTGTTTGCAGACACCTAGGCGGCGTGGGCGTCGTCTTGCGTGATCTTCTCAAGAAGCTTGTGAGAAGACCCGGCGAGTTTGTGAGTGGTTTGGTGCTCGCCATCTCCGGAGTGGAGGAAGAGCAACCATAGTTGAGCGAGGTGTTGGTTCGGTTTGGAACCGGTCCAAGTGTTGGACTTACCTCGGAGGTGTGTGCTCATTTGAGAGCCGGTCCAGCGCGGTTGGGCTTACCTCAACGTGGATTAGGGAGACCAAGCAAGTCTCCGAACACCACGATAAAACATAAGCGTGTCATCTTGTGTTTACTTGTGCTTTACTTTGAGCAATTTACATTCTTGCTTTGATTACTTATATACCTTGTATGATTGCTCATATTGTATTGTGTTCATATTGTCGGTGCACTTAGTTGAGCCTAGTTGTTTTAGGTTTTAATTGTGCAAAACCTATTCGATATTAGCTTCCGCATTTATATATTGGTTTAGCGCGATAGATTTTTAAAACCGCCTATTCACCCCCCTTTAGTCGGCCACCTCGATCTTACAAGTGGTATCAGAGCTTGGTCTCTCATTTATTAGACTTAACCGTCTAGAGAGTGAAGGATGGCAACTAGAGATTTAGTGCACCTAGGTGAAGCACCTATATTTGATGGCACAAATTATGCTCAATGGAAAATCCGCATGTCTTGTTATTTTAGGGCCATGAGTCCTAAATATATGGCGGATTGTAGATGCGGACTTTTCTCCTCCAAAGGATCCTCTTGCTCCAACAATTGAGGAAGAGAAATGCTCGCATCTCGATGCTCAAGCTACTAACGTTTTATTTAGTGCTTTGAGTATAGATATTTTTGATACCATATGCAATCTCAAGAGCGCTCATGAGATGTGGACCCAAATTCAAGATAAATATGAATTGTCCACTTCCACAAGTGAAGATTGCACATATGAACGTTCGTCGGAGAAGAATGCTCAATCTCAAACTCAAGCGATTACGAGGACTCCTCCACTCCCTCCACATCAACTCGATGCTTCATGGCTCAAGGTAATAATGAGGTAAATGATAACGATGAGCCTTCATATGATGAGTTGATGGATATGCTAGAAGAGCTCAATGAATATTTAGGAAAGGAGAAATTGAAATTCAAAGTTTTGAAGAAAGAGTATGTCTCTCTTCAAAATGATTATGATGTTTTAAAAGATGAACATGAAATTCTCCTCCTAAATAATCTAAATAGCTCTAAGGTGGATATAGGCATTGAATGTAATTTATTAGATGATTTGCCATGTATAGCTTCTACCTCATGCATTTCATCTAAGGTTAATGTATCCACCCCATGTGAGGATTTACTTGAAATGCCTTTTTGCTCTAAATTAGATACTCCTATTTCCTCTATACTTGTTGAGACTAATCTTGTAGAGGAAAATAATGAGCTCAAGGCCCAAGTCACAAATTTGAAGAATGACTTGGAAAGAAGCTATAAAGGGAAGGCCACTCTCGACGAAATATTGAGCAAGCAAAAATGCTTGCAAGATAAGAGTGGTGTTGGCTACACTCCCAAGAAAAGGGAGAATAGCAAGACAAGGCACAATGCGAGACATACGAAGAAATATATCAAGTGCCATGGATGCAACGGAAAGGGCCACTATGCCTCGGTGTGCCCTAATCAAAAGGATGTCAAGACAAGACATTCAAAATTGAGGCAAACCGGCAAGAAGCAAGAAATAAAGACAAGTAGGAAACAAAGTCCTAACTTGCTACAATTCTTAGGAAAAGGGCATATTGGTAAACAATGTCCCAAAGGTATCACTCCTAAGCCCATTATTTATAATGATCATTATTTGCTTAGGAAGGATATTAATGGCAATGTGTTTGCTAGGAATGTTAGTTCTCCTAAAACTATTGTGAGGGTCATTTGGGTGCCCAAATCTATTGTGACTAACATTCGTGGACCCAACCAAGTTTTGGGTACCAAAGTGCTTAAATGATGAATAGGTACTTGGAAAGGCATTGGATGTTTGGCTCATATGAAGAGGTGGACGGATCACCATATGCGAAATCGGAGCCAAGCCTAAGGATAATCATGTCGTATCATAAGCCAATGCCATTTCGGTAACAAGTACTTACATTGAAGTATCTAGCCCTTATGCCTTGTGTAGGTTGCATTTCATGAAAATTATTTTAAAGGGTATTCTTGCTCTATGTTCATAATGTTCATTATTAATCTCTTGAGCAAGATGGTTGTGACACATTAAGGGGAGTGCTAAATCATAGCCATGTATATCACATCCCTAAATGTACCCAAATAAATTAAGTGCTAGTATTGCTTTTCAAAAATAAGCCTTTTAGCCAAAAGTCAAAAATTTGATAACTATTAGTAATTCTTTGAAAAATTAATTGCAAAATGTATACAAATGCTTTTGAAAGGTTTACCAAAGGTTTTGGCTTTAGAAAAACCTATTTTAAGTAAAAATGCATTTCTAGCCAAAATCCTACATTATAATATCTTGTTTTTGACATAAACTAGATTTTTGTGTAAAATCTATTCTAAAAGGAATTTGAAAATCTTGCCAAAGGAAAATCCTAGAGTTGGTTATTCTAAACATTTTGGTATTCAAAGGATTTTCAAAAGACCAACCTAGAAAAAGATATTTGATTTTCAAACTCGTCCAAAATACTACTATGACCTAAGTGGTCACTTTCTAGCACTTAAGTGAGTTTTTCTATATGAACCAAAATTCTTCATATGAATATGTTCATAATGATATTTATGACTCATACATGCAATTGGATGCTTTAAAATTCATCATTTGCTCAATTTGGATCTTTTGATGAAAGTTCATGGAAATATGTTTCTTTTCCGAAAACCAAAAGCTTAATTTATAAAAACTATTTTAAATTTTATTTTTATGGGCTATATAAGTTGGAAATACTCCAAAGATGTTTATTTGATTGATTGTGCAAAGATTTGGAGTAAAATACAACAATTCCTTCTTTTCTTCAAATCCCAAGATCAATCCTTGAAGTGTCAGGATAATCGGAACTACCGGCACTCCAGGTTCGGAACTTCCGATGTCCGGAACTTCCGCACATTAGTTGGCGGAACTTCCGATTGTTCTGACAAGTCAGCTATTTGATTCCATTCAAATTCTGAACCTTCTGTGGCTGCTTCCTGCGGTCAAGTTGATCCTTGATATCTTTGCTAGCTACCCACCACTCAAATACAATTGCATCTCTCAAGTGGTATTATTTCCAAGTGGTAGCTCCTTTTGATCATCTTGATCTCGGCATGAGATTTATCTTTCAAGTGATATCATCTTATTCGTTAAAATGATGTCCTCTTTTCATCCTTGCCGATCAAAATCTTCTCTTATCTAAAGCTTTCTCCGTTTTGTGGTATGTGTTACAAGTGGTATCTTTTCAAATTGAAGATAAGAGAAATAAGATTCATGCATACAAGTGATATCAAGTATCTACAAATGGAATCAATTACTCTTGGTATCAAGTGCTTTTTACAAGTGGTATCAAGTTTCTACAAATGGAATTAATTGTCCTTGATATCATTCACTCTTACAAGATGGAAGATAATCCTTTGTGTGTCAAAGGAGAAGATGACAAGGAAATAAGAAAATCATTTGTATGTCAAATGAGAAGAAAGGAATGCCAAGAGGAACCCTTTGTGTAAGGGGGAGTTTTTCTTTGTGAAAAGTTCTTAAAAGATTATGGTGTTACAAAATTTATGTAATTTGAGAAAACTATTTTACTTGCCTAAAATGATTTATTGGATCTTGTGAATGAATGTGTTTCATTCTCATTTGCTTCATTTGGTATTCTTGGAGTGACATTATAAATCATATGCAAGATTAGCTTTTCAAAATCAAGCCTTCCATTCGAAAGTCCAAATATTTTTTTACAAGTGGCTTTTTGCTCAAAACGGTCAATCTTGTGAAAAACTATACAAAAGTATTTAAAAATGTATTTCAAATGTTTTCAAATGCTTTTGAAGTAAAAATTCCTCTTTTAGAAAACAAATAGCAAATTTGGCCTCAAAAGGATCTTATATGATCTTGATTTTGAATTAAATGACATATTTCCTTAAATCAAAATCTATTGAGTTTTTGAAAAAGTTTACAATACCAAACTCATAGGGTTGGTCATTGCAAACATTTCTCAAGTTCAAAGTTTTACAAAAGACCAATGTTGAAAATCTATACTCATTTGAAATTCACCAAAAACTCGCTTTGACCCAAAATGACCTATTCTTGCATATAGTGAGTTTTGCTATTTGAGTAGGATTTCTTTGTGTATCTTGGCTTGAAATAGTATTTCTAACTCATACAAATCCAAGAAAGTGAAAATCTCCATGAAACCCAAATTAGCTTGCATTTTGGATCTTAAAGGCAAAATTGCTCTCTTTATATACCTTCAATGCGCATTTTGCCATATCTTTTGAAAGAAAAGTTCTTTTTCAAAAATTCTTGTTGGAAAACACTCTAAATAGTCCAAAGTTAAAATCTAGAACTTTTCAAAGAATTTGGACTTCATTTGTAAAAGTATTGACTTTTCTTCTCTTTAAACTAAAATCTTACCTTCAAAGCTTAAATTGGCATATCTTTTGATTGGAGACTCCTTTTTCAAAAATTCTTCTTGGATAAGTTTCTCAGGAGTCTAAAGTTTATTTATGCCAAATTTGAAGGTATTTCGACTTGAATTGAAAAAGTTTTGACTTTTTCTCTCTTTGCTCAAAAGCTGAAATTTCAGATTTGTGCATGGTTTTGAGCAGATTTGTGAATTTGATATCTTTAAATGGGTTCACAATTAGAGGAAGCTATAATAATGAAATTTGATCCTCTATAGTGGTTCTATGTTGAAAAAATTTCTCAAATTTATTGGAACCATTTTACCCATTTTCTCAGCTGTCTTTTGAGGCTCAAATGAATTGTCAAAATCTGAAAATCCTGAATTTTTGGTTTTATGAAACTTTGTGATTTTCATATCTTTAAATTGGTTGACATTTGGTTAAGCCTCCCAAAATGAAAATTGTGTGTATATGCCAGCACTAGCTCCATGATTAATTTCATATTTTTACGAGCTTGCTTCCACATATTTTCGATATTGGCCATCTTTGATCTTCTCGTTTTGGAATTTGAAAATATTTTGAGAAGACTTCAAAGTAGGAGATTATTTGAATGTATTTCAAATATCATTTCAAGTCGTATCATTTCAGTGGTTCTCAATATTCGATTTAAAAGGAAAATGTTATGATCAATAGGTTTATAACCTATCTTTGTTTCTCCTCTCATATCTTGAGAACAAAATCTCCTTTGGTCATATAAGTTCAATTCATATTTTTTGTGACCAACCTCGATATTTGCAAGTGGTATCGATTTGCAAACCTCCCTTTGTGTCCTTTTTAGTGATTAATGCCAAAGGGGAGAATGTTTATATCAATACTCTTCCATTTGGATGTTTCATTTGTTTAAAATGCCAAAGAGGAGAATTGCCAAAAGGGGAGAATGCATTAAATGTATAGTATATCATTCTCATATGCATAATGATTGACGTTTTAAAATTTCACCTTATGGCATGCATAGACATAGTTCATTAACTTAAATTCTCTGTTATGTCTATTTATATCCAAATGTTGTTATTGAAAAAGGATTTGTCATCAATCACCAAAAAGGGGGGGATTGAAAGATCTAGACCCGCCATTATGAGTTAATGGATTGTTTTGGTGATTAATGACAAATCCAAATATGAGACTAACTCTTTTATCTAGTAATATCTTGTGTAGTCTCATTTGGATATAAAGGTGAAATTCAATGAGGTATGCAATCGACATCTTAGATTTATATTATGTTGCATTTCTCGGATCCAAAATATAGGATTGAACTCAACCATAAGTCAAACTTGAATATGTGCATATGATCTTATTACACATTTGTGTATGCACACATTTAGGGGGAGTTTTATCCTATACTTTGTGGTTTCATTAGTATTGATCCATATGCCATTTTCCACATATACTAAGGATCTTTACGTTGAAACAAAACCTTTGAGTATACAAAACTTGTGTAGTTCAGTATATACTCATGTTATGAGTACATAGAACTTGTGTAGTTCTTGTATACTCATGTTAGAATATATATAACTTGTGTAGTTTATATACTCAATTGTTCTCTCATTTATCATCATTAAATTTATGAGAATTTAAGTGGTTATCATCAATTACCAAAGAGGAAAGATTGAGGTATCTTGTCCCACCATTATGAGTTAATGGTATGGTGTGGTAATTAGTGATGATCACATTGTGGAACTAACATTTTCCATGAGTTGGATATATAGGTTATGTTCGGGATGTTGAAGACTTGGGATGATCATGAGTTGGTCATCAAGTCAAGAGCTTGGTATAAATGATGTATCATGAGTTGATGCTTATCAAGAAGAGATGATCATGAGTTGATCATCAAGACAAGAGAAGACCCATCATGTGTTGATGGAGGTCAAGTGAAGGATTGCATCATGTGTTGATGCATGTGAAGACTCGGGATGGAGAAATCATCATGTGTTGATGATGTTCAAGACAAGATCCGAAGTGGAGAAATCATCATGTGTTGATGATGTTCAAGACAAGATCCGAAGTGAAGAAATCATCATAAGTTGATGATTGTCAAAGTCAGGACCGGACTTGAAGTGTTGATGTGCGTCATCAAGCTTCAAGAAGATGCAAGGCAAAGGTATGACTAGCTAGGGCTAAGGATGTGTTCCTAGTCTTTTACCGGTCTCGGTGTTTGGTTGAATAGACCGGATTGCTAGTATAGGTTTGCCGTACTATTAAGAGGATCTCGACTAGTAGTTTGAGTTAGTCATGTGTTGATAGCTCATTATATTTGCTCTAGCTCATCTATGCATGGAGCTATTATTTGCGAATGTGTTTTGCAAATAGCCGATGCTCATGCATTCAACCCTTGTAGCATGTGACTTAAGTTTGCAAATCGTTTTGCAAATGGTGTAAGTCCATGTACCTTTTCCTTGTGGTATGATTCCAAAAGTTGGCAAATGTGTTTTGCAACTTGTTGGGAATCTTGCTTGTGACTCTTGTTGGCATGGCTTGTCAATTAGCAAATGTGTTTTGCAATTGAAGTTGTTGAAAAAGCCATTTCGACTTACATCGGAAAATCGGAAGTTCCGGTAGTTTAACGGCGGAAGTTCCGCACTTTGACTTGTCCGATTTTCCGCGGCTTGATTTTTCCGAGAGCGGCGGTTTAGGGACTTAGCCGATTTTCCAAGTGCGGAAGTTAGGAGTGTAACTAGCGGAACTTCCGATTAATCGATTGCTCAAAACCGCGGTTGGTTTTTTCAGAGAAGCACCATTTTGGGGACTTAGCCAAAATTCAATGTGCGTAGTTCCGCTATGTGTTGAGCGGAACTTAGAAGAATCGGAACTTCCGATATGTAGTTGGCGGTAGTTCGCACTAAAAATCAAGCGGCTAGTTTCTCGTCGACATAGCCGTTGCGGTGCCTTTTCTCTCTCTGCGGTAGTTAGGCCTTTGCAGCGGAACTTCCGATTGCCCTGATTTTTGGGGTTTGTCTCCCAACGGCTAGTTTTTGTGTGTGGGCTATATATAGCCACCTTGGCCGGTTGAGAGAGGTTCTTTGGTGCTATTGTTAAGTGATACACTCATTCTTTGAGCTAAGAGCAAGTCTCTATTCTCTTTTGTGCATGTGTTGCACTTGGTGAGATTAGAGAGTAAACCCTAAGTGCATGTGTTGCCTTAGGTAGTGGATTGTGTATCCACGTGGCGTTGACACTTGATTAGTTCAAGTGAAAGTTCGGATTTGTTACTCTTGGTGTTTGCAGACACCTAGGCGGCGTGGGCGTCGTCTTGCGGTGATCTTCTCAAGAAGCTTGTGAGAAGACCGTGAGTTTGTGAGTGGTTTGGTGCTCGCCATCTCGGAGTGGAGGAAGAGCAACCATAGTTGAGCGAGTGTTGGTTCGGTTTGGAACCGGTCCAAGTGTTGGACTTACCTCGGAGGTGTGTGCTCATTTGAGGAGCCGGTCCAACGCGGGTTGGGCTTACCTCAACGTGGATTAGGGAGAAGCAAGTCTCCGAACACCACAGTAAAACATAAGCGTGTCATCTTGTGTTTACTTGTGCTTTACTTTGAGCAATTTACATTCTTGCTTTGATTACTTATATACCTTGTATGATTGCTCATATTGTATTGTGTTCATATTGTCGGTGCACTTAGTTGAGCCTAGTTGTTTTAGGTTTTAATTGTGCAAAACCAATTCGATATTAGCTTCCGCATTTATATATTGGTTTAGCGCGATAGATTTTTAAAACCGCCTATTCACCCCCCTCTAGTCGGCCACCTCGATCTTACAACTACTCCGTAACTAGGTAGTTATAAAGGTAGCTTTCGGGTATACTATGAAACATGCGGAGGGATGCGACTGGTCGGATATGAGATTTGTCACTCATAACATAACAGGAGAGATATCTCTGAGCCCCTCGATGTGGTCGGATAAAGAAAGTGTATGACCATGCCACTAGTGGTTGAAGAGTCGACCACATGAACTTATTCGTCACTTGATCGAGAAAGTATTGAACAATCCATGGATGATAAAATATCTCATCTGGAGTTCAACAAGATATTGTGAGGCAAAGGGAGAATACAAGAGTAGGTCATTCTGTTCAACCAGATACGAACTGGTCGTATGGAGACACGAGTTGGTCGTAGACTAGTCGAACATAATCACTAACTGGTCGTAAATTGGTCGTAAAGAGTTATGAACTGGTCTTGACTAAATATGAACAGGTCGTATAGAGATACGAACTGGTCGTATCTGATTAGAATCTGGTCGTAGATCATATTATATTAAGGCTCATCGGATATAGTTTACATGTATTCGAAAATCGTTATGTCATGCTAGTAACCACTAACGATTTGTGGTCGAAAAACGGTTTCCGGGTCACAACTAATTGCACATGAACTTACAGGGTCACACACTTAACGAATTGGAACAAACGAATTCGGATAGGATCTATCTTGTGCTCGATATAAGGGGATGCATGATACTATTGGAAAAGACTACAGACGATGTGAGTTACTCCACTGAAACTTTAGCCGCCATCTTCTTGAGAGCCTTACCGTGCGAGTTGGTGCTAGTACACCGACGTACGGTGTTCCATCCCTGGACGTGTGGATACCATAGAGGCGCTGCTGCGTTGATCGATGACGATTCTCGACCTAACACAAGGAACATGATTGGTTGCTGGAGGAGATGGTCGACACTGAGGACGTTGGATGATCGACTACGACTACTCCATCGACGTGCTCGAGTTGGATCATGCTGGTCTAACTCTTCTTCCGCTGCGCTGCGCGTCTAGTGGTAGCGATCTATGATCTCTTGCTTACATGACTTCTTGGTTTATATAGTAGTTTTTTGAATTACTAGCTAGTGTAGGCTACAACACTGCCTGCCGCGAACTGGGGGCGCAGTAGGTGACGTGCGCTGGCCACCCGCCACATCTCCGTTAGCGGCAGGTGACTTGTCGTGCCCTCGGTTTGCGGCAAGTCGCGAGGGCGGTAGGTCACCTCCCCTGACTTTTGAGTGTGACACGGTGCTATTTTTATTAATTCGTTTGTTGGGCAGATAATTTCTACTATTTCGCTTCAGAGTAGTGCCATTTTTTTTAGCAAAAACTCGGTTACTATGGTCGTGCATGTACAATGGGGTGACATCGGCCGTCTGTAATCTTTGTCATATAAGATTTTTGATGATGTGTACGAGAGAGAACAAGAAGAGAGAAAGAAGCCGTCTGACATATAATAGATAGTCTATAGGGTACTTATAGGCAATCTTTTGCTGTTGTATCAATATCGTCACTAGAAATTGTAAGATTAACTTATAGATAATTCATTATATAAGTTGTCTGAACTTATAGATAACATGAAAGCACTACATCTAACGATCATACGTAGTATTGTTCATAGCCTAAATCGAACCCACCGAACCGCCGCTGATCCGACCACAGGAAAGGGTAACGGTAGTACTACTGTACTAGCGGTACTTGGAGGTTTAATTAGCTGACCGAGCCACCTACCGCATTGGGAAGTACAGCGGTAACAAGGTAGGACCCAACGCCCCAGGTTCGACAGTCGACAGTGATTGGTGCGCGCAGGACGTCCGCTCGTGCGAGCCAAGCCACCTCCTCTCCTAGTCCCACCGCAGCGGTCCGCTCGTGACGTGCTTTCGGAATTCGGAGCGGGTGGCCTCGACTCGTAGCAGGATTTCATTACTCGTGAGCACGCTGACACGTTTCTAGATGGGATTAGCGGGGAAAAAAATCTTAACTGTGTGCTAATACAAATATTTCTAGCAGTGTTCCGTTTTTTTTTGCCTTCTGTACAGTACTCCGCTTAGCGAGACGCACCCGGAATGCCAAATATCGTGTCTGTGGTCCGTGGGGGCAAAAAAAAGGCGAATACGAAAACCTCCCGATCTCCGCCGCCACCTTCCCGTCTCCCCCCGCCACGTCTAAAATCCCTCGCCAAACCCCGCGAACCCAACCCAACCCAACCCAGGCTGCACCCAACCAAACGCGCCGCCGCTTCCGAGGCGTCGCGAGGGAGACAGCGGCGTGGGAGGGGGGTCGCGGGGCATGGATTTCCTGCAGGGGCAGAGCCTCGAGGCCACGGCGGCCGTCGCCGTCGCCGTCGTCGCCGTCGCCGCGGGCGGTGCCTTCCTCCTCCTCCGATCCAAGAAGTCCAAGGGTATGGCTGAGCACATTTGTCCGCATATACTGGTGCTTAGATGAGATGTCTGTGATTCGTATCTGATCTGGTTGCCCGACATCCGGGGGCTTTCGATTAGTTTGGGTGGAAAACGAGTGGAGCCTTGACGTGAGCCCGCGATTTCTGTGCATTAGATTGTGAATTGGTTCGCGAGTTTGTGCGATACTTCTTTTCCTGGCCATACTGCCTGCTGGACTCGATCTGCAGAGTGGCCATTTGCTGCCTCGAAGTCGCTAATTGTACGGATATAAGAAAACAAATGGAATTTTCTTCTTACCAAACTAAACCATTAAGTATTCCTGGTGCTTGTAGTGCTCTGTTGAGCGGCGAGCTGATGTAGATTGTATGGAGTAGTTTTTTTTTCTTCAATTTTTCATGTGTTGGTCAGTGGACGTCCATGGCCGAATGCTGCAGTTATTTTGACTGCCGGCTCCATTTCTGAAGGGCCTAAGTGGAGCTGTGGGCTGATTTTCCCCATTTGTCTTGGTTGCTTTGGTCTTACCATTTTATCGTGAGAAGAACCGATGAAAGAATTGTTGCCTAACTACAGGATTTAAGCAAATGGATCCGTTTTAGCTGCCTAGTGGCACATATCTGTCTTATTTATTGTGATTATGGAATGAGATTGTGGTACTGGTGTGAGTTTATGTTGAAAATATGAACATTTTTCGAATTACTTTAATCTAGAAATATACTAGATGAATCATGGACAACACTGTAGTCTTTTTCATAAAGCAAGTAATCATGAACACCATAGTCATACGAATTTCTAGAAGAATAGAAACAAGTATTCCTATCTCAGTGTTCAAGACAACAACAGATAATAAAGCTAAACAAACAACAAGTGTAAGATAGATATACCCAGAACCAGTAGACGGAACAACAACAGCAGAAGTGTTGGTGAGGTCGTCGTTTGCCATGGCGTAGTGGACGTCGTGGTAGTAGTCGTGCAGTAGATGTAGCAGAGGATCGAATGAAAACGAAGCAGCGAGCAGTCGCGCAGAACGCTCCCTAAAAACCTTATTCATCCTCGCTCGTGCAAGCCTTCAAGGACGAGAGTTTCGGAGGCATGCTCTCCCGATTCAACTGTACACGCGCCTCACCGGGATGGAGATCACCAGATCCAGCAACAAAACGGTGGAGGAGTTTTGTCTTAGTCTTGCGTAGAGAGTCACATTGATTTAATAGCCAAAAACAAAGAGGCCAGAGGAAACAGTCGCCATTGATTTGCCATCAATTAGTGCTAACCGCATCCATTACTCACTAGTAACTGAACCGTTACTACCAGCCGTTTGTTAATGCCATTAAAACGAGTCGGTGCGTTTCGATTTTCGAATAGATAAAGAAAAACGCGTCCGCACCCGACGTGCCTGTGTGCACACGCGCAGCGCGGTGCGACGCGGCGAGCCGAGCCGAGCGAGCGTGTCCGTGTGTTGGCTTTCTCCAATTCCACAAGGGGGGCTACCACGTTCCACCTTATAAAGTGATGTAATTCCCTTCAACTCTCCATGTGGGACGAAGCAATTTCTAGCACGTGCACATGGGCCTTTGAGATTTTCAGAATTAATTAGAATTAAAACTGGACCCAGCCCGTATTAATTCCAACAGTTTAATGCTTCTCTAGTATCTTTAAGTATTAGTTGTTTGCAGGATTTTGTAGTTCACTCTAGCATCCATCACTTCTTTTTTTATCATCCAAATAAATTATTTGTGCTTAAGCTTTCTTTCTGTCTTTTGAAGTCTTAAGGCTATAGCTCAATATGATTTTTGGTGCTCTTATTTCTTCCCTCAGTCTGCTTGGATCCTGAGAACTTTAAGACGTTTAAACTTGTGGAAAAGAAGCAAATAAGTCATAATGTGGCCAAATTCATATTTGCTCTTCCAACTCCTACTTCTGTATTAGGCCTTCCAATTGGTCAACATATCAGTTGCAGGTTTGGATTCTTTCTTGCTTCTGAAATTTGCTTTTGGAACGTTCCATTTCTTTTAAATTACGGCTGTTTTCCCTCCTATTATTGCAGAGGACAAGATGCTACTGGCGAAGAAGTCGTCAAGCCTTATACACCTACTACATTGGATTCTGATCTCGGTCATTTTGAGCTTGTTATAAAGGTAAATCGTGTTCAGTTCTTTATACTGTGGATATCTTGTTCAACAATATTGGACCATATCTTTTTGTGCCACACAAGTGTGTGTAATGTTCAGTTGTGATTTTTTCTTTAGTGTCTTTCCTTTCCTCACAATGCAGATGTACCCTCAAGGAAGAATGTCTCATCATTTCCATGAAATGAAAGTTGGCGATTATTTGTCTGTGAAGGGGCCTAAGGTGATATTCTTTCTGCTGTGAGCAACTTGTGTTTGGTTCATAAGAGATAGACGCTTGCTGAGCTTGACAGTTTTCTTTTTGCTACGGGTTCTAGTTTAGCCAGCATAAATGTTCTTATTTATTAGTTCACATTCACAATGTTATGCTTATTCAGTTATTTGCCTTTCAAGTATGAGTTTAGCGTGATTTCTTCTCGGATCTAGGGCCGTTTCAAGTACCAAGTTGGGCAAGTGAGAGCATTCGGAATGCTAGCTGGTGGATCAGGCATTACTCCAATGTTCCAAGTAACAATGAGTCCAAAGTTCTATATTGCAGTCAATGATGCTACAAGCTGCTTCCTTTAGTACTGACCAAGTGGCCAACAACCTATTTTCTGTTCTCACAGGTTGCAAGGGCAATTCTTGAGAACCCTAATGATAACACAAAGGTTCATCTAATCTATGCAAATGTCACATATGACGACATTCTTCTGAAGGTGAAATCGCCTTTCTGTTTTTTTACAAACCCTTCTTTTGGTTTTCATGGAGTCATCTAGTACAGATAGTATATCTAAGATATAATGCTAGTCTTTCCAACTGTTGATCCATAAGCCCAGAGTTACTGTGCATCTGTGCCACATATTTACTAGCACCTTAAAAAGTTGTTATCAGTTATATGTACACTTCATTTAGTTGCTGATGACAGCAGGTGAATTTCAACTATTATTTTTCTCTTCGTACTCAGTTTAATATATTTTCAGCTTAAAAATCTAGAATCTTTATGGTAATACAGAACTAGTGCAACTTGTACCGCACGAAACTGGAACAAGTCATACATAGTAATTTGTAACTAGAACTTAACATATAGCTTTCCTTTGTTATATATGTAATGTTCGAGCATCTATAGCCAAGGATCAAAAACCTAACCGGAAATACGGTAGGGACCGGGATGAAAAAAACGGGCCGGTATTTTCCAAATTCAAATTCAAATTTATGACTGCATAATGCACTTTCTAGGTTGGTTTATGCCTTTTTTTGTGCTAGATTACCTATTGTATGAGCTAAATATGCTTGAATTATTGTATGAGAAAATCCCAATATTTTTTTGTATGATTAAAAAATATTTTTTCCCGGTTTTTGTACCGTTTTTTTCCCGGTTTTTTGAAACGGTTTTTCTGGTTTTGGGCGGTAACCAGTCCAGTTACTGGTTTTAAAACTTTGCAAATTCAATTTTCCATTTTGAATTTTGACCAGTTTTTTCTCGGTTTTTCCCGTTATCAGCCGGTAACCGACCGGTTACCGCCACCGGGTAGTATTTTGTCCGGTTCCGAGATTTTGATCATTGTCTATAGTTTATACATGAATGAGCATGTGCTTGAGCAAAGAGTTATTCTGTTAATGTTACAAGACAGGTCTCTACTTTGATTATCAAAAAAGGGCCAGTTCTCTACTTATTAAAACTATAGAAATATTTTTCAGGTTGTTATAATGGTTTATCTCACTATGTTTGTTTTTCTGTAACCCATTAGGCAGATCACACACATTCTTTTATGATGAATGCACTTCACACTGGTAATGTGCTATTGTGCTTTGGTGCCAAATTTATAGGCCTGTTGAATCTGTGCAGGAAGAGCTGGACAGCATGGCCAAAAACTATCCCAATCGCTTTAATATCTACTACGTCTTGAATCAGGTGCACCTAATATACTTCTCAGGTTTTAACTATATTTGGGTATCAACATCAGTACACCGTATTTGATGTGTAATAACATATTAATAGCTTTGTTTGGAAACACTGGGCTCCAGGATTCCACATTCTCCATTTCTCTTGGACATTATAGAAGTAGGTGCAGAATTTCTGTTATGAGTTATGATCATAACAAGGGATGAGCTGTTGAACATGGTACTGTAGCAGGACGAGCTAATTACAGGGCAACACTGTATGCATAAAGATGGTCACATAAATAGGTTTAAAGATTGGGAAGTACAATTTAAAAATGATTAAGGAGGGTATGGGTCAAAAATATTTTGTTTGGATAATAACAAGATCTTAAATGTACCTGTTTTACTGTTTGTCTTCTATCTGCTTGAAATAACTTTGCGCTCTCATTAACCTTAGTCCACTGATACATACTTGTATCAATTATGACTTGCATTGTACTCCAGAGGTATTATTTCCTGACGCATTTGAAACAGATTCTCATACTGATTTTTGCATGTGCAGCCTCCTGCAATCTGGAATGGTGGTGTTGGGTTTGTGTCGAAGGAAATGATTGAAACTCATTGTCCAGCACCTGATGAGTTCATTCAGGTAAAACTCAAGTCTTCATTGCTTGGAACTTTTTGTTTCCAAGTGTTCGCTATCTGTGTTGTTTCTCCAACCTGGATACTTACATAATTATGTGTTTGACTATCCAGATATTGAGATGTGGTCCTCCTCCGATGAACAAGGCCATGGCCGCACACCTTGACGAGCTCGGGTACACAAAGGAGATGCAGTTCCAGTTCTAAGCTTTCCTAATAGCGGAGTACCAAAATAATGCCCCATGGCCTAGTTGTCCGTCGGTCTTGGAGACCAAAATAATGGCCCATGGCCTAGCTGTCCTTCGGTCTTGGAGACGGTGTCTGACCCCTTTTGTTAGCTGACAGCAGCGATACATGATTAGTGGTGAGACTACTATTTGTGCACCTCTCCATTTTTGTGGGTAAATGGTATCTGCCTTGGCACAAGGCCACGTTTCCTGTGACTCCATTATTATTATCTGTTTGAAATGTGAACATTGGATGAGATAAACAGTCAGTACAGAAGATACCACAGCATCATCAATGGTAAAACTCTGTTTTTTCTATCAATAGCAGTGTAATCTAATCTGATGGTACCACTGTTTAAGAAGAAAGTTAAAACGGTTTCCTCTTCATTCGCACCTTCCGAGCTGCTCGGGTTCGCTGATGTTGACATGCTAAGACCAATTTGGAATGCTAGAATTTTCCCAGGTTTCTATAGAAATTTAGTTGTTTCCAATGAAGTTCCTGTTTGAAACCTTTCGAACAGGCCCACTCTAATTGAAGTGTAACATGCAAAGTTTGCCATGGTGATTGGTGATGACATTTTGAGAGCTTGATTGTAATGCAAGAATTTTGCAGGAATTTCATAGGAATTTTTCACGCGTTTCAAACGAGGCTCAAAATCTAAACTTATGACAGATTCACAGTTTCTAATACGAAGCGAGCCAAATCTCAAGCAGATCCCAGCGCATCCGTGGGCGGTGGCAGTGATACTGTGATAACGCTGACACAGATCGTGACGGGGCTCGAAAACCTGAGACCCGATAACCCATTCCTCATTTCCCTTATCCGGAAAATAGCTTCCCTTTCCCCTTCCTAAAACCCTCACGCGGACATGTCCACTTGCGAAGCGACACGACCATGGTGATGGCGTCGTCGCTCGCCTGCGCGCTCCTCCTCTCGGCGACCGCCACCACCGCCATTTCCGCCTCATCCTCCCATGCTAATGCCCCACGAGTGCCCCGCTTCCTCACCTCCCCGCGTGCCGTTTCAGCCCACGGGCCCCTCACCGCGGCCTCCTCTCCGGAGGCCGCAGCCCCCACCGTCGTCGAGATCCCGGAGGAGTACGTGGACGACGACATTGACGCGGTGAACATTGCGATGGACGTCACCCAGGAGCATGGCCACTTCTCATCCTTCCAACCCAGGTTATCATTTCTAAACATGACAGGCTTCACGGCATAACAAACTTTGAAGAGTGAAGTCCCTGGTAGATTGCAGCAAGTAGGGCCTGCATTTCTGAAATGCTCTCGCCAAAGGTACAGGTCATAGAAGTTTGAAAATGGTGCACAGCTGCTGGCAACTGGGCTACAAGCCCGCAGCGGTTACAGGAAAACCTATGCAGAATGATCCATTATTGTATAGCATCTGCCTCAGATGTTTGCAGCCTGACTATACATCCATGATGAAATAGTCAGAACTAGATGCTGCAGTTCGCTTAGGATCTTTCTTCCAGTAGTCTAGGCCGGGAACGAAACAGATTTGTAATATGATTTGGGTTGATCTTACTGAACAACTGTCTGCCCATTTGTTTTCCTATGATGATCTCATCTCTTATTTGGTCAATGGTTTGATTATTAGCATTTTACTTAGCCTAAGATCAAGAAGCTTCAGTGGAGGCTGCACAAATCGTACACCTAGCCTTTCGTTATGGATCAGTTTGAATTACTCGCCGTGGCAGAGTTAGTGTTTGGAGTTAACAAAATATAGTTCAATGTTAAAAGTCAAGGTCCATAATAGAAAAAAAATAAGAACAAATTATTCTTACTACAAACATCTCAAAGTAATTTAGTGACACTATAAAATAATTAAGAAAAATTACGATTTAACTTGCCGATTCTTTGGGCACATATGAAGTGGTGTAATCAAATGCATATGTTGCTCAGAAATTATGAAGCGACTAAATTTAAAGTTGGTGCCAAAATCATGATCCATGAAACAACAAAATCTTCAAGGAACTTAAAGCATTGTTTGACAACTTTGGAATATCAGTGCTTCATCGACATAAGATAACACTAAAAACTTCCTCATACATACAAACTAAGGTAGCATGCAGGAGGGAATAGTGTGTTGATTTGCTTAGATACACTGTCTCAGTCAATGGCTTTGTTCTTGACACAATAGGCCAATGCAATTTCAAATCTATAGATTTGTTCTTATTTTTTTAAAGGCTCTTCACTCTACATTTCACATTTGGAAAAAAATACAACCAACTATGATTTCACATTTTACAATTTACAAAAAAAATTGGGATTTGGGATCGAGATGAACCTACTGGCTCCGGCTAATGCCTGCTATTGCTACTTGCTACTGGGAATGAGATCCACCGGTGCGTCGCCGCCCCGCGCCCTCGCCCAACCCACCATGGCCGCCCGCACCACCCTACTCATTGATTTCACATCGTGGCACCCGCCGGTCATTGGCGTGTTGCGTGGTCGTGCACACGACCATACAGAGCCAGCTTGCCCAACCAACTCGCCCCTTCCTTGCGCTGACGCCGCTTGTGGCTTCGTGCTCGTGTCGTGTGTGTGTGTGTGTGTGTGAGAGAGAGAGAGAGAGAGAGAGAGAGAGAGAGAGAGAGAGGTGTCAGGTTGGACTTGAGATGGATAGTGATTGGGCTCGACTATGAGGAGAAGATGAGCTTTCCCTTGTTTGATTGTTGGGCCCCACGCGCGAATGGAGGAATGAGCCACATCGTTGAATGGATTGGGGAAGGAGTTGTGGTGGGATGAGCTGAAACAATTTGAGTACAAATATGAGTATATGGCCTAATTATTGGTATATATATCTAATATGTATACTTTATACTTGGTATTTGGGGAAAAAATGGTTGTTCAACTGAACATTGAACACACGAAAAATGGTATGCATAGTTTTGTTTCGAAAATAACATTCATATAAGTATAATTTTGTTAGATTTCGTAAATCTATTACAATAAAAATTAGTAGTCAAAATTGTATTTTAGGAACTATGTCACCGTATTATTTTGTGATCGAGTGGAACATGAGTGACGCTGATGCAGTTTTTGCAATCATCTAATTAACCCAATCCTGTAGTAATACTGTATATCGAACCGAATTTCAACATATCCAGCTAAAGTTTTTCTAACGAGACAACTGTCCAAATTCTAAACGCTCATAGGCGGGCCGATTACGGGGACCGATTTGGGGGCGTGGCTTCTTGATTTCTCTAGTCCGAACCCCGCCGAAGTGCCGACAAAGGCCGCAACAACCACAGGAAAGAACCGCTCTTGGGAGTGGAATTTTAGACATGTTTAGCTTTGTTAGACTATCAAAACTTCAAAAGTAGCCCTTATAGTGGAATTTTAGACATATTTAGCCATGTTAGACTATCAAAACTTCAAAAGTAACCCTTGTAGCATCAAAATTTTAAAAATAGGCTCCTCACCGCGCCTGCTGCCGTTATACTCTCTGATTTTACCACAGCACACAATCCTCTACCGTGGTAGTATTTACGCACCCAATCCTCTGCCGTGGTAGAATTTGCGTAGCCAATCCTCTACCGGTAGGATTTGGGTACACAATCTTCTGCCACGGTAGAATTTTGGCACACAATCTTTTGGTGCACGGGAGGCAAAATATTTTAACGTTGTCCTTATAAATAATAGCCGAATGTTACATGTTGACCATTTTGTTCTAGGATATTTCTCTCGACATGTGTTGCTTATGCCATTTTCTAACTGAGAGTACATTAAAACATCATAATCCACACTAACTTTTTCTTAAGATGTTATTCTACAGTACAACTCAAATAAACCATTTTGTTATGGTTAATTCTACTAGTGCACTCCAATTGATGTATAAGTTGCAATTGCAATCCATGATAACCTATTTTATTTTTATAATTTTTTATAATTTTTTCAAAATTTTTTGGCAGCAACTGCTGCCCTCACGGCAGTAAGCACGGTGAGTAAGCTATTTTTGGAATTTTAACGTTACAGGTTACTTTTAGAATTTTAGTGGCTTATCAGGGCTAAATATGTCTAAAATTCATGGGAACCGGAGAAGCGCGACGGTATGTCGGCGTAGCCTAGCTTACACCGGCACGGGTCGCACCTACCCAATCCAGCATGTCGGCGTCTGATCTCCCCGACGAGCTATGGGCGCGCATCCTGGAGCTCGGCACGGCGTCCTCCGCGCTGGGGTTCCGCGACCTCTGCTGCCTCGCCATCGCCTCCCGCCGCCTCTCCCTCCACCCCTCCCTCTGGTCAGCCCTCCTCTCCCGCTACTTGCCCTCCCAATCCCAATCCCAACTCGAAACCTCCTCCTCCTCCTCCCAGCAGCAGCAGCAGCAGGCAGCTCCACCCCAAATCCGTCTACAAAACCAAGTAATTTTCCCTCCCTCCCCTCCGTCCCTTTTCGCTCAATTAATTTCTTCTTCTTTATGTGCGTTACTTGTGCTCTACTGCAGGTTCGAGAGGCACAAGGTGCAGATGGTGGGGGCGAGGCGATGGGCGGTGTTCGAGGCTGAGGGGCGGGTGCCGGCGTGCCGGAGGCGACTGTCGGAGTTGGAGGAGTCGATGCGGGCGGAGGGAGAGAGGATGAAGGCCTCCGCGCAGGAGCTGGACAACCTCGAGAGTGTAGAAACTATTAGTACAATACTGAGACTAAAACATGATCTAATAACATTAACCCTAGATCAAAACGTTGAACACCATAACAAAATTTAGATGCGAAAACATGAACTTAGTACCTGAGCTTGGGGATGCCATTGCGGCATAGTGTGGGTCAGCGATGTTGAAGAAGACGGCAGCAAAACGTCGGGCTGAGGCACTGTGTTGCCGAGACGACGATGGTGGCCGTCGGTCTTCGTCCACCTTAGCACCCGTCAAGATCGGATTTGTTTGAACTTGGGTAGCCTAGAGCCATCACCGTAGGCTTGCCGGGTTCATCATATTTATGTGGCACTTGGTGAACGGGACTGAAACCCAGAAGTTGGAGTCGCCCCCGATCAGGGCGTGTGGGTGGGCAAAGCCCCGTGAGACTCGGTCTCGGCAGTTAGCCGAGATCAATCCAACATTCTCCCCTTTGATCGTAAGGCTAATAGCATAAGTCCATCCTCAAATGAAAAACAGCATACCAAGGTAATGTGTGGCATGACCAATGAAATGCCATACAACCTCAGTACCTATAGTGTACTATTACATTTAAAAATGGATATTCATAATACTTAATGGGAGTTGGTTCGTTTTAAGGTCCTTTATCCAGAATCAGAGGCTTTCCAATAAACCTATGCCGGCAACATGATCACGAAATATATTGGGTGGTAAGCCTTTAGTAAGCGGATCCACAAGCATTGACTTAGTACTAATATGCTTGATACTAATGGTTTGATCCTGGATTCTATCTTTCACAACATGATACTTAATGTCAATGTGTTTGGCAGCACCACTTGACTTGTTGTTACTCGCATAAAAGACTGCGGGTTCGTTATCGCAGTATAAGGTGAGTGATTTAGAAATGCTGTCAACCACTCTAAGGCCCGGAATAAAGTTCTTAAGCCATACTGCCTGCCCGGTAGCCTCATAACATGCCACAAACTCAGCTTGCATCGTTGAAGATGCCGTAAGGGTTTGTTTGGAGCTTTTCCACGAGATAGCTCCTCCAGCGAGTGTGAAGATATAACCTGACGTGGATTTCTTAGTATCAACACATCCCGTAAAATCGAATCAATAACCAACAACTTCAAGGTTATCAAGTATGCTTATATGTGAGCATGAGATGCTTAGTAGCTTGCATATAACGCAAGACTTTCTTAACGGCCTTCTAGTGGTCCGGTCCTGGATTTGACTGATATCTGCTAAGCATTCCGGTTACAAAGGCTAAGTCAGGACGTGTGCTTACTTGAGCATACATAATGCTTCCGACAGCTGAAGCATAAGGAACCGACTTCATCTGATCAGTTTCATACTGGTTCCTTGGACATTGAAATGTCCCAAACTTATCGCCCTTAACGATAGGAGCAGGTGAGCCAGAGCACTTATGCATATTGTATCTCTTTAGTACTCTGTCAACGTATGCCTTTTGAGATAAACTTAATACTCTTTTGGACCTGTCCCGGTGAATTTCAATGCCAAGAACGTAAGAGGCATCACCGAGATCCTTCATATCAAAATTGGATGAGAGAAATCTCTTGGTCTCAAACAAAGATATCCTTATCACGCTAGCCAATAAGATGTCATCCACATAAAGCACTAAGATGGTGAATTTACTCCCCTTGAACTTAATATATATGCAGTTATCAACTTCATTTTCCTTAAATCCAAAATTCCTTATAACTTTATCAAATTTGAAGTACCACTGCCTCGATGCTTGTTTTAAGCCATAAATAGATTTCTTAAGTCGACATCCCATATGCTCCTTGCCCTCCACGACAAAACCTTCCGGTTGAGTCATGAAAACATTTTCTTGCAAATCGCCATTAAGGAATGTTGTCTTAACATCCATCTGATGTAGCTCTAAATCATAATGAGCTACAAGTGCCATAACGATTCTGAGCGAATCCTTAGTTGAGACAGGAGAAAAAGTGTCATTATAATCAATCCCCTCTCTTTGTGAGAAGCCTTTTGCTACGAGTCTTGCTTTGAACCTTTCGATATTTCCCTTAGAGTCATGCTTGGTTTTGTAGACCCATTTACACCCTACTGTTTTGACTCCGTCAGGAATTTCTACTAAGTCCCATACATCATTAGTGCTCATAGACTTTAGTTCATCCTTCATGGCATCAAGCCATTTAGGAGAATGTTCACTCATCATTGCTTCCTTATAAGAGGTGGGATCATCTACCTTCCCTATATCATTAATATCCTCATTCATGTAAACAACATAATCATTTGGGATGACAGACCTTCTCTCCCGCTGTGATCTTCTAATAGGTTCAGCAACTATTGCAAGAGGCTGATGAGGCGCAGGAGACTGCTGAGGTTCATCATTAGGTATGACATTAGGAATTTTAGACACCTCAACAGTGGGTGCATCAATAGTATTTGGTACTGGAGGTGCAACCACCTGAAGTGCAGGAATAAAAATCTCTGGGATAAGCAGTGAAGGAACGTAAACCCGCTTCTCTTCAAGATCAATTTTCCTAGGCTCCAGGTCCTCATTATTTTCTAAGAACACAGCATGCCTTGTTTCTACAAACTTAGTTATCCTATCAGGACAATAAAACTGATACCCTTTAGATCTTCCAGGGTACCCTATAAAATGGCAACTTACTGTCTTAGGATCTAATTTTTCAATATGTGGATTAAATATCTTAGCTTCAGTACGACAACCCCATACTCTTAAATATTTCAAACTCGGCTTTCTCCCAGTCCATAATTCATAAGGTGTCTTAGGTGCTGATTTACTGGGAACCCGATTAAGAATATGTGCGGCTGTCTTTAGTGCCTCCATCCATAAACCAGTTGATAAACTAGAGTAGCTAAGCATGCTCCGTACCATATCCATAAGTGTACGGTTGCGTCTCTCAGCTACCCCATTCTGCTGAGGTTCACCTGGTGTAGAATATTGAGCAACAATGCCATTTTCCTGAAGAAATTTAGCGAAAGGGCCAGGAATTTGGCCATAAGGAGCATGTCTCCCATAATATTCTCCCCCACGGTCCGATCTTACCACTTTAATTCGTAGGTTGTGTTGATTTTCAACTTCAGCCTTAAATATCTTGAATTTATCAAGTGACTCAGATCGGTCCTTAATGGGAAAAATATAACCATAACGGGAGAAATCATCAGTGAATGTGATGAAAGAATCAAAACCATCAACTGATGTCACAGGAAAAGGACCACAAATATCAGTACGAATTAACTCTAATAGTCCCGTGCTGCGAGTTGCTCCCTTCTTTATTTTCTTTACATATTTTCCTTTAATGCAATCAATGCAGTGATCTGAGTCAGAGAAATCTAATGGTTGGAGAATCTCTTCCTTAATGAGACGCCCCATTCTCCCCTTCAAAATGTGGCCTAAACGACAGTGCCACAATTTCGAAGAAGTCTCATTATTCTTTTGACGCATAGTATCACATACATTCAAAGATATAGGTGATTCATTAAGGGAAAGCATATAAAGCTTGTCTTGTCTAACAGCAAGACCAACATTATCTGAATTAAATGTGATAACACACTTATTGTTACCAAAATTACATTTAAATCCATCATCGTCCAATAAAGATACTGAAATTAAATTCCTCCTAATGGAAGGAACAAATACTACATTATTAAGATGAAGTGTGAAGCCGCTATCTAAAACTAAGGAATCAGAACCAACTGATTCCACTTCGGCTTCTTTTCCATCCGCGACTCTAAGACTTCGCTCCCCCTTTCTTAGTGTTCTCGCGGTATGAAATCTCTATAAAGAGTTGGTAACGTGCACAGTTGCACCTGAGTCAATCCACCAAGATTTAAGCGAAAAATTAGTATAAAGGGTTTCATCAACGAATGTTATAGAATCATTACCCTTCTTGGCGAGCCATTTTAGGAAACCAACACAATCCTTCTGGAAATGCCCTGGCTCCTTGCAGAAGTGACATGCATTCCCACTTGGTGCTTTAGCAGGAGCAACATTGGGCTTAGGTGTATTTTGCACCTTAGGCCCTGATTTATCTGAATTAGGAGAGTAGTGCAGCCTTTTCTTGGATTTGAAGTCCCCTGAGAACTTCCTTTTGCTAGGACCGCCAACTTGATTCACAAAATCTTTCTTTTCGGTCTTAATCCTTTCTTCCTCCTGGACACACATGGCGATAAGATCGCTCATGCTCCATTTATCTTTCTGAGTATTATAGTTTATCTTAAAAGCAGTGTACTCATAAGGAAGAGAAGTCATAATAAAGTGGACTAGGAAACCATCAGATATCTCCATGTCCATGCCCTTGAGTTTTCCCGCCATATCAGTCATCATCATGATATGCTCTCTTATACTGCTGGACCCGTCATACTTAGTGGATAAAAACCTCTGTATTAAAGTACTGGCATAAACCTTAGTGGAGCCTTTGAATTTCTCCTCTACTGAAGCCAGATACTCTTTAGCATTTTCAGAATCTGGGATTGCTCCCCTGATTCCAACTGAGATAGAGGTCTTCATAATCATTAGTGATAGACGATTGGACCGCTCCCATTTTTCAGCATTATTATCATATATTTTCTTTTTCTCATCGTAATTGTCCTCACCAACGGTGGGGGAAACGGGAGCAGACACCCTTAATGCATAATCAAGGTCTAAAACTCCAAGGACAACTGAAATTCTTTCTTTCCAAGCGGGGAAGTTGCTCCCCGTAAGCTGCTCAATGTTGTCAATTGTAGCGGCAACATTTGAAGCATTCATTGTTGAACATTAAAATATAGAGAAAAATTATAAATAACATAAAAAGTATTACATGTAATTAACCCTACGTTGGTTTGATTAATAACATGCAAAACTACAGTTCTAGTTTATATCACCGTTGGGCAGAAAATAAAAAAGAACTTTAAACAATTAATGTGGCGACACACGATTACAAACAACGTTGGTCAGTATGTAATCATGTGTATACATAATGCCAAAATAAAACATAAAAATCTCTAATTAAAATATCTCGCCAGTTCAATTTTAATTAGAGATAATTATCACAGTTACATGAGAGATTAACATTAATAAAAAATAGTGCACAAAATTAAATAAAATAATAATCATAAAACTTAATCATAAAAGCATTTAAAAAAAATCCTTTAGAAAAGGAAAGCGATCAGCATCTTTGCAGACGGTACCGCAGTACAGATTCGCCCGCGTTCGGCTGCTCGGCGCTTGCCACATGATCGCCCGACCAAAACAATGAAGCATTGGTGGCCATCGGATTCGATCGTCCGTACCGAAATCGTCCGCGTGAATATAATTGGAGCGACGCGATCCGTCGGATCTGATCGAATTGGGAGCGAAAGTCGCGCGGTATATAAGCCGCGAATCGGTGAAACCCTAAACCTAATCACTTTCTCCGTTCCTCCGAAACCTCCATGGCCGAGATTCGCCGCGAAAACGGAGCAGGGCGACTCCATCGGCGACGTTTTGGAGAAGAAAACTAGAGCGGCGGCTTGAGGCGGCTCGGCATGAAGCGGTGCGCGCCGCGATTCTCCTCGCCCGCGCGCGTCGGCGGTCGAGGTCACGCTGTGCAATGCCGTCGAGTGGAGCTACTGGCGGCGCCGTGGACCGAGAAGGCTCCAGATCGCCCAAAAAAAACGTAAGTGTTCGCCGCCCCTTTTGCTTCCAGATCTGAGGTTCTTAGGGTTCCGATCTGATATTTTGAGGGTTGGGTTTTTAGTTTTCATTAGGGTTTGACTGAGGATTTTGAATCCCCTCCTTCTAAGTGCTAAACCCGAGCCAACAGGACTTAGATCCGGGCGGGTAAACATCGGCTTAGGCTAATCGGGTTCAAGGATGATCTAGGGTCGCCCTGATACCAAATATTAGTACAATACTGAGACTAAAACATGATCTAATAACATTAACCCTAGATCAAAACGTTGAACACCATAACAAAATTTAGATGCGGAAACATGAACTTAGTACCTGAGCTTGGGGATGCCATTGCGGCTTAGTGTGGGTCAGCGATGTTGAATAAGACGACAGCAAAACGTCGGGCTGAGGCACTGTGTTGCCGAGACGACGATGGTGGCCGTCGGTCTTCGTCCACCTTAGCACCCGTCAAGATCGGATTTGTTTGAACTTGGGTAGCCTAGAGCCATCACCGTAGGCTTGCCGGGTTCATCATATTTATGTGGCGCTTGGTGAACGGGACCGAAACCCAAAAGTTGGAGTCGCCCCCGATCAGGGCGCGTGGGTGGGCAAAGCCCCGTGAGACTCGGTCTCGGCAGTTAGCCGAGATCAATCCAACAGAAACAGCAATTCACCTGACCTGTAAGAAAAGATAGGAGCTAAAGAATTGAAAGGCAGTGCTCCTGCCATCGTTTTGAAAAAAAAGATAGGAGCTAAAGAGCCTTGCAATGTAATAAATACAATGGGTGCTGAATTGCTCATAGCTAACTAGTTAATTTTTGCTGGACGGTCATTTAGTTGGCACTATGGGAGCAATTGCTCAGGACAGTTGCTTCCATTATCTATTGAGCTGCTTGTCTAAGCGGAAAGATGTGGCTGAGCTTGGGTAAGCATGAGCTGGGCCGGGATTATCCTTTCGGCTCACATGTACAGCTGCTCCTGCTGCCTTTTCAACTGTTTTAGGAAACTATGATTAGGTTTTGTCAATGATCTCTTGCTGTCTGTCCTACCCATCCAATTTTAAGGCCTCTTATATGTCACTCATTATGGAAACAGTCTCTTGCTCCTGCCAGCAGCTAAGTTTTGCTGCACGGTCATTCAGTTGGCAAAAAGTGTTGCTCAAAACAGTCGCTTCCATGATTAGTTGAGCTGATTATTTATGCAAGAGCTGGGCTGAGATCGGCACGGTTATTTATGCCAGCAGCTAAGTCTTGTTGCCTTTTGATCTGTAATAGGCATATCTGCAACAGTAAAGGATATCTAAAAGCTAGTGGGTGGAACATGAAGAAAGTAGAAACAGATAGTTCTTCAGTCCAACTCAATCATATCAGACAATGTAGGTTGCAATCCAATCCTGTTCAGTGTTCACCACTTCTTGAATGTATTGAGCTCCTTGTTAGAGGTGTTGCTTCATTGGTTGGTGGCTTGGCGCTGGAGTCCTGCCCCATAAAGGACGAAAACACATACCTTGTGAAGTGCCTCATTAGGATCATGGGCAAATAGCAATGATTACGGAGGCAAATCTGGTTCATTTGTAAGCATGCGTGGCTTAAAGGGCTGGGACAGAGTTAAAACATGGCTCTTGTATGGGTTGACAAACAGTTAAGTTATTTAAAATACACCATTATGGCATTATCATCTCTCTGCTCGGCAACCAAAAAAAAACCCCCAATATCTCCCAGCCAGGGAAACAGAAGATTGCTTTAGTATAAGAGGACATCCTGTCTTTAATTTTTTCCCCTTTCTCATGGGTTTGTATTTCTTCTCGTCAGTATATGCTGATTACATAATTCATCGTTGTCTGAAATATCTACAGGAGAGCTTCTGTGGCATTAAACGTATGGCAACCACAGGTTGTTCGTGGGAGTCAGAAGCAGTTGGTTCAGCAATGCATAGTTTCTGTTGATTCTCGTCTTAGCGATGTAAACATGGAGCTGAAAGTTTGTAAGCAACAAATTGCAACTTATAAAAACACTTATGTATGTGATCTTGGGTTTAACTAAAATTGAGAGAGATTGACAAGGCTAGCCTTACTATAGTTGTGCTTTTGTTGCTCTTGTCAGAACAAGGGGAAGCTGAAGTTGAATGAGTATGAGGAAGCATTGAGACAAGCAAAATATCATCCACTGCAGAATAGCAGTCATGCAAGCCCAATTGTCAATGAACCACAAGCAAAGAGGAAGAAACTGAAGAAAGACTTTTGTTTGCCTTCGGATCTTCCTTTGTCTCAAGGTACTAACAAATAGCTCTTAATACTTCTTGAGAAGTGTTGGACCAAAAATACGACTAGAAGGGGGTTGAATAGAGTACACTCACTTTTTCACAAATAATGGATTCAACAATTTCACTCCAGTAGCTATGGAAGCTATGAAGATCAGTATATAAGTACATCGGAAGACTAATATTGAATCCAATATAAACCCCTAAGCAATACGACAAAAACAACAAAGATTACAGCGAATCAATACACTGCCGGTCGGACCGCTGTCTAACTAGCGGTCGGAATGATTTCCTGCCGGTCTGACCGGTGATGCTGGTCGGTCTGAACGCTGGACTCCAGAACAGATCAAACGGCCTGATAACGAAGTTGCAAATAGATGAAACTTTTGATCTACAATTCCAAATTTGATGAAACTTGGAACACACATTCTCTATGATATCAGGAAGCTATTCCAATCGAAGATTGTGATAATTCTTGGAAGAATAGCGATCCTTTTCGATTTGATTGAAGAGAGGTTCAAAACCGGGTCAAGTTGTGAAGAACGTATTTTAATGCGCCGTCTTTAACACCCCTTGACCTAACTAGCTACACCTTGCGCCATCTTGCGCCTCGGATTAGCTAATAGGTCACCCTTGTCCATCTTGCACCACGCTTGAGTACATTGACCTCACCCGGCATCGTCGATTGTTCTGGACCTCAGCTCTCCAAGCCTAGTCTCGATCATCCTCGCCGTTGACCGTCGTTGACCACCAAGCAACCTGCACAACAATAGACAAGTAAACTGAATTTGGGAACAAGTTCTTCACAACTTGACCCATGTTAGTCAAAACATGCATCATGCAACATATATGCCTTGAAACTCATGACTTTGACCTAAAAACCGAACAACGCCGCCACGACGGGCGACGATCAAAGTGAAAACCGGCTAGACCGCCCTAGGGCCGGTCTGACCGCCCACCCTGGCCGGTCAGACCGCCAGTAATGACTTAGCCGATTTTCAACCTCTGAAAACCGAAACCTACTGGAAATTTCAAACCAATAGAACTTTTGACTAGAGACTCCAAAAATTATGAGACCAAGTGCAATAGAATCCCTCTATTGCATGCTACCTCTATTTTTGGCCCAGCTCAATCCAACACTTTCTGACATTGGCCGCTCTGACCTACCTCTATTTTTGGCCCAGCTCAATCCAACACTTTCTGACGTTGGCCGCTCTGACCGCCGCTTATGGCCGGTCGGACCGATTTGTGACCGGTCGACCGCTTAACTCCGCCGGTCGGGCCGGTTATCTTCGACAAAGATCTGGGCTGTCGAAAACACGTGAAACGATAAACTGTAAACGCTATTGCCAATTGTCACATCATCCTAAGATCTGAAGTATATCCCCATGATATCCACAAGAAGTGTTGTGGACTCGTATTGGGGGAAACATTATCAGCGATGAAGCTGGATTCATGACGACCAGAGTTTGCGCACAGAGGCTGAAGCTTCGACGGGACTTCCAGGAACCAGCGAAGCGACAAAAGGGGATAGTCTGTAGCGTATACGATAATAGGATTGTAATGCGGCGGGTTTCTGAATTAGTTATCGAGTCTGTATCAATGTTAGAGTTTGTATACAAGTCGGTTTAGTTGGTTAGCTCTTAAATAGCACTAGCGATTCTATAATCTGGATCAAGTAAGAAATAAACTTATGTCTTCCAATTACTATTCTCTTGTCTTATGAATTTCTCTGTTCTTCCTCCGCTACCCTGCTACTTCCAACGACGACGCCTTCTCGTCGAAACCAAAGGCCACGTTCGCTAGCGAATCATCCATACAACCTACGTAGCCGAAGCAAGTTACGACATTTGGCATCAGAGTCGACCATCATGTCTTCCGGTGCGGACAAGAACGGTGAGCCATTATTGTGATGGCGACAATCGCCGAATTGAAGCTAAAATTGAGTAAGCAAATAAGAGACAAATTTTCATTGCTCGAAGCCCGGGTGATCGCTCTGGAAGAGCATCCATCCAATTTGGACGAGCGCATCCAAAGATGAGAAGATCTACCAGGGTACTTCGACATCCTGGGTAGTTTTCAGCTGCAACTGGTAGCCACTACGCACATACGGGAGACATCAACATTCGAGGAAAAATTGGAACCGTGGAACCTGCCAGCTACGGAGACAATTCCTTCGGTGTCTTTCCCGATTGGGGCATTTCCAAAGGCTCCGACAGTTCCAAGTTCTGGTACAACACCGTTTGCGAAGTCAATGCCAACAAGTTCGACATCCCTACCTTTCATGTCCAAATAATTTCCGCCGAGGGTGGCCGTTCCATATATATCAGCAGAAGTGCCTCATCTCGTGGACACAACGTGAGTTCTACAGTATTACAAGCTCGATTTCCCGACATATAATGGCAAAGAAGATCCTCTCTGGTGGATAAATAGTTGTGAGTAGTTCTTTTGGGGGAAAACACACCGACGAGCGGTACAAAGTTTGGCTTGCGGCATATCACATGGTGGGGGTAGCGCAACAATGGTACAACCAATTGGAATGAGACAAAGGAACACCGACTTGGCCTCGTTTCAAGGAGCGATGCCACCTTCGCTTCGGACCACCAATCCGTTCAAATCCTCTTGGGGAGATAGCAAGGTTGCAGATGACTAGTACCGTTGCGGAGATAGCAAGGTTGCGGATGACTAGTACCATTGCAGATTACCAGGAGAAATTTTTGGCCTTGCTTTTCCGCGTAGGACCATTATCAAGCGAGCAACAAGTGCAATTATTTATTGTCAGGATTGACTGATCTCTTGCGCATTGATGTAGAATTACAGAACTTACCAGATTTGCACGTCGTAATGAGCTTCGCACAGGCATATGAACAAAGGGCGGTGATTGCAGCTTCACCGAATCAGCGACCATGGCCACGCAGTAATCAACCGGTCAAAGGAGCAAACTTAGCCGGTCGAGAGCCGCATCTCTTTCTGGAGGAGGTATGGGAGCACCTAGTGTCAGAGGGAGGCAATTTTGCCATTTAACAATAGCCGAGATGGCCAAATGTCGTGAAAAGGGCTTGTGCTTTAATTGTGATGAAAAGTTCATACATCAGTGTGTTTATTGTCTGGAGGTGGTGCAGGACGATGAAGAGGAAGCTTTAGAGGAACCAAGTGATGGGGAAGATCCTCATGTTTCGCTGCATGCTCTCACAGGAATTTGCGCAGGACAAACTATGCAAGTGCGAGTTCGTGTCGGAGAAACAGAATTACTAGCACTTATTGACTCAGGATCCACACACAATCTCCTGCAGGATAAGGTGGTCGATCAACTGGGACTTAAATTACACCCTCAACGTGATTTGAAAGTCTTGGTTGCCAACAGGGAATGGATCTTCAGCAAAGGTGTGACACGTTGACTACCGATTGAAGATCAGTAAGGATAAATTCTACGCCGATTTTTATGATACTTAGTTGGATGGTTTTGATATGGTATTTGGAATATAATGGCTTCATGGTCTCGGTCCAATCATTTGGGACTTTGATTTACTAACAATGTCTTTTTGGCACGATGATCATCAAGTATTATGGCACGGTGTACCCGGAACACGACCACGGATGTAAGTAAAGAGCTACGAGGGACAGGACTTGATGGCAACTTTGCTCATTGAATTTACTGATATTTTTATTGAGCCAAAGGGACTGCCACCCTCGCGTTCCTGTGATCATCGGATTCAATTGTTACTAGATACACCTCCGGTGGTAGTCAGGCCTTACTGCTACTCGATGCTGGAAAAGGAGGAGCTTGAACGACAATGTCAGGCAATGCTCAAACAAGGGATTATCCGCCGTAGCACCTCAGCTTATTCATCACCGGTATTATTAGTGAAGAAACAAGATGATTCATGGAGGTCTTGTGTCGACTATCGCGCACTCAATTCGAAAACTGTTAAAGATAAGTTTCCAATTCCAGTTATCGATGAACTCCTCGACGAACTTAAAGGAGCCTAATTTGTCTCTAAATTGGATCTTCCATCCGGCTATCATCAAATTCGTATGCATTTGGCGGATGTTGAAAAGACAACTTTTCGCATTCACGAAGGTCTTTTCGAGTTTCTCGTTATGCCGTTCGGATTGACGAATGCTCTGGCAACCTTTCAAGCATTAATGAATGAGGTTCTACGACTTTATCTTCGTAAATTTGTGCTCGTGTTTGTTGACGACATCTTGATTTACAGTCGGACATGGTCGGAGCATCTCAAACATGTGTGTGCGGTTCTTCGTTTATTACAAGACAGTAAGCTACACCTTAAGCAGTCCAAGTGTTTCTTTGGCAAAGAATCCATCTCATATTTGGGCCATGTGATCTCGGCTAAGGGAGTTGCCATGGATACCAGCAAAGTGCGAGCGGTAACGGATTGACCTACTCCGCGTTCGGTGCGAGCTTTACGTGAATTTATGGGATTGGCAGGATATTACCAAAAATTCATCTAGAATTATGGTCTCATTGCAGTGCCTCTTACTCACCTTTTGAAGAAACAAGTGTTTTCTTGGTCTATCGAGGCTTCCAAAGCTTTTGATGCGCTAAAACAAGCTCTTGCTGTTGGCCCAATTTTGCAACTGCCAAATTTTTCACAACCTTTCGTGGTGGATTGTGATGCGTTCGACACGAGCTTTGGGGCGGTCTTGCATTAGGGAGAGCGGCCAATTGTTTTCTTTAGTCGACCAGTAGCTCAACGACATTCCAAGTTAGCGGCATATGAAAGAGAGCTAATTGGGTTGGTCAGAGCATTGCAACATTGGAGACCTTATCTTTGGGGCAGGCAATTTGTAATTCGTACCGATCATTACAATTTGAAATTTCTTTTGGACCAACGTCTATCTACAATTCTGCAACATCAATGGGTAAGCAAATTATTTGGTTTTGATTTCTCGTGGAATATCGGCTGGGGTGACAGAGCCAAGTTGCTGATGCTTTGTCTCAGAGGGAAGAAGAGACAGTGGCTCTACTGGCAATTTCGGGTCCTCATTTTCAACTCCTTCATGATATTTGTAAGGAGTTACAAGACGACAATGAGTTGATAGTCCTACAACAACAGATTACGACAGGTGTGTTGGGACTTCCATGGGCCATTATCGATGGATTGATCACCAAGGAGGGTCGCATATACATCCCAACTTCCTCTGTCTTAGTCCAGAAAATTCTTGAGGCTATTCATAGTATGGGCCATGAGGGAACGCAGAAAACACTTCATCGTCTCCGAGCTCATTTCAGCATAGCCAGTGATCGCAAATTGGTTGCCGATTGGGTTAGTAGCTGTGCAATTTGTCAGCGTAATAAAACTGAGCATTTGCATCCAGCAGAGCTTCTTCAACCACTGGAGATTCCCGGGCAAATTTGGTTAGATATTTCAATGGATTTCATTGAAGGCCTTCCGAAAATTGGTGGAAAATCTATGATTTTATCTGTTGTGGATCGGTTTTCAAAGTGCGCCCACTTCTAACATTGTCCCATCCTTATACGGCAAGTTCGGTTGCTTATACGTTCTTTGCAGAAATTGTGTGACTTCATGGATTGCCATCCTCCATTGTTAGCGATCGAGACCCTACTTTTACAAGCAAATTTTGGAAAGAGCTTTTCAGTTTTTAGGAGTTCAACTCAATTTTAGTTCAGGCTTTCATCAGCAAACGGATGGTCATACCAAAGTGATTAATAGAATAATTGTCATGTATCTTCGGTGTTTAGTGGGTGATTGTCCGTGAGACTGGATCAAGTGATTACCATGGGCAGAGTATCGTTATAATACAAGTTTTCAGCGTATTATCAAGACTAGCCCTTTTCGAGTTGTGTATGGAAGGGAGCCTCCGACAATAAAATCTTATGAGCCTGGACTAACTAAGGTAGAAGCAGTGGACCGATCTTTGATTGATCGAGATGAATTCTTGATAGAAATTCAGGAGTGCTTACGACTTGCACAACATAGCATGAAAGATCAGCACGACACACATCATCGGGACCTGGCGTTTCAAGTTAACGACTTGGTTTGGTTGCGTTTACAGCATCGACAAGCAATTTCTCTTGCTGCCCGAAAATATTCAAAGCTAGCTCCATGCTACTATGGGCCGTTTCAGATTCTCAAACACATTGGTGATGTGGCCTATCGATTGAAACTACCGACTGGTACATGAATTCACGATGTCTTTCATATCGGTTTGCTCAAACGATTCCATGGCAATCCTCCAACGGCGATTCTAGTGTTGCCCCCTATTATGCATGGCCGAGTGGTTCCAATTCCAGCAAAAATTATGCAAACCCATCTCTGACGTGATAAGTGGGAATTACTTGTTCAGTGGCAAGGTTTGGTAGCAGCCGAAGCAACATGGGAGTTATTGGATCAATTTAAAAATTTGTATCCTGAATTTCAGCTCGAGGACGAGCTGTTTGTCCAGGGGGAGAGAAATGTCGTGGACTCATATTGGGGGAAACATTATCAGCGACGAAGCCGGATTCATGATGACCAAAGTTTGCGCAAAGAGGCTGAAGCTTCGACGGGACTTCCAGGAACCAGCGAAGCGACAAAAGGGGACAGTCTGTAGCATATACGACAATAGGATTGTAATTCGGCGGGTTTCTGAATTGTTTACCGAGTCTGTATCAACGTTAGAGTTTGTATACAAGTCGGTTTAGTTGGTTAGCTCTTAAATAGCACTAGCGACTCTGTAATCGGGGATCAAGTAATAAATAAAGTTATGTCTTCCAATTACTATTCTATTATCTTATGAATTTCCCTGTTCTTCCTCCGCTACCCTGCTACTTCCAACGACGTTGCCTTCCCGTCAAAACCGAAGGCCACATTCGCCAGCGAATCATCCATGCAACCTACGTAGCTGAAGCATGTTACAACATGTTTTGTGCTTCCTTTGTCTCAAGGTACTAACAAATAGCTCTTAATAATTCTTGAGAAGGTTGATTATATACTGTGCTTCCTCTTGTGGTTAAAAATTTATTACAATTTGCACTCAATTCATTTTCAACATGTTTTGCTTTCATGATAGAATAACGTTGTGCCTAACTTGCACACACTTTTATTTTATTGTTAGTTTCATGTATATGTCTGTAAGACATACATAAATCATTATTAGCACTTTCCTGGAAATTTAATATGCATCAATAATAGCTTTTTAGTTAATTTCTCAGAACTACCACTATTTCGTCCTAAAAGTCAAGGAACTACCACTTCTATGACCAATTTCACAGACCTACCATTACTTTGGGCAAACATTTCACAAAACTACAAACCCGTCGCTTGGAATAGAACCGACAACATGGGCCCACCTTGCAATGAGACACACTAGTCACAAGACCACATAAGCCCGTCACGTGGATTCCCGTAGGAGTCTGGGCCGTGTCTCAGTCCCAGTGTGGTTGATCATCCTCTCGGACTAGCTACTGATCATCGCCTTGGTAAACTATTGCCTCACCAACTAGCTAATCAGACGTGAGCCCCTCCTTGAGTGGATTTCTCCTTTTGCTCCTCAACCTGCGGGGTATTAGCAATCGTTTCCAGTTGTTGTTCCCCTCCCAAGGGCAGGTTCTTACGTGTTACTCACATGTTCACCACTGGAAACACCACTTCCCGTTTGACTTGCATGTGTTAAGCATGCAGCCAGCGTTCATCCTGAGCCAGGATCGAACTCCATGAGATTCATAGTTGCATTACTTATAGCTTCCTTATTCGTAGACAAAGCAGATTCGGAATTGTCTTTCCTTCTAAGGATAACTTGTATCCATTGCTCTTTAGATTATTAGCCTGGAATTCACCACCAACAGTATAGCCAACCCTACCCTATCACGTCAATCCCACAAGCCTCTTATACATTCTCGTTCAATCGTGGCGTTCGATCGTGGTGGGGAGTAAGTCAAAATAGAAAAAAAAACTCACATTGGGTTTAGGGATAATCATGATCGAACTGATGACTTCCACCACATCAAGGTGACACTCTACCATTGAGCTAAGGCAAAGTGGCGAGAAACTCAAGGCCACTCTTCCTCTAGGCTTTCTTTTCGCACTATTATGGATAGTCAAATAATGGGAAAAATTTGGATTCAATTGTCAACCGGTCCTATCGAAAGTAGGATTGACTGTGGATTCGAGCCATAGCACATGGTTTCATAAAATCTGTACGATTTTCCCGATCTAATCGAGTAGATTTCCATGAAGATCTTGTTCATCATGTTCTATTCGGTACTAGTAGGAGAAGAACCCGACTCAGTATTCTTTTAAAAGAGGGGAATTAGAACTAAGTCAAGATGATACGGGTCGCCCCTTCTTCTTGTGCCAAAGATCTTACCATTTCAGAAGGAACTAGCGCTACATTTCTTTTCAATTTCTATTCTAGAGTTTCTATATGTTTCCACGCCCTTTTTTTGAGACCCTGAAACATGAAATGGACAAATTCCTTCTCTCAGGAATACATACAAGAAAAAGGATAATGGTAGCCCTCCCATTAACTACTTCATGTTCATTTATGAATTTTATAGGAATAGAAATACATGTCCTATCGAGTTAGAATTTCGAACTTACTATCCTCTTGCATAATAGGCAAAGATTGACCTCTGTAGAAAAATTGATTCATTCGGATCGATATGAGGACCCAACTCCGTTGCATTGCCAGAATCCATGTTCCACATTTGAAGCGGGTTAACCTATCTGCTTCTCTCATGATACAATCCTCTTCCCGCTGAATCCCCTTTCTCCTCGGTCCACAGAGAAAAAATGTAGGACTGGTGCCGACAATTCATTACGGAAGAAAGAACTCACAAAGCCGAGATCGCTAACTAATATAATAGTACTACTAACTAATACTAATATATAGAAATAGATATCTGGAAATAGAAATGAACTAATATATAAATAAAAAATGAAAAGCACTATCTTTTTGTATACTTTCCCCGTTCCATTGCTACCGTGGGTCTTATGCAATCGATCGGATCATATAATAGATATCCCCTCAACACAACATAGGTCATCGAAAGGATCTCGGATGACTCACCAAAGCATGAAAGCTAGTTAGAAAATGGATTCCTATCTGAAGAGTGCCTAACCGCATGAATAAGCTCACATTAACCGAACAATTTTGGATCCAATTCGGGATTTTTTTTTGGGAAGTTTTGGGAAGAAATTGGAATGGAATAATATCGATTCATACAGAGGAAAAGATTCTCTATTGATGCAAACGTTGTATCTAGAGGTTAGGGATAGAGGAAGAGGGAAAAATCGAAATGAAATATATAAAGAATAAAGCCAAAAAAAGTCAAAGATAGAAGAGCCTAAATTCCAAATGAAGAAATAGAAACTAAAAAAAGGATCCATCTGATTCTCAAAAAATGAGGGGCAAGGGCATTGATACCGAGAAAGATTTCTTCTTACTATAAGACGTGATTTGATCCACATATGTTTGGTAAAAGAACAATCTTTTGCTTTAATCTTAAATGGAAAGTATTCAATTAGATCATGAAAACATGACTCCATGGGTCTTAGTTAGTCTTCGGGACAGAGTGGAAGAAGGGTGGATACTATCGAATGAGGAAAATGATCCCTTCGAAAGAATTGAACGAGGAGCCGTATGAGGTGAAAATCTCATGTACGGTTCTATAGAGGGGCAGTAAGGTTCTGTAGAGGGACAATAAGGGTGACTCTGCCTTATGTAAAGTTGCCAGAGTACGATTAACATCTAGATTTGATGTCATCAGTCCACCCGTAGGAATCTGGGCTGTGTCTCAATCACGTGGACTGATGACATGGACCAGGACCCGCGGACTGGTCCCTGGTGTAGGATCAAAGATGACCGACTAGAGGGGGGTGGTAAATAGGAGGTTTCTAAAAAACTTTGAACACCTAATCAATTTTTATCTTGTATGTCTTAACAAAGTTTTCTAGCACAAATACAAGGAATGAAAACTATGCTATTTAAGATAATATCAAAGCTTATGTCAAAACTAAATACAATTCTAGCTAAGCAATTCTTCACAAGTAAATTGATAGAAATATAAATGCGGAAATAGTAATGACAAGAGATAAACCACAACGGAGATAAACGATGTTTTTTACGTGGTATCGAAGACTTGTCGGTATCCACTAGTCCACGTTGAGAAAACTTGAACGAATCAAATCGACTCCGCACGAGCACTTACCTTGACCACTAAAGTTGCTCTTCCTCCTCTCCGGAGATGGTGAGCACATAACCACTTCATAATTCTTTGTCGGATCACTTCAGAATCTTCGTTGAAGAGATCACCGCACAAATATTTCTCCAAACTGTCTAGGTGCCGACAAGCACCAAGAGTAATAAACCACAACTTTTGCTTGAAGAAAACAAGTGCCAAAATGATCAACCGGTGATGCAATGCACTTTAATGCTCTCAACTACCTCAAAATATTTATTATGATCAAATGGGTAGAGGAGAGTGCACTAGATGCTCAAATGTATTCAATGAGGTTCAATATGCTCCAAGGTTCTGAGCTAGGTGTAAATGGAGGTGTATTTATAGCCCCCAACCACAAAACTAGTCGTTTGAACCAAATCTATGAAAA
Organism: Hsuehochloa calcarea; assembly: GCA_036346395.1. Lineage (NCBI taxonomy): Eukaryota > Viridiplantae > Streptophyta > Magnoliopsida > Poales > Poaceae > Hsuehochloa > Hsuehochloa calcarea. The sequence continues at coordinate 70,157,196 of CM070594.1, read as the reverse complement.
ATCAGGGTTTACGGTAGTATCGTTGTTGAAACCTGGTACTACCGGAATCACTGTTCAGCGGTCGACTATTGTTCATTAAATGCATTCGAACTAGCCGTTATATAAACATGCGGTCGTATCGCACTCACGAGATCCGGTACTACCGCACGCCGGTAGTACCGCTCGGCTAGACCGGAACTACCGATTTCCAGAGGATCAGAAAACAAGAAAAACACCCTTTCTGAAAATAACGTACCGCCATGTAAAATTCGGAAGTACCGCACTCCGATAGTACCGCTCAAGAAATACGGTCATACCGATTTTCAGAGGAGATGAAAACTCCCAAAACATGCTCTCTGAAATAAACGTACCGCCAACTAGAATCCGAGTACTACCGACCTGCGGTAGTACCGCTCATCAACTGCGGTCATACCGATTTGTACTGAATAGTTTCTAGGAGCTATTCTAAATGCAATGCATATATCTTGGTTGATCAAAATGGGACAAAATAAACTTTCAAGATGCTAGCCATTATCACTCTTTATAGTATAACATCTAGCCTACTAATTCGATCTTTTCTCCAAACACGTAGACCTGCAAAAACTATAAAATGATCCTTAGTTTATACAATACATTTGCTTTGAGCCAAGTTGATCTTTTACCATCTTTGCATTGTCTTTTTTATATCATTATTCAAACTCCTGGACTAAACCTTTAAAACATTTTAGCACACATATTAGTCACATAACACATTGTGTAAGAGGGTAGACGGTTTTACCTGGTCCATGTCATCAGTCCACGTGACGGGCTTGTGTGGCCTTGTGACTGCAGTGCGTCTCACTGCCAGGTGGGCCCATGCTGTCGGTTCTGTTCCAAGCGAAGTTCTGTGAAATGCTAGCCCGAAGTGGTGGCTCCTTGACAATTAGGAAGAAATAGTGGCGGTTCTGTGAAAATAACTCCTTTTGTATTCTATTTTGCGCAGATATTAAGACCTGCGATGCAGCAAGTGCTTACGCATTCAACTCAGGGGGAAATTGCTAATACAGTGCAGATTTGCATAGCAAAGCAGAGCTTTTTCGTGTGTTCGTTTCTTTGTGCACCTGATCTATTGGCTATATGTATGCCGTGACCTTCCTTCGTTGCCAGGCACAATGATTGGAAGCACCACCGATCTTTCCCGAAAGCCGAAAGGATCCTATTCTCATCTTGGTGCTTGCCTTTCACGAAACCGTGGGTGGTGGTCAACTATTCTATAGCAGGACGACAGATCTGACCGGATTGCTACAGTTGATCTCTGGTGTCTTCTCTCCGTAGAATTCCCCCGGGCCCCGTCTCGCGCGGGCCTTTGACCCCACATGTCATCTACCTTCACCCATAAATACACCCTCCCTTGTCCGTACCCGAGTCCCAGTATATCATCTCACCGCGTACTGGGACCGAGAGAAAACACGGCCCCACTTGTCAGGAAACAGAGTATAAGAGCCACCTGACCCGGCCTCTCGCCGCACCAATAGCCAATCCGCACATCTCCTCTCCCTCCCGCGGCCTCGCCCTGATCCAATTCCCAAATCCTTCTTCGCCTTGTTCGTCGTGGTCGTCTCCAACCCAAGCAGATTCAAACGAAGCTCCGATCCGATCCATGCGCAAGGCCTGACCTCGCCGTCGTCTCCTCCGACCCGGTCGCTCCCGCTCGTGGTGGTGGTCGTCGTGGTCGCCGGAACCGTAGCGTTGCGGCGCCCCGGCGAGGATACGATGCCTGCGGTGCTCGCCGCGTTCGCCAGCCTCCGCTCGGCCGCCGCCGTCGCTTCCGGGGACTCCTCATCCTCCTTCCCCTGCTCCCACCTCCTCAAGCTCTCGTCCTCCCATCGTTTTAGTAGTAGTAGTAGTAGTAGTCGTCATCGCCGTCGTCGTCTTTGACGATTGCCTTCCCCTCGTCGCCCACGCCCTTCGATCCCTGTTACCTCGCGTCGTTCGCGGTGTCGGATTCGATCTGGTTGTGCTCGATCTGAGGCTTGTCTGGTTGTGACGGATCGGTGTTTGATCTCAGGCTTTCCTGGTCTCTGCGGTTTGGTGTCTGCGTTCGATCCGCCTGTCCGATCGGAAGCGACCGGGTGTGTTGGGGGTGGTGATTGCTGTTGCTACAAGGAAAAAGGTATTGAACTGATGCCAATTTATTATTGTGGTAGAATCGCAAATGCCGTGAAATTGGTTAGATATTGATCATGGAAATACGATTCGTTTGAATTTAATTATTCTTTTGAATATGTATCGTCTTATGCTCCTAATTCACAGCATGGCAAACGTTCTAGTGCTTGCTTCTTATGCGTCTTTTTTTAGGCTTTTAACATTTATTGTGCTTAATTGCTTGGTAAGAATGAAAGGGAAATCAAATAGGTTCTTAATCTCCCAATTCTGGTACAACTATTGCCTCAAGTTGAATGAACTTGAAATATAAGCAACATACATGCACGCACATCGGTGTGCACCTATGTGACTATTTCTGTACTATGCAGCCCTTTTAACTGCAGCAAAAACAGAGTTGCATAGCTATGCAGCCCTTTTAACTATGCAAGTCTTGTATCCAGTAATTTAGTTGGTGGTCCTTATGCAGCCCTTTTAACTGCAGCAAAAACTTACTTCTAACTTATTCTTTGTCCCTTTCAGTAGAAATATCTTCTGAATTTGGGATTAAGCTTGTGGATGGGTGGACCTTTGGTAGACTCCAGTGCAGAAGGTGTAAGCAGCAGCTTATCTCTCTGCCACAGCACCTGTGAAAAAGCAGGTTTCGAGCACAGCTCTTGTGCTTGCTCTGAAGATGAAAATTGTGAAGCTGGAATAGCTGGTGGGAAGGATGATTTGGTTGTCGAGGAAATTGGGACGGCTCTTGCTCAAGTGATGCATGTCTATGGTGACGATGGCGACAATGAAGGGACAGATCCGGTTGAAGATTCTGATGAAAACGACGATACGCTTCTTTCTTTGGAATCAGATTCAGCTGAGGATTTAGTGGATATTGACACTGAATTGGTCGCATCACCAGCCTTTCCTAGTGGTAATGCATCTGAATCATCGATTGGCAAATCAGATGAAGGAAATTCTTCAGCTAATGTAAGTACTTGGTTGCAGTCGAAGTGTGGATTCTTCAATGTGTTTGTTCTTGTTCTTGTTATCTCGATACCAAATTAGAAATAGGCCAGTAGCTATGCAACTCTGTTTTTAGATAGAAAAAGGTTTTATAAGCATTCGAGGCTTAATTTTGACATATTGTCTCTGGTTTCTTTGATCGTGTTGCTACTTGTACTTTAGTTCAGTATTGTTGGCTTCCTGATTGGAGTCTTGTTACTTGAAATATGCAATAAGTGTAGGATTTCATGGGGCTGTTCTCCTATTCTTTTATTGATTATGCTCTAAATAGATGGACCAAACTGTTTTTTAACAACATATATGCATCCTCTATATTTGCAGGGCACTCCAATGTTGGTTTCTGCAATAAAAGGAAACCGTGCGAAGCGGGGGATCGTCACAAGGTTGAGTGTTTCATGGGCTCCTGATGTATATGATCCTCCTGTTACCTCTGAGTCACACACTGTGAGGGCGCACCAGGGAAGTTCAAGGAAAGGTCACTACAAATACAAGTCCTCCAAGAGCAGCAGCAGCAGCAGCAGCCGCAGTGGCAATGGCAGCAAAAAGGACAAGAAGCACTCTCGCCACAATAGCAGCAGCAGCAGCAGCAGCAGCAAAAGAGACAGGAAACCTTCTTACCGCAGTACCAACGGTGGCGGCAGCAGCAGCAGCGGCAGCAGCAGAACTGACACTAGCGCTCCTCAATATTGCAAGGTATATGGCAGCAGCGGCAGCAGAACTGAATATAGTGTTCCTCAGTATTGTAAGGCATCTTCGTCGGTGCCAGCTGAGAGTGCTTCAATAGCAGAGCCCGTAACTGTACTCAAGACCATGGGGCAAATCAAGCACAGCACCAGTTGCTGCAAGGAGCAACCTTTAAGCATGCTGTCACGCCAATTTGTGGCTGCAAGGTACAAGGGCATGTTCTCTCTATGGAGTCAGAACCAACTAGCTTCTTAATCATTCGTTTGTCGCAGAGGCCTCCTGATATTCTCTTAATCTGCTTCTGATTATCAGCAAGGCCTTACTTTGTTGATGCCTTATTTCGATCTGTAAACTCGTTGTTTGCTTGGTATCGCTTTCTTTGTTACACTGCTTGCTCCACTTGTATTTGTACATCACAGAGCAGGGTTTTGAAAATCGTCGGTCGAACTACAGATATATTGTTTACTGTCTTTTCTCAGTAATCTGTGTAATGAGCACGGCATACGTGTGTATTTTGTTGTCTGTTTGAGCATCATTTACATTGTAGCAGTACTGTTCTGTTTTTTTGTCAGAACTGGTTTAGTCTTTAGACTAGTTTGAATATACAGATCAGAAAATGATTGTGAGGCTGGAAGCACATCACGCAAAAAACTGTAGGGTTGTAACCCATAATGATAATAGAAACTAGCTGATGGTGTAAAATCGTTTTTCCCAATCTACATCAGGGCACACATTCAGTATTCTAAATATCGTCCTTGAAACACACATGAGCTTTGGTTCATCTCCGCATTGCTGCGTCCATCTGGCTTTCTCTTGACAAAATCTCCAACGACCGTAAATTTCTGTCTTGCTGCACGAGCAGCCATCAACCACGGCACGTTCTCCTAGCTGCCTTATCTCCGCGCATCATATCAGCTTGCTGTACGGCAACTATGCGGCAATGTGCCTCCTGCCGTCACATGACCTCCCCCCGCTAGCCCCACTGCCACGCAATCCGTTGCCGCATGATCACCGTGTGGCAACGGTCCTTAACCCGCCACGTGTTATGTTTTTTTATTATTAAGGTTTTTGTTAAAATTATGGTTACTCATTACGGCTGTTGTACGAAGTTTAAAAAATAGCAAACGAGTTCAAAAAATTATAAAATTTTATGCGGAACCTCTCGATACAGTGTACTTACTTGTGTAAATTTATCATAATTTTATTCGTTCAGAATTTTTCTTGTAATTTCATATGTGTCTTGTGTTGTTCTCGTGAGAAAAAAAATACCTAGGAAAAGGAGAGACGTGTCGTTGGAAAAATGTAGGGGCTCCCTGACCAGCTGACTTGTAAAGTGCTTTTCCACATAAAGCACTCCTCCCATCCACTCCCTCCCATCAAGTTCATCCATTCCCTGTCTAATCCATGTCTCATGCATATGAAGCGAGAGAGAAACGAGAGAATTGCAGGGGCTATAAATAGCGAGCGAGAGCGATTAAGTTTCACCATCTCGCTCGCTATTTCTCTCTCGTTTTCGTAGTCGGGCGCTCTCTCGCTCGCCGGTGACACCGATGGCCCTCCGCCCCTGCTACTTCGGGCGGAGAGGGACTACTGGGAGCTGGATGATCACTACGTCCCGATCCTCGGGACACGGGCTTATTGCCTCTTGTGAGGCTGGTGTCCGTTGGACGTCGGATCACCCTAGACGCCAGCCTGATGTCGGCACTTGTCGACAGGTGGAGACCTAAGACGTACACCTTCTACTTTCGGTGGGGTGAGATGACGGTCACCCTGCAGGACGTCTCGCTCTTAACCGATCTCCCGATCCGGGGAGAGCCGCTTGTTCCGAGCCCTCTGGGTGCGGACTAGAAGGCTGAACTAGACCAGCGGTTCAGCCAACCTCTCCCGAAGCGTGTACGTCGTGTCCCCCGGACTTGGCTGAGGCAATTCAGTCAGTGTCCGCAGGGTGCACCTCATGAGGTCGTTAGGATGCACCTCATTGCTTACCTTCTCCGACTCTTTGGTTGGGTCTTGTTTCCAACAACACAAGACGATTTTGCTACCCCAGCTTCGTCCACGTCGCCGAGTCTTTGGTTGACACGAGAGCTAGGCCGATGCCTTAGTACAGCTGGGGATCAGCCGTCCTTTGCACTACATACTGGGGGTTATGTGACGCATCGTGGCACGGCACAGGTGGTGCCCCCAGCCTGGCCGTCTGCTACGTGCTCCTGCAGTTGTGGAGTTAGGAGCACTTCCCTGTTGGGTGGTCGTCCATCGACAGAGCGGTGCACCCGTACCCTATTCCGCATGACCAGATAGACAGGCCCACCATGGGCTTACGGTGGACTGCTGGCCGTTTGCGCTGGGCCAACAAAAGACCGACGAGGTGCTACTCGTTGTACCACAATGAGTTCAAGTCGTTGCACGAGAGCGATATCATATGGAATCCATGGTATCCATAGTTCGTGCGCACGGTAGCGCCTCACGGATTGTCCGTGCAATGCATCCAGGATGTACGATTGTGGACGATGGACTGCTACCTAGTGTTCACACATATAGTGGAGCCTTACGCGGTGCATCGCGTAATGCGACAGATTAGTGCGCACCAGGTCGTGCCCACCCCGGACAGCAGACCCCTGCCGCGAGCCGTACACCTGTGAGTCAAACTTCATTCGATTAATGTTTACAATTCTTACGTCTTCTTTTTTTAACATCAATCTTTTTGGAAATGCAGACAATCGAGGTAGTGTGAACATATTCAGGACTGTCACCCGGTCCAGCACGAGTGGACTACGACATGGATGGAGAGGGCGCACTTGGATGTCTTGCATGCCTCGCGTCCGTACGACCCTGAAACGTACGGTGCGTACATGGAGTGGTACATGCCACGGACGCGCGCAAGACCCACCATTCCTCCACCAAAGCGCCCAAAGGACTTGGCAGAGGAGACACACCAGCAGTACCTTCGCCTCGCGTACGATCGTCACAGCGCTTCGCGGCGTGACGACACCGTAAGACACTTACAACCTCTGGTTGTTTCATTGATGATATTCGTACTCTTCGTTAATGAACCTGTTATGTATGTCACTACAGTTGGAGCGGGCGCACCGCTTCTTAAGCGCATCAGAGACCGTCATCCACAACCCAAACACAACTAGGGCTGGAAAAATAGTTCGAGCCTCGCAAGCTAGCTCGAGCTCGTGACAACTAGGGCTGGAAAAATAGTTCGAGCCTCGCAAGCTAGCTCGAGCTCGTCACGAGCCGAGCTGGCTTAGCTCGGGCTTGTGAATTTTTGAGCCAAGCTGAGCCTGGGTTTCAGCTCGCCAAAAAAACGAGCCGAGCTTGAGCCTCTCGAGCGGCTCGTTCGGCCCACGAAGGCCCAATAACCCCAGTCCACTCGGCAAGTCTTCAGGAGGCAGCCGCCCCAATCCCTTACCCCCAATCCCCTTCTGGCCTTCTTCCTGATCCTCCGAGCCGTCGGTCGTCCACCCCGCCCCCTCTCTACTGCATCCTCCATGCCGTTGCGCCGCTGGTTTTCCACCCGCCCCTTCTTCTCCCTCCTCCAGCGGCCGGCCCCGCCCTCTCCACCCGCGCCCCGCCCGTGATCCCCCTTCCTCCGCGTGGCGCTTGATCCTCCTCACCCGCCCCTACTCCATCCACGCCCGTCCCATGCCCTGCTACTGCTAGTGCTGCCCCTCCCGGCTGGGCATGCCGCCGCCATTCGGTGAGGCGATCTACATCCACGACTAATCCGTTTCCGCGGGAACAGCGCCGGGCTGATCGACAACGATCACGACGAGATGATTTTGTTTTCTTGGTTATTTTGATGTATCAATTTCTTCATGTTGTTGCTAACTGCAATGTGGAATTCATTATGCAATTTTGATGTTGTTGTTGACTACAATGTGGTTATAGCGAGAGCAGCACCGGGCTGATGTTGTTGATGATTGCAATGTGGTCACGGTCGCCATTTTGATGTTGTTTGCTCTGGATTTTGCGAGTTAATTCTGCAATTCATTCTAGTGTCATGTGTTGACTGCAATGCAAGTTCTACACGTTGATATGCTGGTGAATTTGGTTAGCTTGGATGTCTCCTAGATGAATGTGGAATGAACAAAATCATATCATTGTTGCTGCAGTTGAGAAGAATCGAAGTCTTCCTGGGCTGGGTGGCTCTTGGCTCGGACGAGCTCACGAGCCAGCTCGAGCTTCAATTCGAGCCGAGCCGAGCCTGGGTTTCAGCTCGTTTTCAAAACGAGCCAAGCCGAGCCGCATTTCAGACCGAGCTCGGGCAAGCTTGGCTCGAGCTGGCTCGGCTCTGCTCAACTCGTTTCCAGCCCTAGACACAACACCGATGGGATATCAAAATTTTTTGAAGTACATGTCGGTGCAGTTGAAGAAGCTGATAAAGAACTTGAGCTGCGGTCGTTCAACGGACGACGTCCTGCACATCAGGCACTAAGTGGGGGGAGGGTCGTGCTCACTCGCTAGGTCACCACGGCCTAGCGAGTCCGACCGGCGTCGTAGCGTTTCCGTCGATCATCTGCGGCCCAAATCGGCAGGGAGGTAAGTTATGTACAAATCTACGTTCTATTTTTTTTGTTATGCCTTACGTTCCACTAGCATCATGTCGTTCTCCCGCTGCAGGTCCATTGGGATAAATCACTTCTGTCGTTTGCACCTGGTACACAGGCTGACGCTCCCCCTCGGTCATCTGCGCTGCACATCCGAGAGATACGAGGTTCTTAGTTAACGTCCAGAGTGTTTATTTGTACAAACATCGTTCCATCTTGCAGCTTTCAATTAGCCGTGAGGGTGACGCCCAGTTCACGTCGACCGATGACAAGGATACGAGCTTCCCAGCTCCTGCCAGAGAGCAGTACACAGCGCCAGGGTACGAACAATGGCAGCCATGGTTTGGAGTGTACGCAGGGCAGAGCTCCTCCAGGTTCGCTGCCCCACTGTACGTTCAAGGCTAGAACTCCTCCAGGTATGCGGGAACCCCGTACGTCCAAGAACACAGCTCATCCAAGCAACCAAAGTTGCAGACATCGTACCCCGGCAGTGATTTTATGGACTCCATCGTTAATGAATTTTTCAGAGGTGTCCCCAAGGCTGACATAACTCGTCACGACGACATGTATGCCCACCAAGCTCTGCTAGGCCAGAGTGAGCCTACTGGTCCACCTCCACCTCCAACCACTCAACGGTCTCCGTACCCCATCCGAACCGATACGAGCTCTCGGACCGATGGACGTATTCCACGGGACATACCCGACGCAAGACCAGGCCGCCCACACGGACGCAGCCGCAGTAGGCAGAGAGCAGTGGCTTAGACGAGTGATTCATATTGTATCCCGTGTTATACAATTATATTTTGGTATATTCGTATTCATATTTTGTTTTGCTATATTTGTACGCATATTTTGGTTATTATGTGTGTACTCGCACCATGTTGTATATCGACATCTCCAATGGAGTTGCAATGCAGTTTTTTTTCTTCCATACATTCCAAATCACATGAAATTATGAAACCCTAATTTTCGAAACCTGAAATCCAAATTTTTGCAACCTAAATCCTAAATTTTTGAGACAATTCCAGAGTACATATCAAATTGTCCAAACAGTACGCAATTAAGTCCACTACCTGAGGAGCCTTCAAAATAAAATTTATAATTTTTAGAGCTCAATTTCTATATTTATAAATTCGTACAAACATGACACTTATATGACATTATGAGAAAAATTCTAGACGAATAAAACTATGGCAAATTTACACAAACAAGTACACTGTGTCGGGAGACTCTCCATAAAATTTCATAACTTTTTGAACTTATTTCCTATTTTTTTTTTAAATTCTATTTTTAACAAAAACATAACAGCCGCGGAATGCCATCTAAGAAACCTATTTTTAACTAAAAACACTAATTCATATCCAAAGCGTGGCATAAATATGGATCGACGATAATCAATAAGCAATGGGAATAAAACGAGTAAGATTCAATAACTAACATGTCCAAGTGTAAACCAATATTGAATGAAGCGATTATCATGGCGAATGATTATGTGATGCCCATGTGCTCTACTCGCTCTCAATTACGGCATCCTCGAAGATCACCTAAAACAACGATGAGAGCAAGGGTGAGTCCACGACTCAGCAAATACATCCATAAACAACGAACAATAATAAATCATCAGCATTCAATAACTTCATTATCATCACATGCACTTCCATTCACATTCTCATTCATTAATCTCAAATATCAATGCAACTCTAATCTATATGTCCACATGCACTTCTTTTCAGATATCACAGTATAGCGTGAGTGAATGCTCGCGACAACATTCACTCTCAAGCCCGTTCCTCCAAAAGGATCGGGGACCTCCTCCACTCCCGTGGAGTTGTGATCAATCATGATCACCTTCTCTTATGCAAAGATGCTTATGAATGCAAACATGCAAACTCCATCATAAACATCATGTCCAACTTTCATCATGCTTGTCAACAAAGATATAAACATACCAATTCATTGTTTGCAATTAAACCAAATAGAAGCACAACAATAATGGTAATAGAAGATAAAGAAAGCGATGATCGATCATTGATCATTTGTCTACCATGCACTTGCCTTTACTAGTTGCGGCCTTACGATTTGATTAGAAGACGGCAACAAGCACGACGCCTCTCCTATATTAAATACACCAACTTCAATACAAATTACAGCAACAAGAATAGCAATCAATATACATCGCTCCTACACGTCCCCAAATATACCACGTTACTCCGGTACCGAAAAGCTACCAATTGCGGTCTCGGTACTAAAACGAACGTAACTTTTGACTCGAAAGTCCGATCACCACAAACCACCCCATTCTGGATTCTTTATAAAATTCTCCACATTTTCTTAGATTACGAAGACTTCTAATTAAATCATCTAACCCTCCGTATTTAGCCCGGAAAGTCGGTCTGTCCGCTTCGGAACAGCAGTCTTACTAAATTCATAACTTTTGTTTTACTCAACCAAAATTCGCGTTCTCAGATTCTACAGAACCATTGGACAGTTATCTACAACTTTTATGTAGATCAAAAACTCTAATTAAGCTATTTACTATTTTTAATCTACAGTCTACCAAAACAGCGCCGAAAGACGACAACCGTAAAAACAGCGGTCTTCCGAAAATCATATCTCGAAATCTACTTGTCCGATCGACATGAGTCAATATGCTATAGAAAGATATCGAAATTATCTACATTTAACTAGTAGATGTTGTTTCCAAATTTTGCCATTAAGATATCCGAATAAATCGCTCAACAGTACAGCGTTCTAAATAGATCTATTAATCGGCACATAGACTAAAACTAAAGAACCTTCTCTAATTAAAACAGCGAAACAGAGACGAAACAAAATTACAGATCTTTACCCACAAAAATTCGGATCTCTGCTTCTTTTAGTCTAATCTTTTCCTTCTACCACTAATGAAACTTTCACGTAACCATACATAATCAACATATTAATATTATTATTATTTAGCGTGAGTAGGCGTTGCTTGGCGACCATACAACAACGGTTCTATATCTGCAAATACTCCGTGGAGGTGTTCAATCCTACAAATACTGTGTGAAAATGTGCTATATTAGCCAAAAATTCCATGTTATGATATTGCCGGGACCTAAAAATACAATTTTGGACCCTCTGTGTATTCAGCACTAGTCCAGGATTACGCTAGTGCACACAGTATCAACATAGATTAATATCGACCCACACAAGACGATTAATAGGATAAACGATTATTTTGAATAACAAATAAGGGTTTTGACCTTATGGTCGAGTTTACATTTATTAGGCCACGCAGGGCTGACAGGAAATAAATAGCAACAACGGAACATATAAACTTTATTTGAATCCCATCAATTCACCACAGGCAACCGACTAGAATCAAGACATAACGATCATCACCTTAGTAGAACTCTTCCTTAAAGGCAGACGAAGATTCCTCCACTTCTGTTGATTGACTATAGCAAGCATGAGTACACAACCGTACCCGTAAGTCATACCACATAATGCAATTTATAGATGATGACTTATTCCAAAGGAATTGCTTTTGTGGTTATTTTGCATAAAGCAACATTTGCAATTGAATACAAATAATAGATTAAAAACATGTTTAAAACAAATAAACGGTAATAGTTTAACAGTTATTTTCACAAAGACACAAGCCTAATCAAATTATTTCACATAGCTATATGACTTAGATCACACAGCTCCCTTCCCAAATGGTTTATGAAAATCTAACCCTTGTGTGAAATCCCGAGCATATTCATGACCGTGGAAGCGACTATTCAAATAGATTGTTTAACACTTTGCAGAGGTTGTACACTTTACCCACAAGATGTAATCAGTGTTGCAAGCACTAGTCATAACAAAACCTTTCGAAAACTTTATCTCAAACATTGACTCCCGGTGTGCTTTACCGTCGTCCAACACTTACACAGTGTTTTGGTACGACACACACCGTTGGACAGGGAAGCGGCGAATCGTCCCGCGATGTGATCTACCTGGTAGTCCACACCTCCACCCATCATTGAGCTCCTAACCTACAACCTGAGTTGTCAATGTCAAGAATCCATAACTTAATAAGTTAGGCTTGTCCTACCAAGCATGTGGATGTACGGAGGGCCCAGTTCAAAGGTGTACAAAGTTAAATCCTTAATTGACTAAGGTAAGACTTCCAATTTCTAACTATTGCACAAAAATTATTGTTCTCAATCACAAAGCTCCACCATATCACTTAGTATCCACCACTTGCTTCAGTCCAAATCCTTTCACACCTTGTTGGTTAAGTGCAACACATACTATCACAAAGTAATAACACATAGCAAATAATTTTACACAAAGTTCCATAGTCACTTGATCAAATTTATAATTGCAACTCAAAAGATATGTGTGACTCGTAGTATGGCTAAGCAATACTATTCGTCTAACCAACCCACGTTGGTGCTATGATAATACCAACTAATAATGAACCAAACTAGAGTGACAAAAGATCATGACATTACAATAAGCAAGGTGGATATAACAATTAGGATTAATAACTGCACCCAAAAGCATTTAAATAAATACTTAAAGTAGAATGCAATACTTTGAATCAAAATAGTTTTAAAAACTGGGTTCAACATGATCAAAAGTATAACTTGCCTTGAAATAAGTTCTGATACTGATCTTAGTCTTGGTAAACTCCTTCTTCAAAATTCCCCGAAGTATCAATGTCTACTCGCAAACGAAAATAAATAAATAAAATAAATAAAAATAGAGAGAAAAACTAACTCCAAAAATTAAATAAAAATCTCATAAAGATAGAGCTCGAATTTAGATGAATTTAGGAATTTGAATGGGCTCAAATGGAATTCAGATGAAGAAGATATGGCTTTTGAAAATTCTAAATCTAAAGAAACTACTCAAAAAGGAATTCAAGTATTATTCATCGAGAACTGTACATCGAGTATTGTTTATCGAGCACTGTACATCGAGCTTCGACTACACGTACTCGAAAGGAGTTTCGACCACATGGTCGGAAGGTTTCGCCTGCATGGTCGTAGGAGGCTACGACAACCTGATTATGGAAGGTTACAACTACCTGGTCGTAGGAAGGTTATGACTACCTGGTCGTAGAAGGTCCTACGAATTCGTGAAACAATGATCTGGCTGGTGGACCTCACATGGCATAGACACGGTGTAAGGTGGACTGTGTTTACATCAAATCGGATCTGGGTTAGAGTTCGAATGAAAACACTGGCCAGCGACGGTGGCCGAAGCGGAACCACGCGGTGATGCAGTATACATGGCAGATGAGGTGGCAGACAAGTGTGCCCATGAGTAGATGTGGCACGACACATGTGCTCACGAGTTGATGCGGCACGACAAGGTGGCACGACACGTCGATAAGACGACGGTGAGGCTCCGGTTAGACTGGCAACAGCGAACGGCGACGCTTCGTCGACGGCGGATGCGTGCACTAGGTAGAACATGTTATTGCACACATACTAGTACTGGTATTGGCACGGAAGGTCATCGGAGTTGGCCGGAATTGGTGACGAAGTGGCGGAGCAGATGTGGTTGTTGTCGGCGACGAACACTAGTGATGTCTCGTGGTCGTGAAGGGGTGTTGGAGATAGCTCTGGTGACGGCGAAGACGACGACGGGGCGACGAAGACGAGGACGCAATCTAAAGAAAACGAGTGGTGGCGAAATCCTAAAACTTCCAATACGACGACGCTACGGCTTGAGAGGGGTGGCAGTTTTGGATTCGGGATCAGGGCGAGAAGACGAACTCAAGGGTCCTATTTATAGGCCTCGGGCTACCGGATTTGGAAATCCCTAAATCGAGTTTGTTTCGATCACGAGGTCGATTCCGAATTTGAAGGGGATACAGGATACGATTCGGTTGTATTCGAGTGCGAGAAGGTATGAGGAGTCAAATGTCGTATCTCTACGGGATTCTTTCCGTTGGAAACACCGTTATCGGTGGAGTTTCTAGAAGGAACCATGGCGGACGGAGGGTGAAGTGCAACGCGAGGAAGGCGACGGAAGGGGGACGACGACCACTGGCGATCGGGGCCCTTTGCGAAGGGCGAAGGTGCATGAAGTGCTAGCTAAGCGCAGGAAGATGGGCTGGGAAGGAATTGGAAATGGATTTCGGCCCAAGACTGTTTATGATATTATTAATATATTTTTCTTTTTAGAAAATACAAAAAATGCAAGTAGCAAATAGAAAAATAGCAAATAAATTAGGAAAAATTCTAGAAAAACCTAAAAAATATATCTAAGCACATAGAACTCAAATAAAATAGTTTTGATAATTGTTGATATTGGTATTAATTATATAAAATTATTTTGATACTGAAAGTTCATGCTAAGTTTTATTCAAATTCAAATAAAATTCAATAGTAAATTTTTCCACTACTAACTATTTAAAAGGTTTTTAAAGACTCCAAAAATTAGTATGTTACAGGTATCCTGACCTTGAATAACCTGAATAAACCTGCTCTTCCACTGTTTGGGCCATTGGAATCTGAAATTCTGAATGACCATTTTCCCTTCTCGGAGCGCCATGTGGACCATCCGGAGGGTGTAGTACTGCCATGTTCTGAATTTCATGCTATGTACGGCAGGATGATAAGGTAATAAGTAAACACTAATCAAACATTGAATGGCTATGCATCCAACTGAGTGTTTAAAATTTCCCAACGTGAATAATTTGTGTAATGAACAATGCAACCGATCTTTGCTATTAATATATAAACAACAAACTATGTCAGATACATTTTAACAAACTATGACAGGAAAGCAGCCACGTTTCATTTTTTAAGTTCTGTTAGTTGGACAGAACACCCACTCTGTCAGAATAGGAGGCTCTAACATCTACTGTCAGAAATAGCTGATTTTCTGGTTAGGTAGTAGCACTATGGAGAATGAACGGCAGCGCACAACATGAAATTATGGTAAAAAGAACACCTCAATGATGTATAATATAGTTCAATACCTTGAGTGGCAATAGCAGAATAAGTGGCTCCAGTCTGCACCAGGAGTCCTTTATCTGGATACGAAAATATGCTCAATAGCCTTGGACTTCCAAAGATATTTGTAGTCCAAGGATATTTGTTTAGCACTTTTTTAAAAAAATAGGTGGTTCCCCACCCTGCCACCCCCGGGGGTCAAAGCCGAATGGGTGGCTTCCCAGCCCGAGCTCCCACCACTGAGAATTCATCCCGACGGATTTTGTATTAGCACTTTTGTAAGAACTTCGTTCTTAAGGCACCACATCTTCCAGACTTTGGACAATAAAATATAAACGATTCAATCCGTTAAGTAATCACCAGAAGTCCTTGCAAGAACAACTTCCTCCAATAAATCTATGGAAACGAACACGGTCCCTGACAATGATTTCACGGTTGTATGACTTGCTTGTTATTTTCACCACTTCATGACAATCCGGACAGAATCTCAAATTCTTTACCACCCGAATGACATGAGGTGCTTTTGTCTTCAACAATCCATATGCAATGGCTAACCTTTCACTATGCTCACAAAGTGCAACCTCTTTTTCCTCTTCACCAACATCATGTAGCACGGCGGCAGTCCAAGGCTTGTGGCCGGCGCGTATCACCCGGTCAGCTATTTCCCTCAGTACCAGTCTTATCTCCTTAATCTCAGGGTGTGAATCATCACTCACCACAAACTTGTGCAGGTAGCCATTTATTTCAATGGAACTGCAACCAGCAACAACAGCAACATTGTTGTCCTTCATCTTTTTCCTCATATAGCTCACTCTATCCCACTGGGAGTTCGATGCATACAAATTGGAGAGCAGAACATAGTTCTCCGGATTGTGAGGTTCTAATTCAAGGAGCCTCCTTGACGCTGATTCTACTATATCAGTTCTGTTTGAATTTTTACTCGCCACAAGAAGAGTCCTCCAAATTACTGAATTTGGTGAGATAGGCATGCCGGTAACAAATGAGTAAGCTTCATCCAAGAGGCCAGATCGACATAGGAGGTCAACCATGCAACCATAGTTCTCCATTGAGGGTTTAATTCCCAACTCTTGCATAGTAGACCAATATTGTCGTCCATCATCCACTAACCCACTGTGAGCACAAGCTGACAACACACCAATAAAGGTGACGTTGTTAGGCCTCACCTGAAATACGTGCAATACACAAGAATGGTTACAGTACCTTTGTAAGGATTATGTGTTCTGGCAATTTCTTAGAAAACTAAGTTGAGCATGTGAGCTAATACATAGCGGACAATGTAGAAAACATTGTTAACCTAAACCAAGATTGACGTAACAATTTCACCATCGCTCAGAACATATATTGTATGAAATTAGCAAGTGCGTTCATGAGCCAAATTTTAGAGTAGCACAGTACAAGCCAGATGCTAAACAAAGATGATGAATCATCAGAAAATATGTTGATGTATAAGTTAGTTTCTTTTCCTGGTCGTATATAATGGGCTTTAGAATGTTCCTCTGTGCAAGTCAATGCATATGACCAGGTTATCACCAAACAAACATAACCAACCTTTTTTTCGACCAAGAGCAAACATCTATTGTGTTTCCTTCTTTACAGGAAACACAAAAGAACATACCAATATAACCAGCTAACCACTGCTTGTAAACATATCAGTGTGACATTTTTACCTTAAGTTTTAGCATTCTTGAGAATAGCCCCAATGCATCCTCTACGAGCCCGTGTATTGCCAATCCAACTATCATTGCGCTCCACGCCTTTGTGTCCCTCTCTACCAGTGCATCAAACACCGCTCTCGCCCGCTCTATCAACCCGCACTTTGCATACATATCAATTAATGCGGTGCTCAGCTCAAGATCGACCGTGATCCCCTTCCTATCTATAAAAGCATGCACCCACCTCCCCAAATCAAGCGCCCCTGCCTTGGCGCAAGCCGAGATGACGCTAACCATAGTGACCTCATCCGGGTTCACGCCCGCTGCCTGCATCTCTCGGAACAGCCCCAACGCCTCGTTAACCATCCCCACCCTCGAGTACCCGCCGATCATGGCACTCCATGCGACCAAATTCTTGTCTCCAACCATGCCATCAAACACGGTCCTGGCGAGCGCAACCTCCTTGCACTTGGCATAGAGGTTAAGCAATCCGGTCTGCACGTATGGGCTCGGCTCGAGCCCCTGACAGAAAGCCTGCGAGTGCAGCTGCCGGCCCTCGCCGAAGGCTGGCACGGCTGCGCACGCCTTGAGCGCGAACGCGAGCGTGAAGCTGTTGGGGGGCGGTGATCCCGCGCGCAGCATGCGGCGGTAGAGCAGGAAGGGGTCCGCGGTGGGGTTGCTGGGGGTGGAGAGCGCGCGAATGAGGGAGTTGTAGCAGAAGGCGGTCGGGTGGGGGATTTGGTCGAACAGGTTGCGCGCGTAGGGGGCCGCGGCGGCTGTGGCTATGGCCGTGGCGCAGGAGGCGAGGAGCTTGGAGAGCGCGAAGGCGGAGGTGAGGTGCGGGAGGCGGAGCCTGAGGAGGTGCGCGTGGGCGCCGCGGAGCGCGAGGAGGTCGGGGCATTGGCGGATCAGCGAGACGACGTGGGCTTCGAGGATGTGGCGCGGGAGGGAGGCGGCCTCGTGCGGTTTGAGCTGGTGATGCATCCCAGTCCCAGGACTGGACGTGGCACGGCCGCGCGGGCGCACGGAACGGCAGGTAGGCGGCTTGGTTCGTTTGCGAGAACCCGCCTGCGGTGCGTTTTGAGGCCAAGGAGCACGTGGAATGCTCGTGGTGGACGGGCGAGTCGTGAGTCGTGTCACTGTCACAGCGCCGTGCCGGTGAGGCGGTGAGTAGCCCAGCGCGTGCCGAGTGATCAATCACCAACGCGTCGCACGATTTGCACCGCGACGAGAGGGCGTTGCGCGTAGATCAATCGGCCGGCTTTGGTAAGCCGTTGCGGGGCGTGGCCGAACGGAGCGTTTAGCCGAGGTTGGGCTGGAGTGAATCCAAACCTGGGCTGTTTCGCTGCTGGACTGCCCGTGGTCGGTGGCTACTCTATATTTTTTTTTCCCAACAACCTGCGGCACGATCAAACATGGCGAAACGGGCGGCACAGCCCGATACGGTACGGCCCTTGTCGACACAGCTCATTTAGGCATGATCTATTCTGGTTTGACTACTATTTGTGTTATATCAGGTCGGCTCACGTGCCGGGTGACGGCCCAAGCATGGTCCGTCGGCCAATCGTGCTGTGTCGGGTCGGCACGAGCCCGTTTAGCCTATCGGGTTGAGTTTGGCCCGATGAGCCCGTTTGGCCCGACAGAATGAAAAAAAAAACAAAAATATCCAGAAAAATATGTAGAATTCAGAAGTAGACATGAAAATTAAAATAGGAGACAATCATATTGAAAATATAATAAAGAGCTTTATTAATATCCAAATGGCCACCTCATTAAAACCTTCACCAAGTAAAAAATTAAAATGAGAAAACCTTAGCAAAGGAAAAAAAAGTACAACATATATCTCTACATACATAATACATCATAGTTCTACGTGTCGGTGTTACTGTCATTGTCTAAGTATAGATTTTCGAACACCTTCGACAACTCTGGATTTTTCACAGAGTGTTGTATTAATGAATCAGCTTATTTCCAGTCCTTCACAGATAGAATATCTCCACCATCTCACTTGTGAGACTTGTTCTTCTCTCCTCCAATATTCTTCGGAGAGACTGAAAGCAGACTCGGAGAAAACCGTCGAGACCGAAACAGTTAACACATCACGTGTAAGTATGGATAGCACATGATATGTTAATTGTATCGCTGTCCAGATAGGTGGATAGTTCCATGCTCCTTGTGGATCTCGACTCAGCAGGCTGCGATGTAGAAGAAGAAGATATAGGCTTGAAGGAAGAGGCACCGAAGATCTTGCCCCACATATTTATCTTGTTACTTGAGGCGGAGGCTACTGAAAGTCGTTGCGAGCGGACTCTTTGGAACTTATTTTTATACCTTTGGTAAATCTCGTATAACCGAGAATGAACTTCTGCAAAATAATCAGTATAGTCTAGCCCTGTAGCATCATTAAGAAGTTCAAGTACACTACCAAATGCATCAAGTTTACCCTTATGATCTAAAAGAAACGCATATAGGTAAGAGATTTCTCTCCGATATTTAATGTATTTAGATTTCATGGAAACAATAACATCGTGTAAAACTATGTCAGTTCATGCATTTTCAATTTGAGTAGCAATCTGTAAAATAGTATGCACGATTATAGAAGATGTTGGATAGTACATAGCGGACAAAACAGCAGTGGCCTCATAAAAAATTTCTAAAAACCCTAGTATTTTCTCAGCAACGAACCAATATTGCTCAGTCAATAGTATAATGTCGTCAGCCCTCTGATAATGCGTTTGAATAAAAACAGAAAAAATGATCTTATACGGTAAAAGATTTTTAAGCACGAGGTAAGTAGAGTTCTACCTTACCTCTATGTCCAAACCGAACTTTTATGGATGTACACCCATCGCCCTGCAAAAGTTCTTATATTGTGCTATTCTTACGTTAGAATTATTCAAGAAAGAAATTGCATCGTGAAAAGATTTAATATACGGACTCAACCTTTTCAAACTACATTTGACTATAAGGTTGATAATATGACAAGCGCATCGTTGATGTAGGAAGAAGGAATCGGCGTATGTACTCAACACTGGAGTAAGAATGTCCATGGCCCTAGAGTTTGAAACAACGTTGTCTAAATTAATTGAGAATATTTTATCTGTAAGACTAAAGTCTTTCACGACTTTGATAATACAACTTGTAATATTCTTACCCATGTGTGCTACATCAATTAATTTCAAACCTATAATCCTTTTCTCCATTACCCAGTCGTCATTAACATAATGTGTAACTACACTAAGAAAATCCTCCCTAGCCCGACCACTCCATATGTCTGAAGTTAAGGCCACTAAAAATGTCACGTACTAAATAGTTCCTTTATTTTATTACGATCTTTATTATAGTATTTTACTAGATCCCCAATTGTTGTCTGTCTAGAAACGGAAGAAAATCTAGAATTATGTGCAGTCCTAATATAATTTTGGAAAGAAGCATACTCGCCAAAGCCTAATGGTAAATCCTCATAAGCAATTAAACGACAGAGAGATTGGTGGGCCATCTGAGGATTGTAGTCCCAGCTACATACCGTACCGTCGGAGTTGTATTGCAACTGCGTCTGCCTCATCACCAATCCTTGCTTGGTTCAACATCTTGTAGCATATCTGAGCAAGTGCCCCGTTCCACCTTTAGACTTTGCAGACAATTCATAGTGATAAATTTTACAAATAGCATATGGTACCTCATTTCCTACTGTGTCTTGCTTAGTTGTCATGTCGAAATTCTCTCACACTCTCGATGTAGACGGTCTCGACCTCTTTGCTCCGGTTGCCGTGGAGCCTGGTAATGGAACTCCGCCTTGCCCTTCTTCCAGTTAAACCTCCTGTTGGCTAGAGGCAGCCACAACCACCTCCATGGATGCAATTTCCTCCAGTGAAAGTCTGTAATCACCAAGAGCAAAGCTGTCATAAGGATTGTCCATAACGAAAACCACAAAATCGAAACTAACACTATTACTACTTTCATTTTATCATAACAAGAACTAATAATAAAAGTATTACAAAAATAGTATTGTACCTCTTTCACTGACTTGTGGCTGAAAATTGAATTTTGCTAAATTAGCTCACACAAATTTGAATATGCACAACACAATTTCAATAAGAGAATGCAAAATGAAGGGGTGCTAAATGAAGGGGTATGGTGGGATTTTTTTGCTATTTTTTATGACCCAAACGGTCAAAAAAGGGGCAAAAAAGCTCAAACGGTCGAAATTCGTCGGATCGGGCGTCGTTGTGCTAGGCACGGCCCACCAGCTCGCCCAGTCGCCTACCCTGCTGCTCGCTCCCTTTCTTCTCCCCATGCCCTGCCTGCCCGTGTCGCGTGCGGCACTAAGCGGTGCCGCCCCGCCCGCCTCACCTCCCTCCGACCTCCACGTCAACTCCCTCGCCTTGCCGCCGGCGCCGCCTCCCTCCGCGCCTCCTCGTCCCCATTGCCTCGCGCCCTCGCCTCTGCGTCCACGCGCCGCTGCCTCGCCTTGCGCCTCGCGCTCCTCGCCTCCTCGTCCTCACCGCCTGACCGCCTCCTCGGCTCCTCGTCCTCTGCCAGCCGCGCTGCACTGACACGCATGCCCCGCGACTCGCCGACTCACTGAGCGCCGCAGACGCCGCCTCACCGCCTCCCGCCTCCGCGCGCCTGCGCCGGCCGTTCTTCCTCTCCTCCTCCCGGACCTTCCACATCGCCCTTCTTCCTCTGCGTCGGAGCGCACTCCTGGGCTCCCGTCTCTGGCGGTGGCTCTCCCTCGAGCCAGATGGGCCGTGCCGGGCTCACCGTGCTCGTGCCGAGGTGACGACCCAGGCCATCGTGCTGCGCCCGGCCCGACCCATGAACTGTGTGGCCCGTGCCGTGCTAGGGCCGAACCTATAGTGTCGTGTCTCGGGCCGGCCACTCTAAGCACGATATCCATTCAAGCAAAATTTTTGGCTATATCCGCTGGGCTTGGAATCAAAGTTGTTAATACTGTACCGGAGGTCATACCAATTTGATTCTTGGAATATCGTTTCATATTTAATATAATAATACATGTATATATATTTATAAGTATATATTTGTTTAATTATATGCCCACCAAATATCACTTGTAGTATTATTACAAATACATAGTAGTACTATCAAATATAGCATATAATTCAATATGCGATATTATCAATCCCACCGGTATGATCGGTATTGACCGATATCAAGGCGATATCGAGCCGATATGATCGGTATTGAGGGCGGCACGGTATGTAGGGCTACTTCGTACCGGTTTAGATGGTGGTACGGCTGGTGCCGGTACGATATTGATAACTCTGCCATCAAATTCAATTATTTTCTTCACGAGAATAGCTATAGTGTAGTTAAAATTTTAATGTAAGTTATATATAACTGTCCCTACCATCAAATTGTGTTAGATTCGTGCGAGTTAGATTCTAGGTTTTCCGAGCCCCAACCTTAGAACTCTGGTTAATGGCCAGCAAAGGTGGCAGAGCTAACCGTGTGATTACATAAAGGTGGCACCGAAGGAAAGTGACAACTGACAACCATACTTTATCTGAAGCCGACAATCTAAACTGGGCTCTTTAGCTTGCTCCAACAAATGTCTCCTCCCGTATAAGCGAGAAGTGGGTAGAGTGGGGGAGGTGCGCAATTGGCAACAGGGTAGGAAGTTGAGGAATGGGAGAAGGGATGGGTATTAAACAAAAAGAAGGCTTACACATTTTGAGATGTTTGAAGGGTGATCATATCATAGTCACCCTCCTCTTCAAAACCTCCTATAATGCTTGATCTAGCTTGGAAATGGTAAGATTACGCTTGCGGTACAAACGA
Organism: Hsuehochloa calcarea; assembly: GCA_036346395.1. Classification (NCBI taxonomy): domain Eukaryota; kingdom Viridiplantae; phylum Streptophyta; class Magnoliopsida; order Poales; family Poaceae; genus Hsuehochloa; species Hsuehochloa calcarea. Next base: position 70,134,420 of record CM070594.1, on the reverse strand, counting down.
AAACACGCTTTGATTTGTCCTGTCAGGTCGTGACTCATGACCCTCTGTATTCCCCCACTTAAAAATATTCGGTGTCCCTTGACTCGCAGGAAGGAACAGCTACAACCTAGCAAGTAGAACGTACGAATCAACAATTGGCATCTGGCGTCGTCTGGCACTTGGCGGAAGGGGAGCACAAGAACATGATGCCCCCACAGCACAGCTCCCCATATCCAAACAGCAGCACGCCCAAATCCAACCAAAGAATTCCGTTGCTGACAGACAGTGTCCGTCCTAGTCCTCCCCCACTTTCTCCCCACCTCTTCCCCTTTTCTTTTCCCTGCTCGGAATGAATCCAATCACTCCCTCCTCCCCGGCCGCACGTGCGCCCCTCTAACTCGCTCTCCGGTCAACTCCGCCCGCCGGCGCTCCGAAAAAGGAAACGCGACACATGCAGATGCGGATCGGATGCCCCCCGGCCGCATTCCTTCCTTAAATTATTCTATCATCCCGCTAAAGTTGTCTCCTCCCTTGGTTTAAAGGATCCGCGGAGGGGGGCCCCCAATGGCCGTGCGTTCCTCGGGCTCCTCTGACCCGTTGCCGGATTTGAGGGGTCGCCGCGCGGCGTCGGCTCGTGGGTTTGGTTTTCTTGGCTGGTAGGGAGGGAGGTCTGGCTGCAGGCAGGAGTGGTGAGGGTTGTTGGTTTGATTATTGGCTGGGGGTTTTGGGATCCTGGGAGAGGCAGGGTTGGGAGGTTCTTGGAGGCTGAGGTGGGTAGGTTTGCCGTGGCATTGTGCATTTGGGATGTGGGTGGTCCTGGAGAGGAGGATTGGGGGTTCAAAATTGCATCTTGATGGGGTTTGATGACATTTGGTGGGAGATTTTTAATTGCGAAGATTGCTGTGTTCCTGTGTTTCTCCCTTCTCTGTATCGGCGGCTTGGTTCGTTTTGAATCGCTTATTTCTCGTTCTTACTTGACAATTTTTTTTGATTTATAAGGGTAAATCTCAGGTTCCCTGACTGCAACCTGATATGGTTCAAAATTTTCATTTTTATGACCTTTTTGTTTTGTTTTGTTTTGTGAGGAACGTAACGTTTCTCTCTTATATTATGCTTTTGAAACATAAGGCTTTCATCACTTATTTACTGCTTTGTTAATACCTGACTTGTCCATTTTAGTGACATGTTACTTTTGTGAACACTATGATGAACTGCTTGCAGATTCTTTGTTACATTGGGCCCTCGTGTTCAGACTTGAAACTGAGAAAGAATTAATGGCCTTCACCGGTGAGAAAAAAATGAAGGTAACGTGTTGATTGCATTTCCACAATTGCATTACGTAGAAAATGAAATACCTGTATTCAGAAAACTAGATTTGCATTCCAGGGTTGTGGCTCAAAACTTTTAGGGACAAAGGAGAAGAAAGTTGCAAAGAGGACAGACACTCCAAGCTGCAATGCCGGTTCGTTCATATTCTTCCTTTCCAAAATATGTATCTACCATTTTTCTTTTTGGAAAAAATATGTATCTAACATTAGGGGTGCTAGTTGAGCGTTTGCCCTTTTATTTTCCGAAGGCATATGAAAATACCTTTAGGGGTGTTTGGATCTTATGTTAAGCTTTTCGCAAAACTAGATTTATCTAAACTAGTTTTAGAGCCTAACCTGATAACAGTCTAAAACATCGTTCGGTTAAAAACAGGATAAAACCTGAATAACAAGATCCACTATTTCTAAAACTCAAAATTTTGAGTTTTACAAAAAAAAAACGATTCATCATTCCTGCCTGTTTTTGTTTTCCTGCAAAACTCAAAGTACAAACATTAGAATAGCTAAAAACCAACTTTAGCCAAGCAACGTTTTCACTAAATGTTTTCTAACCAAATAACCACTTAAAATATATAGTTGTAAAATTTACCCAAAAACATGTTTTGACAAAAAAAGATTAGCAAAATCAGCAATTCAAATGACCATCCATCATTTTTTTGTTTGAAAAATGGCATAATTTCAAATTTAGGAAGCACACATTATATGCATTCTTAGTTTTTTTTATGGGTCAAATGCAATCTTAGTTTACCTATAGATTACTGTGAAGCTCCACCAGTCATGAAATGAACTACACGTCTATTGTAAACTAATTAAAGTAGCTAATGCCATTAACCGATTTTCTAAAAATCTTTAGTTTGTCTTGACTCTTGAGATCATAGTAGCAACTAACTGTGATGTATGCTCCTACATTACTGCAGGTAAGCTTGGGCCAAGTTCTTCTAAGGCAGCATCCTCTTCCCCCTTGAGAACACTTTCAGGTACTTTAATGTCTAGTAAATCCTGTATTTTTGTCCAGTTATATGGATGAAGCTGGTCCAATTAAATTGTTAGTTGTTCTAATTGGCTTCTTATGCCACTTTCAACTAATTGAAACCAGAAGTTGAGAGCATGCGTCTCAGCCATTTCCTGGCCCAATCTTCTAATAATACAACTGAGCCCATCAGGTACAACAGTTGAAATTTCATATCAAATCATTTCTCCATCCTTTTTATGCCAACCGGACCAATTATCCACCCTGTGCTTTCGTTATACAGAGTATTTGTCTCTACCTGGAATGTTGGAGGAAAAGCACCTACTGCAGAGCTGAACCTGGATGATTTTCTCCCTCCTGATGATCATTCAGATATTTATGTTTTGGGGTAGGTATTTCACTGGTCTTTTTGTAATATATATGGAAATTCCCTGCCAGCATTACTAATTACAGTGCCAGTGTTTTCTAATTTTCTCCACCTAATGTTTAACTATTGAATATTGTTTCTCGTATAAAAATATTCAGTACATAGCTGAAAAAGATAAAAGAAGTTCCTTGAGTGCTCTGTGGTACTAGACTGCCATTGACTTGTTCGGAATTTGTATTCAGTGGAATGAATCATAATTTACTTTCAAGTTTCAAGGCTATCTGGTGGATTTTCTCCCCTTTAACACAAGCCTTCATGCCATCAATTCTGATCATTTAATCTTTGAACAGTTTTCAGGAAATTGTTCCTCTCAATGCTGGTAATGTGCTTGTGATTGAAGACAACGAACCAGCTGCAAGATGGCTTGTTCTTATAAACCAAGCACTAAACCGGTCAGCTGACACTGATACCAGTGTCTTTCAGCATCAGCCATCTCCCTCTGTTGATTCTACTTCCTCTCGAGCTTCTTCAAGCCTCAATGCTTCATTCTCTGACCTAACAAAAACAGCAAGCGGTTCAACAATCTTCCAGAAGTCTTTTCTGAAAGCCATTAGCAAACCTTTCATGCCACTCCAGAGAAAACAGCTTAAGGCCTGCAACTGCCCAGTAGAAATGACCAAGTCATCCTACAGGGATGCTTGCTTTGGACGTCCAAAAGCATATGCTGAGGAGACTGATTCCTCAGAAGAGGAAGAGAAAGAGAGCTCGAGAGATTATTGTGGCTCTGTGCTCAATGAAGTACCTTCTGCTCCCACACCAAGGGATCAGCTAAAATATAATCTCATAGCATGCAAACAAATGGTTGGTATTTTTGTTACTGTGTGGGTGAAGAAAGAACTAGTGCAGCACATCGGCCATCTAAGAACGTCTTGCATAGGGCGAGGAATTCTGGGTTGTCTTGGAAACAAGGTCAGAACCGAATCAGATTGAAATAATCCTCTAAGTAATTGTTATTTTCCTGAATACACTTCTTCTGCTGCAGGGATGTATATCAGTAAGCATGACACTGCACCAGACAAGCTTTTGTTTCATCTGCAGCCATTTGGCTTCAGGTCAGAAAGAAGGCGACGAATTTAGGAGAAACTCTGATGTTCTAGAGATACTGAGGCTCACACTGTTTTCGAGGATTTGCAGGAGAGCTGGGCGAAAAATCCCGGAGAAAATTCTTGAGCACGAGTAAGAATGCGGTGCTATGTATGCTGTAAATATTTGTTTCTTATCAAGTTGGTATTTTCTAATTAATGCACTGTTGGTTTCAGTAAGGTGATATGGTTTGGGGATTTGAACTACCGAATTGCACTAAGCTACGCAGATACAAAAAAGCTTTTAATGGAAAATAACTGGGATGCCCTTTTTGAAAAGGATCAGGTAACTTCTCATTGGAGGAATCTATTCAGTTATAAATCAAATTGAAAACTATTCGTTGAAAGAAGGTGAAAAGCAATTTACTAAACTTTTGTCAAAAGATGGCCCTGCTCTGTGCTAACAAGTATTAAAAACAAAGGAAATCAGAAAAGGTGCCATAAAATCTTCTGAAAACTTCCCCTATTTTTTTTTTCAAACCTAGTGTTCCTCTGCTGCAAATTTTTCCTTCCCTAATGTTTTGTGTATATTTTGTTCTTCAGCTTAAAATTGAATGGGATGCTGGGCGAGTGTTTAAGGGGTGGAATGAGGGGAAGATATATTTTGCTCCCACATACAAGTACTCCTCTAACTCAGATGCTTATGCTGGTGAGACTGCAACATCAAATAAAAAGAGGAGAACACCAGCATGGTATGCACCTTTTTCAAACTAGTTTTGTGTTACAAAGCAGCTCAGATTTGGTGAAAGTTTTCTTCCAGTGATTACTATGAAAATGTTGCTTGTGAGCCATCCTTTGCTTGACTTATTGCACTGCATTCCTCTTAAGTAGTTGAACTTGCTCAGGTGTGATAGAATATTGTGGCGTGGAGATGGTATTGTGCAATTATCCTACTACCGCGGGGAGTCCAGATTTTCAGATCATCGTCCTGTCTGTGGAACCTTCATTGTCAAGGTCTACTAAATAGAAAGTAAAAGAGGCGCACATCTAATGCTGACATGAGAATTGGTGCTGAAGAGCTCTTGCCAACCGACAAGAATTAAGGGTAAAGGTACTCCATTTCTTACTCACACGCGACTGTCGTTCTCTAAGGGTAAATCTCTCATATGCCCATTTTTAGTGTAGTAACTAAACAGGTGTGCATATGTCAAGCCGTGGAGTCCAATTTTTTTTGTTGGTTCGCTAACAACTCCGAAATGATTAGTTGTTACAGAAGTTTCTTTTATCTCATAGGGACATCTTATGTCACTTTAAGGACGACAGGACTTTGACATCTTATTATCATAGCATCTTATTATCGACTTTAAGGACAACATATGCGACTTTAGGGACATCTTGGTCATGGACGACATCTTAGACTAGCATCTTAGCATATACTTGTGGTTGGCGGCCTATAAATATGTATCCCCAACCCCTCGAGTTGGCATGGCATTGTGTTAGAAATAAACAAAGAAAAATTGCCTCATCTCCAAGTGTCATCCTCTCCATGAGAGTAAGGATCTTGCTAACACCAATGACAAGAGTCGGTGAGTAACAAGTGGTATCGAGCCTTACTATCCTGTAGCTTAAGCATCTCTTGCTCATCTCGGTCTCGACCTCGCGGCGGCCCATTGCGTGCGGCCGGCGACTCCGGTGTCCCGCTCACTCCTCTCCGGAGGCGAGGCGGCGGCTCGTCGAAGCAACCCTCTCTCCACGCGCGACCCCGATGGCGCGCCATGTCCGCGAGGCGATCTCGGCCTTCGGTCGCCTCGAGCACTCGGCGTCGTGACGGCCGAGCTTCGCCGTAATGAGCAGCCAGCGAGCGAAGCGGCGGCGAGAGACAGCTGCTTCTGCGCGAAAAAAGCGTCAAAAAGGCGCGGCAGGCGGGCTGGCGGCGGCGAGCGGAGAGTGGAAGCGGCGGCGGCGGCGGCAGCGTCGCGGCGGCAGCGGAGGTCAAGGTTTTTGCGGCGGCGGCAAGCAGCTCCATCTCTGCGATGATAGCGCGGCGTGGATCTTGGCCGTGGAAAGGGAAGCGGCGGCGGCGGCGGCGATGGCGATTCGCGCCACGCCCATGGCTGGCGGCGGCCAGACGGTAGCGGACGCGCGCGGTGGCGCTCTGGAGGAAGCGCGCGCGGCGGCGGCGTCGGGTCGACGGGAGCGCGGCCTTCACGAACAGCGCGGCTCTCTCCCGATGCGATGCACCGTGGTCACCACGGGTACCAGTGTCGTCGAGGGCGTCGGCCCGGCGGCGGTGGCCTACCCTCACCAAGACCAACTATGTCGAGTGGGCTGCGGTGATGAGGTAAAACTCGGTGCGGCATATGTGGGATGCGATCCGTGCGGCGGCGTCGACTACGACCGGGATCGGCGGTATTGGATGCTCTCATCGCTGCGATCCGCCGAGATGCGATTCGCTTACCAACAAGCGGATGCCAAAGAGGCTTGGGGCGCCATCATTGCGACACGCGCATCGGCGGCGGCGCGCGCAAGTCTACATTGCGCACGCCGCGCGAGTGGGAGCACTTGGCCTTCAAGCGGTGAGGGCGTGGATGACTTTGTTCTCCGTCTCAACACTCTGTTGCGGTAGTGCGATTCGGCGGCGACACCTACGGCGAGAGAGGCGTGGAAAAGCTCTTCATTGCGTCCCAGAAGTACAAGCGAGCGGCTCGCTCGATCGAGTCTCTCTTTGGATCTCTCCACGATGACAATCGAGGAGGCGTTGGGTCGCCTCAAGGTTGTTGGGCGATGAGCCACATCGCCTCTCGGGACCCGTCTCCATTGGCGGAAGCTCCTCCTCGCTCGGGAGCGATGGGTCGCGGCCAAGGTGGCGAGGAAGAAGGAGTCTTCTTCCACGACAGCGACATAAGCATGGCAAGCGGCAAGCCTGCGCAAAACGCCCGAGCATGGGCGCGAGGGCGTCTTAGAGGTAATGATCGTGGGCGCCCGGCGGCGCCGTGGCAAGCAAAAGCCGACGCGAGGCGACTCTTGCCACAAGCTGCGGCAAGCTTGGTCATTGGGCGAGGTTGTCGATAGCCACGGCGCGCCGAGGCCAGCGTCGCGCGAGCGAGAGGAGGAGGAGCGGTAGGCTCTGTTCATTGCTCATGCGAGCATCGAACTACCTCCGGCCGTGCCGCGCGATGGCTCTCCTCCACCTTGGCGAGCCAAAGCACATGCCCTCCTCGGCTCTGACTCAAACAGCGACAAGGCGGCGGGTGGTGCCTCGACACCGGCGCCACCCATCACATGACCGGTCGACGCGAGTTCTTCGCGAGTTTGACTCTAGCGTCAGAGGCTCCGTCAAGTTTGGGGCGCCTCGGCGTGGAAATCAAGAGCGTCGGCTCGTCATCTTCACCACCGTGTCACGGTGAGCACGAGGTTGCTCACCGGCGTCTACTACATCCCGTCTGCGCAACTCCATCATCGGCTTGGGGCGGTGGATGAGAACGGCTCGCGTGTCGAGATCGAGCGCGAGGTCGCTGCGGTTGGGATCTTCGCGCCGCCTTCTTGCCAAGGTAACGAGGCGCGAATCGACTCTACATTCTTCACGTGCGGTGGCACAACCCCTCTGTCTCATTGCTCGTCGGGACGGACGAGGCGTGGCGATAACGCAGCGCTTTGGGCACCTTCCCGAGGCCACAGGCGGCTCGGTGCCATGGAAATGGTGCGAGGCTGCCGTGCCTTGACCATGTGGAGCGATTCTGCGGCGTCTGCGTGTTGGCGGCGGGCGACTCCCTTTCCCGTGAGCGAGTTTAGAGCCAAGGAGAGGCTCGAGCTCGTGCCGGGACTTGTGTGGCCGGTGGCGCCGGCCACACCGGGAGGACGACGCTACTTCCTGTTGCTTGTCGGCGATCTCTCCGCCACATGTGGGTGATGGTCCTCGGCGGCAAGGGAGAGGCTGCGGACGCCATCGGCGCCGCGCAGCCGCTGCGCGGGCGAGTCGGACCGCAAAGCTGCAGCGTCTTCTTGCGCCTGAACAATGGCGGCGAATTCACGGCGGTGAATTCGCGTCGTCTTTGCGGTGATGAGGGCATTGGCGCCACTACTCCGCGCCGTCTGACCGCCCGGTGAGCGGTGTCGTCGGCAGCGCAACCGAGGCGGTTGTGGGGATGGCTCGGGCCCTCCTCAGCGAGAGGGGATGCCGGTGTCTTACGGGAGAGGCGGTGGTGGCGGCCGTCTACATCCTCAACCGCTTCGCCTACCAAGGCGCTCGATGGCGGGGCGCCGTCGAGGCTTAGCATGGGCGCAAGCCGCGGTCTCCCCTTGCGGGTCTTTGGCTCCTCGCGTTCGCCAAGGAGCTTGGTTACATCGGTAAGCTCGACAGCGGAGCACTCGGGAGTGTTCATCGGCTCGCGGAGGGCTCGAAGGCCTACGCATCCTCGACCTGTCACCGCAGCGTCGCATCTCGCGTGGCGTTGTGTTCGACGAAGGCGGTGGGCGTGGGACAAGGCGGTGGGCGGCGGTTCGACCGACTCGGGGACTTTGTTGTCGACTCGTCCATTTCGAGAGAGCGGGAGCTAGCGGCTCGTCTTCATCGAGCTCGTCCACCTCGACACCTTGCTCGCCACCGGCTCCGGCGAGAGCTCCACCACCTTCGCGCAGCTCGCCACGCTCTCCGCCCGGCTCACCACTCTCTGCGGAGGCCACACCACCGGGATCGGCCCCAATAACCGGTCCACGGCGAGCGGCGCATGGTGGAGTTCGCTACTCCGTGTCTCACAGCGAGGACGCGTCGGCGCCTACCACGACAGCGAGCCTCTACGCTATCGTACCATGGACAACATCCTCGTGGCGGCCCATCCACAGGCGGCGCGGCCGCGACTTCGGCGGGCGCACTTAGCGTCGCGACGGCGAGCCTCGTTCCCGGCGGCGGAGGAGAGCGGCATGGCGTGTCGCGATGAAGCGAGAGATGGGCGCCGTCGGCGGAGCCGGACGTGGGAGTGGCGGATCTTCTGCCGGTCACCGGCGATCACCCTTAAGTGGGTGTTCAAGGCGAAGCGGGATGGCCGGCGCCATCATCAAGCACAAGGCTCGCTTGGTGGCACGAGGTTTCATGCGGCGGGAGGGTCGACCGATGGCGCCGCCGCACCCGTCGCGCGCATGGAGTCCGTTCGTCTTCTCCTCGCACTTGCGGCCCGGGAGGATTGGCGCGTCCATCACATGGACGTCAAGTCCGCCTTCCTCAACGGCGACTTGAAGGAGGAGGCCTCGTCCGTCGGCGGCGGGATTCGTCATCCCGGCAAGGAGGGCAAGGTTCTCCGCTGCGCAAGGCCCTCTATGGCTTGCGGCGAGCACCACGAGCATGGGCGCTAAGTGGACTCCACCCTCAAGCAAATGGGGTTCGGCAGAGCGCACAGGCTGCGGTCTACCGTGGGGCAAAGCGGCAACACCTGGCGGTGGCGTCTCGTCGACGACACTTGATCACCGGCTCCAAGGAGGGCGAGGTCGAGGAGTTCAAGGCGGAGATGAAGACCGCCTTCGGATGAGCGAGTTGGGGCTCCTCTCCTTCTACCTAGGGATCGAGGTCCACGGGGCAGCTCGGTATCTCTCTTGGTGACCGCCTCGCCAAGCGCACCGTCAGTGGCGGGCTCACCGATCGCAACCCGACCCACACTCCTATGGAGGAGAGGTGGTGAGTCGTGAGCACGGCGGAGGAGGTGGGCGCGACGCGATCTGCGGCGCATCGTGGGCGACCTTCGCTACCTCGTCCACACAGCGTCAGTTGGCGTTAAATCGTCGGCTCGTCGGTCGGTTCATCGGCGGCCGACGGCGAGCATCGGCGAGCCGTGAAGAGGATCCTCCGCTACGTTGCGGGCACCTCCGACTACGGCTTGCACTACCCGAGGTGTCGGCGGCGCGACTTCATCGAATGCGGCGACGGCGACCACGCAGGCGACATCGACACCAGCAAGAGCACAAGCGGGATTCTCTTCTTCCTCGGCAAGTGCCTCGTTAGTGGCGGTCGATCAAGCGGCGGTGGTGGCCTGTCGGTGTGAGGCCGAGTACATAGCGGCTTCCACCGCCGACTCGAGCGCTCGGCTCGCTCGGCCTTAGTGATCTCCTCGGCGAGACACGAAGCGGTGGCGCTCGGGGTGGGCGAAAAGTCCGCTCGGCTCGGCAAAGAACCCGTTTTCCACGACGGACAAGCATATCCGGGTGAAGTACCACTTCATCAGAAATTTATTTGGATGAAGGCGACATCAAGGCGAGCTACATCAACACCACGCGATCGGCTTGCGGACACGCTCACCAAGCCTCTTGGGTGGGTAAAATTCCTCGAGCTCTGTTCTAGGATCGGGATGGTTCAACTCTCCCACAAGGCGGCGCACAAGACTTAGGGGAGAATGATGAATAAGTCCTGTGTACTATGGTCTTTGTGGGGTAGGCTTGTATAGCGACTTTAAGGGATGACATCTTGGTATCACTTTAGGACAACATCTTGTTGTCATAGGGCGACATCTTATTGTCGACTTTAAACGACATCTTTGTCGACTTTAAGGAATGACATCTTGATTGTCATAGGATGACATCTTGATTGTCGCTTTAAGATGACATCTTATTTGTCATCGATGACTTTAAGGAATGACATCTTGGTGTCATAGGAATGACATCTTAGACTAGCATCTTAGCATATACTTGGTGGTTGGCAGCCTATAAATATGTATCCCCAACCCCTCAGGTTGGCATGACATTGTGTTAGAAATAAACAAAGAAAAATTGCCTCATCTCCAAGTGTCATCCTCTCCATGAGAGTAAGGATCTTGCTAACACCAACAGCAAGAGTCCAGCGAGTAACATCTTTTACATTTTCTCCTAAGAAACCTGCAACTATCTCAAGAGTCGGGCTTAAGTGTTTTGAAACGCTTAAAAAAGCGAAAAGGTCTTAAATATATGCACTATAGTCCCGGACTCGTACAGAAAACTGTTCAGTATGTTCTTAATTCCACATTGCAGCCTTGCAGGCACATCACGAAATGTGAGCACTCCGAAAATATGATAATAACGTGTATAAGTCATACCAATGCCAATACTACCCAAAAAAAAGTGTATGCATTAAGCATTCAAGAATCACTCTTAAGGCCCTGTTTGGACGAGGGAGCTTATCCCAGCCAAATCATCCTCATGCAAGCAGGCCCTTGGAGTGGTTATACGCCTCAGCAAAATGTTTTGGGAGGAAGAAAGGTAGTGTTTAATCTGTATAGCAAATTTAGATATTCTTTCCAACGAAATGGTTTGGCTATATATTTGGTATGATATATACTACCCAATACCCAATATTCTTTGGTCCGTACTAGCAGCCCAAGTGATCCAATGTTGTAGGTCTGTCCTTCCAGGTTATGTGGAAGAATAACTGTACTGAGACAGGACGAACGTTTTGCAATGCACAAGATGTTGTTTCTCCTTTGTACTGATTTCACGGGCATTATGTCACGGTACTTGTGTAATCCACCAGAAGACTCGATATGCCCCCGCCCCATTTTTGAAATCGTACGTGCACGGCGGCAGCCTACGCCTGCGCGCCGCCGCCTCTCCTTCAAGCCAAGCGGCCACGTTCACGTTGTCCCACGAGACGCCGCTCCGGCCCTCCCCCGCAAGCGCCCGCCGTTTCACCGTGCCACGATCCACTCAACTCGTTAGTACTTGCACACCTGGAGCCGGTGTCTCGTGTTGAAATAGTCACGACACAATACAAATAGAACAAAGCTCACTGCATCTTACATGCAGATTGCGTCAAATTCTTTTCTAAGCTCATTCCTTTCACAAATTCTTTATGGTCTAAGAGCCTCACACCACATAGAAAGAAACCATGTCTTCGTCTAGCGGTGTCGCCAATTCCACCTCCTCTGCCACCGCTTCCTCATTTGTTGTATTACTGCCAACCCCATCCTTCGGTCATCTGATCACCATCAAGCTGACGAGCTCCAACTATCTGCTGTGGAAGGCTCAATTCTTGCCTTATCTTCGAAGCCAGCAATTGTTTGGCTATGTTGATCACCGACGGCGCAATGCAAGTGCCAAACCTGGCGTATCAATAGTGGCTGCAACAAAGACCAAATGGTCTTGAGTTTGAATTTCTAGTTTTTCGGGAAAAACCAGCTGAAAACCAAAAAAAAAGGGGGTAAGGCGATTTCACAGCGAATAATTTCGGTAGATTTTTTGTTGAAATTTTCGGATTTTAAATTTAAAAAACAAGCAAATTCATTTTTTTACAAAATTCATCCAAACCGAGTTTTTTTTGAGCCGGTTTGATCTTCTACTGGCACCCACCGGTAAACCGATTTTCGGCGATTTTTGAATCTTGGACTCGACAGCCTGCGCCTCTACAGCTTGTAGCGAGGGTTGATGGACCAGTGGCGGCTAGCGTCTTTGGTGAGTCGATGGTGGTTGATGGTTTGACGCCTCGATGCGTTGATGGACGAATTTTTGGCCGATACGGTCGATTTTGATATCGTATTTGCTGTTTTAACCAGCCTGTACATGAATTTGCAAATTTAACCGACTTGCGCCTTGGCGTCGCCAGTAGCAGGACGACGCAGCGGCTGCGCCGGCATGGCGAGCGCCTTGCCGCCGCCTGTTGCCGCCGCCGCGCCAAGCGCCAGTGGCGCCAGCGTGGCGCGGCGCGAGCGAGCCTGCGCCGCCGCATGATCTTAACAGCCAGGCTTGGCCACAGCGAGCGCCTGTTGTGGCTTGAGCGGGCTGCGCCTGTAGCCGCCAGCGTTGCGCGGCGGAAGGCGAACTGCGCCCGCGACGAGCAGCGCGGCTGCGGCCCAGCGCCTGGCCGCCTGTTGGCGTGGCGCGAGCCAATGACGCAGCCTGCGCCGCTATATGCCGCCCGGCGAAGCGCGAAGGTAAGCGCGTAGCCGGACTTATCTGGAGAATTAAAAACTTTAGGGTGACCCTATTTTCCACCGTCCATCCTCCTCCTCCACATCTGTCGCCCCATCCGGGAATTCGGCGCCAATGCTTACGGAATTCCGGCGCCAAGGCCGCGACTCCTCCTCCACTCGGCTATAAATCTGGGACTCGGCTTTCGCTCTTGGTCATATCAATTGCGTTTGATTCTCGTTCTTGCGCTCGTCGTGAGAACTCGAGCGTAACATAATTAATTTTATTACTTCCTCAGAAGGTGATTTATTACTTCCTCAGAAGGTGATTTATTACTTCCTCGGAAGGCGGGTAATTTGTGTTATGCTTTTGCGTTATTGCCGTAGTCGTAATTAGTTAGTCTTTGTTAGCTAGTCGTAATTAGATAGTTTAGGGGTAATTAATTAGTAGTAATTAGTTAGTCGACTAGTAATGAATTAGTTTAGTGCTAATTAATTAGTAAGTAATTAGTTTAGTAGTCATCGTTCTGACATATGAAGTAAGTGGAAATAAAATCTTGGTATTTTTAGTGGTAATTAATGAGCAGTAATTAGTTAGTTTATAGATAGCTAATTAGTAAGTAATTAGTTAGTTCACTAGTAATAAATTAGTTTAGTGCTAATTAATTAGTAAGTAATTAGTTTAGTACTCATCGTTCTGACATATCAAGTAAGTGGAAATAAAATCTTGGTATTTTGTAGTGGTAATTAATCAGCAGTAATTAGTTAGTTTAGAGATAGTTAATTAGTAAGTAATTAGTTAGTTCGGTAGTAATGAATTAGTTTAGTGCTAATTAATTAGTCGTAATTATTTAGTGGTTGTTGTGGGTTTAGGTATTTTGAACATGCAAGACTTGATTGTATTTTCTGGCGATGGGCTTGTCTGGCGGGACACGATGGGTTGGACTGTCGAGATGCCGGTACAAGGTGGTCGAGGCGGAGGGCTCCCGCGATGAATATTCACAGTGCGAAGTGCATCAGGAGGAGTTCCTCGGAGCCAGGGCGAAGAAAGTTATGATTGAGGCGATCACTGCACCAATTATGTGTGGGAGCTCGTAAAGGTGGATGGAAGCATAGCATGGAGGCGATACATGGAGATTGTCTCGGCCCAGGCGACCATTCACGGGAAGCCTATGGTGTCGTCAATTTCGTACATAGGGCGTCTGAAACCACGATGATCCGAGGCACAGTACAAGCGGGCAAGCGCGGCGAGAACTGAAGATGGCGGTACGGAATGTCTTGCCTCGGAGAAATCCGTGCCTAATTTTGAGCCAAATGAGGCGGAAACATGGTGGTCGGCCCGCATCGGCGCCACAGTATCTCGGGACGAGACTCTCGGGTTGGAGTCAGCGAGGACAAACCCAAGCTCGGATAGTGCAAGCGAGGGCGCACCTGGCCGGTGGTCCTTACGTGGCATCGAGACTTGATGATATCGCGGTGCGTTCGCTCGTACTACCGCAAGAAGAAGGCTCCGGTGGGGTTTGAAGCCGACACCCTCTTAGTTGGCGGCGCTTCCGAACAAGGTGGCGTGCAACAAGCTATAGCGCGATGCGCTTTGTCCATCGGTAGTGTCTGAGTGCACGGTCCAACCAGGAAGTCTGCGATGAAGTGCATAGTAGAAGGCTGCCACAGCAAGGTCGGCGCTCTCCGAGCAAAGATCTTTGGCTCGGTCTTCACGGTCAGGCGTCGACCACACTGCGAGCTCGGCGAGCCCTGCGGCGACATCGGGCGTGACTTCGCATATGTTGCAAACCTCATCACGCACCTAGTTGAGGCGGGCGTGTCATCTCCCCAAGTGATGATGTCGGAAGTGCGTCAATCGGGTTGGCTATCCGATTAGCTACAACAAGGTTCGACGAGCCAGCGAAAGTCATCGAGACTATATGCGGGACATACGAAGGCGTACAACCTTGTGCGAGATTGCTTCACCAGTTGCGGATCAAACCCGCGCGTACATAAACAATTTGGGCGTGAAGATCTTTGAAAAAGGGCCCAACCACTTCATCTTGGATAGGGTGTTACGGGCTTTCGCTCGAGCCATCGGGGCTTCAAGTTCGCGTCCGTGCTAACGATGGATGGCACTTTTCTCTTGGGAAGTACAAGGGCACCATCCTCACGCGGTGGTGGCGATCACGAATGACCAACTTCTCCGGTTGCATTTGCCATTGTCGAGGCGAGAACACATCCGGTGGTGTGGTTCTTGGAGAGCGTGAAGAGGGCGTGGTGGGAGGCCGGGCCAGCGTCTGCCTAGTCACGAGACCTTAATCTTTGGGTTGTTGGCGGCCATCAACATCATGCGGCGTGGGATGGATCCATCTCACGATGGAGCGGCGTGCAATCCGGGTGGTGCATGAGGCATCTTGCATCTAACTTGTTCACGCGGTTCCGCGATCGAGAACTCATGAAGGCGTTCAAGGCATTGTGTATGCGAGAACCGGTGACGGAAGTTTGAGTCTATTTGGAGACCTTGAACAGGACTACGAGACATACAAGGAGTCCACTCCGGAGAGGAGCAACCTAGTAGCGCCATAACCTTCTCCCGGTGGATTAACGACCACGCTCTGAATTGGAGAAATGGTCCCTCCTCTATGACACGAGGCGGTGCGAGTGCGGCGTTATGACGACCAACATGTCGAGGTCTACAATAGCGTCTGAAAGGTGTCGCGCGGGCTCCCTATCACTGCGGTTGTCCGGGAGACATGGACTCGCACCGTTGGTTATTTAGTGAATAGAGCCACGCGACCAAGCGGCAGATGGGCGAAGGCAAGCGGTGGTCGAGAACATGCGAGACACATGGATCGGAAGATGGAGAAGGCGAATGCACGACATTGGGTGATCGGCGACCTCGGTAATCTGAGATCAAGCCGGCGAAATCGTCAATAGTCATGCTAGGGGAAAGAAAGCGAGGCATGCACCACAGGTGATGTGGCGACATGCACGTGCAACAAGCCAAAGCTCTTCCACAAACCATGCTCGCTTGCGTGTACAAGGCATGTGCGCCAAATCGCGAGATGGCTACACCATACATCTCTGAGTACTCGACATGCGGCACCTATTCGGTACATGGGCGGAGAGTTTCACTCGTATGGTTTGGAAATGAACTACAAGGATCTTTGGCCCGACATGGTGCTTTGGGGTCCCAGCGAGGACTTGAGAGAATAGGGAAGAGGCGACGGCGGCGGCGGCTTCGGAATGACATGGATGCTAGTCAGCGTACGATGTATTAGCCGCCAGGTGAAGTGCGGGATATGCAAGACCCTGGGCACTCAATGAAGGATTGTCCCCAGCAGACCTAGTTCGTCGGTCGTCACTCGATGTCGTAATTTAAAGTTTTTACATCTTGCTTGTTATATGCAGCGCAAAATTATACGACCCGGCTATGGACTCTTGACAAACTTCTACAAGAGGATGTTGCGAAGCGCAGCTTGCGAGAGAGGAAAGCGACTAAAATACGGATTTTCAATGAAAGATGCTCGGTGCCACCACGTTTGCGGTCCGAGGTGTGTGTGTGGTGAGCCGGCGAAGATCATTGATCCACACGGAACCACGGCCGCCGGGCGTACTACAGTGCGGCCACTACATGGTAAGCGTTTCTTTTCGTGCGCATCGATTTTCCTCCCAATGTTTAATTCCTTCAATTTATAACTTCATCCCCGTAATGCGGCCGAGATGCGTTGCCACTTCTTCGATGGATTGGCGGCCCGAGATATGCGACGGGCATTCATCCGGCGAGAGTACATGCTAAACTACTCGGTGCGGGCGAGAACTTCTCGCAGTGGAAACCTTACGTACGGATGAGGAGGCAGAAGGACCCGATAAACTCCGGCGTAATCCATATCGGCGACAAGGAAGGCTCATGCAAGCGTCGATTATGAAGAAATTACATCCTTCTTATGATTTTCACTATACGGTGTACTTACATCGTACAAGCGCGAGACATGGGCGACCGACACACCGGCCGGCGTGGACATTCCGATAACAAGGGCAAGGAAAGGCTCATGAGGCTAAGCCGGCCGCCACAGCGTATCCGATCGCCCGGCGTCATCCGTATCCTGACGTCGATTATGAAGAAATTACATCCTTCTTATGATTTTCACTATCTGGTGCACTTACATCATGGAAGCGCGGGACATGGGCGACTTGAGACACCGGCCCGGCGTGGGCGGTCCGTGACAAGGAGCAAGGAAAGGCTCATGCGGTGAGCGGTCGCCCCTGGCGTATCCGATCGTCAGGAGCAATCTACATGGACGGCGTGAGTTATGAACAATTGACATTCTTATTACGTTTTGTCTTGTCACGATGTACTTACATCATACAATCGCGAAATGCAGACGACTTCGACATACCGGCCGACGTGGAAGTGCAGCGATAAGGGAAGGCTCCTTCGGCCGAGACCACCGAGCGTCGAGACAAGGCTCCCTTGCTATGGCGCCGCGGAGACAAGTAGCACACATCGTTAAGTAGTTGCTACCCACATGTTGTCTGGCATCTTCATAATCGCAACAAGCCGGTCTCCCGAATTTTAAATTATAGCAAATGAGGTCAAAAAAATGAAAATTTTGTGTTTGACAAAGTGTATTTGATTATGTAATTTTTGTATTATTTTATTTGTTAAGAATCTTTTGATGTAACTTTGCTTTCGTGAGATCAATTAATGTACTTCATACAAAGGAGGTCTCGAGGAGGCCACGAGAGGTCTCGAAGGTTTAATGGAGTGGAATCATTATACAAAAAGTTTATGCGTTTATTGATTAATCGAACAAGACACTCATCTGAAATAGCGACAACAAGCATGTAGTACAATGAAAATCGCATAACACGTGAAACTATACGGCTCGCTCGTGCGAGCCACTACTCTCTCCTACTTTGCGTATGCGTCGCGTCGCGTGCCTTTTTTTTGCGCGAGCATGACCGTGGAATCGTCCACGCTCACGGAGAAGCAGCGTGTCGGTTCGGAGAATGCGGAGACCGTTGAGGCGGAGGTGGACGATGGCGAGTGCGGGGCGAGTCGGTAGGCGTACATGTCGTCTTGATGAGGCGTCTTGGGCACAGGGGACACCAGAGGAATTCATCAGCAGCGGAGGCTAGAAAACCACTCTGGGGCCACTCGAAGTGCGATGCAACTCGATTCTTGCGGATGAACTCTCGCTGGGTATCCGTGGGGCACGAACCGGAGGACATCTGCTCTTGAGCGTCACAGAGGCGGCGAACCGGAGGAGCTACGCTCTGCGTCGCTAAAAACCACAGGCGCCATTGTCCTTGCCACAGCGTCGTGTCTTGCTCCTGGTAGGAGTTGGGAGGCCGTATCGTCGTCATCGGTCGATGTGGTGGCCGTCACCCGAGTGAAGGCGCAAGGCGAGGCGATGTTAGTACAAATGAACACTCGGATGTAAACTAAGAACCTCGTACCTCCGGATGTGCGGTCTGAGATAGCAGAGGCGGCGGTATGTCTGGTCGGACGGCGAAGTGATTCATCCGAGCGGACCTCTGGCGAGAAAGCGGCATGATGTTAGCGGGCGTAAGGCATAATTATAAAACTTGATGTAAATTTGTACATAGCGACTTACGTGCGGCGACTGGCCCGCGAGATGACCGACGAGGAGCGCTCGGCGCTGCCGGACTCGCTAGGTCGTGGTGGCGTAGCGGGTGAAACCGCCCCCAGCCGTGCCGTCGCGCAAGGCGTCGTCCCTCGAGCGACCACGAGTCAAGTTCTTTACTATCTTCTTCATCTCCGCCGAGATGTGCTTCAAAACTTTATATATGCGCGGGGTTCTATCGCTGAGTTGGGCCTCGTCCGTGCGTTCGGGGCAGCGCCGCCCGCTCAAGCTGTAGTGACATATATAGCGAGTTCATTAACAAAAATACGAATATCGTCAACAAAGCTGCGAACGGAGGTTGTAAGTGTCGTGCGGTGTCGTCATGTCTTGAAGCTATTTGTGGCCGGTCGTGCGTGCGGCGGAGGCTCTCTTAGTGCGTCGAAATGTCACCTCCTCTGGGCGCTCGGAGGAGAATGGTGAGTCTTGCGCGTTAAGTGGCATGTACCACTCCATGTCACCTTGTTGTCTGTTGATAGTCATATGGGCAGCAGCTCATGCCATACATCCACGTGCACCAGTGAATCCATGTCTCAATCCTTTGGTCTTTGGTGCATTTGCCGATCAAAATATGCCCACAGACCTTGATTACTGCATTTTGGAAAGATTAATGTTACAAAAGAAGGCGTAAGGCGCAAAAATTACTTGGATGAAATTTGACTCACGGTGTCTGCATTTCGCTCCGAGGGCTGCCGTTGAGAGGCACGGTGGTACAAACAAAACTATCGCATTCTGTATTGCGGTACGTAAGGCTCCACCATATGTGAGAACACCGGTGGCGGTCGTCGTCCACAAAAGCGATCCACGAGGCATGAAGCGAGACGGCCGTGCGGCGCAACGAGGAGAAAATCAGCATGCCATGGACACGGATGATGTCGCTCTCGTGCAATAACTTCGAACTTCGTTGTGGTACAGCGAGTAGCACCTCGCCGGTCTTCTGTTGGCCCGGTAGCAGACGGCCGACGCGATCCGTAAGCCCATGGTGGCGCGTCTGAGTCATGTGGTATGTCGTCATGCGGGAGAGAGCAGGTGCGTGCGGTGTCTCAATGGTCGGCCGCCAGCGAGGAAGTGCTCCCAACTCCACAGTGCGAGAGCACGTAGCACCACGACTAGGTTGCTACCCAGTGCCAGCCATGGCGTCACACAACCCTCGGTATGTAAGCGCAGGGCGGTGATCCCGGTGTAGTCGCGGCATCGGCTCGGCCCGCGTCGACCAAAGACTTCGGCGGCGGATGGTGGGGTTCAAAAATCGCCCTTTGTGGTTGGAAGCAGGACCCAACCAAAATTTGGAGAAGGTAAGCAGCGAGATCGTCCTAACGGCGCCCTCAGTGCACCCTACGGGCATTATTTGACGCCTCGGCCAAGCCGAGGGCGCCACGTGCACCCTCCGTGAGAGGTTGGCCAAACCGCTGCTCGGTCGACCTTCGATCCGCTCTCGGAGGGCGGAACAAGCGGCACACCGGATCGGAGACCGGTCAAACGAGACATCCTCTAGGGTGATCGTCATCTCACCCGAAAATGGAAGGTGTCGTCTCCGGCCTCCACCGGTCCACAAGTGCGGACAACGGTGGCGTCTAGGGTGAACCCCGTTGGAAGGACACCATCCTGCAAAGGGCAACAAGCCGTCTCCCGGAAGAGCAGGGCGTAACGATCGTCTAGCGCCCACGGTCCCTCCCGCCGGCGCCCGGCGGAGGGCCATCCACGCCCGGTGAGCCACGGCTTGCCGGTGGTCCTCATCGTAAATTGTTCTAGTAGCTCGGTAGAGACATGACTAGCAAAACATACATAGCAAATATTCGCGACAATGTGGCTAATTAAACATAGAAGAATGTAGCTAAATTAAAAATTACGATAAACTTACTGCGAGCAGCGGCGGCGGTTAATAACGTTGAAATATAATCGAGAAACAGCGAATGAAAAAGAAAAGAATGAAGCGAGGAGGCGGCGGGAGTGGCGAATATGAACTTAGCGGAAGAACGACTAATCGCGGTCGCTCTCAATATATCTGTGTGGTGTATACCCACCCGCGTCGGCCGGGCGAGTCTTGTAGCAGTAGTGTATGCCTTGCCATGTGACCCTGTGTGGCCTGGCCGGCGCCGTATGCAGCGCAGCGCCGCGCCAGGCTTGTGAGGCAGCGGCCTTGCACACCTTGTGTGTTATGTGGCCCATGTGGCGCTTGAGCAGAACTGCGCCGTAGCGCCGCGGCGGCGTGTGTATGAGCGCAACCGGCCATGCGCGACTGCGCCAGCAACTGCGCGCCCGGCCTGCGCCCGGCTGCGCTGCGTCGGCCCTTGTGGCTGGCATACGCCAGCGTCGCCAACTCGGCTAATTCTACAATTTTCACTTCGCGCTGGTTAAAACTGCAAATACGGTATCAAAATCGGTCGTATCGGCCAAAAATTCTTGATGGACCTGGGCTGTGCAGTACGTATGCATGCATGATACGCTGCAATGCATGCATGCGCCGAGCGATTGATTTTGTGGTCATACGGTCTCGGTTGATTGCATGATGCCGTGATGTGTACTACATGAGCATGATACGGACATCGCTGATACCTATGCATGCTCTAGGTATTGAAAGGCTGGTGCACCAATGCAGATATGATGGCTTTCTGCAACATGTGTTGCTGATTGTAATCTTATTAGCTAGCTTGACAACTTGGTTTTGAAAATCGGCTGTTGCACGCTTGGTGTTGATTGAATGGTCAATGACAGTTTGATAGTTGTGGACTAGAGGTGACTGGGAGAAGAGCAGGAAGAGGATTATAGGAAGAGAATCTATGTGTTTATGTGCCGGCTGTCAATATTTGTGATCACAACACGCCATATCGTTCCGCAATTTACATGTTTGGTAAATATGGTATTTACCGATATCGTATCCAAGTAAATTGGTATTTACCGATACCGAACTGTATTTTAAATAATATCGTATTTACCAAACTAACAATAACGTATTTATCGATGATACCGAATGAACAACCCTACTCGTATCTTTGTTCAGTTCCAACAACATGTAGAGAAATTGTTAAACAAACCTTACATAAACTCCTTCAGCAAAATGGTATCAAACACTTGGTTTCCTGTCCTCGTACCCACCAACAGAATGGCTTAGTAGAAAGGAAACACGGACACATTGTGGAGGTTGGCCTATCCATTCTTACTCAAGCATCCTTGCCACTGAAATTCTAGGATGATGCTTTCACCACTGCCTGTTTTATGATAAATGAACTACTCGATCGTGTTATCAACTATTGTACTCCTATGGAAAAACTCTTTCATAATAAACATGATTACTCACTGTTGAGTATATAAGCATTTTTCGAATTATTTTAATCCAGAAATATAATAGATGAAACATATGCATAAAGCAGATCACAAAGAACACTATAGGAATACGATTGATTCTAGAAGAGCGAAGCTAGCAATTCTATCTCGGTGTTCAAGACAACAATTAACATTAAAACAAAACAATTAACAAGAAAGATATAGGCATACCCAGATTCAGAGGAAGATGCAGTAGTGTTCTTGGTGGTTGCGTCGTTCGTCATGACGTAGTGGTAGTGGTTGATGTAGAATGTAGCGAGCGTTGATGATGTAGGCGTGGCGGTGGCGATCGCGCGACGCTCCCAAAACCTTATTCGTCCTCGCTCGTGCAAGCCTTGAGGATGAGGTTCGGAGAACTGCTCTCCCGGTGCGACCGTACCTGCAGCGTCTCGCGAGGATGGAGAGTGCGGAGACAACAACAAAGAGGCGTGGGCTGTATTGTGGAAAAACCAACCAACCAAACAAGCGAGCTGCTTGTTCCTTTTATAGCCAAAACTTCGGAGTCAAAGGCCAGCGGTTGCCGAGAAACCAACGATGCGCCATCAATGTCGGGCGTTCGATTTTGAATAGATAAAGAAAATCGTGCCCTTTTGGCGCTGCTGTGCACTGCCTTTACGCGCTACGCCTGCAGGCTCGGCTTGCGGCAAAGGCGAGAAGCGGCGGCGTGTGTTGTCTCTTGGCTCTCTCCAATTCCACAAGAAGAGGTCTCACGTTCCACCTTATAAACAGGTGAAACTCCCCTTCAATTGTCCATATAGGACTAAACAATTTAGCACAAGCATATGAGCTTTTGAGATTTACCAGGAATTAAGTTGAATATTATAATATGGGCTTAGCCCATTTAATTCCAACAATGCTTAAAACTTATGGATGCGCATGCTGGCCAAACCTGAGGCCGTATAACAATCATAAACTTGAGTTCAGATCAAAACGGTGTGCTTTCATTGGTTATAGCAATTTTCATAAAGTGTACAAGTGTTTGGATAAACAAACTGGGCAAGTTTACATTTCCAGATATGTTATCTTTGATGAATATGTATTCCCGTTTACTCAAGATGGTGTGGCTCAAACACGCTCTTTTCATCTCAATGATGTTCTGCTTCCCTTAAATCTCTCTGTTCATTCCCATAATACAACTACTCCCTTTGTTCTAGCTTCTGTGAGTGATCGTGTGCATGATATTGTTGTACCATTGCCTAGTCCATCTCTCACTGACCCTGCAGGTATTGGTCACATATTCAGTCCAACGCCCTCTGTGGAGACCGCTAAAGATGTTACTGCACAACCACGAATTGATCGTGACTAAATGTGAACTGATCGTATGGAGATATAAGCTAGCCGTCAGTAATAAGGATCGGGTCGCAGATCATATTGCATAAAGTTCGTCCGATATAATATTTATGTATATTTGAAAATTGTTATGTCCTGCTAGGAATCGCTGACGACTTGTGGTCGGAAAGAAGTTTCCGAGTCACAATCGATTACGCATGAACCTATAAGGTTACACACTTAATGAGTTGGAACAAACAAGTTCAGATAGAATCTGTTATGGTGCTCTTTACAAGGGGATATATGGGGCTGTTGAGACGTAAGAGTTGCTCCACCGAAACCCTAGCCGCCATCTCCCGAAGGTCCCACCGTGCATGTTGGTACTAGCACACCGGTGTACGGTGTTCCACCCCTAGACGTGTGGACACCGTAGATGTGCTATTGCGATTGATGTTGCGCTGATTGAGGACGATCCACAACCTACTCAAGGAACACGAGAGGTTGTTGGAGAAGACGATCGATGCCGAGGACGTTGGACATTCAACTACGACCACTACATTGACGCGCTTAATATTGGACTAGGCTACTCCAACTCTTCTTTCGCTATACTGTATATTTAGTGATAACGATCATTGATCTTTTACTTGTATGACTTCCTGGTTTACGTGGTAGAATTTTTAAAATTGCGTACTAGTGTGGCCTACCCGTATCCCTTCACAAGGGTCTAGCAAATGCAACAACCGAAGTTGTTTGAATTCAATCCTTACTGAAGGAGCTAGGCGTGTTTAAGATGAGACCGTCGTCTCTGTGGTGTGACAATTTGGGCGCAACATACGTTTCAACAAATCTTGTCTTTCATCGCTCACACCAAGCACATTGAGATCGATTTCCATTTTGTTAGAGAACGAGTTGCAAAAGAAACTACTGGACATCACATTTGTTTCATCCCAAGATCAAACGACGGACATCTTCACCAAAGCACTTTCAGTGCAGAGTTTTGTGGATTTTGGACACAATCTTAATCTGTTATAGAAGGTTAAGATTGAGGGAGGGCGTTGAAATAGTCATGTAATCGTTATAACGTTTATCTGCTGTACCATCCTGGTCGTTAGGATCTAGCGTGGAAGTAGGAGGCAGAGAGGAGTATGCACTACTCACGTTCTGTATGTGCTTCCACTGTATTCATCGTCCGACACACTACAAAATAGAACAAAGCTCACTGCATATCGTACGCAGATTGCGTCAGATTCTTTCTAAGCTCGTTCCTTTCACAAATTCTTTATTCTTCCACCGTTCATGTCTGCTATGTTACCGACGAGTAGGTCCATGCAACTGAAACTGCAACCGAATTTGGCATGGAGTATGAACGGGAACAGTGCAGCAATTATCTGTTTGGGCCATTGCCCTGCCCCTACATGATTGGGAGGAGAATGGGAGAAGCCATTGCAGCTAAATTCAAATGGGAATGGGATGGGAGAGCAACCAAGTAATTAAACAGTTGACGAGTTGAATGGAGGGAATCTTAGCATTGATGAACCAACAGCGCTTAAGATCGATCGAGCCCCGGCGTCTCTCCGCCCACAACGCCTTGCCGACCGCCGAATCCAATGCTTCTTCCCCCACACGTCCCTCCACAACTCATCTCCAATACCAACCAATTTCCCTCCCAAAGCCTCTCAAACTAAACCACACCTTAAGTAGTGTAGTAGTAGTACTATCACTGTTGCCATGCATTTGCTGTTCACAACATCAACATGTGTTGTCAGTTGCGACCTGTGAGCTCATGTAGAGATTAGTGTAGCTGTGTACCAACATGCCAGCATGGAACGATGGAAGGTACGAAGACAATGCTACGTACATAAACGTCACTAGCAAATTACGGGCATGGAATTATTATAATTTAGAAGAAATAGACCCCGAAAGTCTCACGCATGGAGTTGTGCGTATCATAATACACAGCCATATGTGTGGCAAGAATGAAGAACAAGAATCATCGGACTAAAACCCCGAGACAAGTTCGACTCCCAGTCCCAGACTCTTGTGATCTAGAACATCCCGGCGGCCGTGACCGCGAGCGGTAGCGCGGCGAGGGCGATGAGACCGCCGGCGGTGAAGCGGCCGGGAGCGTGGTTAGCCGACTTCGGCGGCGAGGCGAACGGCGGGTTCTCTACAGAACGCACAAACGGCAGAAGCGAAGTTAGCAGAGTATCTTAATGTGAGATGTGACAACTGAGGATACCCAACAATGAGACCACTGCAGAACATCTGTTAGCATCAACAGCACACAAATTAACAGCATTAACGGACATTTAGTGGGACTATCCTCTATTCCCCGTAGTAGCATCGGCAGAAGGAGGATCTAGAGATTTTGCAGCTAAAATTAGTTGAAAACGGGTCCATTTTCTCTCCTTTTGCTACTAGTACAAACACTCGTTCTGAGACCTATCTGACAGTTCTGTAGTTTGGACTCCTCCAGTGTTTAATTGTACAAAACTTTTCATATATGTAACTGATGTGTGCAAAGTAATCATATAGTATCAAGGAAAAGTCGGAGTACTAGTAGAGAGACTGAAGAACCAAGGAAAACAAGAGTAGTAATGACTTACCAGGCAATTGTGGTCCAGTAGCGGATGGAGTGTCGGACCCGGATTTTCTAATCTCGAATCCTCTGTGAAAATACTGTGCTATTTCCTGAATCAGTAGATAGCACTCACAGATACATCACTAAATCATTTCATACATGGCGTAAAAACATACCATTCATTAATTTAACATATCAGAGTTTACATAGACCGCATCGGGTCAAATTTTACAAAGAAGGCCGAACATGCCAAAAGATTACATTACAAAAGTAGCGGAAGCGACAACGGAAGCAAAAGGGGGTGAGGGCACATCTCTCCACAAGCAAGCGACTGGGGAAACCTGTGTACATCTGATATTACCAAAAACTCAGATAATATGGGATGCACCTAGGTACCAGCGGAGTCAGTTAGACTGGGGCGAGACTAGAACAACTAAGGACTAAACTATGCTTCAAGAACTCACAGGTCTTGGACATACGGTTCCTCGTAGTAGTCGTAATCTCCAATATTTCTTGCTTCTGAGGGTTTGGGGAAAGAGCGAGAATGAGCATAACTACCGTGCTCGCGAGCCAACACACAGAATGCAATAGTATACATGCAAGGCTTAACAAGGATGGCTCAGGTTCTTTTATTTGCTAAAGCAATATTTTCAATTATCATAATTACAAAGTCCTATGACTTAGAATTTTGAACAAATTGTATTTTTATTAAAGAGAGTATTTGTGCAACAATAAATAATGATGAGGTTACCTCCACCTCATGCTAAATTTTGACAAATGATTACTTCCACGATTATCAACCTTTGGGTAAGGCTACCGGGAAAAATCAAAACAAGGGCTAGATGAGCCTACCACATTTTCAATCCACCCACAAAGGTTTTGAAATAGAACTAACTCGAGGTTAAATTCCATGTCCGCCTTTGGCAGTAAACACAATTTGTTTAAGCGATTTAGACTCTGCGAGAGGTTGTACTTTGTACCCACAAGATATAATCATACTCGTTACCCACATGATTCCTTAGTCATGTAGTTGGCGATCATCACGATAACGTTTCAAACTACCTTACCCTTTAGTCATCTCCCTATGACCAATTCCATAAGTTGTGCGGATGCTTACCACAGCGACTAGCGGTGGCCCGACCACAACGACTAGCGCGGTGATAACTTCACCGTTTTGATTGTCCCATTCAAGCTAGCATCGTCATGCCGCTTGCACACTTCTAAACACCGGTTGTGGGATGACATTGAGATTCAATAATTTTACTAAGCCAAGTTGCACTTTGCAGACTTGCGGTTCTACTTGTTTTACACAGGAGGTCATGACAAGATTAAGTCCTTAATTCATCTGGACGGTTCATACCATATACCAACTATTCTCGTGCTACGTCCGCACCCACCACTCTTTTCATCCGTTCAGATGTGGTACTAGCAAGTTGTTTAGGGTTTTGGGAAGGAAAATCAATTAACGCAACACACTAGTCATCTACATCCAATGACTGCCCAAAACCATTTTTTATGTTTAAAGGATGATGATCGGGACATTTATTGTCCCGGTACTTAAGCAAGACTAGCATGTCGCTTAAGTACAACCTATACTAGTATTTACCATATATTTACTAGGGTGACAAAGAATACTGGATTCAATTATCAAAGGATGGCTTAATAAGTAATTAATCAGTAAATGGGTATTTAACTAGCTTAAGCTTTAACATATCATTGATTACAAAATTAAAGCATGCAACTTTGATATTTTTAAATGAACATAGTTTGCATAAAATGTAGGCTCAGAATGATCAAAGTATTGACTCGCCTTGGTTAAAGGTAGCGGGGTCTTGGTATTCTTTGAGCTTGATCGAAGTTGAGGTCTACGGCGTCTTCGAACCCTAATCGGACGAAAGTACCGGAAAAAGACACAACAGTAAAAAGAGCAAATAAATACCAAACTCATAATAAATGAACTCCAAAATGAACATGACCAGTGCCATTAGCAAGATCTTGATTTTAGAAACTTTTAGAAACTGGTTTCATAATTTTTGGAGTTATAAAGAAAAAGATATGAATTTTGGAAGCTTTTCAAATGAATTTTTAATCAAAAACTAAATCAGAAAATCCCTGGAGCCGACACGTGGCAAACTGCTTGCATGATCCATGGCTTTATGTGATGGACCGAGTCCAGCGCGCGCAGCCGATCCACAGGTCCTGAAACGATCTAGGGGCCCGCTGTCGGCGGCAGCTGTCTGGAGTGGGTCCCCTGTCGGCGATCTTGTAGCAAGGGGACCCACTGTCGATCCTGTGGCGTGATAAAAGCGGCTGACGCTTCGGCGTGCGTTACCTCGCGTCTCTCCGCCAGAATGTGCGAGAGAGGCTTCGGCGTGGCTCGGCGAGGCGCAGCGGCGTGGCCGGAGGAAGGGCAGGCGGCGAGGCGGCGGGCGGTGGGTGGAGGTAGGGAGAACCAGTGGTGAGTCGGAGGCGGAGGCGAAGGAGGCAGGGGTGGCAGCGGCTCGGGCCAGGAGGGGAGGAAAGCCAGGCGAGGAGACGAGGGCCGTGGCGACAGATGGAGAGAGGCTTGTCATGGGCGATGCAGATGGCCCCATATTAGGCACAGGGATTCCAAAAGCTGCATTTTTTGTGTATTAACCCAAAATTAGCAGATAACCATAATGAAATGAAATTAGAAAGGTAAATCACATCGTTAGGTTACCTAAATGATATTTGGACAGGGTAATTATACTCTCTTTTTTATAATTGGGTAATCACACTAGTACAAAAGCTACCGAGTGATATGAGCAAAGAAGGGTTTTCCCTTGTTCTATTATCTTCCATTTTAAGAAGAAATTGACTTTTCCTTAGAGAACAGAAGAAGAAAAGCATGAGGTAGAATAACACAAGGAAACCGCTCGGTTTGGCCAGCTTATATGGTTTAAGCTCTATGTACTACAATGAGGATAAGCGGAATGGTTATACACTCCTTTGGCTTATATTGTTTATTCAACTTTGAGGCTTAGTTTTACACTTTTGCTATTTCTAAGTTGTCTGAACCCCCACCCTAAAAGCCCTCTAAAAGCCTGTTTGGATATATCGTGATTCAATTCAATCCCTTTGGATTGACTCAGAATTTGAAATAAAATCTCTTCCAATCCGAAAAGATTAGTTCTAATTCATCCCTATCCAAACGATCCCTACATAACCAATCACGTACATAATACTGGTGACTGAACACATGCTTGCTGCGGTGGCTAAAAGAATCATTAATTATCCATCTCACGGATCAACACACATCAGTTTATTAACATATTGTGCGCATCATAAACCTTCGATTAACCTACAAGATCCATGGATCAACGCAATAAGAAACAAAATGTATAGATGGAACCCTGGCAAGATGGAGTACATAAGAGACCAGGAAAACTATATCGCTTCGGAAATTCCCGACCAATAGAACAGGCAACACCGGTAAGCGTTGGTTACCGAATATTTCGTTAAAATTTTGATGAAAATTTTGAATTGAAATTTGATTTTTTTCATATGTAAAGATGAAAATTATCTAAATTTTGAATTCAAAAATGAATTTGGATGAAAATTAGATAAATCCAAAAATAGTTGGCCCACAGAGTTTTCCATGGCGCCAGCTTTTCGTCTATTTTTAAAAATATTTTTTAATTAAAATAGCCGAATTTTCAACCATCTGCTTTGAGATTTGTATTGAATTAAATCCGAATTTATTATAATTTTTTTTAAAAAACACGTGTTCTTCGGAACATAAAGTTTCATTTAACCTCCCTTGCTACTAATCGATCTCCTTCTGCATATTTTTTCTAGCTCAGTTCCTGTGTGCGCGCGTGCATCAACCTTGAATGCCGCATCAATGCGGGCGGTACAGACAGGCAGCAGCCTGGGACGGGAACGTGCCGTGTTCGAGCCGTTAGTGTGCTCAAAAAAATCGGTTGCGGAAATGTGAAGAAATCCGATCGCAAGCTCTCCCCTCTGGCGGCGTTGATGGGCCGTTATGCTTGCGAGAGTGAAGATGGATGCCATAAGGCCCGTAGCGAAGATGCCCATTCGACGTCCATTGCGACAGAGGCAATGTTAGTACAGCATTGTATTCGGTAATTCAGGGAAGAAATATGCAAAATCTGTTCGTATGATCATGTGTAGGTAGCATGCATGCATTGCGTTCAGAGCGGTTAGGAAAAGATCGCATCTACCTTTGAGGAAAGAAATGCTGCCACGTTACATCGGACGTTGCCTGATTCACCTTAGCACTAGGAAAAGATCGCAGTTGCAGTAACAATTAGGTTTCATAGCTCCTGTGCGTACACATTGGCCAAGGACCAAGGGACAGAATTCCCGAGAGAATGCCCTAACTAAACTTTGGTGCTTTTGTCCTGAAAGAAGACGCGCTCACGCCGAAGGGGCATGTAGTATATTCTCAGGAGATAACAGAATTACATGTGCTTTTGTTCAAACCAAGAAAAAATCACAGCTCATGCGAATCAGAAAATGCGACTATACACCAAAAACACAGTTGGACAGTTGGATACTTGGATTAGTCAAAATTTTCAGGCTGAGAAATCTTCTTCAGACGCATTACATTGCTCTGCATCGGCGTCCTCATTCCCATCTTTGTCACTTCTTTCAGTGTTAGCACCCTCACCGTTGTCTTCATCTTCATTGTCGTCACTACTTCCAGTTTCTCCATCACTTGAGCTCGAGTCTTTCTGATCACCATTTTCCTTAAAATCAAGGCTGCCTTTGGTCGTCTCAGCATTCTGCAAGTCATTTAAGTCTTCTGCAGCAATATTACTTTCAAGCTCAATCTGATTCACCTTAACACTAGGAAACACCAAGGGCTTATCAGGCCAGTCCCTGAAGAAATTGTTCAAGACCATGAATTTGAACGTGTGCAGAAGTCTATGCTTGTCCCTCTTGATATCGGAACTAAGAAGCTTCTTTAAGAGGGTTGGTTCCCTGCTCTTAAGCATTGCACCAACATCACGATGAGTATAGTTCCGTACCCTGGGTCTTTTAGACTGAAAATCTCTGCGGTCATACCGCTGTCTTTTGTTTGTACGGTTTCCAAAACGACAATCCCTGTGTTGAGTTTTCCATGTACTTTTCCTTTCATTGACTTGATCCTCAGTTTCAGATAGATAGCCAGGTGGTAGTTCAGGGAGTTCAAAACCCAATTCTTTCTGCTTTGCTAAAACTGCCTTGAGTTCCTGCACCAAATTAAACAAACACATGTAAGACCAAAGACCAACGTACGTTTACAGATGCAAATAATGGAACTACGTCATCTAAAAAGGACACATCCCCACCACCTGAATACCGTGGGCAAAGCTTCTGCTTAGGGAACCATTTAAAGAGATCAATTCCCGTTTCCTTTAAAACCTAAAGAAGATACATGATGAATCATAATTCTAGATTGGCTTACCTGACGGCGCATTTGGGCCTCTTCGTCCTTCGTTTGATCATCTGATTGATTCTGAGACGACTTCTGCATTATAAGTTAAGCGGTAAGTAAATGCTCCTTCCATGCTGACATGAAGTTTCCAAGGCCTAATAAAAAGACGTAAGTATAACACTGACCTTGTTAATGTTGACACCTGTAGGGTAGTTTTTCTTGCGTGCTTCTAGCCATTGTTTGACTTCATTTGCATCATAAAAGATAGGAGGGCGTCTGCAAGCATACATTTGAATCAAAATTGTATGCCACTACAAAATCGGTAACCCAAGGAGATACTCTTTGAAGACATGAATCAGAAAACCACCAATAACAACTTAATATAGAACCACCAAGAAGTTTAGGACAGCTTGTTCGACCTTGTTACTTTTGTCAATGGGCTTATTTTTTGCTAGACCGACATACAAAGATTAATAGTGCCAGATGACTAGGGGTGTCAATCGGATACAAATTATCTGTTTTATTCAACTACTGTATTCAATAGGATACGAATATGGTTTAGATTTTTCCATCCGATTAACAATTTCTCTCCTATTCATATTCGTATTCGCAATCGCATAAAAAATATGGATATGGATATGATATAGAGTTTTGCCATCCAAAATGTTATTTTATCCGCACTATTCGTATTCGAATTCGGTAAAATAATATGCATATTTTATTGCAGTATGGCTAATTAGTTGCATGAGTATTTTTAGTTTAATGTGAATTCATGTTTTTAGGTGAAATAGATAAACTAGAATGATTAAATGTGCTATGTACGAGGATAAAGTATCATAAATATCTTACCATTACGTAAGTTATGAGAATATCCAAATCCGGTCGAATTGAGTAGATATTCGATTTGTATTCATATTCGTTACAACATTCGATTCGTATTTAACAATATTCAAATTTGTATCCGTTTAGAAAATACGAATATGAATACGAAATGGCCACTATTCGATTCGCATTCAATCCGTTTACCACCCTACAGATGACTATGCACTTGCCTTAACAGTTTAGAATAGAGGAATAAAAAGGTCTGGTGGTTAGACAGAAATATAAGCATAGTAGTTGAGCAATGGAGATTGTTAACACAAGCTAGTTAGCAGTAAAGTATGAGAAAAGCCACAGTAACTAGGTAGTTAGGTGCAGATATCAAAGACACATAATAAGACTCTTTCTTAATACCAATCATATTTATATTTTAAAAAATCACCATTCAGTATTACATACTTTCGGTGTCCTCCAGATGCTGGACTGTCACTGCTTGTGAAGTTAGATTTTACTTCTCTCCAGTTGTTGCTTCCTGACAAAATGATACAGTAACTCATGGTAGTTAGCTAGAAATACTGATAATCGTTTAGGTATCAAAGGCATGCTGTTCTATCAAGGAGCTAAAGTGATCAAAACAGAACATGTGCATCATTTAATGACACAGAGTTATGGAAAAACTGTGGCAATAAAAAGAAAACAGGTCAAATGTGAGCTGCAGGCTGCACTCAGTTCATTTTAACTTGTCGTTTTGGACATTGACACAGTTTCCAATATGCACTTTTGACCGTTGCTTTTTCTAATTATATGTTAGTAAAAATTATTAAAAATATAATGATATGAAAGTATTTTATGACCAATCTAATAACATCATTTCCACGTGACAAATCCAAATAATTTTGTGCATGTTAACGGTCAAAGTTTTAAAAGGCATGCATTCTAAAACGACATCTAAAAAAGAATAGAGGGAGTATTAACTTATATTTTGCTTACACTTTGTGATTATTCAGCACTTAAAATGAAGCTTAAATACCCATAATTTTTGTCAAACAAATCACACATTAAGAGTTCAAGGTGAAGTGAACAAGCATGCTACTTTTATATTTTAGTGGAAAAAGAATGAATTGTAGCCATGAGTTATAATGCATTTATATTGCTGGAAACTCTTGTACATTGTAATGAACACAGCTTCACCACAAAACATAGTATCTCAAGTTCTCAACTCTTGGTGAGCATATATAAAAGGTAGTCATCACTTGGCAAGAGTAAAGAATATGCATGTTCAAAACCAAGAGATGATAAAAAAGTACATTTTTTTAGATTATACAAAGTACAGTTTTTATGCTTGACTGTATGCCATATATCATACTACCTCTTCCACGACCTTGATTAAAAGGTCTTCCTTTCCCCCTTCCACTAGATGGACCAAATTGCCTGCCATCCCTACCATCTCTTCCAGGGTTGAATTGGGCTTTCTGATCTGTTGTCTTGATCCTCTCACCATTTTCAGAGGCAAAATGAGAGATGCCATATGTTTTGTTCTTAGTGTGGTTTACCTGTCATAAATTCAGAGAAACAACAATTAAATTGCAAGGCTAAGCCGTACAAGAATAGGAACCAGTATGTCTAATTAATGAGAAAATTAGTAAAAAATAGTTGTAAAATCAGTTCTAGGCGTGTGAATTTAGTGATGATATTGCGATTATCTAACCAATTCCTAACAGCATCAGTAATAATAACAGATGTGTTCACAACTATACATTCCAAAAGAATCAACAAATTATTTCGCACACATCTGTCAAAAGTTAAAAAGTGCAACAAGAATTGCATTAGAAAATCACGCAAAGTTTTAAAGAACATTGCATGAAAGAACAGAAGACCACTGAGAATGGAGCCTGGTTGTGCTCATAGGGGCAGTTATTGGAAACAAGGAGCACACACAAATAATTTGGTAAAGTGTGGCAGGCTAGATATGAACTATTTGAATGCGGTAATGAGTTATTTGTGTACTGAAACATCACGCTTGGGTACACAACCAATTGAGTATCTAACCAATTCCTAACAGCATCAGTAATAACAAGAGATGTGATCATAACTATACATTCCAAAAGGATCAACAAGTTATTTCGCACACATCTGTAAAAAGTTAAAAAGTGCAAGAAGAACTGCATTAGAATATCACGCCAAAGTTTTAACAAACATTGCGTGAAAGAACAGAAGAGCATTGAGAACGGAGCCTAGTTGTTGGAAACAAGGAGCGCAAACATATACTTAGGTAAAGTGTGGCAGGCTAGATATGAACTATTTGAATGTGGTAATGAGTTAGAATGACCTCATACAGTGTGATGATCTTAACTGGTCCTACTAATATCCATTAAAGAACATAATTCTAAAGAGTAAAGACATGGAAGCTATGCCAATGCAATATGCAACCAGAGACAAAATGTGCCAAACAAGAATTACGGCTATTTACCCAAAAAAGAATTAAAGCTATTCCAATTCCAATAACGATCCTAAAGGCTAAAAGCCACCTGTAAGTTTATAACCAATTGATCAATTCCAATAAATAACAGCAAATGATTCACTCACCTCACCGCAGCTTCCACTACTGCTATTCCGAACCTTCCTCCCAACGCTCAGTATCGGCCTCGGCGCACCAACGCTCAGTATCGGCCTCGGCGCACCAACGCTCAGTATCGGCCTCGGTGCACCAGGTCCAGCACCGCCGCCGCCGCTGCTGTTGCAACCCTTCCCCGAAGCACCCATCATCGGTCGGGGTGGCCGCGGCCCGCCCAACCCAACACTACCAGGTCGAAACGCCCCGCCGCCACTGAAACCGGAGTGCGGGCCCGGGAAAGCCCCGAACTGGTTCGGGTTCGGCGGGAAGCCTCCGGGAAAGAAGGGCGGCGGCGGCTGCTGCTGCTGCTGCTGGAGCGCCGCGGCGGCGAGGAAGCCGAGGTTCTGGAGCTGCTGCGCCTGGCCGAAGAGCTGCAGCGCGAGGAAGGGGTTTGCCGCCGCCACCGCGACCATGGGGTTGGCGGCGGCGGCGAGGTTGGGGACGGGAGGCGGGAAGGCGGCCGGGTTCAGCTGTGGGTGCATGGGGACGGCGGGGAGGGGAGGCGGGCCCGGGTTACCGGGCCGCTGGCGGTTGGGTTGGCTGTGGTTGGGGCGGGGAGGATGGTAGGGGCGCATGGTGGCGCCGGTTTTTCCCTTGGGGAGAAGGCGGAGGTTAGTGGGGAGGGAT
This sequence comes from Hsuehochloa calcarea, assembly GCA_036346395.1. Lineage (NCBI taxonomy): Eukaryota > Viridiplantae > Streptophyta > Magnoliopsida > Poales > Poaceae > Hsuehochloa > Hsuehochloa calcarea. Next base: position 70,099,562 of record CM070594.1, on the reverse strand, counting down.
TTGGGGTAGGGTTTTAGCTTGGGATTCCGGGGGCACGGAGACGAAGGCTGTCTGCTGTCTGATCGTGTCCGCTAGTTTTGGTGTGACCGGTTTGTGCTCTGTTGACTATTGGGCTCTTACATATCAGGAGCTTTTGTTAAGTTTGCAGGCAGCATCCACTTAGTCACCTTGCATTTTTTTCATTTGGGGTTGTAGTAACTGATTTTTTTAAGTAAAAGTTATAATTTTTTATTCTTAAGTAAAAGTTATATTTTTATCTATTAAATTAAAATCCAATCATATAACACATCAATCTCTACAATAATGACCACCATAATTAACTTAAACTTAAGAAAATTTCAGTCGACTTAGAAAGAGCAAATCCGTTTTCATTTTAGTTTGAATACTATTTTTGTTGCTGAGGAATAAAAGTCCAAACCCAATTGACGTAATACTTCATCCGGTCACAAAAGAAAGTTATTTTGGACAAGGTGCAGTTAAACATTCTAAACTTTGACTAACAATATCTTTTTGAATATTTAGAATGAACATATGAAAATAATACATGTAGATTTGTCTCGAAAAGTAGTTTAATATATTATAATTTCAATAGGTTTGTAAATATATTAGAAGAGAAATGAGTGATCAAAGTTTCATTTTGGAGACCATGTTGATATCTAAAACGACTTTCTTTTGTGACCGAAAAAGTAACTGGAAGTGAGATTACCATACATATTGATATGTATGAAAAATTACAATTTTTTACTTCAATTTTTCTATAAAATAAAAATATTTCCGAATCACTGAACCAAAAAATACCCTCAAGTCGAATCGAACCAAGGAACGTATAAACCCATGTTTTCATAGATTCGACCGTGGTTATTTACAATAATTACTTCCACGTCTATTCATTTATCATCCGAGGTTATCAATAAAATGGTGTATCAATTCCATAAATTGGATATAGCAATAAATAAATGCTATAAACCGGTTATCCATGTAGCAATGTAATGAGCTTGTACTGACCCATGAATCATTTGCAGCTAGTGCAACGAAAAGCTAGCTTTGGAATGCTTGCTCTCCTGTACAAGCGGATGAAATTGAAACACAAATGTGGAAACCCAGTTTGAACGTAACATGTGAACATAATGTCTGACAACAATTCGGCCATCCGATTAACATACACATATGTCTGAATCATAGAACGAACACAAAGTTACAACTCACCAAGCAAGGCAATACCTAATTACCTATTCCTGAACCAAGAAAATAACATCTCATAATAATTTGGTCATTTGATGAACCAACGTACAAGTTCATATTTGAAGGACCAAAGAATGGGAATGATCCTGTCATTCGATGGAAATGAGTCAATGACATTCTTTTTTTTAATTAACAGTTGGATTTAAAAAGAACATGGACCCACACCACGGGCAAATGACATAAACTGGTGAAACTTGAGAGCAAATTGTTGGGTTTGACCAAGACTGCCAACTAAGGATACAGGTACAGATAAGGGAAAGGACAACAGCTTGCTTCGGGCAAAAAAAATCCAGCACGCCTGTCATTTAGAATTCTGCACATTCCTTTCGGGTATACCGGAGAGGGGAGATTGCGACAGTGAAATCCGAGATACATAATTACTGCAGTGTGCAGACTCCAGGCAAATATACTTCGATGCATATAGTACACCCGATCGTCCTTTTAGGTTCCGAGCAGTGCAAATTGCCTTTCTCATCTGTCCACCACCATCAGCAACACACATTCTTTACCAGCAGTTCTCATTCAAATGGATTTCTTGGTCCTTGATGTGTTGAGTTCCTGTTACAGGGGGTCATTAGAAACTATCGTCTGTTACGAACTATAAGAGCAGGCTTTGAAGGAGCTTACAACATGTGGGAGTCTTGTACTTGTCCTGCCATGTATGACAACCCTCCTGAATTAACAAGAGAATCAGATAAAGTATTAAAAATGCGAATATCTGTGTTTGTGCATGACGACTAATTTGGTGTAAAGAGGCAGATACCTTGAGACGCAGAAGGAATACATGGCACAGTGGAATTCTGAGAAATCCACGGCTCTGTTAAGTGCCCAGAGTATTCTGTGGGAACATGAGGATCTGGCAGTGTTGCTTGTAGCGAGGTCAAATCCATGAACTGAAAAGAGGAATGAAAAACAATTTGTGAATAAGGCTTAAGGACGCACCAGAAACAAAGAGGATTTTGGCAGAGCATGGAAACAACTGCATTCCAGTTAGCATGTCAAGAACAGAAGAATGTAAATGGATATCTCAATAGTCCTAGAATCTTTTTTTTTCTTTGAGAATCAATAGTCCTAGGATCTTACGTGGGCTAGTAATCACTTATTCTAAACCACATCTTACAAACAAAAGGAACAAATTAGTAGTCCAGTTATAATGGAGACAAGTGCAAACCACAAAATAGCAATACACACCGTGTCGTTGGCTTCAACATCAGATTCAAATGCCATATCAAATGGATTTGTTGATTTTCCAGGCTGAGACACCGTGCCGCCCTGAAACCAAATTCAAAGGAGCAGTTCAGAGATAAATGATACTTAGACACTTGTAAACTGGCTCCGGTTATCCAGTAGCCCCATGACAGGCCAATAAAGCAAATACAACATCACCATTCTTGCCTACACCAATAAATTATAGAAAGAAATGAACAAAGTCACTATAGATGAATACAAATTATAATAAGATAAAGAAAAAATAGCACTGCAAGTCCCTGAATTTGTGTCATTTAGCTCCTTGAACTTGTATTTTACTTTCTCAGTCTCTTGAACTTGCGAGGTCGAACCACTTAGCTCCTTGAACTTGCATTTTACTTTCTCAGCCTTCTGAACTTGCGAGATTGTGTCGCTTAGCTCTCTAAACTTGCGTTGAAGCGAAGTTCGTCGGATGCGATGCCGTCGACTTCGTCGCCTCCGAGTCCGGTGGACTCGTCGCCGCCCGTTCGGCCGTGTTCATCGTCCCCGTCATCTCACGCCGACAAAAACAGATTCTTCGGGCTTAGGAACGCACCGTACTCGCATCTTCGCTGAATCTTCACCGTCGCAGCTTGCCGCCGCCCTCGTCTCCTCTGAGGCGGCCTTGAGGGAGAGAAGTACATTCCTAGTGTCAGACGCACGAAGTCCTCTGAGTCTAGCACTAGAAATGTACTCCTTTCTCTCACAGCCGCCTTAGAGGAGGCAAGAGCGAGGGCGGCGGCAAGCTGTGGTGGTGGAGCTTCGGCGAAGACGTGAGCACACTGCGTTCCCGGGCCTTGAGAATCTGTTTTTGACGGGGTGAAGTGACAGGACGATGAACACGGCCGGAACGAGGCGGCGACGAGTCCATCGGACTCGAAGGAAAGTCGCCGGCATCGCATCTGACGAACTTCGCTTCAACGCAAGTTTAGAGAGCTAAGTTGCACAACCTCGCAAGTTCAGGGAGCTAAGTGGCACAACCTCGCAAGTTTAGAGGGCTGAGAAAGTAAAATACAAGTTCAGGGAGCTAAGTGGCATAACCTCACAAGTTCAGGGGGCTGCGAAAATAAAATACAAGCTCATGGAGCTAAGTGGCAACCTCGCAAGTTTAAGGACCTACAGTGCAATTTTCTCTAAGATAAAAGAACACACAAATCAACTAAAAGACATGCATGCAAAAGCACAAGAAGGTGGTGCGTGCATTTTGGACGCCTCAGCATACATACAGTCAAAACTCAAAACTATATGGTCTAGCATCACCTTAATAACATTTTTTTATATAAATCATCTGATAAGCAAGATAATACTACAGTAAATTAGACCAAAGGGGGAAAAAGAGAAGAAAATACAAATCATATGTCAAACACATGATTGTATATATCCATGCATGCTTGCTTCCAATCATATGGAACTAATGTCAAACTGACAATGAAGCTAGCAGAGGAAAGAAACTTCAATCATGGATAAAACATACAAGTTGGGGTTGAAGTGGTGCAGGAAATGACGACCCAGATATGTCACCAGACAAAACATTGAAGCCAGGGAACATATCCCCAGGAGTTGACATTTCAGGCTCACCCCTAGCCAAATCCTAAAAAAATGATTCAAGAATCAAGATGTTCAGTCTAGCCTTCTTTGAGAAATATATTCTTTTGAGTGATTAAAAGACGAGTTGCGCACCTGTGGAGTTCTAGATCCAACATATGGAACACTGGGTACGGTGAATTGATGAGGTGCTACTTGAGACATAGTGTTGAATGTGAACACATTATTGGGCATGCTCCCATTAGATTCACCAAAGGCATTCCAGGACTGAAAAACAACCAAGGAAAAGGACCCATATTTAACTTATTAAACATATAAAGCTATAACAAACCTCACAAGTCACAATTCCATACATCAACCGGTGAAATACCTGGGAGTTTTCCTTGGAGACAGGGATCTTCACCTCTTCAGCATTAAAACTCCACTGATCCATCACAAATGGAGATCTTTGTGACATAATGGCATTTGATGGCGAAGTTGGCAATGTTGATTGATCAATTCCTTTAGCAATACCATCACTTGGAGGGAATGCAGTGGGCACCTGAGCTTGCACATTTGAAACGGAAGTCGAAGATCCATGTTGAGGTGTGTCAAAGAACGCCCATCCTTCATTAGCAGGCAATGGAGCTGCTGGTGTAATATGCTGAACACTAGACGTAGGTGGCAGTTGTTGGTCAAAGCCAACAAACAGATCCATTGACGGACGGGAAGAGGAAGTTGTTGGTTCCTGCAAATTTGACAGACTGAAGAGATCTTGGTGCACAGGATGAGATGTGGTGTGTGCTTCTGCTGAAACAGATGATGAAGGTGTGACGGTCTTCTGAACCACAACATTATGCACAGTTTCTTTGGAAACATCAGAATGGCTGCCTAAATCAACTGTTGTATGAGAAACTGATGGGGTTTGTTGATTAAAGCCAGCAAACAAATCTATTGATGCAACATAAGTGACGGGCTTTTGCATTGTTGACTGATCAAAGAGGTCTTGAGTTGTGAAAACTGTTGGTTGTGGTTGCACTGAAACAGGCGAAGGCAAAGCTGCCATGTGAGCCCCACCATGTTGCACAGATTCTCGGGTGGTTACAGTTTGGCTGACTGGTGAATTTGTACTGCTCTGCGAGGCAAATGGTTGTGTCGAATGAGTTACAGAAGATTGCCCAGTCTGGCGGTTTACAGCAGAAGGCACTGGCCTTTCTATAGGTACATCAGGTAGGGCACCAGAATCAACTGATTTGTTAGACGCTGAGCTACCATCAAACGATCCAAAACTTCCAGAAGAAGCTGTTCTCTGCACATAGAAAGAACGTACATTTTATTACTAAACCACTCTACTTTGAGAGTTGCTCAAGCCAATGGCCAATTTTACTAGAAAGGAAAGATGCACATGGAAGGGTCAATAACCTGTGAACGTCGAACTCCATTAAAATCTATTTGTGAAGATGCATTCGGATGTCTATGGGATTGAGGATTTTCAGTCGATACATTTCTTGAATGATGGGCAGAAGGACTGTTGTACCCTGTATCCTGAGAGCTAGGAGAAAGCACGTCATTTCTAAAGTCACCAGTGCTTGAGGCTGAAAAGTCAGAAAACCTTGACCCAGCACTCTCATTAGCAAATCGGTCTTCATGCATTTGGTCCCGGAAACGACCTGGACTGTATAGTAAGCTGCCGAGTTTTCCATCAAAGAGTGCCCTATCCGAAGGCCTTCGAGCAAGCGTGTCAACTTGCTTACCATATCGTCTATCTTCATATTGAAAATCGTAAGGCGGGCTTTGGGAGTATGAATGATAGGAGCTAGGTCTTCTCATGTCACTATCATTGCTCTTTACACTCTGTTGAAAATTTGGAAATCTATCGTTAGCACATAAGTGTGGTAAATAATGAAAAGTTTGCAGCATGAATACCAAGTATTATAAAGGTTCACAAGTTAGGTGAAGGACAACACAATACTTAGATATCCAGATCAGCACTCATTGGACTTATTAACTCATTACCTCACTATCGGTGGCTGGTTTGTTAGTGGACTTCCCACCAGCATATTTCTTGTCCACATAAACAGCTCTGATAAATTCCCTTATCCTATCTGGATTGCTGAAACAAAAAGCATAGTGGCATAAACAAATGTAGCAGCCTTCATAGATGCAGGAAGTGCAGATAAAAACTGGAGAGAGAAACCAAACTCACCTATTGTTAGGCAATCTCATTCGTTGCCAATCCCAATCTTTTAGGTAGATATCGCGTGCTCGCTGGACTCAGTAACTCCATTGTAAGTCGTAAAGTGGAACAGGTCACTCTAGAGGGAACAAAATAGAACAGTTCTGGGTGCATTTACCTGGTTACCACCGTGTTCAAGAGCCCGCACTTCTTGGGTAGTGAATCTAGCCATCGACACTGACTTAACACGGTGAGTAAACTCCCGGCTGTTATAACACACACACAAAAGATACCATCAACAGTAGGACAACAAAGCATAGAAATCAAACATAGTCTAACAATAAAACAGAAGTTGATTGTGTATTCCTCCAAGGAACAGAAGTTGATTGTGTATTTCCCCAAGGGCAAACTGACTGTATGCGGTTATCTGCGAGTAAAAATATCCAGAGACTAGTGGGGTGTTTGATTTGAGGAATGGATTGACCCTAGCATCAACCCATTCCTCGTCTTTTTTGTTTGGTTTGAGAAATGGAATGAGTTGATCCATCGCCACCTCATTCCTCATAACCACAATGTTAATAGAAAAAATGAGGAATGGGATCATCCCATAACAATCATGGAATGACCTCATAATGGGCCAACCCATCCTAGGATTAATCTATTCCTCAAACCAAACATGCCCTATAGTTCTAGAATGATGAAATGGAAAATTCCATGTGAAGTAAGATTAGATGAGGAATACATTGTGATCTTAGATTGTTAACTATTTGTGGGCAACAAATCACAGCCACTGCCTTGTTTCTTTGGAAGCATCAAATACCACATCACATCTTATTGCATAAGTGAATTCTGAATATAACTACACATGAATTATTATGTAATAGGAAGAAGGGAAGCAGCTAAAAATCCACAAGGAACCAGACACTCACTGTATTCCACTGCATGACAAACATACGAAGGTCCAGAAATTGGTACATACATATTGTGGCCCCTGAAACAAAACAAATACGACTTGTGTGATTCAAGTAATGTCAAGAGAGTAGCATCTAACATCACTTGGAAGGGTAACTAAAAAAAAGAGTGTCGCTGATTATTTTTTATGCACCATTGCAAAGGTCGGATTCAACAACAGTTGATCAATGGAGTGACTTTTCAATTAAGTAAGCAATTCTACTGCCTCAAACCACATAAGAGCAACACAAATTGCGCTTACTGACATGTAACATACTAAATGTTCAGCAATTCAGCCAACTAAGCAACTTCATTATCAAATACAAACAGTAACTGCAGACAAAAGTAACGAAATCGATAAGGAGCTCTAAATAAACAAAAGATTTTTCTATTAACAGACCAATCCAGCAATCTTAGATAACTTAATGGAAAGAAAATTAGGAGTTTCACAAACCAAAGTAACCGAGCAACGAACTACCCTATTGATCACAGGCAATAGCAACTAAATTAACTGTTTTCAGAGATCAGAAACAAACGAGGAATCATCATCATCGTCCAACCAACAGCTGCAGCTTAAACACATGAACGAACCGAAAATTCTTTCGTGAATCTGAGCTAATCTCCGAACATCCCAATCCAACAGACCAATTATACAGACTCCCGTCCAACGATCCACGAAGCAAAACAAGAAAAAAGCACCAATCAGCTTAAAAACAAAACAAACAGTCGGAAGAGATTACCACACTGTTGCAATTGATGCACTTGCGATTGGGCGGCAGCTTCATGAGCCCGCGGATGATCTTCTCGTTCCTCTCCTCCTCCCTCCGGCTCCCCATCCCCACCGTATAAAGCAAAAAAATCCCCGGGAAAAAACCCGAAAATTTTACCCAAAAAGTCGGCGAAGGCAGAGAGCCTCAACGGCTCGGCCGAAAATCGGCGAGCCCTAGCTCAATTGGGGCCGCGGGGAGGCTACGATTCGGGCGCTGGCGGGGGATTGGAGGTTCGGTGGCTAGGGTTTACTGGAGGGGGGAGGAGGCAAATGGGAACGGCGGCGACGTCGAGTCTAGAGAGGGCAAGATGGGAGAAGGAAAGGCGAAGCGAAAAAAAAGGCGTTGGGGATTAGTGGCTGGAAGCCGACGGGTTCTGGAGTTTTTAACTTGAAAATTTTAACGGCAAAGTTTCAAGTTTGCTTGTTACTATATTTTACCGAGCCGGAGGAGGCCTACTTTGCTTGTTACTATATTTTAATCGAGCCGGAGGAGGCGTCGTGCCGTCGATTGGTTTTCTGCCAGTAGGGGTGTCCAGATAGGCAGTACCTTCTAGCCAGCTTGAAGCATGGAATTATTGATTTAGTTTGGACACAGCATATCCCACACTATAACTAAGTCTATCGGTGCAACGAGTTATGTTTAGATCGATACCCAGCCCAGCGGATCGATCCAGCATGGTAGTGTTGTGCCCGGTCCGACACGAGCAGCGAGGCGACGATCGTGGAGGCTGGGCGGTGGGGCATGAAGCGGGGGGGGGGGTGTCGGTGCGAGGACAAGGAGGCAACCAACGTGGAGAAGCGAGGAGGGGGATGGTCGAGCACAATTGGCTCGATTGGCAATCGACCCAGCACGTTGGGCCCAATTAGTTCCTGAAAGTTACATTTTTTTGCTTTAAGCTCATATATATCGACTTCATCCCACCAAAGGGCATAGTATCTTAGTGTTGTTGCACATTACTTAGATGATAATTACAACTTGAACAAGCGAGTCATAGTGTCCAGACCTATCGACGAGGAACATACCAGAAAGGCCACCACACAATGCATATTAGAGGTCATTCAGGATTTTAAAGTAGAGAACAAAATTATTGCTATCACTCTTGACAATGCCTCAACTAACACAACGACCATTGAATTCCTTGTACCGCATTTGGAGTCATATATTGGTGATTTCATCCTCCACTAGAGATGCATGTGCCACATCTTGAATCTCATTGTGTAGGCAGGCTTGCAGTTGCAGGTAATAAAATCTAGTCTAGACAACATACGTGATGCTATCCAATTCATTACAGTTTCGGACCTAAGATACGCCCAGTTCAAAGGTTACTATAGGGCCAACAATAAGAGGTCAAGAAAATTCAACCTAGATATGAATGTGCGGCGAAACTCTACGTATACCATGTTGGAGCGGTGCAAATAGTACGGGTACTTCATCATTCTCTTCGTCAATACTAATTTTGGTAAGCAGTTGGTTACTGAAGCAAATTAGCTAGTTGCTATTCATTTTTTTTGAATTTTTGAAAGTTTTTTACAATGCAACCATAGTTTTATATATATTTACTATCATACTTCTTGCTTATTCATTGAGTGGCATTGGACTTTGCTAATGCTTTCAAGGAAAACAAAAATGATGCCCTTCCGAGACCTATTATTGAACCAATGGAGAGAAAAAAAAAAATATTTTTAAGATATCCCACATCTCTTCTGTTTTGATACTATTATGGACCCTCAGAGAAAATTAGCAAATATGAAGGGGCTTATGAGAGAACTGGGGAGATATTTGATCTTGATTTTTTGAGGCTAACCCTCACATTCATGGCAAGTTTTTTCGAGTTTTCAATTTGTATTATGAAAAGTTTGGCAGCAAAAGTCAATCGAGAATAACTGCCTCAACAACGCAACAAGGATAGCGCAATGTGAGCGCTTCCAACGTGTGGAAGAAGCTAAAAGATCTGGCATCCAGTTCGTCCTCTTGTGCGTCGACCAGGTCTCAATGGAATCCAACATTAGAGATCAACCACTACCTTGACACACCTTTTGCAGACACCGATCTTGACTTCACGAAGGACTTCGAGTAGGCGTTGTGCCATCGATTGCTTTCCTGCAAGTAGAGGTGCCCAGATAGGGCGTGCCTCCTGGGTCGGCCCGAAGCAAGTGACTGTTGGCCTAGCCTAGGCACAAAACTTCATATACTGTAGTTGAGTCGGGTCGTGCTAGCTCGACATGCCGTGCTGTGCTTGGATCGACACCCCAGCTCAGCGGGTCGGTCCAACATGACAACAAGGCGGCAGACCGAGGAGGCCGGGCCGAGGGGAGGTTGGCGTTGAGGAGGGGGAGGAGGTTGGCGCGAGGAGAAGGAGGCAATCGACACGAAGAAGAGAGGAGGGGGATGCCCGAGCACAATTGGCTCGATTGGCAATCGGCCCAGCACAGCACGGCAAGCTGTGGGCCCAATTAGTGGCATTAGGCACAATGGGCATGGCACAAGCCTATTTGGCGCAATTAGCCTGTTAGGCACGACAAAACGGTCATAATTTTAAATATTTTGATCGTTTTTTACTTGTTTGGAGGTTCAAAATTACCATAAAAATTTTCAAAAAATCTAAATTTTTTTATATAAATAGCCACCATATACCCCCCCCCTCCTCATTCAGCACACATCCATTCCTCGATGTCTTCTACAAATTTTGTTGTGAAAATTTAAATTCCTTGTGTGATAATTTGGAAAAATTAAAAAAATTAGTGCCATTTTTTTGGAATTTCAAAATCATAGCAAGCCAGGAAAAGAGATACGATATCGTTTTTTTACATAATTTTATTGTTATTATTTGTTATACTCATATGAAACTATTAATAGTGTAAGTTTCGATTTACAGTTTTCGTGATGGAAAACTACGACCATTTTGCTATTAGTGATTACGAGATTTCACCGGAGGACCTTGCATCCTTCGAGAATCCCGATGCCTCAAGCCAATCGCAAGATCAAGCAGGAGGAAGCCAACCACAAGAGCAAGCAGGAGGAATGCCATCATTAAGCTCTACGACATCATCTACATCCGCAACCACCGGTAGCATCAGTCGACTATGTCGGGAGTCTAGGAAGATTTTGATAGGATAACCAAGGAAGACACACAAGGAGCTCTTACAAGATGTTGTTTGAAAAATTTATAAACATGAATTGTCTGAAAAGTCTACAGGTGGAACATGACACTTGATTAGACATACTACAAGATGTAAAGCATGACAGTGAATGGCGATGAGGCAGACACAACTTCAGTACAACCCTGATGGTACGATATGTAGCTGACACTAGAACTCTGAGGTAGCTCGTCAATCTCTTTATCATTTAATTGCTTTAAAGGATTTACCTTTAAACTTTGGGGAGTCAAAATCTTTTGAAAATTACGTGCATAATCATATATTTTCTATCGTTTCTGGATAGACTACAACTAGGGATCTAGTTAAATACTATAATGAATGTTGTGATAAATTAAAGGGACTATTTAGTACATGTACATTTTCGATGGCTTTGGCCTTGGACATACGAAGTGGTCGGTCTAGGGATGATTACCTTTGTATAGTTGGTCATTATGTGAATGGGAATTGGAAAATGGAAAAAATAATTATATGTTTAAACTTATCGATGTAGCATACACAGGTGAGAATATTGTGAACTGTATTATCAAAGTCGTAGAAGACTTTAGTCTTACAAACAAAATATTCTCAATAACTTTATATAACGACACCACAAACTCTAGGGCAATAGATATTCCCACTCCATTGTTGAGTACATACGCCTATTCCTTCTTGCTACATCAGCGATGCGCTTATCATATTATTATCTTTAGAGTAAAATACGGGTTGAAGAGGTTGGATCCGTATATTAAAATAATTTCACGATGTGACATCTTACTTAAATCATTGTAACCAACGAATTGCAGCACATAATAACTTCTGCAGAGCAATAGGCGTACGTCCAAGGAAATTTGGTTTTAACACGCAGTTAAGATGAAATTATACTTTCTTGATGCTTAAGAGTCTTATACCATATAAGACCATTTTTCTATTTTTATTCAAACACAATTTCATAGCTCTGATGGTAGTGTACTATTGAATGAGTAGCACTGGCTTGTTGCCAAGAAGGTACTTCACTTTTTGAAACTTTTTTATGACTCCATTGTTGCTTTATTTGTCGTGTATTATCCAACACGTTATATTATTATGCATAGTATTCTACAAATGGTCAGTCGCTTGAAGGCATACGAAACAAAATAGTCTTACAGAGGCTATTATTGCTATGAAATCAAAATATTTGAAATATTAGAGAGAAATCCCATTCATACATGCATTTGCATTTATTTTAGATCATAGAGCCAAAATTCAATGATTTGTAATGTTCTTGAACTTCTTAGTGATGCTACAGGCCAAGACCACTCTAACTATTTTACATATGTTCGTGCTAATTTTTTGAGCTTTTTCAAAGGTAAGAAGATAAGTTTCAGGGATTTCGCTTGCAACGACCTCTAGCAGCATCCACCACAGTCAACAAGATAAATATGTGGGGTAAGATCTGGGGTTCCTCCTCCAGATCCAAGGGTTTAGATTCTACATTGCCACCTCAAGCAAGACCAATCTCCCACCCAATGAGTAGGAAACTACCCCCCCTATCTGGACAACGATACGGTGAATTTCAATGCAGATGGCTTCGAAAATTTGCAATGGTGGCATAAGCATATGATAACATATCATGTGCTATCCATAGTAGCACGTGATGTGTTAACAGTTTCTGTCTCTACGATTTTCTCTGAGTCTGCTTTAGTCTTTTTTGGAAGAATATTAGAGGAGAGAAGAACACATCTTGTGAGTGAGATGGTGATGATACTTCTAACTGTGAAGGACTGAGAACAAGCTGATGCACGAACACAACACTCTGTAGAAAATACAGAGTTAGCGGATGTGTTCGAAAATCTATACGTAGATAACGACACTTAGAACATGGATCGTGGTGTATGAAGAGCTATATGTTGTATTTTTTCTTTGCCAAGGTTTTCTCATATTGTTGGACCCGGATTATCTAATCCTGAATCATCTGTGAACAATATTGTGCTACTCCCTGGTTCAGTAGGTAGCACTCATAGGCTCATTGCTGAATCATTTCATACATGGCGTGAATTAAGTCATTCAATAACAAACAGACATTAGAGTGATATAGACCACGTCGGATCGAGTTTTACATAAGGGCCACCAGACCAAATTGATTACATCACATAAAAGCACGTAGTTACAGCGGAAGCAAAAGAGGGGATAGGGCTCATCTCCCAACAGGCAAGCGACTGGGGTGACCAACGTACGACTGGTATTATCCAAGGATTGGGTAATATTGGTTATATGCAAGTACCAACGAGTCCACTAGACTGGGGCGAGACTTAGACTACAGAATCTAGACTATTCTTCAGGGTTGCCTTGGCCATCGACTTCGGTATCCTCGTAGTACGCGTAGTCTCCTTGCTCTATATCATCTGGGGTGTTTGGGGGAGAGCGAGAGTGAGCACAACCACCATGCTCGCGAGCCAACACACAGTATGCAATAGTATACATACAAAGCTTAACAAAGATGGCACATGTTCTTTTATTTGCTAAAGCAATATTTTCAATTATCAATATTACAAACTCCTATGACTTAGCATTTTAAACAAATTGTATTTTAATAAAGAGAGTATGTGATATATTAAATAATAGTAGAGGTTACCTCCACCTCATGCTTAATTTTGATAACAGTTACATCCACCGATTATCAGTACTGGGTAAGGTTACCCAGGAAAAATCCAAAACAAGGGCTAGATGAGTCGGCCACATTTTTCAATCTACCTACAAAGGTTTTTGACATAGAACTAACTCAGGCTAAGTTCCCATGTCCGCCTTTGACCGTAGGCACAGTTGTTTAAACAATTTAGACTCTGCAGAGGTTGTACACTGTACCCATAAGAGATAATCATACTCGTTACCCCACATGATTCCTTAGTCATGTAGTTGAGCGATCGTCACAGTAACGTTTTAAACTACCTTGCCCCTTCAGTCATCTCACCCCTATGGCCGATTCCATAAGTTGTGCGGGATGTTTACCACTAGGGGTGGCAAAAAAGCTCGAGGCTCGCCAGCCGGCTCGAGCTCGGTTTTTTTAGCCGAGCCGAGCCTTATGTTTAGCTCGACAAAAATAGGAGCCGAGCTCGAGCTGCTCGTCGAGCCTTTTGGCTCGGCCCACAAACCCTGTGCACCTCCCGGTCCCGGATGTTGGCTCAGCCCACAAACCCTTTCTCCCAATCCCCCCATCTAGTAATCCACCCCTGGATCCCAGACCCAGTCACCTTTTCTTGATCCCCCCATCCACCTCCGGCTCATAGATCCCCTTTTCTCCCGGCGACGATCCCCGATTCCTCGTCCTCTTCCTCCCGATCCCCGTCCTGCCGTCCACCCGACGCCGCCGCCCGTCCACCTGGTGGCGCGGTCCCCGGCTCTCCGCCCCCGTCAACCCCGCCGTCAACCCCGCCCCCTCTCCGGTCTCCACCCGCCCACGGCAACCCGCCCGTGAGGCCGTGCGGCCGTGCCCCATCCGCCGACGGCCAGCCTCTTCCTCCGACGCGCCGCCTCGTCCTCACCCGTCCCCTGCTCCATCAGCCGCGTCCTCGAAGGCCAACCGACGCCGACGTGCATGGATTGGGATCGGCACCAACGGAGCTTGGAGTCTCGTGTGCTAGGGAAGAAATTGGCCGACGTTGGGGCCTCCTCGTCGACACTAGTAGGCGGGCATGGATCTAGTCGTTGCCTACTCAGCTCCCAGTCCCACTCCCAACCGCCTCCTGACATCGCCAAACTTGCATCCTCGTCCTTGGTGAGTCTTCAGTATTAACTAATCAAAGTCAGCAGAAACATGGATGCTTTCAGTACTATGGATCCTTGGCTTGCCATTCACCCAGAGACAGGGCACACTACTTGGTTGATGGGAAGACAAAGACCTTGCTTGTGCTAAAAAACAACCTATTGCTTGGACATTATTTTATATTGGTCTCAAAACATACCACTTTGAGTTGTTGCAACCAAAAGATTGAAAGGAATTAAAGATGTGGTTATGTTGTTTTGTAAAAGAAAGCAACATCATTAGTCCATTGTGTTTGCCAGACCTTTCAGACAACAAATTAATGATCATTTAAGCACACCCATATATCAAAAACATAAATATGTTTTATTCAATATATCTAACTACCAGATATGACATGACAAAGAGTATTGAGTACATCTTCTATTAGTGGAAGAGGATATGTGTGTTGATTACACAAACCACAAAATTGTGTATTGAGTACATGTTTTTTTAGATTTCTACATGTCCAACAGTTTGTACACAAAATATTCTATATACAGTGATGACAAAATTTTTGAACTTTTGAAGTGTACTGCCATATATGATATGGAATTTCCAATAGTCTTGTCTTGCCTTGGAACAACTGGAGAGAAACAATTTCGTAAGCAATATATTACAGGATACTAAGTATGTATGAGAACCATGGTTTTGCATTAGTAAAAATAGGTTAACATAGAGCATTCCCTATATCAACTAGCTAGCATATATATTATAGAAACCAGAGTGTTTCCCAGATTCCACTCATTGTTAATCTCCTTTTCTTTCTCGGTCATAATCTCAAAACTACTGAACATGCCATTTTGGTCGGATCACTCCAGTCGGTGGATTGGTCGGAGTAGTATATAGTGTATGCTTATATAGTTTCTCAGCTTGTGCATCTTTTATTACATTCTGTGCTGAAAATGGTAAGACACTACATATCAATAATGTGATTAATTATATCTGATGCACATGCCTAAAGATCACCCCTTTCGTATAGCTCATGCTTTATCAAACAGCTCGCTGATTTTTACATTGATTTTGTAGGAGCATTGGATATTTTGGATGACAAGATGACACTAATACGCCATGGAGTATGGACTGTTATGTGTACTTATGGACTGTTAAATATTAAGTGTATGGACTGTTATGTTATATAGAGAATGGAGTTATGGAGTATGGACTGCTATATGTACTTATGGACTGTTAAATATTAAGTGTTAGTCTTTCAATTGAATGGATTATGAATCTATGATGAATGCTTGTGGTTGTATCATGTATGGATTATGGACTATTATGAACTGCTATGATGAATGGCTTTGTTTATGATGTATGGATTACGGACTGCTATGATGAATGGCTTTGTTTATGATGAATGGATTATGAATTTATGAATGCTTGTGGCTATATCATGTATGGATTATGAATTTATGAATGCTTGTGGCTACTAATCTGTATCAACTAAACTGGAACCCTGGCTCGAACGAGCCTTCGAGCCGGCTCGAGCTTTTTTTCGAGCCGAGCCGAGCCGGCTTTCGAGCTCGTTTTTCAAACGAGCCGAGTCCAAAATTCAGACCGAGCCTGAGCGAGCTTGGCTCGGCTCGTTTCTAGCCCTATTTACCATAACGACTAGCGTAGCTGGCCCCGGCCACAACTAGCGCAGCTGGCAACTTCACCCTCCCCGGTGTCCCTTTCAAGCCAGCGTACGTCCTGCCGCTTGCACACTTCTAAACACCAGTTGTGGGATGACATTCAGGGTTCAGTAATTTTACTAAGCCAAGTTGCACTTTGCAGACTTGCGGTTGTACTTGTTTTACATAGGAGGTCATGACAAGATTAAGTGCTTAATTCATCTGGATGGTTCATACCACATTCCACCCATTCTCGTGCTACATCCGCACCCACCACTCTTTCCATCCGTCCAGATGTGGTACTAGCAAGTTGTTTAGGGTTTTGGAGAGGAAAACCAATTAACACAACATGCCAATCATTTACATTCAATGACTGTCCAAAACCACTTTCATGATTAAAAGATGATGATCGGGAAATTTATTGTCCCAGTACTTAAGCAAGACTAGCATGTTGCTTAAGTACAACCTATGCTAGTATTTACCACATAATTACTAGGGTGATAAGGAATGATGGATTCAATTTATCAAAGGATGGGTAATAATTAATTAATCATCAAATGAGTGTTTAACTACCTTAAGCTTTAACATACATTTGATTACAGAAGTAAAACATGCAACTTTGATATTTTAAATAAACATAGTTTGCATAAAATGTAGGCTCAAAATGATCAAAGTATTGACTTACCTTGGTTAAAGGCAGTGAGGTTCTGGTACTCTTGAGCTTGGTTGAAGTGGAGGTGTCCTGCGTCTTCGAACCCTAATCGGACGAAAGTACAAGAAAAAGGCACAACAGCTGGAGAGCAAATAAATACCAAACTCATAATAAATGAACTCCAAATTGAACAAGACCAGTGCCATTAGCAAGATCTTGATTTTAGAAAATTTTAGAAACATGCTTCATAATTTTTGGATTTATAATGAAAAAGATATGAATTTTTGAAGCTTTTCAATGAAATTTTTAATTGAAAACAAAATCAGAAAAGCCGATTTTTCTCATGCTAACACGTGGCATGCATCCGGGGCTTGGTCCATAGAACAGTGCTCGTGGACCGGGTCCATGTGCACGGGTGCACGGTCCACAACACTATTGCGTGGACCGGAGGCATCTGCACTGTGCCGGTCCACGGGTCCACGGCACAGTGCCGGCTGGTGTAGGATCAAGGATAACCGACTAGAGGGGGGTGAATAGGAGGTTTTTAAAGTTTTTAACAAATTAACAAGTTATGCTCCTAGCTAGGCAATTTAATCACAATAAGCAAGCTAGAAATATAAGTGCGGAATTGTAAAGACAAGAAATAACCACAAGACACAATGATGTTTTTCCCGTGGTATCGAAGACTTGCCGGTCTTCACTAGTCCACGTTGAGGAAGCTTGATCACTCAAGCGGCTCCACAATTAAGCCTTCCCTCGATCACTTGGGTTGTTCTTCCTCCGCTCAGGAGATGGTGAACACCAACCACTCACAATCTTGCTCGGGTCTTCTCACAAACTTCACTTGAGAAGATCACCGTGCTTCACCGCCAAGCCGTCTAGGAGTGTGGCAACACCCCAAGAGAATAGATCAACGATCCTCGCTTGACTTTACTCAAGTGCCAATGAATCAACTAAAGATGAATGCACTTGATCTCCTCTCAATGAATGCAAGAGTAAATTGGGAGTAGAATTGAATGCACAATGCTCACAAGGGTTGAGATATCTTTAATGCACTATGTAACATGTCCCTTGTGCAGTTGGGGAGGTATTTATAGCCTCCACCAAACAATTCTAGCCGTTGGGAAGAAGTTCCCGAAATTTCGATACATATCGGAACAACGGCGTGTTAGCATCGGTACAACGCGCTACGCTCAATGCACGATATGGCTATGTTACGCATTAAATGCTGATATAGCCGTTGGATTTAGTTGCGGTTCATCGCGAGCAAACACCGGATCGTCCGATTTGGGGTCTCTAAACGAGATTTTGCATACGTTGCGGAATTTTACAACCGCCAAATACATTTGAACATCCGTATTGCGGTTCATCCGATTATCGTCTTGATGCAACCGATTCTCAAAAGAGGTTTTCAAAGGAGATTACACTCGTCTTGTTATTTTGCAACCGTCGTAATATCATCGGAACAACCGGGATGCGGTTCATCCGATTATCTGTGTGATGTGACCGATTCTCAAAAGCGGTTTTCAAAGGAGATTACACTCGTCTTGTTATTTTGCAACCGCGAAATATCATCGGAACAACGGCAACCGGTACAACCTCTGCTAAGCCTTGGTTCATCCGATTCGAATTAAAGCATGAATTCATTCTAACTTAAATTTAAGTCAATTTTAAGTGCATGCATGATCCTAAGTTGATCCATATGGCACAAGAATAAGCTATCAAGCTACTAGTCGTGATCCCCTTAATAGTACGGCATTTATCCTATAATCCGGTCTACCAACCAATTCTCCTTAGGCCAGGTAAAATAGAAAAGGATCCTAGACTATTTGTACCTTGACTTTAAGCCTTGTTGATCTTCACATTTTCCTTTAGCATGCATCCTTGCTTCATCATGTTCATCAAATGGAATTAACCTTGCACATTCTTAGTAAACTTGTTAATCCCATATTCACATATTATCATTAATTACCAAAACCATTTTAGGGGCCTAGATGCTTTCAATCTCCCCTTTTGGTAATTGATGACAACACACTAATATGTGAGAAAAGTTGTTTTGAATATACTAAGAGTGTATATTCTTTTGAAGTCTTTTTGAGTAAAATAATCTTTGCAATGAGCATAAGTAAATTTTGAGAATTATTTTTCTTGTCAAATCCAATTAAAAGAAGACTCCCCCTAAACAAATGCATATGGATAGTGAATAATTTGCAAGCATGTGTAAAGAATTGAAAATTTTGGCGGAGTTTCTTTTGCATTTATGAACTTGAGGAAGCAATACGATATAAGATATGTCAAATAATTGATTGCATTGCATAAAAGATAATAAGACATAACCACATTCCACAAGTTCAACAAAAGTTACCAACTATTACAGGCACAAAATAGATCAACAATCAACAGTTTACAAAACACATATAAATCACATAAGCCCATAGTCACATAAGCCCATAGCTCCCCTAAAACTAAGTCTTCACATCTTCACAATTTCTCCCCTTTGGCATCAAAGTACCAAAAGCATCAAGCAGGGGTCTGAGAGGAAGAAGCGGGTCTGGCGGGGCAGGAGAAGCGGCGGCGGAGTGGCCAGTGCGAGATCTGGAGAAGGCGACCACGGAGGCGCGGGATCTGAGATCTTGAGAGGGTGGTAGGAGCTGGAGGGCTGGAGCTGAAACTCGAGAGGTCTGGTGAGGGAGGTGAGGTAGGTCTGGTGTCCTAGAAGAAGGACCCTTGGGCGATCGAGGAGGTCGTGAACATATGTTGAGGGTCTTGAGAAAATGTTCTAAGTCATTTAGGCCCTCGGACAAAGCGATGTCTGTTATGAGTCTCATCAAAGAAGTCATTTTGGATAGGCGCCATCTTAGAAAGCCTATGACGAGTCTCATCACGAAAGGCAACTTGTTCGACCTTCATTTCTGCAAAGTCTTGATAATAGGCTGCGATTTTGAAGTACTTGCGCTAGAGCACTTGCATCGGGCATAGCGGCGCGGGAGGAGCATCAACCTCGCGAGGGCATCCTCGGAGACTTGTTGAGGAGGAATGGCATCTCGTGGTTTATATGGCTTGTGAGTAGATCCCAAGCCACCACGGTACTCGATCTTTTAACAATCAATGCCATGATGTAAGGAGCATAATAAATCCTTTTAACTCTGTCATTCTTGGAGGAGGCTATGCCTTGAAGAATAACATCCACTACATCAAATTTAACTCCCTCCACAATATGATCTATCATGTTCCAAACATGCCCCGTCTTGCATCGAAATTCCCACTCTTAGGGTAGAAAGTATGATTAATTATCACATTAATCATGCTCATACAGCTTCAATCCGAATTGTCCCTAACTTGCATTTGGTGAAGAGTCATAATGCACGCCCAAGCGAGAACAAGTAAATTTGAACTTTCAAAGATTTTGTCCCAAGAGTGGGTGAATTCTCAACACTCTATAAATTCCTCTTTGGTGCTTTCCACATTTACGACACGATCGACCATCTAAAAGTCTTCAAGTCATGGGACATATGCGATGTGGCATAAAGCGTCGAATGATCTTGTCATCATAATTCATTTTATGCCCACAAGATCATGAAGACCCACATTGTAGAAAAGTCGATAGACTCCTTGTATTTGTCCAAGGTATTAATATTAGACCAGTTAATCCATTTATGATCGGCAAATTTCTTGTGCCTACTATATATTTGCTCATACACTTGCTCTTGAAAGATTGTGTGGAATCTTGGATTTAATGTGTCATTCTTGAAGATATTGATTGACATGGCGCTTGATGGCATAGTCATCTGTGACGAAGATGTAGGTCGATAGGAGTCCCGGAGGATCAATCAAATCATCATCTTCTGCATCCTTGGAGGAACTTCCTCTTCTTCTTCTTCTTCTTGATTGATTCCTCAAAAGATTTACTTCTGAGCTATTTTACGATTCGGTTTAGGTGGTCTCTTTCCCTTTCCTTTTCCCTGCAGTGGAGGTTGAGGTGCCGAAGATCCTTGTCTTGACGATCCCTGAGATTTCTTGGATGTTCCTCGCATTCTAGGCATCTATACAGAGATTGGAGTGATTATAAGATGTCAAGGAACAGATTTGAATTGAATTGAAAGAAATGACAATTTCTGGTTCTGTCAGGATAATCGGATCATCCGCCGTTATGTGGCCGGAACGTCCGAACTGCGGTCGTTCCGCCCTCAAGAACCGGAACGTCCGATTGTCCTGACCGAAAACTAGGGTTGAAGAATTTCGAGATTTTGATGGAATCTAAGAGAGTGAGTGCTAGAACTGGATGCGCAAGGGTCATAGGACACCAGTGAAGCACTTTTGCCCAATTAGATTTCTAGATATCAATCGCATTATCAAAAACCCTAAAAATTGCCCCGAGTGCTCCAAATGCGGTAAAACTCGAATCAAGAGATGTTTTACCTTGAGATTTGAGGAAGGAGAGCACTGGAAATGCAAGGATCAGCGAGAACTTGGAGATCCACCGAGAGAATCACTCGATTTGAGAGAGGGTTTTGAGAGGCGCTCATTGAGAGAGAGGAACCGAGCGATGAGATGAGAAAAGAAAAAGCAGACGAGCATTTGGGTGATAAGGTCAAAAGGAAAGCGGACGTTCGCTATTATAACGCCGGATGATCCGCCTTTGCAGACGTCTGATTCGCATAACTCGGATGTCTGGATTGTCACAGGATTTTGATAAAGCTCGGATTTCTTTGGAATTTTGAATAATTGCAAATGATCCTTAGATTTACACTCAATAAAACACCATCTAGGGATCATTATGCATATAATATACTGAAGATTATATATAAACATAGTTTTTATAATTATAGTGAATTTAATATGAGATTTGAGAAATTCTTTTACAAAATATTTAAATAACACCAAATAAAAAGCACTGTAAAAACAAAAATTTAAACAATGTTTGAATAATCTATGACATTTAATTCATTCCTCAATTTGCAAAAGCGGCCTTCTTCTAATGGCTTGGTGAAAATATCCGCTAATTGGTCTTCGGTTCTTATGTGGCTAATTTCAATGTCTCCCTTGATCACATGATCTCTCAAGAAATGGTGGCGAATATCTATATGCTTGGTTCTTGAGTGTTGAACAGGATTATTAGCTATTTTCACAGCACTATCATTGTCACACAAAGAGGCATTTTATCGGTTTAATTCCATAATCCATCAATGTTTGCCTCATCCATAGCAATTGAGCACAACAACTTCCGCGGAAACATATTCGGCGGCGGTGGATAGAGCTCTGAATTTTGTTTCTTGGATGACCATGATACTAAAGATCTTCCTAACAATTGACAACTACCGAGGTGCTTTTTCTATCCACTTTGCATCCCGCATAATCGGTCAGAATATCCAATTAAGTCAAATTTAGCACCTTTCGGAACCAAAGGCCAATGCTAGAGGAATGCTTTAAATATCTTAGAATTCTTTTAATGACCATTAAATGACATTCTTTTGGATTTGCTTGAAAGCGAGCACACATACAAACACTAAACATGATATCGGGCCTAGATGCGGTAAGATAAAGCAAACTACCAATCATAGATCTATAAAGCTTTAAATCTACCGATTTACCTCCCTCATTTAAGTCAAGATGACCATTTGTTGCCATGGGAGTCTTGATGGGTTTTCATCCTCCATACCAAACTTCTTGATCAATTCTTTTGCATACTTGGTTTGGCTCACGAAGGTCCCATCTTTGAGTTGCTTGATTTGGAATCCAAGGAAGTAGCTTAATTCTCCAATCATCGACATTTCAAATTCCCTAGACATCATATCACCAAACTCTTTGCAAAAATCTTGATTAGTAGACCCAAAAATAATATCATCAACATAAATTTGACATACAAAGAAATCATCATCTATAACTTTAGTAAATAAGGTTGAATCAATCTTCCCAATTTTGAATCCTTTTGAGACTAGAAAATCTCTAAGTCGTTCATACCATGCTCTAGGAGCTTGTTTAAGGCCATAGGCGCTTTAGAGAGTTTATAGACTTTATTTGGATTTTAGGATCTTCAAAACCGGAGGTTGTTCAACAAATACAAGTTCGGAAATTTTACCATTTAAGAAAGCACTTTTAACATCCATTTGAAATAATTTAATATCAAAGCATGATGCAAAAGCAAGTAATATCCGAATTGATTCTAATCTAGCTACGGGAGCAAAAGTTTCACCAAAATCCAAACCTTCAACTTGTGAATACCCTTGAGCTACCAATCTTGCTTTGTTTGAACAACCAAACCATTTTCATCTTGCTTGTTCCTAAAGACCCATTTTGTACCAATGACGTTGTGTTCCTTGGGTCGATCCACCAATGTCAAACTTCATTCGGGTGAAGTTGTTGAGTTCTTCATGCATAGCATTCACCCAATCCGGATCTTCAAGTGCTTCTTCTACATGCTTTGGCTCAATACAAGAGACAAAGAGTAATATTCACAAAAGAAGCAACACGAGATCGAGTTTGAACACCCTTACTTACATCACCCAATATTTGGTCTATTGGATGATCCTTAGCAATTGCATTGTGGATTCTTGGTGGTAAGTTAGATGGTTGATCATCTTCCTTAGTGTCAAATTGAACTTGGTTTGTAGAAGATGTTGGTGGTTCAACTTGTGTAGAGGATGATGAATCATCTTGGGCTTTATGTCACCAATTTGCATATGCTCCATTGCCCTTCTC
This sequence comes from Hsuehochloa calcarea, assembly GCA_036346395.1. Lineage (NCBI taxonomy): Eukaryota > Viridiplantae > Streptophyta > Magnoliopsida > Poales > Poaceae > Hsuehochloa > Hsuehochloa calcarea. Next base: position 70,075,796 of record CM070594.1, on the reverse strand, counting down.
AAAGCTTCATTGCCTACATCATCCAAATTCTCATGCTCTTCTTGAGAGCGTTAGTTTCATCAAATTGAACATCATGTTTTTCTTCAACTAAACGGAGTTTTTGTTGAAGACACGATAACTTTACTATTTGATGAATAACCTAGCAAGAAACCAACATCACATCTACTTTCAAATTTTGATAGCGAACACCCTTCTTTAAAATATAGCATTTACAACCAAAGACACGAAAATAGGAGATGTTCGGTTTCTTCCTACAAGAAGCTCATAGGAAGTCTTTTTCAAAAGGCGATGTAAATAAAGACGATTTATGGCATGACAAGCGGTGTTAATTGCTTCCGCCCAAAAACTATCGGAAGTATTATATTCATCAAGCATTGTCCTAGCCATTTCAATTAATGTACGATTTTCCTTTCTACAACTCCATTTTGTTAGGGGTGTAGGTTGTGGAAAGTTAGTGCTTTATTCAAGTTCATCACAAAAGTCTTCAACTTTAGTATTTTTGAACTGGAACCATTATCACTCTGGATTTTCTTTATTTTGAAATCAAATTCATTTTGGGCCCTTTTGTAAAGTTTTTGAAAATTAGGAGGTTTCACTTTTATCATCTAGGAAGAATACCCATGTATATCTAGAGTAATCATCCACAATAACCAAACAATAGCTATTTCCCGATACTCTTATAGGTTGTTGGCCCAAACAAATCCATATGTAAGAGTTCCAATGGTCTAGAAGTTGACATGATACTTTTGGAAGGGTGAGAATTAGCGACTTGTTTACTGACTTGACATGCACTACAAAGTCGGTTTTTCTCAAACTTCACATCTTTCAAGCCAACAACTAAATCATGTTTGAAAAGCTTTTGAGTTGAATCATTCCTACATGAGCTAGCCTTCTATGCCAAAGCCAACCCAAGGAGGTTTTGCCATCAAACAAGTTTTAAGCAAGAATCATTTGAAGTGAAATCTACCAAATAAAGGTTTCCAAATCTAAATCCTTTAAAAATTAAAGAGTTATCATTTTCATTTGAAATTGTAACACCTTCTTTAGAGAAGGAACAAATTAGTCCTAGATCACATATTTGAGCTACGGATAACAAGTTAAAGTTTAGTGATTCTACTAGAGATACATTTGAAATGGAAAGGTCATTTGAGATAGCAATTTTACCCAATCCAATTACCTTTCCTTTGCTATTGTCACCAAATGTGATTTTGTCCATTCCTTTCCCATTCTCGAATGTGGTGAACATTTTCTATCACGGTCATGTGTTGAGTGCAACCACTATCAAGCACCCAATGTTTTCCACGGTCTTGTAGTTCACCTACAAAACAAGAATCAAGTTCTTTTAGGTACCCAAATTTGTTTGGGTCCTTGGAGGTTAGTGACCAAGGTTTTAGGCACCCAAATAGCATTCTTTTAGCGCCTAAAATTGAAGTGCCAATAAAATGAGCAAGTATTTTACCATCCTTAGTCTTTCTAAGCATATAGCATGAATCATATATACCAAAAGATGCAATTTTACCTTTAGGACAATTTTGTTGTACATGTCCTATTTCCAAGCACTTATAGCAATACTTACCATTTTCCCTCACATACCTTGTGGGTTTATTTAAACTTCTTACCTTTCTTAGGCACATACCGAGACCTTCCTTGTTGAATGAGCACCTTTGCTCACTCAAAAGCTTGTCTAAGGTGGCCTTACCCTTAAAGCATCTTTCCAAACTTTTGCTTAGTTTATTGACTTGTTCTTTTAATTCATGGTTCTCAACAATAAGTAAAGGATCACAAGTATTTGCTAAACTAGCAATTGAATCATCACTAGAGCAACATGGCATGGCAAGTAAATCATCACATGAAGTAGAAATGCTAGACATGGATTTTTCATTTAAAGCAATATCTACTTTAGACATCTCATTCATTAAATCACAAGTAATTCCAATATGTGAATGAGATTTTCAATATTCTTTAAGATGAGAGAATCATGAGCTTTCTTTAGCTCCTCAAAAGAGTCTTTTAGAGAGAGATATTCTTTCTTCAAGACTTTAAATTTTGATTTCTCTTTTCCATTAAATTCATTTAATTCATCAAGCATATCCAATAATTCTTCATAAGTTGGTTCATCACTATCAATGGATTTTACCTTATCTCCTTTTGCCATGAGGCATGTAGGAGTGGAGAATAGTGAAGGAGTTTCTTTGATAGCAATGCCAACTAGTCCCTTCTTCTTGGAAGACTCATCCTCATCGAGTCGGAGTCGCTTGATTCATCATTTGAATCCCACTCTCCAATGTGAGCTTCATTCTTGCCATCCTTGTGAAGCTTCTTGAAAAGCTTCTTCTTGCCATTATATTCTTTCTTCTTGAATGACTTGTCCTTGTCATCCTTCTTTGCGGAGCAACGAGATGAGATGTGTCCCTTTTCATCACAATTATAGCATCGAATGTTGCTATAACTCTTCTTGTCACTTGAATATTGTCCCTTCTTGTATTTGTCAAAGTTGTAGCTTCTATTGGGCGTCTCTTCATGAACTTCTTCATTTTTCTTACAAGGAGTGCATACTCCTCATCGGAATCTTCTCCTTCATCCTCATCATCACTTGATTCCGCTTTGGCCTTGAAAGCGGTAATTTTCTTCTTTGAGGAGGATGTCTCCACGAGCTCTTCTTTGTCCTTCTTGAACAACTCATTTGTGATGAGATTGCCCAAAAGGCCGTTGGTGTCATCCTTGGCAATTCGGAGAGTTGATGAAGAGCGTCACCAAAGTTTCATATTTGTCAGGAAGAGCCCTAAGCATCTTGCGCACAATATCAACATCGGAAAGGTTAGTCCCAAGGCCTTTGAGCTCATTCACAATGTTGTTGAGTCTTGAATACATCTCATTGATGTTTTCATGAGGCAACATTATGAATGTCTCATATTTAATCGAAGCCTATGCAATTTGGCTTCTTTGACCGTGGATGTACCCTCATGGATTTCGAGAGAGTTGTCCAAATAGCATGAGCGGTTTCCAAATTGCTCACTCTATTGAACTCATCGCGTTCAAAGCGCCAAAGAGAGCATTCATAGCTTGGGCATCTAAATGAGAGTTCTGCGTGTCTTGATCCGTGGGTTCAAGTGGATTAAGAGGCATAGTGTAACCATCATTTACGATTTTCCAAATGCTTGGACTCATGGCCTTTAAAAGATTGACATTCTAATTTTCCAATAAGCATAATTTGTGCCATCAAAGAGTGGAGCCCTTCCTAAAGCCATTCCCTCACTAGCCATCCTTGCTCTCCTAGGCGGTTAAGTCCAACAACGGAGAGACCAAGCTCGATACCACTTGTAGGATCAAGGATAACCGACTAGAGGGGGTGAATAGGAGGTTTTAAAGTTTTAACAAATTAACAAGTTATGCTCCTAGCTAGGCAATTTAATCACAATAAGCAAGCTAGAAATATAAGTGCGGAATTGTAAAGACAAGAAATAACCACAAGACACAATGATGTTTTTCCGTGGTATCGAAGACTTGCGGTCTTCACTAGTCCACGTTGAGGAAGCTTGATCACTCAAGCCGGCTCCACGAATTAAGCCTTCCCTCGATCACTTGGGTTGTTCTTCCTCCGCTCCGGAGATGGTGAACACCAACCACTCACAATCTTGCTCGGGTCTTCTCACAAACTTCACTTGAGAAGATCACCGTGCTTCACCGTAAGCCGTCTAGGAGTGTGGCAACACCCCAAGAGAATAGATCAACGATCCTCGCTTGACTTTACTCAAGTGCCAATGAATCAACTAAAGATGAATGCACTTGATCTCCCTCTCAATGAATGCAAGAGTAAATTGGGAGTAGAATTGAATGCACAATGCTCACAAGGGTTGAGATATCTTTAATGCACTATGTAACATGTCCCTTGTGCAGTTGGGGAGGTATTTATAGCCTCCACCAAACAATTCTAGCCGTTGGGAAGAAGTTCCCGAAATTTCAGTACATATCGGAACAACCGGCGTGTTAGCATCGGTACAACCGCGCTACGCTCAATGCGCGAGAACGGCTATGTTACGCATTAAATGCACCGATATAGCCGTTGGATTTAGTTGCGGTTCATCGCGAGCAAACACCGGATCGTCCGATTTGAGGTCTCTAAACGAGATTTTGCATCGTTGCGGAATTTTACAACCGCCAAATACATTTGAACATCCGTATTGCGGTTCATCCGATTATCGTGCTTGATACAGACCGATTCTCAAAAGAGGTTTTCAAAGGAGATTACACTCGTACTGTTATTTTGCAACCGTCGTAATATCATCGGAACAACCGGGATGCGGTTCATCCGATTATACGCGCGGTACAGCCGATTCTCAAAAGCGGTTTTCAAAGGAGATTACACTCGTACTGTTATTTTGCAACGCGAAATATCATCGAACAACGGCGCGGCGGTACAACCTCTGCTAAGCCTTCGGTTCATCCGATTCCAGAATTAAAGCACTGAATTCATTCTAACTTAAATTTAAGTCCAATTTTAAGTGCATGCATGATCCTAAGTTGATCCATATGGCACAAGAATAAGCTATCAAGCTACTAGTCGTGATCCCCCTTAATAGTACGGCATTTATCCTATAATCCGGTCTACCAACCAATTCTCCTTAGACCGGTAAAATAGAAAAGGATCCTAGACTATTTGTACCTTGACTTTAAGCCTTGTTGATCTTCACATTTTCCTTTAGCATGCATCCTTGCTTCATCATGTTCATCAAATGGAATTAACCTTGCACATTCTTAGTAAACTTGTTAATCCCATATTCACATATTATCATTAATTACCAAAACCATTTTTAGGGGCCTAGATGCTTTCAGCTGGCCCACCTGTCAGAGACACAGCGTGGGTGCGGGGCCCACTGGACCGCGACGACGTGGCGTTAAAACTCGCGCGACGCCTCGCGTTCTCTGCCGAGAACGAGAGGGGAGGGAGAGACGAGGCGGTGAGAGGAGGGGAGAGAGTGGGAGGCGCACGACTGCGAGAGCTGGGAGCTGGGAGAGAGAGAGGCGGCACCGGAGTAGGAACCAAAGCCAGAGAAGGAGGCGGGGCGGAGGAGGCGACGACGACGGCTCGGGAGGCGAAGCGATGGAGACGGCTCGGGAGGCGAAGCGACGGCGTCCGAGACGAGGGCGGCGAGCGGAGGAGGTGAAGGGGTGGAGGGGGAGGAAGGGGAGAAGGAGAAAAGACCCGGCTTTTATAGCCGGCGGAGGCGATGGTGAGGAGAGGAGAGAGGCTCGGGCACACGCGCGGAGTGCGAGGTCGCCCATGAGTGCCTGCGCTCGGAGGCGACCGGGCGAGGCAGGGGGTGCGGCAGCGGCGAATTGGCGCGGAAGGGCGGCGATGGAGACAAGGCGAGGGACGAGCGCTGCAGTCGAGCATCGCAGGGGGGTGCAGAGGGGGATGGGAGCAGGAGGGTGGCAGAGAGGGAACCAGTGGCGGGCGGCGACGTGCACGCACGGGAGAGGCGGGAGAGCGGCGCCCTGGGCCGAGGCGGGCGAAGGAGAAACGGGCTGGGTCGGGCCCAAACCCAAGTATGATTCAAGATTAAAGATTTCAAATTGAAATGCAAGTTTTTGATTTTAAAATTTCTTTGAAATATGAGGATGTTACACATATTGAGTTTTTACTTAGCAAAGGTTTTAACGAGGCAATCATGTAAACATTAATAAAACTCTTTATTATATTTTGAATATATTTATCTCTTTTTATGGGTATATAACTCATTTTTTACCATTTTAAGCCTTATTTTTAAAATTCTATACATTTTTCTAGATTTTCTTGAATTTCAAAAAATTAGGACCAAAATGAGCTAAACGGGTGACTCCAGTCCATCGGGCTAAATTTGCCCGGCCCGGCTCCAGATGCCGGTGTGCTGTACCTAGATCGCCACCACCACCTATGGGCCAACATGGTACAGGCCAAGTAATTCCTAGACCTTAGGCCGAGCCTATCTGGCCACGGCTACCTGCACGAAACCAAGCAAGTACTCCTACTCCATACTCCGTGCTAAGGGTGTGTTTGGTTGGGTGTATAAGGTTGGGCCATGCTCCTCAAGTGCATAATCTTTTTGGTTTTGCTTGTTTGGATAGCTGCACGTGTAAAGCAACCTGGCTGAGCAGATGCAAAAGATGCCTTCGGGCCAGGCTGGGCAGAAACACCCAATTTCTCTGTTTCTCCAGATGCAGGCTCTGCTAATGACGTTATTAAGAGGTGGTCAGTGCATATTAGGTAGTATTAGAGTTGATTAAAGTGGGTTAAGATAAAATGAGGGCTATTAGAATATATTAAGACAAAATTAAAGCCATACTAACATTTTCTTTCCACCGTCTCTTGCATCTACACTTGCGGTCAACGTCCTTATTCACCGAATCAAACAACATCTCAACACAGTTTGACCTAACAGAAACAGCCAACCAAACAACCCATATTGCATCCATACAGCCTGGACCGCTTTAGCCTGGATGACCCGTACGGGCCAGACTAAAGGTATGCAGGGAACCAAACACACCCTAAGTAACGGTCTAATGCATCATCATTTCCTATCTAAGCTGTTGTCTGATTGTCTCCTGCTTTTGTTGTACATGTCGGCTGTGACCATATTTTATGCTTTTGCATTCAAGTAAGGTTTGATTATCTATGACATACTGTATATATATATACCGACCATATTTTATGCTTTTGCATTCAAGTAAGGTTTGATTATCTATGACATACTATATATATATATATATATATATATATATATATATATATATATATATGAAGCCTTTTTGCTACTCCCGGGTGTAGTTACTCCCTATTTCGTATCTTGTAACGTAGTGGGTATCTTACGCAACCAAGAGTATGTATGTGTAGTATACGAGTATATAATATCACTTATGTGGTATTTATATATTTTTAGAGGTGGTATGTATAATTTTTTAGACATACTTCTTTTTATATGCGAATACAAATATATTTACAAAATATGCTAAAAACTACGGACTCTCTTGCAATTTTTTGTGTGATTCGCATTGGAGTATCTTATTATTAGTATATAAGTATACCCAAAGTGATAAAGGAGTATGTAACGTTTTTAGGTGGTATATCAGAGGTGGGAGTAACTACACCCGGGAGTAGAAATTATACACACACACACACACACACATATATATATATATATATATATATATATATATATATATATATATATATATATATATATATATATATATATATATATATAATGTTAATGGGTAATTGAGTGCTAAGGTGCTAATGACAATCTTAACCGTTGGATCATGCAGAGTGTTTAATGCAGACATATTAATGAAGGCGCATTGAAAGTAGGAGTATGCAAGGTGATTAAACGGTTTGGTGGTGGAAGTCCTATTAATCTTTGTTGTTCAATCCAGATCCAACGGTCAAGAAGTAACAATGGGTAATTGAGTGCTAAAATGCCAATGATAATCTTAACAGTTGGATCATGCAGAGTGCTTAATGCATAATATTGGTGGTGGAAGCATGCAGGGTGTTTAATGCAGACGTATTAATGAAGGCGCATTGGAAGTAGGAGTATGCAGGGTGATTAAACGGTTTGGAGGTGGGAGTCCTATTAATCTTGGCTATTCAATCTAGATTCAACGGTCAAGATTGTTATTAACACCTTAGCACTCAATTACCTATTAGAACTAGATATGTTCCCATATATATATTCCGAACCAATTCAAAAGGATTGAGTCGAATCATAATATATCCAAACAAGTTTTAATAGTCAATTCAATAGGATTGAGTTAAATTATAATATATCCAAACAAGCTTTTAGGTGGAACTTGAGAGATTACGACTAAAACTGCCTTTGACAAAGTTCGAACTCTGAATGCTGATCTGACCGCGGAACAAGGCGCATGGTGTTTGCTTGAAAATGAATCCGATCTCCGTGCTCATTTTTCCCCGCGATAAAAAAAAGGCTAATAACAAACAGGTACAGTAGACACACATTGAACACGTTTTTGCATGGTATCCCGATTCCCGTCTACTACAGCTCCTGCAGTACTTCTAAATTTGGTGAACCGTGATTCCAGCCCGTACTACTTGGTTTGATGATAAAAATACGATGGCCACACTTGTTTTTCTTGTAGGTATGATTGTCACACTTTTTTTTTGAAGGGATGGTGGTCACACTCGGTGTGGCAGTTTTATCCCACTTTTAGCTCAAGCTGGGCACAATCTTGGTTTGATGATAAAAATACGATGGCCACACTTGTTTTTCTTGAAGGTATGATTGTCACACTTTTTTTTAAAAAAGGGATGATGGTCACACTCGGTGTGGCAGTTTTATCCCACTTTTAGCTCAAGCTGGGCACAATCTTGGGCTGAAAAAAATATGACACAAATTTAGCAACATGATGTGCAGCAATACACGAGTCATCACACTCAACTGCCACACCCGAAGTCTTAGTCTTAGCAAGACCAATTGCGGCTATATCAGGGTACGTCCAGTTAGTGACCTCATATATCCACACTAATTGAGAATGATTACAACTAGAGGTGGGAATGGATGGATATCCATGTCCAATTAAGGAGAATGGATGGATATCCGAGTCCAACTAAAGAGGTCCAATTCAAATCCAATCGGATAAGCCGTCCGTGCACCGGGCTGTCATCCTTGTCATCGTCCACCGCGTCACTGCCAAGCTTGTGCTCATCACCGCCACCGACCTGGAGGGATGAACTACCGGTGGGAGTGGAGGAGGAGGAGGATGCTACCGCCGCTGCCGCCGGTGGGAGAGGAGGAGGTCGCTACCACCGCCGTGGGGAGGGGAGGAGGAGGCCGCCGCCGCTATGGGGAGAGGAGGAGGAGGAGGAGGACACCAATGGTGGGAGAGGAGAACACCGCCGCTGTCGCCGGTGGGAGAGGAGGAGGAGGAGACTGCCGTCGTGGGGAGAGGACACCGTGGGTGGAAGAGGAGTTGCTTTGGCCTATTACTATTTTCTGATCGCAATGTAGTTGGTCCATTGGACTATCCAAAGCACAGTTCAAATCTATCCATGTATCCATTGTTCATTTTGGATTTGGCCCAGTTAGATATCCAAATCTAACTATGTTCAATCCAATACGGTTCAATGCAAAATATATCCAATGGCCCATAGACAGACCAGTCCATTCCCACCTCTAATCACAACAGGCTGACTGGGTGAGCTTTTAGGTGACATTATCGTGTTATTTAGGCCCTGCAATTTGCAAAAATTATTATCACCTTTCCCATAAAAACAGTGCAAATTCATATTTCTGTACCGAGAAATCTCGTGCAAAAACAACCAAGCCTTCCTTCTTCCAACCAAAGCAACAAGCTCAAACAAGAGAACATGTTGGTGTCAATACAAGCAGGTGTCAAAAAGGAATTGAAAACAACCAGCACCTGCACGAAATACAAGCAGACCATGCGCCGATAACTCCACACACATTCGACTACAGACTTACACTGCATGCACCAATTTGCTTGCAGCGAGCAAACACCGAATTTACCTGGCCAAGACTGCATAGTGCATGCTCTACATGTCTTGCGACGCCTTGGCCGATCCGCCCCACTGCTGTATCCTAGAATACGTTTCACTTGCCTGCATGCTCATACGAGTGTTCAGGTTCAGAAAAGCCGCATGTGTATGGTGCAGAGGAGAGCACAACGACGGAGAAAAAGGCGGAAGCTACGGATTCGTCAGAATGTATGCTCACCTCCTTGTTCCAGTTTGTGCGCAGTGTGACGACTACCAGGATCACGGTCTGCATGCCTACCCCGGTGAGCATGCCGCCCCACATTCCCTGATGCATTGCGTGAAACAGATTAAGGATCAGCCAAACGGAAAGAAACATGAATTATCAATCGATCACATTCCTCGCAAACAAAAAAAAAAGGAAAGAGAGAAGGATGGAAGAAACGGTCGAGAAGTTTGAGCAAACGATGATAGCATGCATCCACCTGAACCCCGAGACGCAATGGAAAGGCAATCACATAGCCCACTGGAATTCCAATCCCGTAGTAGCACCCAAGATTGATGTAAGCCACCAGCCACTGCCACCCAGCCCCAACAGCCACACCTGCACACACGTATCAGCAGTGCCATATTTCGTTCAGCAGTGTGCATTGTGTCAGCTTAATTATCAGGCAGTACAAATTTTCAGTTATGAGACAACTATTAATCAACGCGTCGGACAGAAATTTCTCAAGACATGCAGTACGCGCGCTTAGTTAGTTACATGCATGGAGATTAGAGAGTAGTAATCCTACCCGACAAGACGGGCTGGATGCTGTTGAGGAGGAGTGAGAAGGCGAAGACCACGCCGAGGCTCGCCACGGCCTTGACGACCTCGGGGCTCTCGGTGAAGGGCACGCCAATGACGTCCCGGAGAAGCAGGACAGCAACGAAGAAGGCGAGGCCGACGGTCACCGAGGACATGAGCACCACCAGGATGGCGAACTTGGCCGCCCTCGGCCTCCCTGCGCCCAGCTCGTTCGACACTCTCACACTGATGTTGCAACAGATGGATCGATTATATTAACCATCAACAGTGGCAGTGGCAGACAATTACTAAATGGGAATAAATGCAAGGGATTGATTACCTTATGGCCGCATTGAATCCGAAGAATATCATGATCTGCCACCCGAACAGGTTAGTACTGCAATTTGTAACGAAATGCTGAACAATCAATGGAGATCACGACAAGCTAGCGAAAGATCCCAGAGAATTTGGACTCCGGCCGGAATCTGTTGGGCAGGTGAAAGGCTAGCATGCTACAAGCAACCACTCACCAGATGGAGACTGCAGCAACGGCGACCTGAGCATTCTCCAGGTTGCCCACAATAACTATCAGGAACATGTAGAACCAGAGCTCAAGGCTACGTACGGCAAATTGACGAACAAGTTAGAACAATGTTTGCACCATCACTAGGCAAAACGAAAAGGAAACACCCAAATGTAGGAAAGTGTACGCGGACGTACTATGGAAGAAAATCCTATGAGATCTCGAAGACTCATATTAGACGATATTAATCTCATGATATGTGGCAGAATAAATCATCTGCCTCTTTGCACGATATCATGTATCGTAGCATGATAGGTTGCAATAAAAGGGAAATCCATGGAAGCAAGAGTCTAAAATGATAGGGTGTCGTCGAATTTATTTGCACGTACCATAGCATGATGGCCGAGCCAAGGGAGAGGCGAGCGAAGCTGACGAGGCCGGTGAAGGCGAGCCAGTCGAAGCCGTTCCATGCGCCGGGGCAGTAACCCATGGCGATGTAGGCGAGCTGGCCCAGAACCACGAACCACCACGACGCGTTGAGCGCGATGGCGAGCCCGACGAGGCCCATCCGCAGCGGCACGATGAGGAGCCAGGTCAGGGCGACGTGGAGCACCAGCGCCGCGGCCGACACCGCCGCCATCGCCATCACCTTGCTCTGCGCCTGCAGGAACTTTTGGATGGGGAAGTTCATGGCGTACGCGAAGAGCTGGGGGGTCATGTAGAGGGAGAACCTCCCGGCCAGGACGGCGATCTCGTCGTCCTGGTGGAAGAAGCGCAGGATCGGCGTCGCGAACAGGTAGAGCGGGAGCATGCAGATGCTCACCGCCGTCATTATGATCCATGAACGCTGCAGGTACACGCCGAGCATGTGCAGCTGCTTCGCGCCGTAGGCTTGGCCGCACAGCGTCTCCAGGGCACTCCCCATCCCGTACTGCACGTACGCATCAGCGTGTACAGATTTAATTGCATGCATACGTAGCGTATGTGTACGACCGATACATACCGGAAGGAGCAAGAAATTTGATTTAGTCGATCCATCTTGTCTTTTATACTCGCTAGCATCGGTACTTTTTTCGCATGATGTTTTCTTTTTCGTGCTAGATAGATATTGCTTCTGAGTTCCGACCCTCTGTTGCATAAACTAGGACTCTGTTTTCTTACAGTGTGAGGCAGCTATATACTAGTATACTACTATCTATTACTTTCTGTTTGATCGTACGTACAGTACATCCCTTCGTTCATACGTTAACTTTATCCGTTTCAAAATATAAGTCTTATAGTATTTACAGATTTGTTTTAACATACAAGACGTGTATGTGAATTTTTTAATGTTTTTCCTTGTCTACTTTTATTTATCATATCTTCTCTCTCCTGCATTTACTTAGTAACGCTATCACAAACTATTCTCACACATTTCCGAAGTATTATAACACTATGGTAGCACGATCATTTCCTCTAACTTTTCTCTTGGTATTACCACCTCCTTAATCCTCCGTGCCTGGCCAAAATGCGCCTTATAATTTAAGCCATTTTATTAGAACATACATAGTAACACTGAAAACGAAAAGGACCAGAGGTAAGACAATAATTTAAGCCATTAGTATGCTCCATTCTTGCGCCGTAATTAACATTGAAAACGACGGATTAATTAGCTAGGTGTAGTAGACTAGTAGCTAGGTACGTACCATGATGCCAAGCGCGAGGCCGGCGATGACCATGTTCTCGGTGGAGACGGCGTCCAGCTCGAGCGTGGTGAGGTGGCCGGCGAAGACCTGCGTGACGGCGCCGAGCGAGTACTGCGCGATCGACGTGAAGATGGCCGGCCCCGCCAGGTACCACAGCTTCCGGTTCTCCTCCTCGGCGTGCCGCATAAACGCCGACGCGCTCCGGATCTCCTCAAGGTCCTCCTCCCCCTTGTTCCCGCCGCCGGCCACCAGCGCCTCCCTCAGCTCATCTCCTCCACTACTGCTCACCGCCATCGGTCTCGATCACGAGTTCCCCTTCCCCCCTCCCTCCCTCCCTCTCTCTCTGCTCTAGTTAATGGCGATCGATCTCGAGCTAGCTAGCAAGATATATAGGTACTGAGACTAAGCTCGGTTGATCGATCGATTGCAATGTGATATGATCGATCGAGCGAATTAGTAGAGTTGTCCCACGAGTTGCACTGTGGCATTTAATAATTAACACATAGACCATTCTCACCTACTACTGTACAGCCGAGAAGTAAATACGATGGAAATCATGGTCGATCGTGGTCGTGGAGAGGGAGGCGTGTGCAGTGTCTCCAACTCTCCACTCCGTCTCTTGTTCTTTCTAATTCTCTCTTTTTTTCCCCGTCCGGATGCTTATGATTAATTTGTGCCACTCTCGCTCTCGATCTGTCATGGTCCGATCCATTAATTTAACTAGATAATGCCAATCAAACCACTCTCTTCTAAACAGGATACACTGAAAGTGTCATGTATGTATATTATATCATCCCTCCCTTCCTAGCTAGGTTGCAAGTTAAGAAGAAATATTAATTGTTAATTCACACCATGATCTCGTGTGTCAGACTGTTACTTCATAAATCAAGCACGAGGACGTCGACCTTGTTTGGTATTTGGTGATCTATATAGTACCACAGCTACCTCTAAGCATACATTAATTTTTTTTATTCCATTGGCACCAGAAGTAGATGGTGTACATGTTTTGTTGGTTCACCAACTTTGGGTTGGGGGAAGTTGTGAACTTGTGATGTATCAAAATTAGGAGATTGATCGAGCGGTCAGTGTAGACAAAAATACTTTTCCACATGACTCCCGGCAATTAAGTCTGAATATCTGCCATTGATGCTGCATCTCAACATTCAAATTGTTTGTTCCCTTTTGATGAACCAAAAACCATGCAGCAGTGAACGGTAACAGTGGAGATCACCGGCAAATGATCCTAATTTTAGTGTGATTGAGCAATTGATAATAGTGTCGAGGAGTTTGGGAAACTCTCGGTTTAGCGAAGTTCAACCGGTTGTCAGGCAGAGGCGGTCTGACCAGCCTATGGTGTCGGACCCTGGGCTTTGAATACCCGAAACCCTTGTGTGTGTGCCGTATTAGTCCCATGATGAGTGGCTAGTACACACATCCATAACATTGATAATCACATCCATACATACAAAATAAAATAAATTATGGTACATAACTTAAGCGATTACATTATTTACAACACAAGGGTTGACTGGCTAAATAAAAGCTTAAGCATCGGAAGTAACAAAGGTAACATTGGAAGCAAAATATGTAATAAGTCCAAAATTTCAGCAGCATGTCCATCCGAACCCTCAGGCAACCGACTAGAGACAAGTCCTAGAAAGATCTGTCATCGAACCCACCAGTTCCGGGTAAAAAGAAGGTGTCGTCCAGCGTAGGATCATTCTCTAAGTCTGAACAACAAATTAAACAAGATTGAGTACATTGTGTATTCAGCAATACTTGCAGTGTATCGGAAAGTTTATATACATGCATGGCTAACAAAGGACGAGGCCTTATGCTACAAGTTATTTTCAGCATTAAACAAGTTTTATTTGCAATATCAATATGTAGTACTTTGCAACGGAAATTTAAAGAGCGGTTAAATAGATAAAGGACAACAAGTAAGTAATTGAATAAATAGCAACTCGCAACCCTCCTCGGCTGCGAGCAACATCTTATTTTCAGTCATAGACATGACACTCAACTCAAATATAAACCAACAAATAATTTTTCACGTTTTCCAACAAAACTATTTTTTAATGAAAACCAAGACTATACTCATTAAGACTGCACTAAGTACGCTCATGACCGCGAGCACGGCTATTTAAATAGATTTACACTCTGCAGTGGTGTACAACTTTTTGCACAACACATAAATTCTCTAGTTTGTTTGGCATCCGTCGATACCATCGCTCACTACCTTTGGTAAGAAGTCTAGAGCACATATCAAAATCTTTATATCATCTAGTCCTAACCTTGAACTAATCTGGCAAATAAACACCCTCACTTCACCCAGGTACACCCCCGTCTTTGTGAGGCATTTACCATTGTGTCAGAAGGCTTTGTTCCCAACGCCTCGGTGAAAAGAGCCCTTTTGAACATGCCTGCACCGGTTATGCTCACACTACTATAGCCTACCAACGCGCAAGGCTTGTTTTCAATGACTTAATCAGCTAATGCCATACCATACCGTCACATGTGGTGGTATGCTTAGTCTTAGATAGGACTTTCTGGCGTTCGATCCTTAATTGACCCGGACGGGGATCTCCCCTATCTACTTATGAGATACACCTCTCACACTTCTCGGAATATAATATAACTCGCCCGCATCGTAAACTAAGATTTTCATTTTTATTTTATACAAAATAACAGAGGTAAACCCCCTCTGGATCATCATTTTAAAAACTCCCAAATTCATGTTCATCATGTCATCCTTTTAACAAATTTTATTATAGATTATAGCTTGACTAAGCAATTGTGCGATACTCGCACTCAAAATTCTCTATTTGACATCATCTATTGTCTATAACATAACCTAATGGTTACAATAGTAAGGGTATCAATATTTCAAGGAGGTTCACGCATCGAATAGGATTATGACTACCATTATCCCCAAATTTAGCAATTTTAATCTAACATACACGCATGCATAATAGATTTTACAAAATAAAGTACAATAATTAAAATAGCAGGATCAACATGATCAAAGGTGGTGCTTACCTTCCTTTGGTTGCTCTGAATACGAGGATGAAAGATCGTCGTAAAAGTCGTTTGAAGAATCGACGTCTAATCAAATGAGCCGGAAGCAAATTAAATATAGACTAATAATTCCAACAGCAAGAAAATCCAAATCTTTTTGCATATTCTGGTAGATCATGATGTTGATGAATTTATAAAGAGGATTCATTTTATTTGGAGTTTGTATGCAAAAATTATTAACGTTTTCATTTGCTCCGATTTGAAAATTCCAGAAAATAAAAAATGCTGACGTCGAAAGCGAATTTTCTGAGGTTTACGCTTTCCAACAGAAAAAACGTATTTTCCTTTGAGTTTTACTGAGGTTTACGCTTTCCAACGGAGAAAATGTATTCTCCTCTAACTGAAAGTGGCTTTTCTCCTTTTTTTTTAGTTTTTTATTAACTTACCCGTGGGGCCTACTTGTCAGCGACTCATATTTTTATTTTTAAAATTTTTATTTATAAACCAGAGGCGGTCCCACATTTCATAGACTCATTGTTTATTTAACTAACGATTAAACATATTTATGATTTTAATTAACTGACGGCTGGGGCCCACATGTCAGTCTCTCGGGTTTTAAAACGTGTTTTAAAACCAAGAATAGTGCGCGGTCCCACATGTCAGTGACTCATTTACTAAACACATTTAAAATTAGATTTTTGATTACTTTTTTGACTGGTCCCACCTGTTATTGACTTAGTACTTTTAACTACTGTCATTAAGCGCTAATCAATGTTTAAACACGTGAGTCCCACTAGCAGAGAGAAGGGGAGAGAGGAAGAGAGGAGCTGGGCACGCTCATGGTCGGGAGGGGGAGAAGGTCGGTGGTGGCGAGGCACGCGCGAAAAAGCTTAGGGGAGCTCGAAAATGGGTATAGGGAGTTCATGCAATGCCAGGGGAGGTAGAAGTGGCCGAAGAGGTAGATAAAATCAGCGATGCGACGGAGATGAGCAGCAGAGTCTCTCGGGTCCGTTATGCATTTCGCGCAGGAAGCTTTTCCCAGGCTAAAGGAGTGTCACACTGGAATCAGTGAGTCTAGGTGATGCTATTGGGTCGGGCACGGGGACCAAGGGTCACCGGAGGTATGCCGACGGCATGCAACCATGGCGGTGCCATGAGTGGCTAAGGGGCGCCATGCAACTAGGGACTTGCCCTTGGCAAATTGATGTGCGCATGAGGATCAGTGACTCACCACGACCACGAGGGTACAAAAGATGAGGTCGGGGAGGCTCTGGAACGACTTGTCAACGGCGAGCAGCGGCGGCGTAGAGGAGGTCCACGACGGCAGCTCACCACAGCAACGGAGGTGCTATAAGAAGTGTCGCATTAGGTTACTGAGGTGCTGAGGATAGTGTATACGTAGGGAATCGGCCTGAGGCTCACCGGGTTCCCAAGAAGAGCAGAAATGGCGGTGGCGGCCATGAATGAGGAATGGGCTTGGGGCCAGTGCAAATATCATGGTGGTTTCCGTGGGAGCAGAATGGGAGAGACTTGCCGACATGAAGAGAGACATTAATGAACATACATGTGGCGAAGCATGGGATTGCTTCACGTTTATTTGACTCGGGCTTTTGTGAAGGATAAAGAATGGGTATTTTGGTATCTTTGCCAAAATACCTGGTTGGTGACATTGGAGAAACGGTTCAACAGAATAGAATGCAAGGACATGCAGTTTAGGTCAAGAGAAGACGGAGTTCACGAAGAGATGGACTCGGGAGACCCGGTTCGTCATCTGCTTTGAGAAGCGGGCGGAGGCAGCCGTTCGGGGGACTAGGAGGCAATCGTTGGAGAGGGAGGCAACTGGAGAGGAGAGGTAGACGGGCGGAGCGGGAGAGGGAAGTGGGCAGCTATTGGGGGTAGAGGGAGAGGCGGGCGCAGGCGGTCGGGGGGCATTGGGTGACTGGGGGGCAGCCGTTGGAGAAAGAGGTGGTCGGTGAGGAGATGTAGGCAGGCGGAGCGGGAGGGGGAGGTGGGCGGCCGTTGGGGGAGTGGGAGAGGCGGCCAACGCGAGGCGGCCGTTGGGGGTAGACTGGGGGATCGGGTGACCGTGGGGATGTTCGTTGGAGAGTGAGGCTGATGGGGGAGAGGGAGGCGACGGGAGTGGACTGGGGAAATGGAGAGGGGAGGCCGACTGTTGGAGAGGGAGATAGAGAGGAGAGGCCATTGGAGAGGGAGGCATCGGGACTCGGGAGTGGACTGGGGAGATGGAGAGGGGAGGCTGGCCGTTGGAGCGGGAGGAGTGGGGAGATGGACGTTGGGGGCGATGGAGACTGGAGAGGGAGGAGAGGATGAGAGATGTTGGGAGAGTGGGCAGTGACGCAGTGTCAGTGTCTTTTACAAATGGGCAGTGTCTTAGTGTCTTTTGCAATGACAAGATGAGGAGTGTGGAGAAAGAGAGACGTTGTGGTCTTGGGGACATGAGAGATAGTGGAATAACATTCGCATCTCTCCTTCCTGCCTATAATTCTCTCCCCCTTATTTTTTCACCGCACAACCATCTCCTCTGTTTGTGCTCTCTCTTTGCTCTCTAAATTCTAGTTTTATACTGACACAATGATACTACTCGCTAGTCTTCCAATATGTTTGGTAGGAAGAAGTCAGGAGGGGGAGCAGGAGAGGACGCCCTCACACTCCTAGTTCTCCCCTAGAAGAAGTGCAAGAGTAAGAGATCGATCCCCACTAACTCTCCCCAGGTATGGGAGACTATGACATGGATGACCGTCATATGGATGGAACGAGAGGCTTCGAGGATGCCCACATCTCCACCCCGGGCGTCAAAGCCGGTGCATCGACGCCTGCAATGATTGGAGGCTCCGGCGACTGTTGTGCATGGTGCTGGTAGCATATGGAGTACAACATAGAAATAGAGGATGTGTGTCAAGTACCTCATGCAACATGTAAATATTGTTATACTAAATTGTCTGCACGCTTAGGTGGAGGAACATGCCATCTCAAGCGTCACGCGCAGGCATGTTTGAAGAAGATAGCGGTTGGGCAAACGGGGGAGGGGGGGAGGCGTCCAGACCCAGCTTAACTTTGGGGCCAATGGTTCGGTAAATACATGGATGTACAACCCTCAGATAGCTAGAGACAAAATTGCTAGACATATAGTTATTGAGGATCTTTTGATTAGAATGGACGAAAGCTCTAGTTTTGAAAGAATGATCCAACGTGGTTTTTGCCCACAATACCGACATGTAAGTAGGAGAACTAGTGTGTGTGACATAGTAGAACTCTACCAACGTAAACTATCAAGTTTGAAAGAGAACTTCCTGAAAGTTGCATTTTCTTTTGCTTTAACCTAAGATATATGGACTTTATCCCACCAAACGGCAGACTATCTTAGTGTTATTGCACAATACTTAGATGGCGATTACAACTTGAACAAGCGAGTCATAGGGTTCAGGCCTATCGATGAGGCACACACCAGAGAGGCCATCACACAACGCGTATTAGAGGTCATTCAAGATTTTAAAATAGGGTACAATTTTATTGCCATCACTCTTGAGTAGAGAACAAAATTATTGCCATCACTCTTGAGAACGCCTCAGCTAATACGGTGGCCATGGAGTTCCTCGCACCATATTTGGAGTCCTACACTGGTGGTTTCGCTCTCCACCAGAGACGCAAGTGCCACATCTTGAACCTCATCGTGCAAACAAGCTTGCAGGTAATAAAACCTAGTCTAGACAACATACACGATGCTATCCAATTCATTACAGTTTCAGGCCCATGATACGCCCAGTTCAAGGAGTACTGCAGGGCCAACAATAAGACGCTAAGAAAATTCAACTTGGACATGAAGGTGCATTGGAACATCACCACTCTCTTCATTAATACTAATTCTAGTAAGCAGTTGGTTACTGAAGCGGATTGGAAAGTTGCTATTTATTTTCGTGAATTTTTGAAAGTTTTTTATGATGCAACCACAATTTTATTTAGTGTTTACTATCCTACTTCTTGCTTAGACATCGAGTAGCTTTGGACTATTGCTAATGCTTTCAAGGAAAACAGAAGCGATGCTCTTATGAGACCTATTATTGAACCAGTGGAGAGAATTTTTAAAATATTTTCAAGCTATCCCACATCTCTTTTGTTTTGGTACTATTATAGACCCTCGAAGAAAATTAGCAGATATGAAGGGGGCTTACGAGGGAATTGTGGAGGCATCTGATCTTGATTTTTCTGAGGCTGACACTCACATTCATGATGAGCTTTTTGAGTTTTCAATTTGTATTAGGAAAAGTTTGGCAGCAGAAGTCAATCGAGAATAATTGCTTCAACAATGCAACAAGGACATCACAATGTGAGTGCTTCCAATGTGTGGAAGAATCTAAAAGGCCCAACATCCAGTTCGTCCTCTCGTGCGTCGACCAGGTCTCAATGGAATCCAATAGTAGAGATCAGCCACTATCTCGACACATCTTTTGTGGACACTGAGCTTGACTTCACGGAGGGTAATGATGTTAACCTCCTCTTATGGTGGAAGAACCACCAGCGTATTTATCCCATGCTGTCACATTTTGCAAGAGATGTACTTATGGTTCCAGTGTCGACTGTCTCATCGAAAGACACTTTCAGTACGGTGGGGAGGATCATCGAGCCAAGGGGGTTGTCTCTCACACCCGAGACACTCACATGCCTTAAGGACTGGGAAAACGTAGATGAACGGACATAACATCAGCTCGAGGATCCAGAGATCGCGGAGGCAATAGCCAACCTAGATAATCTCGATGTCAACTAGTCTATCTACGTGTATGTAGTTGCTGCACTCTTTTCCTTAGCAGGGGTACCCTATACTAGGTCATCCCCCTGAATATTTATGTTTTGCTACGTTATGGACAATTTTATATTGTTTTTCATTTCCCATCGTATTTTTTTTCTTCCCCCCACTCTTTTCCTAACCACTCATCTTTTTTCCCTCATCTTTTTTCCCATTCCCTCTCTTTTTTCCGAACATCTTTTCTTTTTTCCCTCCTCTTTTTTCCCATTACCTCTGTTTTTTCATTTTCCCTCTGCATTTCTCTCCTTCCCCAAGACGAGCCGAGAGCCTTCTCTTCCTTCTCCAGTTCTCCCCTCTTCTTCCCCTTCCTTCCGCGCCGCCCGTCCTCCACTCCTCCTCAGTCCTCCTCGTCTCCTCCTCCTCCATCACGCAGCCCCATCCCCCCTCTCCACGTGGCCGCAGTGGTGACCAGCCTCCCCCGCCCCGTCGCCCACCCCCTCCTCCCCTAAGGCTCAGCCCCGCCTCTGCGCCGCCGCCCCTGCAGCTCCCTCGCACGGACCCGATGCTTCGGCTCCCGCTCGCCCATTCAAATTTTCCGCTCGCCCATTGGGTCAAATCCAAGCCGTCCCAATTTCGCTCACCTTGCTCTAGCCCGCGCCAACTCCCATCTCCCTCTACCGCTGACATGCCGGGCCCGCATGTCCACACTTGTCTTCCACTTTGTCGTCATCCCCGCGCGCCAGCTCGCCCTCGCTAGCTCCACCGCTCGCCCATTGGTTTCAACTGTCATCCATAGTTTGACGTCTCACCTGCCCCTGTCGCCTCCGCCTGCCTCGTCCATGCTACCCACCCCATTGATGGCGCCCTTATCCCCCACGGACGGAGAAACCAGAGCTACCCTGCGAGTTTCTCGCGTGACCACCGGCATCTCGCCGCTTTTCTCGTGCAATTTTCATAGCTACTTAAGCGCTAGAGCGTGCACTGTCATCCTCAGCTCGCCCACGTTCTATTTTGCGCAAACCTGAGCTTCATCGCTCCTTGGTTTCATGGGAACGCTTGTGTCATTCTTGACACTAGTGAGCACGCCTCCGCGCCATTGCTGCTCTGGTGAGCTTCATCACCCACGACGTTCGTGTCATTGTAATCCTCTTGCATCACTCATTCTCCTTCTTTGCTCAATGCAACCCTGAGAGTTCCATAGCTTGATCGTGTTTGCCTTCGTCCTCAACTATGGCGCGCACCTGATATCGTTAACACGTTCACATTGCTCTGGTGGGTTCGAGCTCCACCCGAGCGCGTCACAACGTGTTCTATACCCCATTGATGCTATCCCCCACTCAATGTACGCAGATTTACTGCCATCTTTCTCTCTCACAGCGGCCGCTGCCATATTCGTTCTCCTTCGAAGCTAGTGTAAGATCGAGGAGGTCGACTAGAGGGGGGTGAATAGGCGGATTTTAAAATTCTATTGGCTAAAACCGATTTCTAATGCGGAAGCTAACAACAATTTGGTTTTGCACAATTAAAACCTAAATTAACTAGTCTTTACTAATTGCACCAACAATTCTAAGACTATCGATAATGATAGCAAATAAATAAATACATGTGAGCAATTTTAATTCTATAAATGTAAATTGCACTAGAGTAAAACACAAGAAGGCAAACCACAATGATACAAGGATGTTTTACCGTGGTGTTCAGGGACTTACCGGTCTCTCCTAATCCACGTCGAGGTAAGTCCAATCACGTTGGACCGGTTCTACAAATTGAGCCAACACCTCCGAGGTAAATCCAACCAAATTGGATCGGCTTAGAACTTGAACTAATACCTCGATCCACTCGGGGTTACTCTTCCTCCACTCCGGAGATGGCGAGCACCAAACCACTCACAACACGTCGGGCCTTCTCACAAGCTTCTTGAGAAGATCATCGGATCACGACGCCTCCACGCCATCTAGGTGTCGGCAAACACTAAGAGTAATAAGCTAAGCCCCTTGCTTGACTCTCACCAAGTGCAATACATGCATAATTGGACGCTCAATCCAATTTTAGTTGCAACACATGCAACTAGAACCTCTCCCTTTACTCACAAGGTGCAACACATGCACAATTGAGAGAAGAAGCTTACACTAGCTCTAGAGAATGAAATAGGATGCCAAGAGTTGCCCCCAATCGACCAAGACGTGTATTTATAGCCCACACGCAAAAACTAGATGTTTGAAGGATAATCTGCTGATCAGTCTGGGCTACAGTGCAACGGTTATAAAATTAACAGTTACATACAATTCACAGTCAGTCTGCCCTCACAGGGCCCGGTCTGTCCGGACCCTCGGTCAGTTCGAACTTCCGGTAGGAAGAAAACCAAAAAACATGCCCTCTGGAAAAAGGTTGACTGGTCTTATAAGGGCGGCCAGTCCGGCCCTGAATTTCTGCACATGTGACACTCGAAAAAATGGTCATAACTTTTGACTCCGATGTCGGAATTGAGTGATCTTGGGCTCTATGGAAATCTTATTCAGAGAGATACACAACCCACTTATTTTATTGATATCAAATACATTTTATAAAATCAAGAAGCACAATTCCAAAGAGCTAATACATAGTCTAAGTCCAACAAAAGAGCAATGAACAATCTTAGACCATGCCAAGGAATGATGCATGAACTTCAAAAATTTGAAAACAAGGAGTAGGTGCATGGACTTCTACCATTTAAAAACTAAAATCACATACTACAAGTATTATCCATGAGCCTTGACTATTTGCAAAATACATTCGCAAATATCGGCAACATGCCACAAGGAGCAGGTGCATGAACTTCAACTATTTGCAAATTATTGTCTCATACTACAAAGAGTTAATATATGAGCTTCAACTATTTACAAAACACATTCGCAAATAATAGCATCATGCCTAGAAAATCTAGAGCAAGCGGGATTGAACTATCAACACATGATGAGACTCAAGCTACTAGACAAGACCCCTCTTAATAGTGCAACGACCTATACTAGCAATCTGGTCTTCCAACCAAACACCGAGACCGGTAGAAGGCTAGGAACACATCCTTAGCCTAAGCTAGTCATATCTTAGCCTTGAGCATCCATCTTGTAGCTTGATGACACACATCTTCACTTCAAGTCTGGGTCATTGTCTTGGTATGCATCAACCCATGATGCATCCTTCACTTGACCTCCATCAACACATAATGGATCTTCTCTTGATTTGACGATCAACTCATAACCATCTTCTCTTCGGGATCTTGATGTGCATCAACATTTCATGCAATTATCTTCTTGAATTTTGACTTGATAATGATCAACTCATGATGCCATTCAAAGTCTCTATCATCATGAAACATAACCGATTTTACCCAAATCATGAAAAATATTAGTTTCATAATGTGATTGTCATTAATTATCAAAATATACCATTAACTCATAATGATGGGTTAAGATACTTCAATCTTTCTCTCTTTGGTAATTGATGACAACCACCTCAATTACAAATAATTGAATATAGAGCAATATAAGTATATACGAACTACACAAGTTATATATATTCGAGGGATATGTTTCAAAGTAGAGATCCTTAGTATGTGTGGATAAAGGGAATATGGATTAATACTAATAAAACCCCAAAACATAGAGTGAACTCTCTCTAAGTGTATGCATACATGAATGTATAATAAAAATATATGCACATATTTAAATTAAACTTTTAGTGGAGTTCAGCCTATATTTTGGATCCGATGAATGCAACAAGATATAAGGATATGATGTCGAATGCATATCTTCATGATTTTCATTTTTTTCATCCAACTGAGACTAAACAATAGGTATAACAATAGAAATATTAGGCCCTGTTTGGTACAGCTTCCACTCCCAGCTTCTCAATCGATTCTCGTGGAGCCGTACCAAACACTCTGATTTTTAAAACCACTAGATTCTGCTTCTCGCGAGGAGCTGTCTCGAAAATGAACTAGTAACGAGAAGCAGATTCTCGTGAGAATCCAACATTCAGAAACAAAAATATCCTTTGAAGTTGAAGGTTTTTACCCGCAAATACCACTGAGTTACACAAATACAATTGAAGTATTACACCCAAGGGTGTCATACTCTATTTGCCTCTAATCCTCCCTCATATGATTTTTGGACCCAACCTACCAGCCAAACGGTTTCAACAGAGCTCCAGATTCTTAGAGAAGTAGATTCTCAGAGAATCAGGAGCAGAATCTGAAAAATGAGAATCTGGTGCTGTACCAAACAGGGCCTTAGTCTCACATATAGATTTGCCATTAATTACCAAAATACCCCATTAACTCATAATAGCGGGTCTAGATTCTTCAGCCAGGTGAGCATCGGACCGATTCCTTTGCCTACACCATCTCTAGTACCTCAATGAGCTAACATGACACTCCTTGTAGCTCCTTCGTTGCCGTGGTGAGCTGCCACCGTGAACCTCCTCTGCACCACTACTGCTCGTCATCGACAAGCCGCCTCAACCCTTCCCCAGCCTTATTTTCTTCACACTCGTTGTCGTGGTGAGTCACTGATCCTCATGTGCACATCAATTCGCCAAGGGAGAGTCCCTAGTGCACCTTCCCCTTAGCCACCTATGGCGCCGCCGCGGTTGCATGCCGTCGGCTCGCTTCCGATGAACTTAGGTCCTCGCGCTCGGTCTATTAGCATCCCCTGGACTCGCTGAGCCCAGTGCATCACTCCTTTAGCCTGGGGATGCCTCCTGCATGAAGTACATCGTGGTCCTGAGGCGTTCCGCCATTCCTTGCCGCCGCAATGCCGCCTCTAGCCATCTCTATCGCAACCACAACCACCCATAGCTTCGCTTTACTTCCTTCTTTCCATTCCACTGCTCATCGCGTTGTTTGCCAGTGGCAAGCTCGGCATGGCGCTCGGCCATGCACGTAGCTCTGCTCCTTCCCTCCCTCTCCCTGTCTCTCTCTTTCTCTCTAACTGGTGGGATCCACTCGTGTTTAGGATTTAGTTAACACTAATGACAGAGGTTAAATGTAAAGAGTCTATGACAGGTGGTACCAACCAAAAAAGTTAACGAAATACTACTTTGAAATGTTTTTAGCAAATGTGTCTATGACATGTGGGACCACACACTATTCCTGGTTTTAAAATACGTTTTAAAACCTAGAGACTTGCATGTGGACCCCACTCGTCAGATAATTAAAATAAAAAATAGGTTTAATCATTTAATTAATAAATAATCAATCTATGACATATGAGACTACCTCTATTTTACAGATAAAATCAAGAAAACGAAAATATGAGTCACTAACAAGTATGCCTCACATGTAAGTTAATAAAATGAGAAAAATGAGAAAAATCATTTTTTTGTCCAAAGGAAAATACACTTTCTCTAATGAAAAGCGTAAACCTTAGTAGAACTTAGAGAAAAATACGCTTTCGCTGTTGAAAAGCGTAAACATTTGATAATACGCTTTCGATGTCACCCTTTTTTAATTAATTTTTGGAATTTTAAAACCGAAGAAAATTGAAATGCTAATAAATTTTGCATATGAACTCCAAATCTGTAATATTCTGAAAAAAATAAATGGTAATAATAAATAAATATTATTAACGTCTTTAAGGGCCTGTGTGTAATTAAATAAAATAGTACACACATATAAAAAAAATAGAATTTCAGAATTTTTAAGAGCTATATAAAGAGATTTGTGGGAACTCTAGAAACCCTAGCCTTTTTCCTTTTTTTCCAAGCGCGGCCATGACGATCTTTTCTCTGTGCATGCTGCATTCTCGTCGCTAACGTCTTGGTGCCGCCCACAATACTGCTATTTGCGTCGCTGCGTCTTTGGTGCGGTGTCTTCTTCTGGCTTCTTGCAGCAGCTCTTTGCGGTCTTGCGCCGATCGCCGCTATCTGCGGGAAGAAGCCAACGCCGAGCGGCTCTGCGCGTGGACCGCTTGTTGCCATACGCCATCTGCGCCGCACGGCGGGAGTTTAGCGGTGGCCGCGAGATCCGGGCGTGGAAGGTGAGGTCCTGCGCTGCTGGTTGTGTCGTTCTCTGAGTTCGCCGACTTCAGCGACCACGCCGCCTTCGCGGCGGCCGCAAGAGCTCTGCGAGAGCTGCGTGTTTGGTGGCATTATTCTTGCACGGAGGGAATCAGCGGTAGTATATGTGGAACACCGAATCTGTGGAGAAAGTATTGAACTTTATTCAAGCGGATAATCGCTTAAAAGGATTGAGAACGACCAGTCACCTGTTACTCCAGAGGATGAGGCTATCCATCATGGACATACCAGCCATTCTCTTGTTGGAGCTGGGGAAGATGCACCGTTCCGATGGGATCATGTCCGTGTGAAATTGAAAAAGGAGATAGTAACTTTCGGAGACCCAGGTGTGATGCCTACTAAAATGGTTGGAAAATATGTTAAGCCAAGATCCGGGTTTCCGTCGTGTGGTAACGATCTGGTTTTCTCCCTCTTTTTGTTAATTTAATTAGAGATTAGAGAGCGGTTTTAGAAATTTTTAGTCGAGGGACCGAATAATGAGTCCGTTTAACCTGCTGTTATGTTGAACGATTTATTCGGGTATCTTAATGGCGAATTTTGGAAATCTCATCTACTGGTTAATTGTAGATAATTTCGATAGCTTTCTATAGCATATTTTATTATGTCAATCGGACAAGTAGATTTCGAGTTATGATTTTCGGAAGACCGCTGTTTTTACGGTTGTCGTCTTTCGGCGCTGTTTTGGTAGACTGTAGATTAAAAATAGTAAATAGCGTAATTAGAGTTTTTGATCTACGTGAAAGTTGTAGATAATTTTCCAATGGTTCTGTAGAATCTGAGAACGCGAATTTTGGTTGAGTCAAACAAAAGTTATGAATTTAGTAAGACTGCTGTTCCGAAGCGGACAGATCGGCTTTCTGGGCTAAATACGGAGGGTTAGATGATTTAATTAGAAGTCTTCGTAATCTAAGAAAATGTGGAGAATTTTATAAAGAATCCAGATTGGGGTGGTTTGTGGTGATCGGACTTTCGAGTCAAAAGTTACGTTCGTTTTAGTACTAAGACAGCTACGGGTAACTATTCGGTACCGGAATAACGTGGTACATTTGGAGACGTGTAGGAGCGATGTCGATTGATTGTTGTTCTTATGATGCTGTAGCTTGTATTGAAGTTTGTGTATTTAATATAGGAGAGGCGTCGTGCTTGTTGCCATCTGCTAGCCAAATCGTGCGTCGCAACTAGTAAAGGCAAGTGCATGGTAGACAGCGATCAATGATCGATCACTGTTTTCTTTATCTTATATTACCATTATTGTTGTGCTTTTATTTTGTTTAATTGCAAGCAATGGAATGGTATGGATTTATATTGTTAATGGACATGATGAAAAGTTGGATATGATGTTTATGATGGAGTTTGCATGTTTGCATTCATAAGCATCTTTGCATAAGAGAAGGTGATCATGATTGATCACAACTCCACGGAGTGGAGGAGGTCCCGATCCTTAAGGAGGAGCGGGCTTGAGAGTGAATGTTGTCGCGAGCATTCACTCACGCTATCCGTATCTGTGAAAGAAGTGCATGTGGACATGTAGATTAGATTTGCATTGATACATGAGATTAATGGTTGTGAATCAAAGAGAAGATAACTGCATGTGAATATTAATGGAAGTACCTGTAGTGATAATGAAGTTATTGAATGCTGTTGATTTATTATTGTTCGTTGTTTATGGATGTGTTTGCTGAGTCGTGGACTCACCCTTGCTCTATTGTTGTCTTTTGGTGATCTTGAGGACGCCAGAATGGCGAGGAGAGTAGGGCACATGGGCAACACATGATCATTTACCTTCATAATCTTTTCATTCAGAATTGGATTACACTTGGACATGTTAGAGGTTGAATAAAGTTTAGGACATCATTTGGACTAGACTCCTTGCTTTATTAATTTGGATTCATTGGTTGATGCTACTTTGGATTATTTACCTGGTTATCATTCCCATTGATTATTTATTATCACTTGATCCATAATTATGCATTGCTCTTCTTGTGGTCCATTGATATGATAATCATTGCTTCCTTGCTGTAATTTTTATAGTGTGTCGATAATTATTAGTGTAAAGAGTAGAGTGGTGGCATTCTAGGCTCAGTGTTAATGGGTGTTCTGAGCTTGGTATCGGAGCGGGCTTTAGGTCCGTGGTGAATAGATTAACAACATAGGCAAACTAAAATTGTTAAAATTTGTTTTAGTTTAGTAAACCAACTAAAATTTGCTAATGGTTAACTAACCTAAAATTTGACACACTAGTGCACAGTGGGTTAGAGAGAGGTACGATTATAGTTTTACGCTTCCGTTATGTTGTTTATTGATGGATGAGTTTATTTTGATCTTTGAACTCAGTGTGTATTGTTGATTGTGGTTGATAGCTATGCCGAGGGTAGAGGGCGTGGTCGTGGTGGCCGCGATCGTGGAGGTCGGGGCCGCGGCGAGGTTCCGTGGAGCCACCTCTGTGTGATTGAGTCGATGGGCGAGGGGGTTCTTTGTTGACCCGCCTCGGTTGGGGTCGAGGATGAGACCCCCGCTTTGCTGAGAGAGTTGGTGGGGGAGATCCGTGCTCTTCGTCAACAGGCGCCGGTAGCTCCTGTAGCTGCGGCATCTGTTGTTGCTCCTGTCGCACATCCACCGGTTCCTGAAGCGCGGATGACACTTCGAGAGTGGATGGGGTTGAGGTTGGATCCGTTTGACTGGTCGGGCACACCGGTCGAGCAATGGGTGGTTGCGCTACATGGAGAGGCGATTTGGAGCTTTGGAGATGTCTTCACCTCGGAGGGTCCGTTTGTAGCCTTTAATTTGAAAGGGCAAGCGGATATTTGGTGGGAGGGCGTGTTGTCTTCGAGGACCGCCACTCAAGGGCGATCACTTGGGAGGACGCGATCCTTCAAGTCTAAGCACTCGAGGCCGTTCCTTCTTGGCGCCTCGTCCTTTGCGAGTACTCGGCTCTTCGTCTGTCCCGAAGCGTGGCATGCTTTGCTTTAAGTGCGGTGATGGACACTGCTTCTTTGAAAGTGCACTGACGGGTGATTGCCGTCGGTGTGGCCGGCCGGTCACAAGGAGCGGTGTGTCGCGAGAACCCGCTAGTGTGATCAAGTGGGAGCTGTGCCATCTTCTTCTTCTTGATGGGTCTGCTCGAGGATCTTTCCGGATGATGATTGCTCCTCCGGTGATGCCATTTCCTTGACTTGGGCGCCTCGGTGAGGGTACTCTGGCACCGCCACCTTCACCGCGAGGTTGCACGACCGCTCTACCGCACCGCCACAATGATTGTTGGGGCTCTCGCCCGCCGTCGTCTTCTTTCGCCATGGCGCCACAGAGTGTACGCCATGCCCACAGGTGAGTCCGTGGGTAAATCGACGTGGTGATGGTACTTTGCTTGTGGATTCGTTTGATGCTTTAGTCCTTTTCGATTCGGGGCTACCTTTTCGTTTGTTTCGACGGCGTTTGCTAGAGAGCGAACTTGAGTATCTGATGGATTTCTCAGTATGTGTTGGTTAGTTCTCTTGGGGGTATTATTGCTAGTTCTCTGTTTGTCCCGGTGTTCTATTGTTATTGATGGAGAGAAGTTCACGGCAAATTTGATAGTTATTCAAATGGAGCCGTTCGGCGTTATCTTGGGTATGGATTGGTTGCATTCTTATCGAGCCGTGATATCCTGTTTACGTAGAGCGAATAATGCATGCGCGACCTCG
The DNA here is from genome assembly GCA_036346395.1 of Hsuehochloa calcarea. Classification (NCBI taxonomy): domain Eukaryota; kingdom Viridiplantae; phylum Streptophyta; class Magnoliopsida; order Poales; family Poaceae; genus Hsuehochloa; species Hsuehochloa calcarea. The sequence goes on along the minus strand of CM070594.1, from coordinate 70,045,797 downwards.
TGCAGGGGAGACTTTGACCTTTCGGAGTGCGCCTCGCGCTCTCTTCGATATTATTGGATCTGTTCCGGTCGTCGTCGCGGTGAAAACCGGGCTTCTTTTAGCTCTTCTTTGAAACCGAGTGTGGCTTCGCAGATTGAGGAGATTCCGGTGGTCGTGATTACCCGGATGTGTTCCCGGTGAGCTTAGGGTTTGCCACTGCGCGAGGCGTGGAGTTTCGCATTGATCTTGTTCGGTACTCGTCCCATCTCGATGTCTCCATATCGATTAGCACGTCCGTTTCGGGACGAGTTGAAGAAGCAATTGGATGATTTGTTGGCTAAAGGTTTGATCAGGCGTAGTGTATCGCCATGGGGAGCTCCTGTTACATTCACAGAGAAGAAGGATGGGAGTTGGCGTATGTGTATTGATTATCGTGCGCTTAATGCAGTCACAATCAAGAACAAATATCCATTGCCCCGCATTGAGGACTTGTTTGATCGGTTGAATGGAGCTCAAGTATTCTCCAAGATCGATCTCGATCGTGGTATAATCAAATCCGTGTGCGTGAGCGAGATGTAGAGAAGCCTTTCTCCACGGTATGGGCATTATGAGTATAAAGTTATGTCCTTTGGATTGACTAATGCACTGCTATTTTCATGGAGACCATGAACAACATGTTACAGTATCTAGATGACTTCGTGGTGGTGTTCATTGATGATATTCTTATCTATTCCAAGACCAATGAGGATCATGAGCGTCATTTGAGGTGGTTTTAAAGACTTTGAGAGAGCACAAGTTCTATGCTAAGTTGAAGAAATGTGAGTTCGGATTTGAAGTGGGTTTTACGGGTCATGTGATTAACCCTCGGGTATTTTTGTTGATCCTAGCAAGGTATCCACGGTGGTGGATTGGAAGAGGCCGACTAGTGTGAAGGAGGTGAGGAGTTTCTTGGGTTTGGTGGTTATTATCGGCGTTTTGTGCGGATTTCTCTATCATCGCCAAACCGATGTCTCGGCTTACCCAAAAGGTGTGAGATTCGGTGGGTGATGAGTGTGGAGCGATTTACGCATTTTGAAGGACAGGTTGGTGACCTCTCCTATTCTCACTCTTCCCGAACCGAAGCGGTTCACGATCTTTTCAGATCGTCTCGAGTGGGTCTTGGCTGTGTTCTCATGCAAGGCGGTAAGGTGATTGCTTATGCGTCGAGGCAGTTAAAAAGCACGAGCGAATTATCCCACTCATGATTTGGAGTTGGTCTGCGGTTGTCTTTGCTCTCAAGATTTGGAGGCATTATCTATACGGTGAGCCTTGTGATATTTTCACAGATCACAAGAGTCTCAAGTATATCTTCACTCAGAAGGACCTGAATTTGAGGCAAAGGAGGTGGTTGGAATTGATCAAGGATTATGATCTTACTATTCAGTATCATCCAGGCAAGGCCAATGTTGTTGCGGATGCTCTTAGTCGCAAGGCGACTCCTGCTACTCTAGATTGCCTCATTGCTGATTTTGATCGCATGGGAATATCTTATTGTTATGCGGGCACATCACATGTTGAGACACGATTGATTCTTGAGTCGACCATTCGCACCGTGTCTGGAAGCTGTGAGTGACCGGTTATTACAGGAGGTTAGGAAGCGTCTGGATGAAGGTAAAGAGAGTGCTTTTAGTATGGATGATTCTGGTACTTTGAGGTTTAAAGGCCGTCTTTGCGTACCACAAAAGGCGGAGGTCAAAGATGATATCTTGAGGGGTGCACATCGCACTCCGTACACTATTCATCCTGGTGAGACTAAGATGTATCGAGATTTGAAACAGAATTTTTGGTGGAAAAGAATGAAAGTGGACATTGCTAACTATGTGGCTTCTTGTGGTGTTTGTCGACAAGTGAAAGTCGAGCACAAGCGCCCTGCAGGTTGTTGCGACCTTTGGAGGTACCCGGTGGCCTTGGGATGATATCTCTATGGACTTTGTGGTGGCGTTGCCTCGTTCGCGCGAGGAAGGATGCGATTTGGGTAGTGGTGGATCGATTGACAAGTCTGCGCACTTCATTCCTATTCGCACGACAAATTCAAACAAGTGATCTAGCTCCTATCTATGTGCGTGAAATAGTAAGGCGCATGGTGTGCCAAAGACCATCGTTTACGACGAGGACGCGAAGTTTGTCTCAAGTTCGGGAGAGTCTGCGAGTGCATTGGGCACACAGCTCCGCTTTAGTCTGACGTTTCACCCACAGACAGATGGGCGATGAGCGTACTATTCGGACTTTGGAGGACATCTTGCGATCGTGTGTTTTGTCTTGGAAGGGTAGTTGGGAGGACCGATTGCCACTTGCGAGTTTGCTTATAATAATAGTTACCATTCGATATTAGAGCGCGCCATTTGAGGTTCTCTATGGGCGGAAGTGCGGATCGCCACTTTGTTGGGATGCGATTGGAGAGAAGGCGATTTTGGGTCGGATGGATTGAGAAGACCGTTGAGCGTGTGGCCTTGGTGAGGCGTAGAATCATTAGCGGCTCGAGTAGACAGAAAAGTTATCTTGATTTGAGGCGTGACTTGGAGTTTGCGGTGGGTGACCAGTGCTCTTGAGTGTCTCCCACTAAAGGTATTGTTCGGTTTGGTACGGAGGAAGCTTAGCCCGAGTACGTTGGACCGTTCGGTTATTGCAAGAATTGGGAAGTTAGCTTACCGCTGGACTGCTGAGTCCATGCGTGGAGTTCACAATGTGTTTCACGTCTCGATCTTTGAGAAAGTTTTGAGAGACCCGAGCATAAAATTTCATTAGAGCCACGACTATTGAGCAAGACCTCACGGTTGAGTCGCGTCCGCGCGCGATTCGGAGAGGTCGGAGCGAGTCTTTGAGGCACAAGGCGTTGGTATACGTCAAGGTCTTTGTGGGACGATCGATCGAGAGAGAGGCGACTTGGGAGTTGGAGTCTCGCATGCGAGCTATACCTGAGTTGTTCACGTCTGATGCGTGTTATTTTGTTGTTTAATTTGGTATGCGCTTTTTCTTTGAGTAGAGCGAGTAGAATTCGGGTCGAATTAGTTAAGGGGGTAGAATGTAATATTCGAAAAAAATAAATGGTAATAATAAATAAATATTATTAACGTCTTTAAGGGCATGTGTGTAATTAAATAAAATAGTACACACATATAAAAAATAGAATTTCAGAATTTTTAAGAGCTATATAAAGAGATTTGTGGGAACTCTAGAAACCCTAGCCTTTTTCCTTTTTTTTCCAAGCCGCGGCCATGACGATCTTTTCTCTGTGCATGCGCGCTCGTCGCTGCGTCTTTGGTGCGCCACAATGCTTCTTATTTGCGTCGCTGCGTCTTTGGTGCCGCCCTGTCTTCTTCTTATTCTTACGCCGCAGCTCTTTGCGGTCTTGGCCATCGCCGCCTCTGCGGGAAGAAAATAACGCTTGAGCGGCTCTGTAGCGTGGACGCGTTGCCTTGTGCCGCCATGCGCCAGCGGCAGAGTTTAGCGGTGGCGCGAGATCCGGGCGTGGAAGGTGAGTCCTGCGGCTGCTGGTTGTGTCGTTTCTGAGTTCGCCGACTTCAGCGACCACGCCTTTTCGCGGCCGCTAAGGAGCTCTGCGAGAGGCTGCGTGTTTAGTGGCATTATTCTTGCACGAGAGGAATCAGCGGTAGTATATGTGGAACACCGAACTGTGGAGAAAGTATTGAACTTTATTCAAGCGGACAATCGCTTAAAAGGATTGAGAGCGACCCGGTCACTGTTACTCCAGAGGATGAGGCTATCCATCATGGACATACCGGCCATTCTCTGTTGGGTGGGAAGATGCACCGTTCCGATGGGATCATGTCAGTGTGAAATTGAAAAAGGAGATAGTAACTTTCGGAGACCCAGGTGTGATGCCTACTAAAATGGTTGGAAAATATGTTAAGCCAAGATCCGGGTTTCCGTCGTGTGGTAACGATCTGGTTTTCTCCCTCTTTTTGTTAATTTAATTAGAGATTAGAGAGCGGTTTTAGAAATTTTTAGTCGAGGACGAATAATGAGTCCGTTTAACCTGCTGTTATGTTGAGCGATTTATTCGGGTATCTTAATGGCGAATTTTGGAAATCTCATCTACTGGTTAATTGTAGATAATTTCGATAGCTTTCTATAGCATATTTTATTATGTCAATCGGACAAGTAGATTTCGAGTTATGATTTTCGGAAGACCGCTGTTTTTACGGTTGTCGTCTTTCGGCGCTGTTTTGGTAGACTGTAGATTAAAAATAGTAAATAGCGTAATTAGAGTTTTTGATCTACGTGAAAGTTGTAGATAATTTTCCAATGGTTCTGTAGAATCTGAGAACGCGAATTTTGGTTGAGTAAAATAAAAGTTATGAATTTAGTAAGACTGCTGTTCCGAAGCGGACAGATCGGCTTTCTGGGCTAAATACGGAGGGTTAGATGATTTAATTAGAAGTCTTCGTAATCTAAGAAAATGTGGAGAATTTTATAAAGAATCCAGATTGGGGTGGTTTGTGGTGATCGGACTTTCGAGTCAAAAGTTACGTTCGTTTTAGTACTAAGACAGCTACGGGTAACTATTCGGTACCGGAATAACGTGGTACATTTGGAGACGTGTAGGAGCGATGTCGATTGATTGTTGTTCTTATGATGCTGTAGTTTGTATTGAAGTTTGTGTATTTAATATAGGAGAGGCGTCGTGCTTGTTGCCATCTGCTAGCCAAATCGTGCGTCGCAACTAGTAAAGGCAAGTGCATGGTAGACAGCGATCAATGATCGATCACTGTTTTCTTTATCTTCTATTACCATTATTGTTGTGCTTTTATTTTGTTTAATTGCAAGCAATGGAATGGTATGGATTTATATTGTTAATGGACATGATGAAAAGTTGGATATGATGTTTATGATGGAGTTTGCATGTTTGCATTCATAAGCATCTTTGCATAAGAGAAGGTGATCATGATTGATCACAACTCCACGGAGTGGAGGAGGTCCCGATCCTTAAGGAGGAACGGGCTTGAGAGTGAATGTTGTCGCGAGCATTCACTCACGCTATACCGGTATACGCGAAAGAAGTGCATGTGGACATGTAGATTAGATTTGCATTGATACATGAGATTAATGGTTGTGAATCAAAGAGAAGATAACTGCATGTGAATATTAATGGAAGTACCTGTAGTGATAATGAAGTTATTGAATCTTTGTTGATTTATTATTGTTCGTTGTTTATGGATGTATTCTTTGAGTCGTGGACTCACCCTTGCTCTATTGTTGTCTTTAGGTGATCTTCGAGGACCGAATGGCGAGAGCGAGTAGGGCACATGGGCAACACATGATCATTTACCTTCATAATCTTTTCATTCAGAATTGGATTACACTTGGACATGTTAGAGGTTGAATAAAGTTTAGGACATCATTTGGACTAGACTCCTTGCTTTATTAATTTGGATTCATTGGTTGATGCTACTTTGGATTATTTACCTGGTTATCATTCCCATTGATTATTTATTATCACTTGATCCATAATTATGCATTGCTCTTCTTGTGGTCCATTGATATGATAATCATTGCTTCCTTGCTGTAATTTTTATAGTGTGTCGATAATTATTAGTGTAAAGAGTAGAGTGGTGGCATTCTAGGCTCAGTGTTGGGCTGGGGTGTTACAAAATCAAATGAATATTTTTTCTTCTAAATTCATATAAATTCATGCTCTATCTGAATATGCAAAATATTTGGATTTTGTTGCTGTTGAAATTATTTTTGTACATTTGATTTGCTATCGGCTCTTTTGAAATAGACGTACCTTAACGAAATTTACGATAATCCTTCGTCCTCTTATTCAGAGCAACCAGAGCAAGGCAAACTCCTCCTTTGAACATGTTGATCATTCTATTTTAATTAGTATACTTTTTTTTATATAAAATCTATTATGCATGTCTACGCAATTCGGGCATATATGAACAGACATAAGCTAGTTCTAACTTGAGGCGCTCAAGGAACAACTCTTGCGTTAGCAAATAAACCCATCTGAATGTTTGTACCACTTGTCCGCAGGGTACAGAAAGCACTCAATCCAACATAAGTGAATAAAAATCTAAACAGAGGGCACGATCTTTTCTTGCTTTTTGTTTGTGAATCCAACATCAGTATATATACCGGCCAAGCTATCCTAAATCTAGCAAACTAGGGTACCATTAGTTAGCTCCTGCGTGTGCATGCCGATCGAGCTGACCACCAATCCATCTCGTACGGCACACGCATGTTGTACTCACTCGCCGTGAAACCTCCTCCACACCCAGTGTCGTAGCGCGTACGATCCCAATCGATCCGTCTCCGGAGATGCATGGGAACGGCCGCGGGTAAGGGTTGACTCCGATCGGGATCTTGGTTACAGAGAAGTGCGCCGCGTCGGCACTTATATTGAGGATGCAGAAGCTTGACTCGCAGTCGTTGTCCCTGTACAGCCAGTGCGCGGTGCCACGCGCGACGGCGGCGGCGGCGGCGCGCGACCCGGACATGCTGAGGTGGGATGCTTGGGAGCAGTCGATGGGCGTGCTCCAGCTCCCCGTGGCGGAGGAGAACGAGTAAGCGCCCGGGACTTCGTTGTCCGAGCAGACGAAGGTGATCAGCACTTGGAGCGACGGTTGCTGCTGGTGCTGGTCCGGATCACCATCGCCCGCGTCGTGGTCTGCGCCGGTGAACAGCGCGTAGCGGTAACGCCGCGGCCCAAGAGATCGCGGTCGAGGTCCAGCGGAGACTGCGGAAGGAAACGCACGTCACGCTTGCCGGTTTGGGGTGTAAGAATTAATCTTGTTATTAAGTATATTTAGTGTTAAAATTAATCTTATCATTACACTACTATACAAAATCTCATCACAGACGGTTCTAAACTATCATTCATAGACGATTTTTGAACCGTCTGAATTTATATATCTGTGATAACAGACGGTCATCACAGACGGTTTTCAAACCGTCTGTGAAAAAAGGTATCACAGACAGAACCGTCTGTGATAGTTTTTTATATTGCAAAAAAAAATTAAATTTTGATTGTTTCATAGTTAATACCATTACAGTTTATGTGAGTTTTTTTTCATCTTCAGAGACTTTTGAAAATACATAAAAAAGACATAACTCTCATACGAAAACCTTCTTATCCTCCCCTTTACGGCCCGTGAGTACCCCGACGTTTGTCCATCTTGACTATGGTGTCGGCGAAGAGGGTGCTGAGGAGCACTGAGTAGGAGTCAACGACGTAGATGTGGAGGTGTCGTTGTAGTGCACAACGTTGGAGGCGATGACGACGAAGCCATTGCGGATGTGAGCCACTGCACCCATTTACCATTTACGTACGTGCACCCATAGGTTAGCTACCATAATCGATCGAGTCAACGAGAAAAAAGAAGTTTGTTTGCTTACAGCCGAGAAAGACGAGGTCCTTGTCGTGGAGGCCTGCGGCGGCGAACTTAGACGGAAGCATGTCGACGGAGACGAAGTCTAACAGCACGTCGGCGACCCGCGGGTTCGACACCCTCCCCAGCACATCCCGCCTCGACTTGGCTATTATTTATAAGGGTAGCGTCAAAATATTTTGGTTCCCGTACACGCGTTCAAAAATTTTCTAACTCCCGCGCTGCGAATCAAAGACAATTTTATACAAAAACCGACTGTGATGACATATCACAGACAGTTCGTATTATGAACCGTCTGTGATGTGATTTTACCATGGCACACAATTCCAAACCATTGTAAAATCACATCACAGACGGTTCTTAATACAAACCGTCTGTGATGAGACACATATCACAGACGGTCACGAACCGTCTGTGATACTTCACAGACGGTTCTGCGCAAAAACTGTCTGTGATACTCTAAGTCATCACAGACGGTTCATGGTCAGAACCGCCTGTGATACTTTACAGACGGATGTATTTACAAACCGTTTGTAATAGGTCAATATCACAGACGATTTGTCTTGGACCGTCTATGATTATTTTATCACAGACGGTTTGAAACCATCTGTGATGAGACGTTTTCTATGGCCTGTTTTGTAGTAGTGTTAGTATATTTGGATTTTGATTTGGGCTGCATTGAGTAGTAGACGTGCTACGTACGTCAAGTTGGATGTGATGTGATGCATGTTTGAATGTAGAGTGCAAGTGCACGGTGGCAGTGCATGCGCCGAAAGGAGATTGATTAGTGGTGTTAATGGAGTTCATCGGACTGAGTCAGTGCATGCAGACATGCATGGAGGAGTCTAGTAGTTGCATGGTAGGAGTTAAGGGTAAGATTGCCGCTCGGTCACCGTTACAGAGAAGGCTATATCAGATATTTCATCACATACGGTTCCTTAAAATCCACCAGTATTGTAATTATTACAGATGATTTTACAAGCGTAACCGTCTATGATACTAGCGATGGTTAGAACCGTCTGTGGTACATAATTATCACAGCCGATTTTTAATAAGAACTGTCTGTGATAATTGCAAACGTTATAGACGATTTTTAATTCGAACCGTCTATGATAATTCATAGACGGCTCTTAGCATGCACCGTTTGTGATAATTGCAGACGTCACAGACGGTTTTTAATCTGAACCGTTTGTGATAATACATATACGGTTCTTAACAAGAACCGTCTGTGATAATTTTGTATCACAGACGGTTTGTGGTTGGAAGTGTTTGTGGTATGTACTCTGTTATTAAATACTCGGCACATCCCGACAGATCTATCTACAGTGAGGAAGGAATGTTAGCAGAGACACAGGGGAGACATGGCGATCAAGTTGATGAGATATCCATTGAAAGCAACCCTCCTGTTAGGTTGACCAGGGATGCAAGTGGTGCTCAAACTCTCAAACTCTCTTTGTTGCACTAGTGAAGTGGAGTGAGCGATACTGCAAATTTGGCTTGTTTGGTGAAAGCACACCACAGATTTGCAAGTGTGCTTGTAGATCTATTTGTTCTTGATGATCTAATGTTAGTATTTGGTTCTAATTATATGCCTTATAATCAAGATAGATGATAGCTGGGTTTAGATCTAGATTTAGATTTAGCTTAGTAGTTTGATCCAATTTATGATGGGTCTCACTACTCCTAGTCTACTTCAATATATTCTTATTTGATATATATATATTGCTTCATAAATAGTACATAGCTAGCTACTTTAGATGGACAATTTAAAGTGAATGATATGTGTAAGTGTAATGGATAGCTAGCTATAGGAGCATTAATCTAATTTAACACTAATTTGTTACATGCGTAGCGTAGATAGACCGAAGATGGATGTACGTTGAGAACCGTGTCAGTGAAGAGTACATTGATAGCGTGTCTACTTTTAGAAGAGCTACCGGGCAGGATATGTTGAAGAAGGAGATGCAATTTATGTACTGTCCATGCATTGATTGCGATAATCTGAAGATGTTTACCAACTCAGCGCCGATAGAAGCAAACTTGATTCGAAGGGGTTTCAAAACAGGGCATCCATGTTGGACCAGTCACGGTGAAGAACAGATTATACATGAAGGTAGTAACATCATAGAGGGGGACAACGATATGCCATATGTGGACTGTGCTTTCGATGAGGATAGGTCGTATGATGACAATCTGGATCAGATGCTACACGATGCAGAAGGAAACTATAGTGAGAGAGTTTGGTAAATTCGAGAGCTTGATGGAGGACTCGGAGAAACATTTGTTCCCAGACTACAAGCCGTAATACACTAGATTATCATCCGTACTTGACCTGCTGAAAGTGAAGGCAAACAATGGTTGGTCCGACAAGAGTTTCACAGCGTTATTGAGTCTCCTAGCGGACATCCTTCTGGAGGAAAATGTGCTGCCCAAAACCACCTACCAAGCTAACAAGGTTATTTGTCCGTTGGGAATGGAAGTAGAAAGGATACATGCATGTCCAAACGATTGTATCCTCTAACGTAAAGAGTATGTAAATATGCATGTATATCCGGTGTGCAAAGCATCCCGATACAAGCGTAAGAATCACTTTGATGACGACGAGGGCATCGAGTGAAGCAAGGACCTCCTGCTAAGGTGTTGTGGTATCTATCTGTAATTCCCCATTTAAAGCATTTATTTTCAAACCGAAAGAAAACAAGATTGCTGCGTTGGCACTCGGAGGAGCGTAAAAAAGATGGAAAGCTATGAGGCCCTACTGATTCTGCTCAATGGATAAACTTCAAAAGGAGCTTTGAAGATTTCGGTGCGGAACCGAGAAATATATAAGGTTTGGGTTGAGTACAGATGGAATGAATCCTTTCGGTAACATGAGCAGCCGACATAGTACCTGATCCGAGGATCTATGTATATACAATATTCCTCCTTAGTTATGTGTGAAGCAGAAGTAGTTTTTGATGTCACTACTTATCCAAGGGCCGAAGCAACCTGGGAACAGTATTGACGTGTGTCGTAGGGGCGGCCCCACCAGCCCTGACGCCCAAGCGAAGCAATCGACAAAACCCAGGGGTGGACCCCGGGACATCTCCAGGGTGGACCCGAAGCCCCCTCGGAGGGTCCCCAGGGCCCCGCGAGGCCCGGAGCTGCAGGCTCTCCAGGACATCTCCGGGGTGGACCCAAATGTTGGAACAAAACGTACGCGCACTGCTGGAGGCAAGATTTTTCTTTCAATATACTTTATTGCTTTTGCTCTACTTTCTCTTTGCACATCTTTTTACATGGTGCTATGCCCCCTTTTATACAATCACGCACGAGACAGAAGTGACCGACTCGGATTCTATAAGCAAAGACGAAAACGGAGATAATTTCAACAAAGATTACCTAGCAATCACTCCCTAATCTTTGTGTACTTACTTATATTTCGTGTGCTGCCAGTTGGACTCAACTTCAATATGGCTCCCACACACTCGGCCGAAGACGGTGGCACAACTCAAACACGTCTTGGTCTCTGCCAGTTGGACCCGTCTTCAACTTGGCTCACACTGACTTGTCCGAAGATGGTGACACAACTCGAACAAATCTTGGACTCTTACTCATTGAGGCAGTCGGTCTCAACTACGACTTGCGCCCCAACTCGTACTCAACTAAGGACAGTCGGTCTCAACTACGACTTGCCCAACTCGTACTCAGTACATCAAGTTGGTCACAACTTCAACTTGAATAACACACAGACTCGACTTAGGATGTCGAACACATCTTTTCAACATTCCGAACTTAACACTACTTACTTGACTCAGGACGTCGAACACATCTTTTAAATATCCCAGACTCGACTCAGCATCATAGCAGTGTTGGTTCATCATCGTCGAGAGCTTCAGCAAGAAGCGCTTTCTCCTTCTTCAGATTGTAGCATTCTGAAGAAAAGTGTCCAAAATACTGACAATTATAACATCTCACCTTTGTCCTGTCAAATTTCCAATTCTTGCGGCCTCGGCTACCACCACCATTAGAGCTGCCAGAAAAGCCCTCGCCTTTGCCTTTCGATGATCGGGCCTCCCACTCGGCACGAGTCAACAGCAGGTGCTCATCTTCGTCGCTGCCAGATCCTCGGATCCGTTCCTCGTGCGCCTTCAAGCAGCCGATCACCTCCTCAACCGTCATCACCTTGAGGTCGCCAAACTGCTCAATGGCGGAGACGATTTGCAAAAACTTTCGAGAAACTGCCCGAAGGAATTTTCTCACAATATAGCTCTCTTCCATCTTGTCCCCCAAAACTCGGATCTTATTGACAATCGTCGTCAACCTCGTGGCGAAATCGTCGATCGACTCTGACTCTTTCATGTGCATCCCCTTGAACTCGCTCTTGAGAGTCTATACTTGTGCTTCCTTGACACGATCATCGCCAAGATGCATCACCTTCAACGTCTTCCACACAGCTTTGGTCATCTCCTTTTCGGCCAGTAGGAAAAATGTTTCCTCAGAGATGCCTCCATAGATCGCCGCCAAGGCCATTTGATCCTTGCGCACATCGACGTTGTCTTCCTCAATCTCGTCCCACACTCCGTGAGCACGCATGTATACCTTCATCTTGATTGCCCATACTGCATAATTACTCTTCGTTAGCATCGGATAATGAAGTGAGACAGCGGAACTCTCCTTCGCCATCACACCCGACGTCGCCTCGTCACCGGTGACACCACTTCCCGAAGAGCACGGCATGATCTTGGACATACACGGATCAAGAACTCAGGCTCTGATACCAATTGTTGGAACAAAACGTACACGCACTGCTGGAGGCAATAATTTTCTTTCAATATACTCTATTGCTTTGGCTCTACTTTCTCTTTGCACATCTTTTTATATGGTGATATGCCCCCTTTTATACACTCACGCACGAGACAGAAGTGACCGACTCTGATTTTATAAGCAAAGACAGAAACAGAGATGATTTCAACAAAGATTACCTAACACCGAAGCCCCCCCCCCCTCGGAGGGTCCCCGGGGCCTCGCTAGGCCCGGAGCTGTAGGCTCTCCGGGATACATTCGGGGTGGACCCGAAGCCCGCCCGAAGGGTACCCAGAGCCCCGCGAGGCCCAGAGCTGCAGGCTCTCCGGGACACCTTCGGGGTGGACCCGAAGCCCGCCCGAAGGGTCCCCGGAGCCCTGCGATATCCAAAGCAGCAGACCCTTCGGATCACCTCCGGAGTGAACCCGAAGACCCTACTAGCGCAGCTAGACCGGACGCATCAGCAGGATAGACCAGGCCCAGGAGCACCCACCATGGAACAAGGCCTAGGCGTAGGGGGGAATGTCCCTACAGCCCCTACGCGCATAGTTCTGTCATAGGGTTAGAATGGTAATGTACAGACCCTCTCACGGAGGACTATAAATAAGGGGTCACCCCCTCCTGTAAAAAGGGAGAAAACAACCCGAATTTTTCAGAATAATAACAGTCATCTCGCTCTTGTCACTGGCTAGTCCCTTCTTCTGAGGATCCCCGGAGCCCTTCTAGGCTTGTCCGGGGTCCCCCTTCCTTTACTGTATAACTGGTTTTTGCAACGACAGTTGGCGCCTTCCGTGGGGACCGACAAGTCGAGCACTAATCCGAAGCACAAGAATGGCACCGCGGAGAGCCGTGCCTCGCACTCCCGCGGTCGGAGCCGCAACGGCGGTCGAACCGCCTAGCGCCCCGAGGGCTAAGCGAAGCAAGACCTCTCAGGCCGCAGTGGCTGCCGCCCGCCCCGAGGAAGAGACCAACAACTACACGCGGGAGAACACCGTAGGTGGAGAGGCGCCCTTTGGGACTCGGGCAGTCGGCCATCCGCTGGCCCTGGCCCTGCCGGAGGTAACGCAGAGAGCGCACGAATTGCTCCAACAGGAGCTGACCGACCTCCGCCGGGAGCTGCTCGACCTCGACAGCGAGGGCGGCCCGACGTCGCCCGGGAGAACTCGCCGCCTAGGCGGGAGCTCTCGCACTGGGCCCCATTGCTTGTTCCCCACCGATGTTGCAGGTAGATCCTAGTTCCCCCTTAAGCGCGGTACAGAGCGGCACGTGGCTATGGCTTCAAGGTGCCGGAAGTCCAGCCCTTCGAAGGGTCGACAGATCCCGCGGAGTTCCTCCGCGTCTACGAGATAGCCATCGAGGCCGCTGGAGGGGACGACACTACGAAGGCAAAAAGCATGACCCTAGCCTTGAGGGGGATAGCGTTGACATGGTTTTTCACCATCCCCCCTGCGTTCTGTGTATGCGAGGGAACAACTGCGGGACCTAGTGCGCAATAGCTTCCAGGGGAACTATGCCGAACCGAAGGGAGCGGGGGATATATTCGCCATGAAGCAAGCCCCTGGCGAGTCCCTCCACAGCTTCTTCAGAAGGTTCGCGGAGGTCAAGTGCCAAGTAAAGGGGGTCAACAAGACAACCGCCATCAACGCCGCAACCTGCGGACTCCAGAAAGGCCCCCCTAGCAGAGCGACTCGCTCGCAAGCCCACCCACTCGGTGGTGGAGCTCTTCGACAAAATAGAGGAGTACGCCAGAGCGGAGGAAGACATCACCCGTCAGGGAGGGGCCCCGGACCACACCACGGCTGAGGCCACGGCGGCAAGGCCAGGCCCCCTCGAAAGAACCCAGACCAATGGTCGATGACCATCATAGAGGTCATTCCCGTTGAGGTCCCTCTGGATCCCAAGAAAGCAGCGATAGCATTCCGGACCACTTGCGGGATAGTTGCAAAGGAACATGTCCCCATTACCACACCAAGCTGGAAGTCTCTAACAAGAGAAGAAAAAAAAAGTAGCTGTGGGATGAAATTTCAAGGTCATTCGAGATCCCAGCGGAAGTCCAGGGACTCGTGCGATGGCAAACGTTCCTCGTGATGGGAAAAGCGTGGAAGATCTTCAAGAGCACGCTTGTCATGTAGTATGTGAACAAGGATCGGACGCTCTTCACGAAGTATCCTTTCATGTCGCCGGATACATAGGACACCTTTGGGCGGATGAAGACGACGGCTAAATTTCAAGAGTAAAGTGTGGCACACACGGCTATCCAGACACAAAACACTCACCCCCACAGACTCTGCACCGCTGGGTATGCGGGTAAAATCTCACAAGGGGGGACGAGGAGGCAATCCGGTTGGAGGCCTCCCCGCCATTTATTGGGATCATAGACGAGCGCGCTCGAAACTAGATAAGAGTGAGGTCATCAACCATGTCTTCGGGTGCCATCTCTTTCATAAACCCAGTAAATGAGGAAATGTCACAATGTTTGGTAAGATATGTTGAGCTACCTAGTTGTTGATAAGTCCATAACTTTATAGGGTCTAAAATAACATGATGACCTCTTCCAGCAAACATTGAGTACTGAATCTTCTCAAGACTCCTTCGAAGTAGTCAGGGAGAGATATATATTATCCATGACCCTGGGAAACAAGGAGCACCCGAGTTGCACGCGAGGCCTTGGGGTTTACGTACCATGGAGGTAGGGATTCCCACACGACTCCGAGGCGTGTAGGAGTAGGAAGAGATCCAAGGGTGAGCGCAAGGAACAGTTGAAAGAGGAGATTCGTGCAGAATTTATGTAGGATTTCGGGGAATAATTGTGTCCCTTTTGGGATCCCCACACCCTTTATTTATAGTGTCAAATATTACAATTTGACTCTAACACGACTTGGACTCTTACCTAAACTCTGGACTCTTTCCTAATCTCTAATATCTCCAACACTTCCCCTCAAGATGGGCATGAGATAACAATCATGGTCATCTTGTTACATAATACAATTCTATTACTAGAATCTAGTAAAACCTACCATCTATTGACTCTATAACCAACACTATCAAAAAATTACTAACCACCAATACTACTAGGGAGCGAACCATCAATACTACTAAGGACGTCATCAAATCCATCTCCACCATCTACCAGCTGCCTGACCTCAATCTCATCTTCCTCTACTCTCATGCCCCCAGCCACCCCTGGCTTCCACCACTCTGCCCACACGTCCCTAGTCTCGGCCTCCACCACCTCTATCTCTATCATAGATCATTACAGATGACTCCAGTCTCAATCATCTTTCGGACCTCTCCAACAACACTATCTCCGGTACTCATACCAACATCACCGCATGACACAAATCCTCACTTTCGTCGCCGCTCGACATAGCCTCCACGGGAGCTACCACCATCCCCTGCTTCGTCATCACCGTCGTCAAACTCATCACCACCATTGAACCCTTACCACCACAGACACATCCCCTACCAGTACCAATACCAACTTCAATGAGCACCATCTTTGAGACCTCCATCAATTCCACCATTAGCACAACCACCAAAACCATCACCTGAACAATCTTCCCCCTGTCTTCCATGCCTTTCGTCGTAACCTTGATACTGTCACCACATAAGCTTCCTCAACCACCATAGCAATCAACAACCTAATAGAAAACTCCATCACCAAGCAACACCGTAGCTAGAACTCATAACAAACACACCATCCTCTCTCTCCTTTCCTCAACACAGCACACGCAGCCACACCAGATCCACACCATCCTCTCTCTTATTTCCCTAACACAGCACAAGCAGCCACACTAGATCCTCCACCGATCTGGATTCACACCAGATCACTAGTTATTTCTTTTTCTTTTTCTTCCCTTCATTTTTTTTTCATTTTTCTCCTTTTCTTTCTTTTTATAGTATCATTAGAGGGAAAAAAAATGAATCAAGTCCTCAACCAGTCGCAAGCCACCCCCTTTATTTTGGTAACCAGTCCCCCTCAACGTCGGAGTAGCTGGGCATCCACGCTACTTTATGTACATAGCAATGTCCAATTACTTATTGACGATATCCAGGTAATGTACATCTTTGAAATGCTACATAGATAGACCTGTTGGACGCCTTAGCTAATTGTGTATCATTATGTAGGAGCCCACGCCGTGCAACCTCAGTGTCAGGCTTGTTGGATCCATTCCCGTTGAGGCTGGGCGGGCGATGGCGTATCCATGCTCGTCAGGGACGCTAGTGCACGGTGCCCAGCTATGGACCAGTTTCGTCAAGGTCCAGGTGGACATGGTACATGATGTTTTCAAGGCCATCTTACTGGAGAAGCCCCTAAACGACGAGATCATGACAATAGGGGATTCCGTCCACACATTCATCCAGTGGCCCAAGAAGCCATAACTGATAAATGCCACAGCTCCTTACTTATGTATAGACACATGATCCTAGAAGCCAAATGAAGAAAAGAACCAATTGGTTTTCTCGACCCACACTTGATCTCTGAGCAATACATCAACGATAATGCATCCTACGTCGAGGATTACGTAACAACAAGATTGCATTCTCACAATGATAAGGAGTACGTACTTGTACCCTACATCTACGGATAAGTGCTTCACTTATTGCTATACTCATTGATTTTTACTTAATATACAACACAAACTTAGTTTTAAGGACTATAGCGGCATACATTTGTAGGTGGCACTGGATCCTAATTGTCATTGTACCTAAGTGGAACAATATAATATACCTTGATTCCCTAATCAAGAGACAACATGACTTCACACTTCTGCAACAATTAATCGATAGGTAAACTCATTTCATCCATAAATAACTCTATGTACCCTTCGTTTGCAATGGCTGGGGCTAACTTTTTTGAATTACATAGGTTGTTCGCCACGTACATTGCCACATGAGGGAGACACGTGGAAGGGAACACCACACTACGACATGTAACACAATTTCTGGTACCCGCTAGTATACAATAATCATATATCACACTTCATAATGATGCCTCTCAAGCTGAACAAACTTATGTATGTAATTCTATTTTTATAGTGCCACCAACAGCTACAGGGCAACATATGTGGATTCTTTGTTTGCCGCCATATGCAAGAAATCATGGGTGGTAGTCCCAAGGATCTAGAGGTTTATCAATGTTACAATAATTACTTCCTACTTATCAATTAATATATATATATATATATATATATATATATATATATATATATATATAAGTACTTATGACTTTGCTCTTCCTAGCGATAGGGCATGAACATCGTTTAAGTACAGTCCAAATGAAAAAAACTCTCTGAAATTCGAGGACAGTTCACCACCTTCTTAATGACAGAGGTCATCGACCCAAAAGGAGTGTTTCACGCGGTCGAGACTGAATAAATTTTTTAGTGACAAACAATGTTTCTTACTGTATTTGTAAACATGTTGTCAAAATATTATGACAATTCATCTATAATCAATCTATAAATTTGTTTATCTATGATATATATGTGTATCTGTGATATATCTATGTATTTGTGTAT
The DNA here is from genome assembly GCA_036346395.1 of Hsuehochloa calcarea. Taxonomy (NCBI): domain Eukaryota; kingdom Viridiplantae; phylum Streptophyta; class Magnoliopsida; order Poales; family Poaceae; genus Hsuehochloa; species Hsuehochloa calcarea. The sequence continues at coordinate 70,028,117 of CM070594.1, read as the reverse complement.
TTGCTTGTATCAGTTATCTGCATATTATTTTCAGAGGGCATGGCTAGCATTTCGTGAGGCTAGCCAAAAAACCAAAAAATATATATATAGAGCGAACTATCATAGACGGTTTTGTGGCATAAACCGTCTGTGAACGCCTATTATCGCAAACGGTCCTGTGCACCAACTATTTGTGATAAGTCACAACACAGACGATTGGTAAACACAACTGTCTGTGATGGCCGACATATCACAGACGGTTTCGTGGTCGAAGCCGTCTGTGATAGTTGGCGTTCACAGACGATTATTTATATAAACCATCTGTGTTGTGACTTATCGTCTGTTATCACAGAAGCAATAAATCAGACAGTTCAAAAACCGTCTGTGACGAGGGTTTAGAACCGTCTGTAATGACCATCTGTGTGGTAGTGGGTGTTAGAGCATTTACAATGCATGTGTTTAGAGAGGTGCTTAGCAAAGAAAAACCGGTTTCCCTTGAAACGTTGGACAGATAAGGTGTTTATTTTGTAACATCAATGTTTGATTAGACATCGGTGCTTAGGTATATAACTATATATAATTAATATATAATACAATCATCTAAGCATTTACAAAAGATACACTTGCATTGAAAAAAATAACTTTTACGTAGATATTTGATGACACGATTGTATTCTCTTTCTTTATATAAGCACATCGTGTTGTACATTCCCTTAGTGACACATGAGCAGTTAGTGGTTAGCAGGGGTAGTGCATGTTAGTTAGAACGTGCATCTGTTCCCTTGTATGAATAGTTTCTCTCTTGAATGAAACAGACGGGTCGGTTTGGAGTGAGTCTACTTCAACTCTCATGTATGTGTGTTTATCCCTTATGTATATGTGTGTTTGTGAAGAACACGAGAGGCATGGAGTGAGTCCATCCCCTCCCGGGAGGCAAGTCGTGTGGTCCGATTCCATTTACTCCTGTATGCGTGAGTTCGTGTGCTCATACGTGTACGTGTGTTTATCATACATATGTGTATACATCTCGAGAGAGAGAGAGAGAGAGAGAGAGAGAGAGGAGTTTGAGCAACACCAACACGGGGGTGGTACACCGCCAGGTGGAGCTTCTGGGTCGAGGGGGTTCGGCGCGAGACGCACGAGGAGAAGGCCGTGCCGCGACGCTAGGGGTTCGGCGTAGTTGAAGATCCCTTCGCCGTCGTGGGGGGATGGAGGAGGTGAAGGGGACACTCGCGATCGCGACCGGCCGGCTGCGTCAGGAACCTTAGGAGGTACATAGGCCTCACGTTCACTCCTGACAGGCTTCGGCGATTGGAAGAGACTTGAGTTCTGGTAGAAAACCCCGGCAAGGAAGGACGGGCGTGCCGCGTTCTCCAGCCACAGGCGGAGGCGCCGGAGGATGGCTGGGTCGGCGATGAGGCGGAGCCACCGCTTGCACGTGGCGGCGCAGCGGAAGAGGTCCGGGACGTCCGGCACGTGCGCGAAGAGAGGAGTTTGAGCAACACCAACATGGGGGTGGCACACCGCCAGGTGGAGCTTCTGGGGGTCGAGGGGGTTCGGCGCGAGACGCACGAGGAGAAGTCTGTGCCGCGACGCTAGGGGTTCGGCGTAGTTGAAGATCCGTTCGCCGTCGTGGGGGGATGAAGGAGGTGAAGGGGACACTCGCGATCAGGGTTCAAAAATCGCCAAAAAAAAATGGTTCGATAATTGCTGATTATCGGTTTACCGGTGGGCCCTGTAGAAGTTCAAACCAGCGTTGAATTTTTCGATTTGATTGAATTTTGACCAAATTTGGTTTTTTTAAATTTAAAATCCAAAATAATCAATTTTTAAAAAAATCGGTTGAAAATTTTCAATTATCGGCCGTATCGGCCTTACCGGCCACCATTCGGCCGAAATTTTCCGATTATCGACCATATCAGCTTTACCGAGCACCCCCAGTATTTTTTTAACCGGTATTAAAATCAATGCTCGCGGTCGCGACCGGCCAGCTGCGCCAGGAACCTTAGGAGGTACACAGGCCTCGCGTCACTCCTGACAGGCTTCGGCGCTTGTAAGATACTGGCGTTCTGATAGGAAACCCCGGCGAGGAAGGACGGGCGTGCCGCGTTCTCCAGCCATAGGCGGAGGCACCAGAGGATGGCTGGGTCGGCGATGAGGCGGAGCCACCACCTACACGTGGCGGCGCAGCGGAAGAGGTCCGGGACGTCCGGCACGCACGCGAAGATCTCGAGGAGGGCATCATCCGAGGGGTGACGTCCACACTCGCCTTGTCGTCCGCCGTGCCTGCCATCCAGGGTAAGGTCGAGAAGTCGATCTGTACAAAAAGGCTACTAGGGTATATGGAACCCGCCATTCCACGACTCAACATATACAACGTAACCGCAGTGAAACCGAGCAGTTCACAAATACATGTTTTTTTTTCAGAGGAAAGTTCACGAAGACGTACTCATTCAGGATGGCAGCACTGCAATTTATATCTCTCCTGGCCGAACAAGGGTATGAAAAAGTGAACACAGGCCACGGAACTACAGGAAAGATCGGCCCTTCCCACTAATAAAAGTTTGTTTGGATGCATTACCATCCGATCCAGATTGATTCAGAATTTAAATTAAAATATCTTGTAATCCGAAGGGATTAATTCTATTTTCTCCCTATCCAAATAAACCCTAATTGATGAAGAAAAAGGATGCTAAATTGGTCCGCCCGTTAGCATGACGTGTGAATCTGGGTCATAGGAAACAGAAAATGTAACGGCGATCGAAACGGAAATGGAAACCATCAGAACGAACAGGACTGGACCACGGGGTGGTGCGCTGTCTTACACTCGACGGCACGCGGTGGGGTGTCCCGCCTCGATGGCCGTCTTCTCCTTCGACCGGCGATGCCTCCGTCGATGAGATCGCACGCTAGCGACGAGACCATCACATTTTCAGTGTTTCTTTTCGTTGCCTTCTTGAAATTGTTGGCTCTTGGCATCTTGGGGACGCCGCCATGCTCTTCGTTTTCCAGCCGATTGTAGTGTGCTGGCTTGGCTTGGTAATGAGTTGGTTTTAAATGCGTAAAATGGGTTGAGTTTCACTTCGGATTGACTTTAAGTGGGTGGAAATTGGTTGATACAACTAACAGGTTGGTTTGGTTTGGGTTTATATTGATAACAAGTTGGATTGGTTTGGCGCGGGTTAAAAAAGTTTTTGAGTTCCTATGGGTTTGAGCCCATAGGTTCGTATGGTTTTTTTACGAAAGCCCGTTCAATCCCTCATCCATTACTCCCCAGTCCTCACGCGCCGCACACCAGCAACCTCGTGCGGCGGCCATGCCTCTCACTCTCAGAGGAGTGAGGTCGTGAGGGGCTAGAATTCCAGTGTCCAGCGTGCCGCCGTCGCCGTGGACTCCCTTCTCCTCCCCGATCTCTGTCGCCGTCGGCCACCACATACCCCTGCCACCGGATCTCCTCCCTTGCATCTCCACCGCCATGTGCCCCTCCTCCTCCGACTCTCCACGCGGCGTCGTGTCCCTCAAATCCCCTGCATCTCTACCGTTCGCCGCCGTTGACTTCTCCAGCCAGTGTGCGATAAGTCGTTCTCCAAAGATCAAGATAAGAAGAACAAATCCATATGATTTCAAAGATTTTTACTAATAGTTACTTCAATTTTGTTTACTTGCATATCCTGCTTTTCTGTAAGAGCTGAGCAGCTAAGTAATGCCCCAAAAAAATCAAATGGATCAGCTCATTTAGTTTCTTCTGATGCTGCCTGTAATAGACAAATTCTATGAAATAATCGTTTAGGAAATGTTTGGTGATAATAAATAGTTGGCATAATTGTCTAGTATGTTTTGCTTCTAGCAATTCTTTAGATTTTTCTTTGCTCAGTGAAGAACTATGCTTATGGCATTTTTCCATGCCAGGTGTACTATCTTCACAGTCATTCCCCTTAATTTAGAGCAAAACAAAAGGCAAGAAGCACAAGCAACGTTGTAGAAAGCTAAACAGATGGATCTGAAATTAAATGTAGAGAGCAACAGTGCCACCCCTTCAATTGATATCATTGATTCGGAAGATTTGACACTTTCACTTTAGCATGTTGGTGGCATACTGTTTGAAGACACCTTTCCTCCCAGTCGAGTTCTCCAGTGAAAGAAGTCGAGTGATTTTTGGATGCTTGTCAATTTCATGCTCAATACTCTGAATCTGGAAGTCAATGTGTGTTTGCCAAGTGATTTTATATTGTCACTAAGGATAGTGAGGATGCACGAACCATTTGTAATTTCGTATGCTTTACTTGAAACTCTTTATTATTAAGGGATATGCACGCTTTTTATCAATATTCTTTTTAATTATGTTTACCAACTTTCCCCCGGAATTTATGAAGCTTTCTATTTTTTTTCCAGATTTTTTATTATTTTTTCTTGAATTATTTGTGAGCGTGTCTTCTATTTTTCCTGGATTTTTTGTTCTAATTTTTATTGTTGTCAGATTATTTATGAGTGTGTCTTCAGTTGTAGAGAGTGCTTCAGCAATTTGAAATTGATCCATGTATTCGGCTCAGGCGTAGCGTTAGCTCATTAGCTTGGCCATGCGTTATGTAGGCCACATACTGGTGGGTTCTGGAAAACCGAACGAGGCATTGGGTTGAAAACTGAACGAGAAATTGGATTGGGCAAATTTCATGCGGTTGGGTTTGGTTCTTAGGAATTTCAGGTGGGTTGGGTATTTTGCTACATCTTTGTGGGTTAGGTGGGGTTTTGGGTTGGGTTTCACACTATTAGCAGGCTGCCTGCTGGCTGAAGCGGCTACTGCCGCTGTTCATCTGCAATTGTTTGTTTCCATCTGCAGAGACCATGTGGTTTGGTTCTAGTTTAGGTGATGAATAATTAGCATCGTTGTCGAAGAGTTTGGAGGAGTGAATTCTCTTTCTGCAAAAGTTGGTATGTTGTCGCGATTTAGGCGGTCCGACTGACCTTGTGTGGGGCTGACCGGAGGTTCGACCAATGGTGTAGACTTGGGGTAAATAGGCACTAAATACTTGTGTGGGAGTGTTTGAAGATGAGTTTGCACTAGGTGCCATTGAAAATAAAACTGGACCTGAAACTAGATAGAGTTTCACCGAAATTCTAGAAAGGGTGTTTTCTAGGGAAGTTATGCGGTCCAACAGCCACACCATGGCGGCCAAACCAGTGGCACAGTCAGACTGACCAATGGTTGGCGGCTGGATCGACGGCGGCCGAACTGGCATGGTGGCTACTGTCAGACCGGTTGTGGCGCTTTAGGGCACGGTGAGCTGTTTTTTAGCTGAATTTTGAAAATTGGTTGAGGGTTATGGAAATATTGCATATGTGTTGCATGATGTATGTTTTGGCTAACGTGGGTCAAGTTGTGAATAACTTGTGACTGAAATTAGTTGCTTGGTCTATTGTTGTGCGGGTGGCTTGGAGTCAACTATGGTCAACAGCGAGGAGGACTAAGACTTGGTTACGAGAACCAAGGTCCAGAGCGGTCATGGATATCGGGTGAGATAGTTGGGCTCAAGTAAGGTGCAAGATGGACAAGAGCCATGGAAGGAAAGTTTGGGCAAAGACCTTTGAGGTAAAATAGTAGACTTGGTGCATTGTGAGCCATGTGATGGCTATGTGGTTTGGTGATGTTTCCTAGAGTGAAGCTTTGAAGGTATGTGTTCTTGACTCATTAATTGTGTTAATTGATGGTTTTGTGTGTCGTGAGGTGCTACGTGAGGTTTGGTTGCCGGTGATGATTGTAGGACTCCGGAGCTACGTCATGGTGAGGCGGACGGGATCGGGACTGAGCTAGGAGAACTAATGTCTAGAACAATCAAGATGCTGCCAGAAGATGACCTACGTTTGCGGACTGGTGGACATGATGAGAAATGGCAAGGTGGACTCGAAGTGAGCTCAGGGAGGAACTGAGATCTAGAATAGTCAAGGAAGCTGGGTGAGGTCTTGGTGCATAGTAAGGCATATGGTGCGCCAAGTGACTTGGGCCCGTTTGCAAGTGATGATAGTTTGGTGGGATCTGGACGAGTGAGAGGGTTGGCGGGAAGTCATTGGGGCCACATGGGTGATGCTGAAGCATGGGTGATGCTTCAATGTGAAGAAATCGGGAAAGGTCGGTAGAGGGGCATTTTGGTACATTTCACAATACCAGAAAATGGTGGTGTGCAAAATCACGATGATGACCCAAGTGGATTAGGTCAAGGGTACTCCATGGAAGGAAAGACATGATGGATTTGGCCTAATAGAGCTAAAGATAAAAATAACGCTTTGCGAAATGTGCGTGAGTGAGAGACCCGTTTGTATGTAGACCTAACGGGTGCCCATTATGGTTTCTCTTTTAGCTCCTAGCCTCTACTATATAAGGGTTGGTGCAGGATTATAACAACCAAGCCTTGGAACCCTAACTTGCAAAATTTGGGGAAAGTGGAGAGAGGAGAAGACTAGAGTTTAAGAGATGTATAGAGAGAGAGATGTGAGCACTTGTGCGTAAGCTACCCTAGTGGCTTTGCCCTCCTAAAGGAGTGGTTGTAAACATTCATCTCCAAGTATAAATCAAATATCTAAATTTGTACAAGTCGTCCTCTCATATGCTCAAGTGTTGATTTCTAAATTTGGCTTGGTTTTTTGAGTTTCGAACTCCCCTCTTGATCTTTCTTTGTACCTAGGGTGTGTAAGTGATGGAAATATCTCTAGGAGATGACATCCCATCCATCTAGATATTTTCTATTGCAAGTTCTTAAGTTTGCCTAGTGTTTGGTGGAAGAAATGGTTGCTCTTGAGTGATTTTGGCTTAATTCTTATTGTGATTGAGGATTCTAGGATATGTGGTAAACCATCGTTAATCATCTTGGATTGATTCCTCCCATGGGCTCCCCTCCTTCATCATTTTCATATTTAGTTCGGTTTCTGTGCAACTTGCCTTCGGATCAAAAAATGTCAAAGTTTGGAAAGATTTGTTTTGATCTCTTCATGTATTAGGTTCATAATATCTTAGGCAAGGTGTATGAAAAGTTTCAAGTGATTTGGAGTTGTGAATTGAAAGTTTTATCGATTCTTGGATTTAGAATCGTGTTTGTTTTCAGCTCTATCTTGAGGGAGAGGTCAGATCCTCCGGACGAGAGGATAGACCGTTTAGAGGTCAGATGTAGCATCCCAAAATCTAGACTTATTTTCAAATGTGTGAAAATGGGACCTTTTTTAAAGTTTTGTTGCATCTTATTGTCATTCATTTTCCTGGATTTTCATTCAAGGTTTTTGTCTAATTATAAAGCTTAACTATCAATTTTTGAAATACAAACCCAATTGGTAGTTTAAAAAAATTGAAATGAATATAAAATGGGGAAACATTTAAAGTATATCTTGAAACTTTCCTCAAGTCAAAAAATAAAAATGCATATAAACAACAATTCAAAAGATTTTTAGAGAAAAATATATGACAAACTAAACCCTATAAAATTTTTACAATGATCTACACTATGTCAAGAACCTCCACATAAATTTTCATAATTTTTGGAGCTCAGAATCTATGTTTAAAAATTTACTTAAAACCTCATCCTTTTTAGGATTTCTGGAAAACATAATCCCTTTTTCCTCCCCCGCTGACGGGTGGGCACCACCCGTTAGGGTTCTTCCTCCACGCAGCCAACGCCTGCGGCTGCGCCAGCTCACCCGAGCGCCATGGCCATGTGGCCGCATGTCCGCACCAGTGCAATCACCCTGCCCACCGACTTGGCCGCCCGCCCATGGTTTCGCCCATGCGCCCATACACGTCGTTACTATTCTACCTGTAACATCCGAGATTAAAAAAAAAATCCCTCTCTCGACCGGCCCACTCGCCAGGCCGGCCCGCTGTCTTTCCCCCTCCTGTTTTCCAGCCCGACCCGCTCACCGTTTCTCTCTCTCTCTCCCTTATCTCTTCCCGCCGCCGATCGCTTGCCCGTCTCCGCATCGTCTCGCTCCGTCGTCGCCTCGCTTCGCAGGCGCGCGCCGCCTACCTCCCGGCCGCCGCGGCCTCCACTTTCCTCCCCCCCGATTGATTCGCCGCCTCTCGGCTCTTCCGCCCTCCTCCTCCCGCCACTCGGCTCGGCCCGGTTCGCCGCCCAGCTCCATCTCCTCCCGCGCCTTTCCTCTCTCCCACGTCGCGCGCGTCGCCGTGGGCTCTCCCCTGAATCCGCCGTCACCCATGTCGCCTCTGCGGCTTGAGCCAAGCCCCTCTGCCGCGCCCTTGGTGTCGCGCGCCCCGGTCGGCGCCTCGGCCGTCGCGCCGCTCCTCGCGCCGTGACCCTGCGCCTTGCCCTTCGCCGTGACCTCCTCCACCACCTCCACCGGCTATAAGAAGCCCCCCCTCTCTGCTTCTCCTTCCTCCCTGGGTGAGTCTCCCCCAAGCACTCCACACCGCTTGGCTACTTCCCCGCCGCCGGCACAGAGCCCGTGGCGACTCCCGTCTTGACCTGGGTCGCCGGCCGCGGCTCCTCGCCTCACCAAGGTTCGCCGCCGCCAAGCTCCACCCCGCACCGACCCGGCTCCGCCGCCTCCTCCAGCCGCTCGGTGAGCATCCCCCCTTCTCCTCGTGCCCTTGCTCTTCCCCTCTCCTTCCCTCCCCAGTCCCGTCGTCAAGCCGCCCTAGCGCCCCTGCCTCACTGGGTCAAACCGGCCCGTGCACCCCCCCTTCTCCCTCGCAGTGCATCTCTCATCTTGGCCGAGCCACCCCTTCCCCCTTGCCTTGCTCTTCCCTGCCTTGCTCTCTCTCCTCTCGCCTGGCCAAGGCCCTGTGTATGGCGGCGAGAGTGTTGATCAGTGATGAACTTCAGTAGCCCTTGTAGCTGGCAGTTGATTCATCTGTGTTCTGACAATTGATTGTGTCTTGTTCTGGCAAATGAAGACCGTCGGTGTGAACTATCAGCCAAAATGGTGTGCTCGGATGATTTAGAACCTGTGTTGTATAAGTGGATAATTGAATCATTGTGTGTGTTTTTGGAAAGCAAAAATATCATTGACAGGTTTTTATGTAATCTTGTTTCGACAATTGAAATGTGTGTTAAGTCTGGCAGTGGAAGATTTGCGACTGTAACCCTCGTGTCTAGTATTTTGAAACCTTGTTTAGTAATTTAGAAATTTTGGTATTGGATGCTTGTGTTGATAGTTGCTTCCCTTATCGGTATTGTTGTCAATAATGGGTGTTTTGTATCTAGCATTTGATTATGTGCATAAGCTGGTAATTTGAAGTATCAGTGGCGATGTTTGACTGAATATCGATATTGTTAGCGAAAATGTATGTGTTGTATTCGAATTATGTGTGAAAACCGGCAGTGGAGTCATTTGTGGATTATTATGTCATTCGTCAAACTAAATCGATTGAATTGGTAGTTGTGAATTGGTTTGTTAACGTCAATAGTTGTTTGGTCTAGCCAGTGAAAGCTTATATGATTGATGTGACAATAGATCGAGAGTCGGCATTTGGATTTTCTGTCAATTGAGTTGTTGTGTCATAGAGGTTGCGATCAATCGTGATTCATCTGTTTTGATTGTCAACGTTTGATTCGTAGTTACCTTCCCGGATCGTAGTGGTAGCAATAAGGTTGCAATCGATTCAGCGATTAAGAAATAGTACATTAGGATCAATCGTTTTGCTGGTAGTAAGTTTGATTATTGCTTAATTGTCTGTGGTTACGGATCATCAATATAAGTGTTTTGGCAGTAATTTGAATAAGTGGTTGTGATCCTGATTATTAGGGATAGCTTTAATCTTCAGTAGCAGTATTGTCTTTTGGATTGGTGTGTTGTCAGAAATTGAATCGTTGAGTAATACTTTGGCAGCTGATATTGGTATTGAATTGCCATTAGATTGTGTGTCGATCGGGTATCCTAGTTTTGGTTTAGAACCAGTAGTTAAGCTGCTTTGTCGCCTGAAGGATAATCTTGCAGTAGAGCTTTCGGCAAGCTCATTCGACCTTACCCTCCTTTGTATCATCCTCAGGCGGACATTATCGCCATCCCTTCTTCGCATAATCGGTCGTTTGACTCTGTCAAACATTCCAGTGTCGCTCAAACCCTTCTCTCAAGCCGTCCTCCGCAATCTTTCTGAGTCTCTTGTGTTTTATTTGGTCTTTTGGATTCTTTGCATTTATTTGGTTTTCAATCGTTATTGCGTAATTAGAAATCGAAGTCCAGAAGAATCGACGGCTCAAGCAGATCCAGGAATTCAAGCAAGGACGCTGTCCAGGAATTCGAACCTCTGTCTAATCAGGCTTTGAGTAAGATCAAGGCCACGGTAAAAATAGCCCAGGCGAGTCAACACTTTGATCATATTGATCCTACATTTTATGCAAAATTATGTCCTTTTAAAATAGCAAACTGCATGCTTTAATTTTTATGCAAAAGTATGTTAAATGGTCCTAAGGTAGCTAAATGCCCATTTGCTTATTAAGTAAGTATTACACCTTGTCCTTGAAAATTGAACTCCCGATATCCTTGTCACCCTAGTAAATATCTGGTAACCTACTAGTTATAGGTCGTACTTAAACGCCATGCTAGACTTGTTTAAGTACCGGGGTATTATCTACCCCAAATCACCGTCCTTTTAATCACAACAATTATTTTGGGCAGTCATTGGGGAGAATGACTGAATTGGTTGGATAATTTATTTTATACTTCTCCAAAACTCTGAAATTTGCTAATACCCATCTGGGCGGATGGTAAGCTGGAGGGTAAATGGTTGGGTGCTAATGTAGCCCAGGATATTTTCGTGGATGGTATGTGGTAAGAACTGCCCAGATGATCTTAAGGACTTAATCATGTGACGACCTCCTATTGTAAAACAGTACAACCACAAGTCTATAATGGTGTCGACCTGGCTGACTAATTTGTATCCACCATTGTGAGTTGCACCACTGGAGTGACCCACGAGTCGTGTCGCTGGCTTAAGCCGTCGTGGACACGGGTCGTGACGCTGGCATAAGCCGCCGTGTGGCGCAAGAGGGGGTTTGGGGGCATGGTTGACGCGGAGGGAGAGCGTAACCACTCTCAGATGAAACCTTAGCGGGTGCAATGAACAATGAGGGATGCCTTGTAAAGGCCTTGTGATAATCTCCCCTCGATTCACACGTCTACGAAAACGTGTGTACATATCAAGCTGATTATCTCTTGTGGGAAAAGATGTACAATCTCTGCAGAGAATAAAAACTATTCGAACAGCCGTGCCCACGGTCAAGGGCGGGCAAAGGAACTTACAAGATATAGTTCTATTTCAAAAACTTTTGTGGTTGGGATGAAAAATGTGCGGGGCTCACCTAGCCCTTGATTTGAATTTTCCTGGGTATTCTTACCCAGTGTTGGTAATAGGTGGGTATGACCACCAACAAAATATAAGCATGAAGGTGGAGGTAGCCTCTGCTTTTATTAATTATTGCACAATTAATCACTTTAAAAATGCAATTTGGTCCAAATGCTAAGTGATAGGATTTTCTAATATTTGTATTTACAAATGCTGCTTTACGCAAATAAAAGAACCCGAGCCGTCCTTGTTACACCTTGCATGTATATTATTGCATCTGTGTGTGTTGGCTCGCGAGCACGGTAGTTGTGCTCATCCTCGCTCTTTCCCTAAACTCTCAGAAACAGGAACCCTGGAGCTGTCTACTACAATGAGGATCGTAAGTGCAAGACCCGGAAATGTTGAAGCGTAGTTTAGTCCTTAGTTGTTCTAGTCTCACCCCAGTCTAGCTGACTCCGTCGGTTCTTGTGTACCTCCTATATTGTTCGAAGTTTCGGATAATATCGGGCGTACAGGTTCCCCGAATACTTACTGCGGTAAGGTGTGCCCTCACCCCTTTGCTTAGTTGTTGCTTCCGCTATCTTTTGTAATGTATTCATTTGGCCTGTCCGGCCCTTATTGTAAAAATTGACCCGAAGCGGTCTATGTAAACTCTGATGTGTAAATTAATGAATAAAATAAGTTTGCGCCATGTATGGTTTGATTCAGCAATGTACCTGTGGAGTGCTAGCTACTGATCCAGGGAATAGCACAGCGATTTCACAGAGGATTCTGGATTAGAAAATCCGGGTCCGACACTACCAAACCATGTCAAGTCCTTCGCCAACTCCCTCCCAAGGGCAACACCGAGTTCCTCCCGAGAGCATCGGCGGCCACCTGGTGTTCTCCGCCCCATCGCCTATAAGAAGGCCGCCAGAGCCCTCTACTTCCTCTCCTTGCCATTCCCCACTTTCCCTCTCATTCTCACCGAGTGAAAACCACAAAGTGAGTGAGCTCCAGTTTTGGGCCTCCGCACCACCACTACACCGTCGGCACTCTGGTGACCCCTTCGCCTCGCCACCCCTATCACGATGTGTTCCGACCCCCAAGCAATCTTTCTCCACAACTAATTCTACTTTTCATTCACAAGAACTCATCAAAGCATATTTCTTCTTCATCTCCTATCGTAAGTCACATTTCCGCCGCAGCGCCCCGTCCAGTGAGCTTCGTTCCAATTGCTCTCACCTCCAGCACTCCCTCACCTCACTTGTACGCCCCCGACCACTCACTACTCCCCTCACTGCTCAGGATGCCGCTGCCACGTGGAGCTTGTAACATCCCAATTTTCAGAGCTTTAAAAATCTTTTAAATAATGGTAGTAAGAAAATTCACCATTTGGATTTATTTGAATATTAATTTAAAAAGCTTAATATGGACTTTAAGGACAAACTGATTTAATGTGCTTAATCCCAACACCAACAATTGCCAAAATTATTTTATTTAGATTCTATATGCTTGGCTATATTTTATAGAATTTTCTGGAATTTTTTCAAAGTCATTTGCTATTTTCTATTAGCTATTTGTATTTTCTGGATTTATTTAAAAGAAAAATCAAAAGAAAATCCTTCGAAACAGTACTGGGCCGAAGCCCAGCACTATTCCATCGCCTCGGCCCACTCCCGCGCGTCACCGCCTTCCCCGTTCGGATGGACGCCGTGTGTCTCCTCCCCGTCGCGCAGCCTCGCCTCGCTCGCTCTCGATCATTGGATTGAAATCGAGCCTTCGCGCTCGCCCGCGCTGCGCCTTCCTCGCTCTCGCTGACTGGTGGGCCCGCCGATGCCGCGTCAGCGTCGTCGTCTCCACGGACTCTTCCCGCCCGACTCCACCCTACTGCTGCCTTGCCGTTTCGCCTCGGATTCGCCCTCCTCCGTCTATAAAAAGTCCCCGACCCCCTCCACCAAAACCCTAAGGTGCCGCCCGTGATTTCGTCGCCGTTGCGCCGCATTGCCCGAAGGTTCGCCGCCGGATTCCGCCGCCTCCAGAACCTCGGCGTCCGTGCCACCACCGCCATTGTGAGCGCAATAGTCCCAGCTCCCTCCCGCCGCCGTCGCCTTCGCCCGAGGACGACTCCAACGCCGTTGCGGACCATCCGACAACGAAGCTTGTCACCGCCGCCGCGTTCTTCGCGCCGCCGGTGAGTCGTGGCGCCGAGCCCCCGCCGCCCCCAAAGAGCTCCGCCTCTCTAAGAACCCATTTTGCCCTCTGCCGCCGCCGGCTTCGCCGCCGTCGCGGAGAGCCCTCGGTCCCAGAGCGCCGCTCCCTCCGGCCGTGCCACGTCGGTTTGTGTGTATGCGGCCAGTCGGCGCTGCGCCTCGCGTGTCACCTACGTGGCGCCAGATCGGACGCCACGCCTCCGGTTCATCGCGCCCGGCTTTGCCTCGGCTCGGAGGACCCGATCCGCGTGGGGCGAGCCATCGCGGCGATGGGTCCCACTGTCGAGCGGTTTTATTTATTTTCTTTTTCCTCGGCTGACGCAAGCATTGCGCAATAATTCGATTTTCCTTTATAAAAATAATTCGGGAAAATCGTATAAATCCAAATTAGGGTTTTAATTGGTTTTCAAAATTTTCAAAGCCCATATCTTTTGCATCCGAACTCCGATTGAGCCCATTCAAATTTGTAATTTTATATAAAATTAAGATCTATTTAATGGTGAATTTTATTTGAATTTTTGGAGTTGTTTTGCCACTGTTATTTATTTGTTTTTGTTTCTTTTGTCTCGTTTGCAAGTAGACATCGATACTTCGGGGAATTTTGCAGAAGAAGGAGCACCTCAAGACCAAGACCAATATCTAGATCTATTCCAAGGCAAGTTATAACTTTGATCATATTGAACTCAATTTTCAAAATACTTTGTTTCAATGTATTGCATTCTATTTCAAGTATTTATTTAAATGCTTTTGGGATAGTTATTAATCCAATTTGTTATACCACCTTGTCTATTGTATGTCATGATCTTTTGTCACCCTAGGTTGGTTAATAATTAGTTGGTATTATCGTAGCACCAACGTGGGTTGGTTAGATACGATTAGACTGCTTAGCCATGCCACGAGTCATCTTTCCATGTGAGATGCAATTATAAACCTGACTAAGTGATTATGGAACTGTGTGATGAAACTGTGTGTGCTGTGTGCTATTACTCGTTGATGGCATGTGTTGCACTTAATCAACAGGGTGGGAAAAGATTTAGACTGAGGCAAGTGGTGGATCTGTGTGAATGGTGGATCTGTGTGATATAAACTTTGTGATTTGGGTTAAAACTGGAAGTCTTGCCTTGGTCAATTAAGGACTTAACTTTGTGCGCCATTGAGCTGGGCCTTCTTGCATGCGACCACATGCCTAGTATGGGCTGGGCCTGACTTAGTAAGTTATGGAGTCTTGGCATTGACAACTCAGGTTGTATTTAAACTATGTGATGGGCTGGAGGTGTGTACCGCTGTGTTTGGGTCACATCGCGGGACGGTTCGCTGCATCCCTGTCCAACGGTGTGTGTCGTTCCAAGGGCTGTGTGTACAAATTAGACGGCAGGAAAGCACATCGGGAGTGTCATTGTTTGAGATGAAATCTCTGAAAGGTTTTGTTATGGTCAGTGCTAGCTACACTGATTGTATCCTGTGGGTAAAGTGTACAACCTCTGCAGAGTGTTACATCAATCTATTCGAATAGCCGCGTCCTCGGTTATGGACATGCTCGGGAATTTCACACGAGGGGTAGATTCTTATAAAAACAATTGGGAAGGGTCAGCTGTGTGAGATAACTTGTGCAGCTGTGTGAATAACTTGATTAGACTGTGTGTCCTTTGTGAAATCAATTGTTAACTTATTATTGTCTAATTGTTTTGAATTATGCTTTCAATCTATTATTTGTATTCAATTGCAAATGTTGCATTTCTGCAAAATAACCACAGAAGCCATTCCTTTGGAATAAGTCATCATCTATAAATTGCATTCTGTGGTATGACTTGCGAGTACGGTGTGTACTCACTCTTGCTAAACAAATCAACAGAAGTGGAGGAGTCGTGCTTTGCTTTGAAGAAGAGTTCTACGAAGGTTGATCGTTAGGGTCTTGATCCCAGTCAGTTGCCTGTGGTAAATTGATGGGAGCCCACTGGAGTTTAATTCGTTTCCGCTGCAGTTATTTCTTTATTGTCAGCCTTGCATGGCTTAATAAATGTAAAATTCGACCGTAAGGTCCCAACAGTTATTTGTTATTTAAAGGTACTCGTTTATTCTTATATTCGTTGTATGGATGTGATATTTCATCGATGTTGACACTGTGTGCACTAGCGTGATCCTGGACTAGTGCAGAATACACAGAGGGTCCAGATTTGCATATTTGGGTCCCGACAGAGCTCCCCTAGCCACCACGGGTCATCGTTGCTAGCCCATCTCCGACTACCTCCCTCATCTTCCTCAGCTCTGGTAAGCTCCTTACCCTCCACAGATGCCCATGCGCACTTTGGTTGGCCAGCAGCGTTGATGGAGCACCGTAGTCGCCGTAGTCCCGCATGCTGCCGTCACTCATCGGCATTGCACCGCTGCTGTGGGTCGTCTTGGTCCTCGTCGCTGATACCCTTGGAACTGCCTACCTCGTGGGGTTCCATTTTGGGCATTGCAGGCCACCGCCGTGGACTAGCTCGCGGCGGCAAGCAGAGGCCGAGAAGCTCCCTGGAGCTCCTCTACTTATCTGAAGATGTAACATCCCAATTTTCAGGGCTTTTTGAATAATATTAAAATAAAATGATCATTTGATTTTCATTGAGTTGTTAAAGCTTAACTTGAAATTTTGGAAATTTAAATCAATTTAAATGACTAAACCAAACTTTAATTAATTCAAAACTTGATTTATTTGGGTTTCCTGGTATTTTAAGTCAAAAAGTTTATTTTAAGTCTTTTATTGGATTTTTTGGTTTTTAAAAAAGGGTTTTTCATTTTCCTAAAAAATAAAAATAATTTATTTGCAGACTTAATTACTAATGTTAAGTTGGAAATATTTTATTTAAGCCCATCGTATCTCTCGGAATTTCTGTGAATTTTTTTTTGCGTAATTGTGGAAGTTTTAAAACTCTGTCTAAAAATTCGCAACCCTCTCAGCCTTTTGAAACCATCTCAGTTTCGACCGTCCTCTCGTTTTCGACCACCCTCTCGGTTTCAACCACCCTCTCGGTTTCGACAAGACCCTCTCACCAGGTATCTCTCTCTTTTCTCTGCCCAGCGGGTCCCGCCTGTCAACCTCCTCTTCGTCTGGTCACCGTCTTCATCGCCGCGCCCATACCGCAAGCGCTCGCGTGCACATTTAATTGCGCGTCTTTCACCGCACCCACCACCTTTGACCTTTCTCCTACCCACCTACTCCCGTCTCGTCCCAGTCGCGTCGCCATGTCCCATGCCGTCCGGAGCTCCACCCATGCCGCGAAGCTTCTCTGCTACTCCTCCTTCCTCTATAAATGGAGCACCAGGACCCCCTCGTCCCCCTCTTGCTTTCCCCTCAATTCTCCCTCTCTCTCACACCGTCATTTCTCCATGCTTCGAGTTTTGCCGCCGTCGGCTGAAACTCGCACCTCCACCTCTAGCGCCACTGTTGAGGGCCCTCCGTCGTTATGGTCGCCTTCGTTGGCTTCATAAGGGCGTGTTCGACCCCGTGCGCACCTGCTCGCAGCCCTAGCGCTGCTAAAGTCGAATCTCGCCAGCGCTCTTCCTCTCACCGCCGGTCACCCCGTCGAGCCTCGTCGCTGAAATCGTGCGCCTTGGGTTTGCCTCGATTCCCTCTCCCCGTTGCCTCCTTCCGACCAGGTAGTCGATGACCTCCTTCCGAGATCCTGTTCTCCTTCGTCCGAGCTCCAAATTGAATAAATTTTATTTCTAAATTTATCTAAATTTAGTGTCCTTCATTTAGTTCTAGTTTGGTAATTTTTTTGGAATTGTTGTATTCATTTGGCTCTTTTCGCACATGTAGATTCTAGCTTTTCTAAAGAGTTCCTGAAACCATCTACCGAAGCATCTCAAACCGTCAACGAACGCAAGTCGTAGACCTTTGGTCATATTGAACCCATTTTATAAAATTATATTGTTTTATATCAGCATGCATTGCTATTTTTATATTAATTATTTTTATCAACAGTTAAATACCTAGTTGACAGTATGACTCCTTGAATAATTGTGAATGACATGTTGATATGTACCTTTGGACACCATAGGTTGGGTAATCTGAGTTGGACGTTATTATAATACCCACATGGGTGCATATTATGCTTAGTCATGCGTTAGTTATGCGATGGTCTCTCGATCACATGTTTATAAATGATTAAACTTGACCTAATGACATATGGAATTGGTGTGATGTCACTGTTGGGCAACTATGGTACAAGATCACAGTTGTGTCAATTGTGGTGCGATGCCACTGTATAAAATCTTGTGCCATGGCAGGGGTTGTCATTGGCTTGGGTGAACAAAATGATTTATACTCGGGCAAGTGATCGTGTAGTAAAGGGGGAGCGCGAGGCAATACGGGAGGCACATTTTGGGTGCGGGAGGCACTTAGGTGCGCGAAGAACATGGGATGAGGTAGTCTCACCTGAATAGACACTATGGACTTAACTTTGTGCATCACTGATCTGGGTCATACCGTACAACCACAAGTCTATTTATGGGGCGGATCTAGCCAACTAATTAGCAATATTTTGAGTCAGTTTTGTTTGGGTTGATAAGTGGTGCAAGAGGGGGCTGGTGTGGCGAATCCTTAGCGAGCAGAACCGAGTCAAAACGGAGGTTTGTAAAAGCCTTATGATAATCGTTTAGTCGCACACCTTCGAAAGTGTGTCAGACGGACATTATAAACCGATTATCTCTTATGGGTCAAGCTGTACAGCCTTTGCAAACTGTAAAACAATTCGAATAGCCGTATCCCCGGTTATGGACAATGCCTGGTGATTTCACACGAGGGGTAGATTTTCATAAAATATTGGAATGATGGTTGGGAAGCGATCTGGTTGTTGGCTGTTGATTGGGAAATGAACGGGGGGTGTTCACTAGTTGTTTCAAATAATTTGTTTACTTATGTACTTAATTTTTTAAATTATGCTCTTCAATCTATTTACTGTATATGCTGTCAATACTGTTTTCTGCAAAATAGCCATAAAGCTATCCTTGTCAAGCCTTGCATCAATACTATTTGTATACATTTTCCTACGACTTACTGAGTACTTTATGTACTCACGGTGATACATTATTTGTTCATCAGTCACAGAAGAACCAGGTAACACAGAGTTCTACAAGGAGAAATACTTCGAAGACTATGCGAACTAGGATTCGTTCTCCACTCGATTGCCTGTAGGCATATCAGATGGCTACCACAAGCTGTTTCATTCCACTGCAAGTTTACTCTTTTGTCTTAAAGCCCTGCGTGGCAACCTTTGTAAGACTTGACTATAAAGTCTTTTTACTACTAAGTAATATTACTTTGTCTGCTTCGTTAGCTACTTTATTGTCTGGATATGATAACATCGATGTTGCAAACTGTGTGGACTAGCTACTGATCATGGGATTAGTTTAGAATACACAGAGGGCTCGGGTCCAGTGGCCTAGGGTCCCGACATAAGCAGGTCGCTACTGTTGTCGCATAATTAAAGTGTAATATATGTCGTTAGGGCTAAGCGGTAGTTAAGTTGTTTTAACTGTTGCTTTGTTACGCTAACGTGTGGACCCACAAATAGAAATCAAGGGTAGTTAAAGTCTGGATTTTTGCTTTGAGACACACAGGCCCGGTGCATTTAAGTGCATAGTTAAGATCAGTCCATGGACCAAGGAACTGTGCACAAGGACCCTGGTCCACGAACTGTTTTGTGAGCCGAGTCAATGACAGTGGGTCCCACTTGTCAGTAAATAGATTTGCTTTATAAAATAAATCAAAAATAAAAAGAAACCCCGAGGGCCCCATCTGTCAGAGAGAGAATTATTTCTCCTCTTTCTTTTTCCTAGAATTTTCAAACCAAATCACATTGAAACCTTGATAACTTTTGCATAAAAACTCCAAATTCAATGATTCTTGTTTCTATATTCATATAAAATCATGCTCTACCTGAATATGAAAAAAATATTCAGATTTGGTTACTTTTGAAATTATTTTTCCTTATTTAATTTGTTTCCGGCTCTTTTTGGAATAGACGCTGATTGCTCGAGCGAATATTTCGATGACCCCTCGTTATCACATTCAGAACAACAAGAGTAAGGCAAGAACCCCCTTTGATCATGTTGATCCTATTATTTTAATTATTGTACTTCTTTTGCAAAGTTTGTTATGCATGCACGTATGTTCAATATAAAACTGCTATGTTTGGTATGTCGGTAGTCGTAAATCCTATCCGTTGCATGATCCTCATTGACATGTTGATGTCCTTGCTGTTGTAACCTATAATATTATGGTTTAGACAACAAATAATGTCATCATGTGTTTTTCGAATGCAAATCTCGCATAACTGTTCAATCAGGCAAAAGTCCTTCATGAACTTGGGAGTTTTGAAAAGAAAGTCCAAAGGGATGTACCTCTGTTATTTTATATAAAAATAAAATGAAAAACCTATTTTTCAATGCGGACGAATTATATTATATTCCGAGAAGTGTGATAGAGAGTCTCACAAGTAAATTGGGGGAGATTCTCGCCCGGGTTAATTAAGGACCGAACACCAGCAACTCCAATCCAAGCCTAAGCGTACAACCGCATGTGTTGGTGTGGGACGGTATTAGCTAATTACGTCATTGAAAACTAGTCTTGCGCGTAGGTAGGCCATAGTATTGCAGACATGACCAGTATAGGCATGTTTCAAGGGGCTCCCTCACCACGGTGTTGGGCACAAAACTTGCTGACACAATTGTGAATGTCTCACTGAGACGGTTGTGTCCCAGGTAAAGTGAGGGTATTCATCCGCTGGGGTAGTGCAAGGGTAGGACTAGATGATGTAAAGGCTTCAACACGTGCTCTAGACTGCTTACTAAAGGTAGTGGGCGGTGGTATCGATAGATATCGAACTAACTAGAGAACTCATGTGTTGTGAGTAAAGTTTACACCTTTGCATAGTATAAGTCTATTTAAATAGCCGTGCTCGCGGTCATAAGCGTGTTTAGTACAGACTTAATGGGTATAGTCTTGGTTTTCACAAAAAAAATATTTCTTATTGGAAAATGAGGGAATGATTTATGATTTATATTTGAGTTGTATGCCATGTTTATGGCTGAAAATAAAATATTGCTCGTCAGCCAAGGAGGGTTGTGAGTTGTTGTTATTATTCATTCAATTTCTTACTTAGTGTCTTGTATCTATTTAACTGATTTTTAATCTCCGTTGCAAAATACTATATATGGTTATTACAAATAAAATTGGCTTAAAGCAATATAACTTGTAGGATAGAGCCTCGTCCCTTGTTAGCCTTGCATTTATATAAATTTTATGATACACTGCAAGTCTTACTGAGTACGCATTGTACACAATCCTGCTTACATTATTGTTCAGAGTTTGAGGATGAGCAGATACGTTCTTCACACCCGAAACCGAAGGGTTCGGTGACGGGCCTATCTAAGCTTTGTATCTTGTCAGTTTCTTGAGGGTTTTGGATGGGAATGTCATTGGAATTTATTTACTTTCATCACTTTTACTTCCGCTGCTACTTGTGCTACTCTATTGATACATGTTTTATTTGGCCGGTCGGCCAGTGATGTAATAACTTTACTCGCTTAAGTTTAGTGTCATTTTGCTTTACTTTGTATATGTGAATGTATGGATGTGAATGCCAAGGTTGTGATTGTGTGTACTAGCCAATGATTATGGAACTAGTACGATACACACATAAGGTCTTCGGGTATTCAATGCCCGAGGGTCCGACATCAGACCACCAAGACAAGTGGTCATATCGCCCAAGGGAGGTTTCCGTGCAACATGCCTTCAAATCAAAAAATTTCAAAGCTTTGGAAAGATTTGCTTTGATCTCTTCATGTATTAGGTTCACAATATCTTAGGTAAGGTGTATACAAAGTTTCAAGTGATTTGGAGTTGTGGATTTAAAGTTTTATTGATTCTTGGATTTAGAATCGTGCTAATTTTCAGCTCTATTATGAGAGAGAGAGAGAGAGAGAGAGAGAGAGGTCAGACCGCCCAGAGGAGAGGTCAGACTATCTGGATGTCAGACCACCCAAGATAAGCTGTCAGACTACCCACTAGTTGGAGATCAGACCACCTGGGCAAGTTTTGACTCATTGTGCTCATTTTTCCTTAGAGATTTCATTGTGATGGTTTAAACTCTGATCTTTATAGCTCAACGTACCTATCGGAGTGAAAGAACCATGAACTCTCTGAGACAAAAGAAGGCCAATAGACTTATTTGTGTGGTGCTACTCAACCAATTCTAGTCGCTCCTCGATCCAACACCATCAGAGAGCATACACGATCCAACTACACAGTAACTCCATTAATTCTTGTGATTCACACTCGACTTAATTTTCTAATTGAGTAGGTCCTTTCTTAATCGTCGTTGTTACTGATCGGTGTTTCTTCTCTTCTTAATCCATCTCTAACGTGTTAATCAAACTATTCAACGGGCCTCGCGTAATACTGAGGTGTAGCAGTCAAATTAATATTATTTTAAAAGAAATTTACCAAAATAAATAGTCGATATTTTTACAAAACTAGGCCAATGTCGTCATTTGAAATGGCAAAATTGTCATATCATCTTTCCAAATGGCGACAGAGCCTAGAACAGTGCAGAGATATCTCTGTCGTCAGTTCAAATGACGATAGAGCCTTATCGCCACTCCAACTAGCGATAGGACCATGTCGCCATTTGAAATGGCGACAGGGCGACAGGGATCCCGTAAGTCCCTGTTGTCATTCTAAATGGCGGCACAATCTACCCTATAAAAGACCCCCAAACTCTAGTATAACTCACTTTTATTCACAAAAAAGAGAGAGGGGGAGGGAAGGGAAAGGAACATAGAGGAGTAGAGGGGAGGAAAGAAGCTAGTGAGGCGCTGCCTATCCGGTCGTCCACCTTTTAGGTAATTTTTTTAATCGAATGGATTACATGGTTTTAGATGTACAGTTACGTAGTGTAGTAAGTTGTACATAATCCTTTTTAGTGGATAGTTTAGTTTTAGATATGTGGTTAATCGTGGAAATCTTGTTTACAGTGCAATACGTTAAATATATCAAACACCACTAATTTAAAATTTTACTACGGTCATAGGACTATTCTTAAGGGCCCCGAGATGGTTGATTTGTATTATTTTCAATCAGCGACTGTGACCCTAATAAGACTAGAGCAACGTACATGGGGCGCTGTGATGTGGTGATTGTTCCACACATTCGATTTGGACCATATTGTATATGATCTGAGATTGAGGTGTCTTGCCAACTGAGCACCACATGGCACATATTGGGAGTTAATGCAGCTTAAGGGAAGAAGGTCATGGCAGTCATATGTATGCAGGGCGAGGGAGGAACGGTGGGATTTGGTCCTTCTGGCCCAGGCATATGCCAAGCCCACACATGTATCGGCGGCTGAACAAGAAGGGGGTGGTAATGCCGGAAAAAAAGTCGAGGACTCCAACCACAACGCGGAGCACACAATGGCCGAATTTCCAAGCGTTGCTGATGCTGTCGATGAAGGCCATGTGGAAGAAGCTCGTTCAATCAAGCAAGCTAATGGGCTTGCTGACAAGGGTGGGGAGTTGGAAGATTAGTCCAAATGATGGATCTCGAAGATCAAGACTACATGACATTGTCAGAAGATGAAGGATCCGACGATGAGGATGTTGTGGAACACCAAGCGGTTCCATCCGAGTGAAACACATACCATTTCGACAACCTTATCGTAAATGAAAGCTCATGTGTGCCATGGGAGTACGACCAGAGCGAGGTCAAGTAAGGAGCTATGTACAAATGCAAGGAGGCCATGCAAGAGGCGGTCAAATTCTGGGCCTTGTCGATGTGGTGTACATTCACAGTCATTAAGTCTAATCCAAGATGCTACGACATGAAGTGCGATATAGAGGGATGCCCTTAGTGAATGCACACATTTTAGCCTAAGTGGGACACCTACTGAAAATGCTTTATAGTGGTATCTCACATATGTGTCGTCACTAAGTCAGTGCAGTCCCATAAGAACCTATCATCAGGCTTCATCGTGAACATCATGTACGGTGAGATCATGAATAATCTAGATTTTGAGTCACGGTCCATCATTTGTGCGATTTAGGCAAGGTTCCAGTACACAATCAGCTATTCCAATGCGTGGAGGGCAAAACAGAAGGCTTTGGAATCAAGATTCGGTACGTTCGAGGATTCCTACCACAACCTCTCCGGCCAACTTCGAGTCATACAAGATAGGAATCCCAGCACTCATGTTGGCATTCAATATTCCACGCATATAAAGTTGTGGCAATAAGAGGGTACTGAAGCGATCATTCTTCGTCTTTGGTCCATGCATCAATGCATTCCGGCACTATCATCCAATCTTGTGCGAGATGATATATTCTGGACTGGAAAGTACAAGGGCCATATATTGACTTCAATAGCTGTGGATATCGTGAGGATATGTGCACGATCTCAGGATGATGAGTCAATTGGCAATGGCGTTGTTGGTTTGCAAAATCTCGCGTTTTCGGGTTTGCTCCAAGGCTGTCAGACCACAGGCGGTCTGACCGGTGGTGTCGGGCGGTCAGACCGCCCGTGGAGGAGTCCGACCGGCCATGGTGGCCGGTCCGACCACCAAAATGTTTTTAGGTTTTTGGAACTGGGCCAAAAATAGGTTGTGTAGGCAAGTGAGGGGAGTCTCCTGGATGTGGTCCCATCATTTTTGGAGCTCCCAGTCAAAAGTTCTATTCGTTTGAAATTTCGGAAGGTTTCGAATTTCATTTGAAATTTGGCTAAGTCTTTTGACCGTCCGACCGACTGAATCGGTCGGACCGGCCTTGGGGCGATCCGACGGCAGATGACTTGGAGGTTAGCCAAGTTTGCATTGAGTTGATTTGATTGTGTTTCATGTATGGTTATCAATGCTTTATTGATGTATATTGCATTGCGGAGCTAACGTGGGTCAAGTTGTGAAGAACTTGTTCCCGGAAATGGTTTGTTTGTCTATTGGCTGGGGGTGGCTTGCGCGTCAACGAGACGTCAACGGTGAGTGGATCGGGACTACGCTTGGAGAGCTGAGGTCCAGAACGATCAGGGATACCGGGTGAGGTCGTGTGACACAAGCATGGTACAGAATGGGCAAGATGGATCGAACGGGTGGTTCGTTACAGCTGGTTGGATCAGGTGGTGCGGATATCAGTGCAAGTCTCTGGGAGGTTCCGATGGGATTCGGACAGGAGAGGCTCGGCGACGTGATGAGAACCGCTGATCAACCTACACGTGGTGAAGCAGGCGATTGCTTCAAGAGTTATTTGTGTGTGGGTCCCATGTGTAAGTGGTCCCAAAAGTGAAACCCTAGCTCTCTAGTATAAATAGAAAGGAGGGAGATGAAAAACCCTCTCAAGCATTCATTTGGCATTCTTCCTCATTTTCTAGGGTTTGGAGGAGAGGAGAGGAGAACTAGGGTTTGGAGTGTGCTCCTTGTATGAGCTCTTGCCCTCCTTGTTGGAGAGGCTTTGTAAGCATCTAGTGTGATCAAACAATCTTGTGATGCTTAATTGAAAGATCATTTGCTCCCTTTGTGTTCTTCTCCCTTTTTGGATGAATTTGGTGCTTCCTTGATTCAAAGGTTTTTGCTTGGTCCCTTGGACTAATTCATCTTGCTTGGTTGATTGGGATACTCCTAGAGTCATCTAGATCATCAACCTCCATGAGCAAGTCTTGAATCAAGAGTTTCATATTTCTAGGGTTTGTGCACCTCTTGGTTAAATCCTTGAGAGATCGATTCATGGAGTGGATCCAAGGATCGTCGCTAGAAACAGGTCTCTAATATCATTAGGGAGGTGTGCTCGAAATTTGGTCAAGTTTCATTGGTTGAATCAAAAGTTGGATCAAATTTCGTTTTGGATTTGGGGTTCTTTTTCAGTACTGGACTGAACCGGTCAGACCGGTGTTTGAACGGTGGTCCGACCGCCCATATATTCGCATCACTGCTCAAGGTCGAACCGCTGTCCACCGGTCTGACCACCAGTTAGTTGCCGGTCAGACCGCTGGTTGACCGTCGGTCCGACCGCCCGTGGTAGCCGGTCAGACCGCCTGTGCCCAGATCTGCCTTTTGAGTTTAAAGTCTCCACTTTTGTGTCGTGTGGTTGTCGGGGGTTATCGAATTCAGCACAAGGCGTCCGCTGTGTGCTTACTGATCTTCTTAGCTTTCATAGCTAAAGGAGTAAAGTTCGTGTTGAATTCGACTTAGGCGAGAAAATTGTGAAAGCGCCTATTCACCCCCCCCCTAGTCGCCTTTCCGGTCCTACAAGTGGTATCAGAGCCGGTTAGCTCTTCTCATAGATCTTAAGGTCTTTGGAGCCATGGCGATCGACAAGTACTCAACCAAGCCACACATTTTTGAGGAGTTGACTTTGCATCTTTGGAAGGCTCGTATGCAAGCATATATCGAGGCTCAAGGGCACGCTATTTGGCTAAAGGTGAAAAATCCTTATGTCGTGCCAGCCGATGACGATATGATCACTCCAGATGTGGAGGCCAACAGCAAGGCTCGGAATTATTTGATCCAAGGCCTTAGTCGATCTGAGTTTGAGCGTGTTGCTCACTTGCGGTCCGCTCACGAGATCCGCGGACTCTTTGTGACTATCATGAAGGGTCCATCGCGATCAAGGAAGTGAGACAGAACCCACCAAGAAAGTATACTCAAAGATTGAGCAAAGGCCCGTGAGTCTTTGGATGAGTGTGGGAAGATTCTCTAAGATTCTTCATGATCTTCGTGTTGACTTGATATTTTACGAATCGAAAATGCACGCCACACGGGTGCTCTTGATGTGAAGGTCTGGGAATGAAGATCACTTCCATCAATGACAACATTTGTCATGAGTGAGCTTACCATGGATAAGCTTTACTCGAGGTTGAAGACGCATGAGATTGATTTTATCTCGCGTCTCCCAAGACAGAGTCGATGGCATTAGTGGTCGACAAATCCAAGGGTTGTTCTTCCGATTCTCTTGATTGTAGCTCATCCGGTTTTCATTATCCGCTTTACATTCTTTAAGCGATGAGCAACTTGAGAAATTGCCCGAGGATGACTTAGCCTCCTATCCACCAAATTCACAAGAGCGCATAACAAGGTGAGGAATAGGAGGAGAAGTGGACCTATCACGTGCTTCAATGTGGTGAGCCAAACCACATTCGCTCCAAGTGCCCCAAGCTAAAGGGCAAGGAGGAGAAGGAGACACGAAGACATCCCGTGAGAGGATGCTAAACCCAAGAAGACAAACTATCGCAGTTTGTCGGTAGGGTCCTGCCGCTCTAGAGAATGTCAATATGAGCGATGTGGACTCGGAACGGAGGACTACGAGAGTGACTCTCGTGGCAAGAAGAAGGCGCATGACTTCAGGCATGTGTTTCATGGCCAAGAACGACCACGACAATGACTCCTCCAACGATGAGGATCCTTTTAGTGATCGATGAGGTATGCCCTTCTATTCTTCGACATGAAAAGGGCGTTGGTGCTTGCTGAACAAAAATTGCATAAGCAAGTAAAAATGATTAAGAAGGGATATTATGATTGATAATTTGAACCTAGAAGTTGTTAGGCTTAAATCTATTAATCCTCGATGATATTTGTGAATCCTTGCACTAGCTTGCTTAATGACTTGACAAGCTTGAAATCTGCTCATTCCTCTGTCACTAATCAACTTAAAGATGCTCTCGATGAACTAGAATCTCTCAAGTCTAGTTCTGCTTGCTTAGATGCCATTTCACTTGATGTGACTGCCATGGAAGCTATCCCTTTAACTTGCTCAAATTGTGCTTTGCTTGAACTAAAACCGGATAGCTCCTTAAAAGAATTGCAAAAATTTGATGCTAGTCACACATGCTCTCATTGTAAGAATAATAAGATTAAGATGCAAGAGATGAAAGAAATGCTAGTTTACTCTAGAGTTGCATCTTGTGAAAATTGTCACAAGCTTACAATTGAGATTGAAGCCTTAAACAAGACCCTTGAAGAAAAGGCTAAAATTGAAAGATCCATGTCTTTTACTGCTTCTAAGAAAGTTATTGATTATAACTCTTGTGCTTTAAATGCTGAAGTTGAAACCATGATTAATCAGGTTCAAGAGGCATTTAGAGTCAAATTTAAGGAGCAGTTGAATAGGATTAGAGAATCATATTGTGTGTCTTGTGAGGCCTTCAAAGTGGAAGTGGCCCTTCTTAAGAGTAAGAGCAATGAGGTAATCAAGTCTAGCAAGTGCACTAGATGTGAGGGTTTAATGAAAGAGAATGATTACCTCAAGGTGACTCTTGAGAAGTTTTCAAGTGGGAAAAAGAAACTCAACATGATTCTTGATCAATCCAAGGTGAGCGTGAAAAATAGTGGTCTAGGTTTCAATCCCCTAGAGCATTCCAAGAAAAACCCACCTAGGATTGCTAGAGTTGTGAAGAATGGTTTGTTTGAGCTAGAACCTCCTAAGCCATCCGGGGTTGTTTTCAAACCATTGGTTTTGCTCAAACTCTTTCTCGCAAGAAAGGTGCTTTCACTCATTCATGCATGACTTCTCAAAAGGTTCAAGAACATTGCACCTTACGCAAGAAAGAAGGCCATACTGCTGAGTTCCTTGGGAGAGCAAAACTTGAGAGAAAAGAGAGGATGAGCGCCCTAAGATCCATTAGAGGAGTCCTTCTCCAAATTGTAGTCTCTAGAGCTAGGCGACTGCTTATCGCACCACACATAGGCCTAGATTTGTAGAGAACTTTGTAGACTCTTTTGGTGGGTCTAGGCAGCGTGTTGGATTAGGACATCGTGAGGAGAGACCACGGGTAGCACCTAGACAGGGGGAGTATCGATCTTTTGGTAGATCATTTCGGAGAGGTCTAGGTGGTTCTCATGTGCATCCTTATGATTTTATTCCTGATCATGTTTCGTTATTTCTATCGCCGCTTCGGACATCGTGCTTCTCGAAGATGGATTCCTCGATCATTTATCACTAACCCGAGATCGAGGCACGGATGTTTTCGATTGTGCTTTTAGGTCCGCCGTGCGAAGAAGGAGGACATATGGCTTGTTGACTCCGGGTGTTCTCGACATATGACCGGAGATTCTAGATGGTTCTCCTCCCTCACACGTGCATCCGGCAACGAATTGATTACATTTGGGGATGCTTCTACCGGGACCGTGACTGCAAAGGGCACTGTGCGCATCAACGACAAGTTCATGCTAAAAGACGTCGCTTTGGTAAGTAAGCTGAGGTATAATCTTCTATCTGTTTCTCAGCTGCTTGATGAGGGTCTAGAAGTGAGGTTTAAGAGAGGTGAGTGTAGAGTTCTAGATTCCTCGGGTGAGCTTGTTTTTGAGATCTCCATATTTGAAAAGATCTTCTGTGTAAATTTCAGTATTTCTTCAGTTTCCAGTCCTAGGTGTCTTGTAGCCTCTATTTCTCATGATCTTATTTTGTGGCATCGTAGACTTGGGCATATAGGTTTTGATCATTTGTCTAGAGTCAGTTGCAAGGACTTGATTAGAGGTTTGCCTAGGTTGAAGGCTGTTAGAGATCTTGTGTGCTCGCCTTGTAGACATGGTAAGATGGTGTCTGCTTCCCACCCATCTCTTACTTTGGTAATGACTGATGGACCAGGACAACTTCTTCACTTAGATACAGTTGGTCCTTCTAGAGTTCAGTCAGCTGGTGGGAAATGGTATGTGCTGGTGGTTGTGGATGATTACCTGTATTCATGGGTTTATTTTCTTGCTTCTAAGGACGAAGCATTTGGATTCTTTAGAGATTTGGTCCTTAGAATTGCTGTTGATATACCTGGAGCTTTGAGAGCCATTAGGAGTGACAATGGGATAGAGTTCAAGAATTCTTCTTTTTCTACCTTCTCGACCGATAGGGAATTGAGCATCAGTTTTCTTCTCCTAGAGTTCCTCAGCAGAATGGTGTTGTAGAAAGGAAGAATGTAACCCTTGTAGAGATGGCTCGGACCATGCTAGATGAGCATTCTACTCCTAGGAGATTTTGGGTTGGGCCGATCTCTACTGCTTGTTATATCTCCAATAGGGTTTTCTTGAGATCTGTGGTTGGAAAGACTTCTTATGAGCTTAGATTTGGTCATTCTCCCAAAGTCTCTCATTTCAAGATTTTTGGTTGCAAGTGCTTCATTCTTAAACATGGCAATCTTGATAAATTTGAGTCTAGATGTTTTGATGGCATATTTCTTGGATATCCTGCTCATTCTCGTGGCTATCGTGTTTTTAATGTTGACACTAACAAAATTGTTGAGACTTGCGAAGTCACTTTTGATGAGGCTAGTCCAGTACTAGACCCGATGCTTGTGCACACAGTTTCCGAAATTCAAGGAAGCATTTTAATCGATGATGACTCGAGGATGAAGAACCAAACCATCCTCCGGCTACCTCCGAGAGGGTGGAGAGCTCTGCTACTACTACGTCGGTTTCCAAATGAGCAACTTCCTCCTATCCCCATCGACGATCCGAGTGGCTCTGCTCCTACCTCCACAACTCATGAGGTAGAGGCCACTACGCACCAGAGCACCTCTTCAGATACTGGCGACAACATCCACTGAGCGGATGATTGGGGATCTTCAAGAGCGAGTCACTCGCTCGTGTTTATTTCTCCCGATTCTCATGCACATTCTCTTTTGTCGCTTCTTTTGAACCCCGAGATATCACCCATGCTTTATCGATGCCTCTTGGGTCAATGCCATGCATGAAGAGCTTGAAAATTTGAAAGAAACAAAGTCCGGTTTTTAGTTGAGCGACCTTCCGATTCTCATGTTATTGGAACAAAATGGGTTTTTAAAAATAAGCAAAGTGAGGATGGATTGGTTGTTCGCAATAAGGCTAGACTTGTAGCTCAAGGTTATTCTGTGTAGAGGGCTTAGACTTTGAAGAGACCTTTGCTCCAAAGAGCTAGATTGGAAGCCATTCGCATTCTTTTAGCATTTGCAACATCCAAGGGTTTCAAGCTTTTTCAAATGGATGTTAAAAGTGCTTTCTTGAATGGTTTCATAGAAGAAGAGGTCTTTGTCAAGCAACCTCCTGGTTTTGAAAATCAAAAATTTCCAAATCATGTTTTTAAACTCTCTAAAGCCTCAGATGGATTGAAACAAGCTCCTAGAGCTTGGTATGACAGCTTAAGAGTTTCTTGCTTGAAAATGATTTCAAAATGGGAATGGTTGATAAAACCTTATTCACTCTCAGGCATGGCAATGATTTCTTGCAGGTTCAGATTTATGTGGATGATATTATTTTCGGTGGTTCTTCTCATGCTTTGGTGTCCAGATTTTCAGATTCGATGAGCAGTGAGTTTGAAATGAGCATGATGGGAGAGCTGACATTCTTCCTTGGTCTTCAAATCAAGCAACTGAAAGAAGGCACCTTTGTTCACCAGAGTAAGTATACAAAGGACCTTCTTGGCGCTTCAATATGGGAAGCAGTAGGCCAATGTCT
Organism: Hsuehochloa calcarea; assembly: GCA_036346395.1. NCBI lineage: Eukaryota > Viridiplantae > Streptophyta > Magnoliopsida > Poales > Poaceae > Hsuehochloa > Hsuehochloa calcarea. The sequence goes on along the minus strand of CM070594.1, from coordinate 69,997,218 downwards.
ACTCCCATTGCTACAATCACCGTGCTGGACCCTGATGAGGATGGAGAGTCCGTGGACCAGAAGGAGTACCGCAGTATGATTGGCTCTGTAACATCCCAAATTTGGTTTGTGTTTCAAATGTAATAAAAATGAGGATAAATTAAAACTTTTGTTGCCTCATGTGTGGTTACAGTGTTTGAAACCTCTTTCCTTTAATGGGTGGAAATTAAAACTCGTAATTTCCCAATTAAATTCAAGTCATAAATCTCCTCAATGAAAATCTGGTGCCCAACCCTCAAAATAATTTTCATTGGACCTAGGAGTGATGTTTAACACCTCGAATTATTTTATAATTTTAGAAATTATTTGATAATTTTTGAGACAAGTCAAACATTAGTCAAACTCCTAAAATCGCTATCTCGAATTTTTAGAGAAACATGCAAGGCATAACAGTCTCGAAAATTTTATATAAGGTTCCTCTGGCCGTAAATCTCGATTAAAATTTCATGAATTTTGGAGTTTGTTTGTTATTCTAAATAATTCTCAAAGTCGGCTCACCAATTAAGTCGAAAATCGGTTTCACCGCTGTTCGTCCGGTCCGATAATCGTTCGAGCTCAAGGGTGCCGCCAGATCAACTAATAGCACCTTAGGCGATCTCGGCGCCGCGATCCGTAGCCGCTTGATCTAAATCCGGCCGACGCTGGTGAACGTTCGGACCGAACGAACTCACTTAAGCGCGTTAGTCGTTTGATCTTCGATCAACGGCCGCGATGGAAGGGGATGTTCGGACCGTCCGAGAAGTGCGGCTGAGAACCAACGTTGGATCTTGATCCAGCGGTCGACAAGCGATGGAACGTTCGGACCCCCGAACTGAATAGCCGAGCGTTTCGGAGCGCGGTAGCCGCACGATTGGAATCCTATGTGATCGAACGGCCGTCCTCTTTTCGTCTTCCTCTCGCCACGTCGCTTACCGAAGTCAACAGAGAAGCGTGCAAGACAAAGAACCCACGTGCATTGTCACCTCCATCGTTCGCCAACGTCTTTGAGCATTAAAGCTAGTCTTTGCCGACTGTTGAGTCGTCTTCTACCTCGTGCACTGCCCCCATCCCTTCGGCCAGTTTGGACAGCAAGCTTTTGACCGAAAGTTGCATTGCTCCATCCTTTGCCCTCTCGGCCTATATAAGCTTCTTCATTGCTCCCTTAGCATTCTTTGAACACCTTTGAGCTTCAGCATCACTTCTAGTGCACTGAGTGAGCTCCTTGGTGAAATATTGCTCTCGGCCGCCATTGTTGAAGCTTCAAGTTCTTGGTGAAAGTGGTGCTCTTGGCCTCTCATCCGAACCTGTTGCTTCCTCCGTTGCTTAGCCTCTCGAAGAGTATTAACCCTCTGTCGGTTTTGCTTTTGGCAGCAGAGAGCAGCTCAATTTATGTTTTCCCCCTTTCAGCCGCAAAGGGTGATCTTCTTCTTTAGCTCTGGTAAGTGCACCATTTTCAAATTCCTTGCTCCTCCGCTTACTCTCATCTCTCGTGCGCATTAGCCCTCAATCAATTTCACATTTGGCGCAGGAATCTTATCAATTTGGTTTTCCCTCTTTCGCCGGAATTGGTTATTGTCATCTCCACTCGGTAAGTCCATATCATCCAATTCCTTGCTTGAAGGTACTCCATGCTATTGCGATCATCGTAGTAGCTTTAGATTTCACTATTTTTGCTCGAGTCGCCGCAAGATCGTCGGGCTTTGCCTCTGTTCTTTTGTCGATCTTCGTTGTCGGACGAAAAGCGAGAGCTTTCGACTAACGTTGAGTTTGAGCCGTAGGATTTTAGATCGATCGCTCGGATTCTTGTGGCGTGATCGGACGCTGTAGGCGCTAGGCCATCAGCGTGGCCGTCGATTTTCGATCAACGGTTCATGTTCGTGTGAGCGTTCGGACCGCCGGATATCCTTGGCATCGGTTCGTTCATCTTTCATCCAAGTCGATGCTTAGGGATCGCGCGTGAGTTTCGTGCTCGTGTTTGGGCGCTTGTTTTGGATCTTCGCCCGATTTGTCCACGTCGTTTATCCGAGTTGTATTTCCGGGTAGAGTTATTTATCAACTGAAAAATAGTTTTATCTTCCAAAGTTTATAAGTATTTTTCTCGTAGCTTCAAAAATGATAAAACCGTGCCATTATTTTTCATTCTTAGTAAACTCATTTCAGTATAGGTTGCTCATTTATCTCGATGAGAGTAAAAGATTTATTTTGAAAGTAAGCATTAAACGATTATCTTTGCAATGTAAAAATAGTGAATCTTAGAAAACTCATAACTAATTATTGCAAGCTCCTAATGAGATGAATCCTGTGGGGCTGTTCATCTTATGAGGTGCTTGTTTTATCATAAAAATTTCAGTAGCTGTATCATCCTAGAAAATTTCACTAAAATCATTGCTTAGGTGAATAGTCTTTGTTTTTCCTTTTCCGCCGATTGAAATTGTTTTGGCCATAACTTTTGCATTGAGAATCCAAATCAATTGGTTCTTGTTGCTTTAGTTCATAAAAATTATGTTCTTCCTCTGTAAAAATTTGAGAACTTTTGCTGAGTTTTGCTGTTACATCTTTTGATGTTTCTCGCCTTATTAGTTCTTGTTGGTTCTTTCGATAGGTTGCGACAATATTGATAATATCGAGTGATCCTCTCTCGACAAAGCGAGCTTGAGCAAGGCAAGATATTTGATCATAAATATCCCATTACTTTCAAAGTCTAATATCTTGTTTACAAACTATATGTATGCATTGCTTTTGTGTCCAATTATTTTTGCCTGTTTAGAGGTAGCTATTCCTAATGCATTGTTGCCATTAAAATGTTATCCCTGCCACAACCATAAGTTATTATCATCCTTTGGTGAATTAGAGCCGGTGATTTAATTATGCTCTTTTCTTGTCTTTGCGATGTCATGCTTAGAAATGCTTAGCTACTGGTAGAATTGGGCGGTTATCGACTTAGTCGATGACCTTGATCACACAAATCATTTTGTTTATTTTTGGTTCAGCACTTTATGCTTTTGTTTTGTAAAAGCGAAAATGAAACAAAATGATTTGGCTTGGGCACAATGGCATGTTGGTGTGATTGTTGGGTGTGACAAGGAAAGGTGCCCAGGTCCCTAAGGACCGAGTTACTTGTGTCACTAAGCCAAGCGCTTTTGCGTACTAACCACATGAGGGTTATATGGGACCCTCTTGACCTAGTACTTTGGAGTGTGTTATCTCGAGTCGCAGGAGGAGCGTTGTGTGCGTTGTGTGAAAAGGAATTGTGTTCTTGTGTTTGGGTGTGCGGTGGTGGAGTTTAGGGATGGACTCTCCACCTCGAGGGCGTCGCTTGATTGTCCGAGGCTTTACCCGTGAGGGGTAGTTGTCCGAGGTGGGCCACGACCCGACACAGCGTATGGGTTTCTATCCATACGGGCTACTCGAGTTAATACATAAGATTGGAAACGTCTCGTAGGACTTAGCCGTGCTGGCATACCAAAGGCAGTGTGCTTAATCATGTGGCAAAAAGGCGGTCTGGCATGTGGGTAAGTTGGTACACCCTGCAGGGATAAAACTATTCGAATAGCCTCGTCCTAGGTTATGGACATGCTTGGTAAGGTCGTGCAAGAACTAGACTACAACCTTTTAAATTAAAATTTGACATGGTTGGCATGAATGGGTAATTCATGCTATTGTGGTGGCTATTGGGTTAGCCACTTCGACTGCTTTTATCGTTATTGATACTTGATTGCTCTGTTTTTATCAAATAAAATCAGATTGCAAAATTGCCTTCAATCTATTACATTATTGCAAATAAAACTTGCTTTATGCTTACAAACTTGAGTCCTATCTGCTCCACTTAAATAAGCTTGCATATAGTTATTGTATAGAGTTATCATTCTTATATATCTTGCGAGTACATTCAAAGTACTCACCCGACTTTTTTTGAAATTTGCTTTTGTTTGCAGAGGAAGAAGGTGAGCCCAAGGGCTTCATACGTGAGATGTCTTCTTGGGTTCGACGGCTAGTTGCGGCACAGTCGGTTGCCTTGTGGGTAAAAGGCACACCGTTGGGCTCTTTGTTTATCGCCATCTTATGGCACTTTTGCTTCATTTGCTACGTAATATTTATCATTGGCGGTTGGCCTCTTTGTTATAATTACTCTTGAATATTATTATGTATGTCTTTATTGTGTTACGTGCTTTCGGTTCTATGTGATTGAATGGAATTGATGCATGAACTTTTGTGAGAGGGTGTATATTGCACTGGAAGTATACATTCCTCGGCGTCACGAGTTATTATGCTTATGATGATAGGGTCAAGTGGTGACTAGTCATTATAAGCTTAATAATCCGGGCGTCACAAGAGGTTGGTATCGAGCCATATCGACCATAGAAGCCGCTAGCTTGGTCGTCTTTAGGATGTTTTGGAAAAACCTTATTTTCAAGTATGAAACGATTTATGAAAGCTTAAGGAGTTCTCGATTTTACTCCTTACCTATCTTAGCTTTCTCATCTCATCTTACTCTAGTTTGAGTTTTAAAAGTTGTTTTCCTCTCATCTCCTCTTCAAAGATAGTGTTATCGATTAAATGGGTTTGGGAACCACCGAGTTTGGCAAATTGAAGTGCTTAGGGTTTTGAAGTTTACGATGGAGATTTGGCTAGAGGCTTGGATGCGGAATCTGACAAAGACGCCTCAATTTCAGACGGGCTCAATGGTTTCGATAGGACCATCGAGCTTGGCAAATTGAAGTGTGCAGATTTTGAAGTTTCTAGAATAGAAGACTTCGACTGGAAACTTGGATGCAAAATCGCTACAGCAACCTCAATTTCCGGACAGCAAGCTCGATGGTTCCTAGTGGGGTAGAAAATGAGAGTTTAATCAACTAAAATTTGTGGGGCTAAAAGGGTAAGAAGTGATATCCTATATCTTGTGACTAATGCCTCTCTAAGTTGGTTTTTACCCCGATTTTTCCATGCAATAAGCTTTTGGTAGTATTCGGAAATTTTCTTCTCAAAACGACTACTTGTTCATTTAAGACAAGTTAGTCGCATCGAGAAGTTGGATCTTGTGTCTTATGAGTTTTGCATGGATCTTATGCCTCTTTGCAACTATTTGGAGTTCGTTTTATTGCGGGTTATGGGTTGAAGTAGGGTTAGGATTACATATACTAATCCCTAGCTGATAGCTTACCTTTTGCTATCCCTTCGTTATAGCTTTCAGATTTCTGTTTCTAACTCGTCTTGATGCAACAGGATGGCTGGTCGTACTCGTAGCAGCCAGGGGCAGCCAGAGGGTCGGGATGAGGAACTTCCACCTCCTCCGACCATGGCTGAGGTTCTCGCTCAGATCGAGCGGAACCGCATGGACCAGACACGCATCCTGGAGGTGATTGCACGGAACACCTCCAACATCTCCGGTGCCTCTGGATCAGGGGGAGGAGGTGGCCACCCGCAGAGGGGAGGACTCTCGGAGTTCCTTCGCACTCAGCCACCCACCTTCTCGAGGTCCGAGGACCCACTCGGCAGCTGGTGATTGGTTGCGTCTCGTTGAGCGGAAGCTCAACATCGCCGCCGGATCACGAGAAGGCTTTGTTCGCCTCCCATCACCGGAGGCGGCACTCTCATGGTGGGAGAACTTCCTCGCCATGCAAAGACGAGGGCGGGCTATCACTTGGGCGGAGTTCGCGCCGCTTTTGAGGGCCCATGTCCCCACTGGATTGATGAAGTTGAAGAAGAAGGAATTTACGGCGCTCAAGCGGGCGCAAATCGATTCTCGAGTACCTCCATGAGTTCAACCATCTTTCTCGGTATGCTCACGAGGATGTGCCTACGGATGAGGCAAAGCAGAGAAGTTCATGGATGGCTTGTCCGAGGAGCTTGGGACAAGCTATCTATTGTTGACTTCCCGACTTCGGACCTTGGTCGACAAGGCCATCATCGCCGAGCATAAGGCGAGGGCACTTGGCGACTCGCAGCGTAAGTGGGAGGCCCGAAGGCATCCAGGCGTTGCTCCTCGTCCGTATGGCGGACCAGCTCGATCGTCCCTCCCCGATCGCGGCACCACCGAGGCCACGGCGTTCGTTCACGCCCACCGCAGCCGCGCCCGATCCACGCACTGCGGGACAGCCAGAGGCATCCGCCACCCGCCGCGGATGTCGTATGTTTCTTCTGCCACGACAAGGGCATTATGCTAATAATTGCCCTAAGAAGATCGGAACGGCCCCTCGTCCTAATGGAGGGCGGGCAAGGAGTGGTCGTGATCGAAGGCCCCAAATATGGGAAGCGGCGAGTCAACCTTATCTCGGCCGAGGAAGCTCGAGATGCACCCGGCGTCGTGTTGGGTACACTTTTCGTTAACTCTCGGTGACTACTGATTTTATTTGATTCCGGGGCTTCTCACTCGTTTATATCGGAGTCTTTTGCGGCACTTAGTGATCTTTCAGCTGATCCCCTGCATGTTCCTTTGATTATTCATTCTCCGGGGTCGGTAATGAGAGCTGAAAATGAATGCCGGGGTGTTTTGATTGAGATTGGGGCAGTGGGATTCGATCGGGATGGATTTTATCACCGGTCTGCCTCGCACCTCCAAGGGTAATGATGCCATCTGGGTTGTCATTGATCGGCTAACTAAAGTGGCGCACTTCCTTCCAGTCAAGACGGGTCTCCGTGTAGGCCGGTTGGCGGATCTCTACATTGCCCGCATCGTGAGCTTACATGGGGTACCCAAGACAATTGTCTCGGATCGTGGTTCTCTTTTCACCTCTCGCTTTTGGCATAGTTTGCAAGAAGCTATGGGAACTCGCCTCTCTTTCAGCACAGCTTATCATCCTCAAACTGATGGCCAGACTGAAAGAGTCAACCAAGTATTGCAAGACATGCTCCGTGCTTGTGTTCTCTCCTATGGAAAGCATTGGGAGAAATGTTTGCCATTCGCCGAGTTCTCCTACAATAACAGTTTCCAAGCTAGTCTTGGAATGGCACCTTTCGAGGCTTTGTATGGCGAAAATGCGAGAACCCATTGAATTGGGCGTAAACGGTGAAAGACCATTCTTTGGCCCAGGCTCAATCCATGAAGCCGAGAGCGAGTTGATTGATTCGAGATCGGTTGCGCATGGCTCGATCCGAGCAAAAGAGCTATGCGGATCGTCGTCGTCGTGAGTTGAGCCTTGAGCGAATGACTTTGTTTATCTCAAAGTCTCTCCTTTGAGGGGTCATCAACGATTAGGCGTCAAGGGCAAGTTGGCTCCTCGATATGTCGGTCCATACCGAGTCATCGAGAAGAAGGAGCTATCGCCTACAAGTTGGAGTTACTGCTGCACTTGAGGGGTGCATGATGTGTTCCATGTATCCGGCTCAAGAAGTGCCTCCGCGTTCAAGCGAGGAAGCTCGTTGGAAACTCTTGATGTTCGTGAAGATTTGACCTACAAGGAGCACCTGTTCGCATCCTTGAAGAGGTTGAGCGAAGAGCGAGGAATCGTGCCATCAAGTTCCTCAAAGTTCAATGGTCAAACCATTCGAAGATGAAGCCACTTGGGAAAGGGAAGATCGTCTGCGTCGCAGACTACCCTCTTTCTTTCTTGAATGAGCCAAATCTGGGCGAGATTTACGTAAGGGGGAGGTTTTGTAACATCCCAAATTGGGTTTGTGTTTCAAATGTAATAAAAATGAGGATAAATTAAAACTTTTGTTGCCTCATGTGTGGTTCTGATGTTTGAAACCTCTTTCCTTTAATGGGTGGAAATTAAAACTCAAAATTTCCCAATTAAATTCAAGTCATAAATCTCCTCAATGAAAATCGGTGCCCAACCCTCAAAATAATTTTCATTGGACCTAGGAGTGATGTTTAACACCTCAGAATTATTTCATAATTTTCAGAAATTATTTGATAATTTTTGAGACAAGTCAAACATTAGTCAAACTCCTAAAATCGCCTTCTGGAATTTTTAGAGAAACATGCAGTGCATAACAGTCTCTGAAAATTTTATATAAGGTTCCTCTATTGTCGAAATCTCGATTAAAATTTCATGAATTTTGGAGTTTGTTTGTTATTCCAAATAATTCTCTAAAGTCGGCTCAGCCAATTAAGTCGAAAATCAGTTTCACTGTTGCTCGGGTCCGGGTCCGACACTGGTTCGAGCTCAAGGGTGCCGCCAGATCAACTAATAGCACCTTAGGGTAGTCTCTCGGGCGCGCTGATCCGTAGCCGTTTGATCTAAATCCGGTGCCGACGGCGGTGAGCGTTCGGACCGAACGAACTCACTTAAGCGCGTTAGTCGTTTGATCTTCGATCAGCGGCGCGATGGAAGGGGATGTTCGGACCGTCAGAAGTGCGGTGAGAACCAACGTTGGATCTTGATCGGTGATGCGACAGCGATGGAACGTTCGGACCCCGAACCGAATAGCCGGCGTTTGGGCGCTTGATAGCCGCACGATTGGAATCCTATGTGATCGAGCGGCCGTCCTCTTTTCGTCTTCCTCTCGCTCCGTCGTCGGCGAAGTCAACGAGAAGCGTGCGATCAAAGCAACCACGGTGCATTGTCACCTCCATCGTTCGCCAGCGTCTTTGAGCATTAAAGCTAGTCTTTGCCGACTGCTGAGTCGTCTTCTACCTCTGTGCTGCGCCTCATCCCTTCGCCGCTTTGGATGACAAGCTTTTGACCGAAAGTTGCATTGCTCCATCCTTTGCCCTCTCGGCCTATATGAGCTTCTTCATTGCTCCTTAGCATTCTTTGAACACCTTTGAGCTTCAAACATCACTTCTAGTGCACCGAGTGAGCTCCTTGGTGAAATATTGCTCTCTACCGCCATTGTTGAAGCTTCAAGTTCTTGGTGAAAGTGGTGTTCTTGGCCTCTCATCCGAACTCATTGCTTCCTCCGTTGCTTAGCCTCTCGAAGAGTATTAACCCTCTGTCGGTTTTGCTTTTGGCGAGAGAGACTCAATTTATGTTTTCCCCTTTTCGGCCAAAGGGTGATCTTCTTCTTTAGCTCGTAAGTGCACCATTTTCAAATTCCTTGCTCCTCCGCTTACTCTCATCTCGTGCGCATTAGCCCTCAATCAATTTCACATTTGGCCGCAGGAATCTTATCAATTTGGTTTTTCCCCTCTTTCGGCCGGAAATTGGTTATTGTCATCTCCAGCTCCGGTAAGTCCATATCTGTCCAATTCCTTGCTTCAGAAGGTACTCCATGCTATTGCGATCATCGTAGTAGCTTTAGATTTCACTATTTTTGCTCGAGTCGCCGGCGCATCGTCGGGCTTTGCCTCTGTTCTTTTGTCGATCTTCGTTGTCGGACGAAAAACAGAGAGCTTTCGGCTAACGTTGAGTTTGAGCCGTAGGATTTTAGATCGATCGCTCGGATTCTTGTGGCCGTGATCGGACGCGCGCGCGCTAGGCCATCGCGCGTGGCCGTCCGATTTTCGATCAACGGTTCATGTTCGTGTGAACGTTCGGACCGCCGGATATCCTTGGCATCTGGTTCGTTCATCTTTCATCCAACGGTCGATGCTTAGGGATCGCGCGTGAGTTCTGTGCTCTGTGTTTGGGCCGCTTGTTTTCGGATCTTCGGCCCAGATTTGTCCACGTCGTTTATCTGAGTTGTATTTCCCGGGTAGAGTTATTTATCAACTGAAAAATAGTTTTATCTTCCAAAGTTTATAAGTATTTTTCTGTAGCTTCAAAAATGATAAAACCAGTGCCATTATTTTTCATTCTTAGTAAACTCATTTCCAGTATAGGTTGCTCATTTATCTCAGTAGCAGAAAAGATTTATTTTGAAAGTAAGCATTAAACTGATTATCTTTGCAACAGAAAAATAGTGAATCTTAGAAAACTCATAACTAATTATTGCAAGCTCCTAATGAGATGAATCCTGTGGGGCTGTTCATCTTATGAGGTGCTTGTTTTATCATAAAAATTTCAGTAGCTGTATCATCCTAGAAAATTTCACTAAAATCATTGCTTAGGTGAATAGTGCTGTTTTTCCTTTTCTGGCCGACTGAAATTGTTTTGGCCATAACTTTTGCATTGAGAATCCAAATCAATTGGTTCTTGTTGCTTTAGTTCATAAAAATTATGTTCTTCCTACTGTAAAAATTTGAGAACTTTTGCTGAGTTTTGCTGTTACATCTTTTGATGTTTCTCGCCTTATTAGTTCTTGTTGGTTCTTTCGATAGGTTGCGACAATATTGATAATATCGAGAGTGATCCTCTGCAGCAAAACGAGCTTCAGCAAGGCAAGATATTTGATCATAAATGTCCCATTACTTTCAAAGTCTAATATCTTGTTTACAAACTATATGTATGCATTGCTTTTGTGTCCAATTATTTTTGCCCTGTTTAGAGGTAGCTATTCCTAATGCATTGTTGCCATTAAAATGTTATCCCCTGCCACAACCATAAGTTATTATCATCGCTGGTGAATTAGAGCCCGGTGATTTAATTATGCTCTTTTACTGTCTTTGCGATGTCATGCTTAGAAATGCTTAGCTACCGGTAGAATTGGGCGGTTATCGACTTAGTCGATGACCTTGATCACACAAATCATTTTGTTTATTTTTGGTTCAGCACTTTATGCTTTTGTTTTGTAAAAGCCGAAAATGAAACAAAATGATTTGGCTTGGGCACAATGGCATGTTGGTGTGATTGTTGGGTGTGACAAGGAAAGGTGCCCAGGTCCCTAAGGACCGAGTTACTTGTGTCACTAAGCCAAGCGCTTTTGCGTACTAACCACATGAGGGTTATATGGGACCCTCTTGACCTAGTACTTTGGAGTGTGTTATCTCCAGTCGCAGGAGGAGCGTTGTGTGCGTTGTGTGAAAAGGAATTGTGTTCTTGTGTTTGGGTGTGCGGTGGTGGAGTTTCCGGATGGACTCTCCACCTCGAGGGGCGTCATGATTGTCCGAGGCTTTACCCGTGAGGGGTAGTTGTCCGAGGCTGGGCCACGACCCCGACACAACGTATGGGTTTCTATCCATACGGGCGACTCGAAGTTAATACATAAGATTGGAAACGTCTCGTAGGACTTAGCCGTGCCGGCATACCAAAGGCAGTGTGCTTAATCATGTGGCAAAAAGGCGGTCTGGCATGTGGGTAAGTTGGTACACCCTGCAGGGATAAAACTATTCGAATAGCCTCGTCCTAGGTTATGGACATGCTTGGTAAGGTCGTGCAAGAACTAGACTACAACCTTTTTAAATTAAAATTTGACATGGTTGGCATGAATGGGTAATTCATGCTATTGTGGTGGCTATTGGGTTAGCCACTTCCAGGACTGTTTTACTGTTATTGATACTTGATTGCTACTGTTTTTATCAAATAAAATTAGATTGCAAAATTGCCTTCAATCTATTACATTATTGCAAATAAAACTTGCTTTATGCTTACAAACTTGAGTCCTATCCTGCTCCACTTAAATAAGCTTGCATATAGTTATTGTATAGAGTGTTATCATTCTTATATATCTTGTAGTACATTCAAAGTACTCACCCACTTTTTGTTGGGTGCTTTTGTTTGCAGAGGAAGAAGGTGAGCCCCAAGGGCTTCACTACGTGAGATGTCTTCTTGAGTTCGACGGCTAGTGCGGCCGGTCGGTTGCCTTGTGGGTAAAAGGCACACCGTTGGGCTCTTTTGTTTATCGCCATCTTATGACACTTTTGCTTCCGCTGTTCTGTAATATTTATCTGTTGACCGGTTGGCCTCTTTGTTGTAATTACTCTTGAATATTATTATGTATGTCTTTATTGTGTTCGTGCTTTCGGTTCTATGTGATTGAATGGAATTGATGCATGAACTTTTGTGAAGGGTGTATCTTGCACTGCAGGAAGTATACATTCCTACACACGAGTTATTATGCTTATGATGATAGGGTCAAGTGGTGACTAGTCATTATAAGCTTAATAATCCCGGGCGCCATGAGCTCCCTCCTCTATCTTCAAATACGAGGCCGGACATACAATTCGCCGTATGTGCATGCGCTCGCTTTCGAGCTTCCTCGTGCTTCTCATCGTCAAGCGAGACGCGCATCTTGTGTATCTTCAAGATACGCTTGACTTTGGACTCGGTATTCTTCTTCTTGGCTCTTTCAATTCGAGCATTTTACGATCTTGATTTCACGGATGTAGAGTGGATAGGAAGAGTACTTCCGCACTTGTCATTTCTTGGGCACATCTCTTGTTTCTTGGTCTTCTAGAAAATTGTCTTACATTTACTGATCACACCGAGGCCGAGTATGTAGCCTGCCTTGATGGTCTGCTCTCGTGTTCTCGGATTTTATCCACGCTGGGACTATGGGTTATCTTTGGGAGTGTTCCTCTTTTAGCGGACAACATACGCAATTAATATTGCCAAAAACCCAGTGCAACATTACAGGACTAAACACATTGATATTCGATTTCATTTTCTGAGAGACCATGTGGAGAAAGGTGATGTTGTGCTTCACTTTGTAGAGTCTGAGCAACAGCTTGCAGATATTTTCACTAAAGCTCTTGATTCTTCTCGCTTTGCTGCTTTGCGGGGAGAGTTAGGGGTTATTAGTCCTATTGGGCTGTTTTGAGGGGGAAGTTATTCTTTTGCATTCATTGTATCATAATGCATGTTTCAATTCATTTGTCTTGCATTGTTTGATAAAAGTTTTGGAGCTTTGATCTTTATCCTTGTATGACTTGATTTCATATTCTATACCTTGTCATATCAAGTGTTAGTCTGCTAGACTTCTTTTATGGCTCTTCTTGTTCAGCTTAGCTTTTGTCTTGCTAGCTTTGTATCTGTGAGCAAATTGAATCAAATCATGTCTTGTTGGATCTTGTGACTAGTTTTCCTCTAGTGATCCTCTTATGATTCTTGCCATGTCTTATAGGTTGAATTGAGTCTTGAACTTATTTTGAGATGAAAAATGAGTTTTTTATCTTATTAAGTCAAGCAAATGAAAAATGAGATTTTCTGTGCGAAAAAACTGATCTCACCAATCCTTTCTCATGAGACGGCCTGCCATTGCACTAGGCATGAACTCAGGGGGAGTTTTGGATGACCTAGATCATTCTTTTAAGCTTATCGCTTCAGATGGTCGCGGCAAGGCTTGAGATCTAGCACAGTTAAAAAAGGGAGAAAAAGAAAAATTGCCCAAAAAGGGCTAAGTGCTTGAGCTTTGCTTCAAAAGAATTCTCTTAATGCTCAAAATGCCTCAATTCTTGTTTTGAGTCTCTTTTTACTTATAGACATGGCTTGACTCATTTTTGGTTGCTTTGAGTGAATCTATGATATTGAGCAACCTTTCATGATTTTAATTATGTTAATCTCAGATTGCTGCTATCTTGGTTTTAGCTTTGCAGTACATGTTTTGCCATGATTGAATATAGTGTCTACTCTTTATATGGCTTGGTATAATACTTATACTGTCTTCATGTATAATGGTCATGGCTCCTTTTTACTAAAGTTCAAAAATAAAGTCATTCCTTCATGCTCTTTCTTTTTCATGCATCTTGATGAATTCATTGTCAAAGGGGGGGAAAGATTGTGAAGAAAATGCTGTTGGAGCTTTTGGTTTCATACTTAAGGTTTAATATATAAGAACTTCATAAAATAAAAAATTGAACCTTTTGAAAATTTATGATCATAGTGAGTTAAGTCTTATGGTTCTATTGCCTTTTCTTGATTTCATTTGCATTTGAAGAAGACTCACAGTGATCAAAGGTCAAATAGAAAAATTGTCTTTCATTTGGACCTAAGTGAGATTTTTGGCTACTTTCTGGAAATTGAATCCTTTGGTGCTTTCATTGCCTTATCTCACTTGCTTATACTATTCTGAAGCCAGCTTGGTCGGTTCCTAGGCTTTTTCTTGCTTATGGACCAAGTTGTGCCTTTATGCGAAAACGGCGAAGTTTTTACTTTTCATATCGAAAAACCACATTTTCTTGAAAATTGCCAATGTGTTCATCAAGGGGGAGATTGTGGATATCGTGAGGATATGTGCACGATCTCAGGATGATGAGTCAATTGGCAATGGCGTTGTTGGTTTGCAAAATCTCGCGTTTTCGGGTTTGCTCCAAGGCTGTCAGACCACAGGCGTGAAGGACCGAAATGGCAACAGAGGGGGGGTGAATGGTGCTTTAAAATTAATAACTCCCCTTTGCTGTAATTAAATAAGACCTACAAAGTCCTCTGGATATCTCAAGAAGAGTGAAGCAAAATCGAGAACAAGAACGAAGTTTCAGATCGCTCGGAGAAATCGGACGTTCGATTTTACGTGATGAGTTCCGCACTCCGGAAGTTCGGGGTTCATCGGAAGTTCCGCTGCTGATAGTTTCGCCATGGACAATCGGAAGTTCCGATTGTCCCGAAGAAGAACGATCGCTCGGGTTTTCCCAAAAATCCAAAATGCGAAATCTTGAGTGCTCTTCTCAGGTCAAGGTTCACAGGACATCATCCTAAACACCATCTTGACCTTATGGAGAAGAATCGCAAACAAAGATCCAATAATCAAGCTAAATATGGATTTCTTGAAGAAGGGGAAAGAAAGACCAAAACCCAAAATAGACACGATTCTCAGATTCTTAGTTCATGAGACTTTGGGAATCCATTAGCAATAGCAAAACGACTCTAGATATCAAGTTTCATGCTATTTCATACGACGAATCAAAAGATACATCAAAACCTTAAATATTCAACATGAACGAGAAAGGGAATAGAGAAAGGCATAGGCAAGTAATCAAAACCTCAGAGATTCATTAAGAGAAATCAAAAGATTACAAGGAACCACAGAGGAATGATTACAAGATTTTCAGTTCATTCTCTCTCAACAAACTCTCAAAGCAAAACAAACCTTTTTGCTAAAGCTAACCCTAATTTTCTTTCTCCCAAAAGTCTAACCCTAACTCCAGGGTTCTCCCCTATATATATAGCCTTGGCTAATGGGCCTCAACCCATTAAGCCCGCTACACCGAACGGAACCGCTCCACTTTTGCCGCTGCGAAAAGACCCTTTCGCTTTGCGCACCTTTCCGAAGCCTCCGTACACCTTGTTGTGCACGACTGCAACCGCTTCAAGATTCACGCCGTCTTCGACACATCCCGACCGTTCGACCTCAACGCCTCCGGCGCCTAGTCCGTCCACGTGTCTCGCCACGACTCCATCTTGATGCCTGCAGATCAACACGAGCACAAAAACACATCACATAGCATTGCACAATATCATAGCATCAATATTTGTATAAGACTCAAACTCATACAAAATCAAAATCACAATTTAACCTTCTCTCGCACGATTCGACACAATCGGAAGTTCGCGACTTACCACGGCGGAAGTTCCGATTTCGAACATCCGATTTTGTCGGGAATATCGGAAGTTCCGCTCAACAACTGCGGTACTTCCGATATCCTAACAACCGACTTTCGGATATTTAATTCCGATTTAAATTCTCGAGAGAACACTCAATGTCGGTATTATCGGACACTCGCTACCTTGTGCGGAAGTTCCGATTTCCTTCACCGAGAGCAAAACCGGATAAATCGGAAGTTCCTATTTCAACACCGGTAGTTCCGATTAATCGGAAGTTCCGCCCATACACAGTGATGTAGTTCCGATTTCCCGACTCACCTTTAAAGCAGTCCAAACCGAAAACCTCAACTCTCAATCTAATCAACACACTTGTCAAATACTCATCACTCAGAGTGGAGGACCTCTCACATGGTCTCTCAAGGCGGTCTGACCGGTGGTGTCAGGCGGTCAGACCGCCCATGGAGGAGTCCGACCGGCCATGGTGGCCGGTCCGACCGCCAAAATGATTTTAGGTTTTTGGAGCTGGTCCAAAATAGGTTGTGTAGGCAAGTGAGGGAGTCTCTGGATGTGGTCCCATCATTTTGGAGCTCCGGTCAAAAGTTCTATTCGTTTGAAATTTCCAGAAGGTTTCGGAATTTCACGCTGGAAATTTGGCTAAGTCTTTTTGACCGGTCCGACCGCCGTTGTGGGAGCGGTCCGACCGGCCTGAAATCGGTCGGACCGGCCTTGTGGGGTGGTCAGACCGGCAGTGACTTGGAGGTTAGCTAAGTTTGCATTGAGTTGATTTGATTGTGTTTCATGTATGGTTATCAATGCTTTATTGATGTATATTGCATTGCGGAGCTAACGTGGGTCAAGTTGTGAAGAACTTATTCCCGGAAACGGTTTGTTTGTCTATTGCTGTGCAGGTGGCTTGCAGGTCAACGACGTCAACGGTGAGTGGATCGGGACTACGCTTGGAGAGCGAGGTCGAGCGATCGGGGATCTGGGTGAGGTCGTGTGACACAAGCATGGTACAGAATGGGCAAGATGGATCGAACGGGTGGTTCGTTACAGCTGGTTGGATCAGGTGGTGCGGATATCAGTGCAAGTCTCTGGGAGGTTCCGATGGGATTCGGACAGGAGAGGCTCGGCGACGTGATGAGAACCGCTGATCAACCTACACGTGGTGAAGCAGGCGATTGCTTCAAGAGTTATTTGTGTGTGGGTCCCATGTGTAAGTGGTCCCAAAAGTGAAACCCTAGCTCTCTAGTATAAATAGAAAGGAGGGAGATGAAAAACCCTCTCAAGCATTCATTTGGCATTCTTCCTCATTTTCTAGGGTTTGGAGGAGAGGAGAGGAGAACTAGGGTTTGGAGTGTGCTCCTTGTATGAGCTCTTGCCCTCCTTGTTGGAGAGGCTTTGTAAGCATCTAGTGTGATCAAACAATCTTGTGATGCTTAATTGAAAGATCATTTGCTCCCTTTGTGTTCTTCTCCCTTTTGGATGAATTTGGTGCTTCCTTGATTCAAAGGTTTTTGCTTGGTCCCTTGGACTAATTCATCTTGCTTGGTTGATTGGGATACTCCTAGAGTCATCTAGATCATCAACCTCCATGAGCAAGTCTTGAATCAAGAGTTTCATATTTCTAGGGTTTGTGCACCTCTTGGTTAAATCCTTGAGAGATCGATTCTGCGGAGTGGATCTGAAGGATCGTCGCTAGAAACAGGTCTCTAATATCATTAGGGAGGTGTGCTCGAAATTTGGTCAAGTTTCATTGGTTGAATCAAAAGTTGGATCAAATTTCGTTTTGGATTTGGGGTTCTTTTTCAGTACTGGACTGAACCGGTCAGACCGGTGTTTGAACGGCGGTCCGACCGCCCGTATATTCAGACCGCTGTTCTGCCGGGTCGAACCATTATCCACCGTCCGACCGCTTGATTAGTTCTTCGGTCGGATCATTGGTTGACCGTCGGTCCGACCGCCCGTGGTAGCCGGTCAGACCGCCTGTGCCCAGATCTGCCTTTTGAGTTTAAAGTCTCCACTTTTGTGTCGTGTGGTTGTCGGGGGTTATCGAATTCAGCACAAGGCGTCCGCTGCTTGCTTACTGATCTTCTTGGCTTTCATAGCTAAAGGAGTAAAGTTCGTGTTGAATTCGACTTAGGCGAGAAAATTATGAAAGCGCCTATTCACCCCCCCCCCTAGTCGCCTTTCCAGTCCTACAATAGCGACGGACGGGAGCAATCAAGTTCTTCCTGTGGCATTTGCATTCGTTGAAAGCGAGAACACGGACAGTTGGTTGTGGTTCCAGAGGAATTTAAGAATTTCTGCTGTATAGGGTCGTCCTAACGTATGTGTCATACATAATCGGCATGTGGGTCTGTTGAATGCAATAACTCAGCTACAATAAGGAGAGCCAACCACTTTCATGGGTGGATCTGCAGAGCAAGTGGTGCATGAGGCACTTGGGTGCAAACTTCTACAAGCAGTTCCGCAATAAGGACTTGATGAACATGTTCAAGTGATTGTGCAACCAAAACCAGCAGCGAAAGTTTAACGCACTCTGGAAGATTCTGGATGAGTAGACCAAGACACACGAAAGGGAGGCGGTGAAAAAGACCACTACAAGCGTTGACCAGGCCCCCAAAGTCTTGTCACATCTACCCACAGATGGTCCTAGAATGGCGAGGAAGACGGGGTCGCATGTGAAATGCTTCTCGGACTAGATTGAGCACGAGCCTAAGGAGAAGTGGTCGCTACTACATGATAGGGGTAGTTCTCGATATGGTGTCATGATAACCAATCTAGCCGAGGTGTACATTTGGATCATGCGGGGCGCCAGGTGCCCCCCTTTGGTTGGTATTGTGGAGGCAATTCTCCGCGATATCATAAATTACTTTGTTGACAGAAGCAACAACGCGTCGCTCGACATGGCAAATGACAGAATATTGTACTCTGTCATAATCTATAAGTACATGAAGGAGAAGAGCAAGAAAGGTGAGATGCATGGGGCATTCAAGTTGGGTACAAGGAGCTTCGCTTCGAGATATTGTGCAAGGATAAAGGACACCGCGGGACGAACCACGAGAGGATCACCCACGAGTGCACGCTACGCTGGGCTAGTTGCGTATGCACTTGCAACAAGTCTTTTCTTCTACATAGACCCTGCTCACATGTCATGGCCGCATGTTCGACGGTGACGCAGCATCCCGACTAGTATATCTCTAGTTATTTCAACAAGGAGGAGGCGATGCAAACTGGAGGGCAGAGTTGTATGGTTTCGGCGTGGTTGGCCATTTCACTAGCCATCTGATATGTGAGCAATTTATATGGGCTGTGAATATTGATAGGCTGAAGGGAAAGGCTGACCAGCGAAAAGTACGGCGTATCAGGAACGACATAGGCAAAGCATAAGCCGGACGTCGTACGAAGAAATTCTCCTTTTGCAGGGAGTTTGGGCACACCTTCAATAAATACCCTACGAGAAATCTACAGGGATGAAGGAGACGTCGGCAGTCCCACTAGAGGTCATCGACAGGGCGGATGTTGAGGTCACAGCCACGGGAAAGGTTCGTCTTGCTGAAATATGTGGTGCTCAATGCTTTGTAATCTCATTTTGATCTGTCAAAAAACTAGGTGATGACGTTGTGCTTAATGTTTTGTAATATCAGTGTAATTTGTCAACAAAATATGTGAGGATGTTACGCTGAATGTTCTGTGATATCATTGTGATTTGTTGATAAAAAATGTGATGACGTTGCGCTGAATATTTTGTAATATCATTGTGATTTGTCCACAAAATATATGGTCAGAAGTAGACAGGTAAAAAATAGGCAGATGTCCCTGTCGTCAGTTGGAGTGGCGATAGAGTCGTGTTGCCATTTCAACTGACAACATGGACCTCTCTGTACTGTTCTAGACTCTGTCGTCATTAGGAATTGCGACATGACAATTTCGTCATTTCAAATGACGATAGTAGCATAGTTTTGTTAAAAACTCAACTATTTATTTTTGTCAAAATAAAATAAAATAGAATTTTTTTAGAAAAATTCTAATACTGCAGGAACAGTTGAAAACAACCGCTTCAGCGCGCCGATCACGTGAGAGAGAGAGACAGAATATGTATCAAGATTCGAGACGTTGACATTTAAAAACTAAACAAACGGACGGTGGCTTTGTACAACGTAACACGTTTCCAATAAAGAAAGAAAACTACAGGGTTCTCTCTTGCAGCAAGAAGCTTAAGCAAGCACTTACATGGTAATTGCACATGTACACTTGTGAATTCTGACAAATGAGGTTTAATTTAATTGGTTTGGACCTGGACGGGGTTGACGTTAAATATCTTATATATATGAATATATATCCTCTCGGAATCCCACGAATCCGCTAAGCACGCGAAGCACAGACATAGATGCATGGGTGCTATCGTCTTCTTCTGCCTCTTGCTCTCTCTCTCGGTTCAGGATGCAGCTGCTGTTCTTGGCTTCACAAGAAGTGATTTCCCACAGGACTTCGTCTTTGGAGCTGGAACATCAGCATATCAAGTAATCTAAGCAGATCTTGTTTGAGCTGAAATTTGTCGCGTGCTTAGTAGCTCTGGTGACACATGCGTTGCGTGGGTTTTACCTGTTCAATTTTGATGTTTCTCTTGCATGTAGTATGAGGGTGCTGTTGCCGAGGATGGCCGGAGCCCAAGCATTTGGGACACTTTCACTCACGCAGGTTAGTTGCCAATGCTCTCTATTTGTGCAATTTGTCTCTCCGGCTTTGGAGTACTGCCATGTCTTATTAAATTTTGGAATAGCATGGAAGCAGATGATTATGGATTTTTTTTTCGTCTTTGTATTTCAAATGCCTAACAACTAGAGCCTTGCACAATTTATTCTCAGATTTCCGGATGCAATGAAACACGTGTAGGAGC
Source organism: Hsuehochloa calcarea (assembly GCA_036346395.1). Taxonomy (NCBI): domain Eukaryota; kingdom Viridiplantae; phylum Streptophyta; class Magnoliopsida; order Poales; family Poaceae; genus Hsuehochloa; species Hsuehochloa calcarea. The sequence continues at coordinate 69,977,055 of CM070594.1, read as the reverse complement.
AACTACACGTCTTAGTAATAAAGTAGGAAAAGTCTCAGTTGGGCGGGCTCAGTTGAGTGGGGGCATAAATGTACAATACCACCATCCGGGTTTGGGTCTTTCTTTGACTCGAATTTAGATGTCTTTTTCTACTTTATTACTAAGACATGTAATTCCTCCTACATAAGCTCAGCTGGGTGGGGATGTGGATGTACAATCCCACCATCCGGGTTCAAGTACTTTTGTCTCGAATTTGAGTGTCTTTTTCTACTTTATTACTAAGACATGTAGTTCCTCCTATACGTGTTTCATTTTAAGGATTGAGGCTAGCTCAGTTGGGTGGGGGAGTGGATGTACAATCCAACCATTCGGATTCGAGTCCTTCTTTAGCTCGAATTTGGGTGTCTTTTCCTGCTTTATTACTAAGACATGTAGTTCCTCCTACCTGTGTTTTATTTTTTAGGACTGAGGCTAGCTCAGTTGGGTAGGGACGTGGACGTACAATCTCACTGCTTAGGTTCGAGTCCTTTGGCTCGAATTTAGATGTCTTTTTTCTCTTTTATTATTAAGACATGTAGTTTCTCCTGCATGTTTTCCCCATGCAATGGATTAGAAATTGAAGACAAGTTCTCTCTTGGAGTTGGACATACAAACACGATTTTGTTGCTAAAGCAAAACTAAATTGAACATAATTGTTAGATATATGTTAGAGATATGAATCCTTTTGTATTTCTTTATTTACCTTTTGTATTGTCTTATCTGTATATGGTATACACCCCTTGTACACCCTATATATACTGCTCATTAGACATCTGAATACATACACATAATATTTATAACATGTTATCAGATTAAAGGTTGGGGTTTTGATATCAGAGCAGCAAGGTTAGGGTTAGGGTTTTGGTTTTTTACCGCCGCCGCTGCTGGACACCACCGGCCGCCGCCCCCGTCCCCGCCCCCGGGAGGAGCAATCTCCGCACCCAGGGGTGGCAGTTTCAATCTATTCGGAGCGCCATCTTTGCCCGACGACGAAGCTCTCTTGATCCTTTCCATCCGCGCGCCGCCCGAACAGCCTGGTGCCGTCAATGGCCTCTTCTCATCCATCACCCCTGATGGAGCTCCTTTGTCCCGAGCTCTCATCGCTGCCAGTGCTCTCCTTCGAGGCAGTGTTTATTGAAGTCCCAGCGCTCGAGCTCTCCACACCGTCGCCACTCCAGAAGGCCTTCTCCCTCTGCGACCTTCGTCTCGGGCTTGAAGGGATCTCCAGGCAGCCTTTGGGCGCCCCGCCGTGCGGACCAACGTCCTCTCCAGCCGCTTGCACCGCCTAACGTCGCTTGCACCACCCGCACTTCTCGAGCTCCTCTGCTCAACCGCGCCAGAAGAGGAAAGTCGAAGGCCGCCATGGAGATCGAGGGCGCCAACGACTGCTCCCGACGGATCCGATGTCGCTGGCCTTCTCTCGATGGATCCACCTAGCGTCGCCTCACTCGGGTTGCCTGGGTCTCAGTCGCAGCTTCGCCTTGGGCTTTGATGTCGCATCTCCTTTGGGTTGCTGCATCTCCTTCGACTCGACCTCCCTTGCTCTGCATCTCCTTTGGCCTGCCTCATCTCCTTTGGCTCGGAGGAAATTCTGGAGGGGGGGACGAGGACTTTGCTGGGGGAGACTATTGCTCTGCCTCCCTGTGCGTGCCTCCCTATGCGTGTGTTGTGCGTGTGTGTACTGGTTGCGCATGCTTTGCCTCTACCGCCTGCAGTGTGTGTGTGTTCTGCTTTCCCTAGATGCTGATTTGTGCTGTTGTGTTCTGTTGTTGTCGGTGGAGATTGAGCTTATTGTTGCTAGTTTTGCTAGTTATCTTTGAGTCATTTTTCGTTTCTTCCTCTGCGTCTATCCAAGTCCGTACAACTTTATCTTTGAGTTTCGTCTAAGTCATACGAGTCCACAAATTTATTATCAGTTATTGAAGCATAGGAATTCTTTTTGCATAGCAGCAGTCGCCGCTCTTTTCTTCGAGCCGCTGCAGAATGTCGAAGTCGTTATGATGCCAACGCGCTTCTTCCGCACTGCGCCTCCATTGCGCTTCTTTCGCGCTACGCTTCCGTTGTGCTTTTTGTGCACTGCGCCACCGTCGTCTTGAGCTTCGATTTGCGTCATACTTCTATTTATTTCTCTTCGGCTTTATTTAACAGCTTTCTTTATTTTTGTCAATTTCATCATCTTCTTCGTCGTGTTGCCACGGTCGACTTTACTCCTGCACCTTGTGCTTTATGGGATATCGCACGACCCCGGATGGGAGATCTTTTGTTGATATATTTTTCAAGAGTTGCATGCTACGACGATATTATCAAGACTCGGACTTTGGATTTTCCTTAGTTTAGTGTCAACCATTTCCAAATGCAATATTATTGCATACGCCTTGCATTTGAGGAGGGGTGTTAGAGATATGAATTCTTTTGTATTTTCTTATCTACCTTTTGTGTTGCTTTTTCTGTATACGATATACACCCTTTGTACACTTTATATATATTACGCATTTGACCTCTGAGTACGTGCACATAATATTCATAGCAATAACAATAGCCATGACTGGAAGTGCACATGGTTGGCCAACAAATGTATCATTTTATGCGTTAGGTTCAAGTTAACAATTTCAATATTTTGACAATTTGCTATGTGATGACAGGCAAAATGCCAGACAAAAGCACAGGAGATGTTGCGGCAGATGGTTACCACAAATACAAGGTACGAGTCCTTGCAAAATCTTCTGCCACTTCTCCTTGGAAGTCTGTCGCATTTACTGTCAAAATACTTAAGCATTTCTCAGTTTTAACAATTCCAAAAGGAATTTGGCTTATCTGAGTTTTCAGGAGGATGTCAAGCTCATGTCTGAGACAGCCCTAGAAGCCTATAGGTTCTCCATCTCATGGTCAAGGCTTATTCCAAGTACAAAATTTCTCAGAAGCTTCGTCACAACAAGCCGTTTTATTTTTCCAAGTTTTTTTAATTGTTTCAGAAAAAATCGGGGTTTGCAGATGGACGGGGAGCTATCAATCTAAAAGGGCTAGAGTACTACAATAACCTCATAGATGAGATAGTGAAACATGGTAAGTAATCAAGTCTTATAATCATATTATAGAGGTAAACATCGTTTTGTTGAAGGTATTGATTATTTCAGCACTCCAATCTTTTCCAGGAATTCAAATACACATTACACTCCACCATCTAGATTTTCCTCAAATTCTTGAAGACGAGTATGGTGGATGGTTAAACCCCAGAATTGTGTAAGCTCATATTTGGTTTCACTGCCAAACAGATAATTTTCTTTTGCAGTGATAATTCTATAGTAATATAGACAAACTATTAACATAAACTTTGTCCTACTCATGTTTTTACATCTACAAATTCAGGAAAGATTTCACGGCATATGCAGATGTTTGCTTTAGGGAGTTCGGAGATAGGGTCAGATACTGGACTACACTGGATGAGCCAAACATCGGTGCACTTGGCTCTTATGACACTGCTCAATTTCCACCTGCCCGTTGCTCAGATCCATTTGGAGTAACAAAGTGCACGGCGGGGAATTCTAGCGTCGAACCTTATATAGCAGCTCATAATACCCTATTGGCGCATGCATCCGTTGTCAGACTGTACAGAGAAAAGTATCGAGTGAGTGATCTTGTATGGTCTTGTTTGTACCCAAAATAGTTCATTACTGCTTAGGTTCTTCATAAACTGTGATATTCTCAGCCATCTTAGCTTAGCTCAAGAGTGGTGGAGGCACTATATTCAGTCATTACACATTAACCACGACATAACTCATGTTTCTGATACATGTTTCAGCACAAAGAATTCCCTTTTCCTCTGTTTTCCTCTTATGGTGCAAAATATTCAGACACACGGGTTCACAAAAGGAATTTTTGGATGCAGCCCGTGCAAAAAGGAGTCGTTGGCATAAATATCTACTCCTACTGGAGTTATCCATTGACAAATTCCACTGCTGATTTAGAAGCAACTCAGAGATGCAAGGATTTCTCGTTTGGCTGGTATGATATTTTGCCTCCATCTTTGCACCAAAAGCATACAAATGTACATAGTCCGTGCATTGCTCAGCGCATAACTGCGATATTATTGGCAGGATACTAGAGTCTTTGGTGTTTGGGGACTACCCAGAAGTAATGAAGAAGAATGTTGGCTCTCGCCTTCCGTCCTTCACAAAAGTTCAGTCTGAACTTATCAGGGGTTCTTTAGATTTCATTGGAATAAACCACTACTATTCTGTCTATGTGAATGATCGCCCTGTAGAAACAGGTGTTCGAGACTTCAGTGGAGACATGTCGATTTATTACAGAAGTAAGCACCTTTCCTTATGCTGACGCTAGGATTGCTGCTCAACTGCTCGTAATTTTGTGCCATATGAATGTGTGCAATTTGATTCATTTCTCTAGTAATGGTGCACACAGGCAAATCATGAAACTAAGGTATGCAAACACGTACTGGCCAAGCAATTGGTTGTTGCTGGCAATGGCATGCTACTATACTAAGACAAGCAGCCTTTCCAGATCGATCAATCAAATAAAACGAACAATTTATGAGTGCAGTGTTTTGTCATAAATCATCCCTAAACATGTCTATTCTCCATCTTTAAAGCATGGTTTTTCTATCATCGAGTTACATTCTTCTGCCACGGTTTTCTAGACCACACAACTGTTTTTTGACCATTTCAATCTCAAAATATGATGGTATTTATTCACCATTTTAATAGACAATATATTTTAAAAAACTGCAGTGGCGTGTCTTCCTTGTCCTAACAAGTTATTTGCTTGTATGATGCAGATTCTAGGACAGACCCGCCAGCAGGTCAGGTAAAAAATCTGTCGTCAATGCTTTTGCAAAGAAGTCGCCGACTCCACTTGAACCACTGAATTAGAAATTCTAAACTGACTCAGGAGATTAGACAAGAAAGACGCACCTAAAGCTGATATAATTAAGGTTGACAAATGAATTTCAGTTCATAACTGTCAAAGATACAATCCTTTTTGTCTGCAGGGTGCCCTAACAAATGTTCCGAGCGATCCCGAAGGGTTGCAACTTGTACTGGAGTACCTGAAAAAAGCCTATGGGAACCTTCCCCTATATGTCCAAGAGAATGGCAAGTTACAGTTTACCAAGAAGCAAGCCTGTGCCAACGAAACAACTTGCCTCTTTAACCTCATCTGTCCTCTTTTACCTCTCATCAGGTCAGGGATCTGCCAGTGACAGTCTCGATGACACGGACAGGATCGATTACTTGAGAAGCTACATGGAAAGCACACTAAATGCAGTGAGGTGCTTCAGGACCCATACATTTACAATTTTCAGCACATGAAACTCTCTCTATGCAAGACAGAAAAAAGACATCCTGACGCTCTCTTGCGCTGCAGGAATGGAGCCAATGTGAGAGGCTACTTCGCCTGGGCGTTGATGGACCTATTCGAGGTCCTGGCAGGATATCAGTCCAAGTACGGCCTGTACCGCGTCGATTTCGACGACGAGAGGAGGCCACGGCGAGCCAGGCTCTCGGCTCGCTGGTACTCTGACTTCCTGAAGAAGAATGGGGCCTCTATACGGGTGCCAAGAATGCAGGAAGGTCTCACGCTGAACACCGTGTCCTGAGATCGGCGCGTGTCTGCTATCTGAGCACCGAGCACCGAGCACGTACATGCGTTTGAGAGATGGGGTATGAAGCGGATCAATCAATTAAAAGATGATGATACATATTAGATACCTTTGATAAAATCCCGACAGGAGAGGAGCTACGGGGTAGGCTCCCTAGTTATGCTAGCAGGGCGGGGTCATCTTCACTCGTGGGGCTATGGGGACCCAGTAATAATTAAAAATATATTATTTTGTATATAAATTATAGTGTACTATGTGGAGTTTCGGAATATTGTGTGTGTCCTTTTGGGATCCTCACACCCTTTATTTATAGAGAATTATTATATAACTTCTAACAGTTTTTTGAAGCTAAAACTATCACTTTTCTGTTCGTTAGATGTGTTATAAGATTTGTATTAATAGCTACTGATTGGCCTTGATAAGCTCACCACTCGGCTAGCTAATCATCATTCAATCACTTACACGTGTTTTATCACTTACACATACTTTATCATGTGTAGTATAACTTTTAGGCTTTAGACGCTTTCTTATAAGTTACACATTGGTATAATCTTTAAACAAAAACTTTATATATTCGTTTTTCAATCCTAAAAAGAATGCACGTTGTCGGATGGAACAGCTAGCTGAAGAACGGTAAAGAATCTTTCCTTGAGCCTTTCAACTCTCTTTAAGATGCATGCATCCCTTTGATCTTTTGTTGAACAGAAGAGGTCGATTAAAGTTTCTTTTCCTCTTTGTTCACAAAGCGATATATGATTCGTATTATTGATTTGCTATAAGAAAATTCATAATAGTTGAATTTTCATTCGTCTGATATGCTTTGAGATTTGCACTTTTTCCCATCTGATGAATTGGGTCCGAATTTATTATAATTTTTATTCGGAACACAACGGGTTCACCACATTGTCATATTTTGTTGGTATATAATTTTATTTTTTATCTTTGTTTTTTGCTCAACCTCTCAAAGTACATATGAATAATATAACTGGTTCACCGCATTGCCGTATTTTGTTGGTATTTTTTTTATCTTTATTTTTTCTCAACCTCTCAAAGTACATGTGAGATTTTGAATCATGTGATGGAAATATGAGTTATTAAGACTTTCAAGAATAATTACAGCGACCAAGAACCAAAATTGCATAAATAATTTACTGTAATTTATGTATAATAGAGTTGTAAATGAACTTTCAGAATGTGGCAGGTTTTTTTAGAAAAAACGGCCAAATTATGTGTAGACAGGCCCCTATTTATAGTGCTAAATATTACAAACCGACTCGTATATGATTTGGACTCTTACCTAAACTCTGGACTCTTTCTTAATCTTTAATATCTCCAACACTCCCCTCAAGATGGATATGACATAACAATCATGACCATCTTGTTACATAATGCAATACCATTACTAAAATATAGTAAAACCTACCATCAGTCGACTCCATAACCAATACCATCAAAAAGTTGATATTGCTAACCACCAATACTACTAGGGATCCATCTCCACCATCTACCAGCTGCCCCAACCTCAACCTCAACCTCAACCTCATCTTCCTCTACCCTCATGCTCCCAGCCACCCCCGGCCTCCACCATCTCTACCCACATACCCCCAATCTCGGCGTCCACCACCTCTACCTTTGCCAAAGCCCATCACGCTTGACTCCAGTTCCAATCATCTTCCCAATCCTCTTCTCCCTTCGGTCACTTCTCCGACTGTGTAGTTTTCTCCTCTGTCATAGCTGCATTGGCCATGTTGCCAACTCTTCCTCTTCCTCTACCTCTACCTTGACCTCATTCAGCGGATCTATTATTCCCACCACTACCTCTACTAGGGTGATATGTCTCACACTTATAACACTCAGTCCTCCTTACAAAGTTCGAGTTGCCGCATCTCGCATCATAGTAAATACAGTCACCATCGCGACCTCCAGTTCATGAGAGAGGACACGCCCAACTCAGATGCCTTGTTTGCTTACAATTGTAACACTCCCTGTCATCAGCTATGGCGTATCCTGACCTTATAGGATTGTTACCCACCATCACTCTCTGTCGAGTTTTCTTGACAACAATAGCTGAAATAGCCTCCTCCATAGTTGGCAATACTACCTGCTAACATATTGAAGCCCTCTTGCTCTCAAACTCAAGGTTCAAACCTTTCAAGAAGTGAGTGGCGCTCCTACGTTGTAGCCACGCCTTACCAAATTCAATATCACCAGTACACGTCAGTTGCAGTGGATCATATTGATCCAAATCTGCCCACAACTGTTGCAGCTCACTGGCATATTCTTGAACGTTCTTCTCCCCCTGTTTCAAAGCATTTACCTTGCTCTGAACTTTCATCATCATCATCACATTGCCAGTTCCGGAGTACATGTTCTCCAGCGTCTTCCACATCACCGTTGCACTTGGGATCGCCTCCACCATCCTAGCAATGGACGAGGATATTGAAGTTAACAACCATGCCACCACCATAGAGTTTGTGGTGTTCCACACCCTCCAATCAGTACTCCCTTTGTCTGCAGGACTCGACGCAGATCTCCTGCAAATAGTGCTCTACCCCTTTCGTCTTCAGAATTAACTGAGCCCTCCTGGACCAACTCAGGTAATTCTTACTCCCTTCCAGCTTCACATCATTCGACATCAATTCCAACTTCAAGTCTGATGATCTCGTTTCAGCCCTAGGACCTATCAAACCCATCGTGATGAGGTCCTGTAATATACCTCTTATATCACCTTTTGTGACCAAAGAGGATTCTCCGCTTTCCCCATCCATGGCCACAATATTCTTATTTGCACCTTTCCGTACAGTTTCTTCCTCAACCTTTCTCGTAATTTCGATCTCCTCAGGATTCATCTTCCACTTTCAACACCAGTTACACAGCCCTTGCCAAATTGTCCTCTTACCTATTGCCTCGCGTATCGACGATCACGACAATATCTTCACGAATCAACAGATCACGACTCCATAATCACAAATACAATCGCCAACACCTCTTGAACCATCCTAGAAACCATAGCCACACCACGAGATGCCACACCAGATGGTCACCAAACCTCAATCCACACAAGATCCACCAGATCCCCTCTTCCACCGAGACCGAAGAACCGACACACACTTGACACCTCCCTTCTCCCGAGCGCTCCTCACCCCGAGTGTCCGCCTCACGCTCCTCTCCCGAGCATCCTCCTCACGCTCCTCCCCCGAGCGCCTCACACCTCCCTTCTTCTGAGTGCTCCGCACCACTAGCGTCCTCCTCACGCTCCTCCCCCGAGTGTCCGAGCGTCCACCTCCCCAGAAACCTTCTCCCCCGAGCGTCCTCCTCCCCCGAGATCCTTCTCCACCGAGCAGATCCTTCTCCCCCTGGATGTGTTGTATCCCTCGAGCCCCGAGCGGTGAGCGGTGAGAGGCGGCCCAAGCAGTAGAGATAGCCCGCTCGCCCGCAAGGCACGGCAGCGACGCCCCGCACTCCCGCCGTAAGGCGCAGTGGCAGCAACTCCGCCCGCGAAGGTACGGTGGCGGCGACTAGTAGACGACTTTGGGGATGGTGATAGCTACGAGGATCTGAGGCGAGTTTAGGGATCATGATTAGGCTCTGATACCATGTAGAGTTTTGGAATATTGTGTGTGTCCTTTTGGGATTGCCACACCCTTTATTTATAGTGCTAAATATTATAGACCGACTTGTATATGATTTGGACTCTTACATAAACTATGGACTCTTTCTTAATCTTTAATATCTCCAACATATTAATATGAGAGATGTATTATTTTCTTATATATTTGGAATAAAACTTGAATATATATATATATATATATAGCTAAATTTTTAAAAATAGTATGCATAAATACTTATAAAATAATAAATAAAGTCGCATTGGATGTTGCACATTTACATAGCAAAAAAATGTTTCCTACCAGTGCATCAGTTTTAGTAGCAATATTTGCTATTGGATGCACTCATGCAATTAAGTCAATAGAAGGAATCTATATGAAAACTATACATGCTTCAGAAGGCACATTAGCTTAAATTTCATCTGCTTAGCACACTAACCATTACATTCAGATGAACAACCACATACAGAGTTGCTGTCCAGAAACCTTGGACTCCGCAGCTGTATTGTTTGTTCAATACATAGAATAACCATCTCGAGATGAAACTCTCTTTTGCGGTCCTAAATACCATATACAAAATAAAATAAGAAATCACTTGTAATGTTTTGAAAGAACAAAACAGAAGAACTTATTACATCCTCTAAAACCTCCCCCACAAAATCACTTCATTTGTCTTTGTAGTGGCACAAAATACCTTCTAAAAAATTTATAAGTAAAGGAAGGTCAGGGCCACCTTAGGCCCCTAATAAGCGTTGCCCCTCCATACTAGTGACAGTGAGCCAAAGATCTTATGAAAGAGTTGAAATGCACATGCAATTCAAGTCAAGGCTATAAATAAGAAAAAACATGTAACGATATGTTGGACCGAAAAGGCGACTAGAGGGGGTGAATAGGAGTACGCTCACTTTTTCATAAATAATTGATTCAATAAGATTTTACTCCAATAGCTATGGAAGCTATGAAGATCAGTATATCAGTACAACGGAAGACTAATATTGAATCCAATTTAAACCCCTAAGCAATACAACAAAATCAATAAAGACTAAAGCAATTCAGTGCACTGGCGGTCGGACCGCCGGGTCAATGGCGGTCTGACCGATGACTGGCGATCGGCCAGTGGCCTTAGGCGATCGATCACGGCCAAGAAACAGATCAAAACAGCCCGATGACGAAGTTGCAAATAGATGAAACTTTTGATCTACAACTCTAAACTTGATGAAACTTGGAACACACCTTCTCTATGATGTCAGGAAGCTATTCCAATCGAATATTGTGATAATTCTTGGAAGAATAATGATCCTTTTCCGTTTGATTGAAGAAGGGTTCAAAACCGAGTCAAAACGAAAACTAGATCCAAAATCTTGCTCGTGGGTGATTGATGATCAAGATGATCCTAGATATGTTTCCACATATCACAGCAAGCTAAATCACGTGAAGAATTCAATCAAAAACTCGCGGATCAAAGAAAAATTCAAAAACATCAAATATAGAGAAAGAATGCAAAGAGACAAGATACTATGGGGGTGATTGTGGAGAACTTACAATCTCTTGGTAGGCCTCTCCTTATAAATATAAGGGGTACTTTTGGGGACTACGTGACATCATATTTACCCATAATAAAATTATAGATAAAAGATAAAATGAGGATTATCGGATCCTCGTCATAACCCCGACTTCAAGTGAAAGTAACTTACTTGGTGAAGGATTTGCAAATGGTCCTCGACTATGAAAATCATGAGAATAATGGTGGAAGGAAAAACTCTTGACATTTGAGTACTACTTTGACCGAGGAATTTGCTTGAGTCGGAAGGTTGCTACGATTATCAAATAGTCGTAAAAACCCTCATTTGTGAAGTGTAGTCGTAGTAGAGCAATCGGAGAAAAACCCTCATTTGTCAAATAGTCGTAAAAACCCTCTGACTGTGAAGTGGTCGTAAAAACCCCTACCACTACCTGGTCGTAAAAGGACTTACGACTATGACATAGTCGTAGTAAGACTTACGACTATGGGGGTGATTGTAGGAGAACTTACAATCTCTTGGTAGGCCTCTCCCTTATAAATATAAGGGGTACTTCTGGGGACTACGTGACATCATATTTACCCATAATAAGAATTATAGATAAAAGATAAAATGAGGATTATCAGATCCTCGTCAGGAGGCTTAGACCTTCTAGAAGTTTGACTCAACTGGGCTCCTATTAAGGCCCAAAATAAACGGGTCACATACGCACACATTTTAATACGCTGTCTTTATCGCCTCTTGACCTAATTAGCTTCTCCTTACGCCATCTTGCGCCGCGGATTAGCTAATAGGTCACCCTTGTCCATCTTACGTCACGCTTGAGTACATTGACCTCACCCAGCATCGTCGATCATTCTGGACCTCAGCTCTCCAAGCCTAGTCTCGATCATCCTCGTCGTTGACCACCAAGCAATCTGCACAACAATAGATAAGTAAACCGAATTTGGGAACAAGTTCTTCACAACTTGACCAATGTTAGTCAAAACATGCATCATGCAACATATATGCCTGACAAACTCATGACTTTGACCTAACAACCAGAACATATTGCCACAAGGCCGGCGATATAAGAAAAAATGGTTGAATCGCCCCGGGGCAGTCGGCCGCCCACTTCTAATGGTCGGCCGCCACCTATTGGCAGTCGGGCCGTCGGATTGGGACTTAGCCAATTTCAACCTCGAAATTCGAAACCTCTGGAATTTTAAACCAATAGAACTTTTATTTGGAGACTCCAAAATTATAGGACCAAGTGCAATAGAATCTCTCTCTTGCCTACACCTCTATTTTGTGACTCAAAACACCACATTCAAGTTGGCGGTCAAGCCGCGCTCATATAGCGATCGACCGCCATCTGGCGTCGGGCGGTTGTAGTGCAGCAACCTTTGTTTCTTTGCGAAAATCGTGAAATGACAAACCGTTGCGCCATTGCCAATTGTCACATCATCCTAAGATCGGAGCATATCCTATGATATCCACGATATGTATCGAGAAAATTGGCCAAGAAATTGCTTCTCGTGTTTTTCCTTTGCGTCGCTTAATCGTTCTTTTAGGGTTCTTAGTTTTTGCATCTAAAACAAAAAATTCGTGGGTTAGAACTCCTCTAATCTGCACCAAAAAAAAGAGAACACTTTGCTGTATTCGTGACTTGTGGAAAACCCTAGAGCCGGCAAAAAAAAATAGAAGGAGAAAGAGGCCGCCACACAAAACAAAAGCCGTGGTAGAAAAAAAAAGAAAAAAAAGCAAGCTTACACCAAAATCAGTGAAAACTGGTGGAGTCCTTCTACATATAGCCACAAACTTGCACAAAAAATTTCAGCAAGATTAGCCCAAGGAATCAAAAGATATAGCAATTTAAAGATTGAAACCGAGTCGGTTTCGGTCAGTATCGATTCCGTTTCCGAGAAACCTTCAGTAAAACGGGCATAACTTTTGCATATGGTGTCCGATTTGGATGTTCTTGGACTCGTTGGAAATATAACAACGATTCGCATACTTTCCACTTAATGCACTAGTCTCCCTCCAGAGAACCCAAAATCGGTCATTTTCGGCCCGAATTCGCGTCACAAGTTTTTGTTTCGGTTTTGCCGTTTATTTTAGTCTTCCCATCAGAATTTGGGGTCCGTCTCAACTTTAAAGTTGTAGATCTCATCGAAACCTTTCAAACGAGTATATATAAGCCATATAAAAATTTGCTTTTTCATCTGTTGAGACTAACTATTGTTTTTCGCTTAAACTAAAGGGTCATTTCTGTTTGCACGTTATTCTGTTTTTGTACTCTACATCGTGTGAACCATCTTGTGCCCTACAAATAAGTTTGAGTAGTTGGTTAGCGTCTCTCCCAGCACTTGTTGTGAGGTTTTCCATTGCTTACATCAAGTCACATTTATCTTTTATGCCGCGCACATACACATCTCTTAGTGGGGCTTTGATTAGCTAAACTTTGATTAGACTAGGATCAGCACTTGTGACTAGTACTTTGAACTGCTTTTCAATTTTGCATACTGAATTGAATAATTGCTATTCCTTTGCTACATACTAGCCTTCCGAGCTCCACTTCCTACTAACTCAGCAGGTGCCGTTCCTCGCAATCGTTGGGCTGATCGCAAGTGAGAGTATCACGAACCAGCCACCGGTTGTACCACTTCCTTGCTGCATTGGTAAGAACTTGTAAGAAGTAGGTATAATCTTGAGTGTGAGTGACTTGATTGAGCCTCCAGAACCTTGTAGTTGATAGGGACATATACACTGTGATTTGTTCTTTGCTTTGATACTAACAATAGCAGGTTCATCATCACAAGGGGAGCATAGCAGGCACAACAATGAGGAAGATGCACCGCTCAGTCCTCGCACAAAAGAAATCATGGCGCTTTTCGCATCTTTGGATCAACATTCGAGGCGTATAGAGTTGATTCTAGATCGCACCATCGATTTAACTTGCCGCGTTGGCTACACATGTGGAGCAGCTAGAGAGAGCTCCACCTTACGTTGTCGCCCTCTTCGCCGCCGCGGCATTGCACGATCGCCGTAACCCATCCGTTGCTCGCCATGGGCGATGAGGTAGAAGATGAAGTGAACCCATATGTTGTCGATCACGGGTCCGATGGTGATTTCAATCCCATTAATGATCGTGATCACCGACAACAACGCTTCAATCGACAAGGTATGCGAAGAGAGCCACCACGTGAGGTACGTGACCATAATGATTCACTTGGTAAAATTAAATTCACTATACCTCCTTTTCTTTGGTAAATATGATCCCGATGCTTATCTCACATGGGAGTTAGTTGTGGACCAAAAATTTGCATGCCATGAATTTCCGACAATAAAAGGTTAGGGTTGCTACTAGTGAGTTCTGATTTTGCATCTATTTGGTGGAGTGAATATGGTCGTACTCATCGGGACATACCTAGAACATGGAATGCTTTGAAAAGAGCAATGAGGCGTAGGTTTGTACCTTCATATTATTCACGTGATTTGCTTAATAAATTACAACGCTTAAGACAGGGTAGTAGTTACAGAGAAGACTATTATCAAGAATTGCAAACTGGTTTGTTGCGTTGTGGTTTAGAAGAAACCGGGATGCTAAGATGGCTAGATTTTGGGAGGGTTAAACCGTGAAATTCAGGACATTTTAGACTATAGAGAATATGATTCTATCAACCGCTTATTCTATATTGCTTGCAAAGTCGAGAGAGAAGTGCGAGGTCGACAATCTCGCTCGGGGGCAATATTGGAGGAACTTTTGCAGTCGGCCAAGGCGGCAACATCACATGGCATCCTCCTCCACTTCTGACCGTGCACCCCCTTCTGCTGCTTCAACTCCTATACATATCCCTGATGCAAGCAAACCCAAAAGTACAAGCCCTTACAAAAAGTGCTTCTTCATTTGCTTCTACAGGGCGATCTAGAGATGTGCAATGTCACCGTTGCAAAGGATTTGGGCACTTGATGCGCGATTGCCCAAGTCAGCGAGCTTTGCTTATCAAGGACAATGGTGAGTACACTTCAGCTAGCGATATTGAGGAAGAACATGTGTTGGTTGCAACTAACAATGCTGGTGATGAAACTGAGGAAGAACATATAAACCATGAGGTGTGTGACATGTACCAAAGCCTAGTTGTTCAGCGTGTGCTAAGTGCTCAAATGGAACTTGCTGAACAAAATCAACGCCATATTTTGTTTCAATCCAAGTTCGTCATCAAGGAACATTCATGTAGAGTCATCATTGATGGCGGGAGTTGCAACAACCTTGCTAGCATAGACATGGTCGAAAAGCTTGGCTTGACCACAACACAACACCCTCATCCTTACTACATCCAATGGCTGAATTCTTGTGGTAAGTTGAAGGTAACTAAGCTTGTGCGCGTACACTTTTCTATTGGATCATATCATGATTATGTTGATTGTGATGTCGTACCTATGCAAGCATGCTCATTACTATTAGGTAGACCTTGGCAATATGATAGATATACTGAACATCATGGTAGATCTAATCATTATACTTTCACATATAAAGAAAAGAAAATCACTCTGCTTCCAATGTCTCCTGCTGCTATATTAAAGGATGAATTAGAAAGAACTGTGAGAACAAGTAAGAAGAATACACAAGTTGATCAAAAGATTATAGCTCCAAGTGAAATTAAATTGAAAGCTCCTGTTATGTTAGCTACAAAAATTGATTCCATTGATATGGAAAAACATGAATCTAAATGTCATACTATGATTTGTAAAGAAACTCCGTGTCCATTAGAAGAAGTGCATGTTTCTTTGCCTCCTGTTGCTACTAACCTTTTGCAGGAGAGTGATGACTTCGAGAAAACAAATGAGTCGAGGACGACTCAAATTCAAGAAAGGGAGGATGATGAGGACATCGACCCTAAGGATACAACCACTGCTTCAACCTGCTGCACTGCATCCTCTACTTCCTTTACTTCACCAACATCTTCTCCAATTGGACTTTCGGCTAATGCAATGCCATATTACCCAATTAGATCGAGCTACGTCTATATGCCATGGTGCTACGTCTACATATCATGGTACTATGTGTACATGCCATGGTGCTACTACATGTGCCAAGCGGGAGTTCAAATTTGGATACATTTTGGTCGATCAGTTCGGAATCAGCCGACAAAGCACCAACTTAAAACAGATATAACTTTTGCAAACGGAGTCCGATTCGGATATTCTTGGGCTTGTTGGAAAGCTAACGACGATATCTTTCCAACGGATCCAGCCTCACCTCCAAATTCCTTCTGTAGACTTCGAAATCGTCAAAAGAATGTGTTAGACCTTCTAGAAGTTTGACTCAAGTTAGCCTTGTTGGGCTCGACTATTAAGGCCCAAAATAATTGCTTTATCTTGGGTCACACTTCGTGGTCGTCAACCGGTACGCACACATTTTAATCGTGATTTCGAGCCTTGCGTGTTCATAGCGTGGATCGTCTTTATCGCCAACTCTTGACCTAATTAGCTTACGTACCGCTTCATCAATGGAGGACCACGAAAATCACATCAAACGCCATCTTGCCTCCACAAAACTCTCGCTAAGCAAATTAGGGTTTCAAATAGCAAAAAGGATTAGCTAATAGGTCACCCTTGTCCATCTAACGTCACGCTTGAGTACATTGACCACGCCATCTTGCGCCGCGGATTAGCAATAGGTCACCCTTATCCATCTTGTGTCACGCTTGATCATTACGGACCATTCGGATCTCGGCTCCAAGCCTAGTCTCGATCATCCTCGTCGTTGACCACCAAGCAATCTGCACAACAATAGATAAGTAAACCGAATTTGGGAACAAGTTCTTCACAACTTGACCAATGTTAGTCAAAACATGCATCATGCAACATATATGCCCTGAAACTCATGACTTTGACCTAACAACCGAACATCGCTGCCACAAAGACCGACGATATAAGAAAAATCGGTCGATCGCCTGTGGGCGGTCGACCGACCACCTGCGTGGTCCGACCGCCACCTATTGGCCGGTCAGACCGTCAGTTGGGACTTAGCCAATTTCAACCTCTGAAATTCCGAAACCTACTGGAATTTTTAAACCAATAGAACTTTTGACTGGAGACTCCAAAAATTATAGGACCAAGTGCAATAGAATCTCCTCTCTTGCCTACACCCTCTATTTTGGCCCAGCTCAAAACACCACATTCTGAAGTTGGCCGGTCCGACCGCCGCTATGGCGGTCGATCGCCCATGGACCGGCCGATCGCTGCCCTAGCGGTCGGGCCGGTTATGGTCTCGACAAACCTTTGTTTCTTTGCCGAAAATACGTGAAATGACAAACCGTTAACGCCATTGCCAATTGTCACATCATCCTAAGATCTGGAGCATATCCCATGATATCCACACGATATGTGTACAGAAAATTGGCCAAGAAAAAAAGAGCATAGTTATGATGCCCCACTAACAACCAATTCATAGTTGGTTGCATAATGTTGTCTCTTGTATTGATGGTCTTAATCATCAACAAATTATCACAGTTGAAAGTGATGTTGGGGCATGTTAAATATTGACAGCAAAACTACAAAAATCCCAGCTGGCAGTGTTAAACACAACATGTATAGAAGATTGAGCTTTATCAACAGTAGAGTATCTTGCCATTCCAATTCCTGGGAGTATCAGAAAATCCATCTTTTGCCTGAGTTCATATTGAGTAAATCGGTGAGCTTCTGCCTATGGATGAGAATACATACAAATATACAATGAGTTGTTACATGGACAACATGTATCAACCAATTTTCCATTTTAGCCCCCACGTAGCATAAACAAGACCAATTATTGTACTCAAAATTAAATAAGACTACGTTAACAACATAAATAAGGCCATTTATCCCTAAGAACTCATGCATAAATAAGACCACCTCATAATAGCAAGATCTAAATTTGTCACATAGATACTATTATTGTACTAAAAATAACAACAAGGGCTAACTCTTGCATACGACCCCTAGTCGTCAAAAGAATGATTTGAAGAGTTTAGAAATAACATATATGAATAGTTTATTGATTAACCAAACACGTTTGTCAAAAAAGGAGAGAGGTTAAGCAAACAACAAGCATGAGCAAAGAGGCAAGCCCAACTGAGTATCTGACCAAACTTAAATCTAGTTAGCCAACTATATGCTCTGCTCGACAAGGTTGGTAAAGTGGCGAAGCACAAGATACCAAGTCTGAATCTAAAGCAACCTACGAGTACTTAATTGAGCCTAGCATGTCTCAAATATCAACCAAGCTGAACTCTTCTAAATAACATATTGTAGACATATCCTTCACCGAGAACAATTAAGTAGCTCGTGGATAACTCATGGAAACAATTCAATTGTTGTGAAAACTTCAGAAACTGATTTCTAAGGAGCAAGAAACAAACTCACATGATGGATGAATAAGTGCATTCCAACCAAATCAAGAACAGAGAGAAGGGAGTCTTGACAGGTTGGCTTCCTCCACATGTTGCCCCGACAAAGGGGAGGATGGGCGTACGTGTCTCCAGCGTAGCCGAGGTAGTCGTTGTGGCCGTCAGCAGCCAGGTCGCTCAGGTGATTAGGGAGGTGGGGGCACGTACGTACCGAAGAACTCGCTGACGATGGCGGTGGAGCCCCATAGTGTGATGATGTCCTTGGACGCCATCCTCGACGCCATCTCTCCTCCTCCCCGGTCTCCCTTGCGGACCTTGTAAACGCACTTGGGCATCGGGTGCGCGGGTGGGGAGTGTGGGAGCTTGGCAGTGCGGGTGGGGAGAGGCGGGCGGCGGGGAGAGGTGGGTGGCGCGGGTCGATCCGGCGCGGCGGGGCAGCGTCGGCGAGGTCGAGGGTGACCAGATCCGGCACGGGCACCTGCTCGGGTGCGTAGGTGGAGTGTGTGGGAGTCGGGTGGGGAGCGTGAGAGAGCAAAGAGGGAGGGAGGGCGGCGGTGGGGGCGGGTGGGGAGCATGAGAGAGAGAGAGAGAGAGAGAGAGGCGCCGCCCACCACTCGGGTGCGTGGGTGGAGGCATGGGAGGCAGGCGACGCGGTAGGGAGTGTGAGAGAGAGGAGATGGAGGGAGGGAGGGTGGTGGAGGTGGAGAGTCTGCTAGTGCTAGGGTTGCTGGTGCACGGGCGATCTGGGCTCTTGATCATTCGGCTCGTCGATCTGATCGACACGGATGAAAAAAGAACACTTTATTCATCATCACTAAAAAAAAATTAAGTAGTAAAGATAAAAATATGTTACACTTTTGGGAGCAATATTCGAATAAAGCACTAGGAGTTTTCAGCACTCGGGGAGTGCGACGAGATTGGCTCCGGTCGGGCTGTTCTGATCACTCGGGGAGGAGACGTGCTAAGCCGCGCGGGAGAAGCGCCGAGCGCGTGCAGGTGCGGCGTAGCGTGGCTGCCGTTTCACTGAAAACGCAGTCCTCTGGACATGCGACGCCAACGGTGACAGTGTTCTGTAGAAGGTTGAAGGTCAGGTACACGGCCGTGCACGGAGATGTCTCAGGATGCACAGCCAGAAAGGTACTTAAGTGATGACAACAAAAGCAAATCTCTAGCACTCCCTCCGGTCCTACGCTATAGAGGTCCATTTTAACTTTACACGGTTCCCAGTGTTTCACTTTGACTGTGATTTTGGACTATAATATATTAGCAATAATAATTATAATATGAATTATTTTGCACGACAAATCCAATAACATTACATAAACATGATATAATAACAATAATAAAATATTATATTTTACTTTGCATGACAAATCCAATAATATTATTTTTATGTAGCCAATTTATATATTTTTACATATGTTAATGGTCAATGTTTTAAAACCTTATCCTCACGGATGCCAACCGGAATTGTATTGCTGGACGAATTGAGTACTAATTTAATCGCAAATGTTGTGGTAGATAAACGGTAACGACTATCGGATCCACAGGAACAAACAACGGATTAAACTACAAGGATATTGCCGATCGTGCAAAACAGGAGGATTCGGATGTGAGATTTTTGCAAAAGAATTCAACCTTCAGCTGTAAGATCAGCTTTGTCAAATTGCGGTTTAGTTGCAATCCGGTTTGAGTCCGGTCATCTATCAATATATCTAGTCTTCAGTGTAATGTATTCCGTATGGAACGTGAATTTTCTTCTCTGGTTCCTAAAAGGGGAATTGATCATATACCATAACTTTAGTTGATATTCATCAAAACACCATGAAGAACAATACAATACATGTTATACCACACATTTAGTTGCAATGTTTATATTTTTTCCATTTTGTAGGATATTTTGACGATTTTCACCTGCATAGAAAAAGCAAAAGAAATGAAAATAATTAAAATATTTTAGAAATAGCAAAATATAAATATTGCAATTAAAAATATGGTATAAGATCTATTGCATTATTGTCTGTACCATTTTGATAAATTTCAACTGAAGTTGTGATACATGCTCAATTCCCCCTTCCTAAAATTCCTTTCTAATCACGGCCCTGACATGTGCATGTCTGATTAGCAGGGGCCCAAAACCACCCACGGCCACGGCGGAAACCCCAAACCCAGCACCATCATGTCCGTCGCAGCAGCCGACTGGCTCCCGTCCGCGGCCGTGACGGCGTCGGGCCGCCCAGTGCTGTCCGCCGGCGAGGTCGAGCGGCACCTCCTCCCGCTCGCCGATCTCGAGCCCGAGGAGAACCCCCGCCTCGCGCCCCTCCGCGGCTGCCTCCTCGCGCTCACCTCCCACCGCCTCATCTTCCTCCACGAGCCCTCCCGTTCCGCGCGCGCCCTCCCCCTCGCCGCCATCGTCCACCCCTACCCTCCCCACCGCAGGCACAGCCACAACCCCCTCCGCTCCCTCTTCTCCTCCTCGTCCTCGTCCTCGTCCTCGTCCTCGCACCACCCGCGCATCCGCCTCCAGATCTCCCTGCCCCCCTCGCGATCGGAGGTCGTCGCCGTCGTCATCACCTGCAAGGCGGACGTGGATGTGTTCTATGGGAGGCTGCTCGAGGCCATGCGCGCGAGGGCCTGGGAGGTAGCCGCCGCTCCTGCTCCGGCGAGTGGCGGTTCGGTGGCGGAGGGGGGCCCGGCCGAGGAGGATCTTGCGATCAGGATGCCCGTGGTTGGGGTGTCGGGGATACTGCGGATGGAGCAGGAGGCGTGGGAGAGCGCGGGGCAGAACTTGCAGGATGCCTTCCAGGATCTCAATGCCCTCATGGTTCGTTCCTCTTTGCCGCCTTGTGCTTGAGATCATGTCGTCATTTAGTGCCTGTAATGGAGTACGAACATCCGAGATTTGATCACCGTGCTTTAAATAGCAACTGAATTCTTGGTAATTTCGTGGACATCCTTTCTATGCAGAGCAAAGCCAAGGAAATGATGGAGTTAGCGGAGAAAATGAGGCAAAAGCTATTGACGAACTCATCTGCTCAATCGAATTCCAATGATGAAGAGATGGGGTCTAAGCAAGACATGCAGGATTGGTTATTGAGTGTTGGCGTTGTGTCCCCTGTGACAAAAGAAACCGCTGGTGCTTTGTACCACCAGCAGCTGTCACGACAGGTAATGCATTCTTGTTCATGGGTTTCCTGCATTCATCGTGGAAGGTTTCACTCTCTGTGTAGCTTAGTTTGGATGGCAATATTGATGCATGAATTTTTTAAAATCTCACGCCAATTAGACCAAATGTTGAACTGTGGACTTCGTCACCATAGGATGTATGCGCAGTTGTAATTTTCAGGGTAAATTGTCTGTGTTTGACGGGAACAGTTATTTCCTTCTCCTACATCCGCTGGGAACATCAAATTCTATTGAATAATATTTACTGGCCATTTCTATGCTTCAGCTGTTTCATGCTGCTTAGGCATGAGTTAGATCAAATTTGGGAACCCTTTGAAGGATTTTTCATATACTACATCAACAAACTACAGTATGCATCCACACTCATGCTTGCATATTCAATCATCAGGAACACAGAAATTGTTCATGCCTTCATAGTTCCCTTCTATTTTGGGGGGAAAAAACCATCTTCTGTCTTTTCCCCTTAAGCTGTATAATGCTAAGAATTAGACTTACTGAGGCTTCTTTCATCCTGTTACGTTCATCGCCAGCTGGCTGACTTTGTAAGAATACCACTCGAGAAAGCAGGTGGTATGATAGCACTAGTTGATGTCTACTGTCTCTTCAACCGTGCCAGGGGAACAGGTCTGTGCTTTTGCTGCTGAACATCTATATGGAATTCCCTTGTTATTTGTGTTCTGAAATTAATTTGTTTATTTGTTTCTAGAGTTGATCTCACCAGAGGATCTTTTGCAAGCGTGTTCCCTTTGGGAGAAATTTGATGTGTATGTATATCATGCTCTTGATAACTGCCGAAGTATTTAATTATATGAATATAGAGACCCAAGATGGGGTAAAGAGTAATCAAAATGTCTTTTCTGCTGGTTTGTCGCCAGCCATTAATTATGGTTTTAATGTTTTGCTTATAGATGTTGATTTGTAATGAGCAGCCCAGTAATGCTCAGGAAATTTGATAGCGGAGTGAAGGTGATCCAGACCAAGACACATAGTGATGATGAGGTAAGCCATGGCAAGAATAAGTCTAGATGCCACTTAAATGCACATTGAATAGCATCGCACCACATAACAAGAGTAAGCTGGCTGCCATACAGAAAGCGTGCCTAGATTTTGTCTCTGGCCAAATCCGATTCCTTCATTCCTATCCAAATCATATCATGTTGTTTTAATCAAAGGATGGAATGAATGGCCCATAGTTATCTTTTGATTCACTTTTCTTTTTTGTTAGTGAGTATCCACCCACTGTTTCCATGCAGTTGTCGACAGTTGCCTAGTACTATCGTCTTTAGCTGTAGCGCATACTAATTGTTTCCCCCGATAAACATAGGTATTTGCAAGAATCTCATCACTTACACAAAAGCCAGATGCTCTTCTGAAGGGAATAAGCCCCACCGATGCTGCATTTACACTGGGGATTGCACCAGCTTTAGCGAAGGAGCATCTTCTAAATGCCGAAAGCAAAGGTCTTCTATGACTACCCCTTTCAAGTATTTGCAAGCTATGTATTTAATTCAAACGTGAAAAACTAAACTATTACCATTTTTCCTCAGGCCTCCTCTGCAGGGATGTCAGTCCAGATGGACTCCGCTTCTATATCAATTTGTTTAATGAAATTGATCCTCAAAATAGTTATTTGTAAGTAGATCTCTCCCCTGCCTCCCCCTCGGAGTTTCTTTCAAGGAATTTCTTATCGTGTTCCTTATATTTTTGACATGTTGCTTTAAGTCAGCGTGGCTTGTATTATTGTGAGAGTGGTATGTTTTTTTTATTGATTGTGAACTTTCCAGGACAAAAACTCATGGACTATACCATACTTGGATCTCTGTCGCAACAGCATCACAATGATACCATTTGGATTGATTGGGTAGCATTGGGAGTTCGGCTGATCAAACCTTTGATGTGAGTTTTTGCCTGAATATCCTGCCATGCTGTATCTCATGTACAACACCTCAAGTTGTGATGTAACAAATTCATTATTTGGTTGAATAAATGACTTTTAAGTGCGTTGTATAGTTGCCTTTTAGAAGTTGAGGTGAGGATTTTCGCTTACTTTGGCGCGTCTTGTTCTGTCAAAACAAAAGTGAACCAGAGTAAGGCATGTAATAAGGGCAACATTTTTCTTTGCCATTCATTTACCTACTGGCTACCGCAAGTCTAGTTCTATCTTGATACAAGCAACTGGAAGCCTGGAATTGATTATAGCACGCACTGCACAATCTGAATATCTGATATTCCAAATTGGTTTTGTATCGTTAGATTTTTTCACCTTCCTAGAAAAGAAAGCTACTTATGTCTCGAGCACATATGGTTGTCGATGGTTTACTGTGTCGTGCCCATTCTGTACAGGACCAGCATTCAAATTTGAGTGCTTCTTAACAACGAAGTACACGAACACTCACCAGACACCCCCTATTGTTTTTTCAGTTATTCCTCGAATTCTCCATTCAGCTAGCCTCGCGCTGTCGAACACAACACCGGCAAAAGACACTGTCGACACGACACCAACATTTATTCCACTGCACTGCGCACCTCATGTTCTGAACGTGCGAAACGACTCGATGCCCGCCTGTAGGTGCCCGGCAATGTCGTAGCCATGCAACAATTCCTAATGGACATGGAGTCATGAGCAACATGCCCTCGCCACCGCGGGCCCCTCACTGGGTTGCGACAAATATTGGTGAGGTATACAACGATACCGACATCCAAAACCGAAAGTTGAGAAAGAAAAACCAGATCTAAACTGGCAGTGGCACTAGATCATAGCCATAATTTTTTTAAGAAAAAAACACACATAATAAGTAAGCTATTTGGCAACGATAAGCTATGGCAAAGAATGCCAATTTTACTACATGTCAAAAACAGACGAGTACATATGGTCAACACGGTAAACCTTGTAAAACCAAACAGAAACACTGATAATAAACACGAAAAAACAATCCGATACTAGCCCCCTCAAAGGAGAGCTTTTTTCTTCACAAACACCCACACTATCTGCTGTATATATATATCATAATATGTAAAAAGGCAGCAGTAAGTTGATCAGGCATCAAGCGTGCATGTTCCTTGAAGCCCTGCTGAAACGCTTCAAGCCTGTGCAAACAAATTAAATGGATAAGTCGTCAATTGCAGACACTTACAGTATAAGGCCAAGTATTCAGAGTGTGATGCTATGCAATCTCTTCTCAAGTAAGGTAGCATAGAACAGAGAGGGGGGGGCGCCTGTGAGATTGTTCAGTTTTGTTCTATGCCTAATGTTAACACCGAAGTCCCAACTGCATTCAGCAGCTACAATAAGTAGCAGCTGGAGTGGTGGGGGCTAA
Organism: Hsuehochloa calcarea; assembly: GCA_036346395.1. NCBI lineage: Eukaryota > Viridiplantae > Streptophyta > Magnoliopsida > Poales > Poaceae > Hsuehochloa > Hsuehochloa calcarea. The sequence goes on along the minus strand of CM070594.1, from coordinate 69,952,419 downwards.
TCTGTATGTTTATTACCTTATTTCAACAGCTAAGGGGCATAGAATTTGAACAAGTGCGAGAGTTTAGATAGGTCTTCAACAAAGCACAAGACATCCAATGAAGGAATGGCCAATGTGGCTAACATACCTTGTTGGCAATGTTGTTGGAAAGCCAATCAAGCCCCTCGTACAGCCCTTCACCAGATGTAGCACATGTGCTCTGAATGTACCTGCACCCCAGGACATAATTATTATAGCAACATCATGTGTATCGAATAAATGCCAAAAGGCAAACAGTGACACTGACAATTATTTTAGACGGGATAAGCGGGATAAGTAATGTAGCACTTGCTAAATGGATATGGAAAATTCAGCTCAAGACACATTTGATAACTAAACTATGAAGTGGATTTGAATTATGCTTATGCAAGTGCAACATTCATGATCCCCAACCGCGAGACAAAAACATTACAGATAAATGCCACGTCCTATAGAATTACAGATAAATGTCACACGTCCTATAGAAACGATTCCTGAAACAATAATGCTTCTGCACACTATATATACTTGCAAATAAATCACAATAATGCTTTCGCACACTACATACTTGCTAATGAATCTCACAACATAGAAGTTTCTAATTATCAATATGGCCAATATAGACACCTTGAAAAGTTGCAGAACAACAGGGGAACTTCGCCCAAGCTAGAAAGGTGATCTTTTGAACTACATGCACAAAGTTCCTTACCAGTGCCGCTGGCGCAGGGAATGCAGACCAAGCTTGTCAGTGATTTCGGCAGCATTCATGGCATTAGGAAGATCTTGTTTGTTTGCAAATACAAGCAGAACAGCATCACGCAGCTCATCCTACATCACGGAAAGATCTTCTGTTAATCAGGAATTAATTGATAAAGAATGGAAACATGAGCTAAAATTTCTACCAGTAAGTTCTTAATAGAACAAACACTGGACTGAACATAGAAGAAAAAGAATGATGCTTAACATTTGAACTATCTTAGCATCTTTATATGTCTCCTAAGCTGATCATGGAGCTCACAAAATTTTGTTTGGTAAACTAGCTTATATTCTCCCAATTTATGATTGCAAGATTGTTGAATCAAAACTTCATATTACAATATAAAGACTGTATATTGGCAAACAGAAACACTTTGTAACAACTACAACAACACTAGTACATTACCTCATTCAGCATCCTGTGGAGCTCATCTCTGGCCTCAACAACACGCTCCCTATCATTGCTGTCCACAACAAAAATGAGTCCCTGCGTATTCTGGAAGTAGTGCCTCCACAGGGGCCTAATCTGTTTAGGCATAGAAAACAATAAAAGAATAAGTCCAATGCTCAAGTTTGTGATGTCAACATGATTTCTCCATCTGAGGTAATAAGTTACTATAAGTATACTTTCTTACCTTGTCCTGGCCACCAACATCCCAAACGGTGAAGCTAATATTCTTGTATTCAACAGTTTCAACGTTAAATCCTGAAAATTTCCAGAATAAGCCAGTTTTATTAATGAAAGCGCAGAGTGAAGTCATACAGTAAAGAAGATATATCAAAAAAATAAATGTAGTGCATCTCTATACTAATAGTAATAGCATAATCCTAAAAATGAATGAACAAAAACTATATTTCATCCAGAAGACCACAAAGTTTGTCTCGCAACTCTCCTAATATTGGTGGGTTCTTTTTAGGATATCGATTGAATCGAGAAGGCAGACAAATTCAGGATAGAGTTTGCTCGTTTTTTGGATGGCTCAATCATTAAAATAATTGCATGACTGTATATAGATCGTTTTCATGAACATAGTTGATAGTAAATGTGAGTCCCAACGTGTATGGTCAGTGTAGAACTATGATCGTGTTGGGGATGTTACCATCTACTCCTGGTAATGCCACCGCAGTGGTTCGAACTAAGCACAGACAGTTGAGTTCATTCTAACAAAAATGAGATCCAACCAGAACTATTTGCTTGACTTCATTCTAACCAAAGTGAGATCCAAAAGACCGAACTAACATCTGGAAGTCCTATGCAACTTGCAAAACGAATAAGCTCGTTTTTTCCATTCACCCTCCTAGATATGGTAGCAGGTCAACTTTACCTTACAAGTCTACATTACAGTACCAGTACTCACCTGATATGATTAGGTTTGCATTTTCTGTAAATATATGTGATCCACAGTATCTTCGTACAGCTAAGACAGCACGCAAAGCAGAAGCACAGGATGAACAGAACGCTTACCGATGGTTGGGATGGTGGTGACGATCTCGCCGAGCTTGAGCTTGTAGAGAATGGTGGTCTTACCGGCGGCATCGAGCCCGACCATGAGAATCCTCATCTCCTTCTTGGCGAAGAGGCGGCTGAACAGCTTCGTGAACGTGAGCCCCATCTCTCCCTCCTGCTCCAAAACAAAAAACCAGAAGTTTTAGCCAGCCCCACAGATCTACAGAGACCCGCTTCGATCCACACGCGCAACACGCGCAGCTCTCCGCGGACCTGTGCCCAAGCGACTGGAACACAGCCAACAGAATTCAGCAGAAACGGAATCCCCCAAGTTACGAGATCCGCGAGATCTCAACCTCACGGCTCGCCGATCTACAAGACGGCGTACATCTAAAGCAGAAAGCAAAAGGCACGAACAGATTCGCCAAACACCAGCGTGGAAGCGACGCTACATCACACGATAGCAAAAGCTTGCAGCTCCATGGAATCGGCCAGGCTCGCGTCAGAAAAAAAAAACGACACAGACCAGTCGCCGGCCGAACGAACGACCGAACCGATCAGATCCGCGAGAGCGGCGGTGGGACTCGGGCCGACAAGGAGGAGGGATCGGAGCACTCACCGAGATGGTGGCGGCGCCTAGAGCTCGCTCCCCTTCTCTCCGCTCCGCTCCGGGCTCCTGATCTGCGTGCGCTGATCGGCGAAGACGGGGAGGTCGGGGGCCTTGGAACCGCACGAATGCAACGCGAGGCTGTGGTGGTGCGGACCAGGCGGTACTGTGGCTGGCCCGAGGCGGTTAGCTATATAGAAGGCCGAGAGACCGAGGCCCACCGTCACGTGGGCTATACACCGCGCCCAGTCGCGCACGTCCGCATGGACCCATCCTACGATGCTTGTACTGCCGTGTGAGGCTTCTCGTTCGAGTTTTTGTTTGTTTTATATTTTTATTAGAGCTAAATTATAAAAATAACCATATAACTGTTAAAAATAATACATTTATAGTGTGAAAATAACACCCCTGTCGTGCAAAAATATTATGATAGACCACGTGTCACTGACCCAAATCGCGACAGGTCACCTGCCGCGCGCTAAGTCCGCGGCAGATTGGTAGACATGCCCGACAGGGATAGGTGCAGATGAGTGACCTACTACGCGATAAACCACCTATCGTCGGATGGGAGCTCACTACACATCGTGCTGCAGTCTGAATCAGTGACACGTAGTCTGTCGCGTCATTTTAGCCGAAAACTACCGATCGTTCTCGGTATGGAGCTCAAGACTCAACTCTCAAAGGTACCTGTAGTGGATTCGTCCATTCGATTCGATCTTACATCGTAGCAGCCGCTTTGCTTCGCTTGCGCGTTTGAAAGGCCAGTTTCGTTTTGGGTTGGTGGAAGTGGAGCACATTTGATTGGACCGGCCCAATCGCCAATTTGGTTGGATTTGTTGGACATTTCGGTCATTGGCTGATCGTATGGCGCGGCTTCTTCGAGGCTTACTTCTGACCGGCCATCAAAATTCGGTGCTAACAAATTTGTTGGCGTGCATAGACGAAGTTTTAATAAAAATAGAGGAGTGCTTTAAAATTAAAAAAAGCTAACACAAAACAAACTTAATGAATATAAATAAAATTAGCATGGTGACCCACGCATTTACATAGCTATATTTGTTTGAAAGTTTATAGTGACAAATGATATAACTTAGATACTTGAGAATACATTTATGTATCTTGTAGCTATTTATATTTTTAAGATATCATAAATATTAGAAAATGACAATATAAACTTGAAGAAAAATACAACTTAAGTAACGTAATTGAAGTATTAGCTTTTATGGAAGAAAACCATGGGTATAATAAGTTAATCACTCTTCATTATGTATACATCATATAGTTGCATGTACTTAACTCTTTTCCAAAATATTTGCATGCACATTTACCTCTGCTAATCTCAAGCAATTCATTGATTATGTGTGTAAAAAAATTATCTTATTAGTTTACATGGTATTAGAGTATCTTTCCTACATATACACTGATGCACCATGAACGACTTACCTTGAACTTATCTTCCCTTACATCGATAGCCCCACCGAACCGTGTGACTTCTATCTCTTCTTTCCGTCATAATTTTTCTACTTCAACCTCCAACAATAAGCATAATTCTTGATCGATATCTCTCAGCTTTTACCATTTCCAATGCAATACTCTACCACATAGTTATCTTCTACTTCTCTCCAATTATCGCTTAATTATCGTTTAATGATGACCGCTGTGATATCTACACATATATGCGTGCAAATATTGTCAATCCCTGCCGGGACACCCGTCGCACTCTCTCTAGTGGCCCCAAGCCTATTCCTTACCGTTGCGATAGCTCAACCCCGAGCTCTTTGCTCGTTTGTTTCTGTACATCCATGCTTCTATTCGGATGATGCATGCATGTATATACACATGAACGATGTTATACGTGCTCGATGTCTTCTTCTCCTGTGTCGGTCGCTCTTCTTCGACGTTATCCAACTCAACGATGTGGCTTCCTCACTAACTCGATGGCCTCCCATCTTCACTGATGTCGGTATGTCTTCCTTAGTTGTTGTCTAACGATAGGGAGAATCTGCTCGCCATCGCCGATGATGCCGTGTCACTCACCAACGATGGTATACTCCTAGCTACCCGATGGTCACATATCGTCAATAGCTCATCTTTAATCCAAAGCTTCATCTCCTCTCTACTATATCTTCCCCATTATCGAATTTCTTTTGCCAATGACTTCTTCAACAACGCCGATGCTCACCATTCGTCGTCACAACACTTAGCTCCTTTGACTTCGGTATTTCTCTTCAACGGCTCCAGTGAGCAGCACGATATTGTTCTTGTCGAATAGTTAAGGTGAGTAATATGAAATTGTTCTCTTCTTCTTCACCGCTGCTTCGGCTATTTGCTTCATTGCGGATCAATGCCTTCTTGTAGCATAGATCGACGCCATTGCACTCTTTCGTGATCTCCTCCGATACCATTCATGATATCCTCCTTGTAACTTATATTTAATTTATTCAATTATTTGTATGGGAATTAAATTGTAAATTTTATTTTATTTGTTGTCCCTAATTTCAATTATTTTTATTGGAATTCGTAAACTAATCCAATTGCTAATTTTTATGTCAAATTATGGTTATTTATATATGTTACTTCAGAATTTGTATCGAAATCAAAATAGTAATTTTATTTTTTTATTCTAAAATTATTTTATTTATTTATTTTTAAATTTGTATACTAAGCCAATTGCTATTTTTTGGTTTAATTTTTATTCCAAGTTATATTTATTTAGGATTTAACTTAGGAATTCGTACGGAAATCAAATTGATGATGGTTTTTTTGTTCTGAATTTTATTTATTTAAGTATTTTACTTTGGAATTCACATGGGAATTAAATTGCAAAATGTTTTTTACTTTATTCCCTGATTTTTAATTACTTTTTGTTGGAATTCTTATACTAATCCAATCGCTATTTTTAAACACACACACACACACACACATATATACATATATACATACACACACACACACACACACACACACACACACACACACATATATATATATATATATATATATATATATATATATATATATATATATATATATATATATATATATATATATATATATATATATCATACATAAAGAAGTATATACACAAATTATAAAATTATTGGTGATTTTACTTTGTCTGTGAGTACCAAACCATTTTCCTATATATATATATATATATATAATATATATATATATAAAGAATTCAATTTGGTAATTTTACTTTGTATTATTTTCAATTTCTAATTTTATATTATTTTTTTGAATTGGATTTTTTGTTGGAATTCGTATACTAATCCAATTACTATTTTTGAAAAAAATATTAATCCAAATTATGATTATCTAGTGATTTTACTTAGGAATCGTGTCAAAATTAAATTGCTTATTTTATTTTATATTTTGAATTTCAGTTATTTTTGCATTGTACTTGACACGGACTCTTATTTCTATATTGTACTTGGCATTAACTCTTTCGTTTAATCTATATCGTTATAATCTGGACCCACCATGGTATAGATATTTCTCTTTTTCCACCGATTAACGCGAGAATTCCTAGCATTTGAAAGCGAATGTAGTGGCTTCTTTTACTATCGCTTTAATAATATAATAGATAGATAGTTTTGTGAAGTCCAAATTCTTGCCTAACTAGAAAAATAGCATAATACAATAAAACCAGTACAATATTACTATATAATATTACCCAAATAACAGTAATTTGGTGGGCACGGGATTAGTGTAGGGAAGGTGAGTGGTTTTGTGTGGTGGGGAAGATATAAGTTTTGTTGGGAGGAAGACCAGAAAAATGAATGTATGTATCGTGGGAATAGACGGTGGAGATAGCGTCCATTTTATCAACGATGCCTCTGACAGCAGGACGATAGCATTACCTTTTCATATCGATCACTTACCAGGGTGAATGCAGCATATAATGATTGGGGTCAAGTGACCCCCAATGTCATCTAGCTTAACACACGAAGAAGCTAAAAGTCTCATGGTGATATTACAAAGTACCATTACTAATCCATGACCAATGTGTCCGTAGTGACCCCAATGACTTATTCTCCTGAATCCGGGAAGACTGGGTACGCATGCATGGATCGCTCGTGCACATCTGTGAAATCTTAGGAAACAATAGCTAGAGCTTCGATCGATGTTTATCAATCAAGGAGATGATTCATGACTATCATGCGCATGAATGGATGGATGGTTCGATCGTGGACATGTGTTCAATCTTCGGCAACAACTACCCTGTCCGAAAGCCTAGCTAGAGCATCTAGGAATAGTCCTTCACTTCTAGCTGTTCTGAACTTATAGCTCGTCAGTGATCTGTCTACCCGTTTTGCAAGTTCGCAGTCGACAAAACCTTATGCATGATCGATCGATGCAACACCACCAAACACTAATGGGACCTTATAATTAAGTATCCACACACACACTCTCTCTCTCTCTCTCTCCCCTACAGTCAAATCAACGTGAGTGAGTGAGTGAGACAGAGTACTAGTCTAGAGCTACAGATAGTGATAATGTATCGTTAGCTGACAAGGTGCAAGTACCGAAACTTCCACAGTGGACCCCAAAAGTGCGAGCCATCTCCCGGTTCCACCCACTTTCACGTACGACGAGGAACCAGCGGGCACATCACTGCTACATTTATACTCGCCAAAACCACACCTGGCCAGCCGCTTACAGTCACCTCCCAAAACTACCCCACTTACACGAGCGTGAGAACACGGACACGGATGGAACGTGCATGCATGGGACGCAGCAGCATCCAATCCATCACCACCAGTGGCCAGACGCGAACGAGCTGATCGTGGCGGCTGCGTGGGAGACCGCCGCATTGGCCTGAGGCGCGTCGGGCACCACACATTCCATGGGCCCAGCGGCGGCGGGGAGCTCGGGCGCGTCGAACAGGCTCTCGACGTCGTCCTCGAAGCCCACGTCGCCCGGCAGGTCGCGCACGTCGTCCGACGGCCAGCCGACGGCGGCGCGGGCTCGGCGGGGCGGGTACCTGGCCTCGAAGTCGGCGTGGTCCATGCAGAGCGCCGGCAGGATCTCGGCGATGGCCTGGTCCACGTCGTCGACGTCGCGGAGCACCGGGCCGGGCGGCTCGGGCTCGGGCTCGACCTTGGGCTGCAGTAGCGGCGCTGGGCCTGGACGCGCGGCCGGCTCTGGGATTTCCGGCTTTGGGTGTGCCATGCGGACGGGTGGCTGCAGGTGGTCCGGGTAGCAGCTGACGTCGAAGTTGGTGACGGCGCTGAGGCCGCGGAATTCTATCGCCGCAAGGTCGTAGGCCCTGGCCGCCTCTTCCTGGGTACCTGCGGGTAGAGACCAAAGAGAAGTAGATTCGGTGTCCTCCAAAAAAAAGGGTGCATTTTGTGGGCCTATCAAACAGCAAAACAGCAGTATATAAGCATAGCATCGCCATTATTTGTTTTTGCGATGGAGCATCACCATTTTTTTAGAGGGGAAATGTTTAGATGCATCACATGACAATCATATAAAAATAATAATCACATACTCGCATGATAGATGCAAAGAACATCCTCCTAGTAGGGACATGCATTCCGAAATGGATAAGAATGCATGGTGATTATTACATTAATCTGTCATCTATGCTATGGCTAGATTGTAGTTTCTTGAGAATAGCAACACAATGTGGTTGAAAGGCAGAGAAGACATACCAAATGTTCCCAAGTATAGGTATTTCCCGCCGCAAGGGCGACCAATCCTGGCCTCCCACCGGCCGTTGTGATGATGCCTGCGAACCCAAAATCGTGTCAGTACTCCTCACCACCAAGATCATGATCAGAACAACACTGGACAGCCTCGCAGGAAGAGTGACAAAAGAAAGTTGCAGTCAAATTGCAGACAAGCTAAGACAAAATAATCCAGCCCAGTTTGTGACGTTGAACAGTGAAGAAGCACTACAGGGGTCATGCATTGGACAAAACTATGTAGCGATTGTCTGCTTGATTGGATAGATACAGTGATAGCTCAAAGAATGCGTGCTTACTTCGCCACTCCCCTGTACTTGGAGACGCCTCTCGAGAAGCCACTGCTCTTGCGCTTCAGAGTGGCCAGGTACTCCTCTCTCGTCATGCGCTGCATCCTCTCGCGCTCCTGCTTGTACGTGTCCCCCTGCATTTATCACAATGGAGACTTAACTTCACATAGTCCTGATAAGCAAGTACGATCACTGTAACTTTGAATAGAATTAGCAACGGGGAATTAGTACTGCTGAGATAAGACAGAATGACAGATGCTGTATCACCCTGAACTTACTGGGAAGTTAAGTAGTGCGCACTCTGAGCCCCAGTACTTGAGAGCCGCAAGATCATACGTGCGAGCTGCAGCCTCCTCAGTGTCAAAAGCTCCTGCAAAGAAACAAGATTACGGAAGGATCTTTAATCCATTCAGGAAGTAAGCTCTTTTATGAAAGTAGTAGTAACATAATCTCTGACTACTTTGTACAGATGTTTCTGGATTCATGCATGGGAACAGACAAATAAAATGTACTTCCCACTTTACCCAAAAGTGCTTTTTTTTTACTTTCTTTTTCCCCCAAAAGAAAGAACAAAGTTGTTGCAGATTCGGAATTAATCTGAAGAAAGCAACGCACGTATAGGCTACTAGGGACAATGCAATCTGGATTTTGGAACCATACATAATTATTTGTGAATCATAGCATGCAAAAGTTCGTGTGACCTTTTCCAGATGTGAGAGGATCTTGACTCACCCAAATAAACTAATGGAAGCGAGGAGACATCAGACATGGATGATGCGGTATCGCCACACGAATTCCGAGGCAGACGAACACAAAATCGCAAACAAGGTTGTAAACAAATAAAAAACAAGAATGTCAGCACATAAACTACAGAATTGATTAAAATAATCCAAGAAAATAAAGAGAGTGAAATGAAAACAAATTGTCCCCCTTTGTTGGACAAAACAAAGATTTGATCAGGCCTATACGTCTCACCTTGTCTGCCTTTCTTGTTCTGGACTGCGCTCCAGCAATGCTTGTCCCACAGGTGCGCCTCATACCTCCCTGTGCTCCTGTGCCTACACCAACACCACAACGATATATATAAGCAAACAACGCGTCCGATGAAAGCAAGAAAGGAAAAAAAACTGCTCACCTCGTCACGCCCCTGTAGATGGAGGAGCTCCTCCTCGGGACAAGAAGGGCGTCGCCAGCGCCACTCTTGGCCCTCTTCCTGTGCTTGCCCTTCTTTTTCCTGTTCCCCTGCGTGCAAGACGGCACAATGCAGGAGCCCGTGGAGGATGCGGAGGAGGAAGCAGAGGAGAAGGAAGAGGTCTGAGGCGAAGGGGAGAGCAGGGCGGTTGCGGCACAGTGCTTTCTCTCCATGGTGTCCATGGTGACCGTGACCGAGCCGCGGTTTGCTTTTGATCGCTCCTGCCTTGCGCCTCCTTTTGAATGGAATGGCTTGGCTTGGGAACAACGCAGGTGCACACAGAGGTGGGGGTTACCAGTTACCAGCTATGGGAAGGAGGGCAGAGGCGGAGCAGGTGAGCCTGCCCCGCCTGCCTATATAGGGAGAGGGGGAGGGGGAGGGGAGGAGCAGTAGCTCACCACACAACACGTCAACACATGCTCTTTTGGGGAAGTGACTGATTAACCGCGGTTAAATAAACAGTGGGGGTTGCTTTGCCTGGTTTGTGAAGAAGAGTAACCGGGGTTAAAAACAAACGAGGGTCCAGCGGTCAGATCCAGGCCGACGATCCCATTCGGGGATGGACAGGCGAGGGAGGGAGCAGCGGGTGGTGGGTGGGTGCATCGCATGCATGGGTTTATGTGTCTGCGCGCTTCGACACTTGGCGCGAGGTCGCGACTAGCCATGGCGACGGGAGGTGTGAGCCTTTTGCGGTGAAGGTCTTGTGAAAGTTTGGTATCCGCTTAGGAGGCGTGGATGCAGCGGAGTCTAGCAGGTCGCAGCCGTACGTGGAATTTGGATGTGGATGTGGATGTGGATGTGGATGGGACTCCCTGCTTTCTTGAATTTTTCTAAAAAAAATAGTACTACTTTTTAAATTTTTTTGTAAAAACAAATAATTATTTTTAAAACAAAATTAGCATACGGTCATCATTCGAAACGACGATAATAGCATAGAGAACAACTATGAAGACTTGAACAGTGCATGAAGGTCCCTATTGCCAGTTGAAATTATGATATGTATCTATCAGCACTCCAACTAGCGACAGGATCCCGTAAGTCCATGTCGTCATTCCAAATGATTGCACAATCTACCCTATAAAAGATCTTAAAATACTAGTATAACTCACTTTTATTGAGAAAAAAAAAAGAAAGATGGGAGGGATGGGAAGGGAGAAGAGCACATAGGAGTAGAGGAGAGGAGAGAAGCTAGCGAAGCGCAGCCCGTCCGGTCGTCCATCTTTTAGCTAATTTTTTAAACCGAATGGATTACATAGTTTTAAATGTACGATTACGTAGTGTAGTATGTTGTACATAATTCTTTTCGGTTGGTAGTTTAGTTTTAAATATATGGTTAATCGTGGAAATCTTGTTTACAGCGCAATACGTCAAATATGTCGGACGCCACCAATTTCAAAATTTACTACGATCAGGGGACTATTCTTGGGGGTTCCGATGGGATTGATTTGTGTTATTTTTAATCGATGACCGTGACCCCTACCAAGACCAGATCAACGTACATAGACGTTGTGATGCGGTAGTTATTCTACATATTCGATTTGGACCATGTTGTGTAAGATTTAAGATTGAGTTGCCTTGCCAACCGAGCACCACAGGGCATATATTGGGAGTTAGTGTAGCTCAAGAGAATAAGGTCGTGACAATCACATGTACGCAGGGTGAGGAAAGAACGGTGAGATTTGGTCCTTCTGGGCTAAGCATATGTCAAGCAACTCCTACATCGACGACTGAACAAAAAGGGAGTGTTGATGCCGAAGAAAAAGTCGGGTCCTCCAGCCACAACGCGGCGCACACAATAGTCGAATGTCTGGGAGTTGTTGATGCTGCTGATGAAGACCCTGTGGAACGAGCACCTTCAGTTAGGCAAGCTAGTTGGTTTGCTGATGAGGGTGAAGAGCTAGAAGCCCTAGTCCAAATGATGGTTAGGAAGACTAGGACTACATGGCATTGTCAGAAGATGAAGGATCTAACGAGGTAGCACAAACCTTGGACTACGACTTCGACGACGAAAGGGTGCTACGACGAAAGGGAGGTGGGCCTTCGCACGACGAAATCGCTCCCAGTCAGGTCTTCATTAGGGCTTCACAGCTGCATGGTGCGTCCGGAGCGAGCCAGCCGACACAACCCTCTATCACGACACCCGTGCAGGCTACTCGCGGCGGTAAGGTACCTAAGGTGCCAGAGCCTTTGACATACTCGCACCAGTGCTTGCAACCAGCCCGCTGAACAAGGCCAGTTGCCACACTGAAAGATCTAGACCAGCCATTATGAGTTAATGGATTGTTTTGGTGATTAATGATAAATTCAAATATGAGACCAACTCTTTTATCTAGTAATATCTTGTGTAGTCTCATTTGGATATAAAGGTGAAATTCAATGAGGTATGCAATCGACATCTTAATCTTATATATTGTTGCATTCCTCGGATCCAAAATATAGGATTGAACTCAACCATAAGTTAAACTTGAATATGTGAATATGATCTTATTACACATTTGTGTATGCACACATCTAGGGGAAGTTTTATTCTATATTTTGTGGTTTCATTAGTATTGATTCATATTCCATTCTCCACATACATTTGGGATCTTTACTTTGAAACACATCCGTTTGAGTATACAAAACTTGCGTAGTTCTTGTATACTCATGATTATGACTATATAGAACTTGTGTAGTTGATATATACTCAATTTGTTCTCTCATTTATCATCATTCAATTTATGAGTAATTAAGTGGTTATCATCAATTACCAAAGAGGGAAAGATTGAGGTATCTTGTCCCACCATTATGAGTTAATGGTATGGTGTGGTAATTAATGATAATAATATTGTGGAACTAACATTTTCCATGAGTTGGATATATAGGTTATGTTTCAGGAGGATGAAGACTTGGGATGATCATGAGTTGATCATCAAGTCGAGATTCAAGTGAAGGATGCATCATGTGTTGATGCACATCAAGTCAAGAGAAGACTCATCATGTGTTGATGGAGGTCAAGTGAAGGAATGCATCATGCGTTGATGCATGTGAAGATTCGGGATGAAGAAATCATCATGTGTTGATGATGTTCAAGATAAGATCCCGAAGTGAAGAAATCATCATGTGTTGATGATGTTCAAGACAAGATCCCGAAGTTAAGAGATCATCATATGTTGATGATTGTCAAAGTCAAGGACCCGGACTTGAAGTGTTGATGTGCGTCATCAAGCTTCAAGAAGATGTAAGCCAAAGGTATGACTAGCTAGGGTTAAGGATGTGTTCCTAGTCTTTTACCGGTCTTGGTGTTTGGTTGGAAGACCGGATTGCTAGTATAGGATTGTCGTACTATTAAGAGTGGTCTTGACTAGTAGCATGAGTTAGTCATGTGTTGATAGCTCATTGTGTTTGCTCTAGCTCATCTATGCATGGAGCTATTATTTGCCAATGTGTTTTGCAAATAGCCGAGGCTCATGCATTTAATCTTTGTAGTATGGGACTATACTTTGCAAATGTGTTTTGCAAATGGTTGAAGTCCATGCACCTTAGCCTTGTGGCATGATGCTGTTATTTGCAAATGTGTTTTGCAAATAGTTGATGCTCATGTTTGATTTCTTGTAGCATGTGATTAAGTTTGCAAATTTGTTTTGCAAATGGTGTAAGTCCATGTACCTTTTTCCTTGTGGTATGATTCTAAAAGTTGGCAAATGTGTTTTGCAACTTGCTAGGAATCTTGCTATCGATCCTTGTTGGCATGGCTTGTCAATTGGCAAATGTTTTTTGCAATTGAAGTTGTTGAAAAGTTGTTGCTGTACTCTGTCAGGATAATCGGAAGTTCCGGCATTGTATGTGCGGAAGTTCCGATTATCGGACACTCCGGAATCTCGGCGGAACATTTTTTCCAGAGAAGCACCATTTTGGGACTTAGCCAAAATTTGGAGATGCGGTAGTTCCGCTATGTGTTGTGCGGAACTTCCGAAGATCGGAACTTCCGCAACTTGGTTGGCGGTAGTTCCGCACTAAAATTCAAACGGCTAGTTTCTCATCTGAAATAGTCGTTGCTGTGCTTTTCTCTAAGGTGCGGTAGTTCCGGCCTATACATGGCGGAACTTCCGATTTCCCTGATTTTTCAGGGATTTGTCTCCCAACGGCTAGTTTTTGTATGTGGGCTATATATAGCCACCTTGGCCGGTTGGGAGAGGTTGCTGGTGCTATTGTTAAGTGATATACTCATTCTTTGAGCTAAGAGCAAGCCTCTATTCTCTTTTGTGCATGTGTTGCACTTGGTGAGATTAGAGAGTAAACCCTAAGTGCATGTGTTGCCTTAGGTTGTGGATTATGTATCCACGTGAGCGTTGACACTTGATTAGTTCAAGTGAAAGTTTGGATTCGTTACTCTTGGTGTTTGCCGACACCTAGACGGCGTGGAGGCGTCGTGCCCGGTGATCTTCTCAAGAAGCTTGTGAGAAGGCCCGACTGTTGTGAGTGGTTTTGTGCTCGCCATCTCCGGAGTGGAGGAAGAGCAACCCTAGTAGAGCGAGGTGTTGGTTTGGTTTGGAACCGGTCCAAGTGTTGGACTTACCTCGGAAGTGTTGGCTTAATTAGTGGAGCCGGTCCAACGTGGTTGGGCTTACCTCAACGTGGATTAGGGGAGACCGGCAAGTCTCCGAACACCGCGGTAAAACATAATTGTGTCCATCTTGTTTTTACTTGTGCTTTACTTTGAGCAATTTATATTACATGCTTTAATTGCTTATATATATCTTTGTATGATTGCTCTCTTATATTGTCGGTGCACTTAGTTGAGCCTAGTTGATTTAGGTTTTAATTGTGCAAAATTAATTTGCTATTAGCTTCCGCATTTATATATTGGTTTAGCCCGATAGAGATTTTAAAACCGCCTATTCACCCCCCTCTAGTCGGCCACCTTGATCTTACACACACGTGGGGTACACCCTAAGAGGGCTCGCGAGTATATGTATCACTATTGTTATATAAATATTAATTTGTGTACGATTTACATTGTGATAGTCTTGTGTTCATGATATTATTTGTTCTTATTGTGTACACAAGTAACAATGTGAGGGAGTCAGTATCGCAACACCCCACACTACCCTCATTCTAGCATTTTCAAATAAATCGGTTCAACAAGTGACAATTGCATTAGAAAATGACACTTCAATACTTTTGTTATTGCGCTGTCGAATTTGCATTCATTTTTTTTGTTGATTTCGCTCTGAATAGGGCTATTTTTGCTATTGTTCTTCCGAATCACATTCCAAATATTTTTGTTGATTCGTGCATGCTGTCGTTATGTTTGGTCAGACTGAAACTCCTAAATTGTTTTATTCTTCATATTTACTTATCTTTTCGAAAATGATCGGTTGCGCAGACACTTAAAGATATTATCAAAATATATATATAATTTCAATTTCTAACTCCTCTCACCATTTGAATTGGCGACATTTAAATGGTGAATTAGGTCTCTGCTGTCATTTGGAATGACAACAACATTTCCGTAGCGACAAGATCCCTACCGCCATATGACGACATGATCGAGGACTATTTTATCATTTGGAATGACGACAAAAGTTTTTTTGTTCTAAAAAATCAACTATTTTTTATGATTTTTAAAAATAATATTATTAACAAAACCACAAGAATAAGCCTATCATTCTTCTGGGTCTGGTTGTTTTCTATTTGGGGGTTGCCAGCTCCACAGACATGATCACTACTACAAAACAGGCCATAGAAGACGCCTCATCACAGACGGTTCTTTGAAACTGTCTGTGATAAAATAATCACAGATAATTCCAAGACGAACCGTCTGTGATATGTAGATATCACAGACGGTTCGTGGTTAGAACCGTCTGTGAAGTACCACGAACCGTCTGTGATACTGAGAATATCATAGACGGTTCGTGGTTAGGAAAATTCTAAAACCATGGTCGCCATGATAAATTCAAAGAGTAAGGGAAATTCCAAGCCATGGTAAACCCTAAAATCACAGACGGTTTTATACCAAAACCGTCTGTGATGAGATACTCATCACAGACGGTTCGTATTAAGAACCGTCTGTGATGAGACGCTTATCACAGACAGTTCATGATACGAACTGTCTATGATATCTCATCACAGATGGTTTTTGTATAAAACCGTCTGTGATACTTTTGTTTTGTTGGGCAGGAAAACGAAAATTTGCACTTAATGGCGGGCTACTGAAAATCTCTTTATATTAACAGAGTCCTCCATCTCCTCCTTTGCCATCTCCATCTCCTCCTCTACCATTTCTCCTCTGTTATCTCCGTCTCGCCCTTACCTTGCGCTCCGGCCTCCCCTAAGCTCGTCGCCCGCGGCCTCCTCCACCTCGCCCTAGCCTCGTCGTCGTCGACCTCCCACGATCTCGTCGCCCCCGGCCTCCTCCACTTCGTCGCCCCGTCCTCCCCTGAGCTCGTCGCCCGCGGCCTCCTCCACCTCGCCCCAGCCTAATCGTCGCCGGTCTCCCACGACCTTGTCACCCCAGCCTCCCCTGAGCTCGTCGCCCGCGGCCTCCTCCACCTCGCCCCGGCCTAATCGTCGCCGGTCTCCCACGACCTCGTCACCCCAGCCTCCCACGACCTCACTCTCTCTACCCCCCTTTTGCTCTGTGATGTGGATTACTACTGTGATGTGTTAGTGCTCTGTGAATGAATTGAGTTAATGCTACTGTGATGTGCGCGATGCCGTGTTGTTTTTAGTGCTCTGTGAATGGATTGAGTTGATGTTACTGTGATGTTGTGGTTAGCTAATGAAAAGTTCAATCCGAAAATCCATATTAGGTTCATTCACGAGGCTCGGGAGGCTCCAGACGAAGTGAAAATCCATTTTCATTTTTTTGCAATAGAAAAAGCTATTACAGACGGTTCTAAACAAGAACCTTCTGCGATGGTTACTATCACAGACGGTTCGTGAATAGAACCGTCTGTGATAGTCTACCGTGTGTGATAGTAACTATCACAGACGGTTCGTGAATAAAACCATCTGTAATAGTATTTTTCACAGACGGTACTATCACGTGTGTGATAGTAACTATCACAGACGGTTCGTGAATAAAACCGTCTGTAATAGCATTTTTTACGGAGGTTTAAAAACCGTCTGTGATGACTACATAAAAATTCAGACGGTCTAGAACCGTCTGTGATGAAGTTTTGTGTAATAGTAGATGCCACTCAAATGCCATTGGACGCCATTTCCCAGCTCATTGTTTCGTCTCATTTCATCTCTGTTTTGCCTTTGTTCCTTTTTCGTTTTCCCTCGAGTTATTGGGTGGGCTTCACTTACTAGGCGAATGGGGCAAGGATTGTGGATTCTCTAGTTAGCCCGCTGCACTGCATGCTTTCACCTACGAGGCTGGCCTGGTCTAGTTAAAACGTGCATAAATGTTTTTGGAGAGAGAGACCTTCATCTTCGAGTGCAACATGGTTCGGTTTCTTAAGACGTGCGTTAATGTTTTGGAAACGATCGATCTCACTCGTTAATCAGTGTTGTAGTGGATCACGTTCTGAATTTCTTCCTCACGGATGACGGTGGGTACATGACTTTCCTCAGCCTTGCCCGACGTCAAGATCACTGTTTCCGTGTTCCGTCCGCTGTACTTGCAGTAGGTTTCCAACTAGATGGCGGTGCAGGGTGTGTGTGTGTGTATATGCACATGCAAACGTGTGCTATGGGAGAGCTTCGACGAGGACTGGGTCATCATCATTGAAGATGCTCCGCCGGGCACCGAGATCGGCGACTGACGGCACAGCCCAAGGATCAAACGCACGCGACACACGAGTGTTTTTTTTACCTGAGAAAACACTCTAACAGTTGCATGCAAACTGACCGAACAAACAGGCCGACTCTCACACCATGATCCACAGGATTCGTGCCATCCCACGATCTGGTATCACGGCTAAGCTCCCCTAGCCCAACTACATGCATGACTCGGCCAACTAGGCCACGAGCTAGCTCAATTCACTAACAAACTACATGCATACACCAACAGCCTCAACGTGAACACATCAGTCGTTTCTAGCTTATCTGCACCTATATGCAACACGTCTACGTCTAACAAATAACGTGACAACTCTTCAGTCTAAAACAAAGATGAAATGACCCTAGACAACAAGATTAATTCAAACAGTAACCTCATCGACGCGTTCTCTCCTTTCGGCACCATCCACTACTACAGAAAGTCTCATCACAGACGGTTCGTAACAGTCATCACATACGATTTTTGAACCGTCTGAAATTTTGTGTATGTGATAACAGGCGGTTATCACAGACGGTTTGTTAAAGCCCCCAAGGTGGTGGACACGTTTCTGGGCTATCCCTAGCTACCTGGCCTGGAGATCAAATATAGAGTTGTAAATACCTATGTGGTTAATCTTCTAAATTTGTACATAGACTTTTTTTCTACAAATTCTAATGAGTTTTGAACTATTTTGCAAAAGTCTGTGAGCAAGCAAAAAAAATCTAGCATGGGCAAGTTTAACATGACCATGAACTGCCGCCATGGCCTGAGAATGCTTTGCTCTTCATCTCCGATGGGTAGTGGCGGCCATAAGGTGGTTAGTGTCGAACCTCAGTCAAGTGCACACCGGCAGAGAGTTGGCTCCGCTCCGATGGGTGTGGCGGGTATAAGGTGGTTAGTATCGGACCTTGGGCAAATGCCCACCGGCAGAGGGTTGGCTCTGTTAGTGCTTGGGTTTCGCGTGGCGAGACACATAGGCTGACGATCAAAGCCACTAGGAAGTAGACCAGTTGACAGGGTGGACCCGTGAGGGTGAGCAACATATGTCAGTGAGCGTGGCAAATAATCTAGCGCAATCTTTGTTGGCAAATCCCCCATTTTCTTTTCTTTTTTTTAAAAAAAAAAACATGATGGCGCCTCAACCACATATGCGGATATGCCATAGCCCAAAACCGCTAGTGAGCTCTAACGATCTCGCCCGTCGCTAATGAGCTCTGCTAGGCATCCCACTACACATCGCCCCAGTTCCATCCACCACCACGCCTTCGGCACCGCGCAGGCGCAGCCCATCACGTTGGGTTGCAGAAAAGGCCTCCACTTGGACCAACGCCTGCAGCGTGGTAATATTGCTCGGTCCAGGATCCGACGCTTGCGGAGAGCCGGATGCAGATGCTTCTGTCCCGGACCGGTGCAAGTCTACGTCCGGCCGTCAGGGCATCGGAATTGCGCGGTCTCTGTTGGGTTGTCAGCTGTCACCTCATCGGACGGCTGCGACAGAGCCATCAAGCTTCAGTTTTTTTTTCTTCTAAAATAGCGCTTGTGCCGTGTGAAATAATAAAATTAGTCTTTTTAAAAGTTGCTAAAATAACACCTGTGCCGTATAAAATAATAAAATTAGTCTTTTCATGCAATAAAGATAAAAATATCACTTTGTTCGTGTCCCATTAGACTGGAGCTGCCGTGGGACGACACATGACCTCGTCCATACCTTTGGGCGGATTCACCTCGTCCTAACCCATAGGGCGTAGTATTTCCCTCGTCTGGCCCTTAAGGGTGCGGTAGATCCTCTCCCTTTGTTATTTATTTATTTTTTAAAAACTAAAATCTTGCTTTCGGTGCCTCTATATTCTCACTGCTCCCTGCATGCGCGAAAATAGTATTGATACCCGAAATCGATCAGGACGTAGAGGAAATCATACCCCGACTTCACGATAACGTTCCGATACAGTTTTTATATTCTTTACGAAGGTAAAAAAGAGGAAGTACATATTATCACATATACCAAAAAAATACATTCCATATTTTTTCCCAAATAGTTGGCCACCTTGTCCGCTCTTGCTGATTAGATCAAACTTTCGATGTCGGGGGAGGGGGTATTATTATATGTGACAAAATCATATCAAACAATTTTTTTATATGAAATCATTTAATTTCATTCCAAAAATGTATTTCACATGTACCAAAAAAAACTTCACAAATTTTTACACATGAAATCACGACGTAGCAGAAGGGGGGGAGTATTATCACATGTACCCCGATAAAATATGATATTTTTGTTAATTTATCGGTGTAGATGATATTATTTAATATTGTATTGTACCACAGACTAGATAAGATTGTCCATGAACCAACTGAGAAAAATGCTTGGCATATAGATCATCTAACATCATACCATAGCCTTTGACTCGAATGTGTTTCTCATAGAATAAGAGTGAGTCAGCTTGGAACAAATAGAATGACAAAATACACACCCGTTAAGAAAAAATGGTGTACACAAATGCGCAAATACAATAACAATATCTGTTTACATAAAATGAGGGACCCCTAACATGCAAATAATATAACTAGTTATGACACACAATGACGCGTAGATGAGTTCAGTCTGTTGGGAGCAACCCTTTATAGAATTTACTATACACATTATAACAAATAGGTCGCGGTACGTGGTCTACATATTGCAACACGACCTAACCAAAATTAATTAATTACAACTAATCAATTAATAGTATTTAATAAAGACTAATTAATTAGGATAATTTTATTACAATAATTTGATTAGGTCTGTTTTAATTACATCTAACTAACGACGACTAATTAATTAGTCTAAATAAATTACACGTAATTAGTAACGAGTAATTAATTACCACCCCATAACCAGTAGTAGTTACTTAGTAATTAATTACTACTAATTAATTATAATTTATTAATTATAACTATTTTAGTTATGACAACTAACTATGACTTCTTAATTAAGTCTAGTTAATTATGACTAAATAATTAATAGTAATTAATGTAATCTAATTAATTAAGGTTAAAAATTTAGAATAAATAAATTACAATTAATTTATTACGATCAATTAACTACCGCTACATAGTTTTAAACCAAGATTTTAGTTTAAAAAAATCCAAAGACGTCGAAAGCAAGATTTTAATTTATTAAAAAAAACAAAGGTACAGGGTTACCCCCAGAGCCGGACGAGGGAAATACCACGCCTAGGGGTTAGGGCGAGGGGAATCCAACCCTGAGGGGCGCGAACGAGACCATGTCGCCCGCACGGCAGCCTCCATCCTCTGGAACACGTATAAGATGTCATTTTTGACTTTGATGCGCGAGAGTTAATTTTGTTATTTCACACAACAATAATACTATTTCAGAAAGAAAGAAAAAAAAAAAACTCCAACTTTCGCTGCCTCCTGGCCGCCCGAAGCACCAAGGCAAATCATCCTGCTGCCTACGATACGACTGCGTGATCGACGGCTAGGAACCAGGTGCTGATGTTCCGTTGCCACCAAAGCATCGATTGATTAGTTTTGTCCGTACTGTGTGACGTGTGAAATTTTGCGGACGGAAAGGCGCAGCTTTCCTAGTGAATAATGTATGTAATGAATACAACGAAAGGTGTTTACGATCCAAGGCTAACTTATCTGCTGTTTGGTGTGTGTTTGTACTGAACAAAATCCATTCATGGACAGGATCGAAACAAAAGGATTAATTATTAAATACAGTAGGAACGTAGAAGTGTAAAGGCGAAGGGCTAGATGGTATGAGCTTCTATGAGCGTGGATCGGTGTAAATATGTGAGACGATAACAATTTTGCGGGATCCGAAGAGGCAAGCGTATTTCCTTGTTTGTTATGTTTTGGACGATGCATGAATGGTAGTAAGTAAATGTGTACGATTAGATAGATTCTATGGCGAATCCCGGATGAAAAAGGATGGTGGCCCAAAAGGCTCAAATGATTAAACTAATTTATAACAAACATGATCATGTATTATTATACAATCAATGAATAAAAATAAACTGGTGGTGGTGGGGGGTTCGCTCCTCTCGTCGCCACCCACCCGCCTCTGGTTCCCCTCGGGTCCCTCCTCCACTAAACTCATTGCCTCTGTGCCTCGGCCTCCCTCCTCGGCGGCTCGGCCTCCACTGGGCTCCGGGCCTTCGCGGACCGGGCTTCTCCCTTATGTGAGCAGAGCTTCTCCTCGCTACCTCGGTCAATTGATTAGGGATCCATTGGGGATTTGCCGATTTGAAGAATTTTGGGACACGAGAACAAGAGAATGTGAGAACTGAGAAGGGGCTATCGTGTGGGACCGGTAGGGACGTGGGCGGACGTGAGTTGGGCCTGAGCTTCACTGCTATCGCTACCTGCTTTTGCTCTCGTAATCCCGACCCTCTCAGCCTCTCGGGTTGCTCTTGCATTTAGCCTCCTGCTTCATCTTCTTCTTGTTTGACGCAACCATATAGGTCACGCAGGCCACAACCATGGCAGGTAGCGCACCAGCGCTGACCACCGGAGGTTGGACTTGGGTCGGGGCCCGGGGAGAGGGGTTTGGTGTTTCAGACGCCGGTGGAGGGTAGACTTTAGCCTGATGAAACCTACCATATGGATTCACCTGATTAGATTAGTTTTGTTTTTGGGGGACAGCTGTATGAGTTTCGGAACGAAATGGTAAATCGTGTATCAAAAAGTTTGTTCGAACATGCTAAACTATGTATTTTCATAGTTGGGAAGGTTTACCCGAGGGACATGGCAACTTTGCTTGCGCAGGTAGTTTCCAATCTTTACTCTGAACTATCACATGAGTTGATCGATATATGCGACTCGGTAGTGGGTTTGATCTGTGTCATTTTTTCCAGCCCCAAGTTTTCCATGAAATAGACGGCCTTGCAATTTAGTTTTTTTTTTCCTATTAGGTTTTGCCAGGAATTCCTCCTGGCCAAAACTCATAAAGCAACTCATGAGGAAACAACTAACAGACCATGTGTAGTACAGTAAAATCCTTGATCTGCAACCTACGATCAAGATCCATGAAATGAAACAAAGTAAATCTATTTTGGTAAACCATGGAATATATATAGTTTTACTTGGTCCTAATTGCTCAAGGAAGACCAGCAGGGTGCTACCTATATTAATTCATGGTACAAAATTATAAAAATAGAAAAAACATACATTAATTAATGTGTTGAATATTTGTTGCAAGATCTAGGTACAACCGAGCACGCAGCGCAGGAATTAGTGCACAGACACAAGCCTAGAAAAGAGGGATTCCTCGCAACCTTCGCACGGCACGGCTCGATACAGACGGACGACATCCCATCCCACCAAACGGGCGGCAGGCGTACCGTACGCGAGGGCGAGGAACCGAGACGGCGCGGCGAGCCTAGGACGAACCGCGACGAAAGTGTAGCAGATAGCTGGCGAAAGGATGAACCGACAGAACGAAAGAGGTGAAGAAGCAAAGCGAGGTGAAGAGAGGAAGGTGACTGAAAAAGCTCGCCGCGAAGAAGCAGTGTGACTGAAAAAGCAGCGCGAGGGCAACGCGCAACCGAGACGTCTACAACCGGAGCTCGCCGCTGTCTGAGAGGGAGGGTTCGTGATTCGAATGGCGTGCACCCACTCTTGCGACGCGCGAGCTGTCGCGGGGAGCGTTTTCACCTACCTGGACGTCCCACCAACGGACACCAGCTGCTGGATGTGCAATTCAGGGGACGGATTTCAAGATAAGCGACCTCTCGCGGTTGTTGGTTTGGCAAAGCTAGCCCAGGCCATCACGTCCCCAATGTCCCCATCCCAGCGGACATGAGACACGACGGTGGCTCTCAGATAAGGAGACACGCGTCTCCTAATCCAAATGATATTGCTCTCTCCCTCTCTCTCTCTCTCTCTCTCTCTCATCACCACCTTCGCTGCTTAGTTTTCAGCCATGGCCATTGGATTGCTGGTGAAGAAAGGCACGGCAGCAATCGCTAGGCGTGACGGCACATTCTAATCAGTCGGCAGGAGCTGGCCGGCCATTAATTGATTTCTTTGTTCTACTAAAAGAAAAGTTCAGCTTCTGGAGGTGATTACCATCGGTTGGCTGTTTTCTATGAGAAAATTAGTTAGTTACACGCGGCGAGATTTCTTTAAGGAATCACACAAAAGGAGGAAGGCACTTAGGCACCTGCAAAGAGTGGCCGTTTAAGTCAAGCACCAAGCACGGCGTTATAATTATAGTTCTTGCTTAGATGGTCGCCATCATTCAATCACCACGCTCTATTGTATTGTCTTGTATTGTATTGTATTGTATTGTATTGTGTTTTCTTTTTCTTTTTCCTATATATTTTTTTCCTTGTTGAATGTACTAGTAGTATATCGCTGTCACTCTATCGCCACGCTTTATTGTAGTGCTAATCGAAAGCGAATGCAAAAAATATTGTTTTAGGAACAACCGGTACATATATTAGCCGCCGTCTGTACGTATTATTGAGAACTAAATAAATTATTTTTCCTCTACTTCTCTTCCCCTCTCTCTTCCTGAACCACCATCTCTTCCCCTCGAGCCATCGCCGCCTTTGTGAGTCTCCTGACACTCTGCATACCACTACCTTTCCTCCCTTCCTCCTCCACGATGGCACTACTCTGACGTGGTATCATGAGGCTACCGGGCCAGGGTGGAGCGATGTAGATGCTATTACAAGTCAGAATAAAATATGTGAAGTGATGCTTGGTTTGATTTGGTATGGTTTAAGGAATCCCTTGAGTGGACAAGTCCTCGGGACGCCACAAACTAAGCTTTAGAAAAACACTTCTAGCACTAGAAAAATGTTAGGAAGTCCAGTGAAAAAGGATTCCAAAACTCATATAGGAATTCACGAGTTATATATGCTCTGGTTAAGATCGTTTACTAACATATTATTGATCATTGCTAGACTTTAGGTTAATAGATTATGGCTATCTAGGTACGAATTGCCTAAGTTGTGTTAAAAACAGTCACTTTTCAATGGTAAAAATCAATCTCCTTTCAATATCTAAAATTATTCCAAGAATAGCTCGCCTCTCAGATCTATTAACCTATTAACCTCCTCTGTTGCTCTACCCCTCCTCGCCCACTTCTATTTCCACCAACAAAGCCCTACTTCCTCCACCTCCTCACTTGCCACGTGGGTGACAAACCACGCTGTTGTTATATATTCCTCCTCATATGTAGCCAGCACATGATCAGCGCCATCACTACCGGCATCACCACATCCTGCCAACACCCTAGCCAGTTGCTGCTGTTGGGAAACTATGGGTTTAACTTAGTAGTCGGCCCATGTATAGACGTCGCATCTCAAATCCTAGCAGAGTTTGTGGACTATAAATAGGGGGTACTAGTCATTATAAAAGGCTGATCTCTTGAAGAGCAATAAAGAGAATTAAGAAGTCTCATCATATCTCTGTGTTTAATATACTATTTTGTACGTATGTTCTTGCATTGTTCTTACAATTCTACGTTTGTCTACGAGGTGATTGTTCGGGCTGAACTAGCCAGCGACGGTTCCTCAACACGTTATCAGCACGATCGACTCGGCCTACCTCTAGGCCTACTCTACACGGATGGAAAGGTAACCGTCATGGCACGACGCCTACGACGCTCGTAGAATGAATCATATTTTTTAGATCGCTTTTAATTCTGTAATTGTTGCTTTCTAGATTATTTTCTACGATGCAAATTCACTACAATCTACCGCGAGCCAACTTGAAGTCACCGGCACAATGCTGATCGGTAGGTTGCATGGAAAAGTGGATGTTGATTGCACCGTAGATTGTAGATTACAAATCCGCTCTAATCTACCGCAAGCCGACTTGAAGTTGCCGGCCAAGCCGATTGGTGGGTTGCATGAAAGAGTAGATGACGATTGCACTGCACAAAAAAATGGATGGCGGCACCGTACAGCCACTGGTCTGCAGCGGCCCCGCATGCCCACGCCAACTCTGGCGCCACCCCGCCGTGTGCCACCCCGTCGTGCACCACCCGAAGCTGGCATAGCCACGCGACACGTGCGCCGACTGGCCAATAGCCATTGGCTTCGCACTGCCCGAAGCGAAGAAAGAGAAAAAAAAAGGGGGAAGGGGGTGGATATCGCCGAAGCCGCACGGGCAAGCCATGCCGCCGCCGGCCTTTCCCGCCTCCAATGACAGCCTCCTCGATGGCCACTCACCGCGCTGCGGCGCCACCACGCCGCGCTTGAAGCCGTTGGACCCTTTGTCTCTCGCGATCGCCGCATGGCCGCACCACCGGCCGATGTTGAACCGATAACCGCTTAAAGCCGACACCATCGCAAGCCGCGAAGCGCCGCCGCGACCAAGATTTGCCCTTTAGCCGCACCGCCACGCCGCATGATCGGCCGTAGCCGCGCCGCTCCATGCGTTTCAAGACGCACCGCCGCAGTAATCGCATGAGGCGCCCGCCGCCGGCTCAAGTCGCCGAGCCATGCCTCACTCACGGTACCGCCGTCCGCAGACACGCCGCTTGCCGCTTCCACGCCACCGGCCTCGCGACAACCGCACCACCTTGCGCCGGTCTACAACCACCGTGCACCCCGCAGCGCTACCGCCACGCCGCACGCTGGCGCCACCGCTCGCATGGCGCCCGACCGGACACCATAGCCCATTGCGCCATGTGAGGCGCCAGCGCCATGGAGGGCCTCTCGCCGCCGACCCGCATGGCCACACACCGACACGCACGGCAACCCGCGGTGCTAGCGACCCTCCCGAGCTCGCGCCTGCACACGACGCTGGCTGCCCGCCGCCTGTAGCCACCAGCTCCCGGACGCCGGTCGCGCCTCCGTGCCCACTCGTCGCTGACTGCTGACTCTCGCGTGCTAAGTTGTCGTGTCGCCGCCTCCTTGAACAGGGGCGAGGGGAACCCTACGCACCCCTCACCCCTTTTGACCAGGCTGAGCTGGGCCGAATGGGCCGCCCCAAGTGAAAAGCCGAGAAGAAATTCGGGAAAAGAAAAGAAAAAGAAAATCCTAATTTTTTTCCAAAAGGCCCCTGGATTATTTGAAAATTGTGTGGAAGATTTTCTAGAACTGAAAATTAGCGCTTTATACCTTAGAAATTTCAGAATTCACTGAAAATTCATTTCCCAGCAGAAAAGGACCTTAGAAATTCAAATTGTGAATCATTTTGAGCATTTGAAGTATGTTTAACTCTGTTACTATTATTTCTACACAATTTATTTATTGTATTTACTATTCTGATTATCTGTGATGGTTTATATCACTTTTAATTACTGAAAATAACAGTGAATCACAAAAAATTATTTATATTACTTTAAATCACTGAAAATAACAGTGAATCATGAAAAATGCATAGAAAAATACGGGATCATGAACCGGAAGTTTGAAGAACATTATGAGAATTTTTGCAACTATTTTATGCAAATTACCAACAGTAATCTTATGAACTCCTTGCATAAAAATGTAGATAACTGGCATCACAAACCGGGTGTTCGAAAGAGCTAGCTCAACATAGTCAGAATTTGAACCAGTCTTCAACTCTGTGGTAAGATAATCACCAATGAGCAAAAGATTAAAAAAACTCTCTCTACCTTTCACCAGAATGTGGTGCAATCCGCACGCAACTATCGCCAAGATGGATGTAAGGAGTATGCCGATTTGATTGACATAATGTAGTTGTGGAAGCTCAAGATGATGTTCTAAGGAAGAATTACATCTCACAGCCGCCTAGTAGCAATGTTGGCCAGGAAGCCAATGCTAGCAGTTACAAGGTGAGGAACCTCTCACGAATGAGAGGGCAAGAAGGGTAAGATCGTGGGTCGCATCACGTTATTGATGCTTTTCAGACTAAGAAGAATGACAAATGACAGCATGAGGCACACCTTACCATTGCAGGCACAGAGGATCCACACCCATTAGTTGCACTCATGGATGTGGACAATCCAATAGCAGCCCACATCACCCCCTTTGGACATCGCAGCGGCCGCAGCCGTAGTTTCCCAAGAGGAGAAGATCGCTATGGAGCAGATTTAGGCAGAAGTTTCTACATACTTCGCTGATTCGATCTAATTCAAGCATTACACTAAGATCTTTTTACAGTCACTTGCAGTTTGTGATTGTGATGAAACTTTGAATAATGGTTGTAAACTCTAGGAGAGCAAAGCATTATAATTCTTATAATGAGTCCTTCAAGACTTATTTTCTCGTATTTATAATAGCAAATTATGTTCTGATATTTGAAGTATCAGAACACGTGTGGCGCCCTGTGGAGGAAGTGTGTTTAGCGGATAGCGGCACAATGAATACCACATTGAGAGAGACAAAAATTTCAGTCGATCAGCAAGAATGCTGGTAGTCTTATGACAATTGCGGGAAGCGATACTTGTATAATAGGCTCAGGAAGAGCTACTATTATACTTTCGATGGACACAACTTTGGTCATTAAATAAGCCTTGTTGTACTCAGAATCGGCTAGAACTCTCAAGGATATTCATGTTAACGATTTCCACGTAGAGACTGAAAAAGAGTATGGTAGGGAATACCGCTCATTACAAAGCGTGAAGAAAGTGCAAAAGGCTATTAGAACGACTTCCTTCATATGAAACTGGGCCATACTACATTAATATTAAGGCATCTGCAGCCTATACCGCTCTGAAAATCGTATTTAGAAGTTCTAAACTTTTCTATCTCTGGCAAGATAGATTATACTGCCCAGGTCTTAGGATGATGAGAAAGATAATTAACAATTCACACGAATATAATATCGATGTAAAGAATTTTTCGAATCAAGGAGATTTTGTTTGCTCCGCATGTGCCACCGGAAAATTAATTACTGGACCTTTTTGTTCTGAAAGTAAAGGATGAAATACCTGCATTCCTGGACCATATCCATGAAAATTTTGCGGTCCCATACAACGTCTGTCAGGGCCATTTAGGTATTTTTTTGGTGCTCATCGACGCTTCCTCGAAATGGTTGCATGTATGTTTATTGTCTACGAGAAACCACGCTTTTACAAAGCTAATCTCGTAGATAATTAAAATTAAGAGTAATTTCCTTGGCCATCATGTGAAATCCATCAGAATGGATAACGCTGGAGAATTTATTTCGAAGACATTGGATGATTATTGCATGGAAATGAGAATTAAAGTTGAGCATTTCGTACCACATGTCCACACTCAGAATAGACAAGCAAATTTTACAGAATAGTAATTTACAAACTACATATTGGGGACACGCAATCCTGCACGCAACAACTTTCATCAATTTTTAGACTATCGGTAAATAACATCCATTCACCTATGCAACTAGCGCAAGGGTCAACACCGAAATTAACACCACCATAGCGAACTGCAATGGGCCATCTCCGAAAGTCTGGGATATACGTTGTTATGAGACAACATCCATAATCAGATATATGGACCCCATGATTGGATATTTGCATGCAGCCCGCTTCGTTAATAGCATATTTGATTAGGATTGTTTCCCATCATTAGGGGGGAAATCAACCCCTTAATGAAAAATATCGATAAATAATGTGGTAATCCATGAGAAATCCATGCACATGACCTGCGCATTAGTGAAGTAAGTAGAGAAGTCTAGAAGATAATTGAAGTCTAGAAGACAACTGAAGTCCAGAAGATAAGGAAAGTCCAGAAGATAATTGAAGTCCAGAAGACAATTGAAGTCCAGAAGATAATTGATTTGCAAGCATTAGCGAATCAACTGCCTGACCACTTTAGTGATTTGAAGAGCGTGATCAAGTGGCATATGCCTGCACGCAATGCACAGGAGAGGGTTGAAATACCGATGAAGGTATCCCTAATCCCGTTCTAAGGTCCCAGATAGGACGAGAACTCCGGCCCCTCGAATCCGAAGTAACTGGAGACGTCTGGTGAAAAAGGATAAGAAGAACTTGACATAGCCGATCACCGAAGTTCCCCAAAACCAGAAGGGGGACTAGTTGAGACCTGACACCAGTATAGAAGCTTCAGAACATGCATACTGGATTTGAACATTCCCACGAAGGGAGATATCAGCATGGATGTGTGCGCACACATCAGAGCTGAAAAACTAAAGGGACTTGCCCCGTAATTGAAAACAGTGGTGAGCAAGTAGAAGCTAGGAACTCCTATGCGGTGGAATTGAAATTCTATGGAAATCGTCTAAGCAAAGTCTTATATCAACTTCGATGATCCACTTGGAAATCATAGCATTGTACGAGGCCTCACGAGAATGTGTTTGGCTTCGACGGATGATTCACCACATCCAGTAGTCGTGTGGATTGAATACCGCGCAAACCCCCATTATTATCTATGAAGATAATGCAGCTTGTGTTGCACACGTGCAGATGAGTTACGTGAAGAGTCATCTGACAAAGCATATCAACCTCTTGTTCTTATATGCTCATAAATTGCAAAAGATTGATAAAACTAAAGTATTGCATACTAAGTCATATGAAAATCTTGCAGATTTATTCACTAAGTCACTTCCAACATCTGGCTTTGAAAGATGCATACGTGGAATCGGAATGATGAGCCTTAGAGAAGTGCAGAATTCAGGAGGATAATCTTCACGAACTCAATATTGAAACTTGATCACGAAGATCTAATACCCAAAGAATAAATTCAGGAGATTAAATGAAATTGGGTGGATTAAACTCTTTTTGTCTTGACGAGTTTTTCTAAAGTTTATCGGTTAAGGTTTTAAACGAGGCATTTCGTGCAACGCAGCAGAATGTGTATCATGTACTCTTTCACCAAATTTTCCCACTGTGTTTTTATGGAGTTTCGACGAGGCATAAACATGTGAGGATGGATGCCCAAGGGGAAGTGTTAGAAATCATATGTTTGACCCATCAGCTAGGCCATGTATGAGCGCATCATCACAAACCCTAGCAGAGTCTGTTGATTATAAATAGGGGTGCTAGTCATTATAAAAGACTAATCGCTTGAAGAGCAATAAAGAGAAGCAAGAAGTTCCTTATATATCTCGTGTTCAATCTACTATTTTGTATTTGGATTCTTGTATTGTTCTTTCAATTCTATATTTATCTACGAAATAATTGTTCAAACTGAACTCATCGACAATGGTTCCTGAACTGCCGCCTCACCTTCCAAACCACCGAGTGCCGTCACTGTATGTTTGTCATATACTCCTATAGTCAGCGTCCTTGTTGCCTCTGCTTTTACCATGTCATCCTCGTCACGTCCCCACTGTTGCCGCCCACCGCCGCTCACTCTAAAATCGTAACTGAAGCATAAATCTTAAGGTGTAATCCAAAGTTACAAAATTTGGCTAATTTTTAAAAAATATTAATCATTTTTAGCAAAACCCTGTATCACTACGATGAACATTATGACAGCCTAAACTCAGGATGCAGCCATATCTCCGAGATTTTTCTCTCGCTGGAGAAGACAAGAGAGTTTTAAGTCCATTCCATTTCCTTTTCTATTATGCTGGTGGGCCCATCTGCTTGGTTCTTAACCCTGTCAACAGTTTCAAGCCCATAGTTTAGTCAACACCAAACACCGCCACCCTCCTGAGTCCTGACCTCCTGCTCCTCCTCCATGGCTGCTTCTCCCAGGAACGCCTCATACACCAACCCCATGGCCCCCTCCTCTTCCACCCCCAATGGCGGATGCTCACCGGCGGCGACACTCCGATAAGTGCGGCGGCGCGATATAGTACCAGGTAATTGGAAATAGCGCAGTTGTTTCGTTTGTTTTGGTGCCGATTTGAGTTGTATACCCGAGGGTTTTCGTACGTTTCTTGAGCCATGGCGATCCGGAGGTTGGGTATGTCCGTATCTGTGGAAACCTATGAATTCCCCCACTTTACTAAATATGCGAAATTTTCTAGCTTTATGAGTTCGCGACTTCCGGGTAACATGGCGCGGTGGATTGTTCTTGGGCGCTTTCAGTTTCAGGCCATTCTGTGAGAAATCTAGTCCTAGTTTTAGGCTTTTAGATTTCTTACAGATGGGTATCTTTGTTGGGTTCATTTATATATGATTCGACTGTTTTCTCGATTCAAAACTATTAAATTTTATTTTATTTGCAACTTAATTGTACATATACACGAGAGATTGATCGATTCAAAACTATTAAATTTTATTTTATTTGCAACTTTATTGTACATATACACGAGAGAGATTGAGTAAAAATAAAGATAAATAAAATAAAATCCGTGAACTCTTTATATTTCGAAGAAAAAATTATAATAAAAATCGACTATTTTGATAAATGAAAAAACAGTTGTTTAGCAAAACCGTTTTGTTACGGTGTAAAAATGTTGCCTTTTTTTTTTGTCTCGGTTCACTGGCATTTCCCTGATGGCTGCTCCTGTATTATGGATCTGCAGGCTGGAGTTTAGCAATCTGTGGATGTGAGATTTTTGTTACTTGAACTGAGTGGCACTGAAACGGAGACCATTTAGTCATTTAACGTCGTTCCTGAGGTTTCCTCGTGGTAGAAATCGAACACAATTGGGTTGTTGGCTCGTGGGGAGTCAGACAACGGCATCACAGTCTGGAGGTAGCGGCGGCGGTGCTGGCACAGCACAACGCGATCAGATGCAGAATACGGCAAAACAAGGCTCTTTGTATAGCCTTACCCTTGATGAGGTGCAGAACCATTTGGGAGAACCCTTGCATAGCATGAACCTTGATGAGCTGCTTAGGACTGTCTTTCCTGATGGCGTGGACCCTGATGGTGCAACTACCAGCCAGTACGAGTCAAGTTCAGGCCTCTTGCGCCAGGGGAGCATCACAATGCCACCTGAGCTCAGCAAGAAGAGTGTGGATGAGGTGTGGAAGGGCATCCAGGATGCACCAAAAAGAAAAATCGAGGAAGGTGTTCAGCGGAGGCGGGAGAGGCAGCCGACGCTTGGGGAGATGACCCTTGAGGATTTCTTGGTCAAAGCAGGGGTCGTCACCGAAGGATATCTGAAGGACTTGAACGATGTAGGCAATGTAGATCTGGTTGGGCGAGGTGCTAGAGCAGCTGGGGCTGCCGATTTGACATCTGGGGCACAGTGGTTAGAGCAGTATCAGCAGCAGATTGCAGCTATCGAGCATCATCAGCATGGGCAGCAAAGAATGCCAGGTGCTTATATGCCCAGTCGGTTAGTCCCTCAGCCACTGAATGTTGTGCCTGGTGCTATTCTGGAGTCAGCCTACTCTGATGGCCAGATTACTTCACCAATGATCGGTGCACTTTCTGATTCTCAGACACCTGGGAGGAAGCGCGGTATTCCAGGAAATGTGGCAAATAAGTTGATAGAGAGAAGGCAGAAGAGGATGATCAAGAATAGGGAATCGGCTGCCCGTTCAAGGGCTAGGAAGCAGGTTGCGATATATGTTTGATGCCTTCCTTTTAAAAAAAATCTTTTTTGTCAGCAATGCTCTAGCTACAAATCAAGATTCATGAAAGTTTAGCACCACTATCTGTTCGAATTTAATTTTTCTTGTGATCTGGAGTTGAAAATGTTAGAACATGGTGACTTGCTTAATTTTTTCTGTTCTTTTTAGTTTGAGTATTACTTACATTGTATTTGCAATAGGCCTACACAAATGAACTCGAAAACAAGGTATCGCGTTTAGAAGAGGAGAATGAGAGGCTAAAGAGGCAAAAGGTACTTTATTTTTTCAATACAAATTTATTGGAATGTCACTTTTTTCCTATTAAGTGTTGTTTTTTTCTCTATGCTTGCTTGGTACATTAACCAATTAGTTGAAAAATGTCAGATTATTCGATTAGTAGCAGGTAATAAATGCAGTTACTAATTCTGGCGACTGGTGTCTAGTTTTTAGCTCATACTGTTAAGCTACTTCAAAGACCTGTATTTATCAAACATTACTAATCCCCTTGTAGTTTATGAGTAGCATAGTTCTATAATCCTAAGTATTTGCTTCCACTACTGGAGCCAAGCCATTTTTGGGTGGGAACTAAAATCAGGTGTACTATGGGCCATTCACCCTGTTGGTTGATCTAATTATTAGGTTTGTCCCTTCAAACATTTATTGGAGTAAATGCAAATAGCCAACATAGATTCTAATTCTTATTTTTTCTTGGAAGGAGGCAACTACTTTTCTGGCGAATATTGGGGTCATCTTGTATTTACCTTAAATATTTTCAAAAGGCCAGCTGATATTATTATGCATAGTAATCAAGTGAGATTGCATTATGCTAGGATGAATCATGTGACAAAAAAAACTAGGAGACAAAAACAGCTCATTTAATATTACGAGAGAACCATTTTAAATTCTATTTGGAGATTCTGACCAACGGTAACTTTTTGATTTACTGCCCTGCTTTAGAAAGCTTAGCACCAAAATTCTTCGGTCTAGTTCCAACGTTAGTAGTGTGCTCGAGTTATAAGTTACAATAGAGAGGTTTTCGTTATTATTTTTATTTGTGTGTAGAAACTGTCTGCTGCATATTTTCTGGATGACATAAGTCCCAGAGTTGCCTAATAGACTAATAATAACTTCGTAGCTGTGGCTTTTCAAGAATGCTACCTGCAAAGTAATATCACGGTTCTAACACTGTAACACAGTATGTGATGTTAGCATTGCATCCCATTGAGTCCCAAGTTGGTTAGCACCTTAAACAAAGCAGTGTTGCAAGGCAAAGAGAGTTTCTGTTCTTATCACTAACCTATCTAAAAGAGTGATATTGTCACCATCATTTTAAAGGTCATTTCAGTTTTCAGTGTAATTTGAAGATGTTTCATATTTCTATTTTTTGGAAGTGCATAGGTTCGATTTCTGCACTATTTTGTGGGTTTAGATTTCAGTTGTACAGATGTATTAGTAACACCATAACTGTTCTTCTTATCTGTATATGCTACTATCAGTGAGTGATATGCAAGTGGAATTGATCTCTGTTGCTTCTTCCTGATGACCACTTAATACTTTATAGTTTATACATCTAATTGTTCATTTTCTGAGTTACTTGATAGTGTTACCTGCTTAATTTTGCTAAGCTTTGGTGTTTGGTCCTACTTCTGACCAAGATTGACAGCTCATATTTAAACCCTTGATTTACCTTGAAGAGATCTCTTTTGAGTTGGTTTTAACTTGGGGTGTTTTATTTGATCACACCAACCCCAGATGGTTATTTATTAATTAAATAATTCATCCTACATGTTGTGGTAAGATTAGGAGGGATCCAGCAGATTGAAGCATGCTTCTAGAAGTACAACATCTATATTTCATTTTTCTGGTATTGGCGTATTGCATGCTTTCAATCCATCTCTTATGTACCCAAAATATGATACAGTGGCACTCCTCTACCTCTGATGCAGAGATTGTGGCACCAGGGATTAATTTATCTATATGCAAACAATTTTTTATGCTTATTTCTTGTCTAATCCTGCTATGAGGCAAATGTTATTCAGCTCCATACAGTTCATACTGTAAATTTTTGTATTCTTGTTCTCTGATGAAATTAGTGATTCTGCATAACATTGACTTGTTTGCCCTTTTCTGCGTTATCTTCAGGAGTTGGACAAAATACTTTGCTCTGTGCCTCTACCAGAACCCAAGTATCAACTCAGAAGAACAAGCTCGGCGGCTTTCTGATCATGTCCAGAACACTTTATTTTGTAGATTTTAGAGTGCTCTTGCTTGTAAGTTTTGCCTCTTTGTTCTAGAATCATTTGCTAGCTTTGGAGTTCCTTTTTTTCCTTATCCTAGCTCAATGATTTGCACTGTGAACTGTCTAGATTAGCAGGAGCCTAGTATGTGTCGTGTAAGCACAACTATCTTTCGAGGCCTTGCTACTAGCCTAGTATGTAAATCGGCCAGACACATTTAAGTTCTCATCAGAGCTTTCTTATACATGGTGACTTCGCCTGCTCTTCCATCTAAGACGTAACTTTGAGCATTATGAACTTTACCTTTAGCTAAAATACTCTCAGGTGAATGGTTGTAAGATAAGATTCAGTTTCCTGATAAAGCTTCAGAGTTCGACTTAAACGATCTGTTCGTCAAAATATCAACCCTTTTCATGACCAATATTGCTAAAATATGTTAGGGAAAAAATCGGTTTCATATATATGATTGCATTCCTGTTGTATCTACGTCATCATCCTCACCATCATTATCTTTTGGAGCCCAATTACTAGTTAGTGAAGCTTACTTATCCTGGACGCTACTGCATCGCATCATGCGGTTTCAAGCTACAGTTGCTTTTGCTGGTGAAACACCATTTACTCGGGTCCAATCTAGCTAGGATGTGGATGTGTTTTGAGAGTTCTTGACTGATTTGGTCGTTTTTTAATGGCTTAAGCGTATGTAATCTTTTACGTTCGAAATGATAAAAATAATATTGGGATAGGTCATATAAACACCACGTGACCCTCCCTACTGTACTCACGGTTGCATGTGTCTGCCGAAGAGCGGATGCCACTGTCCCTGTCCGCGGTCGCCTCCCACAGCCATTCTGCTTAAATTTTGCATCACAACAATTAATGTTTATTTACAAGATGCCTTGTGCTTTCGTAAGTACGTTGCCTTTTCAAGTTTCAACTATTGGATTAAATTAGAAGAAAAGACACATCTCAGAAGGGAATAGTCACGGGGCTCGAGTATGTGCCCTGCCGCGGGTCAACGAGATGTTACGTTGTGCAAGTGCCTTCTCTGACACGATGCATGGGGCGCTCGGAGTGGCACGCGATCAATTAGCGCTAATTGGCCCACTCTTAACACAATCGTTCAAAATATGCAGTTACAAAGTAAACAACATCTCAAATAAAGTTTCGAATTACAACAAGGACCAAACTTTTATTACAATATTAAGACTTAAAAGCCAGTTTTGACACTGATACGGACTTCCAAGCCCAAAGTTGATATAATACAAGACAAAAGAACTTCCAACCACAGGCACACTTGAGCGCGATCGAGACCTAATAAAAGTAGTTATTGCCATCTGGGGGTCCACCAAAATCCTGCTTATTGAAATTCTCAGCATTTTTTCAAAATTCTTCTGTAGATGGTTTGCAGATTTTGCAAGAATGAGTACTGCTACAGTACTCAACAAGCAACATGAAAATCCTAATTAATTACATATTAGGATTATCAAAGGAATGATACAGTTTTACCATAACAGGCATATGTGAGTGCATTTATTTAAAGCAGATTAACTTTAAAACAGTAAAACAATAATAAATAATAACAACATGGACACAGGTTCATTAACCGGAAGCACGACTTATTCAAATATCATTTGTTACACTCTGCAGAGTTGCTCAACTTTACCCACAAGATACCTCATGCTCATACTGTCAGGTCATAAACATGCAACACGTTAACGCGCGACTGAGATGAGATAACAAAGCCTTTTTATTGCTTAACCTTTTTAGCCTCTACCCGGTAGGTTCAAAATCCATACAACCTTCGGGAGACCACCGGCCAACAGTGAAATTCGTACTCTGATACTGTCGGGACCATACCGTTGTGTAGACCAGTGAGTGTTCCTTCAAGCCCACCCCTGTTCTACTCTTGATTATGTAGATATTCAATTGGATGAGCGGTGTACTAAGCTAGGGAGGAATGACCACACCTGTGGTTGAGCGGTTTTCTGTGTCTGCTACTTTGGCACAAGGTTCTTGTCCTTACTTGCCTCTAGTGAGGAAATGGACCGACACCAACTCGTGGCCGCCCACCTCCTTGATCTCACCTTTGACTCACTTTTAACACAAGTCTATCGGGTTGTCCAACTTTCTAGTCTCAACTCTCAACTTTCCTCCAAAACCATTGACGAATAGCCGATACTGCTTTTCAGGATTTATCAACATATTTTTTTTTTATTTTATGTAACCTACAAGGTGAATATGGCCTACAAGAGTAGGTGGGCTGGTATGTTGGGTGATAGGATTATTCTAACCATCATGGTATTCAAAAGTATTATTTCAATATTTAAAGTAATTGACATATATACAAATAATGAAAGTAATAATATAAATACGTGAAATGTTGGTTCAAAATGATCAAGGAATGCGACTTGTCTCCTTGCACAAATTCTTCTAGTAGCTCGTCTTGTCTAG
Organism: Hsuehochloa calcarea; assembly: GCA_036346395.1. NCBI lineage: Eukaryota > Viridiplantae > Streptophyta > Magnoliopsida > Poales > Poaceae > Hsuehochloa > Hsuehochloa calcarea. Next base: position 69,914,623 of record CM070594.1, on the reverse strand, counting down.
CGTCTTCCGGGGCTTGGTCATCGAAGTTGGGATCTAGCGTAAAATAAAATAAAACAAACTAAATAAAATCCGACTCGACAAGAAATGAGTTGAAAACAACATGCAAGTAAAAGCAAATCGAAAAAGAAGACAAATGATGGTGGTGTGGGAGAGTAGGAATTTATCTAGTGCTTGATTGGACTGAACAGAGTGGAGAAATGGATTCAAGGGCTTGAAGCGGTTGGAATGGATATATAATGTGGATTTAGGGTTTTGAGGATGAATAGTATCAAATAATGAATAGTGATGTTTTACTGTTTATATACGAAAATGGGTGGTAAACAGTAATTAGGGTTATTGTTTCAGCTTGAAGAGTGATTGTAGTTAATAGTAACAAGAATCACTATTTTCAGTTAATAAACAGTAATCAGTTTACTATGCTGTGAACAGTATCGTGCGAATAGCAATGAACAATAAACGGGCTACCCGATTACTGTGCGGCCCATGGCCCAACAGGCAGGCCATTTTGGCAAAGCACACGGGACGGCTTGAGCGCGCGGTCGAAGGCCGACTCGCTCACCTGAGCTGAGAGGGACGGCGGCGCTCTGGCGACGGCGGTGGCCAGCGGCGGCGGGGAAGGGTGCGGTGAGCACCTTAGAGGCATGGGGTTCCATTTTTGTTGGAGGGGCAGAGGAGGTGCGGAGGTGGGGCGGCGGTGGCGGAGGCGCACGGCCGGAGCAAGGAAGGAGGGGTGGCACTACGGCCAGTCTTCGACAACGGCAAGGGGTGGAGAAGCATTAGTGAGGTGAGGGGAGTTCAACGGAGGTGTCAGTGGAGTTCGAGGTGCTCTGAGGCGACCTGTCCACGAGTGCCGTGGACAGTGCGGATGAGGAGCTCATCGCCGGTGAGCTCCGGTGAGGAAGGAGGGTGGGGAGGTTAGGGGAAGGCGTCGCAGTGGCAAGAGGAAGCTAGGGATGGAGGTAGGAGGGGAAGGGGAGGAATGGCGGCGGCGAATTTACTTGGGAGCTCGTCGGGGAAGAAATGGAGGCAGCGGCGGAACTTCCAAATTCATCCGGCGCTGGAGGAGAAGGGGCAAGGGGAGGTGGGGAAGTTGGAGGTGATGGAAAATACTTGCCCGGGGTGGCCTTCTATAGCACTAGGAGCAATGACGAGCTACGATAGTGGCGGCGACGTGGTTGGCCCTGCGCGGTTGGGCGGCACCGAGGGAGGCGAGGTGGCGCGGCGAAGGCGGTGGAAGGCGCTGGAGGCTGTGCGGTGGCGCGAGAGGTGGCAGCTGACTGCAACGGAGGAGGAGGCGACGTCGGGCAGTGACGAAGGGGCGGTGACGCACCGGGAGAAGAAGGGGGAAGAAGGAAGAAGGAGGAGTGGGCACCGGGAAGAAACCGTTTCGGCTTGAGGAAAGCGGATTTCCGAAAAGGAAAGGCGCATCTTGGGCTAAAGTTTCCGAAAAAGGAAAGAAACCAAATTTCAACCAAAAGATTCAATATCTTTTTGAAATTTTTGGATTTTGAAGATGTTTCAGGATATCCTGCGATTCCAACTGCGGCAGTCGTCCATCGGTTCTTCTGTAGTAGGCCATATCTTGCTGTCCGAATCCGTGCTAAGCTTATAGAGCAATCCGGATGTGTGAGTAGAATACAACCGTAGTCTAGAAGAGCGGTCTAGGACACCAAATGTCTGTCTTACCTATCGCATTGATCAAATGCAAATGTCAGTCTCGCATTATCCAGGTGATGATCCTTACTCGTTCGAGTCTCCTCAGATGTGGACTTGACTTGGTGATTAGGTTAAGCCCAGCCAATACAATAATACAAGCATATCCCAACCATTTGATCGGCAAATCATATGATAAAACGGTACTACAGAACACTGTACTTCCTAGTTGGCACCTTACCCGTGTACGGTTTTAGCAAGAGGAATAGCCTCCAAGGGAAAGTACGCTTTTATTCGTTGGAGCCGTAAAACTAAAAGTAGTCCAAAATCTGTGTTGCGAGTGGAAGTGAGGGAGGCAGCAGGCGAGCAGCGCCGCCGACGGCGGGCGGCAGCGGCCGCCTCGCAGTTCTTGCGTCTCACCTCTCCCGCTCTTCTCCCATGGCCAGCGAGAAGGAAGCCGCCCTCGCCGCCGATCCCACCGGCATCGCCACCGTGTCAGCCCCTCTTAACTCTCTCTCCCATTTATATACCGTCACATCAAGTTGATATCTTGTTCGCTGGAGTAGCCTCATTTGAAATCTGTTCTAGTAAGTGCATGGAAGAGCTCGGATTTTGGATCGTAGTAGATTCCGGTGTGCAGTCAGGACTTCAGAGCTGTAAAATTTGTGCAGAATCAAACTCGAGTTCGGATCGTACTCATCTCTGTAAAACCCTCTTTGAATTGATTATGTAGGAGTCGTCGATTTGCTAAGGTGGGCTAAGTTGTGTCTTGTCTGCATCCATGTCTGTGGTCACCAATAGGAATAGTAATGCTACTGAATCAGTGTGTGCATACATAGGCAACATCCTTGGAAGAACTAGAGGAAGATCAGGGTTAGTTTGGCGTAAAATGATCTTGGTCAGGGTTACGAGCCCCACATGTAGAATCTTGATGTGACGCATCATTTGCATCCTTGTTAATATAAAATATTTCCATTTTATTGCATCAAATTTTTTACAATATTTGTTTTACAAGCATTTGTAGTATTTTTGGTAGCAAGTAATTAAAACCCTAGTCTTCTTCTCTTCTTGCCCTCTGTAGTAGCAGCCTTCCTCGTCGCCTTGTTCTTTGAGCGTCCGCCCGTAGAGCCGCCTCGCGACCCGTTTTCCTCGCTCGTAAGGAAAATCAGCAATCGGTTAGTAATCGTAGTTGAGAGCATTCTTGTGAGCAGTAGTGTATAGAAGTTAGAGTATAGAAAGTGGCCGTCAGATTTTCCGAAGTGCAGTAGAGTATCCGGAGTAACCTGAGTAGTCGGTTCCTTGACCATCAAGATTCCCAGACCAACCGGAGTTAGTCAGCCCCTTGATCGTCCAGGTATCCAGACCACCCAAGATCCTTCGGTATCTATCACTTCCATGGGTCTCCTCATCCGGCATTGTTAGAACCCAACACCCTCTGTTTGCAATTGCCAAAGCCCCAGTATAAACCCTCAGTGCATATCCCAGTAAACCACACCCTCAGTCAAGCGTCGTCGGGTGCGGCAACCATTTCCAGAGCCCTCTCTTGCGGTGCAGCTCCCCTGGCCAAGCCCCTCTCATAGAGCAAGCCAGCCACCGAAATATCAAGCACAGGATACCAAGAAGACAAATACATCCCCAGCAAGTAGCAAGACCAAGAACCCAAGTGCATTCCCCAAGAAACACCCGCAAAGACACCAAAGAATGCATCTCCCGCCAAGCCAAGACCCAACATTCATCCCCTTGCAAGAGCCAACAATGCATCCCCCTTGCAAAGCCAGAGCACAGGCAGTCCATCTTCCCAAAAACCCAAGCAGCAGCAAAGCCATCTCCCCTGCAAAGCCAGCAGCCCAAGTTCATCCCTCCAGCAGAGCCAGCAAACCATCAAAGCAAGCAAGCCACCAGCCAGCAAACACAACCACATCCATTCCATTCCACAGCCAGCAGAGGCAAGAACCGAAGGAGGGTTCAACTCTGCATCTCCCAGCCGAAGGCCAGCAGCAGCAGCCAGGGAGCAGAGGAGGAGCCACCACCCACCGCAAACCAGGAGCCAGAGCGAAAGGAGAGCACCACCAGAGCCAAGATCGCCATCCCTCTCCCAGCCCAGATCCATCAAGAGGTAACCCCAGCACACATCAGTTTGCACTGCACACCATGCACATCATCCACACACCACCAGATCTCAATAACATCAGTATAGCTCTCAGTCTTTTCCATCTCAGAGCAGTGGGGGAAAGGGAGTAGAGAAGGGTTAAGGGAGTAGTGTTACCTTGGTTTAGTAGTAGACCGAGGCAGGGCCGGGCCGGATCTGGGAGCCAAGGCGGCCGGCGGCCGGGAGGCCGAGCCGAGGCGAGCGGGCAGGCATAAGCCGGAGAAGCGAGACAGCGGCACCAGCGCCGAGCCGACCGGAAGGAGGAGGCGCGAGAGAGAGCGGCGGGTCGAGCCGCGTAGGGTCGGGCCGGGCGAGTGCGCTGGTGGTAGATCGGCCGAGCAGACCAGGCACCGCGGAGTGGAGTAGAGCGCCGGGCGGCGCTGGGCCGCAGGCGAGCGGTCGGCAGCAGAGAGGCGCCGAGCCGGCCGGGAGCGGAGCCGACCGGCCGAGGCGGCCGAGGCAAAGAGAGGCGACCGTGGCTGGCCGCCCGGGAAGAAGGAGGCGAGCCAGAGCCGAGGAGGAGGCGCAGAACCGGAGGCGGGCCGAGGCGCAGGGAGGAGCCGCCGAGGGCCGGAGGCAGCAGCCACTGGAGGCGAGGGCGCGAGAAGCCCGAGAGAGAGAGAGAGAGAGAGGGCAAGGTGGGAGGCGATGGCATGAGAAGCCCGAGAGAGAAGGAGAGGCATCGGGAGAGGATAAGGGAGAGAGGCGTCGGCGCCGAGGGGGTAAGAAGAGGGAGAGAGGGGGGGTTAGATTAGGGGGTTTAGTTAGTCGGTTAGTTAGTAGTTAGGGTTAGGATGTGTTTAGGGTTAGGAGGGGTAGATTAAGGAGGGTGGTTAGATTAGGGGTTTAGTCGGTTTGGTTAGGGTTTAGCCGGATAGGGTTAGTCGGTAGGGTTTAATTGGTTAGCCGGTTTGGTAGGTAATTAGAGAGGGAGTTTAGTAGTTTAGTAGTTAGTCGGTTGATTAGAGATTAGAGTTAGAAACTAGTTGTTTGGTTTCTGAGTATAGGAATTTAGGAGTCGGTATAGTTAGCGTTTGTTCAGTTTTTAGAGTAACCCGTTGGTGTGCTAGAAGTGTTGGTAGTCTTGTGCCCTCGAGTAGATCCTTGTAGGCGTAGCAGAGTGTAAGATCTGGTAGTAGTTGTGTCGAGTGTAGAACGCGAGTTCGGCGATGTCGGCAATAGATCGAGTTTAACCCTAGAACGATTTTTAGCGGAAGAGTGCTAACTGGGTCGGGTTCTGAAAAGTTTTGTTAAAATATGGCTAACAGAGGTGTTGTATTAGCATTTTATGCGTCTACTATCACTCAAACTCCACTAAGTATTTATTTATATATTATTCGTGCTACCGCTTTGCTACAGAGGGCAAACCAGTGCTGATAGGAGGAGCTGATCAGAGATTCGTCATCGCCGACCTTTCCTACAACGCCAAAGGCAAGCTTTCCTCTTGAATATAAATATAGTTATGTTAAATGTAAACAGTATATTGCTCTATCATATATGTATTGCATCAAAACTATTTCTCAAAATCAAATTGGTTTGAGATGATGAGAAAGATAAGAAAACAGAGATGATGAGATGAGACGAGAATGTGAATTACTAGGTGGGTAAAGGGGGCCCTGGCAGGGGAAACGAGACGATGATGATGGTAAGAGGTGGGACCCCTTTACATATGGTTATAATATAATGACTAACAAAACTCTTACTCGGTCGGGAGCCGTAATTACAGTGCCAACCATTTTCCCGTTTCGGCGGGCAGAAAATGATACCTTGTTACGTAATTAAGTTCTCCATAACGGGTCACACTGGAATATTGGGCACGGAAGAGAGTCGCCCCAAGGTGGAGTGTTGGGCACGGACGAGAGCCGCCTTAACCAACATTACTAGAACTCGGTGTGTGACGATGTCAGCACTGTGACTAAATCAACACCGACGAAAAGTAATGTGTGGAGACATAATCACGTAACCTGGAAAACGTTCTGTATTTTGAACTTGGAGTCGCATCCAAGGAAATGCGATGGACCTAGCTCAGAGAGAGTTCAGAGTAGCTATGGGTAAAGTGGTACAAGCCTGCGTAGTGCAATATCAAATCATGAATTCATGCCAGTCTCCTGGATTGGAGTCTACGGGAATCGCTAAGGGTCTTTCTTCTTTCCGAGTGACGAGTAGTGTTTTCAGAATTAAAATTTGTCACTTAATGTTTTAATGAGTATTTTCAGAAAGAGATGATTTAGAAAATGTGATAAAGATCAGAGATCAGTCATGCAGTGCATCTTTTGCTAAGTCATGCAGTGCATCTTTTGCTATTAATACTTGCTGAGTACTTTTGTACTCAACCTTGTTAGTATTCTCCTTTGTTAGATCCTAGTCCGGCCGGGAGCTATCTCAAGTGGGACGAAGGACTTGCAGGTACCGATGCAGCAGCAGGAGGAGAAGGCACCGACTGCGAGGACCTGAGCGAGATAGGAGCCATCTTTGACTCGTGGGACGAGTAGGAGGGCGGTACTCCAGAGCAGACTCCAGAAGCGGAGAAGCTCCCTTTTGTGTTTCTGTAGTAGTTGTATTAAGAACCCTAGCCTTGTATGGCTACTACTGTAATAAAGATGTATAATTTCTATCTTATTGTTCTGCTGCACAACTCTGATAAAAAGACTTGCTATTCGTCGGAGCGGTGTTCTACCGGGCAGACGAATAGTAATTCGTGTGTTTAAGTGTGATTACCCTAGGAGTAATGACACGGAGCGACGTGGGTTAGGCTGGAAATATATAGGATAACTAACCTCGCCTGGCACTAGAATGAGTCAATGCTTGCAGATATCCGAGAAATGCAGAGTGCCGTATTGGGCTCCTCCATATGGTTACATAACGGGAGTAGTACTAGTAGGTCACTTGTCCAGCTGTGCAACCACCTGATATAAAGAATAACTCTTCAACAGGAGCTCATTTATTATAGCTCAACCGCTTAAGAATTGATCAATGTCTGATTGCTTGCACATCTGATAGCAATAGTACAAATAATGACAGCTCATGGAGACCTGTAGTTGAGTTCCTACAAATCAAATGATTACTATGAATATCATTTTAGTGTTGGCCTGAAAGCTTGGGGTTGTCCATTTGCACACTCTGATGAGTATGAAACCTATGGCGGAGGAAACTTGTATATAGAAATCCTTTCTGTGATGTATAGCATGGCCAATTAAGTTTTGGGGAACCTGCAAGATAGAGGTGTATATAACGAGAAACAAGGGAGGGAAATAATTATTGTGCACAAACTCTTTGCATGGTCTTACATTTCTACGATCTGCCAAATACTAGTCAATGTTTGCTGTATTTTAAATTTCGTCTGTATTCTATGAGAAGGGTTGGCCTCAGTTATTCCGGTTATGAATACAGTTTTACCCCCTTCACTAATCCACATATGGCCTCCATTCAGACACCTAATTCTCTGCTTGTCTGCAGTTTCGACAAAATTATTCGGAAGGAGATTCCATCTCAGGTGGTTTATGAGGATGAAAAGGTATCATGTATATGCTACTGGGGCAATTTTCTTATTTATCAAGACTACAAATATCACACTTTTTTCAGCCTTAAAAATTAATGATGCCATTTGCAGTTTTGGTTATTGTTAACTCTACACTAGTCTTCTTTTATAAAAAGAAAAGAAAAGTATAACATAGATTTTTTAAGTGGGAGGAAACTTTTTTTCATTATCCGTTTGTTTCACATGAAACACTTTTATGCCATCATCATGTTCTTTGTTCAAAGTCACAGCTAATATTGATATCAAAGATCAATTATACGCTCTCCACACCTTGTGTTTCTAAAAAATATCCTCTCTCCAAGGTGCAATACTCTTTTCTGACTTGGTCCTCATGGTAACTAGTTTTGGTGTCTGCACATCTGTTAGTGATCACTGCTACACACTGACTTATTGCTGTTTGCTTGAACATGATTAAGCATGCAAATGAGCTGTTGCTATGTCACATTTGGATCTTCATCACTGCAGGTCCTTGCATTCAGAGACATATCAGCCCAAGCTCCAATACATATTATAATCATTCCCAAGGTTAAAGACTCTTCATATGGGTAATTCAAAGTAAGCTATGTGCCCAGTACACTGCAATGATTATCATGGTGGACTGGCAGGTGCTTGAAATTAAGACTAATGCTCCTGACGCTTTGGACATTAGATTATTATTATTATTATTTTTACACAGAGGATGATAGATCATTATGTGTATGATGGTATTGCAGGAAATCGATGATTTTTGTAACCAATGGATAATAAAAATACATCATTTGATTTTGTATCGTTAGCCTACCTATATATTTTAAGCTTCCCGGATCTTGCAGCTTCGTTTTTTTGTCATGAGGAAAACATTCTTGCATTTCATTAGCTTTCATTATCTTCAGCTCTCTAGCATGCTCATTGAGACATATGCTAGCTTGCTAAGGAGTCATCCACTCGTCAAACATGTAAATATACTTTGCGCATTTTGTCGTAGTGTCATTGTGGTACAAGAACTTCTAAGAATCATCGTTTGCTAATTACCAAATTTTAGAATATAACAGGCACCTTTTAAGTAAAATGTGAGCACAGATCTGTCTTGTCCCAGGAGTAAATCTTCCAGACTACGAACTCGCCTAATTGAAAATTTTCACCAGAGTGAAAACTATTCGAATTCTGTAGTTGGTAGATGGGCTTATGCTTTACAGTTTACACAGCTTGCCTCTCACGAGTCACCGCCCTGTATCTCATAGAACTATTTAAACTATGAAGGACAAATAGGCATCTCAGCATTGGTACTGGGACAATGGAAACAAACCAACCTCTGTATCTGCCGGCAAGATTTCTGTGTCTGCAGGGCATCCATTTCCTTGCCTTGTTTCGTATTGCATTTTCTCGTGCATGGAAGGGTGAGTGTAGGACCGAAAAGACGACTAAAGGGGGATGAATAAGAACATAAATCTTTTTGCAAAGATAATGGTTTCAATTTGCAAATCACAAATCATTCCAATAGCTACAAGAGCTATGAATATGAATGCTTAAGCACAGTGGAAGACTTTGAAATGAATTCACTTCTTAACCCCAAGCAAATAGACCAAAAACACAACAACTCAAAACCAAAACGAGTTGGGCGATCTGACCTCTAGAAATCGGTCAGACCTCTAATACATAGCGGTCGGACCGGTCCTATGGGCGGTTTGACCTCCAACTAGAAATCGGTCTGACCTCTGGAGTCCAGAATAGAAAAATCAGCCCGACGCCAAGAACACAAATTGGTCTAACTTTTGATTTAGCCGATGAAACTTGACCAAATTTGGAACACACCTCCCTAAGGATATTTGGGATCTATTCCAAGCGACAATCGACCAGATCCACGTCAAAGTTTTGACCTTTTTCTGTTTTACCGAAGGAAGGTTCAAAACCGAGCAAAAAATGAAAAACTTGATCCAACACTTGCTCGTGGGAGATTGATGATCTAGGTGATCTTAGATGTATTTCCACACGTCATAGCAAGATAAAAGTGGTCAAGAACCCAACTAGAAACCACAGGATCAAGGAAGCACAAAAATCATCCAAAGAGAAGAAAACACAAGAACACAAGGAGACTCATCTTTGAATGATCTTTCATAGATTGATTCAGATGATTGCTGGGTACAGCCTCTCCCTCAAGGAGGACAAGATCTCAATCTATGAGCACAAACTCAATACATCTCTCTAGAGCCTAAGCCTCACCTCTCCTCTCTAAACCCTAAACCCAACTAGGGTTTTGTCTAATGAAGTGCTTAGAGGCTGCTAGGCAGCACCCTCTCTATTTATAGGGAGGCTTAGACCTTCTAGAAGATTTCACTTAATGGGCTCCCGTTAAGGCCCAAAACAAACGGGACACGAACACACATACTTTGATTGACCTAAACCGCTAATCATTGCTCCGTCTTGCACCGCGGTTTAGCCAACCGACTCTCAAGGCGGTATTTGGTGAAATGATCAAAATACCCCTTCTCGATCCTTCTCCATGGACTGAGTCCAATCCAGTCGAAGCAATCGCCTGCTTCGCCACGTGTAGGTAGATCAACGGCTCTTATCATGTCGGCAAGTCTCTCCCGTCCGAATCCCATCAGAACCTCCAAGTCACTTGCACCGACCCCCGCGCCACTTGATCCAACCAGCTGCATCGAACTGCCCGTTCGATCCATTTTGTCCATTCCGCGCCATGCTTGAGTCTTTCGACCTCACCCGGCATCCATGATCGTCTTGGACCTAAGCCCTCCGAGCTTAGTCCTGATCCTCCTCGCCGTTGACCGTCGTTGACCTGCAAGCCACTTGCACAGCAATAAACAAGGAAATCGTTTCCGGGAACAAGTTCTTCACAACTTGACCCACGTTAGCTAAAACATGCAATATGCAACATATGGGACATGATACACATGTATATAACAAATCCCAAAACCAAAACCTTAAAGATAACAAGGTTCTGCACACAACTGGTTAGGCTGCCACCATGGCCGGTCTGACCGATTTCGGGCCGGTCGGACCGCTTGGACTACGCCGCATCGGCCGCCTCACAATGGTCGATCACGCCATGGCTTGGCCGAACCCCGAGGTCCGACAAAGACACCGACTTCTCCGAAAACGCGTGAAACGGCAAACCAACAACGCTATTACCAATTGACTCATCATCCTAGGATCATGTATATATCCTCAAGATATCTACAGTGAGAAGAATATATGATGCTCACACCTTACAGTTATGATGCTACCGCCAGCTACCAAAGATACCAAATTCAAGATTTAAGCTTCTACAGGGCACAAATTTTTTCCCCTGTTTGTGTTGTACAGCAGTAACAACACTGTAGCATTGTAAATATTGTGTGATGTATGAAGCATTATAATTTGATAATTTCTATTGAATACGCTGAAGAGGATGCAAGAGAATCCTTCTCAGTTGAAAGGGAAACAGGATGTGGCCTGTGTTCCAAGCTCCAGCAATATCTGCTTGAGAGTGCTTGACAGCACGAGCGATAACAGAACAAAATTGCGATGGGGTGAACCATTCCAATCAGACAACTGCGCGTTTAAATCAAATGATCTCCGTAGAAATTGGAGATCATACCATTTTCAAAAGAAGGAAACAAAAAACCCGGCGATCATAACAATATTTATTGCACTACCATTCCAAACTTTGCACTGTACGCAACAATCAAACGTCGTTTTTATTTATTTATTTATTTGGTTTTTCGTGATCGCAGTCGCAGCAGCGCATACACAAGGTTGCCCACCTACCCCGCACCAAACCAGTACTGCACTACACCAACCCCCCAAACCCTTCCTTCCACTACGCCACTACACCACCCCCAAACCCTTCCCCATCCGAGCCTATCTCACACCTCGCCGCCGCCGCCGCCTCACCCGCGCGGCCGAGCGCAGCAGCGACCCCCTCCCCTCCCGATCGCCATGGCCTCCACGGCCTTCGCCGCCGCAAGGTTCATCCCGGCCACCCACCTCGACTCCTCCCCCCGCCTCTGCCCGCTCCGCCCCGCCCCCACCGCTAACCTCTGCTTCTCCCCTCTCTCCGCCTCCTCCTCGTCCACCCTCCTCCGCCTCCGATCCCCCTCCCCGTCCGGGCCCGGAGGTAAGCTGCCCCCTCCCCCGCGCTCCTACGGCGGCGGCAGCGGATCTGGCGACGCCGCGGACTCCGGGGGTGACGGCCGTCGCGGCGGCATCCTCGGCCTCTTCCTCGCCGGGTGGGCGGCCCGCGTCGCCGCGGACCCCCAGTTCCCGTTCAAGGTCCTCATGGAGGAGCTCGTCGGCGTCACCGCCTGCGTGCTCGGCGACATGGCCTCCCGCCCCAACTTCGGCCTCAACGAGCTCGATTTCGTCTTCTCCACCCTCGTCGTCGGATCCATCCTCAACTTCGTCCTCATGTACCTCCTCGCCCCCACCGCCGGTGTCTCGGCCGCTGCGTCCTCCGCCGTCTCCGCACTCCCCAGCCACATGTTCGAGCACGGTGCGTACTCCTTCGGCTCCCGCGTCGCGACCCTCGTGTCCAAGGGCGCCACTTTCGCTGCGGTGGGATTCGCGGCCGGGCTCGCGGGCACCGCGATCTCGAACGGGCTCATCGCGCTGCGGAAGCGCATGGACCCGGCGTTCGAGACGCCGAACAAGCCGCCGCCCACGCTGCTCAACGCCGCTACCTGGGCGCTCCACATGGGCGTCAGCAGCAACCTGCGGTACCAGACGCTGAACGGGATCGAGTATCTTCTCGCCAATTCTGCGCCAGCGCCAGTGTTCAAGGTGTCCATTGTTGCTCTTCGGTGCATGAACAACGTGCTTGGTGGGATGTCCTTCGTGTTGCTTGCGAGGCTGACTGGTTCGCAAAAGTCGGATGCACCAGCCACCTCTGCAGTTCCAGATGAGAAGGAGAGCTTGATAGCAGAGGGCAATGCCATTGCTGCGGATGCCGTCGGTGAGGGAAGGGATGGAGAGGGTAAGTAAATGGGTAGAGGAGAGGGTAAGTAAGTGGATGCACACTTGCTTGCGTCATGAGTTGCCCAAGCTTTGTTTGCTGCTTCTTGGACATAGGCCAAGAAACTTGTAGATGATAAGTCGGTTGGTTGGTAATAAGGGGTGAGGCTCAAAACATTTTGTTCAGTCTGTTTGTGGTGTTCTTGGTGTTATCGGATGACATGCTTAGTTGATCTTAGAATAAAGTTTCTATCTTTCGCCCTTGCTCATTTCATCGTTGGCTTAAATGTGAGCTTACTTGTGCCATAACTCCAGTTGTTTGATTTGCATGCAATTTCTGATCCTGATCAATTGTATGATGTAAGGATATAACACTTGACAATAAGGATATAACACTTGACAAGTGACAATTCTATTAAGAGTTGAATTGACTTGTGATGTGCAAACCAAATACTTCAAATTTGTCATAGTGTTTGCAGATTTGCGTTGTTGCTGGTGTTTACAAAGTACATGTTTTATCCTTTATGCACAGGTAGACTTTTGCACAGAGCGTTCACGCTTCAATTTATCCCATCCTTTTCCTTTTCTTCACACCTGAGACTGGTTGTTCAATTCTCTTCTGCTTTGGCAATGGCTATGCTATGGCATAATGATCATACTACTCTACATCAAGTTTTAGGTAGCTCCTGCTGGAAATATTCAATTATATTGCACTTGTTTCCGTACTGATTTGCCTTACTGATGCAATGAGGCCGCAGGGCCAAGCCAACAACAACAATGTAAGGGTCGGAATGATTGGGTAAAATAAATTTCAGTATGCAAGTGCCACTTACCATTTCAGTTTTTTTGAGCAACTTTGCATTTCCCTTAGCTAGTAGCTGAAAGGAGTATTACTGCATCTAAAAAAAGGGAGTAGTGCTGCATCTCAAAAAAAAAGGAAAAGAAAGGAGTAGTACTGTAGTGGTAATATTCATGTAAAATTTAACTTTCATGCTTAACCTAGGTTTAGGATACCTGGGAACGCCACGGTTTGAATTGAATCGTCTACTGGAGAATAATGACCCGTACGACAATAGATTTGGGGGGATTTGTTGTTGTACTAACTGCACAAGTGGGTACAGTTAATTGGTATAGAATTTAGTCTAAGATTTGATCATCAATACGTCAGATTGTATCATATCTGTACTTCACAGACAGGCTTACAGGAATATGTAGTTTACACTTTACAGCTCGTATGCACATTGACATTCCATGACTGTAGTTTTAAGCCTGTAATTTTGGTGGAAAGAAACCTTGAACTCCAGTGGTGATTGGACTTTGGAGAGCAATGCTATAACTTTGTATGCATTGGTTTTCATCTGGACATACTATTTGTTGTTCTAATCTGCAGGCCTTGTTCCAAAATTAAAATTACAAGAGCTGTGTGGTGGTTGCACGAAAGCTTCAATGGAGTTTTTGCTGGTTCGGAATTCCAGATTGAGCAGAGTTGACAATTCCTGATATATTCTCCAGTCACTTGACGTATAGAGTTTCGACACTTTCTCTTGAGAGTTTGGTGAGATGTTGTAGTTGGCAGACAAAGAGGTTCCAAATGCCTTGCACCTTTGTTGGTGAAGGTACTGACTTCCAGCAACTGCAATCACCTCAATTGCGACAGGTTGCACTTGTCTCATTACCGTAGTTTGAATGGTAAAGAGCCCAAATTTAACACGTGAGACGTGGCGTTTGGTTACCGTGGTTAAACCCAGGTTGCTACCAGCGTGCATCAACGTGCAACCTGAATTGGACGCACATGCAGAGGCCAAAGCATATTCTTCTTCAAGTTGCCACTACTAGTTGCTTTCGATGCTCTATCTCTCGTCTGGCTAGTTGCAAAAGCGACTTGGAGAGTCAGCCGTTTCGTGTCGAATCCGGTTGCAGAAGTAGGGAAAATGACGCATTTTCTGCTGAGCCGAGGAAGTCTTGTCGCGAAACGTAGTGCGAGAGGGGCACGCTGCACCTGCACGCACGTCTTGCCAAATTTGCCGTTCGGAATCAGGCTATTTTTTTTTTTCACTCAAAAGCTCAAAGCTAGACGCCAATTTTGCCGCCCACTCTTGTCTGCTTGGATCGCTCGGTGCGCGCCGGCGCGCCGCTTCAGCCAGACGGCGTCGAACGCGCAGCACGCTAAGCCCGGACAAACGATTCCGGCTCGTTTTCATGTGGTATCCGTGAACGGCACGGCGATTAAAAACATCTCTCCTCCACACAATGTCACGGCTCGTTAAAAATAGTGCTAGCGCCATGGCACCGGTGGCACCACCATGATTGGCATCATCTGAGCTCTGAACTGAAGGCAGCCCAGGTCGCGTGAAACTCCTGGTGCCACATGCCATGCGCCTTAGGAAAGAGACAAGGGAATTGGACGGCGAGGCAATGATTAGCGCGGTCAAACCGGTGAGTCCAAAAGGATTTGACCTGTGAGACCAGATCTCGGCTCGAAATGAATCTGTCAGTGTCATGTGGGTGCGGCCTCCCATGTTTTCTCTGCCTTTTTCACCAGATTTCATGACAATTACCCCTCTAATCATGTGCAAAATTCCACCACATGTACGTAGGTCACAGCTGATCTACGATTTTGGAGGTCACAGCCTCCTAAAGGAACTTTGCAGTTTGATCATTCACATCTAAAGCAAACAGAAGTGACTAGAGGCTTAGAGCCGGTATCTTATAACGCTAGCATAATTAAAAGAAGTAGGGAAGATTCAACAGAAACAAAAGCACAAGGATATATATATTATAAAGAAGCGTCAGTATCCAATTAATCTACATATCATTTCCCCGAACATACATCAGTGCTGATGTTACATACTCTGCAGTTGGCAGGAAATGAAGACAACGTCACATTGTCTAACTGAACTTACATATGAATAGAAGTTTAAAGTTCGCCAAAGCATTCTTTCAAAAAAGGTTCACCAAAGCGAAAACTCATGTTTCATAAACTTGAAAGTTTCCCCCTAAAATAAGACTTTAATACACTGAAATAATACTTTACAAAATGAAACTGAAGGAATGGAAGTGGATGCAATCTTTGACTCCATGTGCTGCCCACAAATGCAAAGGCACACTCACAATGGCAAATCCAAGTTGGTTCAGCATGGACTAATATATCTCGCGCATCACATGCCATCACACCACCACTGTCCTGAACTCCCCGAGTCCGGATCTCTCTATGCTGATTGTCTCACATGGAAGCTTATATAACAATAGGCTCGAGTACCTAATAATCCTCACTTCTCATCATTCATAAGTAGCTTCTCTCAGCTGAACACAGCCATGAGAGCTATCAGCATCTGTTCTTACTTCCTCTCTGCCTTGCTACTTCTGCATTGCTTTCTAAGCTTGCACAAAATAGTATCTTCCTATGATAGGGCCTCAAAAGAGAGGTTCCAATCAAGGAAGCTCATGCAGAATGTTCTCACAAGCTTAGAGAATGCACAAGTGTTCCATGCAGCAGCAGTAGGAAACAAGAAGGCTGACGTCGAGGTGGCTGCGAGCCTGAAGAAGCAGACGCCGAGCAGTAAATCCAACCCGATACAGAATTAGCGAGTAGATTGTGATTTATGAGTAGAGGAGAAGGCATTCTCTGTTGTGAAGACTTCGTAGGGAGTTCTGTTTCCCGTTTTGGTAGCTAGAAAAACCTAGAACTTTTCGGTTCATCGTTATCAATATATAGTCAATACCCAATTGTTTGTACTTTGTAATTTGTATACTGGAGAATGGAGAGTACAGCAAGATAGAATAGGGAATTTTCCCTTTTGTTTCACTTTCCCCACTTGTTTGTATCTTTTCTGTCGCATTCACCTTTGAGTGAGGTTGGAAATGCATTTCGAGTTCTCTACCCTTTTTCTTTTCGCAGTCTTTAGATATAGATATAATATCTTAAACCTGTTACGTGAATCATGAATCCTAGAGGGAAAAGATAGGCTGCAAATATCCTTCGCCATTTCTTTTGCTGGTTGGCAGATGGCAATTACTCGAAAAAGTATCCTACTGACGAATGGAATATCTCTCGTCCACTTGCCACACAACTTTCGCCCAATGCACCTTCCAATGATCAGGCACAGGTATCAAAGCGGAGGAATCAGAACATTCAGAACAAGACGCCCATTATCTCACAAGTTCTGCATTGAAGAGCGGCAAGTTGGCGATGCACGTACTTCCGACTCCTGTCCTACCCAAATCATCAAATTGTCGATACCTTAGCCATCTTTGGTACAGAACATCGAAGTAGTACGAACTTTGCACATTCCAATGGTCGCATTTGGAACATTGGAATTCCAATGGAATTCTAAATGAATCATCGGGTTTCCCATAAAATCTGTGTTACAAAATACAAACAACACTCGGTGTTCAGTAATATAACACGGATCTGCGAGATTTTTTTTTCAGAAATTTTTGTGAAGTGGGCTGAAATTGAAATCTGGCCTATTAAAGAGCTGGGATCGATGGCAAGGAAACGAAACAGTACTAGCCCAATAAAACGTGGCTCACCGGCCTCTCCCTCTATTATATACTCTTCTCTCGTCTCGGTTTAAACCCTCACAGGCGTTTAGGTTTCCATTCCCGCCGCCGCCGCCGCCGCCGCCGCCGCCGCCGTAGGGGAGTCCCGCCTCGACGTTCCGCCGGCCGATCCAATGGCTCCTGTCAAGAAGACGGTGAAAATCCTAACCTTTTCCCCCCTTTCCAAGTGTCGTTTGTTGTCTGCGTGTGTTTCTTGGTGTGTGGATGTTGTGGGTGTTTAATCTACGAGGAATGATCCGATGACTGATGTTGGTGGTGGTTTGCAGAAGAAGAACACAGAGAGCATCAACAACAAGCTACAGCTGGTGATGAAGAGCCGCAAGGACACCCTCGGCTACAAGACCGTCCTCAAGACCACCCCCGCGACTCCAAAGGTGCGGTTGGTTTGACCCTTTTCCCGGTGGCTGCTGTTGCTTGATTTGCTCGTTAGTTAAGTCTGATGCTTAGTGTCGCTATAGCGGCAGAACAGATGGAAATCGCCCAGATTCGAGTGGAAGATTGTTATACGTCATGCAAATTCTAACCTCGAGATATGATTGTGACTTGCTTGAGGTTTTATTGTGCTAGGTTCCACAGTATGTCGTGGATCTTGAACTGTTTTGTCATGACCTTTTGCTGTGTTGTCTGGATGTGGAATGTAGAATGGGACTGAAGTTTGGCTCCATGGCTTGTTTTTCTGTGCCTTAGAGATGAATGCAGCGCCCTAGAACAATCTCGGCCTCTTTCCCTGCATGAGTTCTCCTTGATATGTCTTCCATATCTTGGGGACGAATAGAGGTTGAAAATTTGTTATCTCGCCGTTCCTATTGGGCACCTCACTAGTTGTTTCTGATGTTAGAATCGGCCCAATTTCTAAGAATCAAGTGATAAGTGTGCTATATATGCCAAACTCCGCCCTTTGACATCTGACATCTGTAGATGCTAGAATATTTGTAGACTTAACAGTGGTTTGCCACGCGGTATTTCATAAAATGCTATCACAAGCTTTTTCATGAAGTTTCTTTGATGAATATTTTATAAGCAGTCACAATACTAGGATTGTATGATTGTCTACTGTCAAGTAGTTAGTAGATGTAAGGGACTGAAGTTTGGCTCTTTGGCTCACCTTTCCCGGCCTTAGAGATGAATGCAGTACCCAACAAAAATATTGTTTTCTTTTCCTTACCAAAATTCCCTGGATATTCCTTTTGCTATCTAGGAAAAGGTTGGGAGTTGAAACATTTTCCGTTTCGCTGTGAATAAGTTCTACCTCGTTCCTTTGGCCTGTTTTAAGGGGGGTTATGATCAATAAAATTTTACTACAGTTGTTTGTTCTCTATACAATGCAATCACCTCTTTTTGTCGCGAGGAGGTCAATTATACTGTCCTATTTTCAGCAAACGATTGTATTGCTACTTTTCTTGAGGATAAGTCATATGAGTTTGAAATTTTCACAACCTTGTGTCTCTACTCTGTACTGCTTAGGCTTGTGAAGTTGCATTTGGTTTCTAGTCTAGAAGAAATTTGGTTTTGTTTCCTTATTCCTACTTGTTCTTCTGTGACCGATAATCTTGTTGTTGGTCAATAAGATTGTGTTTGCAGGAATTTAGGATAAGTGTGTTGTTTGTCATCATGGTGGCATGATTTGGTTTTGTTTCCTTATTCCTACTTGTTCTTCTGTGACCGATAATCTTGTTGTTGGTCAATAAGATTGTGTTTCCAGGAATTTAGGATAAGTGTGTTGTTTGTCATCATGGTAGCATGGTGCTATACTGCTGGTTGCTACCCCCTTTTTTCTTCCAATCCAATATCATGTGTTAGAAATTTCGACAATGATTCGTCGATTTGGTACCTTCTTTTTTAAAATTACGTTTTATTCATTGGGTTTTGTATAACATAGCTTCAACAACTTGTTTGGATCTCCAGGGAAGCTGGTAATCGTTGTGAACAACTGCCCCCTCTTAAGGAAGTCTGAAATTGAGAACTATGCTATGCTGGAAAAATTGGTGTGTAACAATTCCATGCAAGTAAGACACTGTTCCTTTAGTGAACTACACATCATAGTGTAGCATCGGATACGACAATTAAGGGGTGTGAATGATTGTAGTGCTTTCTTTTTTGACTTACCGAAGAGTATCTGCGTTGAATTCAATTGGCAACTGAATCCAACGTACTTGTACGAGATTGTCATCTAGTCATAATGGTTGAAATAATTCTGTTCTATTCCACCGGTCACAGCTATTGTCGAAATCGGGTGAACAACACAACTTGTGATCGAAGACGGTGAAGTCGATCTGGTCGAAGGAGTTGCGTTCACCTAGTCGAAAGGATTCGATTAACATGTTTCTTCCACCCCGCTCGGAAAATTCACGTACTACAAAGAACAAAAGAAGATCAAGACGATAGATAAGAACAAGTCAAAACCAATTAACACATGGACTAGTTGAAGACAGATCAACACAATCATTGGTCGAAGACAGAAGAACATGCAATGTCCAGAAGCACACGCCGGCAGAGATGACAAATCTTTCTTGGAATAAATCTGATCTGTTATTACTTAAACATATTCTGTGGCTACAAAGTGTTCTCATGGCACCTCTTAAACCCTAGCACGCAAAAAGTCTCTCCAAGCCCTCGGTGTTACTCTTAATATCTTCGGCCTTTATATGTTAGGGTCCTAAATCGCGTTCTTATCAACACAGGTACATAATACTATCTCTTTCGAAAATCACGGGACCCGAAACCCCTCAAATCCTTGGTTTTTCAATATCTCTAAACTTTTCAGTTATGAACGCCTTTTATAACTCTTCACGTGTCAAAGCCTCCAGGATGACACCTCCTGTAGCTTCGATCACGCATTCACCTTTGATCTCCATGTACCCCAGCGTGAGCACGACCACCGCGTGACATCCACAACCACCTGAACCTTGGATTTCCCCTTCCTAGTTCTGGTCTTCCGTCTCCACACTCAACCTGCACATGCAAAGATCAAATAACGTTTTCCTGGCACAAGATCTCCAACGTGACCAATATTGGTTCACATACACATAACTAGGGGTGGATAACGAGCTGGCTCGGCTCGACTCGTTAAGAAAACGAGCTCAGCTCGTTAAGCTAACGAGCAAAATAGCAGGCTCGACTCGACTCGTTAAAAACTCGAACTCGACTCGTTAGGCTCGTTATCAATAAAAATGCATGCAGTCTATCTATGTTAATCAATGATCATGCTACCATTACAATGCACCATCTCTGTTATGCAATTAACCCGCTTATAGCATGTTAAAATGCTTGATTCATTCTGAAGCCTCTAATAGAATGCTTGATTTATTCTGAAGCCATTAAACATATGCCACTCTGTATTACAGGCAAAGCTATCATTCATTATGAAGCCACTAACAGGACGGGCGGGCGGTGGTCTGCGGGGGCGGGTGAAACAGGGAAGGAACTGGAAGGCCAAGCGCACGAGCCCCGAGCTACCGAGCATTAGGGATGAGGGACTTAGGGAGTTAGGGTTGCGCTGAGCCCAGTGGCCAGTGGACTGGGCTAGGAAATGGCCAGCGGGCTGCATGGTGGTTAACCGAGATGGCCTGGAACTCTGGACGTCTGGTGAGTGAATGAGCTAAATGAGTTAACAGGCAACTCGCGAGCCAGCTCGGTTCGGCTCGTTAAGAAAACGAGTTAAATTGCCGGCTCGGCTCGACTCGTTAAGGGACCGAGTTCGAGCCGAGCCTTAAACGAGCTGAGTTGGCTCGCGAGTTTCGAGTTTTTTTTCCATCCCTACGCATAACACACTCTCATTTATCAATAGACACGAATGAGATAAATCACAACCTTAAATTTCAGCTTTCAAAAAAACAACTCAACATCACTCTGTAAAACCGGTCGTACCGCTATGCACACGCCGGTCATACCGCTACTCAAGGTACTCGATGAATACAAGAATTGAAGTACTTGTAGCCCACAACTACTTACTATAAGTGTACGACCACCTATTAGGAACCTACGACCACTGATCGCAAACCCTACGACTACTGACCACGAAGCCCACGACTATCGACCAGTCACTGTTGCTTCGACCATCGACCTTGCACTGTAGCTTCGACCATCGATCGTGTATTGTAGCTTCCGACCTTCGACCATGCAACTTTGACTGTCCTTCGTACTCGTTACATACCTCGACTTACGATTGAGTACATTACTTGGAGCTCTACCGCTGGGTACTCGGATGCATAGTACTAGGAAAGCTAGCACTCGGTACTCAGAGCTATAGTATTCGTAGATACAATACTCAGAGATACAATACTCTGAACTATATTACTCGGTACTCGAAGCTACAATACTCATGACTACAGTACTCTGAATCCAGTTGAAAATGATTATCGAGTATCACCGATTAGACCACCCGACACAAGGCATGATCAAACCACTCACATTGAAAATTCAACAACTGAAACTTTCACAATCGCAAATGTTAATATAACCCAAATATTAATTATTCATCATCATAAAGTCTACGACCAGTCCACACGATCTTTTAAGCCCACCTGGTCTAACACATAGCTCTAGTGCTTTCCTTTATGTATTTTGCATTGTACCTGTGTATGCATTAGCTAAGTCGTTTCACTAGTTTCCCCCTTCCAAATGGGTTAATTGTTCCATATTTGTTAATTCAGACAATGTTGATCTTGGGATTGCCTGCGGCAAGTAATACTGGGTGTGCTATCTCAGTATAGTCGATCCTGGTTAGTTTTGTTGGAATGTTGAACGTAAGGACAATATTTTCATTCCAGATTTTAATAGAAGACATATATTGCAAAGGAAGATGAGTTCGATGAAGAACAGGAAGCAGCGTAGACGTAGACTCGATGCACTGCAGAAACGTAGATGAATCAGCGAAACGAGCGGTCGCACAGATGTGCGCTACTCAGAAACCTTATTGCTACCCCGTGCAGGTCTTCACGGCAACAATTGCTTGAAAATACCGCTCCCCTTCTTCAAGGTGCACGCCAAGAAAAAGAGTCGACGAGGTTCAGACGACGCAATACAATTGCACAGATATGCAGAAGGAAGAAAAGAAAAAATAGAGGCAGTTGGTCTACGTGCTATGCTCTGGACGTCTCCAAGCATATATATATATATATATATATATATGGATGCAGACTGTGAACTGATTGATTAAATAGTCATAGAGGCAGTTGGTCTACGTGCTATGCTCTGGACGTCTCCAAGCATATATATATGGATGCAGACTGTGAACTGATTGATTAAATAGTCATTTACCCACTAGTAACTTACACACTTAACCAGCCATTTACGCACTGGTAACTGTCTGTCATCATCACCCAATAAAGCCTCAAATTCAAATATTTGAATCTCATTCAAACATAGAGAGAGAGAGAGAGATGCATGGTTCAGTAAAAATAAAGTGGACTTGGTCTGCCAAGTGGGGCGCCACGTCACGGCATGGTCGCAAGTCACAAGTCATAAGTCACGCGATTTTTCACGCGAAAATATACGAATGCGCGAGCGTGTGCCAAAGAGCGTGTGTGTGTTTAGCCAAAGCCTTCATTGTGCCACCTTTATCCATGTATCACATGTTTCAAAGAGTGCAAGGACCCCACCTTATATGTCACTTTGCCTTAGCAATATGGTACTAAACCATACATATTTTGGAATTATAGAAAATGGGTTTAACTCATATAGGCCAATGATTGTTGGAAATTGGTTCATATGAGTGAGGCTCATTTTCTATAATTTCAAAGTATATATATGGTTTAGTACTATATTGCTAAGTCAAGGTGGATGTGACTAACATATAAAGTAGAGTCCTTACTATTTTTTAAAACATCTGATACATGGATGAGGGTGGCATGAGGAGGGCTTTGGCTAAACACACACGCTCGCACGCGCACATTCGTATATTTTCGCGTGACTTGTGACATGACGCTACTTGGCAGACCAAATCCACTTTATTTTTATTGAACCATGCATCTCTCTCTTTGTTTGAATGAGATTCAAATGTTTGAATTTGAGGTTTTATTGGGTAATGATGACAGACAGTTACCAGTGGGTAAATGACTGGTTAAGCGTGTTAGTTACCAGTGGGTAAATGACTATTTAATCAGTCAATTCACAGTTTGCATCCATATATATATATATATATGTCTGGAGACGTCCAGAGCAAAGCGCGTAGAACAACCGCCTCCATTCTTTCTTTTCTTCCATCTACAAACCTATACTGTTGTATTGCGTCGTCTGAACCTCGTCGATTCTTCTTCTCAGCGTGCACCTTGAAGAAGGCGAGCGGTATCTCTAACCCGTTGTTCTTTGTGATGACCGCATAGGCGCAATAAGGTTTCTAGACAACAGACATTTGCGCAAGAACCGCCGTTTACCGATTCATCTACGCTTTTGCATCAGATCGAGTCTCGTATCATACGCTTCTTGTTCATCGAACTCATCTGTAAGTCTTTTGTGTGACTGATTGAGTTATTTACATTCTGTTTTTGCTTATATTGTGAAGTACAATGAGTTCCTGCTGTTAATACTGATTTATATTTCATTAGTCTTTTGCAATATCTGTCTTCTATTAAAATCTGGTATTAAAATATTGCTCTCATATTCAACATTTCAGAAACCTTATTGTAAACTTTATTGCAACACAACTATGGTTGGAGTTTCTGATGCTATGAAACCCGAGAGGTTTTCTGGTCAGAATTTTCGTAGATGGCAAACTAGAGCCAAGTTCTGGCTCATATGTTTGGGGCTGTGGTGGGTAATCCACCGCAGTATCTATTTACAATTGACCAGTATACAATCCACACTGCTCTTGACTGCATTCTGACCATTCTGGCATATCAGCTCTACGATGTGTATATAGGCAATAAGTCCGCCATAGAGTTGTGGGATGCACTAGAGGACAAATATGCAGAGGTAGAAGCATGTCACTGGCTCTACATGTGTGAGCAATTCTTCGACTTTAGTATGGATGATGCTAAGT
Source organism: Hsuehochloa calcarea (assembly GCA_036346395.1). NCBI lineage: Eukaryota > Viridiplantae > Streptophyta > Magnoliopsida > Poales > Poaceae > Hsuehochloa > Hsuehochloa calcarea. The sequence goes on along the minus strand of CM070594.1, from coordinate 69,890,812 downwards.
CCATAGTTGGACAAACTCATGATCTCCACCTATTGGTTGTGAGATTGTGCACCTGAGCTGTGTGTTGCCTCTTAAGTTTGTGGCTGCGGGCATTGTCGTCAAACTTCCTATTTCTAGCCGGGATTTTACCACTAGCTTGAAACACAAGAGGAAAGTTCCGTTGAAGATCTCATTGCTACCCTTGATGTGAAAGAAAAGGTGTTGGACCGAAAAGGCGACTAGAGGGGGGGTGAATAGAGCACGCTCCCTTTTTCAACCACGATTAGATTCAACATAAATTTCACTCCAATAGCTATAGAAGCTATGAAGATCGATATACCAGTACAGCGGAAGACTAGGATTGAATCCAATCAAAACCCCGAAGCAAAACAACCAAAAACAACCGAAACTTAATTTCCTAAGAGAAGGGCGGTCTGACCTCTACTCAGGGGCGGTCTGACCTCTCCAAGGGGCGGTCCGACCTCTAGCTAGGGCGGTCTGACCTCCAGCCGATGAACAGTGAAATCAGCCCGAAAAATGAAGTTGCAAATAGGTCTAACTTTTGATCTACAACTCGAAACTCCATGAAACTTGGAACACACCTTCTCTAGGATGTCAGGAACCTATTCCAATCGAAGATCATGGAGATCCATGGAAAAGTTACGACATTTTTCAGTTTGAGAGATGGATGGTTCAAAACCGAGTCAAAACGAAAACGTGACCCAAAAACTTGCTCGTGGATGATTGATAATCAAGATGACCTCAGATGTGTTCCCACATGTCACAGCAAGCTATATCATGTAAAGAAATCAATCAAAAAACATGCGAATCAAAGAAAGACTCAAAATCACCAAATAGAGAGAAGAAGGGCAAAGAGACACATCTTTGATCAAAGCTTTCTTTGGATTGATTGATAGGGTTTGGGTTCTGACCACTCCATCAATGGAGGACAAAGCTCAATCCAAGAGCACAAGATCAAATCAAAACTCTCTAGAACCCTAACCTCCACTAATCCTCTCCCTAAGCCAAAACTAGGGTTTCAATAATGATAAAAGGGTTGGAGGGGGTGCAGCCACCTCCCTCCTCTATTTATAGTGGAGACTTAGACCTTCTAGAAGTTCTAACTTAAATGGGCTCCCGTTAAGGCCCAACACAAACGGGTCACACACGCACGCATTTTAAAGCGCCGTTTACAACACCTCTTGACCTAAACCGCTTCTCTTGCGCTCGTCTTGCGCCGTGGGTAGGCAAAGGTCACCAAGGTGATATTTGGTAAGATTACCAAAATACCCTTCTCGGTCCTTCTCAGAAGACCGAGTCCATCTTCACGGCACTTCGCATGCTCGCCACGTGTAGGTTAATCAACGGCTCTCCATGTCGCAAGTCTCCCATCCGGCCCCACCGAAACCACCATGGCACTTGCACCGACTCCGCGCCGCTGATCAAACCGATCGCCGAATCGCCTGTTCGGTCATCCTTGTCCATTCTCGCACCATACTTGATTTCATTGACCTCACCGGCATCGCCGATCGTTCGGACCTCGACTCTCCAAGCCTCGTCCGATCATCCTCGCCGTTGACCGTCGTTGACCATCAAGCAACTCGCACAACAATAGACAAGCAAATCGAATCAGGAACAAGTTCTTCGCAACTTGACCCCGTTAGTCAAAACATGCATCATGCAACACATATGCATGAAACTCATGACTTTGACCTAACCATCGAGCAACGCCGCCACGAAGGCGACATTCGATGACGATCGGTCGAGGCCAGCCCTCGTGGGCGGGTCGACCGCCGGCTTTGCCGATCGGACCGCCGGCCAAAGGCGGTCCGACCACCAGAAGGACTTAGCCAATTTTCAACCCCTGAAAATCCGAAACCTCTCGGAAACTTTAAACCAATAGAACTTTTCTTCGAGACTCCAAAATTATGGGAGCAAGAACAATGGGATCCTCACTTGCCTACACCTCTATTTTTGGCCCACTGTTTTTGACCACTTTTAGTCACGGCCGGTCGGACCGGCGCACATGGCCGATCCGACCGATTTGGGACCGATCGGACGCAAATGCTATGGCGTCGGTCAGATCACCGCCCGTAAAGTCCGAGCAGTCTTGAAACTTTGTCGAAAACAGGAAACGACAAACCATTAACGCCATTGCCAATTGTCACATCATCCTAAGATCCGGAGCATATCCCCATGATATCCACAATCTCCCCTTGATGAACACATTGGCAATAATCCGAAAAATATAATTTGGAGGTTTGAAAAGTAAAATACTTTCGTTTTTCGCACAAAGGCACAACTTGATCCATAAGCAAGAAAAAGCAATGGAAATGACCAAGCCGCATCGAATAGAATAGTGCCTTAGAGATGAATGCAGCGCCCTAGAACAATCTCGGCCTCTTTCCTGCATGAGTTCTCCTTGATATGTCTTCCATATCTTGGGGACGAATAGAGGTTGAAAATTTGTTATCTCGCCGTTCCTATTGGGCACCTCACTAGTTGTTTCTGATGTTAGAATCGGCCCAATTTCTAAGAATCAAGTGATAAGTGTGCTATATATGCCAAACTCCGCCCTTTGACATCTGACATCTGTAGATGCTAGAATATTTGTAGACTTAACAGTGGTTTGCCACGCGGTATTTCATAAAATGCTATCACAAGCTTTTTCATGAAGTTTCTTTGATGAATATTTTATAAGCAGTCACAATACTAGGATTGTATGATTGTCTACTGTCAAGTAGTTAGTAGATGTAAGGGACTGAAGTTTGGCTCTTTGGCTCACCTTTCCCGGCCTTAGAGATGAATGCAGTACCCAACAAAAATATTGTTTTCTTTTCCTTACCAAAATTCCCTGGATATTCCTTTTGCTATCTAGGAAAAGGTTGGGAGTTGAAACATTTTCCGTTTCGCTGTGAATAAGTTCTACCTCGTTCCTTTGGCCTGTTTCAAGGGGGGTTATGATCAATAAAATTTTACTACAGTTGTTTGTGCTCTATACAATGCAATCACCTCTTTTTGTCGTGAGGAGGTCAATTATACTGTCCTATTTTCAGCAAACGATTGTATTGCTACTTTTCTTGAGGATAAGTCATATGAGTTTGAAATTTTCACAACCTTGTGTCTCTACTCTGTACTGCTTAGGCTTGTGAAGTTGCATTTGGTTTCTAGTCTAGAAGAAATTTGGTTTTGTTTCCTTATTCCTACTTGTTCTTCTGTGACCGATAATCTTGTTGTTGGTCAATAAGATTGTGTTTCCAGGAATTTAGGATAAGTGTGTTGTTTGTCATCATGGTGGCATGATTTGGTTTTGTTTCCTTATTCCTACTTGTTCTTCTGTGACCGATAATCTTGTTGTTGGTCAATAAGATTGTGTTTCCAGGAATGTAGGATAAGTGTGTTGTTTGTCATCATGGTAGCATGGTGCTATACTGCTGGTTGCTACCCCCTTTTTTCTTCCAATCCAATATCATGTGTTAGAAATTTCGACAATGATTCGTCGATTTGGTACCTTCTTTTTTAAAATTACGTTTTATTCATTGGGTTTTGTATAACATAGCTTCAACAACTTGTTTGGATCTCCAGGGAAGCTAGTAATCGTTGTGAACAACTGCCCCCTCTTAAGGAAGTCTGAAATTGAGTACTATGCTATGCTGGAAAAATTGGTGTGTAACAATTCCATGGAAGTAAGACACTGTTCCTTTAGTGAACTACACATCATAGTGTAGCATCGGATACAACAATTAAGGGGGGTGTGAATGATTGTAGTGCTTTCTTTTTTGACTTATCGAAGAGTATCTGCGTTGGATTCAATTGGCAACTGAATCCAACGTACTCGTACGAGATTGTCACCTAGTCGTAATGGTCGAAATAATTCTGTTCTATTCCACCAGTCACAGCTATTGTCGAAATCAGGTGAACAACACAACTCGTGATCGAAGACGGTGAAGTCGATCTGGTCGAAGGAGTTGCGTTCACCTAGTCGAAAGGATTCGACTAACATATTTCTTCCACCCTTCGGCTCGGAAAATTCACGTACCACAAAGAACAAAAGAAGATCGAAGACGATAGATAAGAACAAGTCAAAAACCAATTAACACATGGACTAGTCGAAGACAGATCAACACAAACATTGGTCGAAGACAGAAGAACATGCAGTTGGCGATGAAAGAGAACAAGTCGAACACAATGTCCAGAAGCACACGCCGGCAGAGATGACAAATCTTTCTTGGAATAAATATGATGTGTTATTACTTAAACATATTCTGTGGCTACAAAGTGTTCTCATGGCACCTTTCAAACCCTAGCACGCAAAAAGTCTCTCCAAGCCCTCGGTGTTACTCTTAATATCTTCGGCCTTTATATGTTAGGGTCCTAAATCGCGTTCTTATCAACACAGGCACATAATACTATCTCTTTCGAAAATCACGGGACCCGAAACCCCTCAAATCCTTGGTTTTTCAATATCTCTAAACTGTTCAGTTATGAACGCCTTTCATAAATCTTCACGTGTCAAAGCCTCCAGGACGACATCTCCTGTAGCTTCGATCACGCATCACGCATTCACCTTTGATCTCCATGTACCCCAGCGTGAGCACGACCACCGCGTGACATTCACAACCACCTGAACCTTGGATTTCCCCTTTCTAGTTCTGGTCTTCCGTCTCCACACTCAACCTGCACATGCAAATATCAAATAATGTTTTCCTGGCACAAGATCTCCAACTTGACCAATATTGGTTCACATACGCATAACTAGGGGTGGATAACGAGCTGGTTCGGCTCGGCTCGTTAAGAAAACGAGCTCGGCTCGTTAAGCTAACAAGCAAAATAGCAGGCTCGGCTCGACTCGACTCGTTAAAAACTCGAACTCGACTCGTTAGGCTCGTTATCAATAAAAATGCATGCAGTCTATCTATGTTAATCAACGATCATGCTACCATTACAATGCACCATCTCTGTTATGCAATTAACCCGCTTATAGCATGTGAAAATGCTTGATTCATTCTGAAGCCTCTAATAGAATGCTTGATTCATTTTGAAGCCATTAAACATATACCACTCTGTATTACAGGCAAAGCTACCATTCATTATGAAGCCACTAACAGGACGGGCGGGCGGTGGTCTGCAGGGGCGGGTGAAACAGGGAAGGAACTGGAAGGCCAAGCGCACGAGCCCCGAGCTACCGAGCATTAGCGATGAGGGACTTAGGGAGTTAGGGTTGCGCTGAGCCTAGTGGCCAGTGGACTGGGCTAGGAAATGGCCAGCGGGCTGCATGGTGGTTAACCGAGATGGCCTGGAACTCTGGACGTCTGGTGAGTGAACGAGCTAAACGAGTTAACAGGCAACTCGCGAGCCAGCTCGGTTCGGCTCGTTAAGAAAACGAGTTAAATTGCCGGCTCGGCTCGATTCATTAAGGGACCGAGTTCGAGCCCTTAACGAGCTGAGTTGGCTCGCGAGTTTCGAGTTTTTTTCCCACCCCTACGCATAACACACTCTCATTTATCAATAGACACGAATTAGATAAATCACGACCTTAAATTTCAACTTTCAAAAAACAACTCAACATCACTCTGTAAAATCGGTCGTACCGCTATGTACACGTCGGTCGTACCGCTGGCCGATTAGACACGAGTACTCAAGGTACTCGATGAATACAAGAATTGAAGCACTCGTAGCCTACGACTACTTACTATAAGTGTACGACCACCTATTAGGAGCCTACGACCACTGATCGCAAACCCTACGACTACCGACCACGAAGCCCACGACTATCGACCCGTCACTGTTGCTTCGACCATCGACCTTACATCGTAGCCGACCATCGATCGTGTATTGTAGCCGACCTTCGACCATGCAACTCGATCGCCGTTCTCGTTACATACCTCGACTTACGATTGAGTACATTACTCGGAGCTCTACCACTGGGTACTCGGATGTACAGTACTAGGAAAGCTAGCACTAGGTACTCAGAGCTATAGTATTCGTAGATACAATACTCAGAGATACAATACTCTGAACTATATTACTCGGTACTCGAAGCTACAATACTCGTGGCTACAGTACTCTGAATCCAGTTGAAAATGATTATCGAGTATCACCGATTAGACCACCCGACACAAGACATGATCAAACCACTCACATTGAAAATCCAACAACTGAAACTTTCACAACCGCAAATGTTAATATAACCCAAATATTAATTATTCATCATCATAAAGTCTACGACCAGTTCACACGATCTTTTAAGCCCACCTGGTCTAACACATAGCTCCAGTGCTTTCCTTTATGTATTTTGCATTGTACATGTGTATGCATTAGCTAAGTCGTTTCACTAGTTTCCCCCTTCCAAATGGGTTAATTGTTCCATATTTATTAATTCAGACAATGTTGATCTTGGGATTGCCTGCGGCAAGTAATACTGGGTGTGCTATCTCAGTATAGTCGATCCTGGTTAGTTTTGTTGGAATGTTGAACGTAAGGACAATATTTTCATTCCAGATTTTAATAGAAGACATATATTGCAAAGGAAGATGAGTTCGATGAAGAGCGAGAGCGCCAGAGCGTAGACTCGATGCACTGCAGAAACGTAGATGAATCGGTAAGCGAGCGGTCGCCGACGATGTGCGCTACTCGAAACCTTATTGCTACCTGCGTGCGGTCTTCACGGCAAAGAATTGCTTGAAAATACCGCTCCTTCTTCAAGGTGCACGCCAAGAAAAAGAGTCGACGAGGTTCGCACGACGCAATACAATTCGTACGGTATGCGTAAGGAAGAAAAGAAAAAATAGAGGCAGTTGGTCTACGTGCTATGCTCTGGACGTCTCCAAGCATATATATATATATATATATATATATGGATGCAGACTGTGAACTGATTGATTAAATAGTCATAGAGGCAGTTGGTCTCGTGCTATGCTCGACGCGTCTCAAGCATATATATATATGGATGCGCATCGTGAATCGATTGATTAAATAGTCATTTACCCACTAGTAACTTACACACTTAACCAGCCATTTACCTACTGGTAAATGTCTGTCATCATCACCCAATAAAACCTTAAATTCAAATATTTGAATCTCATTCAAACATAGAGAGAGAGAGAGATGCATGGTTCAGTAAAAATAAGGTGGACTTGGTCTGCCAAGTGGGGCGCCACGTCACGGCATGGTCGCAAGTTACAAGTCATAAGTCACGCGATTTTTCACGTGAAAATATACGAATGCGCGAGCGTGTGCGTGTGTGTGTGTTTAGTCAAAGCCTTCCTTGTGCCACCTTCATCCATGTATCACATGTTTCAAAGAGTGCAAGGACCCCACCTTATATGTCACTTTGCCTTAGCAATATGGTACTAAACCATACATATTTTGAAATTATAGAAAATGAGTCTAACTCATATAGGCCAATGATTGTTGGAAATTGGTTCATATGAGTGATGCTCATTTTCTATAATTCCAAAGTATATATATGGTTTAGTACTATATTGGTAATGGATGTGACTAACATATAAAGTAGAGTCCTTACTATTTTTTAAAACATCTGACACATGGATGAGGGTGGCATGAGGAGGGCTTTGGCTAAACACACACACGCGCATTCGTATATTTTCGCGTGACTTGTGACAGTGCTGTGACGTGGCGCTACTTGGCAGACCAAATCCACTTTATTTTTACTGAACCATGCATCTCTCTCTTTGTTTGAATGAGATTCAAATTATTGAATTTGAGGTTTTCTTGGGTAATGATGACAGACAGTTACCAATGGGTAAATGACTGGTTAAGCGTGTTAGTTACCAGTGGGTAAATGACTATTTAATCAGTCAATTCACAGTCTGCATCCATATATATATGTCTGGAGACGTCCAGAGCAAAGCGCGTAGAACAACTGCCTCCATTCTTTATTTTCTTCCATCTACAAACCTATACTGTTGTATTGCGCCGTCTGAACCTCGTCGATTCTTCTTCTCAGCGTGCACCTTGAAGAAGGCGAGCGATATCTCTAACCCGTTGTTGCTGTGATGACCTGCACAGGGGCGGCAATAAGGTTTCTAGACAGCGTACATTTGCGCAACCGCTCGTTTCGCTGATTCATCTACGTTTTTGCACTGTATCGAGTCTGCGTCTGCGCTGCTTCTTGTTCATCGAACTCATCTGTAAGTCTTTTCTGTGACTGATTGAGTTATTTACATTCTGTTTTTGCTTATATTGTGAAGTACAATGAGTTCCTGCGGTTAATACTGATTTATATTTCATTAGTCTTTTGCAATATCTGTCTTCTATTAAAATCTGGTATTAAAATATTGCTCTCATGTTCAACATTTCAGAAACCTTATTGTAAACTTTATTGCAACACAACTATCGCTGGAGCTTCTGATGCTATGAAACCTGAGAGGTTTTTTGGTCAGAATTTTCGTAGATGGCAAACTAGAGCCAAGTTCTGGCTCATATATTTGGGGCTGTGGTGGGTAATCCACCGTAGTATCTATTTACAATTGACCAGTATACAATCCACACTGCTCTTGACTGCATTCTGACCATTCTGGCATATTAGCTCTACGATGTGTATATAGGCAATAAGTCCGTCATAGAGTTGTGGGATGTACTAGAGGACAAATATGCAGAGGCAGAGGCATGTCACTGGCTCTACATGTGTGAGCAATTCTTCGACTTTAGTATGGATGAGGCTAAGTCCATAGTTGGAAAAGCTCATGATCTCCACCTATTTGTTGTGAGATTGTGCACCTGGTCTGTGTGTTGCCTCTTAAGTTTGTGGCTGCGGGCATTGTCATCAAACTTTCTATTTCTAGCCGGGATTTTGCCACTAGCTTGAAACACAAGGGGAAAGTTACGTTGAAGATCTCATTGCTGCCCTTAATGTGAAAGAAAAGGCAAGAGCAAAAGATGCACCCAACACTTTTGGTCAGAACAATGCAAATTTTATAGAGAAAAATATGGATATCATGGGGATATGTTTCAAATCTTAGGATGATGTGACAATTGGCAATTGCGTTTATGGTTTATCGTTTCACGTGTTTTCGACAAAGTTCAGTGTTGTCAGGCCAGAATTGGTCTGACCGGCTCTGACCGATCCATGGCCGGTCTGACCGGTCTTGGTGGCAGTCGGACCGACCAGTTACAGAAAGTGAGAATTGAGCTGGGCCAAAAATAGAGGGTGTAGGCAAGAGAGGGGATTCTATTGCACTTGGTCCACCTTGGCCGGTCTGACCGATCCATGGCCGGTCTGACCGGCCTTGGTGGCAGTCGGACCGGCCAGTTACAGAAAGTGAGAATTGAGCTGGGTCAAAAATAGAGGGTGTAGGCAAGAGAGGGGATTCTATTGCATTGGTCCCATAATTTTTGGAGTCACCAGTCAAAAGTTCTATTGGTTTAAAAATTCCAGTAGGTTTCAGTTTTTCAAAGAGGAAAAATGGCTAAGTCCCAGCTGGCGATCAGACCGGCCCATAGGTGGCGATCAAAACGGACAAGGTGGGCGGTCAAACTGGCCCTGGGGGGCAGTCTGACCGGTTTTCACTTTGTTCGTCGTCCGGTGTGGCGGCGATATTCGTGTGTTAGGTCAAAGTCATGAGTTTCAGGGTATATATGGTGCATGATGCATTTTTTGATTAACATGGGTCAAGTTGTGAAGAACTTGTTCCTAAATTCGGTTTACTTGTCTATTGTTGTGCAGGTCGCTTGGTGGTCAACGACGAGGATGATTGGGATTAGGCTTGGAGAGCTGAGGTCCAGAACGATCGATGATGCCGGGTGAGGTCAATGAACTCAAGTGTGACGCAAGATGGATAAGGGTGATCTTTTAGCAAATCCGAGGCGCAAGATGGCACAAGGGTAGCTATTTAGGTCAAAGGGAGATAAAGACGGCACATTAAAATGCGTGCGTATGTGTCCCGTTTGTTTTGGGCCTTAACGGGAGCCCAATAGGATCAAACTTCTAGAAGGTTTAAGCCTTCACTATAAATAGGAGAGGGTGGTGGCTGCACCACCTGTTCGTCTCTTTTGTAATTCTTGTAAACTCTAATTTTCTTAGGAAGAGTTTTTGTGGAAGCTAGGGTTCTTGATAGTTTGATGTGATTTTCGTGCTCTTGGATTGAGAATTGTCCTCTATTGATGGAGATGCTGTAAGCCCATATCATATCAAATCAATCTAGAGAAAGTTTGATTACGTCTTGCCTCATTGCGTTCTCTCTATTTGGTGATTTTGGGTCTTTCCTTGATCCGTGAGTTTTTGCTTGGTTTCTTTACGTGATCTAGTTTGATGTGACGTGTGTGAATCTATCTAGGATCATATTGATCATCAATTACACACGAGCAAGAGCTTTAACCTAGTTTTCGTTTTGACCTGGTTTTGAACCATTCTTTGATCAAACGGAAAATGATCTTGATTTCTTCAAGAATTATCGTAATCTTCGATTGGAATAGGTCCCTGTTATCATAAAGGTGTGTTCCAAGTTTTATCAAGTTTGGATTAGTAGATCAAAAGTTTCATCTATTTTCATCTTCGTTATCGGGTCGTTTCTTACATTACGTACACCGTGATCGGACCGCCCATAGCCACCGATCAAGCCGTCAGAATCGATCCCGACCGCCGAGAGATTGTTTCACTTCAATCTTTATTGATTTTGTCCTATCGCTTGGAGGTTCTTATTGGATTCAATATTAGTCTTCCACTGTACTGATATACTGATCTTCATAGCTTCTATAGCTACTGGAGTAAAGTTTTATTGATTCATTATTTGTGAAAAAGTGAGCGTGCTTCTATTCACCCCCTCTAGTCGCCTTTTCAGTCTAACAAAAAAGACTGTTGCAAAGAAGTATAAATCCAACAAATCGAATAAAACAACTAGCTTTAAGAAGAAAACTGAGAAGAAGGATATGAAGAACATCACCTGTGCTGTGTTGCCTCTTAAGTTTGTGGCTACGGGCATTGTCGTCAAACTTCCTATTTCTTGGTGGGATTTAGCCACTAGCTTGAAACACAAGAGGAAAGTTTCGTTGAAGATCTCATTGCTGCCCTTGATGTGAAAGAAAAGGCAAGAGCAAAAGATGCACCTAACTCTTTTGGTCAGAACAATGCAAATTTCATAGAGAAAAAGACTGTTGCAAAGAAGTACAAATCCAACAAATCGAATAAAACAACTAGCTTTAAGAAGAAAACTGAGAAAAAGGATATGAGAAACATCACCTGCTTTGTGTGTGGGAAAAACGGTCATATGGCGAAAGACTGTTATTTCCGCAAGAGCAGAGATGGTGAATAGCCAAAGAAGAAAGTTGTCAACGTGATCATAGGCGAGACCTCCACCTCATGAGGGTATAGTAATTCTCCTGTTGTTTTTTCAGCATATCAATCCACTGATTGGTGGGTTGATATTGATGCTAATGTTCACGTATGATATGATATTTCTTTGTTTTCTTCTTAGCAGACAGGAGGGCTTCGTATGTCCTAATGGGAAACGGGTTGCATACTCATGTTCTTGGTGTTGGCACGGTAGATCTGAAGCTTACTTCAGGGAAGATTGTCCACTTGAAGAACATGCAGTATGCTCCTACAATAAATAAGAACATCATTAGTGGTTTCGTACTTTGCAGAGACGGTTATAAGTTAGTCTTTGAGTCAAATAAAATTGTAATGTCTAAGTTCGGGAGTTGAGGCTTGTTTCGCTTAAGTACTTTAGAGTCTTGTTATAATCTGAATGTTGTAATTGGTTTAAATAAATGTAAGGCAAATATTTAGCATTCTCGTTTGTCATATTGGTTTTGATAGTATTGTTAGAATATCCAGATTAGATTTAATTCTAAAATGTGAAATTATCAAATGATCAAAGTGCCAGTCATGTGTGCAAGTAAAAACAACCTTGAAGGGTTTAGAGGATGAAAAGAACTTGCACAATTAGATCTTGTTCATTTGTAAAATGAATGGATTGTTGACAAAAGGAGGTAAAAGATATTTTTTTAACTTTTATTGATGATGCAACACGTTATTGCTTTGTGTTTTTGCTAAAACTAAGGATGGAACTTTAAATTTTTTTAAGATTTATAAGGCCGAGGTTGAGAACCAACTAGAGAAGGAAATAAAAAGACTAAGGTCTGATCGTGGAGGAGAGTACATCTCTCATGATTTTTTCTAATTCTGTTCTGAACATGGAATAATCCATGAATTTACAAAACCATATTCACCCCAATCAAATGGGGTAGCTGAGAGGAAAAATCGGACAAATAGACTTGGTTAATGCCATATTAGAGAGTGCTGGTATGCCTAAGGCATGGTGGGGGAAGCTATATTGACAGTAACTTTCGTCTTAAAGAGAGTGTTCATTAAAAAGAGTGAATTTGGGGATGGAAGGGAAGAAAATCAAATGTCAATTTCTGCGAATTTGGGGATGTTTGGCAAAGATTAATATATCATTGCAGAAAGAGAAAGGGTGGACCTAAAACAATCGATTGCAATTTTGTAGGATATACTCAAAATAGCACAACCTATAGATTTTTAGTAGTTAAATCAGAAACTCTTGAGATTATTGCTAACATAATAATTGGGTCTAGTGATGCTTCATTCTTTGAGGATTATTTTCCTATGAGAACTGCAAGCAGTACTTCACGAACCGAGAATGCTCAAACTGAAAATATTGAAAGTGAGAATAATCAAACTTCTGAACTGCCCACTATTTCTGAACCAATATGTGATATTCCTGGGGAGGATAATGATATACTCCCAGAAGCTCCTGGCAGGAGCAAGAGACAAAGGGCTGAGAAAACCTTTGGTGATAATTTTATTGTATACCTCGTGGATGATGTGTCAAAGACTCTTTTAGAGGCTTATGCATCTTCTGATGCTGAGTATTGGAAAGAAGTAGTCCGTAGCGAGATGAACGATATCATGGCAAACGGGACTTGGGAGATCACTGATCATCCTATCGGGTGTAAACCTGTAGGATGTAAGTGGATCTTTAAAAAGAAACTAATGTCTGATGGTACTATTGAGAAGTACAAGGCAAGACTTGTGGCCAAGGGTTACACCTAGAAAGAGGGAGAAGATTTATTTGATACCTATTCTCCTGTCGCCAGACTAACCACCATCAGAGTGCTCCTTGTGTTAGCATCTTTCTATGGTCTACATGTCAATCAAATGGATGTAAAAACAACTTTTCTTAATGGAGAGTTGGAGGAAGAAATGTATATGGATCAACCGGATGGTTTTGTGATTTCTAGACAGGAAAATAAGGTATGTAGATTATTGAAATCCTTATATGGTCTCAAGCAAGCACCTAAACTATGGCACAAAAAGTTTGATAAAACTTTGACATATGCTGGTTTTGTTGTGAATGAAGCTGATAAATGTGTATATTTTCGTTATGGTGGGGTTCAAGGAGTGATCTTGTGCCTGTATGTAGATGACATGCTTATACTTGGAACAAACACTGCGACGAGGTCAAATCTTTCTTATGTCTATGCTTTAATGTGAAAGACTTAGGAGAGACAGATGTCATTCTGAATATTAAATTGACCAAGAACGAGGTTGGGATCACTTTGAGCCAATCTCATTATGCTGAGAAAATCTTAAGCCATTTTGGCTATGAGAATTGTAAAATTTCTCCAACACCTTATGATGCGAGCATTAAGCTTCGAAAGAACCAAGGGTTATGAAAAGATCAATTAAGATATTCACAAATTATTGGGTCACTCATGTATTTAGCTGGTGCCACAAGACCTGATATTTCATTTGCTGTGAGCAAATTAAGTAGGTTTACGTCTAATCCAAGAGATGATCACTGGGAGGTACTTGAAAGAGTGTTGCGTTACTTGAAAGGCACAACATCTCTTGGAATTACTTTTATTGGATATCCTTCTGTATTTCAGAGATCAATGCTACAAGTGACTATGTGTTCACTTTAGCTAGTGCTGCAGTTTCATAGAGGTCTTGCAAACATAATATATTGACGAGGTCAACCATGGAAACAGAACTTGTAGCACTTGACACAACCACTGTTGAGACTGAATGGCTAAGAGAGCTTCTGGTGGACTTTCTGTTGGTTGAGAAACTAATACCGGCAATCTTGATGTACTGTAATAATCAAACAATGTTGGCTAAATTCACAAGTACCAAAGATAATATGAAGTCCTCCAGATATGTGAAGTGTAGGTTTAAATCTGTCAGAAAACTGAGAAACTCCGGAGTGATTACTGTTAATTATATATGTAGTGAGAAATCTGGTAGACCCTTTCACAAAGGGGCTAGCACGGAAGACGATTTTCGTTGCGTCTATAGACATGAGAATGAGGTCCACTAGAGTTACAACTCAACAGTAACCCATACCTACTTGATCGGAGATCCCATGACTTATGTAATGAAAAAAATAAGTTGATGTTTGAACAAGAGAGTACATTTTAAAATATATGTACCTGTATCCTAATAGACAGAGTACTCTCATCTGTATGGAAGGGTGGTTTAAAGCCTTAATGTATTCTAGTGTTCAATGAGGGAAAAATGTATTAGCCTACAGGATACCTAAAATGAATACACCTACTTGAGCTTAACTGTGAGGTCACAGTTTACGAGAATATGGTATTCTCTAGAAAGCTCATGAGCAGATATGGGAGTATGACCAAGTAATGCTCTGTTTTGGTGCGGTTCTTTGATAGTCTAATATTTGTTGAGATTTCAAGTGAAATCTAATCACGAAAAGCTGTGAATTCAAGGCATAGCCCATTCATCAGCTGTGAGAAGATGAATATTGTCATTCTAGGTGTTAGTTCAACCCGTACGGGATTTACACCAAAAGACTGGTATATTAATAGTACTTCATCACAATATCTTTGTTATCTTTTTGTTTCTTGCTTTGGAATTGGTGAGAGATTGTTGGAAATTGGCCCATATGAGTGAGGCTCGTTTTCTATAATTCCAAAGCATGTATGGTTTAGTATCATATTGCTAAGACAAGGTGGAGGTGACCAACATATAAGTTGGAGTTCTTGCCACTCTTTGAAACATGTGATATATGGATGAGGGTGGCACGAGGAGGGCTTTGGCTAAACACACACAAGCGCACACGCTCGCGCATTCGTGTATTTTCATGTGAAAAATCGCGTGACTTGTGACTTATGACCGTGCCATGACGTGGCGCGCCACTTGGCAGACCAAGTCCACTTTATTTTTACTAAACCATGTATCTCTCTCTGTTTGAATGAGATTCAAATATTTGAATTTGAGGCTTTATTGGATGATGATGATGATATACAATTACTAGTGGATAAATGGCTAGTTAAGTGTGTTAGTTACCAGTAGGTAAATGACTATTTAATTAGTCAGTTCACAGTGTGTGTGTGCGCGCGTGTGTGTATATATATATATATGCCTGGAGATGTCCAGAGTATAGTGCGTAGAACAACTGCCTCCATTCCTTCTTTTCTTCCCTTTGCAAACATGTGCTATTGTATTGTGTCGTCTGAACCTCGTCGACTCTTCTTCTCGGCGTGCACCTTGAAGAAGCGGAGCGGTATTTTCGAGGAGTTGCTGCCGTGAAGACCTGCACGGGGGACATCAATAAGGTTTCTAGGCAGCGCACATCTGCGCGTCCGCTCGTTTCGCTGATTTATCTACGTTTTACACTGCATTGAATCTGCGTTTGCGCTGCTTCTGTTCTTTATCGAACTTATCTGTAAGTTTTTCGTGTGATTGATTGATTTGTTTACATTCTGTTTTTACTTATATTGTGAAGTACAATATGTTGAATGATGTTAGTATTGATTTATGCATCATTAGTCTTTTACAATATCTGTATTATATTAAAATCTGAAATTAAAATATTGCTTTCATGTTCAACAAGTTTACGACTCTCTGCATTGCCATGAGTTTCATTCCCCCCGCCCATTCCCCTTTAAACATCAATGCTCCTCTTGTGCTGACTCGGACATCATCAAGCAGTTACCTGGTGATCAGTGATGGGCATGTACTTACCGTTTCGTGAGTGGTCCCGTGTTATCTTCAGTTCTGCAGTTTTGGTCGTGACAGGAAATTTTGCAGATGGATGCTTTAATATGGTTTTTTTCGTGATCCCGTTTGATGAATCGGTTTCGGCACCCTTATAGTACCGTATTTTTTGGAATTGCTATTCCTGCCTCTTGTTATGACAGCAGAGGTAACTTTAGGAGTGACATGTAATTTGGATAACTTGGAGAGAATGAAGGATGTTACTGCTCGTCCGAGTGTAATCAGGGTAAAATTCGAGCCAAGAAGCAAATTCAACCTTTTTTGTTGGGGACACTCAACACTCAGTCAGTCGCCCGGCCTGTTGGTATAATCGCAAGGCAGGCGCACGGACGGACGCGCGCGCGGGTGTTGCAAACCGAAACGTACGTGATCAACCAGTGAGTGCCTCATCGGCTCGTGCGCGCGGCCGGCTTGGTGGTCTAGCTGGTCTGATGGGCGCTGCGTCCCGCGTAGACGCCGACGCGGGGTTCGCGCTGGGTGGAAGCGATTGGTCGAAGAAACGCTCTCGCAGGTTATGCACAGGCGGGAGCCGTGGAGCACCATTAAGAAAAGCATCGGCTGCCGCCGCACTGATGGGACGACTGTAGCGATCGGCCAGCAGACGGCTCCAGATTGAGCGCGTTGCTTTGCTCATTGTACGGTTACTACTTACTGGTGAGATCTCCCGGTTAAGAAAATAGCACGATCGCTACCCGGGTGTCTCGTTCTCTCCTCCATACCCAAACCCTAATTGTTGAATGACATCGAGGCCGGCAACCACCACTGGCGGCATGCCGCCGTTGACTGTCGCCTGCTCGAGCTTGTTGAAGAAAGCTCCAAGCAACCAGGGTGGAATCCTCTAAAATATAGTTGAAAGCCCAAATTTTGATTCGAAAGCTTTGATTTACTCTAATTGAAAGTCTAGTTTTCCAGCAGAAAGGCCAAATTTAAGTTGAAAGGTCTGATTCTCCCGAACTAAAGTCGAATTTTCTAGTTGAAAGCCCAAATTTTGAGTTGGAAGTCTAGAATCCCCCCAATTGAAAGTCGAATTTCCAGTTGGAAGTTGTTGAATTTGGTAGTCGAAATGTTTCATGTTGAAAGCCAAATTTGCGAGTGGCAGTGATGGGGTGGGCAGGCGACAAATTGGTAGCTGTCGGCGGCGGACTAGCGGTAATATCTTTGTAATTAGGTTTATCTTGGTATCAAACTTTTTGAGTTTCTTCCTAACCCTTCACTTGTGGGTTATGCTAGCTCATTGTAATTCTCAAAACATTTCTAGGGTGAATTTGCGGGAAAATACACCTCGCCTACCTGTCTTTTTTTAGTTGATAAGTTATTCGCAAGTTGACGGTGTCTTTGAGCTAATGTCACATGTACAAACACGGTGTCTGATACCAACTTTACCTAAAATTTATTAACTCGTCCATTTGAAACAGTTGTTGTCTATAGCAATTATTTATGTCATATGTAGACAATACTAAAGACAGCTCATACAATGAGTTGTGGTGATACAATCGGCTACAGAGTTGTAGATAACACATAATCTTTTAATGTTTTCCTTGGTTCTGATGATACAGTCGGTTACAAGATTGTAGATAACACATTTCTCTTTTTTATGCTCTTTTATTCGCGTCAGTTTAAATCCCACGTGATAGGTGCTACATACAGCTAATGTAAACCAATTATACATGAACCGAAGAGAATGTGATTAATCAACGGCAACGTACTCGATCTGCCTCAAACCTTAATATTTACTAGTAAAAGCGTAGCCTGCCCACGCTTTGTTTTTTGTTTGCGAGTTCATCCTTACATATGTTTTTTTGCGTGCGGAATATAATCTGCTTAGCCCTGTTCGTGCAGTACTGAGCGGACCACGGAATGCCGTGGTACTCTGCGGCTTCGTCGTAGTAATGCAGAGCCTTCGCCCACACTTTCTGTTCCTCGCACAGCTCTGCTAGTTCCGTGCAGCAGGTCGCAGGTGGATGCTGGCGCGTCCCGTCTTGACAAACAATTCAAGAGCCTTCTGCACTGCAAGTTTATTGGATGCAACCTCCCCAACGTCTGCACAACGAGATGCAATTTAGTTGGTCAGCAGTAACAAAAAGTGGCAAATCTTCCAATCGAGTGGCTGAGTTCGGTGATTTGTTGCGGAACGCCGCGGCCAGAATGTCCTTAAACATGGCGCGCGGCCGCCGCTAAGTAAGCACGCGGTCAACCCGTATGGTTGCGACTAGCGCTGCCGCTCGGATAGATTTCGTGGACCGACTTACGCGCGTACACGTATAGTTGTTTCATGGAGTTTTTCGGCTTAATTGTAACGGTTTTACGGTGGAATAGCAAACTTAATTCTCCTTACGAGCAAATTAACAAAAATAGCATTATAAATGTGTCGGTAGATGATACGTACCCTTACCGCGCCCTCACTACCCTAATCCCCCTGTCACATTGTGCGGTGTCACGCGGTGCGGCACGGCAGGAGATCCTAGTGAACGGGAGCGTTGCACCCGGTGGTGAGCGCGTGACTGAGGCACGTAGTCAGCACATCTTCAGTGCTATTATTATATAGTTTTGCCATTTTAGCTTAATAATTCTGTTTCATAACCCATGCGGCGTATCCGTTTGGAATACTGATTGATCTACGACTCCGAATCAAATCTAGTCAGACCAGACCACGGCACGATCGTCGCACGGGTCTATCCATCCATATATGACAAACTAAACGAGATCTACCGAGATCAGCCAGGTGATCTGATTAACCTGCAAATTCGAGGTTCCAACCGCCCATCGTACGTACGTACAGGTACAGCAGGTCGCCATGGGGGCTGTGGCCTCCGGCCGCCGTGCAGTCGGGGGACAGGAGAGCGGCAGCTGGGTGGACGCGCTGGAAGCTGCAGGGAAGAGGGTGGCCGCCGCGGGCGCGCTGGAGGCGAAGGGCGACATGCTACGGTTCGACAGAAGGCATCCTTGGTCGACCATCACGGCAGCGCTCCTATCTTCGCTACGGTTCCGCAGTGAAGAGTCCGTCGTTGGTTTAAAAGTAGTCCCTTGTGTGCTCTGACGCTGAGAATATACTTCTCTCTATAACCGATTTAGAGAAGTTAAGAGCGAAAGCGGCGACAAGTTACGATAGTAGAGCTCCAGCGAAGACACGAGCACGATGCATTCTCGGATCCGAAGAATATGTTTTTGTCGGCGTGAAGTGACGGAGATGATGAACACGGTTGGAACGAGACGGTGATAAGTCCACCGGACTCGGAGGGAGACGAAGTCACTGGCATCGCATCCAACGAACTTCGCTTCAATGCCAATTCAGAAAGTTAAGTGACACAACCTTACAAGTTTAGGAGGCTACAAAAGTAAAATACAAGTTCAGAGAGTTAAGTGACACGACAACATAAATTCAAATAGCTGAGAAAATAAAATACAAATTCAAAAAGATAAATAGCACAACCACATAAATTCAGAGATCCACTGGGCAATCCACAGCCATACCAAATGCTCTTATCACAAACTCCTTCATGTCCTCCTTGAGCAAACCTGCCCAATAAATAAAAAAGAACACATTGTACAGATGATCTCAACAGGAGATCTCGCTAACTTTTTCTCAAAGCTTGCCCTGTTTCTTAGTTTCCAAATTAGCCAGCCTACTACAGCTAAACCAAAAACATGCATTTCCGTGTTGCAAGGCAAAAATTGTTTACTCCACCACCAGAATTGTTCTTTATTGCCAGGTCTGCAACCAGCACCAATGGCAATACCAATCACCCCCACACATATTTCGCAGCCACACATTCAAAGAACAAGTGTGCAATGCTCTCAGGTTCATGACAAAAGCAACACAAGGAATCAGCTTCCCACTTTCTTCTTATAATATTGTCTTTGGTAAGAATAACATTGTTGTTGATACGCCACATAAAAATCTGTATTTTTGAGGGATTTTAGCTTTCCAGAACGCATTATAGTTTCTGTCTTGCAAATTATTATGCAAGGTTTTGAAGACTGATTTTACTGAAAACCTCCTATATTTCCCAAGACACGAGATTGGTTTATCCTCATCTCCTAAAGCCACGGTGGCTAAAACATTGATTTTTTTAAAAATAATATTAATTTAAAAGAGAGGATAAAGTCCTAGCAGTTCCTATAGACTCCAATCCAGGAGACTGACATGAACTCATAATTTTGTATAGCACTGCGCAGGCTTGTACCATTTTACCCATAGCTATTCTGAGCTCTCTTTGAGCTAGATCCCCAGTATTTCCTTAGATGCGGGTTCGATATCAAAATACAGAGCGCTTTCCAAAGTTATGTGATTAATTTCTCCACTTATTACTTTTCGTCGATGTTGACCTCATCACGGTGCTGGTTTCGTCATCCACTGAGTTCCAGTAATGTTGGTTGGACCAGTCTTACCTTCACCCAACACTCCACTTAGCGATATAACGCCATCTTAATCCTATATAATTACTTATCCGATGTGGAGGGTATAATTACGTAACAAGGTAGCATTTTCTGTCTGTCGAAACTTGAAAATGGTTGGCACTGTACTTACGGCCCCTGATCCGAGTGAGAGTTTTTTGGTCCTTATATTTTTAACCATATGTAAAGAGGCTCACCCCTTCCCTCACCATCATCGTCATTGCGTACCCCTACGCGGCCCCCTTTACCAGCCATAATATTAACTCTTTCCTCATCTCATTCTCGTTTCTTATCTTCCTCTCATTTTCATCTTTAATCTGATTTAATTTTGAGACATAGTTTTGATGCATGTACATATATGATACATCAATATACAATTTACATTTAATATAACTATATTTATGTTCAAGAGATAATCTTGCCTTCAGAATTGTAGAAAAGATCACCCTCGACGTATACCTGATCACTTACACTTGCCTGCGTCGGTTCACCCTCTGCAATTATATGGTAGGCGCAAATAATACGTAAATAAATACTTAGTTTCTTTTGAGTGCTAATAGATGCATATTAATTAGTTGATTTTCCTTTTTAGTCGATTTTTATTTAATACATTTTTCGGATCCCCCGTTAAGTTAGTATTCTTCAATTGCAGTTGTTCTGCAGTCTACTGGCTCTAGAGTCGTGGTTGCCGAAACTTACATTTTATCGAACGAAAAATAAAATACTACTCGTACTTGTATTTCATTAAGTCTATCAAATTTTATTCGCACAAATATGCCTAATTGATTTTATTTAAGTGCGTACACGTTTATTTATTTCTCTAAATAAACCCAAGGTTGTTTATCTTAATTATTCTATTATGATCAAATTATTTATAATGTACCAAATTATTTGTCTAATTCAGTGAGTGCTACTGGTGATTATTTTAGTTACATACGGTCTCAGATTAATATTGCACTTTTTTTGATTTTATTTTTCTATTGGTCCAGCTACTGTTATTTACCTATACGGGGTTTAAAATTTCATTTTTCTGGTGATTTGTCCGAAACTCGCAGGTATGCTACGTAAGTATTCTCTCTATTTATTTCTATTTTTATAACATTTTTCTTTTTCTTTCTTTTTCTGTTTGTTTGTGCCTATTTATCTGTACACGACACCTATTATTATTAATGCTCATTTTTATTGCTACATATACTACTACTAATTCCTATTAGATTTTATTTATCTACCTTTTTCTTAAATACTAATTTCTACCCGACTCCTAATCCTCCTTCACCCAATCCCTCACCAAATCCCATTAACTCCTTTCTCTTTCTCCTGCCTTATCCTCCCAGCCATTTGGTTCGGCCGACGTTCCCAGGCCTCTCTGTTATTGTTTCTTCTTCTCTGTGGGCTTGTTTGGTTGAGAAAATGGTGTGGTGGTGAGGTTCGGCTAATGCTTGCTTGGGCTTGTTTGGTCTTGGTGGTTTTGCTGGCTTGTGTTGCTTTGGGAGAGAAATGAGTTTTGCTTGCTCTTGTTTGTCTTGTGAGGCAGTGAGCTTAACTTGTGTGTGTTTCCTTGTGCTAGCTTGAGGAAGCTCAGAAGTGGCTTGGCTTCGGATGTGGTGGCAGTGAGCTTGTGTTGGCTTTGTTGCTTTGTTTGCTACTCTCTGTTGGAGAGAGGGGCTTGTGAATAGAGAGGCTTGTGTTGAATGGTAATGGTGATGGTGCTAGTTTTGACTGGGGGTTGGTGTTAGACAGGATGGTACCTCGGCTTCTTACATGTATGATGTCTTCTTTTTGATGGATCACGCATTCACATGATAGCTGTACGCGTTCTCATAATAGATGTAATATATATATGTAACTCATGTACTCGTATTTTAACAATCAAAGATAACGTTACTTTCCTCGCTTACATGGTATCAGAGCGGTACCGCTCCTGAGTCGCTGCCTCCACAGCTTCCGCCGCCCCGCCCTTGGGAGATGATCTCATCTCCATGATCTCTCCCGGGGGCTGCACAACCTGTAGTTTAAGTCGTGTAACCGATCATCCGATCAGCTACCAATTAGAGTTTTCTCCGGTCATCTTCAAATCGGGTTTTCTATTTTTCCGATCATAGATCGGTTTGCGTCGCCCTGCCAACCTGTCGACGTTCTTCGGCTCCGGACTTCACAGCCTCGGCTTCGACCTCTCCGGCGTCTCCCCTCTTCCGATGATGTCGTGGTGTGACGCGCGCTCCTCGACAAGGCCCTCCCTCCACGGCCTTCCGAGCGCCCCGTCTACCGTTGTCATTACGCTGGATCATCATCGTCGAACCGTCGTCCGCGAGACTTCCGTCTTCACCGAATTTAGGTCCAGTCTGAATGTCCGCCTTGGCGACGTTCCAACTGCGGGGGCGTGTTAGACAGGATGGTGCATCGGCTTCCTACATGCAGGACGTCTTCTCTTCCGAGGGATCATACGTTCACATGATAGCTGTACGCGTTCACATGATAGCTATAATATATATATGTGTAACTCATGTACTCTGATTTTAACAATGAAAGATAGCATTAATTTCCTCGCTTATAGTTGGCTTATTGGGGGAGGCAGCTCATGGGAAGGTTTTGGCTAGGGGAGAGTTATGTGAGGGAGGTGCTTTCTGCACTATTCTCTGGCGTTTCTGCTGCGAGCAGTAAGTCGGTAAAATAGAATAGTGGGTATTGGGCGGGAAAAGGAATGGTCCATTGGTCCATAAGGCAATGTCAGATTTTTCTACGGTTGAGTTAAGTCGATATGATGTGGGTGTTGGATTCTAAAATTGCTGGGTGATAAGACCTACGGAAGTGAGACGATGCCGATTGAATTAGGTTGGTCTGGGAACCTCGCTGAACTTCGTGAATTCTGATGACAATCCCTTTTATATTCCTCACTTCCTTTTATAGTTTTGTTTGCTACTGCTCTACTAGTCTTTGTGGGAAATGTGTGTAGGGTTTTGGATTAGGTCGATGAAAGGGTTCAATAGCTCGCGATAAATGGTCAAGGAAGGGAAGGCCTCGCGACATGCATGCAATACTTTATTTCATTATTTTTGTAATTTAATCAATATTGTAATTTATATATTCTGATCCGTTGTACATAATTCTTGTAATTACTCTGTGCTTGTAATTATTGTTTTATTTCGGCTTGTAACGAATTCTTGTAATAAATCCTGGGTTGTAATATTTTACCTTTGCATGTAATAAATCCTTGTATGTTGATATGATACAATGAATAATTATAATTCAATTTTGAGTTTGTTTTTAAGGTGTTACCTGTGATGGTAAAGGATTAATATAATTGATTTTGAGATTGAATTAATGTCGAATTTGTGAATTATTGTTACAAACTATTGATAATGAAGTGTTGTATGTCTTCTTGTAATTAATTATTATACTTGGTTCTGATTTATATTGATGCTGAAAAGTTATTGTAATAATCTTTTAGTTTCACGTGCATTAACTTAGAGATTGTATTAATGTTGTATGTCCTTTTGTAATGAATTCTCATTGTAATTTCTAGAGATGGATTCTTGTATTACTTTTCTGGGTGATAAAATCCTGTAATTGATTCTGAGTTGTATTTGTGTTATAGATTTGATTTAATAATTCACTTTGCCTTTTATGTTGATTCGAGTCGATATATTCATAAGTGGTTCTTTTGGGGGATTTGGTGGTGGTATGAGGAGGGTTGCGGTGCTTGGGCATGTTGGGAATGGCTTTGGTTTCCTAGGTATGCTGATGGGTGATGGCTTTTGTGGCTTCCGTTTTGGTGGACTTTGATCCCTGGTCATGGTAGTGGCTTCGGTAGTGGCTTTAGCCTTTTATTCACACCTTAACCCGATTAACTTTTTATTATCCCCTTTTTCTGTTGCTTCATTTTTAATGCTTGATCTTGATTTATTTACCGAGGTATACTGATGTTGTAAATTATGGTGATGAACTCTTGAGATTATATCTTGTACGAATTTGTTTGGCGATGTGTTCGATATTAACATGTAGTTATGTTTTATCTTATTTAAAGGAATTTTATTTACTTCTAATTAACGATTAGCGTTGTTCAAATTAGTTTGAATTTTTAGGGTTCTCATATCCTGTTATGCTTTCAATTAGTTGGTACTTACTGTGTAGATGAGTTTATTTTACTATATAATACTGTTTAACGTTACTTAGCTTAATTAAATTGTTAGGGTTATCACAGCGGAGGAGAAGGCGGCGAGGTTGCAACCATCTTGGTGATATCTTGCGATTGCGCGAGCTTTAATGTCCGACAAGTTGGCGTGGTGACATTGTGGTCAAGGCCTGCCACTGCAGGGATACTCGAGTGCTCTCTCCTGCCAACACGGAGAGAGAGAGAACACGTTGGCGAAGGGATGGGGGAAGACGATGAGCGGTAGTGACTGATAGGTGGGGCTAGGGCCACTGTTGGCGAGAACGAGCTAGTGCAGTTGTGAGAGCGCGCGGAGGCAGTCTGAGCCGTGCGGGCGAAAGAAGGGAGAGAGAGGAGGTGGCGGGCGCGCTGGGCTGAGGCGACGTGAGTGGGCTGGGAAAAAGGAGAATGGGAATTGGGCCGACTATGGGTTGAGGCCCGAGGAAGATACAGGGAAAGAAAGCTTTGGAATTTTATTTGGAATTTTTTTAGTATCGAATTTGAATTGAAATTCAAATTCAAAGGGGTTTTAACACATAAATTTTCTTGTAGATTTTTATTAGATTAATTTGGAGCATGGATTTTGATTTGTCTTTTTGAAATGCAACCTAGATTTTGTAAATTCACAAAATGCATCAAAAGTTTTTGAAAATCCATAAAATTCAAGGAAAATTCAGATCGAGTACAAACGAGCTGTTACAGTGCTAGGTGCAAACTTATCTCAGAACCAGATTAAAATAAGCGGAGTCTCAAAAAAGGACTAAAATAACTTGTCTAATGACCCTTGATTTGGGTACATGACATGGTCTAGATTAACTTGTCTAAATAACTTGTCTAATGACCCTTGAGGAGGGGCGGGCGGGTGCAGGCGTGGCTATGGTTAGGGTTTTCGACGGGTGGAGGAGGAGGATTTGGGTGGTTTTGTTCTGTGGCAAGGGGCGGGTAAATACCCCCAAACTCTAAGGACAAACTTGGAAGTTCATCCCGTCAAAGCCACGAAAAGCTACCTCGGACAGCTTCTAGCTTCCACACTTTGTAAACTTTTTCCGCAAAAACGGCTAGAGAAAGCTTCCAGCTAGCTGGTCCAACGAACGGCTTCCAGCTAGCTGGTCCTAAATCTCCGCATTTAGATAGTATGAAAGTGAAAACGCTTGTGTTTGCACATGCACTGTATGACTAATGAGTACACTATCTTACTTGAATTTGTCGATGTATGCCCATGTTTAACTTGTCCGTTGCATATCGGCAACAAATTAAGGTGTCCCGCTGCTAAAATGTCTAGCTCGCAGACAAAAGATATGTTACTGTTTATTTTATGAAAGCGATTGTGTGATCTGTTACTGTTGACGCAAGAGTAGGCTTTAAATTTGAGAGATTTTATGGTACATTTTTCTGGTAGCATATGGTGACAGTATAAATTAAATCTGAATATTGATTTATTAAGTATATAATAGATTTTTTATTGTATTTATATTTTTCATGAGGGTATTATGCAATTTTTCATCTAAAGTTGAAAATATTACTATTATGTCATGTGATCCCTACATAAGCAATTACAATTCTACTCCTTCGAAATTTTACTACTCATATTACCAAGATAGTATAACTAAATTTTAACTAATCCAAATAATTAGATCTTAAAGAATGAATGAATCGTATTAAATTGGGTATACAGTAAAAAAAATTATTAAATTTGCACATCTTTAGTCGTCGCATCTTATTAAGCCTAGCTGAAGGTTGATGCGAGGTGATCCGTCTACTATTGTCATGAATCTCTGATATACTCATGTACAATGGTAGCTTAAGTTGTCCTATTAGCATCACAAACTTTCGAAGTGATGGATGAATTAACATGCCGGCTCGGCTGTTACATGTGTCGATCTAAATGGAGTAATTCAGCTAGGGCCAGAAGCTGGGTTAGGTGTCGCTGATCCTGTGCATTAAGCAGATGTTGGAGACGTGCCAGTGGATTTATTCGGAGGTACGTGTTTACGTGGGCGCTGACTCATGAAATATTCTATTGTCAGGCGGCGTGTTAGGCTCACCGCACCATCCAATCCAGAAATTGACCAAGAAAAGCATGGGTGGCACAGAAAGCAGAGAGAAAGGGACAATGCACCAACTTGACCTGCACCTCTTAATTAATTAATTAATTTTTTTTAAATAGGGAAACTGCTCTTCTTAATTAAGCTCATCAGTGTACGTAGGGGGAGAAAAAGCTTCCAAAGTTTTAATTACTCTATAATGATCGATCAGTTTGAAGCTCTGAAGGAGTTTTTTTGTACTACAATTTTATTTGGACGTGGTTTACCAACTCTTTTCCAGTGTCGTGTACCCTGCATTCCAATGGTCGAATACACACCGTCCTGCGCGCGTGCAGTTCCAGTTGGCTTGCAGCATGTAGTAGACGCACTAACGAGTACGCCCGTGCGGTGGGCTCACGGCAAATGGATCCTCTGCTCCACGCATTAGAAGTCGATTTCAAAAAGGCAGAACAATTGATACCGTGCACTGCCGTTATTAAGTACTGTTTACTTCCTCATCGATCAATCACCGTTCAAATTGATCCTCGGCTATGCATCACGTATGGTTCGTCCGTGTTTTGTCTCTACTGACCAGTAGGCTAGCTGCGTGGATGTAGCGGCCGCGAAGTACATGTTTCTGCAGTTGGTGACTTCGTTCCAATCCATCTGCACGTTTTGAGTAGGAAGCAGTAGCACGAACGACTACGCGGGCCCCACTGCGCCACAACCGCGTCTAGCGGCCAGTATGCACACAAGCGCGCGCACACGCAGCATCATTTCTCTTGTCCATGCTTCGCTTGCCTTTGCTCCAAGAGCTCGAAAGCCCGGTTCATTTATTATCGATCGGAAAACCCTGACGACATGTAGAACAGGTCAGGGTTCAGCGATGAGTGTTGGGTCGTGTCGGCACACTAACTAGCTATACCACTAGTGGTGGCCGTTGGACGGTCTAAGTCCAGCGTTAAGTAATTATAGACGTCCGAAAGATGACAACCGTCACCGCTTAGGAAGATAAAGACACCCGTATGCCATCTACGCCCACGCCCACTCCCCCTCGCCATAGCCTCCTCCTCCTCCTCCCCCTGGACGCTGATGAAGAACTCCACCCACCTTTGCCGCGTCGCACGCTTGCGAACGGGGTGAGAAGGACGACGACGAGGAGGTGACTAGAGGGAGGGTGGAGGACGGCGGCGCGTGGGGAGGGAGAGGGAGGGCGGTGGCACGTGGGAAGGGGGAGGGAGGGAGGGGGCGGCCGGCGGTGCGTGGGGAGGGAGGGCGGCGATCGGCGGTGCGTGGGGAGGGAGGCGGCTGGAGCTGGAGGAGGGGAATCAGGGAATGTGATTAGGGATTGAAAATTTGAGAGCCGGGACTCAGGAGAAGGGATTGGGGATGGGGGTTGGGGGAGGTCTCGAGGGATGTTGGGCCAAGCCGGGTGGGAGAAGGGGGTGATTGGTTGGGCCAAAGCGGTGTGGGGGAGTGATTGAGCCAGGCAAAGGGGAGATTGGACTATAACGGGAAGGTTGGATCTATTTCGTACTGGGCCGACCCAAGCACGGTCCAACTGGTCGTACCGTGCCGCACAACGGGCCACATTCTCAGACCCAGCCCGACCAGCTATTCGTGCCGTGTTGGCCCGGCCCACCACGTGTCGTACCGTACCGTGCTTAGAATGTACCGTGCCGGACTAGACCTCAGGCCGGCCCAAAAAAACACGGTCCAAGTCGTAACTCTATGTACAACAATCCACACGAATGGAATGTGCTTAAGTGCATTGTATGGCGTGTTGGGATCTTGCGTGTGCTAGTATAAAATGGTCGCCATATTGATGGAGAACTAATACTCATCATGAAAATGCGAGGAATTTCCCATGCATGCTTGACTAAAACCACAAACGACCTTGACCGGCCACAAGTGATTCTGCAATTTAGGCATCATGCATGGATGTTGTTTTCCTGAGAGCGATTCTTGCAGCGGCTGACATCTGAAGTTGCGCGTGATCGATGATCTCCTTGTTGATTTTTTGCCCATTTCTAGTGGTGGACTTGGAGAGCTTGCCTTGCCAATTCGTTGTCCTTAGTTGCTTGTGGAGGAATCGAAGGCTTCTGTGAGATTCTGACGTGGTTGCAACGACAAATTCGCTTTGTGATCGACATGAAGTTAAAACTGGACTTAATTAGGTATGACATGCTGTTGCAGTACATCAGCAAGGTAGCAACTGAAATGCTAGCTTCACGTCGCACAGTTCAAAAAAATTTATACTCCTTTAAAAGACTGGTGCTGAATGATGCGTTCTTTGTATCACCCTATAATCCGCGTAAGTTGCAACTCTCATCCCCTTGAGAAATCGTGTGCCGACGTGTGGACCCGGACTTGTCACCTTGGATCCATCGCGATCCTTCTCTTTGAAAAAATTTATATGAGCACAACTACTGCCTCCTGAATCCCTCGCGAACCCTTCTTTCTATTTTACTACTTCTGATCACGTAGTCTCCCCCCGCTTTCCTCATCGCAACACCCCTTCTCCCGAACAAATCCCAACAGTTTATCTTCCCTCCCAATCAGCGCTGCCCACAGACCTTTCATCTACCTTCGTCTCCCTAGGAATAGCCATGTCACTGGACGAATCCTCGGTTCTTAGCATCAATGAGGCCAGCGTGATGTGGTCCCAACCCTTGGCAGCTAGTGCGGTTGCCTGGTGCCCAATGGTGCGAGGTAGCGCTAGCGCGCGGCTTGCGAAAATGAAACAGACGCGATGCTAATACCTCAGCTCCATTGTGCCCTGCACAGCAAAACTATCGAGTAGGTAATGTTTCAATTCGAGTAAGCAATTCATTCGTCCAATTTTATTCTTTGATAGGTATTGTTGTTTTGTGATTGTTTTCCGTCAATGCACCCCGTGAATATCACAAAGTTTGTCGCTAATGAATTGTACTAATGCTGCCCCTAAGATGTTAGGGAGAAAAAGTTCACATTGAAGTCTTATGAGCTTCTACTTGGGCAAAATGCATATGACAGCAAGTAGCGATTTTCTTCATGCTAGAATCCTTTCCAAATCAAGACAATGATATAGCGACCTTGGACTTGAACTGATGATTCAGAAGCATTTGATTAATCTGATCTTCTGCACGAAATGCAAGTGATGCTGCTCTCACTTTTTTAGCTTTATATCTACTTCAATAGAGTTTATTAATCTGCTTTGTGTATATGTTCTCAAAACAATACTTTGCGTTATGTATATAAAGAATTGTTTGACGGTGTTGAATGGAACGAGTTTGGTCAAGCAATTGCTTACTATTTATGCAATTTGTTGCAAATCAAACCTATTGCCATTTCACTAATTTCTTGATTTCCCTTGTGTGGTAAACATCTTATCAGGCTCAATTACAAATAATTAAAGTTTTGTTATTTGTTTTCCCAACATGAAGACCTAGCCAAGGGTGTAGCGTAAGATGAACACAGTAGCGGAGGCGTGACGCTGACCACAAAGGAGCTCAACCAGGTGTCTTGACGGGTTGACAGCGTGGCGCAAGCCAAGGCAGGCAACAGTGGTGCGACGTGCTGAAGTAATATATTTTTAAACGATTAAATTTGTTATGTTTTCTGTTGAAACTACTTACATTGATGCCGTTCCAAACAACATTCACATAACCGCTCCCAGATCACGGCAAAGACTCAACAAGTCTTCGGATAACGTGGGGAGCTTCGGTCGTTGTTGAAAACCATATCTCATAGGGAGACACGCCTAACAGAATGCAGAACAAACAGCGATATACTCATCTTTTCTTGCACCATCTCTGTATCAGAGTTTGACCAGAGGTCGTGCCAGAGTCAAGGTTGTATTGTAGGTTGAGGCGCTTAGCACGATAATATATGTGGAGACATGACGTGGGTTGGCATGGATCTCAATAACAACGGCTCAATGTGGTAAAGTAATACATTTTTTAGTCTTTTCTTGCACCCTCTGTATCAGAGTTTGACCAGAGGTCGTGCCAGAGTCAAGGTTGTGTTGTAGGTTGAGGCGCTTAGCACGATAATATATGTGGAGACATGACGCGGGTTGGCATGGATCTCAATAACAACGGCTCAATGTGGTAAAGTAATGTAAAGTAATATGTTTTTTTTTCGCAAAACACATGAACTCAGCTAGTATATTATATGTTAATATAAGCATGTAACAAACCTGTTCGGCAGATACTCACGAGTCACGGCTTACACCAGGGAGGGATCCACATGTATGACCTAGGTTAATCTGAACAGTGCGCTGCCTAGGTCGGATGGCTCGCAGCTTAGGCCTTCTTACCAGGCCATCCCAATTCCCAAGTATAGACTTCCACTCTTTTCCTGAGTTGGGTGCCAGTAAGAAGGATGTTTCCTTTTCAATATTCTCATGACTCAACAGGCTAACCTGCTTTCAGGTTCACTGAACTGATGACAATAATTGAATGAGGATCATGTATGCACCACTGCCATTCCTGGCCATATTTCTAGGTCCATATCTCAATATCACATTGATCGAACCAGATATTTTTCTTCGTGAAGTTTGGACAAATGAAAAGGCTTGAGCATAACTTCAAGTTCATGGAGCCGCAGTAACGTCTTCAGAACTAGAAACGAGTATACAAATCTGAACAGAGAAGTAACAAAAGTACAGAACCGACCCTGACATTTTCTCTGATATGGTTTGGATGATCAGACGCCAAGACGTGGAGGAGACTACCATTAGTTGTTCTCAGATCACAGCCTTTTATTTTATTTTTGCGAGTGGGAGATC
The DNA here is from genome assembly GCA_036346395.1 of Hsuehochloa calcarea. NCBI lineage: Eukaryota > Viridiplantae > Streptophyta > Magnoliopsida > Poales > Poaceae > Hsuehochloa > Hsuehochloa calcarea. The sequence goes on along the minus strand of CM070594.1, from coordinate 69,859,490 downwards.
ACAACAATTAATTGACCAGCAGGCAAATATTGACACCAGAAAGAAAAACACACGCCCTGAATCATACCTTTTGCTGAAATGCTGATTTCATTTGGAATATAAACTGATATGTTGGGAATTTTGGATCACTGTCGAAACGTATCTAAATGATTTTTCAGATCGCATTGTTCAGTGTTTCAGCTGTACATATCTGATTTTGTTGTCATGCTCAGGTTTGTACTGTGATCTTGTTATCATGCACATATCAGCTGATCTGTTCAGTCAGTGTTTCTTTGAGCATGTAGTATGTTCTTGTCAATCGCAGAATTTTGAATTTACGTACGCTGAAAGGAGAATTCATCGTTCTAAGTGACTGCAAAAGCATAAATGCCAGAGTAAATTGGAGTAAATCCAAGTTTATGTGACATTCTGTTTGTGTCAGGTAGAGCCGCAGAGGCATTCACAGCCAACTCGCATTTGAGATTCAAGAACAACCCATGAAGATTACACAATGTTATCACTTAAAGAGGCCACTAAAAAAAACTTCAGATATTTTTATTTTGGTAATGGCATCAAAATTAGCGTTTAGTGACGACAGGAAATTGTAGGTGGTCTAGATGAAGGAATAATGCAAATTTTAATTGTGCTAGACATGAACCACACAACGAATTTACCCCCAAAAAATTAGGTATCATCTTTAGGCAAAACTAAACTACTACTCTCGGATATTCGACAGATCGAAGTTAGAATATGTAGTTACTACTGGAAATCATATCACGAAAATGTACATTTGGTTTATGTTTTTTTTCTCAACAGCATGGTTCAAGTAGTAACACAATAAGGACCGTTGTACCAACAACGTTTTCTTCAGTCTTGAAGAAGAGGTGCAACTCATGAACCCCTCAACTGCAGCACAATTTCGCAGCAGAATATGATCAACATTACTCGATCAAACCGTCGCACAAATCAGGACAAAAAAAAACATCATGGAATCGAGGATCCATTGGTACCAAAACTGCTCTCCAGTTCCTTCAAAAGGGGGGAAAACTGCTCTCCTAATCAACCAAGAACCACTCACTTCTTGCTTCCTCAGTTCCTCCAGAACAGGAGCTGCACCTTCACGTCGCACGACTTGGACACCACCTTGGCTTCGGCGGCGAGCCTGTCCACCGTCACGGCACACCGCACCCTCACCGGCACGGCGCACGTCTTCACCCTGCCGAGCTGCAGCCGCACGGGCACCTTGATGTCCACGTCGAACGGCACCGACCGGAGCCGCTCCGCCGCGGCCATCTGCCCGCGCACTCGCTCCGAGAACCGTATCCCTGCCCCCTTCGCCTTCGCCACGAACACCGTCACGTTCCCGGGTTCCTGGTAGAACGACGGCCATGCGCCGTTGGCCAGACTCACCCCGCCGTACGACACGGCGACGTGGCTCCCGGCGCCCTCGTAGTGCACGCCGATCTTGCCATTCGGGTTGTCGGCGCGGACGGTCGCGTCGAACTCCGGCGAGAACGCCCCCGGGGCGGAGGCGTTGACGATACCGTCGAGGCCGGACATGGCGAGGGACTCGAGCGTGTACGCTGGCTGCTTGGGCTTGAACACGAGGATCATGACGGCGCCGAAGGCGGCGAGGAGGACGGCGAGGGATACGAGCGCGATGAAGATGTACAAGCAGACACGGAAGCAGGAGCGGCGGCGGCGGCGCTCGGCGCGGCGGGTGTAGTGCTGGAAGAGGTGCGCGTTCTCGGGAGGCGGCACGCGGAAGACCTTGTCCTTGGGGACCTGCACCACGTACGTGCCGGGCTGCAGTGACGGCTGCTGCCCCTGTGCAGGAGGCGGCGGGATGGGTTTCTCGAAGTGGAAGCTGTAGGGGCTGGAGGAGGGGTCGGAGGAGTGGGCTGACTGGTTCATCTCGCCGGAGTAATCCGAGCTCGTCGCCGCCTGGTGGACGCGGCCGTGCATCATCGGCTGCTCCTCGAGGCGCGCGTCCGAATCAATCTTCGCGTTGTATGCATGCAACAGCTTAGTGACGGAGTAATTACAAAATATTCAAAAAAATAATCCATTCATTCATATTTTTCGAAATAGAGTTAAGCAGGTTAATTCTTTCTGCAAACACACAATATTTGTTTTTGAAGAATCTAAAATAGATTACTACTTACATAAACCTGATCAAACAATTCCAAATGTACAGGCTTATAATGTCATCTTGCCTTTGGAAAGTATATATGTCCATATCTGAAGAACCATCAAGGGCTAATGAACAGAATCGACCTAGCCCTTGATCACAAACTCATAGTATTTGAAGAGTAAAGAATTTGGCACGCAGTTACACTCCAATCCAAGAATCGGAGACAGGCATGGACAAGAATCACAAGATTGTCTTAGCTCTAGCCCTCGACAAAATCTCTAGCGAAAAGGTATAAAACAAACTTTGGGCAAAAACTACTCCATCGCTCTTGCATGCCAAAACACAATACCGCGACCAAATCGGAAGATCAAAACGACAGAGACGCACCTTGTATTGCTGGAGCCTGGAGACGCTCGTTCGTCGTTGGCGCTGTCAATTTCTTCGTGAGTCGTCTGGGGTTTTAGAGAGAGGGTGGAGGCGACGGACGGATGGACGTGAGAGGAGGTAATCTGATCACGGAGACGGAGAGAGACGACGATGGGTCGGGGGGCGGAGGGCCGGCTTATATAAGGCGCGGCCTGAAGTTTTCTGGGGTGGCTGGCGGTTGGGTGGCTTTGTTTTTTGGGGGGGAAAGAAGAGTTGAAAACGTGTCGCGTATATTGGTTTATGGAAGCTTTACGGAGAGAGGTGCAATCGATTTGGAATGCTCTGAAGCAATGGTAATCAAACGCACAGCTCTTCGCGGAGACCAACAGAAATGAATGGATACCAGTCCGGTGATTACTTCGAGGGGAGATGGCGATTTTCTTTTCTTTCCGTTTTCACTCGACCTTCCTGACGTGTTGCGGGCTATCCATTCTACAGCAACGAAATCCAACGGGTTGTTTGGTTTGTGCCTCTTGTGAACCGAACCAAAATTTGGCCGTGGTACGGCCAAAATCGTGGCATTACCAAAACTGTGGCAACATTGCAGTGTTTGGTTTGCAACCCTTTCAAAATCTGATTTGAAGCCGAATATGTAGCCGAAATTCTCATATTTTAGAGGTGAATCAAACAATGGCCAAATCCCGAGGCCTACCAAATTTTGGTAAGGTATCGAGGTAGCCCTGTTGGTCGCGTGCTCTAGGCAGCGTAGCAGTACGTTGCAATAGCCGAGCAGGCGTTTGACGGAGATGGCGGCAGCTGTTTCACAGCTCAGAGCGCGTCTGGCTGACACCAATCCATGTAGATTACGTACGGGTTAAGCTGACGGGTAGGGACCATGAGTTGCTATGCTTCAGTTAACAGCTTGGTCAAACATGGCAGATTAGATTAGCTTCAAAATTAGGGTTTCAAACTTAGGTACGAGCCAAACAAATAGTATGTTATGCAGTGGATAAGTAAGTAGCCTGCAGGATGTAGCAGGAACGCTAGTACCATGGCCAAGTAATGCGTGCCCACGCTCGCGCTGCCGGCACTCTGATCGTGCCTGTTACTGCTACTCCACTACTAGTAATTCAGAGATAAACCTATTTATTCTGTCTGGGTAACGCCTGAAGAACAAAGAATGGTCGCCGTAACAGTTCCAAAATCTGGTGCCGTTAAATTCTTCACAATCGCTCAGGATGTGCAGTTACAAAGTAAGCAGTGTCTCAAGCAAGCTTTCGATTACAACTAAACTAAAATTTTATTACATAAGATTAAGGTTTAACAACCAGTTTTGACGCAGACACGGGCTTTCAAGCTCAAAGCTAAATATAATACAAGACAAAAGAACTTCACACCACATGCACGCTTGAGCACGATTGAGACCTAATAACAGTAGTCACTGCCTTCTGGGGGTCCACCAAAATCCTGCTCATTGGGTTTTCAGCATTTTCCCAATCTTCTTCTGTGGAGGGGTTGCAAATTTTGCAAGAATGAGTACTACTACCGTACTCAACAAGCTACATGGAAAAGCTAAATAATTACATGCAAAAAGTTCAATAGATGGTTAGGGTTTACCTTAACAGGCATTTGTGGATGCATTTTGCAGTTTAAAGTAGTTTAACGTTAAAACAGTAAAACAATAATAAATAATAACAAGAGGGGTTTCTCAACAAATGCACAAACCAGATTCACATCTCAAAAACTCTACTTATGCCTCATGTATTGGAATCACCCATGAACACAACTTCATTAACCGGAAGCACAGCGTATTCGAATATCATTTGATATACTCTGCAGAGTTACCCAACTTTACCCACAAGATACCTCAAGCTCATACTGTCAGATCATAGACACGCAACATGTTAGCGTGCGACTGGGCTGAGATAACAAAGCTTTTTCACTGCTCAACCTTTCTAGCCTCTACCCGGTAGGATCTATCCCATACAGCCCTCGGGAGACTCCACCGGCCGCTGCTATGGATCTTTACCCCGATGCTCACGAGATCATACTGTTATGAAGACCAGCGAGTGTCCCTACAGGCCCACACCTGTCTCACTCTAGATGCTGTAGATATTCAATCGGAAGAGCAGTGTACCAAGCTAGGGAGTAATGGTCACACCTGTGGTTGAGCGGTTTTATGTGTTTGTTACTTTAGCACAAGGTTCTTGTCCTTACCTATCTCACAGTGAAGCGATAGACCAACACCACCACGTGGTTGTCCATCCTCCGGGCCTCACCCGCGACTCACTTTTCCAACACAAGTCTATTGAGTTGCCCAGCTTCCTGGACACAACCCTCAACTTCAAACCAAAACCATTGGCGAACCGCCAACACTCTCTTTTGATTGATAACCACATTTTTGGTGACAAAGCTATTTGCATAGCTAATATTTTATGTGGACTTGTCAAGGTGAATATGGCTTACAAGAAATCTTAACCTTGTCAAGGTGAATATGACCTACAAATGCTAGGTGGGTTTGTATGTGGGGTAATAGGAATTATCTAAACATCATGGCATTCAAAAGTATCATTTCAATATTTGAAGTAATTGGTACAAATATAATAATGAAAGTAATATTAAATATATGAATTGTAGGTTCAAAATGATCAAAGAATGTAGCTTGCCTTCTTACACAAAGTCCTGTAGATCCTGGTCTTGCCTGATGTCTTCTGGAGTCTGGTCGCTAAGATCGTGACCTAACGAGAAGCAAAAAAATAAAAAAAACCAAGTAAAATCCGGCTCGACAAGGAATGAGGGTGGGGATTTATCTGGTGTTTAATTGGACTGAACGGAGTGGAGAAATGGATTTCTAGGCTCGAAACGGACGAAATGGAGATATAATGTCGAATTAGGGTTTTGTGGATGAATAGTGCGAGATGATGAATAGTGACATTTTTTTTTACTATTCATGGATGAAAATGGTGGTGAACAGTAACTAGGATTACTATTTATGGTAGCGAATAGTAGATATCAATTTTCGTTAGATGAACAGTATTTTTCGGGTAATGAACAACAAGCAAATTACTGTGCTGTGAACAGTAAAGAATCACTGTGCAATGAATAGTACTTAGGCCCAGCCCGCTTACTATGCGACCTGCGGCCCATTTGGTCAGGCCGAAATGGCCCAGCGCACAGGCGGGGCTGGAGTAGTGTTGGCCATTCGGTCGCGCGCTCGCCCGAGCCGAGAGAAAGGAGGACGGCGGTGGCGGTGGAGGGCACCGGAGCACCACGGAGGTGAGATGAACCCATTTTGGGGAGTTGCAAAGGCGGAGGAGGGGCGACGACGGTGATGGCGCATGGCCGGAGCAGGGGACGAAGCCGGCGGCGACACGGCGGCGCTCCGGAGAAATTGAAGGGCGAAGGAGCATCAGTGAGTGGAGGGGATCTCAATGGAGGTGGTGGGTGGCTTGAGGCGCACCGAGGCGGCATGGCGACGGTGGCCGTGGAGGTGGCGGCGATGGAGCTTGGCGCCGGCGAGCTCGGTGAGGGAGAAGGTGGGGCAAGGTGGGGGAAAGATTGGCGGCGGTGAGGTGGTGCTTTTGCCGGAGGTGGGAGGGAAGGTGAGGAGGGAAGGCGGCGAATTTACCAGAAAGCTAGTCGGGGAAGAAAAGAGGCGGCGGTGGCTTCTTCAACTTCGGCCGGCGCCGGGAGAGGAGGGGGCAAGGGAGGTGCTGGAGGTGGAGATGAGGAGGAGAGCTGGCATGGGGTGGCTTTTATAGCCGAAGAATGGCGGTGGGAGCAGTAGGGTGACGGGAGCAGTCACGGCGACGTGGCGGTAGGGGAAACTTCTGGGCGGCGCCGAGAGAGAGAGAGGTGGCGGCATGGGGGGGTGGAGGCGGTGAAGGTGGTAGAAGGTACTGGCGGGGAGAGGTGGCGCGGGAGGTGGCGGCTGACGACAACGCGGGAGGCGGCGATGGCGTCGGCCGAATGACGCGCGGGCAGAAGATGAAAGAAGAAGGAGAAGCCGAAGGCGAAGGCGCCCGAGAGAAAAACCGTCTCCGGTGAGGAAAGCACATTTCCAAAAACGGAAAGCGGAAATTCGGCTTAACTTTCCAAAACGAAAAGTTTTCAAAATTAAATCAAAAGATTCAAAAAAATTTCAAAATTTCAAATTTCTGGGTTATTTCAGTCTCCTCGATATTTAATTTTGTAACATCAGCATCGAACAAGATCAAACTTATTTAGTAGCCAGTGGGGTGCTTTGTCTGATAACAGGCTTAATTCCAGGTTCCAGCAGGGGTTCTAGTTCTGCACATAAGGTAAGGAGGAACTGCGGGCGAAATAAGCAGATGTGGTGCTGTAAAATCTGACAATCTGTAATGATCTGATGTTCTATTCAGTTCGAAAAGTAGCAGTCCAAGTGGACACATCCAAGGCAAACATTACATGATAGAATCGATTGTTCTATCTCCCTCTATTTCCAACTGCACAATCTCTCTTACACCAAATTATCTCAGTTCCATCAAATAGTGAAAGAAATCTACATTACATGATAGAATCGACTGTTCTATCTCCCTCTTCACCGCACCACACTGGCACACTGTCCAAGCAAAAACACAGCTTGAATACCAACCGGCCAAAACCTCAAACGGAGAAAAAAAAACATTCACAAAAATCTACAGCAAAACTTCATATTTTGAGCACTGGAAAGTATATGTAGAACAGCAGACCCCTGAAGCTACAAGGAGTGCATCAACAGTAGACCCACAATAAGTTCTTCACCCTTCAACCAAGAAAGATCCGACCCAACTTGGTTAACGTCTCTTCTGATGACAATATTTTCTAGCAATCCTTTGATAACATTCATTGCCGATCACTTTCCTATCCTTTCTCGCAAGCATTCTCGGACTCCATCGCCTGTACAGTACTCTTGGCATTGGCATCAGAGAGCTTCTTGAACACTGCATCGATGTCGTCAAGGGTCTTTGCCTCAATAGAACCCATGTTGCTTGTAGTCTCCATTGGTTCAGGCTCTCTACCATCTCCGACAATATGCAGACTTTCAACATGTGTTCCTTTTGGGCGCTTATCATGCTTTGTGAATTCTGCAGTCTCTCCACATCCATCATTATCTTCACTTTCTACCAAGGAACTATTCGCAACTGCAACAGATTGTTCCTTGAAAGCAGCATATATATCGTCGACAGATTTTGCATCAATGACATGCAGCTGTCCAGCACCCTCTAAGGGCTCTGAATTAGTATCAACGCTTGAGACATGTGAGGTTTCAGTGTCTGGGGTGGGCTCATCAACAACACCATCACTCACTGGTTTAAATGCTTCCAGAGACTTGGCATCAAGAATCACCATCTGAGCATCGGTTTTAGTTGTGCCGGCCTCAACCTCCATTTCACTTGATCCCACTGCTAAGTTCGCTGGTGGTGTAGTGACAGAAGGCACTTGTGTCTGATCACATAGTGGCTTCAATTCTGTGTTCATTGCTTCAAAAGGACTTGCCTCAATAATACGTCGCCGAGGATTGTAGACAATCTGCTCGAGGTCGTCATGAGATACTTGTAATGACCAACCAAATTCAGGATCAGTGCCATTTAGGTCATCAGCCAATGGAGACTGCTCCCCGGAGTCTAACGCGCTGGCATCTGACATGGTCAAAAAGATGTTGCCAGAACCAGAAGTCTGCGGACTAATCAAGGAGTTTGCTGCGGCACCATTGGCAGGAGGGTTATCGGTAAGGGAGCCAAGATCAAGCACCTGCTGGTCCAGTCTCATTGGTTCTACTCGGAAGTCTCCCACTGCATCCAGTTCCGACAGGAAACTTTCATCAATTCCGCTGTCCTCTATAGGCTCTGGATAGATTTTATCAACTTCATCACCAGAATCAAGTAGATATCCTGCAGTTGTTTCTTCCTTCATGTCAACTATATCCACGGGTTCAGCAGCCATGGAAATAAATGGTTTTGACACCTCTGCATGCTTAACTGACGGAGATTGAATGGAATCATTTGCTTGAGGAGGACATGGGGAAACAACTGCAGAGCTCAGGCTTCCTGCAGATCCAACATCAAAGTACTCTTCAAGTACAGGCAAGCCAGTCAAGGCAGTAGCTGAATCAGTCACTATTGCCGATTTATGTTTTTCTAGCATATTGAAGTTCTCGACAACCCTCTCCTCAGGGATAGGGTGTAGGTCCCTCGATATTACCGGCAAAGTTTCCTTACCAAATTCAGATGGCAACTCCGTAGAACCATGAATCAGGTTATCAAATGGCATTCCATTGTTTGAATAGGACATGAAATCAACACTTCCATCTTTCTCAGCTGGATTGCTTGCATTAAGAACAATTGTGTTTGAAGTTGATGCAACTTCAGTGTCAAGATAAACCGGAAGGTCCCCTGATCCTAACTGCTCTTCAGTTGGCCTGGGTGATGAAACCCATTGTGAGAATTCAACTGCTGTGTTAGGTTCGAGAGAAGACTTAGCACCAAGGCTGCTTTCACCTGGATAGCAGGATACAGTTCAAACAAAGTAGTGGAACGAGTATTCAGTTATTAAACAAAGTGGTCAGATCGAACTTGCTTACCGTCTCCATCTTCCCAGCTAAGCAGGTCAGCGACTGGATGAAGTGGCTTCATGGAGTTCCCAGCTGACTTGAGCATGTAATCTTCTTCACAACCCTTTCCTTTTGTTGAGGCAAGATATGCTTCTCTTTCTTGTGATCTTTCAAAGACAAAGTGCTGTAGAGCAATCTCACGGTCATCAATGTCACTGTGGTCTAGTTCAACATCGACGGAGTTGATACCATCTGAGCATTCACTTCCAGCATCAGCAAGGTCATTATCCTGTCTTGGAAGAGCTGGTGACCCATGCTCCCCGTGCAAATCCTTTTCATCGAGGTCTCTGTCATCCTCCTGATCGGTAACTGAAGAAGTCATTTCGGATTCAGTAACAGAACTCAATTTAGACTCACTCTTATCACTGACCTGCCTTTGGAAATTACTTGTGCTCTCTTCCACATTCTCAGGGACAAAATATGGCTTGAATATAGAAAAACGTCTCTCCTGGGTAGCATATGTACTTCCAAAGTTGAAGCTGTCGTGCCTTCTGAAGAACATGTCACGATGAGAAGTTTTCACTGGTTCTTCAGGGCTTAAATTATCATGTGAAGAGACACCACTGTCTTTGGACTTCTCAAGGGGAAGCTCAAATGGGTTCTTCCGTGTATGCAGGATTGAAGGAGCTGAGCCAGGAATTGCTGCTTCTTCAGGATCATAAGGAAGGTCAAACGGGTTGTTCCTCCTTGGCACTGAAATATGCGGCACTTGTGCACGGAAGCGTGATAAATCATCTACACTCCTCCCAGCATCATTACTATCGATATCTATCAAGTTATTGTCAATATCAAATCTTATGTTCTTCCTGGATCTTCGCCTAGCCATCAAAATCTCCAACCTGCGGTTCCTTTCCATCTCAGAATATCCGAGATCCATCAGATTCTTGTCATCATCTGCTGTCCAAATAAATGCAGCTTCCTTCGCGTCATCTTTATTCTTCTCCTCGCCATTATTTTTAAAATCATTGTTGTCAGCTTCACCATTTCTATCATTAGTTTGATGATCCTGTGAGGATACATGTGAATCAGTGTCTGAATCATCCTTAGGAATGGGATCAGGACGAGTGGAATCAACACCCAAGAGAGGATCAATCTCATCAAGAACTGGAGCAATGTCAGTCATGGAAGCATCAGGAGAAGAACTCTCAGCCCTATCAGAGTCAAAACCAGAGGAACCATCCTGACTGCCAACTCTTGCCCATGGTGAACTAAGAGAAGAATCGAGTAGGTTGTCCTCAACAGCCTTGCTAGTATCAATCTTAAGCTCATCAAGCTTTTTACTTTGACGCACAGAAACGGCACAAGCTGGTCTGCTAGTTCCACCTACCCCTTCTATTGGCTTCTCTTCAGAAATCTCTCTCACTTTGCTAACTGCTGAGTCTATAGATACTCTTTCTTGATTTAGATTTTCCTCCATTTCACCATGTTTATTAACATTCTCACTGGATGAAAACATGCCAAAGGATGTATCTTTCTCATTCATACCACTCAGGACACCTTCAAATAGGCTAGTGTGTCTATCAGCCTTGTCCTTTATGAAAAATGAATCTTTGGATTCTCCTTCATGATTAAAATTCAAGTCCTCCCCAATCCCACCCTCTTGTTGAAAATTGACCATAGAAGGAAATGGGGTTAATGTTATAGGTATGTCACGGCGATCAAATCTCTCATCTCCTTCATCAACTCTTCTCAGAAGAGGGACACCATAATCCAGCTCAACATGCTGACTAGCCCTCTCTCTGAAAGAAACCGTCTTTTTAGTTTCCCTCTCTTTGAAGTTCGCTGCATTCTTCCTAAATTCAGGCACTGGAAATCTCTGACTGTCTTCGACGTGAATATCACTGGAAGAATTTCCAACCTTAAAAGCTGAAATCACCGGAGTGATATTATTATCTTCATCAACCTCAGGAAGGTTTGTGTCCCCATAGCTTAGTAGGATTCCAAGAAGAAAAGTAGTACATATAATTACAGGAGAAGAAGAAAGTAGGAAAGCAAAGAATCCTGGTGAAGATCTGTACAATAAATAGAGCAAAACACCCAAACTGAGAAGGATTGGATGTTCAGAAACACATCTATAGCCTTTTCTAATGGAGGTCCTCAAAACTTTCTTGATACATAGAACAACTTGTTTTGCCTCAAGAGCCATGGCATGTACCCTCTCGGCATCCAACACAAACCTAGCATAAGAAATATACAACAAGATTAGTTAGTTCAGTTAAACAAAGTGACAATGTTTGGATTGATTGATACATATACAGGATTCTGGAAAATTCTGTTATGCTAAGTTAACAATTCCAAGTTAAGCTATCCTGCAAGTTATAACACAAATTGATGCAGGTTTTATTTTGTTTCTTTTTTATTTTTAAGGTAACCGAGCTATGCAGATGGTCACATTTCAATAGTTGACAATCTGAGCACTAATCTCGCAAACAGATCCATGGGGGAAAAACTACTTAAATTAGAACAGGAGTACCCTAGCTCAAGTACAAATCCAGTGTGCATTTATCAATATGAGCACTAGATCATTAGTGATGGGGTACTAACATTCCAAAAGCTTCAGATTTGAACTGCATAAGCTAAACCCCAATCTGATGGGAAATATATGATCTTGACCATGATCAAGAGGCCCTAGAACAAACCAGCAAGTACTTATCAACAACACGTACAAATTCAGCCTTGCAACTAACAATCTGAGCACTAGATCATCAGTGACGAGGAAACTAACATCCCAAAAGCTTCAGATTCGAATTCCACAAGCTAAACCCCAACCTGAAGGGTGGTCTCATCTGATCTTGACCATGACCAAGAAGCTAAAACACCACCACCTTTGCTGCCGATCAAGCAAGGGGCAAACAGATCTTTCCCAGTAAGAACTCAGGTACATGATCAAAATCCAATTTTTGATCGGGAAGTAAAGAAACAGCAAGCATATACAAAAGTAACAAGGATCACCCCACAGTGGAAGTTGAGCCCGTCGGTTACGGCATCAGAAAGAACATACCTTTCAGGAAGCTTGGCAGGCGGCAGGAACGAGCGCGAGATCGGGGAAAGCTCCAAGAAGCAGAAGAAACAAAATAACCGAAACCCTGTGCTGTGCTGATAGATATGCAGCGATCAGGGGTAGGAAAGGAAAAGTAAAGCCGAAAGCAAGAAGGGATCGCCGGGTCAAATCAGTGGCGCAGGCGTGAAGCTGTGCTACTCCAATGTATGCATGCGTGTATCCGTGAGGTGGAGCAGTGGATAGAAGTGGGAAGAATACGGTTTTGGACTGCCACTTTCGGCGGCGACTTCGCGGTGAATGGGGCGGATTTGGTGGCTCGGTGTGGTAGGCAGCGGCGATGGCGACCGCCCAGGGAAGAGAAGAGTAGAGAGAACTGAGAAGGGAAAAGAGGAGAGGAAAAGAAAAGCCGCAGCAGTAGAAAGCGGAATGGGCGACGGTTTCGTGTGACTGACGGGTATGGGCGACGGTCTCCGGGGCCCAGGCGACAGAGGGTGATTCTGTGGGGAGGGTGGGCCCCTGTCTGCGCGGAGCTTCAGACTATTTTTTGTAATTTCGTACTATTAAAACCTATTTTTACTATTATAAATAAAAAACTTAGAAAAACTCCGTTTTTATTGTTCACAATCCGGCACAATATCATTCGGAGTCCTGGTTACGGTTAAGGTCATATTTGGTACAACTCTAGATTCTCATTTTTCATATTCTGCTCCTAATTATCTAAAAATCCACTTATATGAGAATCTGGAGTTGTCTATTGAAACCGTTTGATTAGTAGGTTGGCTTCAAAAACCATATGAAGGAGGATTAGAGGCAAATAGACCATGTCACCCCTTAGTATAATACTTCAATTGTATTTGTGTAACTCAGTGGCATTTGCGGGTAAAAATCTTCAACTTTAAAGGGTATTTTCGTTTATGAAGGTTGGATTTTCACGAGAATCTGCTGGGAGGCTGCTTCTCGTTGCTAGTTCATTTCCAAGACAGCTCCTCGCGAGAAGCAGAATATAATGGTTTTGAGAATCAGGGTGTTTGGTACGGCTCCACGAGAATCGATTGAGAAGCTAGGAGTAGAAGCTGTACCAAACAAAGCCTAAGACACGGGGTTAGGGATGAAAACGGATCGGATAGTTTCCGACCGATCCGGACGAAAACGGATTCGGATTGTCTCGGATCGGATTTTTCTCGGATAATTTTCGGATCGGATACGGATTCGGATTTTTGTCTAAAGCGGAAACGAATACGGTATGCATACTATCCGGCGGATACGGATACGGATACGGATTATCCGGATAGGACAAGTCCGGATATCCGGATTTCAGCCCAATAGAAGAGGATTTCAGCCCAAAAGGAAAAATAAGATTTTAATTGATTTTCGAATTTCAGAAAATGCAACAAATCAAATAACCTTTTAGAAAATAGCAAATAGAGTTAAAAAATTCTAGAAAAAATCACAAAAATTCCTTAAATTATTTTGAACTTAATAAAATTAATTCCAAGTTAAAGTTAGTTTTTATTTTTGCACATAAATTATTTTTAATTTCTGAAAAATATGAACAACCTTATTAAAATCCAGAAAATTCAAGAAATTAATTATTATTTTTTCATTTTCACTTTAAATACAATAAAATCCCAGAAATCTCAATAATTTTTTTTTGACATTGAAAACTAGGAAATTAAATAATTGACTTTATTTCATTTATTTTTTCTTTTTAATCAAGAAAACTCTTTTAAATATAAAAAAATCCAATAAACTAATAACTTTATTAATTTTATTTTTTGGTAACATACTTTGGGATGTTACAGTCATTTACGTATAGATTAACTATCTAGCCTCATCAATGTTAGTGTGAACTAAGTTTTATGTATGTGATAAGCTAAGTGTGAATGTGTGATGACTTGTGACTTTGTGAGTTCTGACTTATAAGCTAAATATGGTAAACTAAGTGTTATGTTTATGATGGACTAGTTAATGCAACTTGTTAGTGCCAATGTTATGCGTGGTTCCTGAAAATATGAATAATTCATGAATGTGTTGCATCAAATGAACTAGTTATATGTTTTCGTTAATTTCTGGCATACAATTTAAGGGGTTTTCATGTTCCGAAAATAATCCGCGATCGTATTCGTTTCAATTTGTATTCGCCCCGTATTCGTATTCGATATTATTCGTATCCGTATTCGTATCCGGAGTATCCGTATTCATATCCGGATCCGGAAAAAAATATGAAAACAAATATGACAGAGCCATTATCCGTCCGTATCTGATCCGTTTTCACCCCTACACGGGGTCTAGGCCAGACAAATATGATCCATGATAGACTTCTTATCCTCCTAGTAGATTATATAAAAAGGATCCACAATAATTGTACTATAATTTTACAGAAGAGCAATAAAAAGAAGCCAGAAGTCCCATTATATCTCTGTGTTAAATCTACTATTCTGTTCATATGTTCTTACATTGTTCTTACGATTCTGAGTTTTGTCCACAAGGTAATCGCTCGGACTGGACTTGCCAGCGACGGTTTCTCAACACATTATTAGTACGATCAACTCGGCCTACCACTAAGCCTACTCTACTCGGATCGAAGGTAATCATCATAGCACAAAGCTCGTAGATTGAATCGCGTTTTCTAGATCGCTTTCAATTCCGCAAATTTGGCTTTCTAGATTATTTTTCTACGGTGCAAATCCGCTCTAATCTACCACGAGCAGACTTGAAGTCACCGACACAATATCGATGGGTAGGTTGCATGAAGGAGTAGATATAGATTGCACCATGGATTGTAGATTGCATATTTCCTCTAATCTCCGCGAGCCGATTTGTAGTCGCCGGTACAATGCCAATCAGATGATTGGTTGAAAAGATGGATTGTTGATTGCACTATTCATGGATGCACAAAGAAGAAGAAAAATCGCACGCTTGCCACCACCCGCACGCGGCCGCACCACTTGCACCATCGGCCCGAAGCCACTCGGTCCTCCCGCATGAGGCGCCAACGCTAGCCTGCAGTAGCCCCACACGGCCACCGTGCACTCCGTGCAACCCCGTGCTGATTGCCCTGCCCGAAGCCGACCGCACTTGCCTTTGTGTGCCCCTGCATGGGCTCCGCCGCGCCACCCGAAGTCGCGCGTGCCGCTGCCATCCCGGGCAGAGCCATCGCGGCGCGACGCCCGAGCAAGACGCAAGCACCACCCACACCCCACACCCCTACATGCATCGACCGTCGCGCCACCGCCCTCGCCGACCCACACGGCCACGCGCGGCCGCACCCACCCCCCGCGTTACGCCTGCCGCGCACGCCGGAGAATCTGTGCATGCATGTGTGAGATGAGGCTTTGATGGCTGGTTTTTCTCTTGTGAATTGAAAGGGCTCACGGCGACTGTACAAGATTTCTAGAGGAGGTGATGTGCTAGTAAAGTGGCTACATGGAAGCAGTGCTAATTGCGGCTGCACATATGTTGATTTGATTATAGTTTTTGGGCTGGACGTGGAGGTGCAAACAACGGCTTGATTTTTTCAGTACATGGATTTGTGCTGGTGCGGCTATGTACGTGAGGGGCTTTGTGCATTAGGCGAGTTGCTATCTGCGGTTGTACAGATGCGTGCCCGCAAGCGGCCCCCGCATCAACCGCCATGCGGCGTCGTTGGCCAGCAGCCGCCACCGGTCGCCTCGCACCACACCATGCACGTCGCCCAAAGCCACACCGGCCACGCCACGATAGCCGTCCAAAGCCGCGGCCACACATGCGCCGCCCGAAGCTGCCCTCGTCGTGCCTTCGCGTCCGCTCGCTGCCGGCCACCCGCCGCACCGTCGCCGCCATCACGTGCTCGGGGCTAGGGGAAACCCTAGCACCCGTTTTAGTAGCCAGGGGTTGGGCTGTGATGGGCCGAAGAAAAAAAGGCCAGCCCGAAAAGAAATTCCGGGAAAAGAAAAAAGGGAGTGTGAAAAAGAAAAACATGAATTTTGCAAATAAATCCTCATAATTCTAAAAATTGTGAGGAATTTTCGTGAATAAGTAAACTTTGCGGAAACCCCCCTGAAAGTTGGAAAATTACGCAAATTTTTTTCTTAGAACGGAAAATTAGCGGTTTACCCCTGGAAATTGCAGTAATTCGTTGAAAATTCATTTTTCCAGAAAAAGGCCTTAGGAATCGCATTTTGAATTATTTAGGCATTTGAAGTATGTTTAACTTTGTTATTGTCATTTCTGTATTGTATTTACAGTGTTCATTATCTTGATTGTTTATATCGCTTTTAATCACTGAAAATAGCAGTAAATCATGAAAATGCATAGAAAAATATGGGATCACGAACCGGGAGTTCGAAAAGTATTATGAGAATTTTGTAACTATTTTATGCAAATTACCAGCAGTGAGATGTAGTTATTCCTTAGAATATCATCTTGATCTTCCATAACTTTCATGATGTTCAAAGGAACTCCAAATTCGCACGTTATTGATGCTTTCCATTCCGGTTACTGTGTTCTAAGGAAGAACTACATCTTCTTCCGTGCCTCCAAATTCGCACGTTATTGATGCTTTTAAGTCTAAGAAGAATGGTAAAAGACAATATAAGGCATACCTCGTCATTACAGGCACGGAGGATCCATAGCCATTAGTTGCACTTATAGATGTGGACAGCCCAGTCGTAGCCCCCATCACCACTCCTTTGGACATTGCAGCGGCCACAACCGTATTTTCCCAAGAGGAAAAATCGTTATGGAGCAGATTGAAGCAGAATATTGAATTATTTATCCTTTGAATAATGGTTGTAAACTCTAGGAGAGCAAAACATTAAAATTATTATGATGAGTCATGCAAGGCTTATTTTTCCGTATTTATAATAGTAAGTTATTTTATGGTATTGGAAGTATTAGAACGTGTGTGGTGCCCTATGGAGGAAGTGTGCTTAGCGAATAGCGACACAATACCACCTTGAGAGAGATGAAAATTTTTAGTCGATCAGCAAGAATGCTGGTAGTCTTACGACAATCGTGGGTAGCGATACTTGTATAATAGTCTCAGAAAGGGCCACAATTATACTCCTGATGGCACAACTTTGGTCATCAAAGAAGCCTTGTTGTACCTAAAATCGACTAGAACTCTTAAGGATATTCGCGTTAACGGTTTTCACGTAGAGACCGAAGAAGAGTATGGTAAGAAATGCATGCTCATTACAAAGCATGAAGAAAGTGGAAAAGGGTATTAGAACGATTTTCTTCGTATGAAATTGGGCTATACTATACTAATATTAAGGCACCTACAACCTATACTGCACTGAAAACCGTATTTAGAAGCTTTGAACTTTTCTATCTCTAGCATGATAGATTATGCCGCCTAGGTCTTAGAATGATGAGAAAGATAATTAACAATTCATAGGGACATAATATCAATGTAAATTTTTTTTCGAATCAGAAAGATTTTGTGTGCCCCGCATATGCTCTGGAAAGTTAATTACTAGACCCTCTGCTCTGAAAGTGAAGGATGAATTCCATTAGAATGGACAACACCGGATAATTTACTTCAAAGGCATTTGATGATTATTGCATGAAAATGAGAATTGAAGTTGAGCATTCCATACCGCATATCTACACTCAGAATGGACTAGTAGATTTTGTAGAATTATAATTCTCCAACTATATGTTGGAGACACGTAGTCTTGCACGCATCAACTCTCATCAATATTAGACCACCGTATATAACATCCATTCACCTTTGCAACTAGCGCAAGGGTCAGCACCAAAAATTTCTCATCTTCGCATATTTGGTTGTAAGGTTTATGTGCCTACACCGTCGTTGTAGCGAACTGCAATGGGCCCTCTCCGAAAGTCTGGGATATAAGTTGGTTATGAGACAACATCCATAATCAGGTATTTGGACCCCATGACTGGAGATTTGCATGCAGCCCGCTTCGCTGATAGCATATTTGACGAGTATTGTTTTCCGTCATCGGGGGAGGAAATCAACCCCTCGATGAAAAATATCAGAAAATAACTTTTCTAGCTCTAGCACTACTAAAGCAAATAGAGAAGTCCAGAAGATAATTGAAGTCCAGAAGATAATTTATTTGCAAGCATTACTGAATCAACTGCCTAATCACTTTAGTGATTTGAAGAGTGTGATCAAGTCGCATATGCATGTAAGTAATGCACCGTAGAGGGTTGAAATACCGATGAAGGTATCTCAAATCCCGTCTTAAGGCCTTAAAAATGACGAGAATTTTGGCCCCTCGAATCCGAAGTAACCGGGACGCCTGGTGAAAAAGGATAAGAAGGACTTGACATAGTCGATCACCGAAGTTCCCAGAACCAAATGGGAAGTCAGTTGAGACCTGGCAATAGTATGGTATCTTTAGAAAAGACATACCGGATTTGAACATCCCCGTGAAGGGACACATCAGTAGGGATGTGTGCGCACACATCGGACCTAAAAAATTAAAGGACTTGCCCTGTAATTGGAAGTAGCAGTGAGCAAGTAGAAGTATTAGAAGAATCGTCCATGAAGAAATAGCTATAAACCATGTGACCACGAGAGAATCTATGAATAAGACAACAGCCAATGCCGACATTTATTTTGCAAAGAAAATTACCACAATCATCGATCTTGATCTAGAGCGTGCATCGCTCGCCGAATGTAAGAAAAGAACAGATTGAGAAGATTAGAAGAAGACAATAGAAGTAGGATTATTACCCTTGAATAAAAGAGAGATTTTTGGACCTGTAAGCCACACGTCTCACCATATGCACCCCGTACACCATGTGCACCCCGTAGGGTATAAGTGGGTATTTGTCCGAAAGAGAAATAAAAACAATGAAGTTGTAAGATATAAAACAAGGCTCATTGCACAAGGTTTTACTCAACGACCAGGAGTCAATTATGTAGGACCGTAAAGGCGACTAGGGGGGGGGGGTGAATAGGCGCTTTCTAAACTTTCTCGCCTAAATCAAATTCAACACGAACTTTACTCCTTTAGCTATGAAAGCTAAGAAGATCAGTAAGCGCACAGTGGAAGCCATGTGCTGAATTCGATAACCCCGCTCAACCACAAGACACACAAGTAGAGACTTAATCTCAAAGGGCAGATCTGGGCACAGGCGGTCTGACCGGTTACCACGGATGATCGACCGACGGTCAACCAATGGATCGACCAAGCAACTAATCGGGCGGTTGGACCGGTGGGCGTGATTCGACCGGCAGTACTAGTGGTCCGAACACGGCGGCGCGATCGGACCGCCGTTGCAACACCGGTCTGACCGGTTCAGTCCAGTACTGAAAAACACGTCCAACTCCAAAACGAAATTTGATCCAACTTTTGATTCAACCAATGAAACTTGACCAAATTTCGAGCACACCTCCCTAATGATATTGGAGACCTATTTCTAGCGGCGATCCTTCAGATCCACTCCGCAGAATCGATCTCTCAAGGTTTTACAAAAGAAGTGCACAAACCCTAGAAATATGAAAAACTTGATTCAAGACTTGCTTGTGTGGGTTGATGATCTAGATGACTCTAGGAGTATTCCCGCACATCAAAGCAAGATAACATAGGCCAAGAGACCAAGCATAAACCTTTGAATCAAGGAAGCACCAAAATCATCCACAAGAGAGAAGAACATAAAGGGAACAATTGATCTTTCAATTAAGCATCACAAGATAGTTTGATCACACTAGATGCTTACAAAGCCTCTCCAACAAGGAGGACAAGAGCTCACACAAGGAGCACACTCCAACCCCTAGCTTCTCCTCCCCTCTCCTCCAAACCCTAGAAAAATGGAAGAAGGGGCCAAATGAATGCTTGAGAGGGTTTTCGATCTCCCCCCTTTCTATTTATACTAGAGGGCTAGGGTTTCACTTTTGGGACCTCTTACACATGGGACCCACACACACATAACTATTGAAGCAATCGCCTGCTTCACCACGTGTAGGTTGATCAGCAGTTCTCATCACGTCGCCAAGCCTCTCTTGTCTGAATCCCATCGGAACCTTCCAGAGACTCGCACCGATATCCGCACCGCCTGATCCAACCAGCTGCACCGAACCACCCGTTCGATCCATCTTGCCCATCCTGCACCATGCTTGAGTCATACGACCACAATTATGAAGAAACTTATTCTCCGGTCATGGGCTAAACTACCTTTAGATATTTCTCATCTTCGCATATTTTGGTTGCAAGGTTTATGTACCTATACCGCCATTGCAGCGAACCGCAATGGGCCCTCTATGAAAGTTTGGGATATACGTTGGTTATGAGACAACATCCATAATCAGGTATTTGGACCCAATGACTGGAGATTTGCATGCAGTCCGCTTCGCTGATAGCATATTTGACGAGTAGCATATTTGACGAGGATTGTTTTCCGTCACCGGGGGGAGGAAATCAACCCCTTGATGAAAAATATCGGAAATAATGTGGCAAGCCATGGGAATCCATGGACATGACCCACACACACTAGTGAAGCAAATAGAGAAGTCCAGAAGATAATTGAAGTCCGAAGATAATTTATTTGCAAGCATTAGTGAATCAACTGCATGACCACTTTAGTGATTTGAAGAGTGTGACCAAGTCACATATGCATATACGTAATGCACCGTAGAGGGTTGAAATACCGATGAAGGTATCTCTAATCCCGTCTTAAGGCCTTAAAAAGGACAAGAACTCTGGCCACTTGAATCCGAAGTAACCGGGGACACCTGGTGAAAAAAGATAAGAAGGACTTGACACAGCCGATAACCAAAGTTCCCCAGAACCAAAAGGGAAGCCAGTTGAGACCTGACAATAGTATGGTACCTTCAGAAAAGACATACTAGATTTGAACATCCCTGTGAAGGGAGACATCAGTAGGGATGTGTGCACACATCGGACCTGAAAAATTAAAGGGACTTGCCCCGTAATTGGAAGTAGCAGTGAGCAAGTAGAAGTATTAGAAGAATCGTCCATGAAGAAATAGCTATAAACCATGTGACCGCGAGAGAATTTATGAATAAGACAACAGTCAATGCCGACATTTATTTTACAAAGAAAATGACAACAATCATCAATCTTGATCCAGAGCGTGCATCGCTCGCCAAATGTAAGAAAAGATCATATTGAGAAGATTAGAAGAAGACAATAGAAGCAGAATTATTAACTTTGAATAAAAGAGAGGTTTTTGGACTTGTAAGCCGCACGTCTCACCATGTGCACCCCCTAGGGTATAAGTGGGTATTTGTCCGAAAGAGAAATAAAAACAATGAAGTTGTAAGACATAAAACAAGGCTCGTTGCACAAGGTTTTACTCAACGACCAGGAGTCGATTATGAAGAAACTTATTCCCCGGTCATGGGCGGAACTACCTTTAGATATTTAATCTCAACGGCAATAAACTTGAATTTTAAAATGAAATTGATGGTTGTGGTAACTGCATACCTTTATGGAAACTTGAATTCAGATATTTATATGAAGGTACCTGAAGGTATCTTTATCCCGAACCAAGATAGATCAAATATAAATCTGTACAGTGTGCAACTCAAAAAGTCATTGTACGGATTTAGCCAACCAGACAAGATGTGATATAATCGCTTGAAGCGAGTTTCTATGCAAGAAAGGCTACACGAACAATGAATCCATGTGTATTTATGCGATAATCCTATGATGGGTTTGTATAATCTCAGTGTATGTAGGTGATCTGAATATCATCAGAACCCTAGAAGGTATTAAAAAGCAAACTTTTACCTGGAGTTGAAGTTCGAAATGAAAGATTTGTGTAAAACTAAATATTGGCTAGGCTTGCAGTTTGAGCATGCTCCTGAAAGGATTTTAGTGCATCGGTCAACCTACACTCAGAAGGTGTTATAAATGTTCGGCTTTGAAAAGATATACCCTTCGAAAGTGCCAATGGTCGAGAGATCTTTGTAGCAAAATAAGGATCCATACAAACCTAGAGAAGAGGGGGGAGCCCTGGGACCGGAATTCCCATACTTAAGTGCAATAGAAGCACTCATGTATTTAGCAAACTGTACTAGATTGGATATTGCATTTGTCATAAACCTATTCTCAAGGTATAGTGTAGAACCTATCAAAAACATTGGCAGGAAATAAATAACATCTTCCGATACATCCAAAGAAGTAAAGATCTTGTTCTGTTCTACATAAAGAATCAAGACCTAACTATGACTAGCTATGCAGATACCGGGTACCTGTTAGACCCGCATACAACCAAGTCGCAAACAAACTATGTATTTATATGTGGTGGAACTGTAATTTTATAGAAATCGCCTAAGCAAACTCTTGTATCAACTTCGACGAACCACTTAGAAATCATAGCACTGTACGAGGCCTCACGAGAATGTTCTTGGTTTCGGCGAATGATTCACCACATCCGGCAGTCGTGTGGATTGAATACCGCGAAAAACCCTCACTATTATCTATGAAGATAATGCAGCTTATGTTGCACAAGTGTATATGGGTTATGTGAAGAGTCATCTCACAAAGTATATCAATCCTAAGTTCTTCTATGCTCATGAATTGCAAAAGATGGACGAAATTAATGTACTGCATACTAAGTAATATGAAAATCTTGCAGATTTATTCACCAAGTTACTTCCAGAGCGTCTAGTTTTGAAAGATGCATACGTGGAATTGGAATGATGAGACTCAGAGAATTGCAGAATTCAAGGGGAGAATCTTCATAAACTCTTTATTAAAGACTGATCACGAATATCGAGTACCCAAAGAATAAATCCTGAAGATTAAATGAAATTGAGAGGATTGTACTATTTTTCTCTTGACGAGTTTTCCTGAAGTTTCTCGACTAAGATTTTTAATGAGGCAATTCGTGTAGCACAGCAGAACATGTTTCATGTACTCTTTCTTCAAAAAAATTCACTGTGTTTTTATGAAGTTTTGACGAGACATGAATATGATAGATGAATGTCCAAGAGGGAGTGTTAAGAAACCGAGCGCAAGCCAGGCAGGCATGGCCTATGATGGACTGCTCATCCTCCCAGTAGACTATATAAAGGGGGATCCTCAACCATTGTACTACAGTTTTACAGAAGAGCAATACAGAGAAGCTAGAAGTCCCTTCATTTCTCTGTGTTCCATTTATTATTTTGTTATTGTGTTCTTGCATTATTCTTATAATTTTAAATTTTATCTACACAATAATCGCTCGAATCGAACTCCCAGCTACGGGTATCCAGTTGCTTCTTGCTTTAGCCGCTACTCGGGCCAAACATCCAGATCCAGCCGGGTGCATCGCATGTGCACAACAGTCAACCCGTCGTGCTCTCTACCACGAACTGACTATGTTCGCGGTTGAGTTCTGGGATGCAGCACAAGCATCACGCGTTCTGTTTTGGATACATCAGATTCACATAATTCGACGTGGAACCAACCATCCCATCTTGAAAAACTGGTCCTCAAGAGTGCGATAGCTACGGGGAAGGATTGAAGAAACCAGTTACTAGTACTGCTACTAGCGTCGAAGTGTTGAGCGAGACAAGACGCATGCACGCACTGACTCTCTCGAGGGTCAAGAGGGGCTAACAGCCTGACATGTTCTCCTGCAACGACAGGTCAGGCGTGTCCACGTCTGGACGGTAAGACGTAAGGCCATTCTTTTTAAGTGCGACTAACGGTTGGAGAAAGATCAAAAAGATAATTGTACACGTCAAAACGAACGGTAAGACGTAAGGCCATAATGTCAACCAAGTAGCTAGACTACTAACACAACTAGTTCTCTTGATATTTCATCCTCGGTAATATTTCAATCCGGTACTAAAAGGCATAATATTGGCGCAGAGTCTAGCGAACATGTACAATCCGCTAAGGTGCACCGCACGTGATCATTAAGAAGCTACACTTCTCGCATGGTTAACTGATAGGGCGCAGCTAGCGCTTGGCGTACGATGGACATAGTTTTTTTAAAAAAATCGTGTGTACATTTTTTTTCGATGTTCGCAATAAAAAAGATTTGTTCGTCAAAGAAAAAGTGATGTGGAGGATACACCATATCAAATAAACCAAATGCAACATTTCAAAGAAGATTATATCTCAAAAAAAAAATCTCAGATACAGAAAAACGCTTTTAACAGTAAAATATGTTGGTTTGGCAACATTTTTTTTCAATGATGGCAACATTTTTTTTTCAACAAAACTAACTATCAAAAAAGAAGAGGTAGATCATCTGGAAGCGCCTATTGCGAACAAAAAGTGTGCAATTTTTTTTCCAACGGTCGTAATATTTTTGTTCAACGGTCACAATATTTTTTCCAACGGTCGTAATATTTTTGTTCAACGGTCGTAATATTTTTTCCAACGCTCACAACAAAAACAAGAAATGAGAGATCTGAAAGAGAGTGAAGAATAAATAAGTGAATGTCGAATTGCAACAAAAAAACACTTTATGTAATATTTTCATAAAAAGGCTGCAAAGCAAAGATCCTTACCACTCAACTGAGATCGAACAAGCTGTGGTTGCGTGGATGGATGGATTAAAATAGTAGGGTTACCACGTAGCAAAGAAAAGGCCCCAGGGAACAAAACTCAATTGTTGAAAGAAAAAACAGAGAGAACAACAATCCAAGCAAGTTAGGGCTTCCTTACCAACAAAAGGGGAGGAATCACTCCAAATCTGTATGGATGGATCTTCACTTGGCGCCACTCTAGTAGACAGGGGCAGGAAGAGGAGCACGCCAGCGAGAGGAGCTCCTTCGCTTCGAGGCCGCAAGCGTGCTTCAGGGGGAAGGAGTAATACTTTAGGACGAATGGGAGAGATTAGGGATTCAGGCGGGGCGAGATGCTTCTGTTAATGATGAACGAGGGAGCCGGCTGCCGGTGAGGTGGTGGAGGATAGAATCACATGGGTGAGGTGAATTTGTGACAAGAGGAAGGGGGGACAAAGAAGTGGATGAGAGAAGAAGGGGACCCAAACATGAGATGGGGATGAGATTCATATTTCATCTCTCATGGTTTCTTCTAGGGCGCAACTAAGCGGCTCGGTATCATAACCCTAACTGATAAGGGCATATACAATGGTATATATAACTGTTATCTATAGTACCCCTCCTTATTATCTATACACAGTACTAAAGACAACTCCTACAATATGTTTTTTTTACATGTCTCTATAGACAGTTCCTTCATCTACAATGTGTCTTATTTCACGTGTTATAGTTGACTACTGCACGAGAGACGACTCAAATCTCTAAGCTCCCTATATCTCATCTACATTATCTTGTGTCATACATGCATGATAAACTTTACAGACAGCTAACGTCACACTATTGAACATGCTCTATGTCCTTATTTCCAGCATTAGCACCATCACTCGAACGGCCATAACCTTGTGCTCGAGTCTTTGTTTCATATGAAAGTTGACTTGATGTCCTTTTGCAATAGTGTTGATCATTTGTGTTGGAAAACTTAAATCATGGTGCAAAATATGTCGAGGTTATAGCAATTCAGAGCAGCTTGCACGTTCATCAACAAGTAGCACTACCTACAATTATTTCTCTTTTCACCGAATCTGTGTTTTTCCGTTGGTTTGAGTAATTGAGCGTCTGTACTTGGTACTTCCTCTGTCCGGTGTTGCTGCCCTTTTATGGGTGTTCTTCGATCATGTTGGTTCATAATGAGTACCAAGACAACTTCCTCGCGTGGATGGATCACGTATCAGATTCTACACTCTTTTAAGCTCTTTCGCCATAAACATGGACGCAGTAGATCAGTTTGTTTGGTGATGAATTATGAAAATTATCTAATAAATCAGCAGCGCTACATTCCGAATTCCACACAATTGACTGTGCGGATCTTTTTTTTTCCCACCTATTAACATGACAATTTATACCATTGAGATCGACAACTTATTTTGTCTTAGTAAGATAATAGATATATAGATACATATTGTAAGTATCACTATAATGCTATAGGAGCCTCCCCTGCGGTCGCGGCGAAACAATCAAGCCGATATTACATGCTGTTGTGCGGGATCTCTCAACAAAAGAACATGTCCTGTGGAGATTGATTCGGTTTCTATACAACAACCGAGCCATATCTCTAACACTGCCTTCTCTCTCTCTTCATTATTGAAAACGAAGCCGTGCTTTTTGAGTGCACCAAATGCCTGGAGAAAGATCGAAAGGACAGTATCGTAAGCTGCGATTGTTGAAGCTCGGAAGCAAAGGCGTTGTTGCTTGGATTGGGATGTTCTGCGTTGAAGCTATCAATGTAGAGGATCTACAGTGTAAACGCATTAGGTCCGACCTCTGCCGTCCAATTGGAAATCGAAAGTCCAATCAATTCAAACACTATTTTCTGCTACAATTGTTTTTTGTTACGGCAAAATCATTATAGTACAGATTCTGTTACTATAATATTCTGTTACAGTATCACCAACCCCCATGCACTGTTTAGCTACTCGCGGAGTCTTGCTCTGTGGCCTGTGGTTTGCTTTGGTTTCAGGGTAGTACGTACCGGTAGGCAGCGCTTCTGAATTCGTACCGCCATGGATGTATCCGAAGAGCTTGGTTCGTTTGCAGAAACCGCAGCGCATGTTTCATCTCCGATGGATTTCAAAGCCTCCACAGGAGAGAGCTGAATCAGCACCGACGAATAGTCAAATTATTGGAGCAAACTTCAAGCTTTGACAAGTCTGCATATATACTGAGCACTAGGGAAGGGTAATAGCTCTAGAAAAGCTTGTGCTTATGTAATGCTTAAGCACATCTGTCAAAATAAAAGGAATCGCAAAATAAATCAGATAAAGATTAAGTACGAGAATGCCACAACACTGAATGCCTAGAAGATGTGCAGTAGCCAGTCAAGAGAAAAAAAAGAAAATAATTATGAAAAAGAAGGGACGAATCCAACACAAAAACGCCGGAGGAAGTTACGTACAACGTTTGCGATTGTGTATTGTCGCAACTTCCTGATCATGTCATGCGCTAAGGATACAAAGAGATTTGTGGTTTTTTCTATTGTATTAGGGTTTAATCTTGTATCTCTTTTATATCCTACATAGCTTATTGAGCCTCTTCAACATGCACATAAAATTCATAATATGATATCAAAGCAAATGTTAGGGTTAGAGTTACTGTAGCCATTGCCTCCTCCTAGTCCCTACTCGCCTCCGCTGTCGCTGCCCCTGAGAGGAGCAATCTCCGCTCCTGGGGTGGCTAGACTTGGATCCATCCATGGCGCCGTATCTGCCCGATGTCGCCCAACGCTTGACCTCCTATCGCACGGAGCTCGAAGCGTAGCTGCAACGTCACCCAAGCTCTTTGGATCTGTCGTCCCCTTCGACCGTCTTGCCCTTCGTGCAGCATCATCGGCATCGATCTTGGGTGCATCGATTTGGCTATTCAGCTGTTCGTCGTCGGATTGCTCCTCGCGGTCTCGACTTCTGCTGCACCGACGGAAGGCCATGGCCCCCGCTGGTCCTCCGCGCCGCCTCGCCTCGTCCTCATTGCTCGATGCAGCCGCTGACTGGGTCCTCTACCCCGAGTGCTCTGCTTCGCCGGGACGCTCGACCGCCATGAAGCATCCTCTGTTGCCCTCGTCGTCGCCCGATTACTGCGCGCCGTCTTCCTCGAGCTTCCCCACCGGATCTTCTGCTGCCGCCGCCGTGCCACCACCACCATGGCGTTCTCGCGCTCATCCTCTTCGAGCCCCCCTCACCAAATCTTCTGCTAGGTGCGTTCTCTATCTAATAACAAAAACCTACGGAAAAGAAGGGAAGAAACAAGGGAAGAACCCGCGGACCTTGGTGTCATTGCAAACGAACTGGATGACGTGGCCAGGGGTAGATGGTGGAGGAGCAGAACCAGCACTTCTCCAATCTCATCGCGCCGCCTCCTTGATGACACTACCACCTCCAAATTGTGGCGACCACAGTGGGAGTTGCACTGGTGCGTTTGGATTTGGATGGGGGAAGGAGATGATTTTGGAGTTTTTGGTGTCTAGGTGTTCTTCTTTGTCGTCTTGTGGAGATTTTTAGGATGGCTCATTTGTGCTATCCGGACTTTGACCCTGCTTGTTTAGGCTTATTGGTTATAGCTTAAAGCTAGCTTTTGGCTCGATTCTCTCTTTTTAAGCCATGCGTCTTGAGGAAGGATTATGATTAGGATGGCTGAAGGATGTTTTAAGGATGCTTGCCATCATGGACTACATGACGATCGTGCAATTGTACGTAAATCCAATACAAAATTTAAAATGAAACTTAAAAATACAAAGGTACCATAGATCAATAGAATCATTGGTCAATCCCTAGTTCATTCCCTTTTTACAACAATTTTCTCCTAGTTACAAATACAATAGCTTAATGAAGCATCGGTTTCTAACCAAGAAAATAACTAGAACTAGTGTAGACTAGGCTAGATGCGCATGTGCCTGAATACTCTTTGGGCCTCTCTTGTCGATGAGTATTGTAGCATCCAATCTCGAAAATCAAGAAAAATTGTTCAATTTCAAAATTCAGCAAGATCCTACCCACCTTGTCATTGTGCGTGGTACTATATGAGATTTAGAGCTTTCGAATGATACATGCAACCAAATTGTTATGGACATTGCGGGTTCATAACTCAAATAGCAGCAATAATTTCGAGTCAACCCAAGAAGTCCAGAAAATTTAGTAAAAACATACGACACGACCAAATCACATGACTTGACAAATATTGAAGTATTTTGCGACCAAATCACATGGCGGAAGATATCACCTTGAAGTATTTTGCGACAACTCCGCGCCATGACCTCCAGTCGGAGCGATGAGGGAAACACCATCGGGCCAAAGAAGATAAAGACGTCGAAGTCTCAATGGGAATGAAGTTTCGAAACTCAACTATAGGTGCTTGCAAAAAACCGAAAAAAATGGCGATCCTATGATTGCTATCCGAACTTCGCCTTACCTTTGAAAAGCTAGAGTTATGTGTACTAAAAGAATCGGTATACACCGGGCAAATTTTACTAAGAACTATACACTAACAAGAACACTTGTCCAATTTGATCTTGAGATGGGGATATCGACTTGTTGCTAAAATATCGCATTCCATTCTAATTCAATAATTGATAACACCATAGCAAACACAAGGAGATCGAAGCTGAGTCTGACTATTCGGGAATAGATTCATGGTGCATCAAATCAAGTGTCACAAAACAACCTAGTTGAAAAAAACTTCAACTAAGACTGTAGGCTTAAATAGGCTTAAGCTTTTATAATTTGAATAAAAAGCCACCCCTTTGTTTAGGCTTAGGCTTTTTTGCTTATAAGCCAAAGAAAAAGCCTAAACAAACAGGCCCTACATACTGGTGTGCTAGCTTTTGTTGCTGTTGCTAGTATTTTATGCTAGCTATCCTTTAAGTCTTCTTTTCTTCTTCGTGTCGTTTATTTCGTTGTGTCCATCCAAATCCGTACCACTTAATCTTTAGTTTCATCTAAGTCATATGAGTCTATAAATTTTTTGTCAGTCATAGAAGTATACGAATTTCTTTGCATAGCAGCAGCCGCTGCTCTTTTCTTCGACCCGCTACAGATTCACCGCCCTAAGCTTTTAAGGCCGCCGCGCTTCTTCTGCACTACGCCTCTGTTGTGCTTTTTGTGTATTGTGCCGCGCTTTTTTCGCACTGCGCCTTCGTTACACTTGTGTATTGCGTCGTGCTTCTTTTACACTGTGCCTTCGTTGCGCTTCTTGTGTGCTGCACTGCCACCGTTTTGGACTACGATCTGCGCCAACATGCTTCTATTTATTGCTATTCGGCTTGACTTGACAGCTTTATCTATATTTATCAGTTTCATCATCTTCTTCGTCGTGTTGTCGCGGTTGACTTTGGTCCCACACCTTGTGCTTTATGAGTTGTCGTACGACCTCAGATAGGAAAATATCTTTTGATGCTCGACATATTTTCCAAGAGCAACATGCTACGAAGACATTATGAAGATTTGGATTTTAGATGTTTTTATTTTAGTATCAATCTTTTCCAAATACAATTCTATTGCATACGCCTTGCATTTGAGAGAAGATGCTAAGGATATAAGGATGTTTGTGATATTTCCTATTGTATTAGGGTTAATTCTTGTATCCTGTGTGTGTGTATATAAGCACCTTCAACGTACACACAATACGATGTTTCAACGTACACACAGTATTCATTACATCATGGACGATAACTTCAGTTGGATTCCGACTATGAAACCATATGGCGACCCTAATCATTCATAGCCGAGTCTTATCTCGTCCTTTCCTTCAGCCACCAGCTAAAGAAGGCAAGTTCCAAAGCCAAAATTGGGGGCACAAGATTGCTGCTTTCCGTGAACTAGGAGACTAAAAATGTTAGCGCTTGGTGCATTTTAACGCATATATAAATAAATAAAAAACTCCACGAGGTAGAATTTACCATGCAAAAAATAACATATTGCTATCAGGGGGTAAATGTTCAACAAGATAGTACACCACAGAAGCAACAACTGATCTTACATTGTTCAAACAAAAAGCATGACGAATTTTTCCAACAGAATCCTGGCCATAGAGATGACAAAAAGGGTTCTCTAATACAAGACAACAAAAATAAATAACCGGCTTATCACCATGAACTTTATTGGACAAACGGGCTAGTTGCATGCGAGCACATCTGGTAGCTGCTGCATGCCATCAAGGACCTGTCGGTAATGCAGCATTACAATCAATGAGGTCTTCCCTGAAATTAACCTCAAAACAATCGGCAGGAACGATATCAAGAATCTCCTTCAACATCACGAGGATCAATAAGGAATTCATTTGAATTCTGACATTTCACAAGCATGTGGCATGTTGCTCCACAAGGAAGAATTGAACACAATTCCATCACTGAGGTCAGGTTTGCACTCGGTATTCATGTCATTGCCCAGAAGCATTGCTATGGTATTGTTGAAAACGGATGGATCAGCTGTATTCCCAGAGAATAATGCATCTGGCCTGAAGTTTTCAGGATGAGGTGAAGTGTCCCCAGCCCCAGCCTCGTATTTAGGCTCCATCGCCTGCTCTCCAGAACCCAGTGAAGGGCTTTGTGCTGCAAATGAATACGTCATAAATAACTGAAATAATCATTCTGAGAGGATGAGGAATTTAAATGTACCTACCAGGAGAAAATTTGGAGAGTTGAAACATGTCAGTCGATGCAGCACTAACAGGAGGGGCGGATTCAGTGAATGAATTACCACTGAAAGGAGCATGCTCATTCAGGAAAGAACTGGGATGTTCTTCCCAATATGCCTGACAGATATCAAACTCCGGGCTAACTACCATAGTATCACATGGCGTACCGACAGAGGAACTTGAACTTCTGACAGACGGCTGTTGGTTCTTCCCAGATCTTAGTGCCTGAGATTCATGAAGCAACTCTTCCAAAAGTCCACTGTTCCTTAGTGACACACACTCGGATTTCACTGACAGGGTTGCTGTTGGAGACTGCAGGTACGGGTCAACTAACTCGGTAGGTCGCATTGCAGGAGCCACGGTATACTTGAGCCAGCTATTTGGATCAGATTCAGTATCTTGGAGTGAAGGGAGCTCCATCTTCAAAGGACCATTTGTGATCCTAGAAGCAGAGAGGTTGCCATTTAAAAAGGCATGGCTGCCAGTAAGTGCACCCCCAAAGGGTGCAATAATATTGCTGCTAGAGTTGGCTTCATGGAGATAGTCAAAACCCAAAGCCTGCTTGAGCTTCTCAGTGTCATTTGAGAATTGATCCACTGAGGAGAGCACACCATTGATGGTATCGTTCAATCCAGGGAGTGCACTGTCGGATTGTTTTAGCATCCCTGCTTGGTTTACTTGATCCATGAAGCTACAGTTTTTTGATGCAAAGCTCTGGCCTAGCAAATTACTTATTGAAACAGCTGAAAGCTGTGGTGCATAAGATAAAGCCTCTGAATTAGCAATGAAATTGTCACAGGTATAATCTGGTAGATAAAGACCGTTTCCATTCAGAAGATCATTGGACAGATTCTCGCCACAGTTAAAATCACTGGAACCCTGCTGGTCATCATTTGAAGATTGATTGCATACACTAGCAGGATAGATGGGTAGGCCAGCTCGCTGGCATCTCTTTATTCGAGTATTCCAGTAATTCTTTATTTCATTATCAGTACGCCCTGGCAACTGAGAACAGGTGCTCAAGGTAAACAACAACAACAATATAGAAAAAATGTGCAAAAGTGTCCAGGATAAAAAAAAAAAGAACATACTAAAGAGACTCATGTAGTATATGAAATATTTCATTACACAATAGCCTATTTTGCAGTCAAGTCATCGCGAGTGAAACTTTGATCAGTTCTAAGGTTTATGTCATTACAAATTGTAGCAAGTACATACTAATGATGATGGAAACGTAATTGAATACTGTGAGTCATTATATTCAATACAAGGTTAATAGCCTTAGATGGTTACTCTATAAAGCTAGTGAAGAAAAACAGTACTACTTGGTCACATTGAAACAGATCTCAACTAAGACACCTTCTCAATTGCCATTATGCAACTTAGATGTCAGACAACACACAATCTGGCTAGACTGGCAGCCAACCCCTTTTATCGCAATCAAAGTCCAAATGGACTGCATATTTAAGGCATACATATATACCCAACAATTTTCAACCTTTTAAATGTTAGGCCAACTCGCTTTCAGTAACAAGTAGAGATGAACACAGTATTTATTATTTAATTATCATATGAAGTATCCCTACCATTCTATATGACCATGTCTACGTCAATACAAGAGTAACACTGACAAACAATATGAATTTGAGAAGATAATGCTAGAAATGAATTATTGTGAAGTGAATAATGATCATTGTTTGGTATCATTGATCAGGACTAATCATAGCAGCTTAAGAGTTGTAGATCAAGTTAGGAACTTCGGATTTTAATAGCAGGAACACTTGAGTAAGTAGCTACACCAGGGTTCTTTCGAAAATCATCGGAGCCAAATTTTTAAAAAGTTTTAGAACTTTCTGAATTGCACATGAAAATCATCTAAGTTTGTGTTTCAGAGGAATAACAGTAAGTAGCGCGAAGGGCAACAAAGATTAATACAGCTCCCATACGTGAAACAAAATACTTCACATCATAAAAAACCATAAAGTATTATTCAAGAATGGTAATTACTAACTACACAAATAAGACATCTTAAATTGAAAACTGCATGCATTAGAAGATCCAAAGAACACATCAAATAAAATTAGTAACTTTTAACCCCATGTGACCATGACGCAAGAACAATCTTTCAAGACTCGAGCAGCATACTAACAGCATACTAATATGGAATATATATATGCATGTAAAGCATGGGATCAACATAGAACACAACATCGCACTTACATGAGCAGCCATCCGAGCCCACTTGTTCCTCATCTTGGAGTGTAGCTGGATGATGAGCCTCTCCTCCTCGGCTGTGAAGGCCCCCTTCTTCAGGTTCGGCCTGAGGTGGTTCGCCCACCGGAGGCGGCAGCTCTTGCCGCACCGGAACAGCCCGGTGTTCTTCTGCACTGCGTTCCAGTTCCCCTCGCCGTGCTTCTTGACGTAGTCCACCAGGATGGCGTCCTCCGCCGACGTCCAGGGGCCTTTCTTCAGAGGCGGCCCGCCGCGCCTGTGAGGCGACCCCCCGCTGCTATCATCGTCGGCTACCGGCGAATCCATCTGATCCTGATGGATCATCTCGCAGTCGCTCTCGCTCTTAACCCGATACATCTCCCAGCACCAGGGCACCTGAATTATGGCAAGAAAAATTGAAAGCATTAGATGAATACTACTCGAATTATGCAAAAAGAACGGAAGTATTTGATCACAGAGCACCACATGCTATGTGTATCAGTGTGTATTACAGGTTAATGAAGCATAAATAACACCAGAAGCTGATCAAGACAAACCGATATGAGTTACTGAAATAAGCAGGTATTAATTGTGCATCAACTAAGAACCTGAGTGATACCACTGGATGAAAACTACTTCTTTCCCAAATTCAGCAGAGCAGAGGCAAACTATGACTTAATTAAGGATTAAACTGAACCTATTCAGCTTAAGAACTCCGAGCAGTGGTAGCACCACGGTTTAACCAAGAATTTAAGTAAAAAGGACGAAAAGGTAAGATTTTTCCTCATAATTAAAAGATCAAAAAACACTAGACAAGCAGACCAGAAGCCGTAAGCAACATTCGTGAGGTCCCAAGAATAGAAAATTCCCAGAGGGCAAAACTGGGCCAAAGAAACAAAAGGTAACCCAGAATTCCACTACTTCGCACCTCAGATCACCACCCCGTAACCCATAAGAAACCCAATTTCTGCAAAAACCGGAGCTACCTGTCCGAATCCTGCAGCCGGGGCCGGTCGAGCTCGGGCTGGGGCTGAATTGGAATGAGTTGAGCTCCAATTCTCCCCTTCCTCCTCTGAGTTCAGCAGTGGATTGGAGAGAGCAGAGGCAGGAGTTGGGGGAAGCAGAGGAGTGCAAACCGGGGAGGATCTCGGCCCCCAAGTATGTGGGGAATTTTCAGGAGGGGAGAGAGAGAGAGAGAGGTTTGAGGAGGGAGAGGAGAGAGGAGAGGGGAGAGGATGGGGGAGAGAGTGGGCGAGTCTGGGAGAGTGGAGGGGATTTGGGGGGGAGATTATAAAGCTGAAAGGTACATCAATGCTATTGGGCATGGCCGCATGGGCACCTATTCTCTCTCTTGAACCCTAATTTTTCGACTTTTCTATCTTTTATTGCAAGACTGTATTTTTGTTTTCATTCATTTATTCATGTTTCATATTTTTCACAAAGCCAGATGGTGTGTGAACGGTAAAAAAAATGAAGAAATTTACAGAATTTACACATATATTGTAGGTACTGATTCTTATTTGTAGGATGTATATATATGTCATACTAACACATATTTGAAACTTTCTCCAGATACATCAGAATGCATTTGTTGGCCAGAATTCCTAAGAATTTCATCTTTACTCATAACAAAACTAATAAAAAAAATGAAGATTTCATTTATTTAGGATGAGACCACCTGTTGCCGACAGTGCCTGCATGCATGTCTCTACTTTTTATATGTGTAGAAGACAGTAGATGAAATGATGAATATACGGTGTGAAAGACAAGATGCCTCTCATTAGACACAAAATTACGCCCAACTTGGTTAAAGCAAAGGGACGCCTTTATGCTAAAATTCAGAGAATTTTCCATCTGTAGTATTCTCGTGCTTCTCTCGCTTAACAGTTTATATCACAAGAGATCGATTCTGCCATTGCTTTGTTCAAAGTGTGATCTTTATGTACCTTATTTTCCCCATCATTTCTCTCTCTCTCTTAATCTATATATCCTTCTCCTGTAGTTATGTGTCTCCAACACTGTAGATCTTTGTCCTTTTTATCCCTCCTCTAGTTTAATTCTAGTCTTCGTCTACCACCTTAATTATCAACGTGCAACTTATCTCACACTAACTCGCTTAAACGTACATCTAGTTATCTATCACCTTGTCAGCGTGCAACTTTATTCTCACTCAAGCTCGCTTAAGCTTACACCAAGTTGCAGAAAAAAGTTCTTACCCCCTATATTTTTCCATGCGAGTTCTCTCTCCTCAACCTTCTATACCTTCGGCTGCCATTCTTTTTATCTGCATGATCTCCTGCATGCTAAATCCAAAAATAAAATAAAATAATGGAGCCGTGTTATTCATCCTAATTAAGTTCCTTCTTTTGATCGAGTTGACACGGTGAATGAAGTTGCTGCTGTAGATTATATATCGCCAGACCAACACATGACGAACTCAGGTTCTCACCACTCCAGTTCTCCAGCATAATAATTAGAATATGTAAGCTCTTGTGGACGACAGGTCAAGGCATAAGATTCCGCATGTCAACCTAGAATGGAGTAGTATCAATTGCATGCCAAATCTAAGACGAAAGCTCAAAAGGAGCGAGCAGCCATTTCGTGGGGGTTTTTTTCCTTCTTTCTTTCCGATCTAGCCTTCTCTTGAAATTCAATATTAAAAGTAGCTCCTTCGATTAAAAATCACATCTCTATCTGCAAAATCTCTACGACAAATTACATACCAACTACCTAGTCCGCGGAAGGACACATGGTGAGCTCTCAACCCACGGTGGTCACCTGTCGCGGAATAGGTTAGCTGCAGGTGGCCTGTCACGGTCTGGATGTGCGGCAGGCCGCCTCCTACAGGCTGAGAGCTCGTCAAGTGTACTTCCGCACACTGAGATAGTGACACGTGGTCTGTCGTGACGACTTTGTACGATGGAGATATTATTTTTATCATTTCGTTGTAGTGACAAACTTTGCTATTTTATTTTAAAAAACGTGCCGAGCTGCGTGCTTTTCGGTTGTATCCTGGACCAAATACGCTGCCGCGCGTCTTTGTTTTGTCGACACGTTCGGTGGTCGACGAGGAGAGGAGGGGTCGAGGGAGATGGCCGGGTGTTCGGTGCGACTGACGGAGTTGCTAATTCGAGGGTGCACGTGGTGAGCCGGTCGGTTGCTCATCCCAGCGTGTCAGCCTCGGAGGGGAAATTGCACATGGCCTCGGTCGATCGACTAAATAATATAATTGTGGTGCACTGGTAGTGTAGTGGAGTAATAAACTTTCTAGCATAAAAACCACTGTTGACCAACGCTCGCTCAGAGAAATGTAATCATACCAGTCTAAGATTTGTGTAAATTAAAGCCAGACAGTTACATATAAATGCACATACTTAATTATGGACTAAGCATCTTACTAAAACTTATGCTAAAACAGGAGCCGGAGTTGTGGTTGACCTGTGTTTCGTAGGGACTCTTCCTCCTTCCAGATTCTCATCTATTGTGGTGAGAGCGTAACCAAATGCCTTGGCTCCTGTTTATGAGAATTAGGATCACACGAGGAGTGAAGCAACCTATAGTTCATTTTTGCGGTGCGAGGTTTGGACTGCTCCTCTCAAAAATCCCCCTAGTTATGTAAAGGTGTGTTTAGTTCGTGGTATGAGGCTGAATGAGATGATTCTGTTCAGGATATGAGGTCATCCTCGCGTTTGGATGGGTGAATGGAACGAAACGGTACGAGATGGGATGGTTCCATGTGAGAGAATATTCTACTTTTATCATGTACCATTCCATTAAAAAAAAGGTCGAACCACGCAGTTCAGTGTTTTGCTAACTACAATAATTTTCATTTGCTAACTCTAAATGGAATAATTCTTTCACCTAAATTCATCTAAAATCATCATCTAGATACTGTAGAAAATTCATGTATTTTTGAGCATTTTGAATTTTTATGTTTTTCTCGATGTTGTTTTTGTTTTGTATAGAATCCAAATATTTTAAATGAATAAAATAAACTTCAATTAAATTTAAAAATATTTTATCAAATCTTTATGTAATTTTCTTAAAATTTCAAACTAAACACCATCTTGAACCATTCTATCCAAGTAACCAAACAAAATTCTGTATTATCATAACCCACCAACCAAACACTATACTTATATCATCTCATCCAGTATCATCACATCCATCTTGTACCATTCCATCCCATTCACCCTGATTCACCCAACCAAACGCACCCTAAATGCCCAAGATACCCGCCATCGCCTGTCCTATAGCAACCTCAACGGCAACCATCGACACCCTCCCTCTTGGTCTCCCTACTCTTCTTTTGCCTCAAGCCCCTAATTAACTTTTTTTTTGTTTGGGTTATACGAGATTTGCAAATATGAGAAAATAATTAATCTATTGGACGAACATGTATAGGATTCGGTCCTAACTTGCTTGCTTTGGTTGTGATATTCCTGCCCACATACGGTTGAGTTGCAACAACACTTATATGATTTACTGTTTGTCCACGAGTTTCACTTTTGCATATTTGTCATCGGTGCTTTTTCCCCGAGATCTGATGAATGAATGCTTTTCCAT
This sequence comes from Hsuehochloa calcarea, assembly GCA_036346395.1. NCBI lineage: Eukaryota > Viridiplantae > Streptophyta > Magnoliopsida > Poales > Poaceae > Hsuehochloa > Hsuehochloa calcarea. The sequence goes on along the minus strand of CM070594.1, from coordinate 69,821,512 downwards.
GTCCGATGAAACATGCTTGATTTCACACTTTAATGCTTAAACATCGTAGAAGTTCTTATCCGATTGCAAAATCATCATTGTTGTGATTTCTAAACATTGTTGTTGTTCGACTTTATAGAAATTCGTGTACAAATTGAATGGAATAAGTATACATAGAATTGATGTGTTACAACCAGAGGTAGAATGTTCTTTTTACCTCTAATATTTTCTTTCAGGGTTTTGAAAGTCAACCTTCTACTAAACGTTTCTCTCGATCAGTTTTACATTTTCAGAGGAATGGATCTTTAGAGGAGCAAAAACTAGATGCTGAAAAATAAAAAGTAAAACCCTACCAAAGAGACCCTTAAACAACTGCCAAACCGGACCTTGTACAACTGCCTTGGTACTACTGGCTAGCTTAACAGGACACCGATTTTTCTTGTAAATGTTATAAACAACGAGGGCATGCTTGAACGAGTGAGATTTAGATGGGATTTGGAAATTGATACATGTGGCAAGTTTACGTATGCATGCATCATTTTTGAAGTTTTGATTTCAAAGGAAAATTTAATTAAAGTTTGTTCGTAATATATTCCCCCGGAGATTTTTCTAGAGTATTCCCACTCTCATCCATGTGAATCAAACACGGGCACTGACCGTCATATAATCTACATAAAACTTGAAAGGACCCAATGTTATTTCTATTAGCTAGCTAGTTTAATTACGTGCATGCTGTCCTGAAGAATACTTACTGTGATTCGCTTTTCGGTCAAAGAATTCCACTCCATGTACTCTACTACACTTTCGATGCCCGTACGAATGGCTTCTTTTCTCTTCTTATTTTACTCAAACGTATTACGTACATAGGTGAGAAACACCGCATAGTTGTACATCATTTGCCTCTTTTCTTTTAATACTCATCGGATATGTTCCTCGTCAAACATTAGGTCAGAAAGTATGGTACATAAAGGTATACAATATCTCACATACACACATGTTAACGTGTGGTCACAAAAGGTGCAGCGTTAGATGCCTATAAAGAATTCGGATACTCTGTAGACCAACAGCTAGCTATCCAATATAGTACTGTAGCAATACTGAACTGTACTTGATACTGTAGCTTTAATCTTACATTTGATTGTGGGGAGTTCGACTCCTATCGCATAATACGGTGCATCCTCTGCATTTTGAATTCGGATACAGAGGATCCGTCTCCCTACAGTAGTAGTAGTACAAAGCAGAGTATACTATATATATATATATATAAAATTTCAGCTGCAAATTCATCCGTGTTTCAGCTCGCGAAGAAAGAAGATTACAGGCACGGCTCAAGTTTAACCTAAGCGTGTGCAAATTAGACAGCATGGCTTTCTTTTTCTTACGACGAGACGGTAGCTTGCTGCTGACAGAGAAACGCTTAGCTAGCTAGCTGTGCACGGTTGACTACATTTCTAGGCTAGCTGATGATACAACTCCAAAGAGGAGTTCGTTCAACCAGAAGAAAAACACGAGTTTTATTGGATCTTGTTTCTCTCTACCTCGCCATCGTTCGGATCGAACTCCTAAGTCTGAACAACTCCATTTCAATCTCCATGCCATACCAATTCATCAGACTAAGTACCGGATCGATCGAGTAGCCACCGTTCGAGCTAGCCCAGCACACAGTTTTGTTGACATGTGGGCATTTAATTCTATTATGAATTTGGTTTTTTTATTTCAGTTTGAGTTTGAATTCAGTTTAGAATTTGAGCGCGGATTTGTTTGTATTTGTTTTTAAATTCAATTTTTTGAAAAACATGAATTTTCGCTTTTGCCTGAGTAATGGAATTTGGATTTCAAATTATGAATTGAGCTCATGGTTGAATTTAATTTGAACTTGAATTGAGGAATGGTTAACACTTTTAAATTTAAATTATAGAATTTCGATTCTCGATTCATCCTTCCAATCCAAATTAATTTACTTTGATTGTAACTCATGTTTTGCTTGTAAAGAGACAAGCCTTGCGAGCTCGGCGTTGCACTCCTCGTCGTCCGCCTTGGCCTTGGCCGCCATTTCCTCCTTTCTCTTGCGCTCCCTGTGCCCGCGCGCCTCGAGATGAGCTTGCGTCTCCGGCCGGATGCGCTCTTCATTGCAGCGCTCCTCCTCCTTCTTCTCGCGGTCCCTCTTGGCATCCCACTTCTCGCAGTCGAAACACCACTAGTCGTGTCGGTGGATCCCTTGGTCAATCCACTTGCGGTAGCCACATAGCGGATCCTGGGACTACGGGTAGACGGGAGAGGTTGTTAGTGCGTACTTTGAAAAAGAAATAGTAGGGGAACATATTGTTACCAGTCCTTACCTGCCGATAGTAGTCTGAGTCCCAACGAAGGTCGAGATAGTCTAGACCACGTAACCCCAGTAAAGCATGCCCAGGCTGAGTCGCTCCTTGGACTTGAAGAACTTGCATGTGTCCCTGTAGCAACATTCGTCATGTCAGGTACACATACGTGCGTCCACACATCATGCATGCAGCCGCAGTGCTGCTTAGCTAGGTATATATAATCACGTGAAGTATAGGCACGTGGCAGACAGAGAAACGCTTAGCTAGCTAGCTGTGCACGGTTGACTACATTTCTAGGCTAGCTGATGATACAACTCCAAAGAGGAGTTCGTTCAACCAGAAGAAAAACACGAGTTTTATTGGATCTTGTTTCTCTCTACCTCGCCATCGTTCGGATCGAACTCCTAAGTCTGAACAGCTCCATTTCAATCTCCATACCATACCAATTCATCAGACTAAGTACCGGATCGATCGATCGATCGAGTAGCCACCGTTCGAGCTAGCCCAACACACAGTTTTGTTGACATGTGGGCATTTAATTCTATTATGAATTTGTTTTTTTATTTCAGTTTGAGTTTGAATTCAATTTAGAATTTGAGCGCGGATTTGTTTGCATTTGTTTTTAAATTCATTTTTTTTTTGAAAAATATGAATTTTCGCTTTTGCCTGAGTAATGGAATTTGGATTTCTAAATTATGAATTGAGCTCACGGTTGAATTTAATTTGAACTTGAATTGAGGAATGGTTAACACTTTTAAATTTAAATTATAGAATTTCGATTCTCGATTCATCCTTCCAATCCAAATTAATTTACTTTGATTGTAACTCATGTTTTGCTTGTAAAGAGACAAGCCTTGCGAGCTTGGCGTTGCACTCCTCGTCGTCCGCCTTGGCCTTGGCCGCCATTTCCTCCTTTCTCTTGCGCTCCCTGTGCCCGTGCGCCTCGAGATGAGCTTGCGTCTCCCGCCGGATGCGCTCGTTGTGTTGCAGCGCTCCTCCTCCTTCTTCTCGCGGTCCCTCTTGGCATCTCACTTCTCGCAGTCAAAACACCACTAGTCGTGTCGGTGGATCCCTTGGTCCATCCACTTGCGGTAGCTACATAGCGGATCCTGGGACTACGGGTAGACGGGAGAGGTTGTTAGTGCGTACTTTGAAAAAGAAATAGTAGGGGAACATATTGTAACCAGTCCTTACCTGCCGATAGTAGTCTGAGTCCCAACGAAGGTCGAGATAGTCTAGTCCATGTAACCCCAGTAAAGCATGCCCAGGCTGAGTCGCTCCTTGGACTTGAAGAACTTGCATGTGTCCCTGCAGCAACAGAGGGGCGGCATCTCCTCCTCAGGCGGGTGTTTGCGGCGAATGCTCTGTTGGAATGTTCAGGTAGGGGTTGCTGCTACCGGGAGGTGTCATTGAGGGGAGGTGCCCTCTGGCACGCTCCGTTTGTTCGTCCTAGGCCGCAGCACCCCTTGCGAGTTCGCGGATCTCGTCCCATTGGTTCTCCATCTGAGCGAGATTGTGTTGAAGTCCTAATACAGAAGAACCCGCCGTAGAAGGGGTAGTACTTATATGTCGAGTTGGCCCTGCGTACGCGGCTGAATTGTAATTCGGTTGAAGAAAATTTGCGTACGCGAGGCAGCGGCCCTGAGGAGGAATCGTGTGACAGCGTTGCATCACGGCTCTGCAGGAAGCAATTTCATTGGGTCACATCGCTGCGCAAAGCTATCTCGTCGGGTCACGTTGTCCTAACGTGTGGGACTACCCCGACGTCTGTAAATTGTTGTTACTTTTGGACATTATGGTGCTGCTTTTCTGTTATTGTACGAGTTACTGTGATGCAAAGTCGTTGAAGCGGTAGTAATAACTTGCAACTTCCTATTACGGTAAAGGCGTGGACATGTATTGTACGGACACACATCATACGGAGGAGTGCACATAATGACACAAAGGTATGGAAGATATCATACATTAACTTATGGTACATTCGCCTGCCGCTTGCCTCGACAGCATAGCTGATCCTCAAGGAAGGTGAGCCTGTCAGGGGAGCGACACACGTCTTGGAAGTCGTAGTAGGAGCGCTACGTGGGAGGCAGGGCTGCGGAGATCTCAATGTAGGTGTCCGAGTAAGGCCCGTGCATATCGTCGACCCAGTGGTGCACATCTTGCGGGAAGGGTACTACTGGTTTAGGGCAGCGATTGTCACGATTGTAATGCGTAGTCGTGCTGAAAAGCATTTACCTGTGGACTCCCAAGTGGAGCGGACGAACCTTGCCCTTGCTGTCGAAATTCCTCTCCCCAAACCTGTGAATTTGGTAGGGTGAGTTAATTCTGGGTTTTATGCAATGAAAAAAAATATTGTAACTACGTTAAAGTGTATTGGAGTATGTTGCTGGGTGGCCGATGATCATCCTGACCAATCTACGCTGTAATACTGCACAGTGTACCCTTGGTACATTTGGGCGAAACACTGGTCGCGCTCATGCACTTGCGATTGAACGCCATGTGCTAATGAGCCCAACTCGTTGTCTCGGCATTGCGACGGGTCAGAGTCGCTGTCTAGAGTGGAACACCATCGCCCCAACGAGGAAGTTCGGTCATGCGACTCCCTCCGTGATGACGACAACTCATGTAGAGTGTTGTCCCCTTGCAAGTGCTACAAGAACAGACGGTAATTTGACATACATTCGAAAGGAGTGCATGGATAAATAATGACGACAACAAGTCGTAACTGACATACCGTTGGCCCGAGACTCGTCGAGGCTAAGCGACCGTAGCTCCAATGACTCCCGGAGTGCGACGGACATGCAGAGGGCGGTGCCGAGGGCGGTGCGGAGGGAGGTGCCGAAGGCGGTGGGGGTGGAGGGTGCCTTGGTATCCACGATGTTGTACATCAACGTCGTTGTGGCGACCACAAGTTATGGTCCTCATTGTAGCCCTCGTGTCATCGTAAACGGCGTGTACCGCGCCTAGAAGGCGATCAAAGGTGCTAGTGTTCCCACGGCGTAGAGCATTAGCAACCTAACGCTGGATACGAGAAACACGGTAGTACTATAAGGAAACCGAGAATAAGTTAAAAATGTGTTGCCGGGTGAAAATTCTATGAAGAATGTTTTATCGTCTCGTCGTGGTGTGCCGCCCGGTGATGGCCGGGACCTGCTCGTACAACGACATCATGCGTGACCTCCACTAGACGCTGTGGCACCGGCCTAGTAAGCCTACACTTGGTGCCCAGAACGTACCACCGCAAATATGCAACATACGTCTCAACGTCGTGGGGGTTGTGACTCCTGCACCACGTCCGTCGTCGCCCTCTCTCCCCACAGCATTGTCCACGGATACTGTGTCTGCCTCCAGTCGTCGCTCCTTCGATCTTTCCTTGTTTGCCTGCAATCGAATTCAGATGTCAAACAATCGAAATTAGACATGTGGCTAATAGGTAAAGCGATGATACCGAATAACGACATACTCGTGGGCATGCGCTGCAAGAGGTCATCCTGGTGGTGGTGGTACCTGCTGGTAAAGACCAAACTGTCTCATGACCCGCTGTGGATTGTACGACTCGACCATGTGAGAGAAGACCAGGTGGCAGGTCATCAACTAGTGCGTGTGGTCCTGAGTGCACTGCGAGGACAATCTATAGGGGGCGTATCTGCAAGGAACTATGTAGTCGATGACCACCATATGGCCTTGTCCTTGTACAGAGTCTCGAATAGGTTATGGAACTCAGGGTACACACGCCTCGGTCTCTCCCAGACCCATCCTAGCTTAGCACGTGTCCAATGTGTACCCATTATAGATCTGACAACAAGGTCATCGTGTCCACCATGACCGTAAAACTCGGTTCTCAACTGGAAAAGGTCCACGGTGCTCTAGAAATATGGTCAGCCAACTGAGAAGTGCTCCTACGACTATAGTTGTAGCAGGGTGTAGAATATCGTGAGGTTGGCTCCCCACCCATATTACGCTGAGAGGCATCGCACAACCATCGGTACGTAGCTCAAAGCAATGCGGAGCCCTAACTATACTTTGGCACATCATTGGGCCAGACATCCGCCAAAGACTCTGCGAGTTGGATGTAGCTATGGTACATGCAGTCTCCCTGGGTTGTAGGAAATAAGATCCATCTGAATAGGAACAACATATACGCGAGGAAGCGTGTCCTTGCTGTGTCCTCAGTTGCATGCATGGGGCATGTCATGTACTCCCGTAGCCAAGAATGTGGCATACCCGATTTGTTGTTAGGGATCAGGTGGCGAATCTGTCAACCATATGCACCTTCCAGTCTACTCACTTGGGAGGTGGCCCTACTGGAAGACCGTGCAGCGGCAGACCTGTAAGCATAGCTACGTTCTGCAGACTTACGATCATCTCCCCCACCAGAAGTGGAAGGTGTGAGTCTCCGGTCTCCAACGGTCCACAAGCGCAGATAGGAGCACCGTGTCAAACTGGAATGTGTGCAGTAGGTCCAACATGCGGGCAATGGGCAGGAGACTGGTGTCCTGCAGTTGTGGGACATACCACTCGTCCAGAGGCCAGGGCTCTCAGGGGCACCTCAGGACCAGGCTCGGAGGGCCGATGCTGGACGACCACACTAGGCATTGGTGTCGCCCATCCCAGCATGCATCAAGCAGCTCATACGCGGCGTCAACTGGAGGCTACACCATCTCCTACTGAGAGTGAAATAACATGTTAGTCCGCAGTAAAAACATGATGTGCAGCAAACGAAAACAAAGCGAAACATGTGACAGGAGATCAAAACGTGCATACCATTCTCAAATGTATTACAATGTAAACAAATTAGGGTCGTGAATAACACCATATGCACACCCGATATGTCGTACACATTGCAACTCATACAACAAGAGAACATATGACCGAGGTGTCTTTCAACACATTAAAATAAGCATGCAACATCATGACAGGGTAATTATATCTTGGTCTCTATAGTGTCGCTGCTTGGGCTAGGTTTGTTTGGGCAGTTGCTGATGGAGTGCCCAACTGTCTTGCACAGTCTGCATCTGGAGCGACTGTTGGTGATATGCCCTAGAGGCAATCATAGAGATGATTGTATCACATCTATGTTTATGAGTTATAGAATAAATATTATTCTGTTCCTTTTATCAATCATCATTGATAAAGATTAACAAGTGTGTGATTTGTTGGTGAAGCTCTTTAACTATATGATGTCGCTCTAAATGTAGCCCTAGTCGGATGTTACTCGTCAGAACACTAGTGACTCTATCGACCAGCACATATGTTGATTGATGATCATATTTCACCAGTTATGGATATAGAGATATCAAATCAATAATGTGAACACATGTTAGAGAACATGGATATGATTGTCCCACTTTGAGACACTGCTGAGATTGTTATGATTTCATGTGTCATCAGTTAGTCTCAAGCAATGATGATGTATAACACTTAGACCTGAGATCAGCATGGTTTCATACATGTGTAATAGTACACTTTTGGGTTATCAAATGCTACTCCGTAACTGGGTAGTTATAAATGTAGCTTTCAGGTATGCTGTGAAATATGCGGAGGAATGTGACTGGTCAGATATGAGATTTGCCCCTCTTAACATAACAGGAGATATATCTATGAGCCCCTCGATATGGTCGGATAAAGAAAGGGCATGGCCATGTCATTAGTGGTCGAAGAGTTCGACCACGTGAAGTTATCCGATAATCAATCGAGAAAGTATTGGACGGTCCATGGATGACATAATATCTCACCCGGAGTTCAACCAAATATCGTGAGGTAAAGGGAGAATACACGAGCAGGTCGCTTAGTTCGAACAGATACAGAGTAGTCGTATGGAGATACAAGTTGGACGTAGACTAATCGAACATAATCACTAAATGGTCGTAAACTAGTCGTAAGGAGTTACGAACTTGTCATGACTAAATATGAACTGGTCGTATAGAGATACGTGCTTGTCGTAAGTGATAAGGACCTACTCATAGATCATATTGCATTAAGGTTCGTCCGGTATAATTTATGTGTATTCGAGAATCGTTATGTCCTGCTAGGAACCGCTAACGACTTATGACCAAAAAATAGTTTCTGAGTCACAATCGATTATGCATGAACCTATTGGGTCACACACTTAATGAGTTAGAAAAAACGTATTTGGATAGCATCCGTCATGGGCACTATATAAGGAGATGAATGAGGCTGTTGGGATACATGAGATACACGTGACGTCAGCTGCTCCACCGAAACCCTAGCCTCTATCTTCTCAAGAGCTATGCCGTGCAAGTTGGTGCTAGCACACTAGCGCACGATGTTCCATTCTGAACGTGTGGATACCGTAGAGGCGCTACTGCGGTTGCTGTTGCGCTAAAGGACGATCCATGACTTTGCAAGGAACGCAATCGGTTGCTAGAGGAGACGATCAGCGCCGAGGACAGTGGACGATCGACTACTTCATCGACGTGTTCTACGTTGGATCTAGCTACTCCAACTCTTCTTCCGCTACACTACGTATCTCGTGGTAACGATCTATGATCTCTTGCTTGCATGGTATTCTGGTTTACGTGGTAGAATTTTTTAACTACCAGCTAGTGTAGCCTACCCGTATCCTATCAACGATGAACCCGTTGCCCACGCTGGCTATCATCCATGTCGTTCTGGATGTGTCGTCTTCCACGACCGGCCTGCTTCAGTGCATCGTTCGACACCCACTTCACCTGCCCCGACTAGAGTGTCGGGACCTAAAAATACAATTATGGACTCTCTGTGTATTCTGAACTAGTCTAGGATCACGCTAGTGCACACAGTATCAACATAGGTAAATATCGATCCACACAAGACGATAATAGAATAAACAGCTAATTTGAATAGCAAATAATGGTTTTGACCTTATGGTCGAGTTTATATTTATTAAGCCACGCAGGGCTGACCATAAATAAACAGCAACAGCGGAATAGAAATAAACTTCAGCGGAATCACATCAATTCACCACAAGCAACCGACTGAGATCAAGACCCTAATGATCGACACCTTCGTAGAACTCCTCAAATGCAGGCGATGACTACTCCACTTCTGTTGATTGTTTGAAGTAAGTATGAGTACGCAACCGTACTCGCAAGTCATACCACAGAATGCAAGTTATAGATGATGGCTTATTATAAAGGAATGGCTTATGTGGTTATTTTGCAGAAATGCAACATTTGCAGTTGAATACAAATAATAGAATGAAAATATAATTCAAAACAAATAAACAATATTAAGTTATCATTTGATTTCACAAAAACACACAGTCTAAACAAGTTATTCACACAACCATATGACTTAGATCACACAGCTCCCTTCCCAAAGGTTTATATGAAAATCTACGTACGCCTTGTGTGAAATCCCCGAGCATGTCCATGACCGCGGACACGGCTATTCGAATATATTGATTAAACACTCTGCAGAGGTTGTACACTTTACCCACAAGATACAATCAGTGTAGCTAGCACTGACAAAAACAAAACCTTTCAGAAACTTCATCTCAACATTGACACTCCCGATGTGCTTTCTTGTCGTCCAACCGATACACACAACGTTTGGGTACAACACGCACCGTTGGACAGGGATGCGACGAACCATCCCTCGATGTGATAAACACACCTCCAGCCCATCACACAGCTTAACCTACAACCTGAGTGGTCAATGGCAAGACTCCATAACCTATTAAGTTAGGCCCGTCCCATACCAGGCATGTGGTTGTACAGTAAGGCTCAGTTCAATGGCGCACAAAGTTAAGTCCTTAATTGACCAAGGCAAGACTTCCAGTTTCTAACTAAGTCACACAGTTTAGCATTCCCAGCACACAGCTCCACCATATCACACAGAATCCACCACTTGCCTCAGTCTAAATCTTTTACCACCCTGTTGATTAAGTGCAACACATGCCATCAACGAGTAATAGCACACAGCACACACAGTTTCATCACACAGTTCCATAATTACTTAGTCAAGTTAATAATTGTAACTCACATGAAATGATGACTCATGGCATGGCTAAGCAATCTACTCGTATCTAACCAACCCACGTTGGTGCTACGATAATACCAACTAATAATAAACCAACCTAGGATGACAAAAGATCATGATATACAATAGACACGGTGGAAAATAGCAAATGAACATGGAAAAATTACAGAAAATTCTAGAATATATATATAAGCACATAGAATCCAAATAAAATAATTTTTGATAAATGTTGATGTTGGGATTAATCACATTAAATCATTTTGACATGAAAGACCATATTAAGCTTTATACAATAGAATCACACAATCAACAATAGAATCAACCAATTGATCAATATGTGGAAGGGAGTAATGATACTTTGGATAAACTTTATTTAAGTTAGTGAAATCTATACACATTCTCCACTTACCATTAGATTTTCTTACCATTACTGGATTGCCCAACCACTCAGGGTGATCATCCTCTCTTTTAAAACCTGCCTTAAGTAGCTTGTTGAGTTTCAAACGGATAACATCTCGTCAGTCGAGTGTGAAGTGTCGCAACTTTTGTTTGACGGGCTTCTTATCAGGTCATAAAGCTAGCTTGTGCTCGATCACCTCCTTGGAGACCCCGGACATGTCGGATGACTATAACACGAATACATCTGTGTTTGCCTGGAGATCAATTAGTGTGTCTTCCTATGCGAAGTCGAGGGTGACTTTGATGCTAACTGTCTTGAAGGGCTCCACAGGATTGAGTGGAATTTCCTTGACTTGATAATTCGGCTTGGGTGCAACCTTCGGCTTTGAGTGCTTCGTCTAGTCCTACACCTTATCAGCTTCTCGAGTAAGGATCTGACCCACTAACTTAAGGGACTTATAGTCGTATGTGAGTGTCATCTTCTTATTGTAACACCCTGACTATAAGGAAGTCAAGATGTCACCTACAACCATTAATCTTTAGGAGAATGACAACAATACGCATAACCAGATGTTGCATACAACAAGGATATACGGAAACAGGAATTCATCAACAAGTCTAATCAACAGGATGGAGATAAACAATTCAGGGAGATACGGTAAATATGGCCAAGTTGGCTTATTACAATTCAACACAAGTCATAAATAGAAGACAATATTAAGTTCTCAAATGTTTTGGATTATGATAGTGAGTGCATCGTGTTGAACTACCCTCCACGATACCGTTCCTCCTTGTCATTTACCTAAATAAAACAACAAAGCAAGAATGAGCCAAAGACTCAGCAAGTACTTGAAAGTAACAAACAATATCCAATGAACAATATACACTATCATAGAATGAACATTTATCGGAAACAAATGGATATGAATGGATGAAGTGAAGTGATGCAATGAAGAAAATGGACATATCACAGCTTATACCGGTATAGCGAGTGAATCACCCGTCGGTGTTCACTTTAAAGTTACCGTATGAAGAACATTTCATACGGCCGTCAACGTGGCCCACATTGGAATGGTGGACAAACGTACCCATTCTGGAATTGATGGGGTTTTGGATGCCCATATTTGGAATTGATGGGTCTTACAAAGGAAATCCACTTTCGTGGTCATTATGAATTTATGCATGACATGATGTGATCTCATGGTAAGATTGAATATCACGCATTAATGGAAAAATACACATGGCATTCAACTACATATACAAACAAGTATAACCATGCATTCACACATCACATATTGTATCAATAATAGCATACAAGTTACTTACTGCTTACACTGCAGCAGGTTAGGAGGTAACTGAGGTACCCCTCCACTCACAGCTTCACCGCCTACAATATAGAATAATCAAAATGAGGACAAATGAGTAAGACACTGCTACACGCGCCCTCCCACAATCTCCAGCCAAACCAACCAAACAAAAGGTTCAATTTGATCAATTCACCCAAACACTCCAAATACCCATAAACTAGCAGTTTTACTAGAAAATTCACAAATAAACAACCGTAGCTCCAAAAGACCTGAAACCAGTGCTCAACTTCTCTTAACGTAACAGGCTACGAAACTCTAGTTGATGGTAAACTCCAATTCGGCCAAAACAGGGGTCTAAATATCCACTGAAAACTATATCCACAGTCTGCCCAGAATTCAGAACAGCCCCAAAGAAAAGGCTCTAACTTTTAGAACACTGATCCAAATAAAGTGATCTTTATCAGCCTGGAAACATGGTGAAATTATATTCATAAACCTAGTTGGGTGGCCAACCTGGTTCTGACTCTAACTAGATCAAAACCTAGGTGCAACCGACTGTATCCAGAGTTTCTGTCAGACAGAGCAGTACGTGGTAAAACAGTCATAACTTTTAAACTACTGGGTGAAAATTTGTGATCCAGGTGCCACAAGAAATCTAATGAAACCAGGATCATATCTCCAGAAGACTCAGATATCCAATTCGGCCTCTACGACACCCAAAACTGAGGTACAACGTACTAGACAGAATCAATCTACAGACAGAAATAAAACGAAACTACAAATCCAATCGGATTCTCAACTCTAATGGAATCAAACAACGAATTGGATATCTAGTTACCCTTGTAGACCAGTAGGATGACGACGATCCGCTGCACCAAGGCCTTCCTCCCTTCTCCTCCCTTCCCTCTCCAAGAACCGGCCACCGGGAAGACGAGGAATGGACGACGACGCCGGCAGGAAGAGACAACTTCGGAGGGGCTCTTGGGGAACAACACCGGGATCGTCGGGGCTGCCATTGCAAGGGAGAGGAGACCTCAAGGGGCAGAGGAGGCGCTGAGTAGGGATGATGGGAGTGGCGGCCAAGGGGGAGGGAGTGGAGGGGAGAGGGTGGGGCGGCTAGGGTTAGGGGGAGGACACCCCCCATTGGCCGGCCCCCCCTCTTGGGCCTCTTGGGCTTCAGCCCAAGGCCCAGGTTGCCGCGATATAGCTGAAAACCCCCTCAAATAATGGAATTTCTATTCTTTCAAAATGCATTTTCCTCCCCAACTTCTTCTCAATTCCACCGATTTGATTCCGGGGCATTACACTTATCACAGTGGACTGTGTTGACTGCTTTAGGACTTGGCATCTTTAAGCATTGGTAACTATAATAGGTAGCCATTACAAACCTTGCCAAGGTAGGTCGACTAAGAATAACATTATATGTTGTATCAAAATTGACCACATGAAAGGAGATTTCTCTATCCTGAAATTGGTCAGAGCCCCAAACGTGATAGGAAGGGAAGCCTAGCCAATAGGCTTGGCCGAAGAACCAGGCATGATACCGTGAAACAAATATCACACTGGTCTTATTTTTGTCCTGTGTACTCTCATTTCATCCAGAGCACTAGTAAATAAGATGCTGTGAGACCTGCCACCATCAACTAAAACCCAATTAACTCGACAATTGTTGAATGTGGGCTCAAGCACAATTGGAAAACGACCAGGTCGAGTAGAAGGGATCAGACAATCTTTCCCTTCAAGGAAATGGAGACTTCCGACCACCTAGGTAATTTATGGACAATAGAAGGGTCAATAGATTTTACCTCACGTTTGACGGACTTAAGCTTCCATTTCTACTCATATGCCGATGAGCCACCGTAGATGTGGTCGATCGTATGCTTGGGGTCTTGGTATGACATCTCATCGTCCTCCTCTGACTGCCTTTTGCCACTTGTCTGTCCACTCTTTGATGGTCGGAAGTGGACCCTTATCGGAGTAGTAGTCCTCTAGTTTTTGTTGGAAAATTCGACAATTGCGAAGGTCATATCTTTCCTTTTTTATAGAAATGGAATCACCTCGGCTTGTCCGACTTTCGTTCGGGGCATTTGCCTTTGCCCTGGTCGAAGTACTGCTTGGAGCTTTTGGACTCCTTGTCGCTAACAGCCTACACCTCCTTCCAGCTTTTTTGCTTGTGGCTTCTTGCCATTCGATTTGTTCTTGGATTTGCCAACATGTTTTTCCTTCCTTTTATCATTGTTGTTCACTCCTCGAGAATCTTTGTCATCACGATCTATAGTTATGTTCCACTCGACTACCTCAGCAGCAGTCACATAGTGGTCGGGCATCTCAAAGAGTTCAACAATGGCCGGAGGGTTCAAGGCAATATCCTCTGTGAACCTCCGGTTCTGGACTCCCTGCTTGAAAGCTGTAATGGTATGACTATGAGACTACAGGAATAGTATTTTAAACCTGGCTGAAGCCGGAGGGTTCAAGGCAGTATCCTATGTGAACCTCCAGTTCTGGACTCCCTGCTTGAAAGCTTGAGTATGAGACTATAGGAATAGTATTTTAAACCTGGCTGAAGCGTCGTATGAATTGATGTAAGGTCTAATGTGAGTCCTGTCGCATGTGATGCAGGTTGTCCTCTTCTAGGGTAATTGTAGGTGGTTTGGAAGTTCGCTAGTAGCAAATCACAGAGATGTTGCCATGAGTAGATCAACTCAAGTGGTTGATTGAGCAGCCACGACCGAGGAAAACCTTCAAGGACAATTGAAAGGTAGTTAGCCTTGACATGCTCACCCCCTCCCGTGCCTTGGACTACAGTGGTATAGATTTGGAGAAATTCAGGTGGGTTTTGGTTCCCATTGAATTTCTCTATGTTCACTGGTCGAAATTTATCTGGCCAACGAACTGCTCGGAGGTCGGGTGAAAACGTCCGACAAACGGTAATAGGGTCATAACACCTTCTTTGTGGAAAAAGAAGGGTTAACATTACTAGGTGATCGTACATATCTAGTGGTGAAAGGATGTGATCTGTCTTAGATGTCAATTCTGCGAGGGTAATCCTCCTTGTGTTCCATCTGCTGATGCAAATTTCTCCGAGGGAGTCGTGGTTCTCCACTCTTCCGAGGAGTTTGTCAACCACTAGTCATGCAAGGTGTACGATTGTCCCTCCTTCGCATACCATCATGGTTGGGAGATCGACCAGGGGATGGGTTCGGTCGAGGAAGGTCGCGTTGTTCCCTGCGCTGAGAGCAGATATTATCGGTTGGTGATCAATGGAGTTGTCCCAGTTTTATCTCCAAAACGTTGCCGTCTGTACCGCTCGACTCTGATCATAGTATCCTGGAGCCGTTGTGCTATCTTCCGAGCAAAGGCGTCATAGCCTGGTGTTTCTCTAAGCTCTCGACTTGGATTTTATGATATCTTGGATCCTTTGTAGTTCTCGAGCAGTTTTTGACTGGTACTGGACTCTATCAGGCAACCTGTCCTAGGCCACAATCCTTTTTCTCCTAGCAGTCTTGGGATCATCTACATCCGAGTCTATCCGGGCATCTCTCGGTGGAGTACGACCACCTCGAGGATGTCGGCGACACTCATGAATGTTGAGATTTCCCTCATTGTAGTAGGGGCTCTCACCATTAGTACGAGCGCCAGAAGTGTGTGTACGGCGGGCAACATCCTTAGTCCTGTCATGTGGAGAGCGATTATGACCTGTAGGGAGGGTAAAGACCTCCTGGGCGCTGTTGTCGGTGCTGGAGGTTGAGCCCTCCTGGCTCAACGTGTAGTCAAAAGGCAATGCCTTGCGACTCGGAGTAATCCCTCCAATATGGAGAATTTTGTGTTATATCTGTCTATGGTCGAAAGTGTATTTTTTGGGTGTGTGATCGAACTTGCAACTGCAAAATATTTGCCTGTGCCCCGAGCAGTGGTAACCGCACAATGTTGGTTGGGATTGTGATTGAGACATGTAATCGTCCATTTCAGGACATCCCGAAGGTAGTTTGTCATCCTTGGATGGGCTTGAGCGCTCGCATGCGGGGGCCTCACCGCATTCAGAGGCTGTCGCCGAGCGCTGCTGGTTGTGGTTGCTTGGACCTTTGCCATGTGAGGATTCTGACTCCTCATTTGGGCATAGTGGTCTGGTGAGAGCGTTGGAGATAACGTGCCCTCCTGCAGCGTGTCCATGGCACTGTGTCTAAGGCCTGGTGATGGATCCCTAGAGTAGGCGTTGCCATAAGACGAGTAAATGTTCGGCTCGTAGGCGTAGCAGGAATCCATGTCGAGTCTTGGGTAATTTGCGAGATCGAACCAATTCTTCTCATCCCACTCGTTTGCCATGGAGGCATGTGAGTAGAACAAGTGAAGATCATTGTAATCCCCACAGGCAGCACCAGCTGTGGATTAATTACTATCTATATTTGTGACTTAAATGCTGGGGACAGGACTCTCGAGACCATGCACGAAGAGATATGGTTTTTTTAGACAGGTTCAAGCCTTGTTCGGAGAGAATAACAGTCATATTCTTGTGTTTTTGTACTGAATGATGTTACAGAGTACAACAAGCCACCGAAACTAAGAAAATGTTGTTAATGGCTTCTGTTTGTGTGTCGGTCTCTTCTCCTCTTATTGTCTGCCGGCACTGGCCCTTATAAAGCGTTGAAACAGTAGTCGTTACTATGCATCAGGAGGCGCCTTAATAGTTGTTGGAATCCACACGTTGATGATGATTATTGTTAATGAGATGTCTCCTTGCACGTTCGTCAGACGATTATTGCTAGAGACGGAGAGAGATGCGTGCAGTTATGTTAAAAAAATATACATGCGTGTGTTGTATTAACTACCATGCATAGTCGAGCATTGTGTACAAGGTCTCTAGTAAATAAGATATGGTTCTACATATCTGTTTGTGAGACTTATCAACAAATAGATAATCGTAATAGTCCTTACAACCAAAGGGGTGGTTGTGGTCGTATTTTAATTATCATTATCTATAATGAATATTATAGATAAATAATATCATAAATTGAGGATTATTTTTTTTTCAAATCACATTGTTCTTTCTTTTGTCATTCTAGATCTCGGTGCGTGCGCGTGGTTGATCTGATCATCCCCCACATACGGATAAAGCAAGGCGTCCATCCACGTCGGTCGTGTTGCTTTGATCGGTGGTACGCATGATGAATCGTGCCGTTTGTTCGAACGTTACATGGATTGATTGTTTTGGTCGCAAGGATGTTTGTTGCTCAATGACGCAGCTGGATGGACGACATCGGAGTTCCTACCTTTTAACCAACCTTCCATGTGGCAGCCTGATCGATGTCAAGGATCGATCGCGTCAGGTTCGCTGGGGCGTCAGTTAACTTGCTGATGTGAGGAGATTCTCTCCGTTGATTTTTAAACCAGATAAACTGACGAGTCGTGCAGAAATTACTGAAGTACTACTGATTGATCCATAGCGTGCTGGTTCACCACCACTTCACGTCAAAATGCGCCTTAGGCAGCGTGCATTAGCCAGTTACCTGCTCGGCTGTCCGTGTTCGACTTTTATTGTTGCCGCTGTGAATAGTAAAAGTAAACCCCTTTTCGTAGCAAATACAAAGATAACACTTCGTTTGTGCTTTGATGACTGGAGCTACCCTGCGGACGGCACGTCGGTGAGTCCGACCCCTGAAGGTACGGTCTGGCTTTGCCAACGTTTGAAATTTGTCAAATAGTATTTTTGATAGTATTTTAAAATACTATTTAACATTTTAAAAAATTCAAGAGAGTGCAATTTTTTTCTTTGATTCTTATTTTTTTACCTCACACTTGCAGCTTCAAATGTATCATATGTACCACAAAAAAAATTTTACAATTTTTTCACATAAAAATCACGGCGCAGCATAGCACACAAAACTTCAAACTTGGACGCCAACCGTCGCCATCGTCACCCTTCGCTACATTTGGTGGCTCGATAAGTCGATGGACGAGACATGTGAAACACTATTTGACGAGGCGGCTGCAACATATAGTAGTATGCCACCACTGGTCACGATGGCGGTGTACCGTAGTACACCGTCACCGATCGCAACGGTCGGTAGTAGTACACCGTCACCAGTCGCGGCGGGGGTGCATGTGCACCCATGCTTAGTGCGGGAGCACAGACACCCCTTCCACTGTCCTCGGTGAGTCGATGGACAGTGGTGGCATAGTGCCCTTGTTGTTAGGGTTAGGTTGTCGCCTACTTGTTCGTGTCGCCGACGTAGTCTCGCTCTAGCACATTCGCACACGAGTCAAAGGGTATGATTACAGTATGATATGATCTATATGCCAAATATTTCCCTTAGTTGGTTCATAGACATGATTTATCAAGCCTGTGGTACAATACAACATTAAAAGATCTACATTAAACCAACAAATTAACAAAGAATGTACCAAATCCAACACCATGCATGTCTTATTTTCTATACATTATGCTTGATTTTCAAATTAACAAAGAATATACCAAATCCAACACATGCTTTCCTTTTATATCTGATTTTCTAATTATCGCATGTACCAAATCCAACACCAAGCATAGGAAGGGGTGCCGCTCCCGCCGCGGCGGCTGGTGGCAGTGTACGACTGCCCGTCGCCATCGCCTCGTCAAATAGTGTTTCACATGCATCGTCCATCAACTCACCGAGTCACTGAGGGCACCGAAGGGTGCAATGGTTGGCACCCAAGTTTGAAGTTGCGTGTGTTATGCTGCCGTGATTTTATGTGAAAATTTTCATATTTAATGTGATAATACATTTAGTTCACTACTACACAAAAGCACATCACAGACGGTTCTAAACCATCATCACAGACGGTTTTTCAACCGTCTGTGAAAAAGGCTATCACAGACGGTTCTATTCACGAACTGTCTGTGATAGTCTATTTTCACAGACGGTTCTAAACAAAAACCATCTGTGATAGTAACTATCACAGACGGTTCTTATTTAGAATTGTTGGACCGTAAAGGCGACTAGAGGGGGGGGGGGGTGAATAGGAGCACGCTCACTTTTTCACAAATTATGAACTCAATACAATTTCACTCCAGTAGCTATTAGAAAGCTATGAAGATCAAATATACCGATCAAATGGAAGACTAGTATTGAATCCAATTAAACCCTAAGCAATGCTACAAAAATCAGCAAGAATCAAAGCAACACAAATCTTGGCGGTCGACCTCATCTTGAACCGGTCGGACCGATTGCGGGCGATCGGCCGGCGTTGTCTTGTGGTCGGACCGCTCCGATATCGGTCGGACCGGTGGTGATGGGCGGTCGGACGGCGATCTACGAACCGATCTCAAAGCAGATAAAATCAGCCCGATGGCGAAGATGCAATTAGGTGAAACTTTTGATTCTCAACTCCAATCTTTATGAAACTTTGCACAAACCTTCTATATGCTATTGAGGACCTATTCAATCGAATATTATGATAATTCTTGGAGCGATCTTGAGCAATTGCCAATTGATTAACGAGGTCTAAAAGCAGGGCAAGAACGAAAAACTTGATCCTAAAGCTTGTTCGTGAGGATTGATGATCAAGATGATGCTAGATAGATTCACACATATCACAGCAAGCTAATTCACGTGAAAGAATCAATCACAAACTCGCGAATCAAAGAAAGCCCTAAAAATACGAAATTGAAAGCAAGAACGAAAAGAGACTTATCTCAAGCAAACCTTGCATAGATTGATTTCGTGATTGATGCTGGATTACATCCACACCATCATGGATCAGTGGACAATCAAAGATCACGAAATTCACCACAAACCATCAAGAGCCCTAGCCTCCACCTCAACTCCCCTAAAGACAATTAGGGTTTTGAAACATAAAAAGGCAAGAGAGAGGGGGTGCAGCCACCACCTCCTCCTATTTATAGTGGAGGCCTAAAACTCCTAGGGTTTGACTCAATTTGGGCTCCCGTTAAGGCCCACTAACAAACGAGTCACACACGCACGCTTTGCAAAGCGCCGTCTTAAACCTTTTGACCTAAAGCGCTTCACCATGCGTCATGGATATGCCAATAGGTCACCCTTGTCCATCTTGTGTCACGCTTGAGTCATTAACCTCACCCGGCAACGTTGATCGTTCTGGACCTCAACTCTCCAAGTCTAGTCCCGATCCTCTTCGCCGTTGACCACCAAGCAACCTGCACAACCACAGACAAGAAAACACGAATTCGGGAACAAATTCTTCAAAACTTGACCCATGTTAGTCAAAACATGCATCATGCAAAACATATGCCATGGAACCCATGTACTTGACCTAACAAAACAGCATCGCCACGAAGTTGGCGATGATCAAGTGAATCTGGTCCGACCGCTCCAGGTGGCGGTCGGACCGCCTATGGCGGTCGGACCGCTCCACGTGAGCGGTCGGACCGCCTGAGACTTTGCCGAATTTCATACCCTCAAAAACCGAAACCTTCTGGAAACTTAAATCCAATAGAACTTCTTACTGGAGACTCCAAAAATTATGAGACCAAGTGCATTGGAATCCCCTCACTTGCCTACAACACCTATTTTTGGCCCAGCCCATTCTGAGAACTTTTAGGTCATTGCCGGTCGGACCGCCCCTGTCCAGTAAGCCTGTAACTTTGTCGAAAACACGTGAAACGACAAACCGTAAACGCCATTGCCAATTGTCATATCATCCTAAGATCTGGAACATATCCCCATGAAATCCACAATCTCCCCCTTGATGAACACATTGGCAATTATCCAGAAAATGTAAGTAAGAGGTTTGAAAACGAGTTTACTCGCAGTTTTCGCACAAAGGCACAACTTGGTCCATAAGCAAGAAAAAGCAATGTAAGTGACCAAGCTGGCATCAGAATAGTATAGGCATGTGAGACAAGGCAAAAGTAAGTATAAAAACTTTAATTTCCAGAAAAGGGTCAAAAATCTCACATAAGGTCCATATGAAAGAACAATTGTTCAATTGACCTATGATCATTGTGAGGATAAAAGAATGCAATTCAAGTTCATAATATACAATAAGACAATAAGAAAGCAACTCAAGAACTCCCCCTCACTATGATCCTCAATTTTTCAAATTTTCAGTTTCTCCCCTTTGTACAAACTTCTCCCCCAACAAAGAAATATATTCTCATTAACACATCTTCTCTTCTCATTTAACACATCTTCTCCCCCTTTGACAATGGATTCATCAAGGAATCACGCCTTCCTCTCATCCAGAGATAACAAATAGAAAATAAGGAAGAAGCAAAAACAAGAGAAGCATAAAGAGGAGTATGCATGAAGTGCAATGGAGTGGCTTTATTTTTTTTTATTTTTCAATTTTTGATTACAAGAAGCTTTGGAGATTACCCAAAAGAACAATCTAGTATCTGTAATATTGCACAAACAGCATATCAAGCCTGACAGCGCTAGCAAGATCATGGTAAGACATATATATCAAAGCTAAGCATAAAGGCTCAAAAGTAAAGCAGTAGATTTGATCAATTTAAGCAACGCTTCAAATTCAGCAAGTTCATCAACAGGGATCCTAAAGTGAAATTGGCCATGTCAAAATGTCAAAGTGAGATCAAAAATCTAACAAAGACCACATTAAGAGTCAATCAAGTCCCGTATTGAATCATTTTGCTCAATATTTTGTAAACGCCCATTTGTCAACATTTTTCTCATTTGCATTGAATATTGAAGTTGACTAATGATCTAACTTAGTGACAAGATCCTGGACTAGGAGCCATCCACAAACTCATCCTAAGCTTCGACCAAAAGTTGATTAAAGGTATATCTTAGTAAAGAAGATCCTGGACTAGGAGCCATCCACAACCTCTCTCTAAGCTTCTACCAGGGCGACAAATCTTGAGGTTCATGTCATTTCGACAAGCGGTCCCCATGAGATCGTGCAGTTCATCAAACTATCTCCAAGTTCATGTCATTTGACAAGCAGTCTCGTAAGAATAGTTTGGCACAATTTAAGCATAAGACAATCTTGATTTTCATTTTTCACATGAGCAGTTTTAGAATCTCAAGAACACAAAAGCTCAAGTA
This sequence comes from Hsuehochloa calcarea, assembly GCA_036346395.1. Lineage (NCBI taxonomy): Eukaryota > Viridiplantae > Streptophyta > Magnoliopsida > Poales > Poaceae > Hsuehochloa > Hsuehochloa calcarea. The sequence continues at coordinate 69,799,504 of CM070594.1, read as the reverse complement.
ATGGTCAATTTTAGATCAAAGAGCTAACAAAGCAATTCTGACAGGGCCAATGTCACAAGAGGAGCACTAATTGCGCAACTCGCTAAAACATCCACAAATTACAATTTCTTAGTTTGAGTTGTTTAAAAGGTTCTAGCTCATATAACAAAGACTTAGCTACACATGTAAAAGCATGATAATTCTAGCAAGTCAAAGAACTAGACATGACATTGAGCAAGAATTGAAATACAAAAGCTCTAAAGGGTAATAGGCAAAGCTTCATCAATTTTTAAAAATAAGCAGAAAATCTTATATTACAATGCATCTTTTTTTTATACCATTTGTTGTAACCACTTGTTGGAGTTTTCATATGAATGCAATATGACACAATGAGATGCAATTAAAAAGCCTAAAAACCTAAAAAGTTCGAAAAGATCACTAAGTTCAGAAAAAGAACAATAAAAGATCAAAAGAACAAGGAAAGATAAGAAAAAGATCAAACTCCCCCTCAAACCAACCCATAAGGATAAATTACCCCTAACTCGCTTCTTAAGGAGGAAAATCTGGTTTGATCTAAAGGCTTGGTAAGAATATCTGCCAATTGAGCTTCGGACTCTACGAAGTGCATCACAATATCACCTTTTTCAACATGATCTTTAAGGAAGTGAAAGCGAATGTCTATGTGCTTAGTCCTAGAATGTTGCCTTTGGATTTTTAGCAATATTAATAGCGAAGTGTTATCACGAGTAAAAGAGGAACACTAGCAAAGTTTAACCCATAATCTTTCAAAGTGGGCGTCATCCACAAAATCAGCTCTGACAACTAGCGTGACTACATACTCCGCTTCAGCAGTGGATTGTGCAATGTAAGACCGCTTCTAGAAGACCAAGATACAAGAGAAGTGCCTAGGAAGTGACAGGTGCCTGAGGTACTCTTCCTATCTAACCGACAGCCCGCAAAATCAGAATCTGAAAAACCTCTAATGGACAAAGCTGAAGAGCAGGAATACCAAATGCCATATAAGAGGGTGGAGTGTAAATACACGAATATGCGCTTAACGGCTTGGCGATGGGAAGTTCTCGGAGGCGCTGAAATCTTGCACAAAGGCATACAGTGAAGTGAATGTCCGGTCTCGAGGCCGTCAAATCTGAAGGAGCCGATCATCTTTGCGGTACTCGCGTTGATCCACGACTTCTCCTTCTTCATCCGGATCCAAAGCGATCGAAGTTGCCATGGGAGTGGAAATTGGCTTGTAGTCACCCATGTTGAAGCGTTTGAGAAGATCTTTAGTGTACTTCGTCGATGGATGAAAGTTCCTTCCTTGCATTGCTTGATTTGAAGTCCCAAAAGTAATTAAGCTCTCCCATCATACTCATCTCAAATTCCACGGACATAGTGTCGAAAAGTGGAAACAAGAGCATTAGAGGAACCACCAAAAATAATATCATCCACGTAAATTTGAGCAAGCAAGAAGTCATTTCACGCCTAAGAATAAATAGAGTTTTATCCACTTTACCCATCTCAAAATTATTTTTAAGCAAGAAGGTCTTAAGTCTATCATACCAGGCTCTAGGGGCTTGTTTAAGACCATATAATGCTTTAGATAGCTTGAAAACACGATTTGGATATTTAGGATCCTCAAAACCAGGGGGTTGCTTAACATACACTTCCTCATCTATGAAACCATTTAAAAAGACACTTTTAACATCCATCGATATAATTTAAAATCTTTTGATGCAGCAAATGCAAGCGAGAATGCGAATGGCTTCTAGTCTAGCAACAGAGCAAATGTCTCATCAAAATCTAACCCCTCAACTTGGTGAAACCACGAGCTACCAATCGGCTTTATTTCTAACCACGAACCATCCTCACCTTGTTTATTCTTAAACACCCAGCGGGTTCCTATAACATTATGACCACTAGGAGGTTCTACTAGGTTCCAAACCTTGTTTCTTTCAAAATTCTCTAACTCCTCATGCATGGCATTTACCCAGCTAGAATCAGATAAAGCATGTGATATATCGCGGGGTTCAAAAGAAGCAACAAAAGCCGAATGAGAGTAGAGATTTGGATCATTATACTGGGCGAGTGACTCGCTCATGTAGATTACCTATTATACATTCGGAGGATCTTTGTCTCTGAATGCGAAGTGGGCGCCGGGTGAAATGTCGTTTCTTCGACCTCCGCAGTATCTGCGATGATGATGATGCGGCAGAGCCTCAAGCGAAGGTGAAGTAGGCGTAGCGAGTTCTTGTATCAATATGGGCGCCTCGAAGCGAGCAGATGAGGGAATGACATTAGCCGTCATCATCTTCCTCCACAAAATGGTCTCACACTGTAAATCATCGTAGCAATTGATCTAGCTCGAGGGCTAGTCTCATCAAAAGTGACATTACAAGTCTCTGAATAATGTTAGTCTCAGATATTAAAAACTCGAAAACCCTCGAATGAGCGGGATAACCCGAAATACCCCATCAAAAGTTCTTGATTCAAATTTATCTAAGTTGCTGTCTTAAGGATAAAACATTTTGATACAAAAACTCAAAATGCGAAAGCAGAGGGTTTTCTACCAAAGCGAAGCTCATAAGGAGTCTTGCCTAAAGAAGGTCTCAAAAAGACACGATTGGCAATATGGCAAGCAGTAGCAATAGCTTCGGCCCAAAATCTCCTCGGTGTGCTATACTCATCTAGCATCGTCCTAGCCATTTCGACCAAGGTCCTATTCTTCCTTTCCACCACGCCATTTTGTTGAGGGACGTGTGGAGAGGAGAACTGATGCTCAATACCACGCTCGGCACAAAAGAAGCAAAGAAGCATTTTTGAACTCCGTGCCATTATCACTGCGAATCGCTCTCAAAGCACCAGAAGCTCGAAGCCAAAGCGAAGAACAAGGTCATGAAAATAACCAAAAGCTTCATCTTTTGAAGTAAGAAAGAACACCCAAGTATATCTAGAAAGATCATCAACTATAACAAGAATATACCATTTTCCACCGACTGACCGGACTCTAGCAGGACCAACAGTATCCATATGAAGCAATTGTCCTGGTCCGTCAGTCATAACCATAGTCACAGAAGGGTGTGAGGCGGCAACTTGTTTGCCATGCCTACACAGGCGCTATATCTGCTTCTTTGATGACTTTGAGTTTGGGCAAACCTCTCATGAGATCAAGGTTGCTAACTCGCGTCAGATGATCAAAACCAATGTGCCCCAAACGTCGATGCCAAAGCCAAAAATCAGAAGAAGATGTAAGCAAACATTTAAGAGATCCAGCAAGAGATTCTGAAAAATCAGCTCCAAAAATTCTACCAACTCTAGAGATTCCAAACACAAGCTCACCAGTAGAATCAAGCACACGACAAGCATTTTCTTAAAAGCAGTCTCATAACCATCATCAAGAAGTCGAGAAAGCAGAAAGGAGATTATACCTAAGCTTGTCCACAAGAGCGACATCCTTTAGAATGAATTTGTTGTTCACCCTAATTGATCATGTTCCTTCAATTCGCCCTTGTGTATCATCTCCAAAGGTGATGAAGTCATCACTGTTGCCCCGTGAAAGAGGTGAACCATTTTGAGTTTCCGGTCATGTGGCGTGAACACCGAGTCGACGAACCACGTGTTCTTCCCCTTTCCACGGTAGTCCACGAAAGTCAAGGAACAAAAGAGCGATGTGTCTCAATCTGGGGTTAGATAAACATGATTTAGGAATCGATCTTGAGACACACGTCGCAAGGAGTATACAAACCGAAGTACTATCCTTGATTTCATCTAACATTCGGTTATGAGCAATGTTTAAATTAAAATGAGACTTGAAGCTGTCCATGGGCGGTCGGCCCGCGTTGTCTTTGGTGGTCGATCGGCGACCAAAACGGTCGGGCCGGTGACCACCAATGGTCGGACCATGATCGATAAACATTAGAATTAGGATATTTAGAAACATAATGATTTGCATGAGAGAAAATCCTAATCCAGTTTATTCTTTTCAATGTTACCATGTCTCATAGAAGCTCTAGGTTGCATGAATGAAATTCTATCAAAATTTTTCCTATCATTTTCAACCTACGCCAATGAATTCAATCAAATGTCCACCTTTTTTGCAATAAGTGCAATGGTACTTGGTACCACTAGAAGAAGCACCATTTGAATTAATACAAGGTTGGGCAAAACCTGCAGATTTAAAAGATGTTTTTGCGAGGTTGGGTTTTGAATTCAATTAAACCTTTTCCAAGACTTGAATGACTTTTGGGTTTGAATTGTCTTGAAAAGAATTGAATCCTAAACCTTGCTTCTTATAAGGAGTTTTAGACTTGTCAAGAATCATGTTTAATTGTTTCTTACCTTTAGAAAATTTCTCTAATGTATCATGAAGGTAAGCATTTTCTTTCTCAAGTTAACACAAGCATCACAAGTTTTATTCATAGATTTTTCCTTATACAAAGCAATTTCAAGCTTAAGAGTGGAACAAGAAGCACAAGTAGTATTTTCAATATTGTCCTTAAGCTTAGCATATTTGACTCTAGCGACTTCTAAGATATCTTTGATTTCACGTTCTTTTCTAAACATGAAGTGCAAAGGCTAGAATCAAATACATCAAAAGCAATCAATTTACTAGATTCTAAACATTTTTCACAAGGAGCACTTTTAATTTCATTTAGTTCAGATCTAGCATTCTCAAGTTGTTGTACTGAGAAATATTATGAGCGATTGTAACTTAGTAATTTCGAATGCATAGCATGACAAGATAAACATTCATCGAGTTCAAGAGTCTTAGCATTTTTAAGCTCTACTTTCAGTTTGTTAATCTTTGACTCTAATTTCTTATTTTTGTCATAACAAATTCTAGCGCTTCATCTTGACTAAGCAATTGCTCAACTATAGAATCATATTTAGCAGAAAACTCATCATAAGAAAAAGATACCTCATTATCATCAATGTCATCCGTGTCAGCCATGAAGCACATGCCAGTGAAGTCTTTGGCCTTCCCTTTCTTTTTGCCTTGAGGGATCTCCTCCTCCTTGTCCTCCTCACTCCCGGTATCCACATCGCTCAAGGATTGATCCTCAAAAGCGGCAAGGACCCGGTGAGCAACCTTCACAAGCTTATTAGCCTCATACCTTGATTTGTTGAAAGGAGGCTTCTTCCAAGCTGGCTTTCCTTCCTTATGATTGCTCTTACCTTTCAGCTTGGGGCAATTTGCCCGGATATGATTGAGCTCACCACATTCATAGCATGTCACCGGACCACCTCTCTTTTGTTTCTCACATTATTGTAGGCCCATGTGAATTTTTAGCTAGAAGAGCTAACTCTGTTTGAGAATACTTTCAAGCTCCTCTTCATGAATAGCAGATAAACAAGCAAATGAAAATCCGAGAAGAAGATTCAAAAGAGTCATCAAAAGCCTTTTTGAGAGGATCGCTACCAAAGCTAAATTATCTTTCTTGGGATGATCAACTCTTTTAATTTCATGAGTCTTGAGTTTACTATAAAGCAATTCTAAAGTAAGACTTGAAAGATCAACATTTTCCTCTATAGCAAGTAGCCTTCATCTCCCACTCCTTGGTGTTGATTGCAACCAAGAGATGGGTGGCATTTTCAGATTGAGAATATTCAATATCAACGACTTTCATTTGATTAATTACTTTATTAAAGCGTGAAAATGTCATCGATGCTCTCTCCAGGCGCATCTCGAATTTATTGTATTCACGCTTGTAAACTGTTTGGCGCACCTTTTTGATTTGGGACGAACCCTCATGATATGTTTGAGAGTGTTCCAAATTTCATGCTGTGATTGAAAGATTGCAAATTCTATCATATTCTTGTCTACCAAGTGCACCATATAAAAGATTCTTAGCCTTATTGTTGTTAGCCAAAAGAATTGCGAAGCGGTGTAGCAATTTCGGGAATAACCGTGAGGCTCTAACAACATCCCAAATAGCTTGTCCTCGCTCTCAAGAAAGACGCGCATACGATTCTTCCAATAGGCATAGTCGTGCCCATCGAAGATATGCGGTTTAGTAGAAAACTTATCCATCGCCAAAGTTCAGTGACCGGTTAAGATCAAGATTGAACTAACCGGGCTCTGATACCACTTGTTGGACCGTAAAGGCGACTAGAGGGGTGAATAGGAGCACGCTCACTTTTTCACAAATTATGAACTCAATACAATTTCACTCCAGTAGCTATTAGAAAGCTATGAAGATCAATATACCGATCTGTGGAAGACTAGTATTGAATCCAATTAAACCCTAAGCAATGCTACAAAAATCAACTAAGAATCAAAGACAACACAAATCTTGGCGGTCGACCTCTGGACCTGATCGGTCGGACCGATTGCGGGCGATCGACCGGCGTTGTCTTGGCGGTCGGACCGCTCCAAAATCGGTCGGACCGGTGGTGACGGCGGTCGGACCGGCGATCTCGAACCGATCTCAAACAGATAAAATCAGCCCGATGGCGAACTTGCAATTAGGTGAAACTTTTGATTCTCAACTCCAATCTTTATGAAACTTTGCACACACCTTCTATATGCTATTGAGGACCTATTCCAATCGAATATTATGATAATTCTTGGAACGATCTTGAGCAATTGCCAATTGATTAGAAGGTCTAAACAGGGCAAGAACGAAAACTTGATCCTAAAGCTTGTTCGTGAGGGATTGATGATCAAGATGATGCTAGATAGATTCACACATATCACAGCAAGCTAATTCACGTGAAAGAATCAATCACAAACTCGCGGATCAAAGAAAGCCCTAAAAACACGAAATTGAAAGCAAGAACGAAAAGAGACTTATCTCAAGCAAACCTTGCATAGATTGATTTCGTGATTGATCTTTGGATTACATCCACACCATCATGGATCGATGGACAATCAAAGATCACGAAATTCACCACAAACCATCAAGAGCCCTAGCCTCCACCTCAACTCCCTAAAGACAATTAGGGTTTTGAAACATAAAAGGCAGAGAGAGAGGTGCAGCCACCACCTCCTCCTATTTATAGTGGAGGCCTAAAACTCCTAGGGTTTGACTCAATTTGGGCTCCCGTTAAGGCCCACTAACAAACGAGTCACACACGCACGCTTCGCAAAGCGCCGTCTTTAACCTTTTGACCTAAAGCGCTTCACCATGCGTCATGGATATGCCAATAGGTCACCCTTGTCCATCTTGTGTCACGCTTGAGTCGTTGACCTCACCCGCATCGTTGATCGTTCGGACCTCAACTCTCCAAGTCTAGTCCGATCCTCTTGACCGTCGTTGACCACCAAGCAACCTGCACAACCACAGACAAGAAAACACGAATTCGGGAACAAGTTCTTCAAAACTTGACCCATGTTAGTCAAAACATGCATCATGCAAATCATATGCCATGGAACCAATGACTTTGACCTAACAAATCAACATCGCCACGAAGTTGGCCGATGATCAAGTAGAAACCGGTCTGACCGCTCGGGTGAGCGGTCGGACCGCTTCCTTGGCGGTCGGACCGCTCCCTGTGAGCCGGTCGGACCGCCCCTTGGGACTTAGCCGAAATTCATACCCCCAAATTCCGAAACCTTCTGGAAACTTTAAACCAATAGAATTTCTTACTGGAGACTCCAAAACTTATGAGACCAAGTGCATTGGGATCCCTCACTTGCCTACAACACCTATTTTTGGCCCAACCCATTACGAGAACTTTTAGGTCATTGCATGGCCGTCCGACCGATTTGGGACCGGTCGGACCGCCGATGTAAGGACGGTCGGATCGCCTGTCTAGTAAGCACGACACTTTGTCGAAAACGCGTGAAACGACAAACCGTAAACGCCATTTCCAATTGTCACATCATCCTAAGATCTGGAGCATATCCCCATGAAATCCACACTATACAACCACAGTCAACAAATTGGAGAGATAGTTCGTCCAAACGCCACCAGGTTTGGAACGACATTCATTTTCTTGAAAAGTTTTTCGGATAGAAAAGCAAAGTTCACGAAGTGGATGGTGTCAAATGTATGTGGTTCCAACCATTTAAGCACGACTGAAGAAGAAGAATACATGTATTCCTGTCTCACAAGTAGACAATAGTGGTCGAGTATGGATTGGGTCATAAAATTGGTAGAACTAATTTACCGACTACTCAGATATGTAGACTAACAGAAACCCACAACAGTGGCAGGAATGGTTGGAAAGACGTATGAACTCAATTTCGAACTTCAAGACGTATTGAAAAAAGATAAGACCACTTATGATCGTGTCATAAAGCTTATTAATAGAAGAATTGCAATGATGAAGAACCGCACATATATAGTTCCAGGCAAGTTCATAGTTTTCTAAATCTAAATAAATATCATATATTTGTTGTATTTTTTTACTAACATTCTAAGTGTTTTTGTTTGCACAACATCGTTGCTAAACCCGCAGAGCCACAACTTATATAGTTTGGGAAAGAATCCAGCCCTAGTCGCTTCCCTGACAATGGCAATTCAAAGAATAGCCGATACACTCGACGACATAGTGCAGGCTCTAGGCGAGCTAGAACTATATCGTAATCGACGAGGTTTATTTGCTTCAAATGAGGCTTACATGAGTGATAATCGTTATTCTGCAGGTATGTTGTTATGAACTTATATATACATGGAAAATGACCCATCACTATGAGTTTAACACAAATTTTATGTTACTTGTAGCTACATGGTGGATGACGTTTGGAGCGCAGACACCAACATTAACAAAATATGCCTTGCGGATTGTCTCACAATGTGTTTCGTCAAGTGGATGTGAACGTAATTGGAGCACATTTGCATTGGTACATACACAATTGAGGAACCGTCTTGGGTACAAGAAACTACATAAACTTGTGTACGTCCACTACAATCTAAGGCTACGATTGCAAGAGCATGAGACTAGAAATGAAGATAGAGATGTAGATCTTTTTGGCGATCTAATAAATGCCACTATGTACGACAGAGAGAACACAATCCATGAGTGGCTTGATAGCTCCATGATACAATCAGAGCCCCTACTGGACGAGGAAGGTGAGCCCTCCATGCCATCTACAGTTGTAGTTGATGCCATCCCTCAAAAGGAATTGAATAAGGCACTAGATGATGAACCGTTGGTGCAATGGACAAAGAAAATTATTGGCAAGAGTCATCTTAGGAAAATAAAATATTGTAGCCAACCAACTGAAAAATTGGTTGCGGACTTTGCCTCACTTACACAAACAAGAAAACAAATGCCTGATAAGAAGAAGAAAAAGGCCATTGAGGAGGATATTATGGGAAGCGACGAAGAAACAAAAAGTCCGCCATCTGATGAAGTCCAGTACCAAGAGTCTGGTGATAGTAGCTCTCCGTCGTCCGATGATGGTGCTGATGGTGGGACAGCTCATGATGCAGGGCAAGATCAACCATTGGAATTCACCTGCGAGCAAAACTTCACGCATGCTACTCAGGATGAAGATCATGGTTGTCATGATTCAAGACCAATTCATAAGACCTACACGAGAGCTAAGGGTCGCCAAAAAGATCAATCTCAGCCACATGACTCTTCTTCCTATGAATCTCATGCTAGCTCAAGGTCTATTCGGACTTATGGACATCGAGATGCCAATCTACTGCCTTCTAGTGATGATTCTCATTTGACAGACATCTCTTCTGATCCTAGTTCTCATTATGGTCTTGTGTCCTTCAATACCAATACCAGAATGGTTTACCAGTGGGTCAAACCCGAATATTACCAACAACTTTACAATCATTGGCTACAATATGCCCACGAAACACACACTTAGGATCAATACAAAGCTCACCTATCTCAATATGAAGGACTTGTACTATATAACAACAATGACTACATTGCACAATCTTCGCGTTTCTCGATAATGTATTGGTATGAATTACTACTCCGTTACTGTTTTTAGTATGCTAGCCAAGTTATCATTCATTACCATTAACTTATGTTTTCTATTACTTTACATGCTTTAGAACACTTGGATGAGAGGACTGCTCTAGAGAGTGAAGCTACCAAGGAGGACTTTTTATGTACAACTTGAAACACTTTCTCATTAATATTTGCATTATTCTAAATTTAAATTTGCTAATTACCATTTTTCACCATTTTTCGGTTTTTCCCTATTTTTATTTGGTTTTTGAGTTCTGGCATTGGCCAGAGTGTAATACTCGAAAAATAATATTAATATTAATAATCGCGTCTTAAGGGGTGGGCGTAATTAATTAAATAGTAGCAATAAAGAATTAATTAATAAACGTCTTAAAGGCCTGTGTGCAATTAAATTAACTAGTAGATAAAAATAGAATTTTCGGAATTTTTGTGAGCTGTATAAATAGTGGTGGACCTTTTTTTTTTAGAAACCCTAATCCTATTTTTCAAGTTGCGCCACCTCCATAATTTTCCCGAGAGGCCGCCTCGGCAATTCTCTCGGTGTGCATCGCGTTTTCCATCTGCCTTGACCTTTCCTACGAGCGAAGCCGTGGCGCGGCGCCACGGCCGAAGCCTCCTCTGCGCTGTCTTCTTTGGCGCCATTGCGTGTTGCCGTTGAGCGCGTGGAGGAGCGGATCCGTCTTGCCGATTTTTCTTCTGCCGAGCCGAGGCGAAGGGTTCTTCGCTGCGCGTGGATACGTTCGGCCGAGAGCTGCTTCTGCCTACTGCCGTGTGCGCTGCCGCTCTGCTGATTTTCTGTGCTGCGCGTGGAAGCCCGAGCCGAGCGAGCGGCGCTGCTGCTACCTGCTGTTTTTCCAGCCGCCCGGCCAAACGTGCAGCGTGCGCGTGATCTGTTGCCGAGCCGATCGAAGCCATCTTCCTCTCCACACGTGAGTCTTTGCATTAGTTCCTATTCTGGCTGTTAGATAACTTGTTTCATGATTGTTATGTGTTGTATTGAGTTCAAGTAAGGGAGGCTTATTTTGTAAAGTGAGATTAGAATTTAGAGTAATTAGAGATATTATAGAATTTCTAATTGATGGCTGTTTAGTACTTCTGATTAGCATGCTGTTTTGTTGAACAATTTATTCGGTCACCTTAATGACAAATTTTGAAAATGCCATCTACTAGTTAAATATAGATAATTTCGATATCTTTCTATAGCATATTGAATCTTGTCAATCGGACTAGTAGATTTTGAGTTATGTTTTGAAAGGCCGCTGTTTTAGGGTTGTCGTCTTTAGGCGCTGTTTTGGTAGATCGGTTATTAAAAATAGTAAACAGGTTAATTAGTGTTTTGATCTACATGAAAGTTGTAGATAATTGTCCAATGGTTCTGTAGGATCTGAGAACGCGTATTTTGGTTGAGTAAAACAAAAGTTATGAAATTAGGAAGACTGCTGTTCGAGCGGACAGACCGGCTTTGGAGCTAAATACGGAGGGTTAGATGATTTAATTAGAAGTCTTCGTAATCTAAGAAAATGTGGATAATTTTATAAAGAATCCAGAATGGGGTGGTTTGTGGTGATCGGACTTTCGAGTCAAAAGTTACGCTCTTTTAGTAACCGGACCGCAATGGGTAGCTTTTCGATGCGCGTAACGTGGTATATTTGGGGACGTGTAGGAGCGAAGTATATTGATTGCTATTCTTGTTGCTATAGCTTGTATTGAAGTTTGTGTATTTAATATAGGAGAGGCGTCGTGCTTGTTGCCGTCTTCTAATCAGATCGTGCGTCGCAACTAGTACAGGCAAGTGCATGGTAGACAGCGATCAATGATCGATCACTGTTTTCTTTATCTTCTATTACCATTATTGTTGTGCTTTTATTTGATTTAATTGCAAACAATGAATTGGTATGATTATATCTTTGTTGACAAGCATGATGAAAGTTGGATATGATGTTTATGATGGAGTTTGCATGTTTGCATTCATAAGCATCTTTGCATATGAGAAGGTGATCATGATTGATCACAACTCCACGGAGTGGAGGAGGTCCCGATCCTTATGGAGGAGCGGGCTTGAGAGTGAATGTTGTCGCGAGCATTCACTCACGCTATATCCGATATCTGTGAAAGAAGTGCATGTGGACATGTAGAATAGAGTTGCATTCATAAATGAGATTAATGACTGAGATTATTAATGAAAGTGCATGTGATGATAATGAAGTTATTGATTGCTGCTGATTTATTATTATCGTTGTATATCGATGTAATTGCTGAGTCGTGGACTCACCCTTGCTCTATTGTTGTTTTTAGGTGATCTTCGAGGATGCCGTAATTGAGAGCGAGTAGAGCACATGGACATCACATGATAATTCGCCATGATAATTATTCATTCAATATTGGTTTACACAAGGACATGTTAGTTATTGAATAAAGTTTAGGACATCATTTGGACTAGACTATTTGCTTTATTAATTTGGATTCATTGGTTGATGCTGCTTTGGATTATTTGCCTGGTTATAATTCCCATTGCTTATTCTATTGTCGCTTGATCCATAATTACATGTTCGTTTGTGGTCCATTGATTTGATTATCATTGTTTTCCTTGATGTAATTTTGTAGTGTGTCGATAATTATTAGTGTAAAGTGTAGTGTGGTGGCATTCTAGGCTCAGTGTTGGGCTGGGGTGTTACAGTTGGTATCAGAGCGGGCTTTAGGTCCGTGGTGAATAGATTAACAACTTAGGCAAACTAAAATTGTTAAAATTGTTTTAGTATTAGTAAATCAACTAAAATTTGCTAATGGTTAACTAACCTAAAAATTTGACACACTAGTGCACAGTAGGTTAGAGAGAGGTACGAATATAGTTTTACGCTTCCGTTATGTGGTTTATTGATGTATGAGTTTATTTTGAGCTTTGAACTCATTATATAATGTTGATTGTGATTGATAGCTATGTCGAGGATAGATGGCGTGGTCGTGGTGGCCACGATCGTGGAGAGTCGGGGCGCGGGCGTGGTTACGTGGGGCCCCCTCCGAGGCGATTGAGATCGTGGTTGTGGCCCAGGTTTTACTGTGTCACACCACCATTCGTGGTATGGGAATAGAGAGGTAGCTACTTTGATTCTGATGAGTTATAAGTATTGAGTGTGAGTTCCTTTACAAAAGTTGTTCTCTTCCTTGAGCTTGAATTTTGGGCAATTCTAGTTATAGTTGCGGTTGATGAATTTTCCTTGAGATAGTGTTTACAATACAGCGGGTGATATTTCATTGGTCTCCTTTGGTTCCATAAAGCCATTACTTGTCCTCATGACTGTTGATCTATTGTTGCTTTGTGTGAACATCGGTTATGACAAGATTGATCTTTTCGTGGGAGTTCCGCCTTCCTATTGGAAAATATGACTTATTTATTCACTTGGTATTACGGATCTTGAAAGTTTTCTATTGCAAGTTCTTCAACATGTGAAAACTTTGGCTTTATGTATTTCTTTTGGATTATTTAGTCTTTGAAGTTTAATGCCTATTTTTTTTTTCCGAAAAGAGTTAAAATCCTTTTGTGTTGACTTGTTATGTTTAAGCTAGAGGTGGTAAACATAGAAGTTCATTGATAAGGTATGAGTATCAGGTCGGATCTGTAGCGTGATGCATGATTGGTCTTAACCCAAATCCTTAGAATTGAACTTGATTAATTTGATATTGTCATAGATTAATTACGAGTTGAGTAGTGACTAAGAGTATGTCCATACCTAATTGGAGTCATAAAAGTTATTAAGAAGTATGGAGCGTTGATGAACCGGCTTGGACATTAAAATTGATTAGTTTGTCGGTTATTGGATTTGGTACCAATGGATTAATCTAATTGTGTGTAAAGGGAAACTTGAGGAGATGCTAGGTTATTGCCTTAATAGATATTATTTGTGGTATTATCTTTACTGTAGACACTTGGTGATCATATTTGGTTGATAGCTTTACATATACCTTAGTATGATTAATTATTGGATTTGTGTACAAAAGGTTGAAGGATTGAATACCGGTGGATCTAGAATTTCTGAGGAGGAGTTCGGATAGTTCTTCTTTATAGAATGACACGATGAATTTGATTATAGTGTTGTTGAGACTTTTGATCAAGAGAAGATTTTGACTTTGGAAGTTTTAGGGTGATTTTGTTGAAAACCAAATGTGAGGAGGAACAACTGAATATGTGTTGGTAAATAGTCAAGTGATTCGCAAATGAAAATAGGTAGCAGCTAGACATCATAAGAAAGCTAGTTGATAACAACAATGGTTGGAGTGCAATTCTTGAGTGTTAAAGTTTGGTGTTGAGCATCACTAAGAGTTGGTGGTGTGATTTAATAGGTGGCTTATACCTAGACAATTGTGGAATAGTCAGACAATAGCATATCCGTGATGAAAGGGTTTTGATAAAACCTTTTAATTTGTGTAGTGGATCCCTTCTAATATAAAGTAGTTGTTGTAGTGAGGTTGTATGGTTTTGGTATAATCTCATTTTGATGATGTGATGGTAAAGTAGTACGGAATAATTTGGTGAATTTTTTCGGGCTTATTAATGGAAGAGTTGACGATAATGAATCATGTTAAGAGTGTATTATTCTTAACGTTAGTGAGATTGTCTGTAAGGGATTGTGGCTTCGTGTGGTGATGATTCTTTTAGAAAGAATGTAATCTGATCGCCTTTCGTAATATCGTTTAAATGAAAGGTTTGGAGTTTTGAATTTATGAATTTTTGGAGTTCATGATTTATTTGGTAGATGAAATTGGTTTGAGCAAGTGACGAGTCGGAAAGCTTTATTGGTTCTTAAGTGATTAATGTGATTTGGTCCTTTAAAAAAAAATCTTTTTATTTGTCTCTTCTTTTGAGAAAGGAATAGTCGATTTGTTTTACAAAACCTTAAAGAGTGTATATTGGGAACTGGTTAATAGCGGTCAAGTATATGATGTTGTGAGACCCTGGGTTGCAAGTTAATTGAGGAACATTAGAGGATGAATTCATTTCATGATATAAATCTCATAGAGAATTGGATCTAAAAGGAATTATGGTCGTTGGGACAAAACTGATTATATTGTTACAATTAGTAGAACCTATAGTGAATAGTGATCCAAGAATATTTGTTCATGATGGTGGAGTATTGGATTTATCGAATAGTTGGGATATTGTGATGGTATACTTTGCAAGGTTATGTAAGTGAAATTGAATGGTGTGGTTTATTGAGGGTCCAAGATTGGTGAAGTAAATCGTTTTGGGCAGTCAATTGATTAGTGATGATGGTTGATATTAATGATTGAGGATATTGTTTGGACTGTGGGAATTCTAGACAACGAATATGCGGATTTCTATCAAGTATACCAGAAGTCACTTTAGGAGTCCTGGCTGTTGAAATTGAGCATGTGTTTTATGCTAGAACCTTGGTTGCTCAATGATCATGTGTAGAAGTAGTAGAACAAAAGTGGATTCCAAATAGTAGGATGATATAGTATGATGATCATTGATAGAATCCTTTGGTTTTAAATCAGTGTGTGTGTGTAGAGAATTTCAAGTTGATTATCCTAAAAAGATTGAGGTGATGTGATTGTGGGTGTAGATTTTATTTGAGGTGTTGGGAATCATTTGTCAAAATAGTTTCTTTGGTAGAGGAGGGGACTATAGTATCTTTTTATGGGTTAGTAGAGTCTCTCCAAATGGGCGCGGTTGTTGCTCTCAGGTTGAGCATCGCTTTGAGATTACCAGTTAAGAGGAATGAGTTAGTGTGATGATTTGAAATCCTATGATTTGAGAGAGTTTATTCCTAAAAGAAAAATTGAGAAAAAAAAATTGATTCCTCGGGTAGTGAAATGCCCTCTTGATTCTTGTTTGAGCCGTGTGTATGACAGAGGTCATTTACAATTTGAGTTGGCTTTACGTTGGCATGTGATTCTTTCTAATTTAGGGAAAAAAAATGATTGATTTTGGCATTCGAATGTTTTCTCTTTTGGCTTACGTGGTGTCTATTTGCAAACAGCCTATTTGGAAAATGGAAAGGTTTTTGTGATGAATCTTTGATTCTGGATTTGACTATTCTGATGGGGAATTGGTAACGCGTGATTGCGATGAGAATCCTTTGTTTTCAGTTGGGTTCTATTTATAAAAGAGTTTGTTTGAAACTAGTTTGGTTGTGCGTCCCTGGTTAAAGGAGGTACTCCTTGCAAATGTGAAGTGGTTGATTGGGAGACAGGACAGGAGTTCAGGGTGTTATGTACAGGTTGTGTGGTTTGGTACCAAAACGGAGTTTGGCCCAAGTTACATTAGTTTGTTTCTGGAAGTTGTAGAGATTTTTGGAAGGAAGTGTATCGTTAGGACCGTCTCGTGTCCATGCGCAGGGCACACAACATTTTGTATAACCCGATGTCAAGGTAGTATTTGAGAGATCAGGATTACAAGGTTTTCTTAGAGCCGTTGACCACCAAGTAAGACCGTACCTTCGACTTCTGCCAGTTGAGTGTACCGAAAATGACGAGATGAGTCTTTGAGGCACAAGGCGTTGGTATCGTCAAGGTCTTGTGGGACGATCGATCCGAGAGAGGCGACTTGGGAGTTGGAGTCTCGCATGCGCGAGCTATATCCGGAGTTGTTCACGTCGGGTACGTGTTATTTTGTTGTTTAATTTCAGCAGTGTAGTTTTGATTTGAGTAGAACGGCGATTAGAATTCGGGGTCGAATTCTGTTAAGGGGGGTAGAATGTAATACTCTGAAAAATAATATTAATATTAATAATCGCGTCTTAAGGGTCGGAGCGTAATTAATTAAATAGTAGCAATAAAGAATTAATTAATAAACGTCTTAAAGGCCTGTGTGCAATTAAATTAACTAGTAGATAAAAATAGAATTTTCGGAATTTTTGTGAGCTGTATAAATAGTGGTGGACCTTTTTTTTTTAGAAACCCTAATCCTATTTTTCAAGCTGCGCCACCTCCATAATTTTCCCGAAGCGCGCGCCTCGGCAATTCTCTCATTGTGCAGCTGCGTTTTCCATCTGCATGACCTTTCCTACGAGCGAGCTAAGCCGTGCAGCGCCACCGCCGAAGCCTCCTCTGCGCTGTCTTCTTTGGCGCCATTGCGTGTTGCCGCTGAGCCGCGTGGAGCAGATCTGGTGCTGCCGATTTTTCCTTGTTGCGTGAGCGAATCGAAGGGTTGTCTTTGCGGCGTGGATACGTTCGGCCGAGAGCTGCTTCTGCCTACTGCCGTGTGCGGTGCCGCTCTGCTGATTTTCTGTGCTGCGCGTGGAAGCCCGAGCCGAGCGAGCGGCGCTGCTGCTACCTGCTGTTTTTTCCAGCCGCCCGGCCAAACGTGCAGCGTGCGCGTGATCTGTTGCCGAGCCGATCGAAGCCATCTTCCTCTCCACACGTGAGTCTTTGCATTAGTTCCTATTCTGGCTGTTAGATAACTTGTTTCATGATTGTTATGTGTTGTATTGAGTTCGAGTAAGGGAGGCTTATTTTGTAAAGTGAGATTAGAATTTAGAGTAATTAGAGATATTATAGAATTTCTAATTGATGGCTGTTTAGTACTTCTGATTAGCATGCTGTTTTGTTGAACAATTTATTCGGTCACCTTAATGACAAATTTTGAAAATGCCATCTACTAGTTAAATATAGATAATTTCGATATCTTTCTATAGCATATTTAATCTTGTCAATCGGACTAGTAGATTTTGAGTTATGTTTTTCGAAAGGCCGCTGTTTTAGGGTTGTCGTCTTTAGGCGCTGTTTTGGTAGATCGGTTATTAAAAATAGTAAACATGTTAATTAGTGTTTTTGATCTACATGAAAGTTGTAGATAATTGTCCAATGGTTCTGTAGGATCTGAGAACGCGTATTTTGGTTGAGTAAAACAAAAGTTATGAAATTAGGAAGACTGCTGTTCCGAAGCGGACAGACCGGCTTTCGGAGCTAAATACGGAGGGTTAGATGATTTAATTAGAAGTCTTCGTAATCTAAGAAAATGTGGATAATTTTATAAAGAATCCAGAATGGGGTGGTTTGTGGTGATCGGACTTTCGAGTCAAAAGTTACGCTCTTTTTAGTAACCGGACCGCAATGGGTAGCTTTTCGGTACCGGCGTAACGTGGTATATTTGGGGACGTGTAGGAGCGAAGTATATTGATTGCTATTCTTGTTGCTATAGCTTGTATTGAAGTTTGTGTATTTAATATAGGAGAGGCGTCGTGCTTGTTGCCGTCTTCTAATCAGATCGTCGTCGCAACTAAATGCGAGCAAGTGCATGGTAGACAGCGATCAATGATCGATCACTGTTTTCTTTATCTTCTATTACCATTATTGTTGTGCTTTTATTTGATTTAATTGCAAACAATGAATTGGTATGATTATATCTTTGTTGACAAGCATGATGAAAGTTGGATATGATGTTTATGATGGAGTTTGCATGTTTGCATTCATAAGCATCTTTGCATATGAGAAGGTGATCATGATTGATCACAACTCCACGGGAGTGGAGGAGGTCCCCGATCCTTATGGAGGAACGGGCTTGAGAGTGAATGTTGTCGCGAGCATTCACTCACGCTATCCATATACGCTGAAAGAAGTGCATGTGGACATGTAGAATAGAGTTGCATTCATAAATGAGATTAATGACTGAGATTATTAATGAAAGTGCATGTGATGATAATGAAGTTATTGATTGCTGCTGATTTATTATTATCGTTGTATATCGATGTAATTGCTGAGTCGTGGACTCACCCTTGCTCTATTGTTGTTTTTAGGTGATCTTCGAGGATGCCGTAATTGAGAGCGAGTAGAGCACATGGACATCACATGATAATTCGCCATGATAATTATTCATTCAATATTGGTTTACACAAGGACATGTTAGTTATTGAATAAAGTTTAGGACATCATTTGGACTAGACTATTTGCTTTATTAATTTGGATTCATTGGTTGATGCTGCTTTGGATTATTTGCCTGGTTATAATTCCCATTGCTTATTCTATTGTCGCTTGATCCATAATTACATGTTCGTTTGTGGTCCATTGATTTGATTATCATTGTTTTCCTTGATGTAATTTTGTAGTGTGTCGATAATTATTAGTGTAAAGTGTAGTGTGGTGGCATTCTAGGCTCAGTGTTGGGCTGGGGTGTTACAAGCCGGTTCAGAGAAAACCCAGGTTTAAAATTTGAAATTCAAATTCGGCCTGGTTTTTTTGAATTTCCCGGTAACCGGTACCGGCCATCGGCCGGGAACTTCCCCGGAAACGGGATTTCGATCCCTGGTGATACCTATCTTTTGACATATGCCAACCTTGTTTTTCTGCACCAATAGGGTCTCTGAAGCTTCTGTAAAATTTGATACAGTGCCTATGAAATCACTATACCTCAGGATCATTTACTTGCAATGTACTTGTGTCGTGAGCTCATGATAAAACCAAAGGAGAGGGTTCCTTGTTGATATTGATCACTATAAACTAAAATGAAGGTGCATCGGCAATATTGATCCACTATAAACTAAAGTGAAGAGGTCTATTATGCCATTGTAAATCGTACTACTTTGTTATGTGGGTGCATGCACGTGTGGGTATGCATGCATCAGATTATACTTGCAGTCTTCTGGTGCCGCGGATATTACGCACTGTCGATATTTTGTTTAACCCTTTTATTTTAGCATGGTGGTTATGTTATTGGGTATCACCATTGCTCGCCTGCATTGTCTTGCTGCATTTTAAAACACAATTTTGCTTAAGTGTGAAAAATGCAGTGTGCATTGATGGGTTTATTAATTTATTGTGCAGATAGCATTGTTTGTTTCATCAAGTGATGCTGTGCAACCAGGTTGGCTGGTGAAGTACCTAAGAAGCATCGATGCCAAAAGGGCCAGAAAAATGCAATCTAATCTTGTGAAGGTTTGCTCGTTGTCTAAAACTTATCTCACATGAAGTTTCTGGGAAGATCAAATCTTGTTGACCATTTTTACTGGTGATGCATTTACAGTACTCAAGGCATTTTCTATATTCAAGTCCTGCTCAGCCCCTTGGACCAGAAGACCTTACATGGAGAATGGTAATTCATTCACATTCTTCTAGCATCCTTAGATACTTGCATTATGAAATTGATTTTTTGCTGCTACATCGGTTCAACTTCGTGAGCATCCCCATTACCATATGACTCCCTTTGTTTTTAAGGCCTAAGGTCAATTGTTTCATTTGCAGTTGCATTTGTATTTTGTGTAATCTTGGGACTTATGCATAAGGAATACATATACTTCATTATAACCGTTTATCCAATCCATACCTGAAATGCAGATTGCTGGTAAGCTGGTAAACATCAAGTTGCATATTCAGCGATCTCAAGTCTCAACGTGTAGTCAGAGAATCGAGGAGCTTATGTACATGCGAGTGCATAGTCGGCAACACAACGAGGACGCTTTGAACCAACTTTTTCGTTTGTATTTTCCGATTTTTCATAACGTTGTATTTTCGATTATTCATAACGCAGCTATTCTTTAGTTGTTAGTTGTTACTAGCAGGAGCTTGTGAGCTTTTAGGCTATTGTGTAAATTGTACTTGAAAAATCCAACCGTAGTTTTGATCCGTTTCCCCCGTTGCGTGTAATCGGGTGTAACTGATGCTTCAGTTGAAGGATTACGGCGTGTACATCCCGTTATGGCTGACGTTTTTACTCGGTATGCACCAAGGGTCAAGGGACTAGACGAGCCATATCGTCAAGGTTTTGTGAGTTAATGCAATTCATATTCGGTGCAGGCTTCACTGTGGACAACCATTGTAACATCCTAAATTTGGAGTTCATTTGAAGTATTTTTTTAAAAAATAACTATTTCAATTTTCTTAGTTAAGTTTAAAGCTTAATATGAATTTTCAGAAATTAAAATGATTTAATGTGAATAATCTAAACTTAAATTAAATTAAATTATATTTTATTTGGGTTCCTTGAATTCTAGAGTATTTTCTAAGAATTTTTGGAGTTTATTTGCTATTTCTTTGAGCCTGGTTTGCTTTAATCTTTTTTTCGAAATTCAGAAATCAGTTTTATTTTAGATTTTCCTTTGGGTTGAAACCTTTTTCTTTCAGACCATTTTCTTTCTTTTGGCCCAGTTCCATTTCCTTTTTCCTCTGGCATTTCCTTTTTCCCTGCCAGCCTGGCCTGCTCCATCTTCTCTCGAGCGCTAAGCCGACCGACAGCCACCTCCTCCCTTCTCTTTCTCTCTTTGAAAGGGACACGCCTTGTCAGCCGCTTGACTTTCTTCTTCCTCTATGACACCTCCATCCGTGTCCGTGTCGAGCACGACCACGCTGTCGTGCTTCTTGCAAACACTCCATTCTCGGCCTTTATAAGCCACCCAACCCGCGTCAAATCCTTTGCCTTGATCTTCTCTCCTGACGCCCTAACTCCTCTTGAGTTGTGCCGCCGTTTCATTGAATCGCCACCGACAAGCCACCGGCACCGAAGATCCTCCTCATCGGATTGCGCCACTGTCGTTGCTCCTCCGCGGCCTTTGACCCCACCGTTGAATTCGCCTCGCCGCGTTCTACGTGGTGCTTCCATCGTCCTCGCTCGAGCAACCCCAAGTCGCCATCGCCACTTTCTTCTCCAAGTCCGGTTGCTGCCTTCGCACCCGATCTCTCTCCTCGGTGAGTTCCTCGCCCGCCCGTCGCGTCGTCTCGTTCTCCTCACTGTTCTCCTCCGATCCCCACCCTCCTCGTAGTCGATCTGTTGCCATAGACAGCCGCCATTGCCAACCTTCCTTTTCCGCCGCCGGTTGCCGTTACACTGCCACTCCCGTCGTCCTCCGACCAACCCACTTGTCCCGTTGTGATCCCTTGCCGCCGCCGAGCCCATGCTCCCTCGGTTTCCTCCGAGCTCTTTTGACTCGTTGTTGTCACCGCGAGCCCGTGGCTCCTTTCCGCCATCGTGCCGCCATTGTAGCCGTTCTTACCGCGCTGCCACCACTGAAAGCATCCCCTTGCTCTCGGGGTTACGTTTTGCCCCTTGGCCACCACTCCCTTACCGATGTTCGTCGTCGCCGCCGCCGTGCGCCATCTCCACCCGCAAGCTCCTCTGTTTTCTCCCTCTCTGTTTCTCTCTCTTAGATGTGGGTCCACCCAGCCAGCCTCTGTCTCTCTTTCTCTCACCGCCACCTCGGTCCCACATGTCTTCCACTGTCTTTTGTTTCTCTCTCACTTACAGTGGACCCCACCTGTCAGTATCCTTTTTCTTTGTCTTTGTCTTTTCTTTTTAGCTGAAGGAATATTTCAGAGAATATTACTCTCTCTCTTTTTCTTTTCTAGCAAATCTTTCAAGAATCTGTTCTCCTTCGTCTAAACGCCGATTATGGCCATTCAAATTCCTAAATTCATCTAAAATAGATATATTATTTTAGAGCTGGTTTTACTATTTTTTGGATTTTATTTGAATTTTTTAAATTTATTTGTGCTTCGCTTGTTGTGTTCTCTCTCGTTAGACGATCTGTTTCACGCAACAGGAGCGAAGCAAACTTTGAAGATTCAAGTGTGGTAACTGAGCAAAGCCAAAGCTAAGACAAGTCATAGTCCTTTGATCATATTTAACCTATGATTTCAAAATTAAATTATTTTATATCAAATTGCATGCTATCTTTATATCAACTGCTTTTGGGAATAATTAATTACCTATTTGTTATTATGTCTCTATTGAACATTTGAATACCATGAATTACTTGTCACCATATAATGGTAATTATGTTAGTTGGACATAATTGTATCACCAACATGAGTATCGTAGAGATACTTAGTCATGCTTAGTTGTGATGGGTTCATGATCACATACACAATAATGTTAAATTTGACTTAATGAGATATAGAATTGTGGCAGGTAGCTACTGTTGTTAAAATTTATGTACCATAACAGGATATGTCTTTGATCTGAGTTGAACAAAATAATTTTTGCTCAGGCGAGCGACCGTGAAGTAAAGGGGGTGTGGTTAGCACGTTGTGGGATGTGGTAGACTCGCTTGAGTAACTTGTAAAGGACTTAATCTTGTGCGCCATTGAACTGAGCCTTATCGCACTACCATATGTCTAGTATGAGATGAACCTGGCTAATTAATTAATAATATCTTAACTTCGGTTCTACCGTGGAAGCGTGAGTTATGGGGTACGTATACTCACAACGGTACAAGAGGGGGCTCTATCTGGTCGGTGAGACATTCAATGTTGAAATCTTAGTGGGCAAAACTGGGTTAAGAAGGAGTTTTGTAAAAGTCTTATGATAATCACTTAGTCGCACACCTTCGGAAGTGTGTGTACGGATATTATAAGTTGATTTATCTCTTGTAGGTAAAGCTGTACAATCTCTGCAGAGTTAAAACTGTTTAAACAACTGTGTCTGCGGTTATAGACGTGCTCAGGTATTTCACACGAGAGATAGAGTTTCTTTACAAAATGTGTCAGAGTGTGAATGAGAATATGATGTTCGTTTGGTGAATGGAGAATTCACTCGTCGGTTTAGTTGGGAAGTGAATGAGAAGTTCACTGGTTGTTTCAAAGCAATTGTTTATTTATTTACTATTCTTTTCAATTACACATTTCAATCTATTTATCCTATTTATCGTCAATACTACTTTCTGCAAAAGAATCATACAACTAATTTTTGTTCAAGCCTGGCATAAATATTAATAGCATATTGTTTCCATACGACTTATTGAGTACTTCATGTGCTCACGGCTTCAAATTTTGCTACTTAGTTGAAGAATATCAAACTATTCAAGAGTTATGCGGACATAAGTTTTATGAGGACTCTGCGAACTAGGATGTGTTCTCCGCTCGATTGTCCGAGGGTATGTTGATTGGTCTTTCCAAATTTTTTCGTTCCACTGCAAAAGTTTATTTGTTTCTTTAACCCTGCGTGGCAATTTAAGTAAACATTGATCATAAGGTCCAGTTATTATTACTATTTGTTATTTTAAGATATTTTTAGTTTAATCGATAAATGGATGATATTTCATCAATATTTCATGTGTAAACTAGCTACTGATATGAAACTAGTTCAGAATACATAGATAATTTCAAATGTATAAATCCGAGTCCAACAACCGTACCGATCGTAATGATCTTACCATTGTTCATGAATAAGGTTATTCTAACTTTAAGCACGTCAAATGCATTGTAAAGCCAGGGCAATCCAACCTGATTCTGTGATGGCTATGTAGTCCAAAGTCCCGTTTCAGCTAAAGGTCACATTCAAAATTCAAAATGCCTCTAGTTTTTCTACCTTAATCCAACAGAAACCAGCAATTATTCGGACGTTGTCTAAAAATTGCCATTGTATCAGTATCTAGATTCCAATCAGTTCTTGACGAGGTTCTAATAATCATCAATTAATCAAATTATTTATATATAGTTGTTATTATAGATAGCAGTGCCTTCATATTATTCGTAACGATACCCCTTATCGTTAATAAAGGAGAAGCTTAGCCGAGCGGCCGTAAATCATTTTACAATCACCCTATATGGTTGTAAATACTTCTACTACCTAGTGGTTGCAAGATCCACTACGACCACTCCATAGTCTAAGCCTTACTACGACACCTCATGGTCATAAGCTCTACTACGACCACTTCATAATCGTAAACCTTACTACGATCACCTCATGGTCATAAGCTCTATTACGACCATGTCAGGTACGACCATCCTATATTCAACAAAGCCTACATATATATGGACCCGGTCGACTATGGACACCTACGCGTTGTATTTGATACACACAACAGTTAATATGTACTATTATTCTCTAGGATTCTGCACTTATTAAACTTCTGACCCTGGCATAACTATAAAGCGACATAGAAGGGTTAGTCTATGACAGTAACTATCCTTAAACGTGCGCATTTCATCAAACGATAAGGTGTCCCTTGATGTAAATATCTGTCACCTCTTCATGCACTATATAAAAGGTAAAGTCAGTGGACAGAGGGAGAGCAAAAGCAAAATCGATTAGAGATACAATAAACGGACAAGAAGTGATTAAGTCCTATTTCTAGACATTTCTTCTCTGTTGTAAAGTATAGTCAATACAACAATACAAAAGCAAAGTTATTATTCTCTTAGGCGAATGCCCGAACTTATCTACATTCCCCGTATCTTGTTCTGTGTAAATCTAAGTAAAAGAAAGTTCCCTACGTACATTCGCAAGATCTAAACCATTGACGATTCTAATTAAGAACAATCATGACAGGAACTTTAAACTGACCATAAGTCGACATATTGGCACTGATCCGAATATCTTGGTGCTTGAATTCACAATTTACCGCGACGGGTTTAGCTAAACTTACCCTACCCTAAAGGGAAAACATCAAAGTATACACGAGATTAGCAGCACTGCATGTCCCCCGTAAAATATACAAAAGTGATCTTACAACGCCTGCATTCACAGATCACAACAAAGGACTGGTGGTTGTGAAAGTTTGACTTGAATCTACTACTTTTACAACGGCGAAGTCATGAGGCGAGCCATTTGAAGTACTCCTACTTTGTCATACTCGAACGCAGTTCACTTCTAGGTACCACCAAATAGGCAAAAAGGATCTGCACAAGTAAGATCACTGGTACGAGATCATTCCAAGACAGGTTTCCATAAAGAGGCCAGCTAGTTTAAAACATATGGCACATACATCCTTTCTGGTATCGCACACAAGTATCTATGAAATGCTGAATGGCAAGCTGGCATACTTGACCAAGATGCACAAGGAGAGCCTTTCTGGTGTCACATAAACACCATCAAATGCAGGGCAAAACTTTCAGATGATGAACCTTACATACTACCATCTTCCAACATTAGCAGTTGAATTAATGCAACAATTGGAAGTCAATGCCTCAATGGTGCGAAAAATTTGTTAACAGATCATCAGTTGGATATGTGAATCTTACATCAACTAAGCAGGATAGGAAATATATTGACCGCCAAAATAGTAAAAATAAATAAGTGATCCAAGATAAACTAGCAAGAACGACTTCACTGTAAGATATCCCAACAGAGGCGCTGAAACTAAGATCTTTCTATAGACAGAATAACCTTATGCTTGCAATGCATTCCTAGAAGTAAGACAATTTCTGTGGAGTACAAGCCATACAACTGCAAAAGGCTAAAACAGAAATATCCCAACTAGTATCAACACAAATTGGTTGCTTATGCAGGATTGGAGATAAATCAACAAGCAGGAATTTCCAACAGCAAAGGAAGTATAAGTATGCATGATGCTCAAAACTGAAAATATCAACCAGGTTAAGTTTTTTTTAACCTACCAGATAGATTTGCATGTTGATAAATTGAATGCACATCTTCCATAGTCAACTAAAAATAGCACCGACAATTTGAGGATCCACAAAGGCAGTTCTTAGCTCTAGGAGAACCCACACCGCTGGAATCAGCTCCAATCTCACCATAGTCAAAAGTCAACTCTGTCATGGGAGGAATATGCTTCAGTGCAAAGAACATGATATGTGGGTGATCATCATCTCCATGGTCAAACTGAACTGGCTGCCAGAAGACGTTAGGAGCGCAACTATGGTTCATGAATCGTGAGATGTTCCCCGTTTTCTTTGCACTTATCTTAATGGGCAATGGCTCAAAAGTATCAGCTGAAATACCTGTGCTTTGCTCCCCTATCAATTCAGGTCCATAATTCCATTTTAATGTCTTCTCACCAGGACATACAGTCCGAAAAATATAATCATCTTCATTATCATCCAAATTAACCTTAGTATCATCAATAACCTGACCAACATACTCGCAAATAAATGAGCCAGCCCGTATAGGATCCCATGAACGAAGACCCCAGCCTCGATTTGAAGTCCTAAAGACCTCAAAGTGGATCCTAACTCCCTTTTGGGTCACCCTGTTACGGCAGTTGAATGAACACTGGCAAGATTCACCACATTCATATACGATAGGCTTGCGGCGTACAAGTAATCCTGATGAGCTGTAAGGTAAGTCACCTCCATTATGCTGTGCACAACTGCAATTGGAATCACCAGGCAGACAAACACTAAGGCATCTGCAACCCTTTAATAGTTTCATAGAACTGAATGGCTTCAAGTATTTGACCTGAGTAATATAGGTGAAAAGGCCTGGTCCTTTCTCACTGTCAACATCATTGACAAGACACACTGGGAGATTTTCAGCACCAGATGATAGATCAGGGTGTAAAACTCTGCCTCTAGTTGCTGGGTTCTCTACCCATCCCTGGGACCTTTTCCAGATTGCAACTCCATCGGGCTGTCCTGGCTCTCGCTGCAACTTGTACTTGAAACAATTGATCCCAGTCTTTGTTTTCTCCTTCCAGGACTCATGAATCTTATAAAGGCCGTCATAGATATATACCTTCCCAGTCAAGCAACCTGGATCTTTATAGCCCCGTACAACCCGGATCACGTTCTTTCTGGACAGGCTCCTCTCAAGAGCAAGATTACCCCTTTCAAGCTTCTGGTCATGCCTCTCCTCATTGTTCCTGCTATTACCTCCTGAACCACTGTAGACCAGTGTATCTGTATCATCATCATCATTCTCATAAACACCTGCGGCGACAATGCATATTGCTACAGAGTCATCCTCATCACCAAACTTGGCAGTCATATAATCGATTCCACCCATGCTAGGGGCATGCAACCCAATAATACATAGCTCCATCCTGAAGTAGAAAATATCCCCTATTTCAACTCCAGGGACAACTCCTATCCGCTTCCCAACGTTAGCCCTGAGAGTACTGGCCATCATGATGGCACCAGCCTTCAGATCTGCACGTTTGCTAGCCTCTTGCATCTCATCCAATTGAAGATGCCTACGCCGCAGAGCTTCAAAGGTCATGAGAACTGCTTCCACAATCTCCCTGGGATCGCTGGATGAAGGAGGCAGCAAGGTAAGCTCATTGTCAGCAGCAGCCTTCCTGTACGAGGACTTACGGCGTTTGATCTTCATTCCATTGGAGTTGTCACAGCCCATACTGCCACTCATCTTATATCCACTGAGCGGGATGACCTCTTGATCTTCCGCCCAGATGCTGATGTCTGGTTACCAGTGTAAGGCTCGTCGTCATCATCGTCATCCAGTGATATAACACTTGGCCGTGTTGACTTGTACGCTGCGATAGGGGTGGCATCAATTGGCCCATTAGCATTGACACCTATATTCGAAGTCCCATTTGCAGCAGTCTGACCTCCACCAGCATCCCCATCACCAAAAGCTGCAGTCTGGCCTCCAACAGCATCCCGATCATCAAAAGCAGCAGTCTGGCCTCCACCGGCACCCCGATCACCAAAAGCGGTAGTCTGGCCTCCACCGGCATCCTGATCACCAAAAGCAGAAGTCTTGCCTCCACCAGCATCCTGACCACCGAAAGCGGCAAATGGCCTGGCCTCAGGATGGTTCCAAGCACCAAAACCCGCTGGAAACTGCCCAGCTGGAGTGACAAATACCAACGGTGGGGTGGTCGACTGGTTAAACATATTGACCCCCAAGGGCGCAGGGAACATTGGCGCCAAGGTCCTCATGGGCTTGATATCCAGGACATCTTGATCAGGAGTAGGCATGAAATTTGATGCCCGGTTCATTTCGACTCGCAGAAGCTGGATTCCTGCATGAAGAAAGCATAGTTAATGTTCATGTCTCCACATTCTCGCTTGACAAAAAAAAAAAAGAACCTTTAGCATTTGCAAGCGAGTTTTCTAACTTCTATTTGCACAGTTCACCTAAAAAAGGCAAATCTTTCTCTCCTGTATTATTGGCTACAAGACAAGCCTTCTTGTTGAGGCACATCAGCAATAAATTAATAGCCTTCGGATTTGACCTCAATTCATTACAAACCCTCTTAGCAGTTAATCCGTATAACTTTACTTTAAAAAACTGAAAACCGACGTGACTAATCCGCATGTGACAAAAAAAATGAAACACCATCCCATCTAATTATCTAAACCATAACCGCCCACAAAATAAGTGGCCCTCTAACCCTTATGCAGTTGCCTACTAGCTACTGCTACTCCTATCCAAAACCATGCTATCCCTCCCAACAAGCGACGTTTGCTAAACATGATCTACCCACAAACACATACATAATGCCCTGGAGCTCTGGCCCTTGTATAATGGTCTGGTGGATCTACCAATACCATCAGTCGGTCGTCATGCATGATGCATGAAACTAGCAGGCAGCAGCCATTGGGTAAAGTCTTTTTGATTCAGTGCATTCCCTGAAGATGGGTCGGCACTCTTGATCCAATGTGCAGGTACCATCTATCGCGATTTTTTTTCCCGTATAGTTTGTCTACTTGACAATGTCAATGTTTCTGCTAATGTCGATATATTCTGTTTATACCATACATTGTAAGTTTGTTGATTGGAATTTTGAGTTAAAAAAATTGTAGCATACATAATGTGCACTCCAAAATGGACACCTAAAAGTATCCGCAGCAATGTGCAGATGCTCCACCTGGTGAACATATAACCATGACAGATCACACACAGTATAGCAAAAATATATGCCAATACCATGGCATCTTGCAGAGATGGAAATGTAAAGTTTCTGTTTTTATGTGGCCTCACAAATCACAATAACTCAAAATGAGAAGAACCAAACCAACCCCAAGAGAAGAAACAAAAAACAAAATAAATACCAATCGATTTCAGAAGCAAACAAATGGATAATCATCCAATCAACAAGCAAAAACAATCGAACACGAGACTGTTCAAAGAAACCCTAGCATGCGCACCCCGGCCTATCAAACCCCAATCCGGCCCCCAATCGCGCGAACCGCCAAGAGTGTTCTTGGAAAGATGGGGTTTTTGCGAGGTGGGTCGGAGAGAACCCACCAATTCACCCCATGAAACAGACCGATTCAAGAAATCGCACACTACCTGGAGCTTCGCTCTTCTCGGGAAAAGTACCTCACCTTAGCGATTAGAAAATATTCGAGACGGCTTGGAGATGAGCAGAAACTAAGAGGCGGGGTCCATGGGTGGTGAGTGGGCAGTGATCTAGGTGGCCAGTGGTTGTTAAACGA
Source organism: Hsuehochloa calcarea (assembly GCA_036346395.1). Lineage (NCBI taxonomy): Eukaryota > Viridiplantae > Streptophyta > Magnoliopsida > Poales > Poaceae > Hsuehochloa > Hsuehochloa calcarea. The sequence continues at coordinate 69,769,612 of CM070594.1, read as the reverse complement.
GGGGAAAATTGTGTTAAAAGAAATTGGGGTTAGAATCGGAGTTCCGATCTAAGTGGACCTTTCATTCATTTAATTATTTATATAAATAAGGAGAGATTTTTAACATTGTATATCGTTTTAAAAGAGTAATAAAGAGAAATCAAGTTCCCTCGTATCTCTATGTTCAATCTACTATTCTGTTATTATATTCTTGTATTATTCTTACGATTCTGAGTTTGTTTACGGGGTAATCGCTCGAACTGGACTCGCCGGCGATGCTTCCTCAACACGTTATCAACACGATCGACTCTCTTCGGATCGAAAGACGACACTCGTAGATCGAATTGTTTTTCTAGATTGCTTTCAATTCTACAAATTTGGCTTTCTAGATTGTATCATACGGTGCAAATCCGCTCTAATCTACCGTGAGCCAACTTGAAGTCGCCGACACAATATCGATCGGTAGATTGCATGAAAAGGTGGATGTCGATTGTACCGTAGATAGAAAATCACAAATTCGTTCTAAATCTACCGCGTGCCGACTTGAAGTCGCTCGGCCAAGCCGATCGGTAATTGCATGGACGATAATTGTGTCAACAGTAATATAACGTATTTTGGATGAACAGTAGATTGCATCATATAAACAGTAAAACAAAATTTGCCCGACGCGCTAGAGCGCTGGCCTCCACGGCCGCCCGAAGTCGGCATCACACACACATAGCGCCGTCTCGGCCGCCCGTGCGCCCGAGCCGACCTCCACTGGCTGGCGCCACCCCCACACGGGGCCTCCCCAACCAGCAGCCGCCGCAACCGCCGGTCGGCGCCGCCCCTGCATGGGCAAAACATCACAGAAAAAAGGGGAGAGAGATCGGCCGGCCGGCAGCGACCGCACCGCCGCCGACTTGAAGCCGACGCCGTCCTCCCCGCACGGCGCCGCTACCTAGAGCGCATCCCGCCACCTCGCGCACAAGCCGCGCCGCCGCCATGGCTCCACCGGCTTCCACCGCCTCGCCCACATGGTCACGGCCTCGCCTAACGTCGCGCTGTTGTTGCCTTGCAAAGACCACCGCTAACCACACAGCGTCCTAACCGCGCGCGCCGCGCCGTCGCTCTAAGCGGCGCCCACGTCGCCCCATACTCCATGCCTCCGGCCGCTTGTCGACGCCGCCTCCCAGGCTCCCATGGAACCACCGCCTCCTGCGTAGGCGCCGGCAGGCCGCGCCGGTAGCACTCCGCCCCGTGGCCGCCTTCTCTTGGCTCCCATGGAGCCACCGCCACCCACACGAGCTAGCCGCGCCGCCGTCGCCCGGCTCCCGCACGTGCTTGGAGCACCAAGCGCCGCCGTTGCCTTTGAATCGAGGTAGGGAAACACTACCCTGACGGCTCCTCTTAACCCGGGCAGGCTGGGCCCTAATGGGCTAGGGAAAAAAGAGGCCAGCCCGAATGAATACCGGGAAAAGAAAAAAAATAAAAAAATCCTAAAATTTGCAAAAAAAAACCCCTCAAAATTATGAAAATTACGATAAATTTTTTACGAATAAGGAAATTTTATGAAAAAAAACCCCCTCAAAATTCTGAAAATTAAGAGAAATTTTTGCGAATAAGGAAATTTTGAGGAAACCCCTCGGAGTTTCTAAAAATTACGTAAAATTATTCTCAGAACTGAAATTTTGCATTTTAACCCCTAAAAATTGCAGAATTCGTCGAAAAATCATTTTTCCAACAGAAAAGAGTCTCGAAAATTCAAATTTTGAATCGATTTTTGCATTTGAAGCATGTTTAACATTGGTATTATTATTTCTATGCAATTTATGTAATGTATTTACTATTTTTGATTATTTGTGATCGTTAGGACGGCTACAAGGAGTATGCCGAACTGATTGGTATCATGCAAGTTTGGAAGCTCAAGATGGCGTTCTCAGAATGAACTACATCTCACAGCCGCTTAGTAGCAAAGTTGGTCATGAAGTTAATGGAAGCAGATACAAGTTGAGGAAGCCTCACTCAAAAGAAAAAATCAAGAAGGGTAAGGTCATGGGTCACAAAACCAAGCAGAATGCTCAAATCAAGAAGGGTGAACAAAAGAAGCGCGATGAGAAGCTCAAGTCAAGAAGGATGAACATTAATTTTTGAATAATGGTTGTAAGCTCTAGGAGAGCAAAGCAATAAATTCTTATGGTGAGTCCTGCAAGATTTTTCCCGTGTTAATAAGAGCAAGTTGTGTCTGTTTTGAAGTATTTTACTTATATGTGTGGATTGCTTCCTATCCCATATTAATAAATACTTTATATTTACTTTATATATCAGAACGCGTATGGCACCCTATAGAGAAAGTGTGCTTAGCAGATAGCGGCACAACGAATACCATATTGAGAGAGACAAAAAATTTCCAGTCGATCAGCAAGAATGCTGGTAGTCTTACGACAATTGAAGGCAGTGATACTTGTATAATAGGATGAAGAAGAGCCACAATTATACTCCCGATGGGCACAACATTGTTCATAGAAGAAGCCTTGTTGTACCCAGAATCGACTAGAACTTCTCCACGTAGAGACTGAAGAAGAGTATGGTAAGGGATATCTGCTCATTACAAAGCGCGAAGAAAATAGAAAAATTATATTAGAACGACTTTCTTCATATGAATCTGGGCTATACTACACTCACATTAAGGCACATGTAGCCTATACTGTCTTGAAAATCACTTTTAGAAGCTCTAAATTTTTTATCTCTGGTATGATAGATTAGGCCACCCCGGTTTGAGAATGGTGAGAAATATAATTACTAATTCTTAGGGACATAATAGCAATATAAAGAATTTTTGAATCAGAAAGATTTTATGTGCCCCGCATGTGCCACTGGGAAACTAATTACTAGACCATCTACTCCGAAAGTAAAGGACAAAATCCCTGCATTCCTGGATCGTATCCAGTGAGACATTTGTGGTCCAATACAGCCCATGTCAGGACCATTTAGGTACTTTATGATGCTCATTGATGCTTCCTCGAAATGGTCACATCTATGCTTATTATCTACAAAAAATCATGCTTTTGCAATTTCTCGATCATCATGTGAAGTCTAATAGACAATTAAAATTTACTTCAAAGTCAATAATTTCAATGAGAATGACCGTTGAGCATTTCATCATGTGAAGTCTATCTAGCAGAGGTATTAATTAAAAGAATTAGACAACGCTAGAGAATTTACTTCAAAGTCATTTGGGGACACGCAATCCTACATGCAGCAACTCTCATCAATTTTAGACCATTAGCATATAACATTCGTTCACCTATACAACTAGCGCAAGGGTCAGTACCAAAAATATCTCATCTACGAAGGTTTGGTTGCAAGGTTTATGTACATATACCACCACCGCAGCAAACTGCAATGGGCCCCCTCCAAAAGTTTGTGATATATGTTGGTTATGAGACAACATCCATAATCAAGTATCTGGACCCCATGACTGGAGATTTGCATACAGCCCGTTTCGCTGACAACATATTTGATGATGATAGTTTTCCGTCATTAGGAGGGAAATCAACCCCTTGATGAAAAATATCGAAAAATGACGTGGCAAACCATAGGAATCCATGCACATGACCCCACGCACTAGTGAAACAAATAGAGAAGTCTAGAAGATAATTAATTTGCAAGCATTAGCGAATCAACTGCCTGACCACTTTAGTGATTTGAAGAGCGTGACCAAGTCGCATGTGTCTGCATACAATGCGCCAGAGAGGGTTGAAATACCAAAGAAAATTGAAGGTATCCCAAATCCCGTCCAGAGGCCTCAGAATAAAAGGACAAGAACTCTGGCCCCTCGAATCCCAATAACCGGGGACGCCTGGCGAAAAAAGATAAGAAGGACTTGACACAACCGATCATTGAAGTTCCCCATAACCAAGAGGGAGCCAGTTGAGACCTGACACTAGTATGGAACCTTCAGTAAAATGCATACCGGATTTGAATATTCCCACGGAGGGAGACATCAGCATGGATGTGTGCACACACGTCGTAGCTGAAAAACTAAAGAGACTTGCCCGTAATTGGAAGCAGCGGTGGGCAAGTAGAAGCATTAGCAGAATCGCTCCATGAAGAAATAGCTATAAATTATGTTACCATGGGAGAATCTATGAATAGAACAATAACCAATGTCGATATTTATTTTGCAAAGAAAATTGGCACAATCATCGATCTCAATCCAGAGCATGCATCGCTCGCTGAATGTAAGAAAAGATTAGATTGGAAAGATTGGGAGAAGGCAATAGAAGCAGAATTATTATTCCTGGATAAAAGAGATGTATTTGGGCCTATAAGCCACACGCCTCCCTATGTGCACCATGTTGGGTATAAGTAGGTATTTGTTCGAAAGAGAAATGAAAACAATGAAATTGTAAGACATAGAGCAAGGCTTGTTGCACAAGGTTTCACTCAGCAACCAGGAGTCGATTATGAATAAACTTATTCCCCGGTCATGGACGGAACTAACTTTAGATATTTAATCTCAATGACAGTAAACTTGAATTTAGAAATGAAATTGATGGATATGGTAACTGTATACCTTTATAGGAACTTGGATTCATACATTTATATGAAGATACCTGAAGGTATCCCTGTCCCGAACCAAGACAGAGCAAATAAAAATCTGTACAGTGTGCAACTCAGAAAGTCACTGTATGGAATGAAACAATCACACAGAATGTGGTATAATCGCTTGAGCGACTTTCTCTGCAAGAAAGGCTACACGAACAATGAGGATTGCCCATGTGTTTTTATACAATGACCTTAGAAGATATTAAGAAAGCAAGTTCTTACCTGGAGTCGGAGTTCAAAATGAAAGACTTGGGTAAAACCAAATATTGCCTAGGCTTGGAGCTTGAGCATACACCTGAAGCGATTTTAGTACATCAGTCAACCTACACTCAGAAAGTGTTAGAACGGTTCAGCTTTGAAAATGCATATCTTTAGAAAGTACCGATGGTCGGGAGATCCATACAGCAGGATAAGGACCCGTACAGACATAAAGAAGAGGGGGAGGAACTTCTGTGACCGGAATTCCCGTACTTGAGTGCAATAGGAGCACTCATGTATTTAGCAAATTGTACTAGACCGGATATTGCATTTGTCGTGAACCTACTAGCAAAGTATAGTGCAGAACCTACCAAAAAGAATTAGCATGGAATAAAGGACATCTTCCGATACCTCCAATGAAGCAAAGATCTTGGTCTGTCTCTACAGAAAGAACCAAGACCTAACTATGATTGTCTATGCAGATGCTGGGTACCTGTCAGACCCGCATACAGCTAGGTCACAAATAGGCTATGTATTCCTATGTGGTGGAACTGCAATTTTATGGAAATCGTCTAAGCAAAGTCTTGTATCTACTTCGACGAACCACTCGGAAATCATAGCACTGTACGAGGCCTCATGGGAATATTCTTGGCTTCGGCGGATGATTCACCACATCCAATAGTCATGTGGATTGAATACCGCGCAAACCCCCACTATTATCTATGAAGATAATGCAGCTTGTGTTACACAAGTGCAGATGGGTTATGTGAAGAGTCCCTCACAAAGCATATCAACTCAAAGTTCTTTTATGCTCATGAATTGCAAAAGATGGACGAAATTAAGGTACTGCATACTAAGTCATGTGAAATCTTGCAGATTTATTCACTAAGTCACTTCCAACGTCTAGCTTTGAAAGATGCATACATGGAATTGGAGTGATGAGGCTTAGAGAAGTGAAGAATTCAGAGGGGAATCTTCACAAACTCATTATTAAAGCTTGATCACGAAGATCGAGTGCCCAAAGAATAAATCCTAGAGATTAAATAAAATTGGATGGATTGTACTCTTTTTTCCTTGACGGGTTTTCCTGAAGTTTCTCGGTTAAGATGTTTAACGAGGCAATTCGTGCAACGCAGCGGAACGCATGCCATGTACTCTTTCTCTAAATTTTTCCATTGGGTTTTTATAGAGTTTTGACGAGACATAAACATGTTGGATGAGTGCTCAATAGGAGTGTTAATAAACCGGGCCTAGGACAGGAGAGTTCTGGCCCAGGTGGGATCCTCATCCATCCAGTTGCCTATATAAAGGAGGGGGGATCCTCAACATTGTACATAATTTCAGAAGAGCAATAAAGAGAAGCCTAAAGTTCCCTTATATCTCTGTGTTCAATCTACTATTCTGTTCTTACGTTCTTCCATTGTTCTTATGATTCTGAGTTTATCTACGAGGTAATCACTTGGACTGGACTTGCCAGGGACGGTTCCTCAACAAATTGAATGGGGATGTGGGGTGGCTATGGCTTGTTTTGTTTGGGCCTTCAGTTCTCGGACATAACGCTTGGTTTTTGGTTTTTATTTTTTTAGAGGAGGTGTGTCGGGTTCGTGTTCTCTGCTGCGGTTCAAAACTTCAAACACGATGGAAGTTTTTTTGCACCGTTTGGATTATGGGAAATAAAGGGTGGGAATTGGATACGATGGGTTGGGACATGTTCAGTCTGAGGGAATAGGATATCGGTAGGGACAAGGAATGGGATATAACATGGGTTCATATCTTAACTAATAAAAGAAGAAGTTTACCTCAGCGCAGCGGGACGATGTCATTTCCCCCGTGTATGCGGTTGGCCTCTTTCACCCTTTCCAAATTCCCCATTGAGGCGCACCAACATGTGGACCCAACTTGATAGGAACTAACAAAAGAATAAGTTTAACTCCTGTGCAGCAGGACAATATCCTTTCTCCTATGCACGCGGTTGGCCCCTCACACCTATCTCAAATTTCTCATCAAGGCGCACCAACATATGGACTCAACCTAATAGGGACAAGGTCTCGGCCCACCACCCCCATGACTCACGAATGTATCTGTTGGACCGAAAAGGTGACTAGAGGAGGGGGGTGAATAGGAGCACGCTCACTTTTTCACAAATAATGGATCCAATAAGATTTTACTCCAGTAGCTATGGAAGCTATGAAGATCAGTATATCAATACAGCAGGAAGACTAATATTGAATCCAATAAACACCCCTAAGCAAGACTACAAACGAACAAAACACAAGATAGCAACTATCGGTCAGGCCACGGTCGGATCACTGGCCTTGGCGGTCGGACCGATTTTAGGCGGTCGACCGGTGGCTACTGGCGGTCGACCATGACCTCCGTAACGTAAGAAAACGACCCGATGACGAAGATGAAAATAGATACAACTTTTGATCTACTAATCCAAACTTGATGAGACTTAGAACACACCTTCTATATGATATCAGGAACCTATTCCAATCGAAATTTATGATAATTCTTGAAAGAATAAAGATCCTTTTCGTTTGATCAAAGAAGTGTTTAAAATCGGGTCAAAACGAAAACTTGATCCAAGATCTTGCTCGTGGGTGATTGATGATCAAGATGATCCTAGATAGGTTCCCACACGTCACAGCAAGCTAGATCACATGGAGAATTCAATCAAAAACTCTCAGATCAAAGAAAGACTCAAAATCATCAAATAGAGAGAAAGAACGCAATGAGACAAAACATTGATCAAACTTTCCTTTGATTGATTGATATGATCAGGGATTACAGCCACTCCATCAATGGAGGACAATGCTCAATCCAAGAGCACGAAAATCATATCAAACATCAAGAACCCTAGCCTCCACAAAAGCTCTCCCTAAGAAAATTAGGGTTTACAAGAATTGCAAAAGAGGCGAAGAGATGGTGCAGCCACCACCCTCTCTTATTTATAGTGGAGACTTAGACCTTCTAGATGTTTGATCCTATTGGGCTCCCATTAAGGCCCAAAACAAACGGGACACATATGCATGCATTTTAAAGCGTCGTCTTTATCTCCTCTTGACCTAACTAGCTACACCTAGCGCCATCTAGCGCCTCGGATTAGCTAATAGGTCATCCTTGTCCATCTTGCTCCACGCTTGAGTACATTGACCTCACCCGGCATCGTCGATCGTTCTGGACCTCAGCTCTCCAAGCCTAGTCTCGATCATCCTCGCCGTTGACCGTCGTTGACCACCAAGCAACCTGCACAACAATAGACAAGTAAACTGAATTTGGGAACAAGTTCTTCACAACTTGACCCATGTTAGTCAAAATATGCATCATGCACCATATATGCCCTGAAACTCATGACTTTGACCTAACAACCGCACATCGCCGCCACACCGGGCGACGAACCAAGTGGAAACCGCCGACCATGGCCGGTTAGACCGCCACACATGGGCCGGTCAGACCGCCAGCAATGACTTAGCCGATTTTCAGCCTCTGAAAACCGAAACCTACTGGAATTTTCAATCCAATAGAACTTTTGACTAGAGACTCTAAAAATTATGGGACCAAGTGCAATAGAATCCTCTCTCTTGCCTACACCCTCTATTTTTAGCCCAGCTCAAAATAACACTTTTTAAGTTAACCGGTCCGACCGCCGCCTATGGCCGGTCGGACCGATTTGGTACCGGTCTGACCGCCACGCTATGACCGGTCAGACCGGTTACTGCCTGACAGTTCTGAAACTTATCGAAAACACATGAAACGACAAACCGTAAACGCCATTGCCAATTATCACATCATCCTAAGATCTGGAGCATATCCCCATGATATCCACAGTATCCATGCTCCCACTTCTTCTGTAAGCACCAAAACCGTCACCGTCCCACTTTTTCACATGCACACACTGAAATTCGGCGTCGTCCGACTCCTTCCTATCTCGCACCGCGACTCGCCACATGCGCCCGTCCTGCATTCGCTTCGTGCATCAGACATCCTGACCCGCTCCGATGCTCAATCCGTGGGTTGCAAGACGGTGTGAACGAAGATGAGGGGGTCCAAAAGCATAGGAGGAGGCAGCGCGTGGAGGTAGCACCTATGACAGGAGGAGGTAGCGAGGAGGGGAGGCACCATCGGGGATAGGAGAAGGCACCGGGAGAGAAAGGAGGAGGTGGTACCTTGGAGGAGAAGCGGCGGCGCCAGGGAAGGAGAGGAGGCAGCGATGGCGCACGAGGAGGAGGTAGAGACGAATGTGTCCTTCCCTTGCCGTGTCGCCATCTCGAGTTCACCGCACCATGTGTCTTCATCCTAATTCTTCCCTGGGCCGTTGCCGCTTCCTACTCCGCGTCGACCGAGCAAACATCACCGCATCCTCCTCGCTTACCACCGTGCCGCCGCCGCCTCCCCGACCTCCCACCTCCTCTTCGCAATGTGCCCGGCGAGGGCTGTAGAGACAAATGGCCGTGAGAACCGCCACGTAGAGCTTAATAAACAAATGAAACTTTTGCAGCGGAAAAGCAACTTGTGGTGGCCATCCGATATGCCTACATACAATCGAGTAGGGAGCACATCCTAGTTCGCAAAGTCTTTGAAGAACTACTCGTAATTCTCTTGAGTAGCTTGACCTTTTTCAACTGAGCAGCAAATTTTAAAGCGGTGAGCACATAAAGTACTCAACAAGTTGTGGGGAACAGTACACAACTAATATTCATGTAATGCTTGATCAAAAGAATAGTCATTTGGTTCTTTTGAAGAAAGGAAGTATTAACAATTGTGGATTTCATGGGGATATGTTTCAGATCTTAGGATGATGTGACAATTGGCAATGGCGTTTACGGTTTGTCGTTTCACGTGTTTTCGACAAAGTTCTGCTTATCGATAGGGCGGTCCGACCGGTCCTTGCATCGGCGGTCCGATCGGTCCCAAATCGGTCGGACCAGGCCATGTGGGGCGATCGGACGTGGTGACCTAAAAGTGGTCAAAACGAGCTGGGCCAAAAATAGGTGTTGTAGGCAAGTGAGGGGATCCCAATGCACTTGGTCTCATGATTTTTGGAGTCTCCAGTAAGAAGTTCTATTGGTTTAAAGTTTCCAGAGGTTTCGGATTTTCGGGGTTGAAATTCGCTAAGTCCCAAGGCGGTCCGCCGCTCTCACGTGGAGCGGTCCGACCGCCAGAGGATGGTCCGACCGCTCACCCGAGCGGTCGGCCAGATTGACTTGAACGTCGGCCAACTTCGTGGCGATGTTGATTGGTTAGGACAAAGTCATTGGTATCGTGGCATATGGTTTGCGTGATGCATGTTTTGACTAACATGGGTCAAGTTGTGAAGAACTTGTTCCCGAATTCGTGTTTGCTTGTCGTGGTTGTGCAGTTGCTTGGTGGTCAACGACGGTCAACGGCGAGGAGGATCGGGACTAGACTTGGAGAGTTGAGGTCCGAACGATCGACGATGCCGGTGAGGTTAATGACCAAGCGTGACACAAGATGGACAAGGGTGACCTATTGGCGAATCCATGGCGCATGGTGAAGCGGTTTAGGTCAAAAGGTTAAAGACGGCGTTTTTGCGGCGTGCGTGTGTGACCCGTTTGTTAGTGGGCCTTAACGGAGCCCAATGGAGTCAAACCCTAGGAGTCTAGGCCTCCACTATAAATAGGGGAGGTGGTATCGCACCATCTAGCTCTTTTTTCTCTCGCCTCTTTTGTTGCGAAACCCTAATTGGCTTAGGGAGTTGAGGTGGAGGCTAGGGCTCTTGATGGTTTGTGGTGAATTTCGTGATCTTTGATTGTCCATCGATCCATGATGGTGTGGATGTAATCCAAAGATCAACCACGAAATCAATCTATGCAAGGTTTGCTTGAGATAAGTCTCTTTTCGTTCTTGCTTTCAATTTCGTGATTTTAGGGCTTTCTTTGATCCGTGAGTTTGTGATTGATTCTTTCACGTGGATTAGCTTGCGTGATGTGTGGAATCCATCTAGGATCAATTTGATCATCAATCACCCACAAGCAAGCAATTGGATCTAGTTTTCACTTTTGCGCTTTTGCACCCTTCTTCAAACAGATCGTAAAAGATATTTGTTCGTCCAAGAATTATCATAATTGTTGATTGGAATAGGTCCTTAATATCATAGAGAAGGTGTGCAAAGTTTCGTGAAGTTTGGAGTTGAGAATCACAAGTTAGACCTAATTGCAACTTCGTCATCGGGTTTTTTACTGCTCGAGCTCACGGCCGATCGCCCCACACCGGTCGGTCGACCGATTTTGGTGCCGATCCGACCGCCCCACACCGAGGTCGACCGATTTGGTACGGTCGACCGGCCAAGATAACAAGTGGTCGGACCGCGAGACTGTGTTGCTTTGATTCTTCTTGATTTTTGTCGCATTGCTTAGGGGTTTAATTGGATTCAATACTAGTCTTCCAACAGATCGTATATTGATCTTCATAGCTTTCTAATAGCTACTGGAGTGAAATTGTATTGAGTTCATAATTTGTGAAAAGTGAGCGTGCTCTATTCACCCCCTCTAGTCGCCTTTACGGTCCAACAAGTGGTATCAGAGCCGGTTAGTTCACTCTTGATCTTAACCGGTCACTGAACTTTGGCGATGGATAGATTCACTACAAAACCGCATATGTTCAATGGACAAGACTATGCCTATTGGAAGAATCGTATCAGTATTCCTTGAGAGCGAGGACAAGCTATATGGGACGTTGTTCGATCCCGCTCATTATTCCCGAGGTTGAAACTCCGCTACGTGGTTCTTTTGGCTAACAACAACAAGGCCAAGAATCTTTTATATGGTGCGCTTGGTAGACAAGAATATGATTGGATTTGTAATTTTGCGACTGCGCACGAGATTTGGAGCACTCTCGAAACATATCATGAGGGTTCGTCCCAAATTAAGAAAGTGCGCCAAACAATCTATAAGCGTGATTATAACAAATTTGAGATGCGTCCTGGAGAGAGCATCGATGACATTTTCAGTCGTTTTAATAAAGTGATTAATCAAATGAAAGCTGTTGATATTGAATATTCTCAATCTGAAAATGTCACCCACCTCTTGGCTGCAATCAACACCAAGGAGTGGGAGATGAAGGCTACTGCTATAGAAGAGAATGTTGATCTTTCGAGTCTTACTTTAGAATTGCTTTATAGTAAACTCAAGACTCGTGAAATTAAAAGAGTTGATCATCCCAAGAAAGATAATTTAGCTTTGGTAGCGATCCTCACAAAAGGCTTTTGATGACTCTTTTGAATCTTCTTCTGGATTTTCATTTGCTTGCTTATCTGCGATTTCTGAGGAGGAGCTTGAAAATATTCCTGAGACAGAGTTAGCCCTTTTAGCTAAAAAATTCACACGGGCTTACAACAATGTGAGAAATAAAAGAGAGGTGGTTCATTACTTGCTATGAGTGTGGAGAGCTTTACCACATCCAGCCAATTGCCCCAAGCTAAAAGGTAAGGGTAAGCACGGGAGGAGAAGACTGACTTGGAAGAAGCCTCATGAGAACAACTCGAGTATGATGTTGTCAAGCTCATAAAGGCCGCCACCAGGGTCCTTGCCGCTTTTGGAGAGCAATCCATTAGTGATGTGGACTCGGGAGCGAAGAGGAAAAGAAAAGGAAGGCCAAAGACTTTCGGCATGTGCTTCATGGTGACAAGCGACATTGATAATGATGAGGTATCTTTTTCTTATGATGAGCTTTACGCTAAATATAATTCTATAGTTGAGCAAGTGCTTAGTCAAGATGAAGCGCTAGAATTTGTCATGACTAAAAATAAGAAACTAGAGTCAAAAATTGGTAAACTAAAACTAGAACTTGCAAATGTTAAGACTCTTGAACCTGATGAATGTTTATCTTGTCATGATATGCACTCGTAATTGGCTAAACTGCAATCTGCTCACAATATTGCTTTACAACAACTTGAAAATGCTAGAACTGAGCTAATTGAAATTAAATCTGCTCCTTGTGAAAAATGCTTAGAGTCTAGTAAGTTGATTGCTTCTGATGTGATTGATTCTAGCCCTTGCACTTCATGCTTAGAAAAAGAACGTGAAATCAAAAATATCTTAGAAGCTGCTAGAGTCAAATATGCTAAGCTTAAGGACAATATTGAAAATACTACTTGTGCTTCTTGTTCCACTCTTAAGCTTGAAATTGCTTTATATAAGGAGAAATCTATGGGTAAAATTTGTGATGCTTGTGTTAATTTGAGAAAAGAAAATGCTTACCTTCATGATACATTAGAGAAATTTTCTAAAGGTAAGAAACAATTAAACATGATTCTTGACAAGTCTAAAACTCCTTATAAGAAGCAAGGTTTAGGATTCAATTCTTTTCAAGACAATTCAAACCCAAAAGTCATTCAAGTCTTGGAAAAGGTTTAATTGAATTCAAAACCCAACTCGCAAAAACATCTTTTAAATCTGCGAGTTTTGCCCAACCTTGTATTAATTCAAATGGTGCTTCTTCTAGTGGTACCAAGTACCATTGCACTTATTGCAAGAAAGGTGGGCATTTGATTGAATTCTGTTGGCGTAGGTTGAAAAATGATAGGAAAAATCTTGATAGAATTTCATTGGGCAACCTAGAGCTTTTATGAGACATGATAACATGAAAGGAATAAACACGGATTAGGATTTTCTCACATGCTAATCATCATGCTTCTACATATCCTAATTCTCATGTTGTTCAGTTCCGGTCATTGGCATTGCAGTCACGCCGATCGGTCCCGACCGATATGGTCGCCGATCGACCTTGACAACAACAGCCGGTCCGATCGCCACCGACGATTTAATTCCCATGTTAACTTAAACATTGCTCATAACGTAATTTTAGATGAAATCAAGGATAACATACGCTTTGCATACTACTCGCAGGCGTGTGTCTCGATCTTGGGTTCCCAAGTCTTGTTTAACTAACTTGATGTCGAGACACATCGTTCTTCAGTGCCTTGATTTTTCGAGATTGCCGTGTAAAGAGGAATGGCACGTGCTTTGTCGTCTCCATTGTTCACATCATATTGCGGGAGACTCAAGATGGTTCACCTCCTTCACTTGTCGACGGGTTTCAAGCATCTCAGAGAACTTCCCATCGCCAGCCGTTAAGCTCTTATTCAGTACTTACACTCTACTCTCTTTGTATGGCATTTGATATTCATTCTTTATCCTTGTCCATTCGGGGGGTTTTTCTTATCCTAATTGTGCGGGCTGTCGGCTAGATAGGAAGAGTACCTCAGGCGCTTTTCACCCACTAGATTCTTCTCTTGTATCTTGTTTTTATCCTCACCAAATCTTTAGACCCAACTAGGTTTGCCACCTTGAGAAGCGAGTTAGGGGTTATTTATCCTTATGGGTTGGTTTGAGGGGGAGTTTGATCTTTTCTGATCTTTCCTTGTTCTTTTGATCTTTTATTGTTCTTTTTCAGAACTTAGTGATCTTTTTAAGTTTTTAAGTTTTTAGGATTTTTATTTGCATCTCATTGTATCATATTGCATTCATATGAAAAATCCAACAAGTGGTAACAACAAGTGGTTACAGCAAGTGGTATGAAAAATCCAAAAAGATGCATTGTAATATAAGATTTTCTGCTTATCTTTTAAAATAGATGAAACTTTGCCTATTACCCTTTAGAGCTTTTGTATTTCAATTCTTGCTCAATGTCATGTCTAGTTCTTTGACTTGCTAGAATTATCATGCTTTTACATGTGTAGCTAAGTCTTTGCTATATGAGCTAGAACCTTTTAAACAACTCAAACTAAGAAATTGCAATTTGTGGATGTTTTAGCGAGTTGCGCAATTAGTGCTCCTCTTGTGACATTGGCCTGTCGAATTGCTTTGTTAGCTCTTTGATCTAAAATTGACCATTACTTGAGCTTTTGTGTTCTTGAGATTCTAAAACTGCTCATGTGAAAAATGAAAATCAAGATTGTCTTTTGCTTAAATTGTGCCAAACTATTCTTACGAGACTGCTTGTCAAATGACATGAACTTGGAGATAGTTTGATGAACCAGACGATCTCATGGGGACTGCTTGTCAGAAATGACATGAACCTCAAGATTTGTCGCCCCGGTAGAAGCTTAGAAAGAGTTTGTGGATGACTCCTAGTCCAGGATCTTCTTTACTAAGATATACCTTTAATCAACTTTTGGTCGAAGCTTAGGATGAGTTTGTGGATGGCTCCTAGTCCAGGATCTTGTCACTAAGTTAGATCATTAGTCAACTTCAATATTCAATGCAATTGAGAAAAATGTTGACAAATGGGCGTTTACAAAATATTGAGCAAAATGATTCAATACGGGACTTGATTGACTCTTAATGTGGTCTTTGTTAGATTTTTGATCTCACTTTGACATTTTGACATGGCCAATTTCACTTTAGGATCCCTGTTGATGAACTTGCTGAATTTGAAGCGTTGCTTAAATTGATCAAATCTACTGCTTTACTTTTGAGCCTTTGTGCTTAGCTTTGATATATATGTCTTACCATGATCTTGCTAAGTATTTGTCGGGCTTGATATCTTTGTTTGTGCAATATTAGAGATACTAGCTTGTTCTTTTGGGTAATCTCCAAAGCTTCTTGTAATCAAAAATTGAAAAATACAAAAATTGAAGCCACTCCATTGCACTTCATGCATATTCCTCTTTATGCTTCTTTTGTTTCTGCTTCTTCCTTTATTCTATATTTATTATCTCTGGATGAGAGGAAGGCGTGATTCCTTGATGAATCCATTGTCAAAGGGGGAGAAGATGTGTTAAATGAGAAGAGAAGATGTGTTAATAAGAAGATATTTCTTTATTGGGGGAGAAGTTTATACAAAGGAGAAAGCGAAAATTTGAAAATTGAGGATCATAGTGAGGGGGAGTTCTTGAGTTGCATTCTTATTGTCTTATTGAATATTCTGAACTTGAATTGCATTCTAGTATACTCACAATGATCATAGGTCAATTGAACAATTGTTCTTTCATATGGACCTTATGTGAGAATTTTGACCCTTTTTCGAAATCAAAGTTTTATGCTTTCTTTTGCCTTGTCTCACATGCCTATACTATTCTGATGCCAGCTTGGTCATTTTCATTGCTTTCTCTTGCTTATGGACCAAGTTGTGCCTTTGTGCGAAAACTGCGAGTAAACTCGTTTTCAAACCTCTTACTTACATTTTCTGGATAATTGCCAATGTGTTCATCAAGGGGGAGATTGTGGATTTCATGGGGATATGTTTGAGATCTTAGGATGATGTGACAATTGGCAATGGCGTTTACGGTTTGTCGCTTCACGTGTTTTCGACAAAGTTTGCTTAGCTTCGATGGAGGGCGGTCCGACCGGTCCTTGCATGGTCCGACCGGTCCCAAATCGGTCGGACCGGCCATGTGGGCGATCGGACCGGTGACCTAAAAGTGGTCAAAACGAGTGGGCCAAAAATAGGTGTTGTAGGCAAGTGAGGGATCCCAATGCACTTGGTCTCATGATTTTTGGAGTCTCCAGAAGAAGTTCTATTGGTTTAAAGTTTCCGATGAGGTTTGGATTTTCGGGGTTGAAATTGGCTAAGTCCCATAAGCGGTCCGACCGCCTCGTGGAGCGGTCCGACCGCCGAGAGGATCGTCCGACCGGCTCACACTGGAGCGGTCGGCCGTATTGACTTGAACGTCGGCCAACCGTGGCGATGTTGATTGGTTAGGTCAAAGTCATTGGTATCGTGGCATATGGTTTGCGTGATGCATGATTTGACTAACATGGGTCAAGTTGTGAAGAACTTGTTCCCGATTCGTGTTTGCTTGTCGTGGTTGTGCGAGTTGCTTGGTGGTCAACGACGGTCAACGGCGAGGAGGATCGGGACTAGACTTGGAGAGTTGAGGTCCGAACGATCGGCGATGCGGGTGAGGTTAATGACTCAAGCGTGACACAAGATGGACAAGGGTGACCTATTGGCGAATCCATGGCGCATGGTGAAGCGGTTTAGGTCAAAAGGTTAAAGACGGCGTTTTGCGAAGCGTGCGTGTGTGACCCGTTTGTTAGTGGGCCTTAACGGGAGCCCAATGGAGTCAAACCCTAGGAGTCTAGGCCTCCACTATAAATAGGGGAGGTGGTGGTCGCACCATCTAGCTCTTTTCTCTCTCGCCTCTTTTGTTGCGAAACCCTAATTGGCTTAGGGGAGTTGAGGTGGAGGCTAGGGCTCTTGATGGTTTGTGGTGAATTTCGTGATCTTTGATTGTCCACTGATCCATGATGGTGTGGATGTAATCCAGCATCAACCACGAAATCAATCTATGCAAGGTTTGCTTGAGATAAGTCTCTTTTCGTTCTTGCTTTCAATTTCGTGATTTTAGGGCTTTCTTTGATCTGTGAGTTTGTGATTGATTCTTTCACGTGGATTAGCTTCTTTGTGATGTGTGGGAACCCATCTAGGATCAATTTGATCATCAATCACCCACAAGCAAGCAATTGGATCTAGTTTTCACTTTTGCCCGGTTTTGCACCCTTCTTCAAACAGATCGTAAAAGATATTTGTTCGTCCAAGAATTATCATAATTGTTGATTGGAATAGGTCCTTAATATCATAGAGAAGGTGTGTGCAAAGTTTCGTGAAGTTTGGAGTTGAGAATCAAAAGTTAGACCTAATTGCAACCGTCATCAGGTATTTTTTCTTGTTCGAGCTGCACGGTCGACCGCCCCACACCACGTGATCGGACCGATTTTGGTGCCGGTCCGACCGCCCCACACCGAGTCGTCGACCGATTTGGTACCGGTCGGACCTTGATATCAAATTGGTCGGACCGCCGAGACTGTGTTGCTTTGATTCTTGCTGATTTTTGTCGCATTGCTTAGGGGTTTAATTGGATTCAATACTAGTCTTCCAACAGATTGGTATATTGATCTTCATAGCTTTCTAATAGCTACTGGAGTGAAATTGTATTGAGTTCATAATTTGTGAAAAAGTGAGCGTGCTCCTATTCACCCCCCCCCTCTAGTCGCCTTTACGGTCCAACAACAATAAATACAATAAGTAGATTATAAAGCGTAATTAAAAAGATAATAAATAAATAGAGTAAACAATTATTTTAAAACAACAAGTGAGCCTCCTATTCACTTCCCAACCAACCCAAATCATTAAGTGAATGTCTCATCCACCAAGAGAACATCACATTCAACAAATGAACATCTCATTCACCTTCCAAATATTTTTATAAAAACTCTACCCCTCGTGTGAAATCCTCAGGCATTGTCCATAACCGAGGATACGGCTGTTTAAACAGTTTTAACTCTGCAGATGTTGTACAACTTTACCCACAAGAGATAAATCAACTTATAATGTCTATTCACACACTTCTATAAGTGCGTGACTAAGTAATTATCACAAGGTCTTTACAGAGCTCCTTCTTAGGCCCTGTTTGTTTAGGCTTAGGCTTTTTGGCTTATAGCTTAAAGCCAGCTTTTTGGCTTAATCGGCTTATAAGCCTGCCAGTTTTTAAGCCAAGCGTTGGTGTTTGGTAATCTGGCTTTTTAAAGGATGTTGGCTTATTGAGTTGTGTGTGAAGGATAAAAAGTCTGAATTGCCCTTGAGGGTTTGAAGGATGTTTTTAAGGATGAATTTAAACTTATTTTTGCATGAGATTTGTAACTATGACGATACGTGCAAGTGTACATATGAAACAAAAAGAGTTTTGCTTGTTCGCGCATATATTAATTATGGATATTGCGTAATGAAAGAAATTAATATAGAAATACATAGCCAGGCAAACTAAATAATATCCGATCATATCATAATAATGTAATCTTTTTATTCTCGTGAGGCCATTAAAGAAGTAGCAATGATGTCGCGAAATACACCCATATCTCTATCATCGATTGCTGATCCATTGACACCGTGCCCTCCAAATGAACCAGTTTGCGCATCGCTTGGGTCATAATCTTCATCAAGATCACATCTCTCGAAAAGCTCATCACGTAAAGCACTATCTCGGATAAAGTTGTGTAGTGCTATACATGCAATTATTATTTTTGTTTGAATCTTCATTTTGTAACTTGGCAAAGCCAACAAGATTCTCCATTTCATCTTCAACACGCCAAAGGACCGCTCAATCACATTGCGAATGGGCGAGTGGCGTGATTGAACACCTCATATTTTCCACTTGGTTGTCGACCATGGCGAAATTCTAGTAGATGATACTTTTGTCCTTTGTAAGGAGCTAGATAGCCCTTTCGATTGGGATAACCCGCATCAACAAGGTAATATTTTCCTACATACATGTAACACACAAATATTGACATTAAAAAATAGAGAGGCTATCATAATATTTAATTATATTATTAAAGAAGCATAGTACCTTCAGGAGGATGTGGAAACCGGTTTGAGTACTTGTCCAAAGTGTTATTGAAAATCCTTGTGTCATGTCTTTGAACCCGCCATCCCAAGAACAACAAAGGTAAACCTCATGTCAAAGTCACACACTGCCATCACATTTTGAGATGTATATCCATGGCGACCAGTGTGAGCAACCTGCTCATCCGCTGGAACAACAACCGGTACATGTGTGCCATCAATTGCACCTATGCAATTGTTAAAATGAGGCGTGAAGCGATTATCTTGAAGTCTTGGATGCCTTTGTTGTGAACTCGGATCCATTGGTCTAATATTATCTTCGGATAAAAGATAGACACACTGCAAGACTTCACCAAATTTTCTATTGATTGTTTCTGTGGACCTTTTGAAGCGGTTTTGAACTTGACTAACTGACTGAGGGCCCCCAACTGTCCACAAAAATATAGCCAAAGATTCTATGGAGGTCATAGTCCTAGTTGATTTTAAGCCATAATTTCCAACCAATGTTTCATGCAAACTATCAAAAACAGGCCTACTCATTCGGAACATCGAGTAACAATCTCTCTCATCGCCTAGTTGCTCTACAACCCATTCATAACCAGTCAGGAGTGGTTGTCGCCTCTCCTTTTTGTTTAGGTAAGTGTCGTAGTAGTACATACCTACATAACCAGCTGTTGTAACAAAATCCTGAAATGGTAACTTCCTCTTTTTTGTTATTTCGATATCATCGTCTATCAAACCGCTATCAGTGTCACTCTCACTGGTTGAACCATCAATATCACTTGATGAGCTCATCTACAATTAATAACAATGATCAGTAACATAGAACATAATATAATCTAATGTAGAACACAATGCAAGGTAACAATAATATGAGTACAATATAATCTAATGTAGAACACAATGCAAGGTAACAATAATATGAGTACAATATTAATAGTTTCGACAATTACATAATCATCACCAAGTAGTTTTCAAAATGAAAAAGAACTACTAAAAAATCTCTAATCTTTCTTCATCTTGGTATCAAACATCCTCCTGAGCCAGTTCATCTTTACTTCGTTGGATTTCATAGTGACAAACACTTCTCGATTTTCTAGTTTAGTAAAGAGCCTTGTCGCAATGAAGTGTTCATCACTTCCTTCTACTACCCCTGCCTGAATAGCTATATCCATAACATCCGCTACAGATGGACCACTCTGAACAGGGCCTTTTGCCATAATATCCACCATGCGCTTGAAATCCCTAGCTATGGGATTTTTCTTGTTCTTCTTTGGGCTACGATTAATATTATTAGCCCTACGCCGCGCAATGAGCTTAGGTTTCAAGCAGGCGGCCTCAATATTCTCGGCATCGGTGGCGGCGTCTTCCTCGCCATCCTCGAACAATCAATGTCCACAGCGGTTTGGTCTTCTGAGTAGGCTCACCGGGATGGTGAAGTGTTACTGTGACATGAGGCTTGTCAAACATACGATCCATATCATCCGAGTTCTCGGTGGTCCATCACGAAAATGTTTAGGATATTCTTGAAAATTTTAAACAATGGTGAAGTTAGCATAAATTAAAATATGAAATCATACACATTAATGAATAGATGCTTCTACAATTAATACCTTGTGCTCCTTCCACCAAGCGTCAGATGCTGATATAGTTCCTTTTTGATAATCCCAACCTAGCCCAGTTGCTTTTTGTTTCAAATCATTCCACAAGTTGCTTTTTGTTTCAAATCATTCCACAAGTTGCCTATTACTATGTCAGAGTTCACTGTAATGTTCTTCTAACAGACAAATGATGATGTACACATGAAAAACATAAATAATTGAAGCCAACGAGTAAAAATAAGTTTTTTTGTAACAATTAAAAGGGAAAAAATGGCTAACCGAATAATCATTAAACAATATTATAGCCCTCTGATTGGGCTAGTTTATAGTTGCTATGATGTGCTTATTTTCTAAAGCTACTGTGGGAAAACAATTCTGGAAAATCGTGTATCCCTTTTGGTAGATCATCTTGAACACATTTTGTTATCTAATAGTTGATCGTGTGTATTTCCTCTCACATGGATTTTTAGTTAACCACTTCAATATTTTCATCCCACCAAAAGGCAATGAGGCGGAAAAACAAACAAGAGAACAATTCACGATGATTATATCATCCATTCAAATGATACATTCGAAGATCGCAAAGACCTTGCAAAGCACACGAGATTATATCTTTCAACAAGTTTGGATATGAGCATTATATCTTACGAGGTCACTAGCATTATCCATGATATGGAACAATTATAGGATGATTGTTTGCCACACATCAAGATCGCAGACTTCTCGGCCGGTGAGGCGCCAACATAATTGGCAAGCACAAAGAGTGTGGACAAGGGAAAAAAAGTTTGTCGCAAACTATCTTGCAAAGCACAATAGGAAGGAGTCACATTCACATTCTCTCATGGATGATATCGATATCACAGACAACAATTCAAGTCAATCTCTTTCTTCTGAGGTGCAAGCTGTTCATTTGTTTACCTTTTATGATTTCTTCTGAGGTGCAAGACAATGCGGTGACGGTGGGGCGGCGTCGGTGGGAGGCGGCGCCGTCGGTGTGGGAGGAGGCGGTGGGGAGGAGATGGAGGCGCCAGTGGGGGGCGGCGGCGGTGGGGAGGCACGATGGGAGGCGGCCCAGTGGGGAGGCGGCGGTGGGGAGGGCCCGATGGGAGGCGCGGTGACGGTGGGGGGGGCGATGGGAGGTGGCGGCAATGGGGCGAGAGAGGAGGCGGTGGTTGGGGCGATGGGGAGGAGGGAGGAGGAGGCGGAGGTGGGGCGGGCGGGGCGAAGCGGGAGGAGGAGGCGGAGGTGGGAGTCGTGAGCGGAGCGAGCAGGAGTGGAGGGAGGCGGAGGTGGGAGGCGGCGAGGCGGCGAGCGAACAGGAGGATGGATCCGGAGGGAGGGAAAATGAGCGGCGATCGGTATTAGGGAAAAAAAAGGAGGACGTGTATGTTTATATATGCATGGCATTTTAAGGGTAATTTTAACGAAGTTCAGTGGCAAATAGATATTTCGTTCCGCAAAAGCTAAAAAAAGCACCTAGGCCATGGCTTATGGCTTTTTGGCTTAAAATGGCTTAAGCTTTTTATAAGCTATACATAAAAGTCACCCCTTTGTTTAGGCTTAGGCTTTTTTGCTTATAAGCCAGGTAAAAAGCCTAAACAAATAGGCCCTTAATCTAGTCTTGCCCGCTAAGGTTTCAACACTGAATGTCATCATGACCAGACAGGGGCCCCGCTTGCGCCATGTGAGTATACTTCAATCCCGTAACTCACATCCACCAAAAAAATAACTAAAGTCGAGATATTGCTAATTAATTAGCCAGCTACATCCCATACTAGACATGTCGTTGTACGATAAGGCCTAGTTCAACGGGCACAAGATTAAGTCATTGACAAGTACTTAGACTAGTCTACCTCATCCCAATGTGCAAACAACACCATCTTTACTGCACGATTACTCGCCCGAGTGAAAGCCATTTTGTTTAACCAAACCAATGACAATCCATGTAATGGCACACAATTTTATAATAGCGGCATCATACCACAACTTGTATAATAGTAGCAACTCACCACAGCTGCACAACAGTGGCATTGCATCACCACAATTCCACATCTCATTAAGACAAATTAATATTATTGGACATGTGACATTCGCCAATCATATAACTAAGCATGACTAAGCATCTCTACGATAACCCATGTTGGAGATACCAATATGTCCAACTAGGAATAATCATCCTATGGCGATAAAGGATTCATGGTATTCAAACAATCAATGGTAGCATAATGACAAATAGTCATTAACTACTCCCAAGAGCAGTTGATATAAAAGTAGCATGTAATTTGATATATATATATATATATATATATATATATATATATATATATATATATTTATATATTTATATATATATATATATATATATATATACTTTTGAAAACATAGGTTCAATATGATCAAAGGATTATGATTGCCTTGGCTTGGCTCAGTTACCACACTTTGGTCTTCAAATCTTGCTCCTTGAAAAATATCGTCTAAACAAGAGAGAAAACAGGAGAAACACAAATAAATCCAAATAAAATAACAAAACCAACTCTAAAATAAAGAGCTCGATTTTATATTAATTTAGGAACTTGAACGGGTTGAATCAGAGTTCCGACGAAGGAGAACAAGCTCTCGAAAGATTTAAATCTAAGAAAAAGAGAGAGAATACACTATTTCAAAATTTTTGAATTTTCTTTCAAAAGGAAATCCCGGATTACTGCGTCAGCATGACATCAGCAAAAGAAAAAGGAATTTCGATCAGAATTAAATTTCTAAAGGAGAATAAACTCAATCACCGATAGGTGGGCCCGTGGTTTATAGGCCAGGTCCACAGAAGAAGGGCTCATGGCGCACGGTGCACCAGGTTCACTAAATAGGATCTGACAGGTGGGATCCACGTGTTGGCGTACATTCCATGGTGAACTAAATCTATGGGCTAAGGTTCGAGACTGTGCCACATCAGCGATGACGCAAGTGACACGCAGGTGGCTAGAGCTGAGGTGGCGGACACGCGGTTACTGACTAGGACAGAGAGGCTGACTAGGCATGCCACGTCGGCTCGACTGCGCGCAGAGACCGAAGGTCGACAGTGAGTGGCGGTGCAACTCCGGCGACGACAGAACTGTGAACAACGGCGACTCAGGGGGCATAGAGGGGCGCAAACGAGAGAGGAGGTGACAGTGGACACACTAGAACTGACACCGAGGGTAGGAAAGGACGGAGGCGACCGACGGCAAGAGAAGAGCGGCGGCGTTGCTACGGTCTTCGACGAAGTCGGGATTCCGGCGGCGCTCTGGCGAAACGAAGGGGAAAGCGGATTAGATCAGGACGACATGATCCCATCGGTGACGGCGACGGCGATGGATAGGGACAACTAACGGCAATGTAACTCGATGACAACCTTGAGGCTTCGCTCCCAGCGGTGGCGGCTAGGGCTACCGGTGCGGAGCGGCGCAAGGATGCAATGGTCGAGGGGGTGCGACTATTTAAAGGCGGTGACGAGGTCTTTGGAATGGACACTGCGGCGGAGTTCGAACCAGAGACAAAGACGACGCCGATGCCGAGAAGGATTGTGCTGACAGGTGGGGTCCACCTACAACGATGGGGCGCGAACACGGACGCCACACATGGATGGCGTGGAAGCGATAGGGCTGCGAGTGATCTTGGCTGCTAGCACAGAGATGGGCCGAGAGAGCGCAAAAAGAAAATGGGTCGATGGAAAGATTTGAGCTGAAAAGGAAATACTAGATATTCAAAAGAGTTTTGAATTTTAGAAAATGGATTAAATAAACCGAGATCAAACAAATAACAAATAAAGTCCAAAAATTCCAACAAAATTCAAAAAAAATACTATGAAACTCAAGAAAACCAAATAAAATTATTTGAATTTAATTGAAGTTTAGATTATTCACATTAAATGGTTTTAATTTCTAATAATTTAAATTAAGCTTGAATTTAAACAAGAAAATTCAAATAGTTATTTTTATTTTAAAGGCTTTAAAAGACTCCAAAATTTGGGATGTTACATGACGCTCACACAATTCTGATGTGTCATCTCACATAGGCGCTAGGCGGGCGGTGGGTGGCCGCCTAGCGCTTAGGGGGCCGAGGCGCCCAAACAGAATTGCAAGCATCATCACCTCCAGCATCAGTCCAAGCAAGCGGGATGAACACAGAATAGCAAGCATTAGTGCAAGGTTATGTATATGTTACATGTATGTATGTATGTATATGTGTAATTATGTAAGAAGAGATGTTACCTTGGTGTGATGCAAATATATTTGATGACTTGATGTAATGACCTTGATGAGTTGATGTATCATGAATTGATGACTTGATGTAGTAAAAATATAATTCAAACAAGTAACATCAAATTATCTTAGACTCATAGCTAGGGGTGAAAACGGATCGGATACGGACGAATAATGGCTCTGCCATATTTGTTTTCATATTTTTTCAGATTTGGATACGAATACGAAGCGAATACGAATTGAAACGAATACGGTCGCAGATATTTTTCAGAACATGAAAACCCCATAAATTGTATACCAGAAATTAACGAAAATATATAACTAGTTTATTTGATGCAAACATTCATGAATTGTTCATATTTTTAGCAACTACACATAACATTGGCACTAGCAAGTTGCATTAACTAGTTCATCACAAACATAATACTTAGTTTACCATATTTAGCTAATAAGTCATAACTCACAAAGTCACAACTCATCACACATTCACACTTAGTTCATCGCATACATAAAACTTAGTTCACACTAACATTGATCAGGCTAGATGATTAATCTATACACAAATGACTGTAATATCCCAAAGTACGTTACCAAAAATAAAATTAATAAATTTATTATTTTATTAGATTTTCTGATATTAAAACAAAGTTTTCTTAGTTAAAAAGAAAAAAAAGTCAATTATTTAATTTCCTAGTTTTCAATGTCCAAAATAAAATTTATTAATATTTCTGGGATTTTATTGGATTTAAAGTGAAAATGAAAAAAAAATTATTGAATTTTCTGAATTTTAAAAAGGTTTTCCTATTTCTTCGGAAATTAAAAATAATTTATGTGCAAAAATAAAACCAACTTTAACTTGGAATTAACTTTATTAAGTTCAAAATAATTCAAGGAATTTTTATGAATTTTTCTAGAATTTTTTAACTCTATTTGCTATTTTCTAAAAGGCTATTTGATTTGTTGCATTTTCTGAAAATTCAAAAATCAATTAAAATCTCATTTTCTCTTTAGGCCGAAATCCTCTTCTTTTGGGACGAAATCCGGATATCCGAACTTGGTCTTATCCAGATAATCCGTATCCATATCGCATCCGCATCCGCCGGATAGCATGGCTACCGTATTCGTTTCCGTTTCCAACAAAAAAATCTGAATCCGTTTCTGATCCGAAAATTATTCGAGAAAAATCTGATCGGAGACAATCCGAATATGTTTCCGTCTGGATCGATCGGAAACTATCCGATCCATTTTCATCCCTACTCATAGCTTTCAGTTCTCACAAATAAAACAAGCAAACCAAATATAAATAGTTCATAAGGTCTCATAAATAAAACAAGCCAAATATAAATAGACTTGTATGATAAATTGATGATCAAATGAGTGAATGACTAGTCATTTTCTTCCTCACAATTTTTGGTTGGAAGCACTTCTTCTTGGTCAGACTCATACTCAATTTCCTCCTAGTCATTGACCTCCTCTTCTTCGGTATCGAACTTGAGATCTTCATGAAGTTGTCTCACTCTTGCGCTCTTACAAAGTTCTAAGACCCCATTAGCCCCCACATGCTTCTTCAATTACCTTCTATGTAAGCCCCGTAGCGAGGTCAGCATCTTGATCATCATCCCAGCCTTCAATTAACTACCCTTGAGCTTCATTAGCTTTAGAACCTATAATGAGATCTTTGTTCTTCTTCTCTATCTTCTATTTTTGTTCCTCAATTTGGCATTGTATTGAACATAGACTAGATAATTAAAGCAGTCGACATCTAGTTTATTTCTTTTCTTTGTATCTATCTACGAATTGGAAAGTGAAGTATAGTTAGCTAAATGTAATGTACTAATGTCTAATATAGAGATTGAGAATTGAGACTTGACTCTTTACTCTTTAGAGAAGTTTAGAGACTAACCCCTTCAAAAATGCTCCAATTTCTTTCACAACCGGATGAACTAGATGTTAATGAGAGGATCCTCATAACCATTTTATGTAACACGAGAACTTTACATCCATAAGTAGAACACCATTTAGCTGCATATTAGGAACAAGAAAATAATTAGTATATGACAAATTTACAATCATGCATGTATTTAAATTGATTATTAATGATTAAACTTGGATTAAATTCAAAGTCTTTGCATCACGCCTTTGTTGCCACTTTCCCAAAGTGGCCTTCTTGATCTTTGAATATACCCAACTCCACATTTAGCAATTGACTTTGCTTGTCGTCATCATCATGGTAAAAAGTCTCCACACAAGTGAATACCTCATCCATGACAACATCATCTAAAAAAATGGAGCCATCACAATAACTATAATATGGATTCAAGAAGTATACCGTCAAGTGCAACGGAGAATCAAGCCTATCCTTCCTCTGCTTGTCAATAATATCTATGATGAGGTTGTAGTTGTTCTCCATATTGTTCATGGCTTTCATGATTTCTTTCTTTGTCTTTCAAATATCTCCATAAAGAAAGGTCACAGAAGGCTTACATCCTCATTAACCATTCGAAGAACCTTTACCAATAGCTCAAATACCCTCAAGCAAAGAGAAACACCATTCCAATAGGCTCTACTCACCAATATAGCCACCGATGCCTTGCCTTTGCCTTTTTTTGTAATGGATGCAAATTTTCCGATTCATGGCTAAGCGTCATCGACCTTAGTTGGAGTTTCTTCTCAATAAAGCTTAGCAAAGTGAGAAAAGAGGAAGCAAACATAGTCACCCGAGCCTTATTATATCCTTCTTCTTTAAAATTTTTCTCATCATGGCCAATGTCTTATAGTGCGAGTAGATAAAAATGGTTAGTGACTTGATCAAGTGTCTTCTTGAACCTTGCAATGCTCCCAATTCCTTGTAGCATTAGGTTGATAGTGTTGATTGCACATGAGCTCCAAAATATGTTAGACCTTTTGTCCTTCAATAATGCCTCCGTCATGTTGCTTGAAGCATTATCGGTGACAACTTGGACAACATGGGCGTACCTATTTTTTCAATGCACAAATCCACATATTGAAAGATGAGCTCACCGGTGTGTGACTCCTCAGATGCCTCCTTTGATTCTAGGAAACATGACCCCAGGCTACAATGCACACACATGTTCATGATTCTCCTCCTTTCTGATCAGTCCATGCATAAGTCATAATAGAACACCTGGTCTTGGCCCTCTCTTCTTCATGGTCCTTCAACAACCCCTCGGTTCTATCCACTTCCTCATACGACAACTTCTCTTGCACATCATATTGAGAAGGGCAAATAAACCCAGTGCCAAAGTGGCCAATGGCTTCACACATTTACGCAAATGCATCATTATTGATGGAGTTGAAATGTACGCCTGAAACATACAATATACAATGTTACTTATATTAGTAAACAACACCAGGATGTCATTCGCATATTAGTTGATAGTACAAGCGTTGAAAGTTATTACCTGATTCATAAATCTACCTAGCAACATATTGCCTCACTTTATGGAGTCTTTCTTTCCAAATGGTGGTACTAATTACTTGTTGTCGTAGTTCTTTGGAGCTCAATGTACTACGATCAATAGGCATTGTAAACTTATCCATATGTCCCAATTTCTGAGGCGTCGAGCATCCTACACTTTCAAGTTCAAGATCTTCATCACCATCACCGGTGACATCCTCATGAATGGTAACTTCATTTCTAACTTCTTGTTCTTTATTTTTACTAGCCTTCCTCCTAAGTTGTGCCTCATCAATTGATTTGATGCGCTTCTCTTGATCTTCCTTTGTGGACAATGGGCATTTAGCAACATTGCCCCTAATGTGAGCAATATGTAACTTTATCCTATACACTCACTGAAACAATTTTGTTGCACAACTTGTATTTTACTTTATCCATATTTTTGGATCAATTAACACTTCATACTCCCACCCTATGTCCTCGGATTTCCTCTTAAGGCTATCGGTAGTCACCTCCATCGTGGCTGACGCAACGGATGACATCCTACAATTCATGAGCATTGATAAACAATTGTTACAAACTTATAATCATAATTGCTACTTGCTAATTGCCAGTGTTCCCCTAGGTGGGGGCCTAGGCCGCATAGGCACCGCCAAGGCGCTGGGCGAAGCTCCCCCGCCGTGATTCACTGCCAATCAACGCTCTAGGCGGGCTAAGCACCTAGCCGATCGCAGGAGGTCCAAGGCGGACACAGGCAGTGCGAGGCGGGTAAGGCGAAGCGGCGCTGGGCGGACCGAGGTGGAGCTGGGCGCACGGGAGAAAACTGAAGAAAGGTAAGTGTTGTGCGGTCAGAAACCCTACCTGATATTTCATCTTCACGTGGTGCTGCCTCCTCTGGTTCCCCACTTCCCCGTCGCGCGGCTCCTCCCGGCTCACTGTCGCCATCGCGCAGCTCCTCCCGGCTCCCCGTCGCCATCACGCCTCCAACCCTGCCCATTGTCGCGCCTCGTCCTTGTCCAGTCACCCCCTAGGCCCCAGGTCAGCCGCCTCTCTCTGGCCCTCGCCTCCCCCTGGTCCTCTTTGCTCAGCGCCTCAACCTCTTCTCGCCTCCCTCTGGCCCTCGCAGCCTCACCGGCCTCTGGAGCTCTCTGCGCCTCGCCTCCTCCCTCTGGAGCTCTGCGCCTCGCGTCCTCCCTCTTGTGCGCACTGCACAGCGGTACTAGTAGTAGCCCAGTGCAGTGCACCAATGCGATGCCAATTGATTTAGTAGGACTAGTAGAACTGTAGAAGTAGTTGTGTGATTTATTAGTAGTAGGAGAACAGTAGAAGTGGTGAAGTGGCAGTGTGATTAGTGTTTACTGTGTAGTATTTACTCTATTTATATTTGACTTACTTGTTTTATTTGTGAAACCTTATCAACTATTTATATTTGGCTAGCTTGTTTTATTTGTAACTTATTTTATTGTTTGAACTATTTGATGTTACTTATTTGAATTATATTTTTATTGCATCAAGTCATCAACTCATGATACATCTACTCATCAAGGTCATTACATCAAGTCTTCAAATATATTTGTATCACACCAAGCCACCAAAGTAACATCTCTTCTTAGTTCTTACATAATTACACGTATACATACATACATGTAGCATATACATAAGCTTAGACTGATGCTTGATATTTTGTGTTCATCCCGCTTGCTTGGACTGATGCTGGAGGCGATTATGCTTCTAATTCTGTTCGGCCGCCTAGGTGAACACTGCTAATTGCCTAATCGGCTACTAAACAGTAAACAGCACGATCATAATTCATAAATCATGTTAATTTGCTAGTGCTCACTGCTCACTGCTAATTTGTATAAATTCATGATACATATGCTAATTTCTAGTGCTCAGTGCTGCTGGCTGCCGCTGCTAGCAGGACCGAGTCACCAAGACTAGTAGTGCTAGCACTGTGCTGCCAAATCCACTGCTAGTCTGCTACTACTTCACCGAGGGCTCATGTGTGGTTCTGTTGAAATGCGCAGCAGCAGAGGAGCACGAGCAGCAGAGCATAGGCGAGCACAAGCAGCAGAGCCACGACCGACAGTCCGAAACCGAGAGACAGAGAGAGAGGGAGGGCAGAGGAGGTGCGCCAACCTGAGCCTGCGCGACGTGTAGGAGGCGGCGTGCGGAGGGGATTCGCGGAGGAGGCGGTGCGTCGTGGAGCTGGGGAGGAGACGGCGCGCCGTGGAGCCAGGAGGAGGCGTCGCGCCGTGGAGCCAGAGAGGAGGCGACGCCTCAGACTCGAGAATGTGGTGGATCTGGGGAGGATGTAGAGCCGCATACCACGGGTGAGTTCACTTACATTTTTCTTCCACCCGACCCCACTCAGCGCCGCCCCGGACTGCCTAGCCGCCACCCCACCTTGCTCGCCTGGGTCCGCCCAGGTCCATCTTGGACAGGCTAGGCAGGCCAAGTGCCTAGGGCGCCAATTGGTACCGAGTCACGGCGGAGGGGCTTCGCCCAGCGCCTAAGCGGTCTAGGCGCCCGCCTAAGGGAACACAATGTGCCACTAATCACTCAAAAGATTCAACACACTTAACACTCGTAAACATTTATGAAATATGTAATAATTTGTAGATATATTTAAAACTTAAATTGAAGTGCTACATCAGCCCCATACATGCGCCATGTGAGATCCCACATATTGTTCACATGGCAAAAAACATTATATTTGATAAAGAAAGAACAAAAGCTAGATCAATTAAAATGTTTTGCAAAAATACCCATGGTAATACGAAACTTCTTTGAAAAAATTTGTGGTTCTTTGAAACCAATGTCAAAGGAAATGGGTTTTTTTCCGAAATTTTCTCAAGAAAGTGAGATGCCAATTTTGGTAGATAAACTAAACTTCACTCCTGCAGATCAATTTCCTTGATACTACATAAATATACGAGTGCTCCATTTTCTTCAGTACTGCACACTCTTATGATTCAAATAAATACTATTTTGATCATCCCGTTTACTATGTGTTCACGCAAAACTCTTACAAAGGATGAACACAGTTGCTAAGTCTGCAAGTTCATAACACCGCTACAAATCAGGGTTGAGCTTGACTGATATGAAAATTGTTAAATTTACCCAGTTGCAGGCCAGTCGGACTAAATATGGATACTATGACATGTTAAAACATTACTCTGAAGCTAGGTCAGATCAATCATGATGATCTTGAAATATTGTAGTGAGCATATGTAGTGCTTAATAGTTGTAAGTTTTAACTGCTCTTCTTTTTTTTCAAAATAATGTACAGTTGGCTCCACCGCAAAACGAAGCCAAAAACAAAATAAAAACATCAACGCAATCTCGATGAAAACTCATTTGGTCAAGTGCCTTAAGAAGCTCTCATATATCAATCACAGATACGTCGAACCACAGAAACCAAAAATGTTAAGACTATGAAACTCAAATTTATAGACAACCACAAATTGATCACTGCATATGTGAGCACGAAATTTACATGATCTCAACCTACATTTCACGACCAATCTGGACAGCTCGGCTCCGAAATCTAAAGCACAAGTGAATCAATCACATCTAAGAAAGAATTGTGTAACTCTGGACCAAATGCTCCAAAATTACGGAATCATTACAGCATCATCCCTCAGCTCTCAACAGCACACCTAAATCCAACAAATAATCACGAAATGGGTGGTTTTACAAATGGGGAGAAGTCAACTACGGGAAGGGGAGGGGGGCGGAGGCGCGCA
Organism: Hsuehochloa calcarea; assembly: GCA_036346395.1. Lineage (NCBI taxonomy): Eukaryota > Viridiplantae > Streptophyta > Magnoliopsida > Poales > Poaceae > Hsuehochloa > Hsuehochloa calcarea. The sequence goes on along the minus strand of CM070594.1, from coordinate 69,737,532 downwards.
CATCAGAGGAAGCCGAGGAGGACGGCGGCGCCGAGCACGAAGAGCCAGACGATGTGGACGAGCAGCAGCGCCTGCCCGGAGACGGGCGCGGACCCGGCGCCGACCTCGCAGTACCCGCGCCGCGCCACGCGCGCGCCGGCGCACGCGGCCTCGGGGCAGCCGCACCAGTATGTGACCCCGTCGGCGCCGCAGACCGGGTCGGGGCGGAAGCACCGCACCGGGCACGACGCGGCCTCGCTACCCCCGTCCGACACGGCGGCCGCGCAGGGGTCGGCGGGCTCGGCCGCAGCGACGGCGGCGGCGGAGGACGAGGCTAGGGTTTGGGCGAGGAGGAGCGAGAGGGTCGCGATGAAGAGGAGGCGGGTGGTTGGTGTGGAGGGCGGCATGGTGGATCGCCGACGGCAGGTGGTCGCCGGCTAGGAGCGGCACGGGGCTCGCGGCGGACGGTCTTTGGGGTGGGGATGGTGGGATGGACGCGCCGCGGAAGTTTCTGGCGCGGTGGAATCGGTCGGCGTTTTGAGAAGCTTTGGTTGGCGATGCGTTGGGTGGTGGGTTCGGTGCGCGTTTGGTTGGACTTAGCTGGTTCGCGTTGGCCGTTGGGTTGGCCACCTGCTCTCGTCTTGTTTTACCGCGTACGAGAATAGAAATTGGTCAATTTGTGATGTTACCAAAAATCGCATTGCCAAAAATTGGTATTACAGTCATACCAATTTGGCCACCAACGGTTAAAATTGTCAAATTTTGGTAGACAAGCGTTAGCACCCATGTGCTTCAAGCAAAACCCTCTGAGGTATTATTTGGATATATTATGAACCGACTCAGTCCATTTGGATTTACTCGGATTTTGAATTAAAATCTCTTCCAATTCAAAAGAATTGGTTCTAATCTCTCTTTATCCAAACAAACCCTAAGGTGTATTGTGTTGCTTCGGTGTGAAATATAGAGTGCTATCTGTAAAGTGGAAAGATAGAGTTTAGATGAGTTCTTGGCTTATAGAGCACTTTTGCGAGCGTAATGCCAAATTTAGCCCTTTCTCGGTCGTAATGATAAAAATGACACCACAGAGCTATCGACGGCCTACTCATAGCGAAGTCCGGTCTCTAGGGGTCGAACTTCATCTCCACCGTGCCCTGGGGGCCAGACTCCCCTCTGTGCGCCACGTGTCTAATTCAATCCCTTGGGGGGCCAGACCTAGCATGTTCGTGCCCCTAGGGGCGGACCTAGCGCATCCATACCCTTAGGGCCAGAGCATCCTAGTCTATGCCCTAGGGGCACGATTTTACCGCGCACAGTGGAGATCAGTGCCCTTGGGGCACGAATTCACCGAACGCAATGCCCCTAGGGCACGACACTCGTGCCTTTCCTGCCACCACGCAAGCGCCGCGTGGGAGATTCCCTCCCGTCGCTTCCCTTCATCCTATCCATCACACCCATGACCACATGCATGAAAAGGAAGCCCCGCGCACGCAAAGAAACAACGCGCGGGAGGGAATCAATTCCCTCCTCTCGCTTCTCAGTCGATGGGAATTGTGTTCGTGTGGCTATAAAAACCGACGTCGCTCTCGCTCTTGCTTACATTCTCGAATTCAATCTCATTCTTGTGCTCGACGTTGAGAGATAGAGAATAGAGCGAACGAGCGAGTTTTGATTTTCTGTCAATTAAGGACTGTTTAGAGCGGTTTTTAGCGGTCGTATTACTACATAAAGGTCAACATCAAGAGGAGTTTTTTTTCTCTTATGCAATATGTTTATTAATTGTGTAATTTGTTAGTTGCAATTAATTAGTCATAATTAATTTAGATAAAATTATTTAGTTGTGAATTAATTAGTCGTAATTAATTATATCATAATTAAATAGTCATAACTAATTATTCATAATTAATTAATTTACCTAATTTATTCATAGCTAATTAGTAATTTAGCAATTAATTAGTCGTAATTAATTTATTCATTATTATGTAATCATATTTAATTTTAGGATAGTTAATTAGTCATAATTAATTGGTCACAATTAATTAAGGCCTAATTAATTAGTCGTACTTACGTAGTCATAGTTAATTAGTCATAATTGATTACTCATAATTATTTAGTGGTAATTAATTTAGTCGTAAATAATTAGTCATAGTTAATTAGTCGTAAATAATTAGTGGTAATCAATTAGTCGTAAATAATTAGTTGTAATTAATTTAGACATAATTAATTTAGGGATAGTTAAGTAGTCGCAATTAATTAAGGCCTAATTAATTAGTCATACTTAATTTATTAATTATTATTTTGTGTCTTTCGTCTCTTGCAAACCATGCTCTCTACCGGAGCTACTCAAATCGTTCTACGACGAACATCATCGGAGCAAGTTGTGGACCACCGGGGATGGGAATGTTCCTCCACCCCTCGAAGTTAGGTCGGAGAAGTATTACTGGGACCCTAACACTCGCTACATTCCAATCCTTTTGGACATGGGCTTGTTACCCTTTGCGAGGATGCTCCAGGTTGGTCGTTACTTCACCTTGGACGGGAGTCTCTTGTGGGCACTTGTTCACAGATGGAGGCCCGAGACGCACACGTTCCACTTTCGTTGGGGACAGATGACGGTCACTCTCGGGATGTCTCCTTCTTGACCGGTCTGCTGATTAGGGGAGAATTCCTTGTTCCAGCCCATCCGTCAGCGAATTGGAAGGCCCGCTTAGCGCATCAGTTTGGCATAGCTATCCCAAACAGGGCACATGGTGTCCCTTGAACTTGGCTGAGGAATTTCAGTCGATGCCATCTGAATGCACTGGACAAAGTTGTTAGGACATACCTCGTCGCTTACCTTCTTCATCTTTTGGTTGGTCCTTGTTTTCCACTACAAAGGATGATTGGGTGTACCCTAGCTTCATATGCATCGTCGAGTCTTTGACTGACAATAATCCTGGGGCAATGCCCCATCACAGCTTCAGATCAGTCGTCCTTTGTGCCACATACAAAGGGTTATGTGACGCTTCACGGCGTGACACCGGTTTAAAACTGGTCCTTGTTGTATGCTATGTGCTCCTACAGCTGTGGAGTTGAGAGCATTTCCCTATGGGGTGGCCCACCTTTTGGACTACAGCGCACATGTACCTTGAGTTCCATGACCCCATAGACGGGCCCACGATGGGCACCCGATGGACTGCTTCCAAGTTACGTTGGACCAAAGACAGAACGACGAGGTGCTACCCCGTGTTCCACAACAAGTTTGAGTTGTTGCACGATAACAGTATCATATGGTCTACATGGAGCCTACCATTCATGAACATGGTAGCGTTGCACGGACTATCCGTGCAATGCACGCAGGACACCGGATTATGGGCGACGACCTACCATCTTATGTTTTCCCATATGGTGGAGCCTTACGTGTCACAACGCATAATGCGATACTTCGATCTTTACCAGGTTGTGCCCCCTACCGACAGGAGGATTCTCGAGCGAGCTATCCACTTGTGAGTTCAACTCCGTCCGAGTAATGTTTATAGTTCATACATGTAACTGTTTTTCTCATATAAATCCTTCTCGAATGTAGGCACTCGAGGACAGCCGATGTTCTGACGACTGGTAGGTAGTCCAACATCAGTGGATTATGGCTTGGATGGATACGGCACGCATTGAGGTTCTATAGGAGCAGCGACCGTACGACGTTCGGACATACTGTGAGTACATCGAGTGGTACGTACTACGGTCACACACTAGACTCACCGTCCTTCGCTAGAGCATACGGAGGAGGTCATGCATGAGGAGAGGCTTCGTCACTCGTTCGACTGACACAGCGCTTCGCGGGGTGACGACACTGTAAAAACTCAAACCTATGCTCGCTTCATTCATGATATTTTTACTGTTTGGAACTGAAAGTTGTCTCTCACTTCAGTTGGACCGGAACCAGCGAATCTCACGCACATCTGATTACACCATTCGTAGCCCAGATCACACCATTCTGGGACTACTTAGTACTCTCAGGTCCATCTTCGCGGAATCCAAGCAAATAATCAAGAACATGAGCTACGATCGGTCGAGAGATGACTTTCTTCAGGCTGGGCACCGAGTGGGCCGATTGTGCTCACCTTCTAGGTCGGCACGGTGTAGTGAGACTAGTGGGCGTCTTAGTTCTCCACGTCGGTCATTCGCACTGTAGATCGGGAAGGTAAGTTATGTTCAATTTAAGTCATGATTATTCATTATACCTTACGTTGTGCTAACATCATGTCGTCTTCTAGCCGCACATCCGTCGAGATGCATCACTTCTGCGATCAACATCAGTAAGGCCTACTCAGACTGGCGGCCATCCAAGCAATCCCCGTCAGTCATCCGAACTGCAGATCAGGGAGGCACGTGATGTTCAGTTTAGGTCCTGATTATTGATTTTGCCTAACATTATTTCATCTTGTAGTCTTCATTGAGCATGGGGATGATGATGAATCAACCGATGAGGAGGCTGCCATCGTAGCTACAACCAAGGAGGAGTACACGGCACTAGGATTTGGACCGTACAACCTAGGGCGCCTACCCCTGGTCTACGCTCAGCAGAACCTTAACCGATACAAAGTACCGTACGCCAGAGCTCCTCCGGGGTCACTGGTACATCGTACGATCAAAGGCCAGAGCTCCTCCGCACCGAGGGCCGTTCAGACATCGTACATAGGGGACCGTTGCTCCAGGGGTGGATTCATGGAGGCGTTCATTAATTATATGATTGCAGGTGGCAGCTAGTTGGCATGACTCAGCTGGACGACATTGACGTTGGACAGACTCAGCTGGGCCAGAGTCAACTTGCTGAAGCACCTTCGCCCACTCAACGGTCTCCATACGCCCTTTGACCAGATGTGCACTCTTCGAATTGGTTCACGTATCCCACGGGACTTAGGACCAGGACGCACACGCAAACACAGCGAGTAGAGAGTAGCTTAGATGAGTAAGCCATATTGTATCCCATGTGTAATTATATTATATACATTATGTGCATATGTATCCACGATGTTGTGCGTTTATGTTATACCATATTATATATATATATATTATGCATATATATGTGTAGTTTGCCGGAGTTCACATGAAATCATAAAACACCGAAGTGGGAGTTCACATGAAATCACCAAACACCAGGGGTAACACAGACGCACTAGGTCCCAGACCTAGGGGACCGAATTAGACATATGGTGCACGGAGGGGACTCCGACCCCTAGGGGCACGGTGGAGATGGAGTCTGGCCCCTTGGGACCGGACTTCGCTATGTGTCGACCACCAGCAGCTCTGTAGTGCCATTTTTTGCATTACGACCAGTAGGGGGCTAAATTTGGCATTACACCTGCCAATAGTGCAATATAAGCCAAAAACTCTTTTTAGGTTGGACTCTAGGGGTTTTACAAGTTTTGAAATTTCGATTGCTTCTTATCATTTCTGAGGTTTGCGTGCATGGAACAACACGCACAGACACCTAAAAGATAGCAAAATCGTTTTAGTTCATTATGAAAACTGTACACTGAGGAAACTCTTTGGATTGGCAAATAATTTTTAAAAATAGTATTTTTAAATTTAAAATTAGAAAATTAAATAGTAATTTTTTAACAACAAAAATGGCCTTTTTTGTCACCATTTCAAATGCGCGACAAGAGCCTGTCGCCAAATGAAATGGCGACAGGAACAAAGGTCACAATTTCATCTAACGACATGAGGTGAACAGTGCAAAATCACCATTTCGTCCAGCGACAGGAACCCATGGAATAAAAGGGAGAGGAGGAGAGAATGGTCTACCCTATAAAATCCCAAAACATCGGCCCAAAACTCATTTTTATTCCGAGAAAAAGAGAATAGGGAGAGAAAGAAAAAGAGAAGAGAAGGAGCTAGCGAAGCCTTGATTAAACTTGTGGGGTTGATGATCTAGATGACGTTTAAATGCGGAGATGCTTACAAGGGAGAGAGGCTGGGAGAAGTAGATCCTGTCGTCCACTTTGCATGTAAATATTTCTGCAACTTCGCAATTCTATTCGAAACCCTCGTAGGTTAGCAAATAAAACAAGCAACGTAGAATTGATTTAATTATATCATTTTTGTTGTAGTGTAGTCTGTTCTAGTTTAGCTTATTTTTAGATGTTATTTATGGTGCAATACGTGAATGATTTATATTAAATCTGCAAAAATACCAAACGAAGCTAAAAAATTCCAAGTTTGCATTTTTTACATGGGAAATAATTTTGAAATGTTGAAAATACTTTTTAAACTAGAAAAATAGCAAGATATATCTAAAAATTCTATAAAAATTCCAAAGTGGTTAAATAGGGTGTGATCTTAATTAGAATATTCTTAGCTTCAATTTGGTAGTCTTTTTTTACATGGTAAATAATTTTGAAACACTGAAAATATATTTTAAACTAGAAAAGTAGCAAGATAGCTCTAAAAATTCTATAAAAAATCAATAGTAACTAAATAGGGTGTGTAGAACCTAATTAAAATATTCTCAACATAAATTTGATTCTCATTTTTGTATGGTAAATATTTTGTAAATACCAAAAATACTTTTTAAACAAGAAAAATAGCAAGATGGCTCTAAAAATTATATTCAAACTCCATAGTAGCTAAATAGGGTGAGTAGAGCCTAATTAAAATATAATTTTCTTCAATTTGGTTCTCATTTTGGCACGGTAAATATTTTATAAATACTGAGAATACCTTTTAAACTAGAAAAATAGTAAGATAGCTCTAAAAATTATATTAAAATTCACAAGTAGCTAAATAGGGTGTGTAGACCCTAATTCAAATATTCTCGCTTCAATTTTGTTCTATTTTTGCATGGTAAATATTTTGTAAATGCTGAGAATACCTTTTAAATAAGGAAAAATAGCAAGCTAGCTGTAAAAATTATGAAGTAGCTACATAGGGTGTACAGATCTTAATTAAAATATTGTCAACTTCAATTTGGTTCTCATTTTTGCACAACAAATATGTTGTAAATGCTGAGAATACCTTTTAAACTAGAAAAATAACAAGCTAGATGTAATAATTATATTAAAATTCCAGAGTAACTAAATAGGGTGTGTAGAGCCTAATTAAAATATTATCAACGTCAATTTTATTCTCTTTTTTGCACGGTAAATATTTTATGAATGCCAAGAATACCTTTTAAACAAGGAAAATAGCGAGATGGCTCTAAAAATTCTATAAAAAATCCAAAGTAGCTACATAGGGTGTGTGGATCTTAATTAAAATATCGTCAGCTCAATTTGGTGCAATAATTGAATTATTTAGATATGTCCCCTCTTATTACTTTTTGTGTATGTTTCATAGTGTTTACAATATATGAACTAAATTTTCAGGTATGGCGGCCCTAGCAGACGCTGCGCAGTGGTCATACGAGTTACTTGACCCAGCCGTTAACACGACTCACCGTAGCCACCTCAGTACCATTCACCCCTAGAAGGGCGAGCATCCCATTGAGCTTGGCGCGTTGCGGCTGCGCATGCCCATGAGGGCATCGAGGGTGGACACACGTTGGGTTCCGAGGTACGTGTAGTTCCAACCTCTGTGTACTCAATTTTCGTCTGACTTGTGTGGGTGGATTCACGTATGTTCTTAATCCTTTCGACACAGGTTGAGAGCGTCAGGCCTCCTTCCACTAGCGAGGATGGTGAAGGCGATGTTGGAGGACGAGCAAGACATCGCTGGCGGTGGTCATACGTCGAGGTGGTTTTCCGTACGATAGATGACTCCTAACGGCACTGGTTGACCGATGGAGACCAGAGACACACGTTTCACCTTCCGTGTGTGGAGATGTCGCCGATGCTTTAGGATGTGGCTTCCTAACCGGGTTGCCCTGTGCGGGCTTCCCCTTGGCGGTGTACGACATCCCGAACATGTGGCACACGAAGATCCTCGTGAGGTTCTAGAGGTTGTTGCTGGCCAACATCAGCTACAGGGAGTTCAGCAGTACACACGGACCGACGCTGAAGTGGATCAACCAGTTCGACGTAAGTATTTTATAACTCTTGTGTTTCTGTTTCAATTACTTTGTTCAACTTAGTGATGTGTCTCTGTCTTCTTGCAGCTGATTGCCATGGGACTGGACGCACTTGAGTACATAGTGAGGAGGTACTTCGAGGCCTACTTGTTGTGGTTGTTCGAGTAGGTTATGTTCCTAGGGTCACACTGTGATAGCGTGTACAAGCACATGATCCTCTACGCATAGGAGCTGTCAGACTTAGAGGTGGAGGCGATCCCGTCGTACGCCTGGGGCCTGACGGTGTTGTGCACGACGTATCGCGCACTGTGCAATGCATGCCACATGGTTCGAGATAGCTCCATCCTCTAAGAATGCTGACCACAGCTGGACTTGGGAGCCTACACTAACACCATGTGCACCGCTGACGACACTATGGACCAGCTGACCATGGGTACGGTGTGGTGTCGCCAATAGGTAAGTTTTTTTTGAACCTTTAGTATTTTTGTAATGTAATTTAATTGCATGTGCTAAGTTTTTTTTGTTCTATTCCACAGGTCACCTTTACTTCGATCATGACGCACGCGTCCTACCTGGACTATGTCGCGATGTTCGATCAGTTAACGGATGACCGCGTTATCTAGATGTTGTACACTCTCGAGAGGATAATCACGTGCGGGACTGGTGGTACTGGTATAGGCGGAGGAGCTCCATGCACGATGTATTCATGGAGGAGTACCATGTGTATTGGGTGATGCGCCAGTTCGGTCTACGATAGGAGATCCCAATGCCCTCGGGGTAGCGGTTACTGCCGAACGTCGATGGGTAAGTTCATGTTTTATGTCTGTTGTAGTTTTTCCTTATGGACTTACGAATTTATCGTTTTGCCTTCCACATGTACACTAATAAGGGAGTACCTGGTACGACTCCCTGGGCTAAGAAGATGGCCCCTTGGGTTGAGCTGTGGCTCCATGCCTTGGAGGACGTGCTGCTCCCTACGACCCCAGGACGTACGAGGAGTACATCGGGTGGTACTCCACTCGGATAAGGTTTTGTTGCGTTAGGGTCGTGGATGACCCACCACGACACGAGACCATGATGACCAACACGTACCCCACCCAGCCGTACTCTGCATTCCATCGCATGGTACATATTGAACGGTTCATACTTTTTATTTACTATGCATATTTTCGGTTTCTAACTTGCTAATTCTATGTACAAAATAATCTCTAATGGGAAATGCACGAGTTGGCGACCTCCGTGAGTAGTTTGACGCTTAGGGAGCACTTTAGCACGGCGAGGCAGGAGATCAAAGAGGCCATGGACCGGATGATAGAAGCGACGAGGCGAGGCATCCAGCTTACGTTGTGTCGTAGGCCGAGGGACGTGGTGGACCCACCTGTACATGGACAAGGGTTAAGCCACATTGTGTCATGCCCCACGGCTCCTCACCTAGACGTGGTGGGCGGGTCCTCGTGGCACCGTGCTGGGAGTACCCCAGCACCAACACAGTTCATAGGTATGCATGAAACACTTACGTCTGGTTGTTAATTTTGAACTCTATTAGTTACTAACGGTATTTTCTTCTAGCACGTCCTCACTACAGTATGTACCCGGGGTAGGACTATGCCGAGTCGTTCACTGCGATGTAGCGACTCGATATGTTTATCTTGTTTACACGCATAACGTACTATTTTAGCATTTCCTTCTTGTTTACATGCATAACGTATTGTTCCACAAATTGTAGACCTCTATGGGACGAGGAACTGGTGTCGCGGGAGGGAGCACACTCCGAGGACAACGAGTTCGACCAGGAGTGGGCGCTACAGCAAGAGGGCGGTGGGCCTTCGCACAACGAGAGCAGACAGGTCTCCGTTGGGGCTTCACAGTTGCACGGTGCGACCAGAGCGAGCCAACCGACGCAGCACCCTCTCGGGACACCCCCTCTGATGACACCCCCTTAGGCTACTCGTGTCGATAGGGTACCTCGGCCGCCGAAGCCTTTGACGTACTTGCACCGGCTCGTAGCCGCCCTTGACGAGGCTAGGGGCCACATGTGGGGTACGCCCGAAAAGGGCTCGAGGGTAGATGTATCAGTCATGTTATGTAAATATTAATTTAAGTATGACTTACAATATGCTAGTATTGTGTTTCGATACTTTTTGTTTTTTGTTGTGTGTACAGGTAACCGTGTGAAGGAGTCAGCATCGCGACACCCCACATCACCCTAGTTCTTGCCTTTTCGTACGCGAAATGACCACACCCTATTTGCAAAGTCATTATCTCTCTAAGATTTCGTTCGGTACTCTCAAATAAATCGGGGTTATTTTTTTATCGTGCGCCAAAGGGTGCTTTTTTATTGTGCCGCCTAAAACACAATTCAAATATATTTGATCACGTCGAAACTCCTAAACTGTTCTCTACTTCATATTTCCTTATCTTTTCAAAAATTATCTGTTGCGTTGGCACTAAAAGACATTACCAACATTACAAATAAAATTTAATTTTGAAAAGGCGACAGGCTCCTTTCGCCATTTGACCTGTTACCAATTCAAATGGCAAAATTATTGTTTCACCACTGTTGCAATGGCGACTAGTCTTCTGTTGTTATTTCATCTAGCGATAGGCTTCTGTCACCATTTGAAATTACGACATGACCTATTTTTGTATATAAAAAATACTACTTAATTTTATAATTTTTAATTAAAATGATATTATTTTAAAAATCGATTGGCAAACTGGATGCAATACCTTTCTTAGCTTGGTTTTCTTCTGGAGTGCCAAAATTGCCTTTCATGATTCCATCGTATTCCTATGCCAGATCCGCAAGGGAGGTTATGTGACACCCTTGCCAACAAATGGGTTCTTCTCTTGTGGGGCCGGGGCGCCGTTGCCGTCCAACCAATCAGCAGCAGGTGCGATGTACGTTACGCAAACAACAAAAATGCGCACATAGTTTTGTTCGGTACATATGACAAATAGCTATGTATTCGCGGTACAGTTGCAATTAGTAATTTTGCAAACGGCAAGGAGGATGCTGAAATGCGATTCTAGCCACACAAAAAAAAAACATTCCAGTAATTCCATCACTGGTAGACCCAGAGAGTGCAACCACAACAGAGAGGCAATTCATCCAAATGTACGAGACTACTCCGGTCATTGGCTTAACAAACAGTACATATCAATAGCTTCCCATCATTTCATCAGAATCTAAACGACACAAGTCAGATATCTTTCCACTGTCTAGCATCAGACTTTCCATGAAGGAACATAGTTCCGTTAAGTAAATATTTAGTTTTACACTGAAATAAAAATCTGACGGCTTGGCCATGTCCCTTGCCTGTCACCCCAATGGCAACAAATATTTCACCAGTGGCCAAGATGAAATAAGTTCGAAAATATAGTTAGTGCTTCTTAGCATCCATCTCCTCAAGCGCTGCACGAGCTGCAGCCTTGGCCAGCTCCAGTAGATCATCTGGAACCTGTATGCCAAGTGAGCAAAGAAGTTCAGTTTCAAATTCATATCACATATCTATGGACAAATCCATGGAGGACAGTACCTTCTGATGCTGTCGATTTGATTCATCACATATCCAGCTCAACTCCAATTCAAAAGCTTTGTCCTTCGCTTCATCATGCACTCCATAAATGCTGCATTGAACAAATTATGAGTGGAAATTTTGTGCAGACAGTAGAAGCCTTTTCAGGTATGTTGACACCAAGTGAGCAGGAAATATATAAAAGAAACACCCACCAGTTAACATGTTTTGGTTTGCTTTCCACTAGTTAACATGTTTTGGTTTGCTTTGTTCATTACCACCACTTGACATAAGAAGTTCACCAACCTTTTTAACGAGAATAATTTACAACAAACAATCTGTTTCAAGAAGATCATCAAAGCTAGATACTTTGACTTTATGACATTGCAATCACGAGATTTCTAAGCAGTTCACCAGCATTAATATTCATATAGTCACTCATACCAGTAAAATTTTGATATCAAATAATGTAGAGTCTAAATGAATGTACTCACAGAAGCTCTAAATGACTAATGCAATGATTATTAACGAGTACTATACACCCAATGTGTGACGTGTATATATATATAAGAACAGTACAAGTACTAGAATGATGTTGAACATTAAGTGAAATCAAGTAGTGTAAAGAAATATAAATGCCAACAAAGCTGTAGACAACAATATGCATTCACACAAAAGTAAAACTACTGTAAAAGTGACAAATTCATTAACACAATTGTATTTATACGGAAAAAGAGCATTTAAGACATACATCTTTGCAACCTCAACAATGCCTTCCCGGCAGGTAAGCTCAGAAAGCTTCAGCTTCTCTATATCACTGCAAGACAGCATTCAAACAGCTGGAATCAGAATCATTCTGATAACCATAAGATAAACAAAATACAGAATTATCAGACAAATTCTATGGAGATAAATTTATTAGCTATTCTTGTTAAACACGTTCTGGTTCACAAAAGCTAGAGCCATTAGTTACCTCAATGAAGAATAGGTTACAAACAGATCTTTCCTCAGAAAGAAGGGAAAATATATATTTAAAGAAATGGGAAATAGAGCTATAGACCGTATAGTATAACAAGTGGATTTTTAGATGATATATAAATAAACTGCCCATCAGTTTATGGATCCACATAAAAACTTTAGTGTTCATACTGACCAGTCAACATAACAAAAGGCATATAGAGGATCATCCTTTAAATATGTATGGTATCCATATGCTAACTATGGCCTGGCCGTTTCAAACTTCTATGTATAAAACAGCACAAAACATGAAAGGATGTTGTAAGGATCCAATAATTCCAAATGCTAAGATGGTATATGGAGGAACATCCCTCCTGGCTTTCTCTTGTACTTTGATCCTCAGTAAGCTGGGCTTTAATAATATTTGCCTTTGCTCTAGAGAAGAAAAAATGATACTTACGGGACCCTTTATTTAAACATCAACTAGTGGTTTGCAACAGAAGAACAGATGTATGCTAACAAAGAGATCGCCCAATAAACAATTGGAAGGTGGTAAACTTACTTTTTGCAGCCTGTCTTCCTTTCCCCAGTGCAGCACCGAAGTACTTCTGTTTGAGATTCAATTCAATGAACAATATGAATTTTAAATACACAAAACACTTAGCTTCTTAATGCTATTGATAAACAACAACATCCATATATACCAGCAAATACATATGAATACCTCTAGGTGCATCTATCGAACATGCGTTCGCAACTGATGGAAGACGTAATTCATGTAAAAACTAAAACTACGAGCCTATGCATTACCATAAGATATAGCTTCTTGTGTACTATAGACTGTAGTGACAACTTACATAGGAGACTCCTGAGGGTTCTATCATGTAGAGCTGTGGCCCATCCCTATCATAACCTCCAAGAATAACTCCACAACCGAAAGGCCTAATACAACAGAAATAAAGTCAGAAGCAAGAATAGGAACCAAAACTAATGTATTAAAGAATGCAAGTCATGTCTCCAGTAACTATGCGACAATAATGTTAAATGTCTTACCTGAGCCACCAGTAGAGTGTACAAAGATGAACATAGCTTGCCACACGATCTGCCAATTCTTTTACAGAAATGGGTTCCCCGTAGACCCTGGTGCATTGCAGCTTTAGAGATGTTCACATGGTCTAAAAATTTAGGTGCTTACTTTTCATAACCGGCGGCTTCCGATTTTGCTCTTGAAACAATTTGCCTGCCATCTGCCGCTAAACCAGCAACAGCCTGAAAACGAGGATAAAAATAATTTCTTGTTAAAACAGGATTTGTTAAGGGGATGAGTATAGTACAACCCTCGTATCAATAGACAGGTATCACAGCAAGACAGAATGAAGTAAATATCTCAATAGAAAACAAGAATATTATCATTCTACGTTAACAAGAATTATATTTCAGTAAACAGGGGGGAAATCAAAACAGAAATGCAATCTATCTCCTTTATTATTTCATCAATTATACGTGTTTTAACATCAAAGTCAGTGTCGATTTGAGCAACCAGAGAGAGAGAGAGAGAGATGAAAACAAGAAGATACCAGGCCAGAGCGCCGGTGCACTGAATGGATCCCTCCGATTCGACCCCTCCAGCGTCATCTTCGAAGTTACCAACTTCTCTGTTGGGTTGATCTCGGCAACTACTTCCGAGAATCACGGGGGCAACGCCCACACGCGCCCTGATCGGGGGCTCTGCCAACAGAATTGGTCTAGGTTCCGTTCACCGAGCGCCATATAAAAAGTAAAGAGGGTATCGGCAGGCTGGCTAGCGAATGTGCAAGTCAAGACTACAAACCCTAACATACCCGATCCATCACGGGCTCTCAGGTGTGCGAAGACCGAAGGCCGTAGAACCGCCGGCATCACTACTACATCCCGGTGATTCAAGCCGAAGCCCCGGCGCTTAGATCCGCGCCGACCTCATTATCGACAACCAACTCTAAGAACCGATGGCTTCACCGGGATCGGGTACGCATTTGCGCTTCCTCACTCATGTATTACGGTGTTCCTTTATGATCTAGGCTTATGCATGTTTTAGGTTAAGTGATTTCTCTCAGGTTATATTAAACAATGGTATCAGAGCCTTTCCTAGATCACATAGTGAACCCGATTAGATCTAACTTATACCCGGATACTCGTTCGGATCTCAGATCCGGCGCTCGGTTATAGCATTTAGAAGGAGGGGATATGTTTTTTAAGAAACCCTAATGAAATCCCCAAAATCAGAAACACCAAATCAAATCTCAGAATAGGAACCCTAAGATTCGGCCCTTAAGATCTCAGATCCAAAACTAAATAGAGGCGGCGGGATACTTACGGCGGGATTTGAAGACTTCTTCGGTTCCGGGCGCCACCGAAGCTCTATTCGACGGCATTGCAGCGACCACGATCGCCGCGCTGTATCGGCGAAAAGCCGCGGGCGCCGCCACCTCATGCCGCGCTGAGTCCACCTTCAGCCTCCGCTCCGGCCTCCTTCTCCAGCAGCGTCGCCGACGGAATCGCCGCTGCGGAGTTTTTCGCTCGCGCACCGCGCGGAATTTTCGGTGGGAGCGGGGAAAATGCTTTAGGGTTAGGGTTTTTTCGTCGGCCGAGCGTTATATACGTTGCGGGATCGCTCCACGGCCGTTCGATTAGATCCGACGGATCGCGTCGCTCGGTCGGCGGAAGTAATTCGCGCAGACGATTTGGTAGGACGATCGGATCCGACGGCCACCGTCGTCATGTCATGTTTTTTGCTAAAGGGCCGGGCGATCGCGCGCGTGAGTGCGCCGAGCCGCGTGGGCCGAATGCAGGCCGAGAGCGGCAATAATGAAGTGGGCCGAGCCCAAAGGGGAACAGTGCATCTTCATCATTTTACAAAATGTTTTTCGGATTAAGTTTTATTTATTTATTTATTTTGTTTACTGTTTAAATCTAATGTTAATTGCTAAGAGTATTTTTCCCCATTTTGTAAAGTGCTTTTATGATTAAGTCTTATGATTATTATTTTATTTTATTTTGTGCCTTTATTTAAATTAATGATAATTCCTCATGTTTCGGTATAAATTCAGTCTCTGATTAAAATTGAACCAACGAGATATTTTAATTAGAGAATTTTATGATTTATTTTGGCATTATGTATACACATGATTACATACCGACCAACGTTGTTTGTAGTCACGTGTCGCCACATTAATTGTTATAGTTCTTTTATTTATACCAACGGTGATATAAACTAGAAGCGTAATTTTGCATGTTATTAATCGGACCAACGTATGGTTAATTGCATGCAATACTTTATGCTATTTCTAATTTTTCCCTGTATTTTAATGTTCACCATGAATGCTTCAAATGTTGCCGCTACAATTGACAACATTGAGCGACTTACGAGAACAACTTCCCGCTTGGAAAGAAAGAGTTTGATTGTCCTTGGAGTATTAGACCTTGATTATGCATTAAGGGTGATTGCTCCGTTTCTCCCACCATTGGTGAGGGCGATTCACGATGAGAAAAGAAAATATATGATAATAATCTTTGAAAAATGGGAGCGGTCTAACCGTCTATCACTAATGATTATGAAGACTTCTATCTCGATCGAATCGGGAGCAATCCGGATTCGAAAATGCTAAGGAGTATCGGCTTGAGAGAGGAGAAATTCAAAGGCTCCACTAAGGTTTATGCGATTACATTAATCCGAGGCTTCTATCCACTAAGTATGACGGTCCAAAGAGATCGAGAGCACATCATGATGATGACCGATATGGTTGGAAAACTCAAGGGCATGGACATGGAAATATCGATGGTTTCCTAGTTCACTTCATAATGACTTCTCTTCCTTACGAATACACTTGCTTTTAAGATAAACTATAATACTCGGAAAGATAAATGGAGCATGGCGATCTTATCGCCATGTGTGTCGGGAGGAAGAAAGGATTAGGGCGAAAAGAAAGATTTAGTGAATCAAGTTGGCGGTCCTAGCAAAGGAAGTTCTCGGGGACTTCAAATCCAAGAAAAAGCGCACTACTCTCCTAATTCGGATAAATCGGGGCCTAAGGTGCAAAATACACCTAAACCCAATGTTATACGCTAAAGCACCAAGTGGGAATGCATGTCACTACGCAAAGAGCAGGACATTTCGGAAGGATTGTGTTGGTTTCCTAAAGTGGCTCGCTAAGAAGGGTAATGATTCTATAACTTTTGTTGATGAAACCCTTTATACTAATTTTCCCTTAAATCTTGGTGGATTGACTCGGTGCAAGCGTACACGTTACCAACTCTTTCTGAGGATTCCATACCGTGAGAACACTAAGAAAGGGGAGCGAAGTCTTAGAGTCGCGGATGGAAAAGAAGAAGAAGTGGAATCAATTGGTTCTGTCTCCTTAGTTTTAGATAAGCGGCTTCACACTTCGTCTTAATAATGTAGTTTTGTTCCTTCCATTAGGAGGAATTTAATTTGATATCTTCATTGGACGATGATGGATTCAAATGTAATTTTGGTAACAATAAGTGTGTTATCACATATAATTCAAATAATGTTGGTCTTCTTTGTTAGACAAGACAAACTTTATATGCTTTCCTTAATGAATCACCGATATCTTTGAATGTGTGTGATACTATGCATAAAAGAATAATGAGACTTCTTGGCTGTGGCACTGTCGTTTAGGCCACATTTGAAGGGAGAATGGAGCGTCTCATTAAGGAAGAGATTCTCCAACCATTAGATTTCTCGACTCGGACCCTTTGCATTGATTGCATTAAAGGAAAATACGTAAAGAAAATAAAGAAGGAGCAACTCATGACTCGGGACTATTAGAGTTAATTCATACGATATTTGTGGTCCTTTTCTGTGACATCGGTGGATGGTTTTGATTCTTTCATTACATTCACGATGATTTCTCCGTTATGGTTATATTTTTCCCATTAAGGACCGATCCAGAGTCACTTGATAAATTTAAGATATTTAAGGCTGAAGTTGAAAATCAGCACAACCTAAGAATCAAAGTGGTAAGATCGGACCGTGGGGGAGAATATTATGGGAGACATGCCCCTTATGGCCAAATTCCTGGCCCTTTCGCTAAGTTCCTTCAGGAAAATGGCATTGTTGCCCAATATTCTACACCAGGTGAACCTCAGCAAAATGGGGTAGCTGAGAGGCGCAAGTACACTTATGGATATGGTGCGAGCATGCTCGGCTACTCTAGTTTATCACACAGTTTATGGATGGAGGCACTAAAGACAGCAGCACATATTCTTAATAGGGTTCCCAGTAAATCAGTACCTAAGACACCTTATGAATTATGGACTTGGAGAAAACCGAGTTTGAAATATTTAAGAGTATGGGGTTGTTGTGCTGAAGCTAAGATATTTAATCCACATATTGGAAAATTAGACCCTAAGACAGTAAGTTGCCATTTTATAGGATACCAGAAAGATCTAAAGGGTATCGATTTTATTGTCTGATAGAACAACTAAGTTTGTAGAAACAAGACATCTTTGTGTTCTTAGAAAATAATGAGGACACGGAGCCTAGGAAAATTGATCTTGAAGAGAAGCGGGTTTACGTTCCTTCACGCTTATCCCGTAGATTTTTATTCTGCACTTGGTGGTTGCACCTCCATACCAAATTTGTTGATGCACCCTTTGTTGGGGTCTCTGAAATTCCTAATGTCATACCTAATGATGAGCCTCGGCAGTCTCTGCGCCTCGTGACCTCACGCAATAGTTCTTGAACCAATTAGAAGATCACAGCGGGAGAGAAGATCTGCCATCCCAAATGATTATGTTGTTTACATGAATGAGGATATTAATGATATAGGGAAGGTAGATGATCCCACCTCTTATAAGGAAGCAATAATGAGTGAATATTCTCCTAAATGGTTTGATGCCATGAAGGATGAACTAAAGTCTATGAGCACTAATGATGTATGGGACTTAGTAGAAATTCCTGACAGAGTCAAAACAGTAGGCTGTAAATGGGTCTACAAAACTAAGCATGACTCTAAGGGAAATATCGAAAGGTTCAAAGCAAGACTCGTAGCAAAAGGCTTCTCACAAAGAGAGGGGATTGATTATAATGATACTTTTTCTCCTGTCTCAACTAAGGATTCGTTCAGAATCGTTATGGCGCTTGTAGCTCATTATGATTTAGAGCTACATCAGATGGATGTTAAGACGGCATTCCTTAATGGCGATTTGCAAGAAAATGTTTACATGACTCAACCGGAAGGTTTTGTCGTGGAAGGCAAGGAGCACATGGGATGTCGACTTAAGAAATCTATTTATGGCTTAAAACAAGCATCGAGGCAGTGGTACCTCAAATTTGATAAAGTTATAAGGAATTTTGGATTTAAGGAAAATGAAGTTGATAACTGCATATATGTTAAGTTCAAGGGGAGTAAATTCACCATCTTAGTGCTTTATGTGGATGATATCTTATTGGCTAGCGATAAGGATATCTTTGTTTGAAACCAAAAGATTTCTCTCATCCAATTTTGGTATGAAGGATCTCGGTGATGCCTCTTACGTTCTTGGCATTGAAATTCACCGGACAGTCCAAAGGAGTATTAAGTTTATCTCAAAAGCATACATTGTGAGTACTAAAGAGATACAATATGCATAAATGCTCGCTCACTGCTCCTATCGTTAAGAGGCGATAAGTTTGGGACATTTCAATGTCCAAGGAACCAATATGAAGCGATCGGATGAAGGCGGTTCCTTACGCTTGGTATCGGAAGCATTATGTATGCTCAAGTAAGCTGCATACGACTTAGCTTTTGTAAGGAATGCTTGGCGGATATCGGTCAAATCGAGACCGGACCATCGAAAGCCGTTAAGAAAGTCTTGCGTTATATGCAAGCTACTAAGCATCTCATGCTCACATATAAGTATACCGATAACCTTGAAGTTGTTGGTTATTGATTGATTTTGCGGGATGTGTTGATACTAAGAAATCCACGTCAGGTTATATCTTCACACTCGCTGGAGGAGCTATCTCGTGGAAAAGCTCCAAACAAACCCTTACGGCATCTTCAACGATGCAAGCTGAGTTTGTGGCATGTTATGAGGCTCTAGGCGTTTGTATGGCTTAAGAATTTTATTAGGGCCTTAGAGTGGTTGTGACATTTCTAAACCACTCACCTTATCTGCGATAACGAACCATGATCTTTTATGCGAGTAACAACAAGTCAAGTGGTGCTGCCAAACACATTGACATTAAGTATCATGTTGTGAAAGATAGAATCCAGGATCAAACCATTAGTATCAAGCATATTAGTACTAAGTCAATGCTTGCGGATCCGCTTACTAAAGGCTTACCACCCAATATATTTCGTGATCATGTTGCCGGCATGGGTTTATTGGAAAGCCTCTGATTCTGGATAAAGGACCTTAAAATAAACCAACTCCCATTAAGTATAAAGAATATCCATTTCAAAGATTAGATAGTACATTATAGGTACTGAGGTCGTATGACATTTTATTGGTCATGCGACACATTACCTTGGTATGCTATTTTATTGAGAATGGGCTTATGTTGTTAGCCTTTCGATCAAAGGGGAGAATGTTGGGTTGATCTCGGCAACTACTTCCGAGAATCACGGGGGCAACGCCCACACGCGCCCTGATCGGGGGCTCTGCCAACAGAATTGGTCTAGGTCCCGTTCACCGAGCGCCATATAAAAAGTAAAGAGGGCATCAGCAGGCTGGCTAGCGAATGTGCAAGTCAAGACTACAAACCCTAACATACCCGATCCATCACGGGCTCTCAGGTGTGCGAAGACCGAAGGCCGTAGAACCGCCGGCATCACTACTACATCCCGGTGATTCAAGCCGAAGCCCCGGCGCTTAGATCCGCGCCGACCTCATTGTCGACAACCAACTCTAAGAACCGATGGCTTCACCGGGATCGGGTACGCATTTGCGCTTCCTCACTCATGTATTACGGTGTTCCTTTATGATCTAGGCTTATGCATGTTTTAGGTTAAGTGATTTCTCTCAGGTTATATTAAACATTCTCCACACCCTAAAGAACCAACAAGAACCAACCACCAAATGTCAATCAAGCACAAAAGAGCACCTCCTGCAAATAATCTACTGAATACAAATCAAACAAGAGCAATCTTACCAGGACAATCCCATCTTTGCATTTGATGCCAACAACAGTCCTATTTCACAAAGATCCGAACATCACCACAAAATTACACATAAAACGGAACGAGTTAAGCTAAAATGAAAAGGCCAAGCAGTGAAACCGAACCCGCTGTTGTCGACGGCCTTCGTGGCGTACTCAACCTGGAAGACACGGCCATCAGGAGAGAAGGTGGTAACGGACAGATCGTAACCTGTGCCTATGCTGCTCATTGTTAAGCTGCTTTGTCTTGCCTACTCCTGGGGGACCAAAACCAAAATTCTCAAGCATGGGGCTCAGTAATGCACTGAGGAAGGGCTTCCTTCATGGCAAAAATCAAATCAACTGATTAAATTCCCCATAGTTAGCCTCTACAGCCTACACAAAGGTCACTCGAGAGTGGGTTTTTTCGTACTAAACAGCTCCGTACCTAAACAAGGGACGCATCAACACGAGTTGGATTTCGGATTTGGATTTGATTAGCCGCAGTCACAGCAGAGACCAGAGTAAAGTAGATCAAAGTGAAATTAGTCCTAGCAAGCTAGGGCCTACTTAACCAAAAGAAAAAAAATCGGTTCAGGTGGATGGATCTCCTCTCCAATCCACGCCAATACAGCAGAGGGGAGAGCACGAGGTGGCGTGCGTCGGCGAAGGCGAAGGCTGCGGGTTCGGATTGGCCTTGGTTTTTATATTTATTTTTTATTATTTTTATAATTATTTTTTTTTGCCTTAAGGGAGAGAGACGGGGGCAGACACGCGATGCGGTTCCACCGCCACGGCGTTCGCAAGAGAATTTTTTAATAATATTAATTTAAAAAGATAATTACAAAAATAAATAGTTAATTTTTTAAAAAATATAAATATAGGTATATGTCGTCAATTGGAGTGGCAACATGAATCATGTTGCCAATTAGAACAGTAGGGACATACTTCTGTCGCCAATTGAACTGGAGATAGGAACCTATCGCTGTTTGAAATGACGATAGGGTCCCGCCCTATATTTAATTTTTTCTAAAAAATTTATGTCGAGATAATTTTGCCTAAAGATTAAGTGTATTTCACGATGTTTTTTAGTAATACCTTGTAGTGTTAGGGTAGTTCGGAATCCGAAATTGGAGAAGATAACAAAATGTGAAGTATGGAGTGCGAGATCGATGGCGCAATTTGGAATGCAAGTTCGGCGGTGCAATAACACAAATAACCCCCTTCGGAGCATAATGAAAAAAATGGGTTTGGGGTTACCATGTGCGTTGTTGTTCTGATTGTATTGTTCGTGGAATCGATTCCTTCGAGAAAAGATCATGTAATATGTAATAGTTGAAATATCCAGGAAAAGATATTTAAGTTCGAAAGACTTCATAATTTAATTACAAAATACATGGCGCATTCAGTTTGGTTACGTACATTAGAAACAACAACATACACGAATGAGCAAACCAAAATACACCTACGATATATGCATGTCTTTTTGGAATTCAAAAAATTGTTGATTGGAACGAAATCGATCGGTCCTAGCAGCCCATCGCTCCCTTCCTCCTTGTCTCCATACTGTGTTGGCCAGTCTCAAAGTCAGCCATGTTCTGCGAGACGGGCTGGACGATTGAATGATGTTATGATAGCACAACGTAGGGCCAAGTTAATATTGGGATGCGTACTAAACATAACTTACCTCTTCGATCCGTACTGCGCCTGGACGACAAGGAACGCTAGGACAGCCTCCGGTCTCACTAGCAGGAGCCTTCGCCTTTGTGCGCCGTGCGCTTGGCCCGGTCGTACTCAGTTTTTGGTGCCTTTTCAGTCGGGTCAAGTACGTAGGGTTTCCAGCGTTTAAAGGACACAACTCCTATCGAATAGTTCAGCGTGTACTTCTGCTGGATAAACGCCCTTTCATCGATCTATTGGAAGAAGTTGCACCGCATCTCAGACAACCATTATGTGCGGGTGTAGTTAGGAATTCGCGGAATAGAACGTAAGATGTGAAA
Organism: Hsuehochloa calcarea; assembly: GCA_036346395.1. Taxonomy (NCBI): domain Eukaryota; kingdom Viridiplantae; phylum Streptophyta; class Magnoliopsida; order Poales; family Poaceae; genus Hsuehochloa; species Hsuehochloa calcarea. The sequence goes on along the minus strand of CM070594.1, from coordinate 69,714,972 downwards.
AATCTACGTGTGTGTAAGAGTCGCTACGAGGTGATGACCGCATGTGTAGTACGCTTGGGTGGCCGTCACCGGGTGTGTGGACTGGATTATCTTTGCAGGTTCTTCGCACACACATTGCGGGCGTTGAACTCGGTGGTACCGGTGCATCCTTCATAGAACAATCCGAGTAGGGTTTAGCCCTCTCGGCAAGCCACTTGCACTTCCGTGGGATCTTCGCGTTGAAGTTCACCGATGAGTCCGACATCTTGTTCCTCATAGTTGTGTGAATCGAGTTTAAGTGAAGTGTTAGGTACGGTGGTGTAGTATTATCCTACAGCTCTTTTCTCCTCTATTTCTCTTCTCCCTCCTTTTACAATGGGTTATTTCGGCCTGAATAGAGGGTGTGCCGAGTGTGATCTTTTCGGTCTGAAAAGGTGGTGTGGCCTAGTGTGGCCATGTCAGTCTGATAAGGTAGTGTCGCAATATGTTGTTATCTCGGTCTGTAAAAATTGCAGTGTGTGGCGTGATAGGGTGCGGTCTCTTTCAACTTGAAAAGGGGGCTCGACGGAGTGAGGTTTTTTTTGGTCTAAAAAGGTTGTTTGGCATAGTGTGGTCTTATCGGTGTGATGAGGTAGCGTCATAGTGTATTGTCAACTCGATCTGCAAAAGCTGTAGCGTGTGGCGTGACAGGGTCCGATCTCTTTCAGCCTAAAAAGGAGGCGTGGCGGAGTGAGGTCCTTTTCGGTTTGAAAAGGTGGTTTGGCACAGTGTGGTCTTGTTGGTGTGATGAGGTAGCGTCATAGTGTGTTGTCAACTCGATCTGCAAAAGCTGCAGTGTGTGGCATGACAGGGTGACAGGGTGCGATCTTTTTGACCTAAAAAGGTGACGTGGCGTAGTATGGTCTTTTCGGTCTGAAAAGGTGGTTTGGCATAGTATGGTGTCATCTCGGGCTACACAAATGGCAATGTGTGGCGTGACCCAGTGCGGCCCTTAAGGTCCGAAACGAAGGGGTATCGCGATACTGACTCCCTCACATGGTTACCAGTGCACATAAGAACAAACGGTATCAAAACACAACACTACCATAATGTAAGTTGTACATAAATTCATATTTACATGGCATGACTGGTATTTACAACTAGTATCTACTCGCGGGCCCTCTTAGGGCGTACCCCACGCGTGGCTCCTGGCCTCTTCCAGGGCACCTGCAGGCGCTCATACGAGTAGATCAAAGGCTTAGGTGGCCGAGGTATCCTACCGGTGCGAGTAGCCTGAGGGGGTGTTGCAAAAGGATCTTGCATCGGTTGGGTCGCTCCAAGAGCACCGTGCATTTGTGAAGCCCCTACGGAGACCTGGCTGCTCTCGCCACACAAAGGCCCATCGCCACTCAAGTTGAAATCGTAGTCACCCAAACATGACTCCTCGTGCGACACCAGCTCCTCCTCCCAAAGGGGTGTGTGAACTGTGAAACAGTTAGTTAAGCATGTAAACATGGCGAACATGGCGAACATGGCGAGTTAATACGTTGTGCATGTGTGTATACCTAGGTGCGCGAAGGTTGTGAACCGCTCTGTGTACACGTGCCGTGTGTACGGGTAGTATTCAAAACCTGCCAGAGAAAATTGTCGTTAGTAACTACTACAGCTCAAAATAAACAGCCAGACGTGAGTGTGTCATGCTGACCTGAGAATTATACCAGGGTACTCCCAGCACAGTTCCACGAGGACCCCCCACCATGTCCGGGTGATGAGCTTTGAGACGTGACGCACCGTGGCTCACCCCCGTCCATGCAGGTAGGTCCTCCACCTCCCTCGGCCTACGACAGGAGGCCAACTCGATGTCTCGCCTCGTGTTCTTGACGAACTGGTCCATGAGCCCTCTGATGTCCTGCGATGTTCGCTGAAGCGCTCCCCGAGTGTCATACGACGCACAGAGGTCGCCAACTCGTGCATCTCGCAATATAGATCGACTTGTACATGTAATTAACAAGTTAGTGTTGGACCGAAAAGGCGACTAGAGGGGGGTGAATAGGAGCACACTCACTTTTTCACAAATAATAGATTCAATAATATTTCACTCCAGTAGCTATGGAAGCTAAGAAGTTCAGTATATCAGTACAGCGGAAGACTAATATTGAATCCAATTCAAACCCCTAAGCAATATGACAAAATCACCAAAGATTAAAACAATTCAATGCACTGGCGGTCTGACCTCTGGCCTTGGGCGGTCTGACCGATTCCCTAGCGGTCTAACCCCTGTTATACTGGCGGTCTGACCGGGGACCAAATCGGTCTGACCGTTGAGACTTGGCGGTCTGACCGCCGGGCTCCAGAGCAGTAAGAACAGCCCCGATGACGAAGTTGCAAATAGATCTAACTTTTGATCCACAACTCCAAACTTGATGAAACTTGGAACACACACTTCTATGATGTCAGGAAGCTATCCCAATAGAATATTGTGATAATTATTGGGAGAATTGCGTTCCTTTTTCGTTTGAGATGAGGAGGGTGCAAAATCGGGTCAAAACAAAAACTAGGTCAAAACTCTTGCTCGTGGGTGATTGATGATCAAGATGATCCTAGATAGATTCCCACACGTCACAACAAGCTAGATCACGTGAAGAAACTAAGCAAAAACTCACGGATCAAAGAAAGACTCAAAATCATCAAATAGAGAGAAGGAAGGCAAAGAGATGAAACCTTTGATCAAACTTTCCTTTGATTAATTTGATATGATCTTGGCTTACAGCATCTCCATCAATGGAGAACAAGGATCAATCTTTGATCACGAAATCACATCAAAACTCTCTAGAACCCTAGCCTCTCCAAAGCCTCTCCCTAAGCAAATTAGGGTTTGTAAATTATAAAAGGGTTGAGGGGGTGCAGCCACCTCCCTCCTCTATTTATAATGGAGACCTAGACCTTATAGAAGTTTTTACTTAAACGGGCTCCCGTTAAGGCCCACAACAAATGGGTCACACACGCACGCTTCGCCTAGCGCCATCTTGCGCCTCGGATTTGCTAATAGATCACCCTTATCCATCTTGCGTCACGCTTGAGTCATTGACCTCACCCGGTATCGTTGATCGTTCTGGACCTCAGCTCTCCAAGCCTAGTCCCGATCTTCCTCGCCGTTGACCGTCGTTGACCACCAAGCAACCTGCACAACCATAGACAAGTAAACCGAAATTGGGAACAAGTTCTTCACAACTTGACCCATGTTAGTCAAAACATGCATCATGCAATACATACACTTTTCCTTTGATGAAATGCGAACACAAACATGCCCTGAAACTCATGACTTTGACCTAACCAACGAACAATGCCGCCACGAAGGCCGGCGTTCAAGTGACAACCGGTCCGACCGCCCCTTAGGGCCGGCCGGATCGCCAGCCTTGCCGGTCGGACCGCCAGCTATAGGCCAGTCCGACCGCCCAAAAGGACTTAGCCGATTTTCAACCCTGAAAATCCGAAACCTACTGGAAATTTCAAACCAATAGAACTTTTGACTAGAGACTCTAAAAATTATGGGACTAAGTGCAATAGAATCCCCTCTCTTGCCTACACCCTCTATTTTTGGCCCAGCTCATTTTGATATTTTTTTGTCACGGTCGGTCCGACCGCCGCTCATGGTCGGTCCGACCGATTTGGGACCGGTCGGACCACCATGCTCTGGCCGGTCAGACCGTCCCTGTCCTGACAGTTCTGAACTTTGTCAAAAACACGTGAAACGATAAACCATAAACGCCATTGCCAAATGTCACATCATCCTAAGATCTGGAGTATATCCCCATGATATCCACAGTTAGGAACCGAAAACTTGTGAAAAAAATAATATGTACAGAACTTTGAATACATACCACGCGATGGAATGTGGGGTCCGACTGTGTGGGGTACTTGTCGGACGTCGCGGCCTCGTGTCGTTATGGGGTCGTCCACAACCCTGACACAGTGAACCCTAGTCCGACTGGAGTACCACTCGATGTACTTGTCATATGTTCCGGGCTCGTAGGGAGCATCCTCCTGGACGGCGTCCTCCTAGGCGTGGAGCCACCCCTGAACCCAAGGGAACATCATGTCCATCTAGGAGGTCATGATAGGGACTCCCATTCTAGTGTACCTATGGAAGGGCAAACGATTGTTTCGTAGGTACGTAAGGTAAATGGTACTACAGAAGTAAAACATGAACTTGCCCATAGATGTTCGGCGCCACCCGCTTCTCCTAGAGGGCTGGGACCTCCATTCGCAGACCGAACTGATGCATCACCCGGTACACGTGGTACTCCTCCACGAAGATGTCATAAACCAAGCACATCCACGTGTACCAGTACGCGTAGTCTCACATGCAAAGGCTCGACAGGCCTCGGGGTGCACCCGCGTACACTCTATCAGGAGTGTACGGTGTCCAGATGACGCGGTCGTCTATCAACTCACCAAACATCGCAACGTAGTCCGGGTAGGGCGCGTGCGTAGTAATCGAAGTGAAGGTGACCTGTCCAACGGAACAACATAAACTTAGCACAAGAAATTAAATTACATTACAGAAAATAATAGAAGTTCCGAAAACTTACCCGTCGGGGACACCACATCGTACCCATAGTCGACCAGTGCATGTCATCGTCCTAGGTGTACATGGCGAGTACGTAGGTGCCTAGGTACAACTGTGGTCATCCGATCTGGAAACGCTCAAAGGACCACAACTGATGAAGCAGCGGGCATTTGAAGAGGACGGAGCTATCCTGAACCTAGTAGCACGTGTCGCACAGTCTAAGGTACGTCGCACACAGCACCGCCGGGCCTAGGCGTAGGGCTAGATGTCCTACACCTCCTAGACCACCACTCACGTGTGTACCGGATGTAGTGCTTATCGACACTGTCACCGTGGGACCCTAGGAACATCACCCACCCGAATAGCCACAGCAAGTAGACCTCAAAGTGCCTCCTCGCTGTATGCTCAGGTTCATCCTCTGCCATACGCTATGGCTGGAAGAAGACAGATACACATCAGCAAGGTGCACAAATCAATTGATGCGGGAAGACAAGAGTTAAGAAGACTTACGTAGAACTAGCAGATCCACTTCAGCATTGGCCCGTGGGTGCTGCTGAACCGGCAGCACCCCCGGAACCTCGCTAGGAACTCTATGCGCCACGTGGCCGGGATGTTGTACGCTGCTAGGGGGAAACCCTTATAAGGCAACCCGGTAAGGAAGGTCACGTCCTGAAGCATCGTTGCCATCTCCCCGCACGGGAGATAAAATATGTGCATCGCCGGCCTCCACAGGTCAACTAGCACCGTCAGGAGGCACCGGTCGTACGTAAAGGGCCTGGACATATGATCACCACCCGCACGGTCATGGTCGTCCTCCCACGTTGAAGAATCTAGATCCACCATTATGAGTTAATGGAGTATTTTGGTGATTAATGGCAAATCTATATGTGAGACTAACACTTTTATTGATATACCTATTGTGTAGTCTTATTTGGATAAAAATGTGAAAATCACGGAGGTATGCACTCGACATCATATTCCTATATCTTGGTGCATTCCTCGAATCCAAAATATAGGTTGAACTCCACTGAAAGGTTAACTTAAATAATATGCATATATTTTTTTATTACACATTCGTGTATGCACACATTTAGGGGGAGTTCACTCTATGTTTTGTGGTTTCATTAGTATTGATCCATATTCCATTTTCCACATATATTAAGGATCTCTACTTTGAAACATATCCTTTGAGTATATAAAACTTGTGTAGTCCATATATACTCATATTTATCTATATTCAATTATTTGCAATTGAAGTGGTTATCATCAATTACCAAAGAGGTAAAGATTGAAGTATCTTGTCCCACCATTATGAGTTGATGGTATGTTGTGGTAATTAATGATAATCATATTGTGGAACTAATATTTTCCATGAGTTAGATGAATAGATTATGTTTCATGATGATGGAGACTTTGGATCACCTCATGTGTTGATCGTCATCAAGTCAAGACTGGGGATGAAGGAAATTACCATGTGTTGATGATGTTCAAGTTAAGATTCCGAAGTATAGAAGATCATCATGTGTTGATGATATTGAAGTCAAGAGCTTGGAGTAAAGGATGCATCATGTGTTGATGCGTGTAACATGTTGTTCATGGTCTCCATAAAAATATCATAAATGAACACCACCACGAAGTCATCCAGATACTCGTGTAACATGTTGTTCATGGTCTCCATAAAAATGGCAGGTGCATTAGTCAATCCAAAAGACATAACTTTATACTCATAATGCCCGTACCTGGTGGAGAAAACAATCTTCTCTACATCCTGCTCACGAACACGGATTTGATTATACCCTGACTGGAGATCAATCTTGGAGAACACCTGAGCTCCATTCAACCGATCAAACAAGTCCTCAATGCGGGGCAATGGATATTTGTTCTTGATTGTGACTGCGTTAAGTGCACGGTAATCAACACACATGCGCCAACTCCCATCCTTCTTCTCTGTGAACAGAACAGGAGCTCCCCATGGCGATACACTACGCCTGATCAAACCTTTAGCCAACAAATCGTCCAACTGCTTCTTCAACTCATCCTGAAACGGACGTGCCAGCCGATATGAAGACATCGAGATGGGCTGAGTACCGGAACAAGATCAATGCAAAACTCCACATCTCGCACAGGTGGCAAGCCCGGAAGCTCAGCCGGGAACACATCTGGGTACTCACTAACCACTGGAATCTTCTCAATCTATGAAGCCACGCTCGTTTTCTCAACAAGAGCTAAGAGAAACCCAGTTTTCACTACACGCTGACCCGGAAACAGTCCGGCCAACACCAAAAGATAGCGCGGAGGCGCACTCCCCTGGAAGGTCAAAGTCTCCCCAGACAGAGTATGCACAGAGACTGTCCTACAGAAACAGGATATCACGGCTCGGTAAGAGTGCAACCAATCCATGCCCAAGATAACGTCGAACGGCTCCATTTGTATGACTATAAGATTCGCCGTGAACTCCTCTCCATCAATAACAATAGAGCACCCAGGACAAACAGTAGAGCTCACAATAATCCCCCAGGAGAGCTAACTAACACTGACTGAGAAATCCACTGCGTACTCAAGTTCGCTCTCCTAGCAAACGCCGTCGAGACAAACGAAAAGGTAGCACCTGAATCAAAAGGAACTAAAGTATCAAACAAATCCACAAGCAAAGTACATGTCACCACGTCAGGACGACCCACGGGCTCTGCAGTAAGCATGGCGTACACTCCATGTGGCGCCATGGCGAAAGAAGACGACGCCGGGGCAGCGAGAGTCCCGACAATTTGCTGTGGCGGTGCAGGTAAAGCCGGTCGTGCAACCTGAAGCGGTGCAAGAGGTGGCGGCTGCCAGTAGTACCCTACTTGGGCGCCCAAGCTAAAGGAAGTGGCGGTGCAGGAGGAGCAATCATCATCTGGAAAGATCCTCGAGCAGAACCCACTGAAGAAGAAGATAGCACAGGCTCCCACTTGATCACACTAGCGGGGTTTTGGCGACACACCCGCTCCTTGTGACCCGGATCGGCCACACTGATGGCAATCTCCCGTCCGAGAGCACTCAGCAGCGCGGTGTCCCTCACCACACTTGAAACAAAGCATACCCTGCCCCGGGACAGGACGAAGAGCCGGAGTACCTGCAAAAGGAAGAGGCGCTGAAGAAGAGAATGACCTCGATTGCTTAGACTTGGAGGACTGCGGTCCTCCCTTGAATTTCTTGAAAGAAGGTCGCTGAATAGACCCACTTCCCTCACTAGAGCTCCTCTTCTGGTCACCACCAGAAGCAACCAGTCCACCAGAGGCTTGCTGCCCCTTTGTGAGCTGCATCTCCAACTCCATGCCCCTAGCTTGCTCCACAACAGAGCTATAGTCACGGAGTGGGGTAGCTCCCAACACATGCCGATACTCAGAATTGAGACCCAGACGGAACCTCTTGGCTTTCTGAAGATCATCGTTCGCTACTGAAGGGACAAACCGAACCAAGTTGTTGAACTCAGCCTTATACTCAGCAATAGACCTCTTCCCTTGAGCAAAGGTCGACAAGGCAACCTCCATCTTCTCAACAAAATAGTAGGGGTAGAACTTTTCCTTGAACTGATCAACAAAGTCCTCCCAAGTGACTGGCCCTTGAGTGACGGTCCTTGAAGACAATACGCCCTCCCACCAAATGTCCGCTTGCCCTTTTAGCTGAAATGCTACAAAACGGACCCTCTAATGTAACAACATCTCTAAAGCTTCAAATTGTCTCTCCATATAGCACAACCAGTCCGATGCCTAGACCGGTGTGCCCGACCCGTCAAACGGATCGAACCTCAATCCCATCCACTCTCGAAGTGTCATCGTGCCTCAGGTACCGGTGGAGGTGCGACAGGAGCAACAACAGATGCCGCAGCAACAGGGGCTGCCGGCGCCTGTTGACGAAGAGCACGGATCTCTCCCACCAACTCTCTTAGCAAAGCGGTGGTCTCATCCTGGCCCCCAACCGGAGGCGGGTCAATAGGAGCCCCCTCAGCTACTGACTCAACTACCACAGGAGGTGGTTCCACGGAACCACACCCGCGGCCCCGACCCCCACGACCGCGGCCACCACGACCACGTCCTCTACCCCTCGGCATAGCTATCAACCACAATCAACAATACACAATGAGTTCAAAGGTCAAAATAAAATCATGCATCAATAAACAACAAAACGCAAGGCTCGAAACCACGCAATCGTTGAACTGATTGATAAGTCGTTATCAACCGTGCACAAATACCCGGATGACCTGACCACAAAGGTCGATTCCTGCATACACCGAAGAAGCACGCAAGAACAAGATAAAAAATCTGAAATTGCAAATATGAATTAAATATTGAATATAATTGGAATTTTGAATAAGGATCTTAATTGGGTGGTCCAGTCGACACATGCAAAAGATACAAGTTGCAACGAAGACAAACTAAACATAAACAAAATCCAAGGAAATTACAGGGGGTGCGTCCCCCTAAAATAGGGGATGAGGAGCCACAAATCTAAAAGAAATAGTGGGGTGGGACTAAACTCGTGGGTTACTACTGTTCATGTGAACAGTAACCGCACCCCAAGTGGGCCGCTGGCATATGGGCCAAGTTGAGTATGATTACAAAGCCCAATTTGGCCCAAAAAGGAGATATGATATCTTTTTTTGATGATTACAGGTCAGTTCAGAAGGAATTTGGAGGTGAGGCTGAATCTGTTAGAAAGAGGACGAAATAAGCTTTCCATCAAGTACTCATGGACCTTCAACGGGCTCCGTATGTGAAAGTTATGAATGTTTTAAGTTGGTACTGTCAATCTGAGTCCAGAGGCCGAACTGGATTCCAAAACTGGTCCAGCTCGAACTGTTTGCTTGTCTTGGACCAAAAGTGACACGGTGCTAATAATTTAAGTGAAGCGTACGAGCTCTTGTACTTGGAACAACAAGCATAGCAAATACGGTTGTACCCATAGGGGTCATGTCCTCATCAGAAAGCCGACTAAGTTTTTCTCAGGATAATCGGTAATACCAACGTTGTGTTGGTGGTACTACCGCACCGCAGTATGACCGAGAAAGTGGTGCAGTACTACCGCAACCCGGTCGAACCGAAGTTTAGTTTACGGTACGTGTTTTCCAGGGAGACACCTTCTGAGCGTGTTTTGTTCTGCTGGAAAGCGGTAGTACGGGAGTTCATTTGGCGGAACTACCGCATCATGGTACTACCGCATATCTTGAGCGGAACTACCGCACACTGGAAGTTCCGAAAAATAGTTGGCGGTGCGTGTTCTCCAAAGAGGGCCGGTTTTGGACCTCTAAAGGAAGCGGTAGTACCACCCTTGTGTTTCCGAACTACCGGCGAGCGGAGCTACCACATGTTCAATGGTGGTAGTACCGCGCCGTATTTTCAACTACTATTTTAGAGACTTTTTTATAGCCGTTACTGCGTGTCAGAGGAAGTGCGGTAGTACCGGCAGATGAACGGCGGTACTACCGCCCGTGCTGATTTTTTCAGAATCTTGTCTCCAGCGGCTAGTTTTTGTGTGTGGGCTATAAATACCCAACTTGGCGGTTATGGGGAAGGAAGCTGGTGTCATTACCCATTCCTTGAGTAAAGAGTAAGCCCTCTACACTCTTATGTGCATGTGTGGTACTTAATGAGCTTAGAAAGCAAACCCTAAGTGCATGTGTTGCATTAAGTAGTGGATTATGTATCCACTTGAGCTTAGATACTTAATTTTTTCAAGTGAGAGTCTTCGACTTATTACTCTTGATGTTTGCCGAGACCTAGATGTCTTGGAGGAGTTGCGTCGGTGATTTTCTCAAAGAATGTTGTGAGAAGACCCGAGCGGCTGTGAGTGCTTTGGTGCTCGCCATCTCCGGAGTGGAGGAAGAGGAACCCCGAGTGGATCGAGGTGCTGGTTCGTGTTGGAGCTGGTCCAAGTTATTGGACTTACCTCGGAGGTGTTGGCTTAATTCGTGGAGGTGGTCCAATTAGTTTGGGCTTACCTCAACGTGGATTAGGAGACACCAACAAGTCTCCGAACATCACAGTAAAACATCATCGTGTTATTGTGTTTATTTCTCTTGTGTTTTATTTTGTGTAATTTACATTCATAGAACAAAATTGCTTATAGTCTTTGTATGTTTGCTATCATTATTAATAGTCTTATATTGTTGGTGCACTTAGTCAAGACTGATTGATTTATATTTTAAATTATGCTAAACCGATTTGTTGTTAGCATCCGCATTAGAAATTGGTTTTAGCCAAAAAAAAATTAAAACAGCCTATTCACCCTCCTCTAGTTGGACTCCTCGATCTTACACACGTCGCCTCAACCATCCTCGCTAGTGGAAGGAGGTTTGCTACCTCAAACTGCGCCAAAAAGATTAAGAACAAACGTTAGTCCTCCCAAAATAGTACACGATGGTCGCAACTGCACGTACCTCGGATCCCAACGTGGGTCCACCCTCCACGCCCTCATGGAGGATGGTACTGAGGTGGCTACGATGATGTGTGTCAATGACTGAGTTAAGAAACATATACGACCACTACGCAACGTATCGTGGGTCGGCCATACTTGAAAATTCAGTGCATACATTATAAAAACTATGAACAGTAATAATAATAAGAAGAAGCGGCATACCTAATTAATTAAATTTAAATAAGTAGCTTGCTACGTTCATTGTTTAAAAAGTGTCTCGGGCATTTACGAAATATTTACCGTGTGCAAATGAAAACAATATATAAGTTCAAAATATATTAATTCACATCTACATACCCTATGTACCATCTCTGAATTTCTTAGAGAATTTTTTGAGTTGTCTAGTTGTTTTCCTAATTTAAAAAGTTCTTCCAGTATTAATAGAATATTTAACGTGCACAAATGGAAAACAAAATTAAGTTGAAATTATTTTGATTGAGATATGCTCTACAGACCCTGGTTAGCCATTGTACAATTTTTATATATTATTTTTGTAGGTATCTGACTACCTTCCTTGTTTAGAAAGTGTCTCCAGTATTTTAAAAATATTTACCGTGTACAAAAGGAAACAAAAAATAAGTTCAGAATATTTTAATTCAGTTGTACATATCCTATGTATCTACTCTATATTTCTTACAAAAAAAAACTAGTGTCTTGCTATTTTTCTAGTTCTAAAAGTATTTTCGTCGTTTGCAGAATATTTACCATGCACAAATAGAAACAAATATTAAGTTGGGATTAACATACCATATTTAGCTACTACGTAATTTTTACAGATTTTCGATAGGTATCTTTTTAATTTTTAGAGGTGTCCTCCTATTTTTCCTGATTTTAAAATTATTTTCGGAATTACCAAAATTATCTAACGACGTAGTGTACACAGGTAAAATGACGTACTAAATCAAACAACAGTACATCTAAAATTATCTAATACATTGAATTCTATGTCACTATTTTTATTTGTTAACCTGCAAGGTTTCGAATTTATGTACAAAGTTGAAAAAAATATTTACTTGCTAAATAGACGATCAGATCTGTTGCTCTATCTGCTCCGCTACGAACCGGCAGGACTTCGCTACATCTCTCTTCCCCTCTCCTGTCTTTTTTCGGAATTAAAATAACTTTTCCTCAATTTTTGGAGTTTATATAGCCAATTCCCTATCGCCAGTTCAACTGGCGACAGGATGAGTTGGACCAGCGACAGACAATAATTAGGTGTTTGTCGCCAATTGGAGTGACAACAGGCTCCTGTCGTCATTTCAATTGGCGATAATATTTATATTTTTTTTAAAAAAAATGATTATTTTTTGTAATTATATTTTTAATTTATATTATTTCCAAAAAAAATATCGTTCGCGAGACGGTGAGGGACTCCGGACTCTGGTCCGACAGGAGGGGCCGGGAGGGGCCAGTCTCAGGAGGACGGGCCAGAACGCGCCCTGTTTTAAGAGGAAAAAGAAACTAGTATATCTTCTTCTGCAGGGAAACGAAATGAAATAAAGAAACAGCAGCGTGTTGACGATGAAAGAGAGCCTTTGGACGTGAGGATACGGCGACAGCTCAAGATCGAGTCTCCGTTCCACCAAACTCGCAAATTGTACCGAGTAACATGGTTCAGTGAATGCCAATCTCCTAGATAATTTAAAAAAACAAGTTGTGAGGTTTTTAGTCTGATGCGTCAAAAAAAAAGTTGCGCCAACTACAAGCCAGAGAGTGGTATGTCGTTATCCACGTAAACTTGACTTCTACTCAGTGGCACGAAAATTAACCGGCGAGTTCTTTCTGAGCAACCATCAAGAACAGTGCCGATCGGTGGCAGAGCATTCACGAAACGGTACTCGCAGGTGTTACCTGGCGTTTATACCGATCAACCGTTGAAGAATTCCTCGAAAATGCAACATCGAATTACTTCTCGCAGCTGACGATCAAAATCTCGCCATATTCGTGATTTCGAAAGTCAATTTTGTTCAGTATCTTCCTTTGTTTCTTCATAATCCTATTTTTACTTCTTTCTCCCATGCAACAGAGAGCAAGTGGGAAAGAGAAATTTTGAACATATTTAGCCTCGTTAGAATATCAAAATTCCAAAAGTAGCTCATGTAGCGTTAAAATTCTAAAAATCGTATCTGCTACCGTGTGTGACGGTAGTAGCTGAGGTGCTGTCGTCCCCACACGGCAGCACCTTGTTCTTACCGTTAGGGACGACGAAGAACAGATTCCGCCTTCTCTGACGGCAAAGAACTCGCTACCATCCCCACGCCATCTCGCCGCTAAAAAAACTAGAAAAAATATTTAAAAAATTGTTATCTAATTTCTGCTATTAATTTATGCACAAGTTTCAGTTCCACGTTACCTCTGTTGCATTTTGGTTTTGGCCATTAAAGTGCAATGCTTGACCTGTATATATGTTGTTTATTTAATTATTATTGTTGTTTTGCAGAACTTATGATATTTGCCTTTTTTTAGTAGTCATGATAGTTGTACATACCATCTTTGATTTAATTATTATGGTTGCTTTGCAGAATCTCTGATTTTACCGCGGTACACAATCCTCTGTCGTGGTAGGATTTACGCAGCCAATCCTCTGCCGTGGTAGGATTTGCACAGCCAATCCTCTACCGTTGTAGGATTTGAGCACATAATCCTCTGTCGCGGTAGGATTTAGGCACACAATTCTCGGCCATGGCAGATAATCCTCTGTCGTGGCACAAAATCCTCTACTGTGGTAGCCAATCCTCTGTTGTGGTACATAATCCTCTGCCGTGGTAGCTAATCCTCTGCCGTGGCACCTAATTCTTTGCCGTGTAGTTAATCCTCTGCCGTGGTACACAATCCTCTACCGCAGAGGATTGTGTGGGTAAATCCTACCGCGGCATAGAATTGTGTGTCCAAATTCTACCACGGTAGAGGATTGTGTGCCCAAATACTACCGCGACAGAGGATTGGCTGCGCAAATCCTACCACAGCAGAGTATTGTGAAACCGCCTGTGATTCGCAGCGCAGGAGATCGAAAAAATTTGAACGCGTGCACGGGAGGCAAAATATTTTGGCATTGTCCTTATAAATAATAGCCGAGTATTATATGTTGACCATTTTGTTCTAGGATATTTCTTTTAACATGTGTTGCTTATGCCATTTTCTAACTGAGAGTACATAAAACATCCTAATTCGCACTAACTTTTTCTTGATATGTTATTCTACATTTTGTTAATTTTACTTTTACAATTTTGTTAATTTTTTTACATTTTGTTTCAATTTTTTGCGTGACCCATTGTCGTGGGGACGACAATGAGTTGTTGTTAAATCTAGGACGGCAGATCGCGATCCCACACCTCGCCACGCAAGCGCAGTGAGTGATGAGGGGTTATTTTTTGGAATTTTGACACTACGGGGGCCACTTTTGGAGTTTCGGTGGTCTAACGGAGCTAAATATGTCAAAAATTCAGAAAAGAGGGGTTACTTTGATTTTCATTTTTCCTTAAAAGATAGGCTTTGAAATAGGAGTCATGGAATAATGCTGAATTCAAATGTTTATTTCTATAGTATAAGAAAAACCTATAGTATAAGAAAAACTAATCGAATCAAATTCATGGATTTACCACGACCTCGGTTGTGACCCCATAGATAAAAATGCAAAATTTCTATCTTCGAGACCTTTGAAAAAGGGCATTGAACGAGAAAGAAATCGTCCACAGATAATCAAACTATCATATGCCTTGGAAGTGATATGAGGTGCTCGGAAATGGTTGAAGTAATTGAATAGGAGGATCACTATGACTATAGCCCTTGGTAGAGTTACTAAAGAAGAAAATGATCTATTTGATATTATGGACGACTACTTACGAAGGGACAATATTGTTTTTGTGGGATGGTCTGACCTATTGATCTTTCCTTGTGCTTATTTCGCTTTATGGGTTTGTTTATATGGACAACTTTTATAAATTCTTGGTATACCCATGGATTGGCTTGTTTCTACTTAGAAGGTTGTAATTTCTTAAACGCAGTACTGAAGTAGTTTTTGAATTTTTTTAATAATATTATTTTAAAACATAATTATAAAAATAAATAATCACCCAAAAAATTACAAAACTAGGTCCCTATCGTCGTTTGAACTAGCGACAGGCTCCTGTCTCCAGTTCAACTAGCAACAGGGACCCTGTTGACTCCTTGTCGTCGGTTCAACTCCATGTCGCCAGTTCAACTGGTGACAGGAAGGGAGCCGTATTCCGATCGCCAATTCAACTTACGACAGGAATCCATGTCCCCTGTAAAAGACCACTGAAACCCTAAATTCGGCACTTGACTCACTTTTATTCAAAAAAAAGAGAAGGATGGAAGGGAGAGGAGTAGAGGGGAGGAAAGAAGCTAGCGAAGCGCTGCTCGTCCGGTTGCCCACCTGTCAGGTAATTTTTTTAACCGAATCGATTACATAGTTTTAGATGCATGGTTATGTAGTACAGTATGTTGTACATAATACTTTTCGGTGGGTAGTGTGGTTTTAGACATGTGGTTAATCGTGAAAACGTTCTTTATGGTGCAGTGCGTCAAATATGTCCGACATCACTAATTTCAAAATTTACTACGGTCTGGAAACAATTCTGGAGAATCTCGATGGGATTGATTTGCGTTATTTCCAATCAACCACCGTGCCCCTTCCAAGAGCAATGAGGCGTATATGGGGCGCTGTGATGCGGTGGTTGTTTCACACATTCCAAGTGGACCATGATGTGTATGATCTGAGATTGAGTTGCCTTGCCCCCAGCAGAACAACTCACATACTGGAAGTTAGTGCAGCTAAAGGGAACAATGTCATAGCAGTCATATGTACGCATGGCGAGGGAGGGAGGGTGAGATTTGGTCCTTCTGGCCCAGCCATATGCCAAGCCTACTCATGCATCGGCGACTCAAGAAGAAAGGGGTGGCGATGCAGGAGAAGAAGTTGGGGACTCCAGCCACAGCGCAGCGCACGCAATGGCCGAAGCTCTCAGAGTTGCTGATGCTGTCGATGAAGACCCTACAGAACTAGTTCCTGTAGTCAAACAAACTAGTGAGCTTGCTGACGAGGGTGAGGAGCTGTAAACCATAGTGCAAAGGATGGATCTTGAGGACCGGGAGTACATGTCATTGTCAGAAGATGAAGGATCCGACGATGATGATGATATGGACCAGTAGAAGGTTCCATCCAAGTGGAACACATACCAGCTCGATAACCTTGTCATCAACGAAAACTCCCGTGTGTTGTGGGAGAACGACCTGAGCGAGGTCAGGCAAGGAGCTATGTACAAATGCAAGAAGACTATGTAGGAGTCGGTTAAATTTAGGGCCTTATCGGTGCGGCGTACATTCACAGTCATCAAGTCTAACCCAAGATGCTACGACATGAAGTTCGACATAGAGGGGGCGCTCTTTGTGAGTGCATGCATTTTAGCCTAAATATGACACCTATTGGAAATGCTCTACAGTTGTCCCATACACATGTGTCGTCGCTGAGTCAGTGCGGTCCCACCAGAACCTGACATCATGCTTCATAGCCAACCTCATGTATGGTGAAATCATGGATAATCTAGATTTTGAGCCACAATCCAACATTCGGGCGATTGATGCAAGATTCCAGTACACAATCAGCTATGTCAAGGCTTAGAGGGCAAAACAGAAGGCATTGGAATCAAGATTCGACAAGTTCGATGATTCCAACCACAACCTCCCCTGGCTACTCCGAGTCATACAAGACAGGAATCCAGACACTCATGTCGACATTCAAGATTCCACGCATCCTAAGTGGGCCAATAAGAGAGTCCTACGGCGAGCATTCTTCACCTTTGGTCCATGCATCAATGCATTCGACACTATCGTCCAATCTTGTGCATGGATGACACATTCCTGATCGGGAGTACAAGGGCTAGATACTGACTGCAATAGCGACGGACGGGAACAATTGAGTTCTTCTCGTGGCATTCGCTTTCGTTAACAGCGAGAAAACAAATAGCTGGTTGTGGTTGTTGAAAAATATGAGGATTTCTGTTGTACATGGCTGTCTCAACGTATGCGTTGTACATGAATGGCATGCGGGTTTGCTGAGTGCAATAACTCAACTACAACAAGGAGAGAATGAAACACTTCTATGGGCGGATCTGCAGAGCATGTGGCGCATGAAGCACTAATGGGTGCAAAGTTCAACAAGCAATTCCGTAACAAGGATTTGATGAACCTGTTCAAGAGGTTGTGCAACCAGAACCAGCAGTGAAAGTTTGAAGCACTCTGAAAGATTCTAGATAAGCGAACCTAGACGCACAGAAGGAAGACAGTGAGAAGGGCCACCCCAAGCACTAACCTGGCCCTCGAAGTATTGCCACAGCTAGCCACAGATGATCCCAGTGTGACGAGGAGGACGATGGTGCAGGTGAAATGCTTATCGGACTGGATTGAGTACAAGCCTAAGGAGAAGTGGTCGTTGCTACATGACAAAGGCGGTGCATGATATGGTTTCATGATAATCAATCTAGCCGATGTGTACAATTGGATCATGCGTGGCGCAATGTGCCTCCCTTTGGTTGGTATTGTGGAGGCAATTCTCCGTGATACCACAAACTACTTCGTTGACAGAAGCAACAACGCGTCACTTGCCATGTTAAATGACAGAGTACTCTACTCTGTCATGATCACCAAGTATATGGAGGAGAAGAGCGAGAAGGGTGAGATGCACCGGGCATTCAAAATGGGTATAAGGGAGCTTCGCTTCGAGATAATGTGCAGAGATGAAGGACGTCGTGGGACGAATCGCGAGAAAATCACCCACGAGTGCACGCTACGCCACGCTAGTTGCGTATACACTTGCAACAATCTCATTCTTTTGCATCGGCCCAGCTCCCATATCATGGCCGCATGTTCAATGGTGGCACAACATCCTGAGTAGTACCTTTGTGATTATTTTAACAAGGAGGAGGTGGTGCAAACCTAGAGTGCAGAGATGTATGGTTACACCGTGGTTGGCCATTTCACTGGCCATCCAACCTAGAAGCAACTAATCTGGTCCGTATACATTGATAGGCTGAAGGGAATGGTTGGTCGATATACATATATGACACATCAGGAACGACATGGACGAAACAGAAGCTGAACGTCGTACGAAGAAGTGTTCCATTTGTAGGGAGTTTGGGCACACCTTCAAGAAATTCCCCACGAGAAATCCTTAGGTCGAAGGAGACATCGGCACTCTGGACGTCACCGCAGGGACCTCACCCGACCGCCTGACTCGAGGCAGTCCACATGGTGAACATTGAGGTCGCGGCCACGAGAAATTACCATTTATTCTCTCATAATTATTTCCATCGGATTAATAAATTATTATTTTAAATCGCTAGTTGAACTAGCGACAGGCTCCGGTCGCCAGTTCAACTGGCGATAAGGACACTGTTCAATTCAACCGGCGACAGGAAGTCTCGTTGGTTCAACCGGCGACAGGGAGTCAACAGGGACCCTGTCGCCAGTTGAGGAGCTTGTCGTCAGTTCAAACGGTGATAGGGATCTAGTTTTATAATTTTTTAGGGATAATTTTTTATTTTTGTAATTTTTTTAAAAAATAATATTATTTTAAAAAAGGATTTTACTCGTTGAGTAGTTGGAATTGGTTTGGTCGTCTGTGGACTTTTGTCGCTCTTGATGTGACTTTTGCACTAATGGGTTTCGTTGGGTCGCGTCAACGTATCGCTGGCTAGCTTGTTTCCCAGAATTTGGCACACAAGCTAGCGGTCAAAACACCGTTCGCATTCGCGGCTCAGAAATGTGTACATGATATCGCGCAGTCGTGCAACTTGTCAGGAGCGGTTAATTTGTAATTTCGGTATACATACGTAACGTAGTATATATGGCATCGAACTGGTCTCTTCAGTTTTAACTGTCATTCTCATATGTACGTAGTATATATAGGCATTGTCTAGTTATTTTTGCAAGTGGTAGGTTGCAGAATAATTAAGGAC
Source organism: Hsuehochloa calcarea (assembly GCA_036346395.1). Classification (NCBI taxonomy): domain Eukaryota; kingdom Viridiplantae; phylum Streptophyta; class Magnoliopsida; order Poales; family Poaceae; genus Hsuehochloa; species Hsuehochloa calcarea. The sequence continues at coordinate 69,696,015 of CM070594.1, read as the reverse complement.
CAACGCATGCATGTATTGTATAGCTCTCGCCAAATTTTGGTGTTACATCACTCGTAGCATACGCCATCACCAAATAAACTCGAGTTGCACGAATCGCTCAAATGCAGCAACTTTCGAGTTTGAAATCTTCTTGGCAACTGGGTTAATATTGGTCGAGGAGTGCGTATATATAAGTGCTATCTGCAGAGTAGTTACTACTACAACGCTAAAACTGTCAAAGCTGTAAGCCTGCAAGAGTAAGGTCATGGCCATTGGCTGGGTCGACTGTTCGACAAGTGGAAGCATCCAATGGCTCACAACCTTCGTGCTCGTCTTGGTCCCGATGATTCCAGTCCATGGCCAGAACTCTCCTGATGGTACAACAGGTACTCGATTCAACTATTTCCTTTCGATCATGCACTTCCTTAAACACAGCCTTTTTTTTCACTTGCACGGCATGGATATACGTAAGACCATGTGGAGGCCACACTATGATCTGCGATGAATATTTGACTTTGATTTGCATGTATTGTTAAAGTTTGAGTTCGGTTTTGAGAGTTTGCTGAATTTCAAAGTTATTGTCAGTGTGTAGCCCGTCTGACCGCTTTGAGGTTGCGGTCAGACCACTAGGCTTGTGTGGTTATAGAGAGATGCAACCAGATTTGGTTGTTTTCATGAAATTCAGAGGAGAGCGGTTTGATCGGCATTGGGGCTGCGGTCGACTAATGGAATACAGTGTGACCGGCCTATGTGGCGGTCGTATTTTTCCACAGAAGTTCTAGAGCAAGGAGTGTCCAATCAGACTGGCCATGGTTGACGGTCAGATTGTGGTACTGTGCATACGGTCTGACCGGCATTGGGCATGCGATCACACACGTGTCCTATTATTGGGCTTGAGTTAGTCAGTTCGAGTGCAGGTGTGCCGATCAAACCGACCTTTGGTTGGCAGTCTAACCGCCATGAGGCAAGCGACTAGACCGGCAATGCATTTCCAGTGCGAGCAGTGACGTTGTAAGGGTGTGTCATGGCTTTAGGGGTCATGAGTTGGTTTTGGGTCTTGGTAAGTCTTGAGTATGGTGAGCCATATGCTAATCTACTAGGACATAGAGAGGTGTACTACAATGATAGCTAGATGGATTCTAATAGGATTATAACTCCTGCTCCTCTTTAAAGTAGGATTTCTACTTCACTCTTTAAAGTAGGATTCCTACTTCACTTTGAAGGAGGACTAAGGAGCTATATAAACCCATGAGGGGTGGCCATAGGAACCAAGAAGAAACCAAGCAACCCGAAAGGCATCTCATCTAAAGTAGAGGTGCACGAGAGGATTACAGCCTACGTTATTCTTTAGCACAAGATTTTTGTATAGTGCAAGGATCCAAGAGTCTTACGAGATTTGAGAGGGTTGTGAGAGAGTGTCAATCAATTGTACTCTTTTGATGTTGTGCTTAAGGAATAGCAGTTGCCTTTGCCAAATCTTTCTCTCTCGTCGTAGTTGCTTCGTTGTCGTTATTTCGGTTTTCACTACGAGGTTCATCTACTTCGTTATTGATACCATGCACGTTCGTGTCGTATCTCACACTCTGTTCTGTTCCGGAGGCTCTGCTTATAAGGAGATATATTAGAGTGTAACAAGTGGTATTAGAGTCAAGGCCGAATAAATCTAATTTATGAGAAGGTCGACAAAGCGTCAGGTGGTACAAGATCAAGATCGATATCGACGATGTGGAATTAAGTAGATAAATTTGACAGTAGAGGAAATTTCAATGTCTGGCAATGCATGGTGAAGGGTGTCATTGTCCAACAAAGGTTAATCGATGCTATTAAAGGGGATAGATTGGAAAAGACATCCGATGAAGACTAGAAGGTGATAGATCGGAAGGTTGTTAATACAATCCGCCTATGTCTCTTCGATGGGGTAAAGTACTCGGTGATCAAGGAGAATTCACTAAAGAAATTATGGAGTAGCTTAGAAAAATTATATACGACGAAGTCGCTGACAAACTAGTAGTCGCTGAAGCGGAAATTGTACAGGTTGCGTATGGAGGAAGACACACGGTTTATTGATCATCTCAATGTCTTCAACAAGTTTGTCACACAGCTAATAAGTGTGGATGAGAAAATTTAGGAGACCGACAAGGTCGTCATATTAGTTTCATCTCTACCACCATTATGGGAGTAATTGGTGATAAATATTCTCGTCGGAAAAAACACTCTCAACTTAAGTGAGACAATTACATATCTATTGGAGGCGGTGTCTTTGAAGAAGCCATCTGATTCTTCATCCTCGGGTAATCAAGCATTGGATGTTGTAGGTGTTGCAGGCAAAAGCAATAATCACATGAAGAAGGGCGGCAAGAACAAGGGCACATGTGTATGCTATCTATGTGATGAGGAAGGTCATATGATAAAAGCTGGTCCAAGTTTGAAGCAAATAAAGGGTGCATGCTCAGTGGCGGTAGAGATAGATGATTCAGACGTACTAGTTATCAGTCAATCAGGTACTTCTCAAGGATAGATTTTAGATTCACGTTGTTGCTTCTACATATGTTTGACGAGGGAGATATTTGACGAATGATCTCTACATCTGGCGGATGGAACTGTTCACTTGGCGGATTGTAAAAAGTATGCAATTACTGAGGTTAGAACGGTTACATTGGAGATGTATGATGGAGCACATCGCATATTGGTGGGAGTTTAGTGTGTTCTCGGCTTTAAAAAATTTAGTATATGTGAGATCGTTTGAACTCAAAGATTGTGAGCTATGGAGTCATACGAGTTACTTGCAAAGGGTAGGTAATCATGAAAAGTATCTGGAGCAATCAAGGATATCGATTGATAGGTAAACCTAAAAGTAGGGCAACCTATGGGAGGTCTGATAAAAATCATAGCCAAGAGAAGGAAGCCATTTCGTCAACGATACGTACTTAGATCTCATCTGCAGTTATGTGCAAAGCTGCAAAGATGGTTGCAAACTCTAGCAATCACAAAGGCGAAGGTGCGAGATGCTTGGAGAAGGAAGACGTGGTGGGACCAACCACACGATACCGACGAGTAGGTAGAACTCGGAGGCGATACAAACCTATGGCATAATGGGTTGTCGGAATAAGATGCATGGTTAACCAAACTACACAAGTAAAGAGCTCTCAGCTGGAGTATTTGGACGGCCAAGATGAGATATCAACACACATTGCGGTTATGTGCATGAACCCCTGTGGTGGGAGCACTCCGAAGGTGGGATGAAAAAACAAAAAAAAAAAAGGAAAACAAAAAGGCGTAGCAAACTTGGAGCGAATTCTTGAAGGAGTACAGTGACTTCAACGGATAAGAGTCAAGATAGATATTATTGAGTATGGTGACTCATACGCTAATCTACTAGGACTAGGAGAGGTGTGCTATAAGAAAATCTAGATGAATCCTACTTCTATTTATAGTAGGATTCCTACTTCACTTTAAAGGAGAACTAGAGGACTATTGACGAGGATCAAATAATTCTCAATTAATTAAGTTGTTTATCTATAATTGTCATTATAAATAGCAATATCATCATGTTAGTCCTAAAGTATACCCCTTAGCATTCGTAAGGGTGAAGCTTAACTGATTGGTCTTAAACAATTCTACGACCACCTTGTATGGTCATAAGATTTCCTACGACCACCTAGTGATCGTAAGCCTTTCTACGATAACCTTATGGTTGTAAGCCTTTCTACAATCACCTCATAATCGAAACCTTACTACAACCAGGTCAATTATGACCACCCTATAGCCAACAAAACCTACAGACATGTGGGCCCAACTGACTAGGGACTCTCATGCGCTGTGTTTGGTACACACAACAGTTAATATGCATTGTTATTCTCTAGATAACTGCACTTATTAAGCCTCTGTCTCTGACGATAACTGCAAGACGACGTGGGACGTGGTTTCTTTGACAATAACTTCTATCAACGTGTGCATTTCATCAAGTGTTGAGGCGCCTCTTGGCATGGAGTAATTGTCACCCCATCACACACTATATAAAGGCTAAAGTCAATGGACATTGAGGTAGAGCAATCGGAGATTACAACAAGGACTCATTAAGCCCTAGTTTTAGTGATCTTCCTCCCGATTGTAAAAGTATAGTTAATACAACAACACAGGAGTATGGTTATTATTCTCTGCTGAGAATGCCTGAATCAGCCTAAATCCCTATGTCTTTCTCTGCGTAGATCTAACTCAAGGAAATTCCCAAACATCCATTTGTAAGATTGATACTAGATCATCGATAGTTGGCGCCGATCGTGGGAACCTTTCGGTTAGTCCTTTTCGGTAAGTTCTCTTTATTTTTTTCAACTCTGGTGTTTTCATGGCAGGAGAGTAGAATGAGAACTAGTTCAATTTGATAGACTACGTAGAACTTGACGTGGATGCCTACTACGAGTACGAGCAGAGCATCATTTCATCCGACGACAATGTCGTTTCTAAAGATCTTTCACCAGACCCAGGAGACCATGCCGCAGACAAGGCTGATGAGGGATCTTTCTCCCCCATAACATTACGCCCAGATGAGGAACCATATTCCTTAGAAGGAAAGTGTCCATTCCTTAGAAGACAAGTGCAGAACATGGCGAGGTTCCCCTCCAAATGTTCAAGTCCGTCTAAGATCGTCCAATCTAGCATAGCAAGTCCTGGAATCCATCATTCCGTGACTCAATAAACATATGGTAATCGTGACCCTTCGGTTACCCCCACGAGGTGCGTTATTGAGCCCGCTTCTCCTGTGGATTCGATCATACCCTCGCAGGGTTCACCTTTGGTTGGAGACAGTTATAACCCAGAATTATCCTTCCTGGAGGGGGTGGCTCCAAGTCATGAGGCGCTGTCTTTCAACTACTCCTCGAGTTAGGAGGTCTCAGGCGCAAGTGGAAATGATATCATACAGGAGGTCTTTGTCCTCCCCTCAGATCCTAATCTCTCTCCAAGAGGCAAGACTGGGGATGCTTCCCATCGCACACTCACTTGAGCTCGTGGTAATGGTGAGGACACCTCCGGTGATGAACAGGATCATCACCTTCAAGAGCGTGGGTGAAATTCTAGAAATGATCACTCTCTATTGAGACATGCTCCTGCAGACTCAAATGTAGATGATCCTAAAACCATTCGGAGGAGAAGAATTGCAACCCAGAGAACTTTACCTAGGCGCATTCAATACCGGTCGGAGGAAGCTCAAGAACTTCAACGAATAAATGACCTGATCGAGAACCCAACTCAAGAGCTTGGACAGCGCCAAGCTACGCTAGAGAGATCGCATGAAGGTTTCAAGACACAATGATCAGGCTTGAACAGACTCGTTGACATCATTCTAGTAGTCGTACCGAGACAAATCCATCGAACATTAGTCGTTCAAATGACTCTCCTCATGGAGAACGACACGACAACAAGTCTGGTCGTTCTCCTAACTACAACTCCAGTCGTAGAAGAGTCCTTAGAACAGTCGACGATCGATAAGTTCCTAGGGGAGGTGGTTGTTTACCCCTTCTTCCTAGAAATCTACAACAGTAGATGGAATACCATGAGTATTACCCTCGTAGGGCTGAGACTTATGATAGGTCAGGTCTGCATCAACCCTTCTTTCCTCAAAGAAGGTGTCATGATATTATTACCGGATGTCATGCGTTTTCACCTGACCTTCGAGCAGTTCGTTGGCCAGCACGGTTCTGACCCGTCAACAAGGAGAAATGTGATGGGTTACAAAATCCCATCGAGTTTCTTCAGATCTATACGACTACTGTTTGGGCAACAGGAGGAGGAAAGCATGTCCTGACAAATTACCTTCCTACTATGCTCGAGGGATCTGCTCAGTCGTGGTTGTTAAATCAGTCACAGGAGTCAATCTATTCATGGCAGCACCTATGCGATCTACTACTGGATAATTTCCAAGGCACCTACAACTTTTCTGGAAAGGAAGACGACCTGCACAGAATGAGACAGATTTCCCAAGAAACACTACTCTACTTTATCAGGCGTTTCAGTCAGGTTCATAACTCAATTCCTGGTATTTCTGATTCTTATATTATCAGAGTATTTAAGCATGGACTCCGCAGTAGAAGGATCACAGAAGATATTACTTTAAACCCTCCTGCTATTGTCGCCGAGCTTTTTGAGATGGCCGACCGATATGCAACAACTGCAGAAGCGGTCAAGTGGAATAGAACCATCAATCGAGATGATAAAGACACTCAAGAAGCAGATAAAAGTAGCAAGAAGAAGGATAAAAGGCTAGGAAATCCAAGAGCAAGACCAAAGCCTAAAAGCCTCAAGTTAATAGCTCCAAGGAGGTCTTGGTCGTAAGCGATAAGGAGCATCGGAGCTCCAAACCATACTCCGAATGGGGCAAGGGTAAACGCCCCAAACGAAAAAATGACAAACCTAGGTGGTGTCCTTTTCATAAAAAGGAAAGACACAACCTTCGCAATTGCCGAGTTTTCCAACAAAATCTCGAGGATTACTACACCGGCAAAGGACCCCTTCCTACACTCGAAGAGGTAGGGAAAACAAGTGGTCGAAAGGAGTTGGATGACGATGAGAAGATGTTGTTTCAAGATCCAAAGCACACCATCGATCACATCTATAGAGGATCTTCGGCATATGAGTCAAAATGACAACTCAAGGCTGTCGAGCGTGAGGTAAACTCTGTTGACCCTCCCTAGTCAATAAATTACCGAAGTGATCAGAAATCACCAATTCTTTCAAGAAGGGTGATTGTCCGATCCCTTCTACTCGACCAAGTCGATTTTCGATCGTGGTCGAGCCTACCATCAACAACTGTCACGTAAATCGTGTGTTAGCTGATGGTGGGAGTTCACTGAACATACTATTTACAAGTGCCTTGGATGAGATCCAAGTGACCAAGACAAAAGTAAAGCATGTATGATACTTATTTCATAGGATCGTACCAGGGTCTTCGACTAAACCCATTGGCCAAGTTTCTCTTCCTATAGCGTTTAACTCTCCAAACAATTTCAGGATAGAAAAAATTCTCTTTTGATGTGGTCAATTTTTACACGGCATACAATACCATACTCGGTCGACGAACCTTGGCACAATTCCTAATGGCTGCTCATTATGGTGATCAATATCTTAAGATATCAGGTCCCAAAGGAATAATCACAACCCACTGTGACAAAAAGATGGTGCTGACATGCGACTGCAAATTCCTCGAGATGGTTAGCTAAATACCAACTCGAGAAGCAAGCAAGGGGTAGCCTTCGACCAAGTAGTCAAAGCCTAAAGCTACACCGAAGCCGAACGACGAAGTCAAAGAAGTTCCACTGAACCAGGAGGAGCCTTCAAAGACTATTCGCGTCTGGGTTACTTCCGAGAGTGCAAAGAAAGACGTCATCGTCACCTTCCTCTGAGCTAACGAAGATGTTTTTCGTGTGGCAAGCATCCGAAATGTCCGGGGTCCCCATGGAGGTGATCGAGCATAGGCTAACTCTACGACCTGACAAGAAACCCATAAAATAAAAATTACAGAGATTTGCACCTGATCAACGAGATGCTATCAGATCAAAATTGGACAAGCTACTTAAAGCAAGTTTTATAAGAGAAGTCGACCACTTAGAGTTGTTGGCTAACCCTATAATGGTTAGAAAGTCTAATGGTGAGTGGCATATGTGTGTAGGCATTACTGATCTCAATAAAGCTTGTTCGAAAGATGATTTTCCTCTTCCTCGTATTAATCAGTTTGTTGATTCTACTACTGGTTGTGAAATATTAAGTTTCCTCGATGCATATTCTGGTTATCATCAGATAAGTATGTGCCTAGATGATAAAGAAAAACCGTATTTATTACACCATTTGGAATATTTTTCTATGTCAAAATGTCATTTGGTTAAAAAAAAATCTAGCACTTCTTTTCAATGTTTGATGCAAACAACCTTCTCTGTTCAACTAGGAAGAAATTTGGAAGCCTATGTGGACGATCTGGTCATAAAAAGCATCAAGCACCTTAATCATATTTCCAATTTGCAGGAAACGTTTGACAACCTCATAAAACACCATTTAAAGCTCAATCTTGAGAAGTGTGTATTTGGAATATCTTTAGGAAACTTACTTGGATTCCTTATTTCTACACGAAGAATCGAAGCAAATACTAAAAAGATAATGGCCATTGAACAAATGTGCCCTCCGACCACAAACAAAGAAGTTCAGAAACTCATAGGATGCATGACGTTTAAGTCATTTCAGCGGATGACTAGGAGAAAAAGGACTTTCTTTCTTCAAACTTCTGAGGAAACATGAGGGTTTCGAATGGTCATAGGAGGCAAACAATTCCTTCGAGGATGTCAAGAGGTATCTTACGAGTGCTCCTATTATGGTTTCTCTGAAATTAAAAAAAACACTATTAATATATCTAGCTGTCACGCCACAGGAAGTAAGCGTAGTACTGGTTGCAGAATGTGAAAATGTTCAACAACAAGTTTACTACGTAAGTGAAGTTTTAAATGGGCCTAAGGAGTGATATCCTCAGGTCCAAAAGCTTCTATATGCTCTCATCATGTCTTCGAGGAAACTAGAGCACTATTTTCAGGCGCATAAGATAAGTCTCAGTTTCCTTTAGTAGAGGTCCTCTAGAATAGGAAAGGCAAAATGGTCGGTTGAACAGGGAAGTTCAACCTCTATTTCCTGTCTCGAACGGTCATTAAATCCCAGATTTTGGTAGACTTTATCACCGAATAGACAAATCCTGAACCTATTCAGGATCCCTAGTACGAATCCCATGACCGGTGGATAATGTACTTTGATGGGCCACTTACGCTAAGTGGCTCAGGGGATGGGGTGGTTTTGGAATTTCCTACAAGAGAGACATTAAAGTATGCTATTCAATTAAACTTTCCTACCACTAACATAGTGACAGAATACGAAGGTTTGATGGCGGGCATACGAGCAGCAAAAGCGCTCAGGATTCAATGACTACTCGTGAGAGGAGACTCTCAACTGGTCATGAATCAGAACGGAAAAGAGTACCAGTGCTTTAATCTAACCATGTCTCAGTACTTATCGGAAGTCAGAAAGCTTGAAAATCATTTTTTTTGGTTTTGATGTATAATATATCCCTCGAAAGGATAATTTCCTTGCTGACCAGTTAGCTCGAATGGCTTCTTCCCGATCACAAATACCAAAATGAGTCTTCTTGGAACAACTCTAGAAGCCATCTTTGCTCGAAACACCAGAGACATCTCCTATTGAGACAACCTCTCTAGAATACAAGGAAGACTGGATGAATCCCATCTACAAGCATCTTCAGAAGGGTAGAGTACCCAATGACGATCTTGAAGCTGATCGTTTATCCCGCAAGGTCAAAATGTATACTTGGTCGAAGGAGTCATCTACAAGCAAGGCACTCAAGGGGTTCTCATGCGATGCATATCGCAGAAAGAATGATTAAATGTCCTTCAAGAATACAGAGACATCTGTGGAACTCATGCTTCTTATAAAACGTTGGTAGAAAAAGCCTTTCGACAAGGCTTCTACTGGCCAACAACCCTCCATGATGCTAAACAGTTGGTTAAAAAGTGTGACAATGTCAGTTTCATAGCAGACAAATACACTAACCGACTCAAGCATTGCAAACTATACTCTCTCTCTTGGCTTTTTGCAACCTGAGGCCTTGATATCCTAGGACCGTTTTCAAAAGCACCAGGAGGTTTCGAGTTCCTTTTGTGGCTATTGATACATTCACAAAATGGATTGAAGCCGAACTAGTGACTGGGATAACAACAGAAGAGGCCAAGAAGTTCATGATGAAAAATATAATTACTTGATTTAGTGTTCCAAGTCTAATAATTGCATATAATGGTACACAATTTTCGAGCGCAAAATTCCAAGAATTTTGTGAAAAGTTGGGTACCAAACTATGTTATGCCTCTGTCGCTCATCCAAAAAGCAATGGGGCAGTCGAAAGGGCAAATAGTCAAATTATGCAGGGAATTAAAACTCAAGTTTTCAACCAACTTATAAAGCGCTCGGGGGACTTGGGTAAAATAATTACCCTCAGTATTTGGGCAATTCGTACAACTGCTAGTCGGGCTACAAGTGAAACACTATTTTCTTAGTTTTTCGGGCTAAAGCTATGCTTCCACTAGAACTAAAGATTCAATCAACAAGAGTCAAAAATTATAACGACTCTGGCCAGGAACAACTTCGAGCAGATGACATACTCTAAGAGAAGAGAAATCAAACCTTAATCCGTTTGGCAATCTACCAAGAAGCCCTACACAAATACTATAATCGTAAGGTCCAACCTCGCAGCCTTGTTGTAGGTGACTTAGTATTAAAAAGATTCAATACCAGTCTAATCGAAACAAACTTTTCCCCAAGTGGGAAGGTCCTTACACTATAGTCGAAGTTACATGGTCAGGTTCGGTACGACTAGCAATGGATGATGGCAGAATCATTTCTAACTCATGGAATATTGACCAGCTACACAAATTCTATGTGTAACTCTGTATATTCTCAATAAAGTTTAAGCTTTCTTCATACTTTATTGTCTTAAAATTTTCATTGAGCAACGCTTCGATTTTCTATCACTTTTTAAACACTTGGTTTTATTTATACTGGACGAAGGAGGGTAACATGACCTAATAGAAGCCTTTCCTCTCTGCATGTGGTCCTGCCCACTAGAAGAAACTTCCTAGCATCGATCTGTTCCTAACTTTTGCTGCCAACACAAAGAAACTAGGTTCAACAAAATATGGTCGAAATAGTTTACAATAAGCTCTTTTTAAATCATAGTTTGTTCCACTACTCTAAATGTGCTCGATTCGATTAACCTGGTCGGAGGAAGTACACCACCTAGTCGAAGTATTTCCTCTCTGCACGTGATCCTACCCATTAGAAGGATCTTCCTAGCTTCGCGATGTCTCTAAATCCTGCTACTAATACATGACAATTGAGTTTAATTTGTTCATCCCTTTGATTTGGTTAACCTGGTCAGAGAAAGTAACATCAACTGGTCGAAGTCTTTCCTATCTACACGTGGTCCAGCCCACTAGAAGGAACTTTCTAGTGTTGATTTGTTCCTAACTCTTACTACCAATACAAGACAATCGAGATCGACAACAAAGGTCGAACGACTTATTTAAGGAAACCCTTTTTCACTATTTACTTAGTTTATATAATTAAACTAAGTAAATAGTCGAGAGATAGGATAAAGTTATACATATAGCTTCAATTCTTAGTCTTAAGGTTCAATTTTCTTTTCTATTTGTTGTCTTATGAGTTACTAACTACTCGATGTGATAATTGGCAGGAAAATAAAGGTTTGTATTCATAAATAGGAAATTGTCTTTACAATTATATGCCATATTACAAACTACTCGATGAAGGAAATTCGATTTGCATCTCCTCCACGACCTTCTTGCCGACAGGCTGCACTTCTTCAATCAGTTGTGCTGCCTCTGCTTTAGGGCAGTCGAAGTCGGCTTCGACTGGTTGAAGCCTAAGGTTACGGTCATGAGCCTTAAGTTTTGCCAAGGCATAACTTACAACACTTTCAACCGCCTCCCTTACGAGTCGACTTGGTTGGTCTTCACAGTTGTTATTAACTCCGGGAGAATTCTGATTTGTTGTCCAATGGTACTCATATGGGCGACCATAGTATCTTCAAGAGGAATGACCTCCGTAGCACCAAGTCCACCGAGCACATTGTTGAGGATCGAATGTTGTCTTGAAGGTTTGTCTTCATAGCACTCATTTCCTCCCAACTGTGAGTCAAACTTTCCCAAAGTCATTTTATTTCGACTGCTTTCTCTGAAAATAGAGTATGACTAGTTAGAAAAATGCTTCTCAAAGACTAGTAAATAAAACTGATCGTATGTGAAGGAATTCTTACCAACTAAACGAGAATCAAGCTTCTTGATCTCGTTATCATGAGAGGCAGAATCCTTTGTGCACCTCTCATCCTAATTCTTAATGCTCTTGTCTTTTTCTTTGGTGATACGAGTGAGCTCGTTAATAACCAAGGCCTTTGAATCGACCTCGGTTTTGAGCTTGCCTATATTGATCTCTTTTCTTAAAAAAAGAGTTAGATAAAGAAAAGAAAGTTATTGAAATGAAAAATCTTAAGTGAAAAACTTACTATTTACTTCACTGGTTGCTCCGGCTGGTTGCTCCGTCATGCTGCCGCCTCTGGCGCCGCACAGCCCGAATGTCGCTGCATGTGCCTTCTCTGTTGCTGGGCTGTTGTGCCCCTGGCCTCCTTGCGTGAGCCGCACCACCAAACTGCCTCCTTGTTGCTGCTACTCTTTCCAGTTGAAACAGTTTGGCTACCCTCTGTTCTTCCCCCTCCTCTTCTCCAAATCACTCAAACGTTCATGCATGTGAAAACTAGATGCACGAATGGAATGCTTATGCAATGATGAATGCGATGGAATGACATGCATTGAAGGATTTGTGGTTTTTGGAAGAGATTGGGAGGAGAGATGGTGTAAGGTGTTGAGTCATGGAGATACAAAAAGAAAAGGCAAGGTTCTGTTGCTGGGAGAAAAAGATGGTAGTGAGGGGTAGAAGGAAAAGGGCAGTGGGGAGGGGGATGGTTCGGCTGGGACCAAAGTTGGAGACATGCAGTGGGTGAAGGAATGGGGTGGCAGTGGAATAAAGAAATGGGGTTCGGTTGTTGAGGAGTGAAAAAAATGGCAGTGGGGTGTTGGGAGGTTTTGGCTTTTGATTCTCTACTTTGACTGGCTGCATAAAATAGCAAATTAATTCAAAAAATTATGAAATTTTGTAGGTGAGTTTCTCAAGTGTTCTAGAATGTAGAAAGAAATATTTATAGGCACTATTCACATGATTTGTTGGTATCTTAAATTCAAGTTCAAATTTAAACATGGAAATTAAATAGGGAACAAATAACCTCCAAAAAATCCAGAAAAATTCAAACAAACATATTAGAGAAGATAAAATCCAACTAAAATATTCCCAGCTATGGGTCCTACTAAATTTTCAAAATAAAAATTAGTTTGTATTTCTGAGCTAGAGAAAGTATATTTTCAAGTTCAAATTTGAGAATTCTTTTGAAATTACCTCAAGCATTCTAGGAGCCTTTGAGGCCTTACTTTTTTAAGTTGAAATCCAAAATAAATATTCCCACACCTGAAATCTTTTTAGTTTTGCCCCCAAATTCAATTTGAGCTTTTGAATTGGAGGAGTATTGGATTTCTAGGTTTAAATTCTAGTTTTGAAAAATCAAAGGATTTTCAACATATGGTTTACACTCCACTTTGAACTAAGTTTCAAGATCTTAACAAAATATTATTTTGTTTTAGAAAATTCATTTCTAGGATTTGGAAGACCAGGTTTCAACCTATTTACTTTGCAACAAAAAGTTTTAAAAAGTCCAAGATTTCACAAATGCACATTAGATGCCTAACTCATCCAACTTAGGGATCTTGGGCTATTACAATAGACGAGTGTAGAGAGTAAGATTCTTTCATCACTTTTAGACCTACAAAAGTTAAAGTAGACATGAGTATTGAATGAGTGGTCGTAACAAAATATGACTTCTCATAACAATAACTAATGATCTCACTGCTGGTTCGTAGAGTTCAAACTGTTGCTTCTTCAGCAATACTAGTTGCCCTTGGTATTCACCAAGAGTAGCAACTTGTTCAAGAACTCTCTGAACAAAGAAACACAGTGAGAAAAAGGAAAAAAATCTGAATATGAAAATATTTGGCATCGAGTACTTACGCTAATAGTTGACCCAGCAAAGTTGGCATACACCAACTCGAAATCTTGTAATTCATAAAGCACGTCGACTTGGTCCCACCATATTCTTCGAAGACGCTCGTCATCAAAGATGTATCCCCTATTTGGAATGTCCTTAGGGTGTGGGACTTGGTCACAAGATCTGAATGAAGATGATCCGACGATTGGTGGTCCAAAAAACTCAAAGAAGAGGTCGAAGAAGTCTTCTTCTTCTTCGCTGTCGTAGTTGGTAGGGGAAGTGGTTCCTCCTTGAGGATCCGGATGAGCATCATCCACGACCTCCTTCCTGGCCCAGCGGTTGGAGCTTCCTACGCCAGTTTGATTGGTTGCTACTGGAGATCGTAGGACCAAGTCCCTTGTCTGATTATTGAGATTTTCTATAATCGACTAGATCACCATAGCATCCGTATCTTTCACCGTCTTCGCCTCCTCCTCTATGACACCTTAGTGGTCGTAGCTGGCTCGACGGCAATAACCTCCTCCATTGTCACCACAGGAATAGGAGTCAATTCTGCAACTACCTCTGCTGCCATCTCAACAATCGTAGGAGAAACCATTTCTCCCACAGCAATAGGAGAGACAATTGTGGGTCTCTCAACAGAAGCATCCCTAGGGGCTAGAGAAGCAGGACTAAAACAACAAGGAGAGAAGAAAACATATCAAATTATAAAACTAAAAGGTAAATGATATCTTTAAACTTTTAGTTTTACATACCTTGACTTTCTGGATACAATCTTGAATCCAGAAGAAACCTTCCTTAGGAAGATTTCTTTTTCTTCTTCTCCTCTTCAGCCACCTTCAGCCTCTAAAAGGCTTTCAGTGCCACAAGATTGAGGGGACGAGGCCTCTTCGACCACGTTTGGTCGAATGTGTTGTTGAGAAGTTGAAACCTCTATGACCACGTGTGGTCGTAGGTCTTGAAGTAGAGCTAATGCTCTCTCGGCTTCCTGCCCCTCTTGATGGTCAGAAATTGCTTCGACTGCTTCACGGACAGTGCTCGCCTCGACCACAGGCTCTGCAGATGTTGAGGTAGCCTTCACAAAAGACATAAAAATTTAGTTCTTCTTTTCTATTTGCTTGACAAAGTCATGAGAAACAAAAACTAAAATATTTTATTGTCATAATAGAATGGTACCTTGGTCGTGGAGGCTTTGTTCTTAAGTTCTTTGATCACACCTCTTTTCTCTACAACTATCATGTCTGCAAATAACTACCTAATGGGAGTGGTTGAAAGAGGGGTGGAACTTGAACCCTCACCATTCTTATCCGTGGCCTTCACAAAGCGACACCTTTTGGCCAGAGGAACTATGTCTTCCTATGACCCCTCTTCGATAGCCCACAATTCAACCTCTTGGTCATCTTGACTGTCTGCCATGCCTATTTTCTGCAAAAGTCAGAAAATGAATATTACTCAATGGTTGAATTCTACGACTATTGAACCCTAAAGAAGAAATCAACTTTTGATTACCTTTAGGCGTTCATATCTTTCTTCTTTGCTTACGGCCGCTAGGATTCGAGGAACCCCCTGACATGGGTGTTGGAGCTTTCTCACAAACAAGCTTGACTCGAACGTCAATTTCTTTTTGTGATAGATCTTTGATTACAAAGATATAATCAACGATCATGCTCAAAATTAACAAAAAGAGCTAAGTTGATTATTACTTTACCTCCTTCGTAATCTCTGGTCGGGTCAGTAGTCCCGAGTATATCTACATGGGATGTGCTCGATTCTTCAGAGGACTAATCCAGCGTGTGATGAAGCCCCTCACCACATGCCATCAAGTCAGCCCCTATTCTCTCCAGTCTTTGATAGCTTGGATGTAGGGGTGATTCGATCGAGATCGCTTGGAGTCAAGTCCCAAGATGGACTCTTCTCTGCAGGCTTCCCATTGAAGAAGAGGTTGTCGTCCTTGGACACAGTCCAGTAGAACCACTTCTTCTTTCACCCTGGCTATGATGACCTGGTAAACATCTAAATATACTCCCTCAACTTCCAGTCGTGGAGCTTCAGACCACAGCTACCTGTGATTCCGCCGTGCTTGCTCATCCCGTAGTAGTACTCGAAGTGGTCCAAATCTAAGAGAATTTCCAGATAGGCTTCACACAGCTAGACGAATATACTCGGTATTGTGATGGAATTGGGAACCAAGTTCACCAACTCCACCCCAAAATGCTGAAGTACGAGCATCAAGAAAGGTTGGACGGGCAGTCGAAAACCATATTTACAGTATGCTTGAAATACTGGAATGATGTCTTCTTCACCCGAGGGCCAATACTGACCATTGGCATTATGCCATTTCACCAAAGCTCACTTTGAAATCTTCTCAGCTACGACCAGAGCCGTCATCTTATCTACATCCATCTTCGATTTTCCCATTTGGAAATGGTTCCAACCATCTCTTCCGAATGAGTTTGATTTGGAGTGAGAAGAGTTTGGAGAAAGATTATGACTTGGTTGGCGGCAGAGAGAACAAAGGCTTAGGAGCAGTTGAAGCAAATGGGGAAAGTAAAAACTCTAAGTCATGCCCACGATAGATTTTTTATAGCCGCGGGTCTGAGTTGGAGATCGTGGAAACTCAACAGTTACCACCTCTTCGGTAACCGCTCCAATGGACATATTTATAAGAGTCGGTTAGAATCATTTAATCTGTCTGTTTGGGAAATGCGGTTCTATATTTTCAACTCAAGTGAAATTACCTTCTTGACAAAGTCAATTTCTGGTCAAATGAAATATCAGTCGGAAAGACTTGACTTCCGACCACTATTCTACGACCTCCTTTCCAAGTTAGCTATTTTCACTTGAAGTTGGGGGGGGTAGATGACGAGGATCTAATAATCCTCAATTAATTAAGTTATTTATCTGTAATTTTCATTACAGATAGCAATATCCTCATGTTAGTCTTAAAGTATACCATGTATCATTCATAAGGGAGAATCTTAACTAATTGGTCATAAACCATTCTACGACCACCCTGTATGGTCGTAAGATTTTCTACGACCACATGGTGATCGTAAGTCTTTCTACGACCACATCATGGTGTAAGTCTTTCTACGACCACCTCACGGTCGTAATCCTTACTACGACCAGGTCAATTACGACCACCCTATAGTCAGCAAAGCCTATAGACATATGGGCCCAACTGACTAGGGACTCTTATACGTTGTGTTTAGTACACACGGCAGTTAATATGCACTGTTATTCTCGGATAATTACATGTATTAAGCCTCTGTCTATGACGATAACTGCAAGGCAACGTGGGACGTGGTTTCTCTAACAATAACTTCTATCAGTGTGCGCATTTCATCAAGCGTTGATGTGCCTCTTGGTATGGAATAACTATCACCCCATCACGCGCTATATAAAGGCTAAAGTCAGTGGACATTGAGGCAGAGTAATCGGAGATTACAACAAGGAGTCATTAAGCCCTAGTTTTAGTAATCTTCCTCCTTATTGTAAAAGTATAGTTAATACAACAAGACAGGAGTAGGGTTATTATTCTTTGAGAAGAAGGCCTGAACCTGTCTAAATCCATGTGTCTTTCTCAGCGTGGATCTAACTCAAGTCCCAAATATTTGTTCGTAAGATCGATACTAGATCATCGACAACTATATAAACCCATGAGGGTGGCCATAAGAATCAAGAAGCAACCAAGCAAGCCACAAGACACCTCATCTAAATTAGAGCTGCATAAGAGGATTAGAGGCTAGGTTATTCTTTAACACTAGATTAATGTATAGCGCCAGGATCTAAGGGTCCTCAGAGGTTTGAGAGGGCTGTGAGAGAACAACAACCCCTTGTACTCTTTTGAGATCGTGCTTAACGAATTTGTGGCTAGCTTCGCCAAATCTTTCTCTCTCGCTGTGGTTGCTTCGCTGTTGTTATTTTGGTTTTATCTACGAGATTCATCTACTTTATTCTTGATATCGTGCACGCCCGTACCGTATCTCACAAACTCTGATATGATCCGATGACTGCTGCGTATAAGGAGGGGTATCAGAGTGTAACAAGTGGTATCAGAGCCAAGGATGGATTAATCTGATTTGTGAGAAGGTCAACAAAGTGTTAGGCGGTACAAGATCAAGATCGATGTCAACAATATAGAATCAAGTAGAGAAATTTGACGGTGGAGAAAATTTGACATCATGGTGAGGCAGACGGGATCGAGACTAAGCTAAGAGAGCCTAGGTCCAGAACGATCAAGGGATCCGTACTAAGGTAGGAGATCTTAGGTCCAGAACGATCAAAGTACCGCCGAAAGATGACCGAGGCTAGCGGGGTGGTTACAAGCCGTGAAGAAAAGGAATTGCAGTGGGATCTACCAGTGTAGACATGATGGGCAACGACAAGGTGGACAAGAACTATGCTCAGGGAGGAGTTGAGATCCAAAATGGTCAAACAAGCCTAGTGCGGTCAAGATGGAAGGTGGTGCACGGGTGACTTGAACCGATGCAAGTGAGGTGGAGTCCGGCAGCGTCTAGAGCCAAAAATATTTATCAGTTGGGTCAGCGGGCACTTGGATAATTGTTCGTTCGTGGTGAATACACACGATGAGCATAGAAGGAAAAGTATTAACCAGGTCAAAGTCAAGTGGAGGCTTTCGGAAGATGGACGATATCTTCTTGAGGAAACCAGATGTTGTGAGGATTGATTCCAGCTGTGAGAATGTGTTGATGGCGTGAGGATCGGTGATAGCTTTCCAATGCGTCCAAGAACGCGCGATTCGAGGTCGTATGAAGGAGATATGACTAGTTTTGTAAGCGTGTACCGAGTCTACCCGAAATTATGTTAACGGGTTGTAAGTGTTGAGTGGTGAGTGGGGTTTGTAGCCCACCACCATGAGATATTTGTGAGAGGGGGTAGGTGGCTTGGCGGCTACTACAAAAGGAGAGGAGGAGATGGCTTAGAGGCTAAGCGTTTAGAAGTTAGGGTTGAGAGAGGTGTAGGATTAGAGGCTAAGCCTTTAGAAGTTAGGGTTGAGAGAGGTGTAGGATTCTTGTGCTTGAGTTTCTGGTCACCCTTAGGCTTTGTTAGTGGCTAGAGGTTGTAAACATTCGTCTCAAAGTATTAATATATCCATCAAATCCGTGCAAGTGCTTGTTCTTGCTTACCATGGGCTCTTTGCCTTGCTTGTGTTTGATTTTCTTGGTTTTCCTCTCCTCTTGATATTGATGTGTGCCAAAGACGTGTAAGTGGTGGAAAACCCTCTTAGAGGTCAGATCTCATCCATCTAGGCAACCCATAATGAATTCTTGGAGCTGCCCTTGTACTTGACCGATTTTTGCTTGGAATGGGTGAAATATTGGGTGCTTTTGTTCTAGGGGTTTTGCCTTGGGGCTTTACTGCAATTTAGCTTGTTAGGATGTGTGGGAGTTGATCCAAGATCATCTTCACCATCTTTACGCTACGAGCAAGCTCTATGCTTTGTGTCTATATTTAGCCTAGTTCAAGGTGTGTGCAAAGTTTCAAGTTGTTTGGAGCTATGGATTAAAAGCTAGGTCAATTTTAGATTTTGAAATCATGCTGAAAATCAATTCCATCTCGAGAGAGGGGTCAGATCGTCTGAAACAGAAGTCAGACAGCCGAGTGTGAATCTCTTTTGATCCCTTGGATCTGGGTTCTTGTTTGATGGATCGGGTTCGAGAGAAAACCGAGAGTGAGAGAGAGTTACCGTCGGATGTAGATGAAGAGGAAGGGTTGGCCATGGTAGGTTGCGGTAGTCGAGGCGGCGGTGGTCGATCCCGTCCCTCGGGTGTGGCCGGCGCTGAGGCGAGAACGGCAGTAGTCGATCGGGTCGGTGCAGTCGGCGGTGGATCGTCCCGTCGCTTCAGCGCACCCTCGGATCGGATTAGGGTTGTGTGTTAGGGTTTGTGGCGGCGCGGTCAACCTCGTGTCCCGTGCCGCCCCGGTCCCCTTCTCTTTTATAGCGCTGGCGACAGGGCCCACCAGCCATCTTGGGCTGGCGCGCCCCCGATCAGGGCGCAGATCAGTGTGGGGATTGGGCATTTGGCCGTTGGGCCAAATGCCCGAGATCAACTCTAACATTCTCCCCCTTGATCTCAATCTATGCTTTATCTTTAATTACTTTTGACTTTACTCATTCCATCACAAATTGGTGCATAGAACGTGTCTCATCGTCACGGTCAATCGCCGATAGATTCAACAGCTACAATACACCTCCCTGTTCTGAAATAGTTACTTTAATCTTTTGGGCCATCTTTTAGTCCAGGAATCATAGGCTTTCCCTTAAACCCATGCCGGCTATATGTTCTCTGAACACGTTGGGTGGTAAGCCTTTAGTAAGCGGATCCGCTAACATCTTTGCGGTACTTATATGCTCAAGACTTATAATTTGATCCCGAACTTTATCTTTCACAACATAGTACTTTATGTCAATGTGTTTGGCAGCACCACTTGACTTATTGTTGTGGGCATACATTATCGGGTTCATTATCGCGATTACAACTTAAGTGGTCTATTGATGTCGTCAACCACTTTTAAGCGGGTATGAACTTCTTTAGCGATTCACCGCCCGTAGCCTCATAACATGCTACAAACTCGGCATACATTGTGGGCGATGTAGTGACGGTTTGCTTTGAGCTTTTCCACGATATAGCTCCTTGGTGAGAGTGAAAACATATCCGGATGTCGACTTTCTATCATCTCCATAAAATCGAATCAGTATACCCCACTATATGGAGTATATCGATCTTACGTATGTCATCATGAGGCCTTTTGTTCCTTGCAAATAACGCAAGACTTTCTTTATTAATTTCAATGTTCTATTCGAGATTGCTCTGGAATCGCCAAATAACCCGGTAACAAAAGCTAAGTCGTAGGCGTGTGCACACTTGAGCATCTTGTAAGCTTCCGAATTTGAAGCATATGGAACCGCTTTCATTTGATCGATCTCATCTTTGGTTCTGGGGCATTGAAAAACCCCATATCGTCGCCCTTGACTATAGGTGCGGTGAAGGACTACATTTATGCATCCCAAATTTCTTTAAGACTTTCTCTATATATGTCTTTTGTGATAGTCCCAATATCCCTTTGTTTCTATCCGGTGAATTTGATCCCTAAAGCGAGCGAAGCTTCACCAAGATCTTTCATATCAAAGTTTGAGGACAAAAAATCTCTTCGTCTCGATGTGATGACATCACTACTAGCTAGTAGGATATCATCCACATACGAGATTAGGAAGATAAATTTCCATCTTTAAACTTTGTATAGACACGATTGTCTTCTACATTCTCTTTAAAACCAAATTTTATTATTGTCTTGTCAAACTTCAAGTACCACTTGTCTTGAAGCTTGCTTTAACCCATAAATCGATTTCTTTAGGCGGCATCCCATTCTTTCATTTTCTTCCATGACAAAACCTTTTGGTTGTGCCATGTAAACATTTTCCTCAAATCCCCATTAAGAAATGCCGTCTTTACATCCATCGATGTAACTCTAAATCATAATGTGCTACTAATGCCATTATGATTACGAAGAATCTTTACATGAGGCCGGAGAAAAGTCTCATTGTAATCAATCCCTTCTCTTTGAGTAAAACCTTTTGCCACAAGTCGCGCTTTGTATCTTTCTACATTCCCTTGGGAGTCGAGTTTTGTTTTGTAGACCCATTTACAGCCTACTGTTTTGGCTCCTTTAGGAATAATTTCCAAGTCCCAGACTTTATTAGCCTTCATGGACCTCATTTCCTCTTCCATGGCTTCAAGCCATTTTGAGGAATTTTCGCTTCTCATGGCTTCTTCAAATGAGGTGGGGTCATCCTCCATTTGAAATTCCTCTGTATGATAAATCTGATAATCATCAGAAATAGCTGATCTTCTTACTCTTTGAGACCTCCTCGGGGCCTCCACATTTGGTGCATCTACTGTTTGAGGCTGCTGTTGCTCCCCCTCATTTGTGGCAATGGGTTCTATAGGATCCTGAAGAACAGGTTCCTCATTCTCATTCAATGTTGCCACAGGAGAAACAATAACAGGTGCTGGCACCACAGTATCTTGTACCGTCGGTGCAATGACAATGCAGTAGTGAGAAGAGTGGCTCTTGAATCATCGGAGTGGGCACATATACCGCTTCTCTTCAAGATCAAACTCTCGAGCTACCATGCTCCCCTTATCATTTCATCCTCTAAGAAGGCAGCGTGTCTCGTTTCTACAAACTTTGTATATCATGCGGGCGGTAGAAGCGAAAACCTTTTGACTTTTCGGGTAGCCAATGAAATGGCAACTTCATCGCTTTGGGATCAAGCTTCCCAAGGTTTGGGTTAAATACTTTAGCCTCGCAGGACTCCCCACACACGTAGGTGGTTTAGTGAGGAACTCTTCACATCCACAACTCAAATGCGGTGTTTTGGGCACCGACTTACTAGGCACTCTATTGAGAATATGGATGGCGGTTTTTAACGCCTCCATCCATAAACTCAATGGGAGTGTGGAGTAGCTCATCATGCTTCGCACCATATCCATCGAGTGCAGTTGCGTCTTTCACTACTCCATTTCTTTGAGGTTCGCCGGTGTAGAATCTTTGGGCTACTATGCCATTTTCTGTAAGAACCTCATAAAGGTCAGGAACTTGTCCATATGGGGTATGTCGACCGTAGTACTCCCCCCCACGATCAGATCGAACTATCTTAATCTTTAAATCGTGTTGGTTTTCAACTTCAGCCTTAAATATCTTGAATTTATCCAAGGCTTCATTTCTTTCTTTGATTGGATAAATATATCCATAACGGGAGTAGTCATCTGTGAATGTTATGAGCGAGTCATAACCATCCACACTTTTCACGGAAAAGGACCACAAATGTCGTGTGAACAATTTGTAGAACTCCTGTGCTTCTTTTTGCGCCTTTCTTTATTTTCTTTACATATTTTCCTTTAATGCATTCTGCATTGTTCTAAGTCCGAGAACTCTAATAGAGGAAGAATTTCATTCTTAACTAGTCTTTCTATTCTCCCCTCGAAATATGGCCTAAGCAGCGGTGCCATAATTTCGACGATTCATTATGAGTTCTCTTTCGTTTTACATTTACGTTCAGTGACGAGATTCAATCACTTTCGCACGCGACGTTCTCATTATCGCATCGACATTCACATCATCACACAATGATAACAAATAAAGTTCATTTTGTAATATGGCAAGACCAACACATTCTTTATTAAATATTATTTCGCACTTGCCATTTCCAAAATTACAATCATAACCATCTTTATCCAAATTGGAAACACTAATCAAATTCCTCTGTAAAGAGGGTACAAAAGAACATCTCTAAGTAAAGATTGGAGCCATTAGCTAACTCTAATGAAAGATGCCAACGGCTTCAACTTCGCTTGGACTCCATTTGCGACTTTAATGCATCTTTCGTTTCTTTGCGTAGTCCTCGTCGAGCGGAATCCACAGAAGGAATTAGCAACATGAGCAGTTGCTCTGAGTCAATCCACCAAGTGGATTTGAATATTGTACATACAAGCATTCATTTATGAATGTAATAATGTTCTCACCTTTCTTTGCCATGATCATCTTCAAGTAATCGGGGAGTTCTTCTTGTAGTGTCTGTCTTCTTGCGATGAAGACAACGATCTTTGTCTCTGACAAATTTGTTCTGTTGAGGTTGATGGATGGATGCTTTTCCCTTGTTTCTTGAGAAGGAGGTCTTGTGGAAGTTCTTTTTCTTGTTATCCTTCACATAGTTGATAGATCCACCATGTGAGGATTTAAACCTTTCCTCCTCTTGAACACACATAGCTATGCATTTTCTAAGTCCCATTTATCGGGCTGCATATTGTAATTGACAACAAAAGTGTCAAACTGTTCTGGCAATGAAGCAAAAATCAAGTGAATAAGGAACTCATCCTTGAGTGCCAAATCCATTGGTTTGAGCTTGGATGCCAAGTTGCTCATCCTCAATATGTGTTCTCTTATCCCACCACCAGAATACCTCTCTGTCACAAGCTGTTTAATCAGCTGTGTTGCATATGTCTTTGAAGAGCCAGTAAACTGACTCTTTATTTTATCAAGGTATTCTGTGACAGTGTCACAGTCTGCGATTGAGCCCACAATTGTGGGCTCAATCGTATTCTTTATCACAGCCATACATTTCTTGTTGGCTGTGGTCCATTTCTTATGCTCTAGGTCATAAGACATCCGTAAGGAGCATGATCTCTCTGTCTTTTACGCCAAGCGATATCATCCTCATTTGACCCCTCACCGTGCCGTAGGCTCAGTGGGTCGTGCTGTAGTGAGGACCCAGTCCACCTCAGCTAAGATAAACGCTAAGTCTATCTTTTTCTTCCACTCTCCATAATTATCTCCTTTGAGAGTGGGTATTTCTCTGATACAACTCATTAAGTTGTATCCTCCTGAAAATGTAGATCAAATAAAGTGAGAACGTAGCATTAAAAATTATATGTCTTATTTCCAACGTTGGTCAAAAATACGACATACAACTAAAACAATTTTATCTATACATTAAAACTATATCACCGTTGGGCAGAAATAGAAACAATGTATAAAAAATATCAATTAAAAATTATAATACTGTTATTATCAACTTTGGTCAGAAAATAACAATATCATAATTCACAATAAATTCTTAAAAATTTAAATTCTCTCGTTGGTTCGAATTTAATTAAAAGAATTAATCAACATTAACTTTTGCAGCGGAAACTGTAATTAATCTAAAATAATTCATTATCAGAAGCATTACAACTATACACAATTAATCTCTGGAAATAATAACACGTTGGTGCAAAATTTACAGAGATTTATACAATTTTTCTATTGAAATTCATTCAAAAATACTTCTGAAAATAAATTAAATTCAATTTTACGTATTCTTTGTTCATAACCGCCGATTCTTGTGCAAAACCGGTCGATTCTTCAGAGAAACCGACCATTCGGCCCGTTCGGTAGCGGCTTGACCTGACGGCCCGCTTCGGCCATATTGCCTCGTTCGTTCGCTCCGCCGCAGTTCGTCTGGGCACGGGCGCGAAACCTCTGCGTGTGTCGCCCGCGCCCGCGCTCCGCTCGATCTGAGCCGCTCGATCATCGATCCGACGGCACCGAGCGGTTTTCGGCCGAACAAAAGCGAAGCGGCGGCGTTCCCAAAACCCTAGCGCATTCTCGATCTCTCTCTTTCTCGTCTCTTCTTCGCATCCGAGCGGCGGAAACCACGCGGAGAAGAAAAACGGAGAAGCCGAAGAGCCCGGCGCCACCGCGGGTCCTCTCGCCGGCGTGCGCGCTCCCCTGAGAGGGAGCGCGTCGCCGTCGAGGGGTTCCTTGGTGGCGCCCTTTCACGCGCGCGCCGGGACATGCTCTCGGGGAAACAGTTTTGGAGCGACGAAACGGCGACGACGACGACGTCAACGAGCTCCCGGCTCGCCCGGCCCTTCCCTACTCCAGGTAAGATCCGATTTGTCTTAGATCTGGAGTTCTAGGGTTAGGCCGATCTAGGGTTTCCGATTTTGCTTTTCTTTTCGGTTTGTTTTTCTTTTGCCGTCCGGATCTGAGCCAATCATGGCTCTGATACCATTGTGAATCTCTTTTGATCCCTTGGATCTGGGTTCTTGTTTGATGGATCGGGTTCGAGAGAAAACCGAGAGTGAGAGAGAGTTACCGTCGGATGTAGATGAAGAGGAAGGGTTGGCCATGGTAGGTTGCGGTAGTCGAGGCGGCGGTGGTCGATCCCGTCCCTCGGGTGTGGCCGTGGCGAGGCGAAACGGCGATGGTCGATCGGTCGGTGCGATCGGCGGTGGATCGTCCGTCGCCAGCGCCCTCGGATCGGATTAGGGTTGTGTGTTAGGGTTTGTGGCGGCGCGGTCAACCTCGTGTCGTGCCGCCCCGGTCCCCTTCTCTTTTATAAGCGGCGACGGCCCCCTGACCATCTTGGGTGGCCTCGATCGTATGCGCGATCGGTGTAGGGATTGGGCATTTGGCCGTTGGGCCAAATGCCCGAGATCAACTCTAACACCGAGAGGTTAGACTATCAACTAAAGAGAGGTCAAACTGCCCCTTAGTTGCAGATCAGATCGCCCGAGGTATGAAGGGTTGTTTTTCCTTTTTTTCTTGGAGTTTTCATGCATGCTTTGCACCAACCTTCTATAGCTCCTCAGCAGCTTTGTGAGGACCAAGTTCTCTAGGTTTGAGGGAAAAAGTTTGAAAAAATCAAATGTTTATGTGGCTACTATACAACCACTTCTAGTCGTCTCTGCAGTTCTACAATATATGTCTCCTCGGTCCTACTATATATATATATATATATATATATATATATATATATATATATATAAAAGAGCAGTGCCACTGCTCTTTGTACGTGTTCCAGGTTGTCTTGCTTATATAAATATATATATACTTTCCTGCAGGGTTTTTAAGCATCGATTGTGGATTGACAAAAAGTAGCGCCTACAACGACAAAACTACACAACTACTATACGTTTCTGACGATGTATATGTTGAAGGCGGCTTGAGCTACCAAATTTCGGCAGAGATGGATGGTGCCACGGATGATCAACAAAAAACTCTGAGAAGCTTCCCTCATGGCCAAAGGAACTGCTATACTTTACCATCCAACCGCAGTAAAAAATATCTACTGAGGGCAACATTTACTTACGGAAACTATGATGGATTGAACAAGACGCGGGATGGGTCGCTATTTCTGTTTGGACTCCACATCGGCGTCAATTTCTGGAGGACGATGAACTTGACAAATACTGACCCAACGAAGACGTTCTGGGAGGAGGTCTTGACTGTTGCTCCTGACAACTTCATCTCGGTCTGTTTGATAAACCTTGGATCAGGAATTCCGTTCGTATCCGCACTTGAGATGAGACAATTGGGAGACTCAATGTACCCCTTTGTTAATACTTCTGTGTCAGTCAGTTATTTTTCTAGGCTAAGATTCGGACCAGTCGATGAACCTATCTCAAGGTGAGATCGAGCTCCATGATTTTTTCCTACCAGAACACAGAATATAATCTTACAGATTAATGTGTCATTTACATTAAGATACTTGTTTTTTGGTTGTTGTCGCGAAGATTTCCTGTGGATCGTTATGACCGCTTCTGGGAGAGGTTTGGCAGATACTCGTACCCCTGGGTCAATCTTACCAGCCAAAATGAAGTGATTTCACCTCCAGGCAACGACTACTTCTCCGTGCCTTCAGCCATACTCCAAAAAGCTTCAACGCTGGAAAAGAACTTCTCCTGGATCAACATCTCCACAAAAGCTGATACAAATCTCGACAGCAAAAGCATGCAGTTGCTTCCGGTCTTCCACTTCGCTGAGGTGGGTGCGAATGGAGCACGCAGAACGTTTGACATCTTCAGCAGCAATGACCGGCTATTCTCCAACTTCACCCCATCGACAAACCCAGTCAATATGTTCAACAACTCGTTCTTGCGCAATGGCTCCCAAACATACTTTGTCCTGCGCAAAGCCTCGGGCTCAGAGCTCCCGCCTCTCATCAATGCATTTGAGTTGTACTCGCGTGTCTGGATGATCAACTTCACCACTGCTTCCAGCGATGGTAAGATGAAAGGCTCTGCAACATATACATGTAATACATGCTTACGATCAGTTGAAATTGGAACTTTCATGCATAATTGCTAGTTACAATCACACTATGCCAAACAAATGAGCAATTAATCCTGTGCGTAAAAAAAACTATTGATGATCCTGGGATTGAGCTGACTGAAGCATATGTTGACATCTTTCTTTTTTCTTTTTTCTTTTTTCTTTTTTCTTTTTTCTTTTTTCTTTTTTCTTTTTTGGGTACCGATTGCTTAGTTGACTGCATGAAATCAGTCAAAGAGAAGTACAGGGTAACAAGAAACTGGAATGGAGATCCATGTTCACCAAGGGAGTACACCTGGGACGGTTTGACTTGTAATTACTTTAGTGGCAACCAGAACCCAAGGATCACTCGAGTGTAAGAACATGACAGCTCAGCTTTTGATGTTACGGAGTATTGGTAATACTTCTAGATTTATGCCATTGCTACCTTAAGATTAATTGTTATGCAGAAACCTATCTGCCAGTGGACTGCGAGGTGAGTTAGACAAATTATTCACGAACATGTCATCACTGGAAAACTTGTAAGTGCTATTTGCCACATAACATTCATTAGCTAAATTAAAATAGGCGGACATCATTATAACGCTAAACATTTCAAAAATATATAGGGATTTATCGCACAACAACTTGACGGGCACCATTCCAGACTATCAACTAAACTCACTCACAGTTCTGTAAGTCTCCGTACCAACTCAATCTTTAGTTGTTAGAAATTTTAGATGGGTCATTTAAACTACTGTTTTTTCAGCAACTTGTCGAATAACCAGCTGAATGGACCAATCCCTGATGTTATTCTCCAAAGATTTAAGGCCGGTTGGCTTGAGTTAAGGTTTGACATACTCTCTTACATGGTTCCTTACTGGGTAGACAAAAATTGTTAATATAAAGAACTATTCCAAAAGGCAAAAGATCAGTACAGGGTTGGTTATTACATATACAACAATTCAAGGTTTAACAACAGCCTTTGCACATGTAATGTAAATGCATTACTTAAAGGTCAATTAAGAGGCTCATTTTTCACATACCAATATCTAGAAACTATAAATGCTTTAGCATCTATGTAGTTTTCTACTTGAGAGGCAGATGTGAACCTGTAAGTAATTGCATGTGCTTTAGAAACCACATAGTTCTCTTTAGAGGGTGTATAGTTCTATAGAAGTACTATTAGCAGGTTGGTCGAGTTAGAAAATGGATGCATGTTATACTCATAATTTGACAGAGTAGCTAAGCTTTTTCATGTGATTTTAGTCTTGTGCTACTTTCAGCTGATTTTATTCGCTTTTATCTGTTGTGTAAATGTGTCACTAGACTAGAAGGCAACCCCATATGCTCGAACGTCAGAGTTAGGTACTGTGCAAATAAGAAGAACACCACATATATTTTGCTCATCTCAGTGATAGTTCCTGTGGTATCCCTCCTAGTAATTCTGTGCATTCTCTGGAAATTATGCTGGAAAGGTAAAACAAAACACTATTCTCTAAAATTCCATTTGCAACTGGTGGCATACATTGGACAACAGCTTCAAACCTTTACTTTCATGTAAAACTCAACTTCGGGACTTTGCAGGGAAGTCAGGAGATGACCATGAAGATTATGCTATGTATGAAGAGGAAACTCCCCTGAATATTGACATCAGACGGTTCACGTACGCAGAGCTGAAGCTCATAACTAACAACTTCCAATCAATCATTGGAAAAGGAGGTTTTGGTACTGTTTATCATGGCATACTGGAAAATGGTGATGAAGTAGCTGTTAAGGTGCTTGTGGCGACATCTATAGCAGAGTCAAAAGACTTTCTCCCTGAGGTATACCATCCAATTAATTAAGTCAAACTACTGGTTTCTTTAATTTAAAGTACATTAAAATGCATCTAAACCGTGTTCCGCGGCCTATATTCAAGAAACCGATGCAATTGGCTTCAGTTCTAGGATGTTTGATATTGATATCTGCTACTGCAGGTTCAAACCTTGTCAAAAGTTCATCATAAGAATCTCGTGACTTTGGTAGGGTACTGCCAAAATAAGAAGTGCCTAGGCCTTGTTTACGATTTCATGCCTAGAGGGAATCTTCAACAGATTTTAAGAGGAGGTTTATATTCTAACTTTTGCCTAAAGTTTCTTCTCGAGCATAGTTGACTAAATTACAACAGATGCAACTTGCACTTGGTTGAAACTACCATTGTTCACCTGCTTTTAACTTTTGGAATGACCACTTCTAATTTGATTCCGTATGCCATCAAGTTATTCAAACCCGATGATTTGATAAAAGTGAACAAGAAATTGACCTACATTGGGTTCAATTTCTTGGAAAACCAGCAACTTTCCGATTCAAATTCATGGAAACAACTGCAGACACCAACAGTTTTTCTTTAACCAGTCAAGAGCCAACTACTTTTTGAATCTTTATAGGTACATTATGACTAGATTGTGTTTGAATATAGCAACCTCATATTCCAATGGGCCAAAGGCCAATATATATACATGTACAAGGATGGAACAAATGCAAATAACACCCTACACAATATATATATCTAACACCCCCCCTCAAACTCATGGTGGATCAACAACACTGAGTTTGGAGAGGTAGAAGTTATGCTGAGCTCGAGTCTGTGCCTTAGTAAAGAAATCGCTAATCAAGTTCAAGGCACATATCAAGAGCAATAACTTGGTCTTGCACCTGCGATCGCATGTATGAAGCATCCACTCCAATGTGCTTGGTAAGCTCATGTTTCACGGGATCACGAGCAATGCTGATCGCACCAAGATTATATCGATAGAAGCGAGTCGGTCTTTGAAACAGAACGCCAAAATCTGCAAGAGCCACCGGCTGTGTGATCTCACCACGATGAGACATGGCTCTCAACTCACCTCGCTCGAACGAAAGCGGCAGCTTGCTTCTTAGTCTTCCGTGCAATCAAGGAGGAACCAAGGAAAACACAATAGGCGAGAAGAGACCGCGATCGAATGATCGCTAGCCCAGTCGCATCGAGTACGTCTGAAGTCAGAAAGAAGCTGGAACGAGAAAAGAAAAGACGCCGAGTGAGGGTTCCACGAAGATATCAAGAACACGAAGAAGATGATCAGAGTGGAGCTGAGTGGGAGCAGACAAACCGACTCGGGATGTGAACGGGTGAGAAATGTCAGGTCGAGTAATCCCAAGGTAGACGAGGCTCCCGACAATATGGCGATAGCGAGTGGGATCCTCAAGAGGCTCACCATCAGTAGGGTGAAGGTGAACACCTAACTCCATAGGAGTATCCACTACGCTACCGATCGGTGAGACAAGCACGAGTAAGGATATCTCAAGGTACTTCTCCGGGAGAGATAGTAGCCCTCAGCGAGAAGTGATCTCAATCCCAAGGAAGTAACGAAGAGGACCCAAATCAGACATCAAGAACTGCTCACTGAGACGCTTCTTCACAAAGGCAATTCATCCACATATAGAAGGAGGAGCGTCCGACCCCGTGGAGAGGTGTGAACAAAGAGAGCGGTCGTGAGCACCGGCAGAGAAGCCGCAGCAGAAGTGACAACAGAGGAGAAGCGATCAAACCAAGCACGCGGGCTTGTTTTAGCCCATAGAGAGAACGACGAAGGCGACAAACTGGACCATCAAGGACGAGAATACCTGTGGGCGGCCGCATGTAGACCTCCTCACGCAACTCGCCATTGAGAAAGGCATTCTTAACATCCAATCGAGAGATGGGCCATGGCTAACAGAGGCCACAAAGAAGGAGAATACGAACAGTGGTCATGTGAGCAACAGGCGAAAGTCTCATCGTAGTCGCGACCATGCTCCTATCTGAAATCACGCGCTACAAGACGAGCCTTGTAGCGCCAAGAGAACCATCCGAGCGAGTCTTTATCTTGTACACCCATTTACACGTGATAGGAGTAACATGTGCGTGCAAGGGCACAAGATCCCAAGTGCTAGTGCGCCCAGCAAAGAATCTCCTCAGACATCGCAAGTCGCCACTCGGGGTGAGCAAAGACCTCACCAGAGGTCGAGGCTCGGAAGAGCGTGGC
The DNA here is from genome assembly GCA_036346395.1 of Hsuehochloa calcarea. Classification (NCBI taxonomy): domain Eukaryota; kingdom Viridiplantae; phylum Streptophyta; class Magnoliopsida; order Poales; family Poaceae; genus Hsuehochloa; species Hsuehochloa calcarea. The sequence continues at coordinate 69,664,683 of CM070594.1, read as the reverse complement.
AAAGAAAGCCAGAGCGCGCAGCGACCGAGAGTGTGACGATCACGAAGAGCATATCCGAAGGAGAAGACGGAGCTGGACCCAAAGAATGATGGAGAGGAAGGAGGAGGCCGAGGACGGCGAGAGTAGTGCAAGGGTAAAGATGGAGCCTCAACAAAGGAGCGAGAAGGAAAATCCGGTGGAGGCGGAATAGATGGAGCCGGAGGGGGAGTAGATGGAGGATGAGGCGAAACAGTGGTGGAAAGCTGAGAGTCAGGAAAAATCAGAAAGGAGATCGACTCAGCAAGAGAATCCAGCTGACAGTGGGGGAATGAGGGTAGTAAGGACGGGACTCGTCAAAAGTGACATCCCGAGAAATCCTCATCCTACGAGCAATGTGGTCATAACAACGATAACCCTTATGCTCAAGATCAGAGCTAAGAAAAACACACTCAATCGACCGAGGTCCACTTGGTGCGCCACGAGGTGGAAGAAGAACGAAACAGCCACACCAAATCTGCAAGATGATCGTGATTCGAGCTCGACCAAAGAGACGCTCAACAGGAGTAGAACCCTGAAGAGCAGTAGAAGGTTGTAGGTTGATCAGAAAAGCAGCAGTAGAAACAGCCTCAGCCCAGAAGTGAGGGGGAACAGAGGAGGCAAGCATGAGAGCGCGAGCGGTCTCAAGCAAGTGACGATGTTTACGCCGAGACACCATTCGAAAGCGTGAGCACCGGACAAGAGTATCGAGGAAGAGTGCCTCGCTCGGCGAGAAAACAACGCAGCAAAGCGAGAGAGATACTCACCACAGAGTCAAGACGAAAAACACGAATGACTGAATCAAACGAGAAAGCGAACCATGGTGGCGAACATCTGATAAATAGAAAGAACCTGGCTGCGCTCGGACATGAAGTAGATCCAAGTATAACGAGAATAATCATCAATAAAGATCACATAATAGCGATGACCCCCTTTCGAAACGAAGGGAGCCGGACCCCAAACATCGAGTGAACAAGATCAAAAGGATAAGTAGAAATAGAATCACTAGTGGGATAGGGAGCCGCAATGCTTGCCAAGCTTGCAACCCATACAATGTAACGATGTGTCTCGTAAATGCACTCCAAGAACACCACGACCAACTAAAGACGATAGATGCGAGCCACAGAGATGACCGAGACGATGGTGCCACTGAGCAAAAGATGTAGTGGAGGACGCAGCAAGAGCAGAGGTAGTGGTAGTGGCCGACTGGCTGGTGGAGTCAGCGGAAGGAAGATGAAGCCAGTCGAGCTCCCAAAGACGCTGCGAATCATGGCGCCGAGGGCCAGTACCAAGCAGAGTCCCTGTGCGGCGGTCCTGAACACAACAAGAATCAGACTCAAGAACAACACGACAGTTGTGATCAGTGATCTGACCAGCCGACATAAGCTGCATAGTAAGCTGAGGAACATGAGAGACTGCAGGAACATGAAAAGAAGAAGTGGAAAGGATGCCTCGGCCTGTAACAGGAAGAGAGGTACCATCTGCAGTCTGAACAGTGGAAGAAAAATCGGTGGACCGCACAGAAATAAGGTGGGTAGAATCTGGTGTCATATGAAAAGAAGCACCAGAGTCCAAGATCCACGGAGACAAGATACCTGACGAGGGAGGAGGCGGAGGCGAGGAAGACTGCTGAGAAGCAAGAGCCAGACGAGCAGAACCCGAGGAGTCCGAGGATGAGCCGACACCGAGGCGCTGAAGCAGTGAGAGAAGCTGCTGTGTGGCGTCACCAGAGGAGCCCTGGCGAGAGGGGCCATCCCCTGAGGGAGAGATACCTCCAGAGCCCTTCGGGGGGCGTCCGCCCCGACGACTCTGGTCCCTCCTCTGCTTGTAACAATCTCGATACTGTGGCAAGACGACACAGAGAGGTGCAAGTGGAGACCCGCAGAGAAACAAAGCAGACCACCGGAGGAGCTGGAGAAGGGGTAACGGTCGGGGCAAGAGGGCGGCAAAGGAGCAGATGCTGAGCCGACAAAACAGAACGCATCCGAGCCATGCCACGGTGACGGAGTCTCCTCAGCACGCACACTCGTGAGGGCCTCCACCAAGCTTCGGGCGCGGTGGCGAGTCAGAGCTGAGCGCGCATGCCTCGAACTCAGCCGAGACGCGTCAGAAGTCGAGGCGGTGAGTCTCTGGTGAGCGCCGGCCGCACACAGCAGGACAGTCCGCAGACATCCGCCCAGAGAGTCAAGCCGACGCCACACCTCGACAACTTCGTAGAAGTCATCAACGGTGGCATCAAGTCTGCCAAGAGAATGTGCCCGTGCACAACCGAGAGATACATAGCATCGCTTGTCTACCGGTAGTGAGCTCGAGGCGCCCCACATAAGCCGTGTCGCTGGCGGCCCGCCACATCCATAGAGATGGTCACGGGCATGCTACCCACTAGGATGGCAAGAGCACGAGCCTCGACCTCCGCCGGCGCTCGAGGCGTGTACCTCGGATCGGTAGAGCTCTAGCGCCTCCAAAGGCAAAGCATTGTTGACCTCGGCCGCCCGCCCGCACTCACAGAGAGAGCCGGTAGTGCCGGTGTAGGACGAGGCGACAGGTCGCCACCGGTGAGATGACCCCAGTCGCCGGGCCGTTGAGGTGAATCTTGAGGTGAACAGCCCACTCCCGGAAGTTCGTCCCATCAAAACGAATCGGGGAGCGGGATGGCGAAGGAGCCTCCGGTAGAAGCCATCGCCTTTTTTTTGGTCTTTCTTTTTTCTTTTTTTCTATTTTTTTCTTCGGGCCGACTCGGCCAAAGAAAGAACGCAGTGGGGAACCTTTAGGGTTCCCACGAGCCTTCGAGCGGCGACGGCGGCGCGCGCGGCCGAGCGAGGGCGAAGGCGAGGCGCGGAGGGCGGCGGCGGCGGCGCGGAGCGAGGGCGAGGCGATGCAATGGAGGCGGCGCCAAGATTGGCCGGGCGCGAACCCGATGGCCGTGCGCGGCCATGCGGCGCGGGGAGAAGAGGTGCGCGGAGGGCGGCATGTCAGACCAGGATTTTTCTAATCCGAATCCTCTGCGAATAACTGTGCTATTCCCTGGATCAGTAGATAGCACTCACAGACACATCACTGAATCATTTCATACAATGGCGTAAAACCATACCATTCATTAATTTAACACATCGAGTTTACATAGACCGCGATCGGGTCAAGTTTTACAATAAGGGCCGAACAGGCCAAATGATTACATCACAAAAGTAGCGGAAGCGACAACGGAAGCACAAAGGGTGAGAGCACATCTCTCCACAGGCAAGTGACTGGGGAAACCTGTGTACATCCGATATTACCCGAAACTCAGATAATATGGAATGCACCTAGGTGCCAGCGGAGTCAGCTAGACTGGGGCGAGACTAAAACAACTATAGACTAAACTAAGCTTCAAGAACTCCTGGGTCTTCAGACATCTGGTTCCTCGTAGTAGTCGAAATCTCCAAAATTTCCCGCTCGGGGTTTGGGAAAGAAGCGAGAATGAGCACAACTACTCGTGCTCATGAGCCAACACACAAGATGCAATAGTATACATGCAAGGCTTAACAAGGATGGCTCAGGTTCTTTTATTTGCTAAAGCAACATTTTCAATTATCAATAAATACAAAGTCCTATGACATAGCATTTTAAACAGATTGCATTTTCATTAAAGAGATTAAGTGCAATACTAAATAACAGCGAAGGTTACCTCCACCTTATGCTTAATTTTGATAACGGTTACGTCCACCGATTATCAACACTGGATAAGGCTACCCAGGAAAATTCAAAACAAGGGCTGGATGAGCCCAACACATTTCCATTTCCACCCACAAAGATGTTTTTTAAATAGAACTAACTCATGTTAAGTTCCCATGTCTGCCTTTGACCAAAGCGCGGTGCTTAAAACAGCTTTAGACTCGCAGAGGTTGTACATTGTACTCCACAAGAGATAATCATACTGCTTTCTCCACATGATTCCTTAGTCATGTAGTTGAGCGATCGTCACAAAGAACGCTTCAAACTACCTTGCCCCTTCACCATCTCACCCTATGGCCAATTCCATAAGTTGTGCGGGATGCTTACCACAACGACTAGCAAAGCGGCCCCGCCACGATGACTAGCGCAATGATAACTTCACCTTTTCGTGTCCCATTCAAGCCAAAGATACGCCCCGCCGCTTGCACACTTCTAACACCGGTTGTGGGATGACATTCGTGGTTCAATAGTTTTACTAGGCCAAGTTGCACTTTGCAGACTTGCGGTTGTACTTGTTTTACACAGAGGTCATGACAAGATTAAGTCCTTAATTCATCTGGACGGTTCATACCACATACCAACCATTCTCGTGCTACGTCCGCACCCACCATTCTCTCCATCCGTCCAGATGTGGTACTAGCAAGTTGTTTAGGGTTTTGGGAAGGAAAACCAATTAACGCAACACATCAGTCATTTACATCCAATGACTGCCCAAAACCATTTTTCATGTTTAAAGGATGATGATCGGGACATTTATTGTCCGGTTACTTAAGCAAGACTAGCATGTCGCTTAAGTACAACCTATACTAGTATTACCATATAATTACTAGGGTGACAAGGAATACTGGATTCAATTATCAAAGGATGGCTTAATAAGTAATTAATCAACAAATGGGTATTTAACTACCTTAAGCTTTAACATATCATTGTTTACAAAAATTAAAGCATGCAACTTTGTTATTTTAAATAAACATAGTTTGCATAAAATGTAGGTTCGGAATGATCAAAGCATTGACTCGCCTGGGTCAGATTATCGCGGCCTTGATCTTATTCAGGGCCTTCTCTGCCAGGGGTTTTGAAATTCCGGATCTTCGTCTTTATCCAAATCTTGATCCTGCTTGAGTCGCTGCTTCTTCGGGACTCCGACTCCTAATTACGCAATACAAGCAAGAACAACAAATAAATCCAAAGAACTTCCAGAAGACCAAATATAAACAAAGCACTTTAAATAAGTTTTACGATGAACGAGCTGAAGAGACGAGATTCAGCGAGGCGGGAATGTTTGACAAGGTCAAACGATTGAGTACACGAGACAAAGGCGGTGATACTCTGCCGAGGGAAAACAAGGGGAAACAAAGTCGAATGAACTATCGCAGGGATACTTCACTTTGGATACCGCTGAACGGGCAAGATTAGGATACCGGATAACTTAACAAGACCGTAAATCATTTTATTAAAGACGACTTTTGAATAGGGAGAAAAAGGAATAAACAATATTTAGACGCGGCGAATCTGGAAAGGATTACAGATTAATATATAGGTTTTCAAGTAAGCCGTCGAGATTATCAAGTTAATCTCGAATAGCCTTCCAAAATATTTTGAGAAAATGCCAATTTATTTTAAAGCATTTTACACAACGCCGGAAAATTTGAATAAATAAGTTTTAACTAAAATAGACACGATTGCAGAGACGATTACGAAGGTCATTTGCATAACTTCGATTTCCCGAGATTTTGCAAATTATGTTCTTAATCGATAGCTCTCAACTAAAACCGAAAATGATAGTTCTACTAGTACTTGGCAATCGGCGAGTTAACCACTAACAACGGTTAATCGATTCATCGCAAGTCGTAGCACAATCCTCGAGAGTAAATGTTTTGGAAACGTTTTCGCCAAAAATGTAAAACTACTAGTCGATCGAGTAATACAAAATGATACAATACACAAAATCGCCATACCACACAATCGCTATACAACACTTTCAACACACGACTTCAATACACAAAATATTTATCGCTTCACGACTAACCTGCACAGCCTAACAAAATATTTTCAAGATCAACAAATAAATCTCAATATACCGATCTCAATTGCATACACAAAACTACACTGCATACACAAATTCGCAATACAAAAGCAATACACACATTTTTCAAATGCCAACTTCGCGACGATTCACTACATACACAATTTCTATCATACATTCAAATCTCAATACACAAAACACAAATGCTGCTGCTTCTACTCTACTGCTGCTCCACTGCCTAGGGTTTGGCTCACTGCCGGAGAGAGAGAGAGACAGAGAGAGAGAGAGCAGAGAGCAGAGAGAGAGCAGAGAGCAGAGAGAGAGAGAGCAGACAGAGAGAGAGCTGGAGCTAGCCGGGTTGGAGGCCGGTTCGACCGGAGGGAGGGAGGCGGTCGGACCGGGGGGAGAAGAAGGGGGAAAAACTGGGCGGCGCGGCGTTGCCGCGGCAATGGAGGCGGCCGGAGGAGCCGCGCAGAAGGGAGATGGCGGCGGTGGGCCTGCGCAGAGGGAGATGGCGGCGACCGAGCGCACGGGAGAAGAACGGGGAGGGAGAAGATAGGGGAGGGCGCGACGGCACGGAGGCTCACCGAGAGGGCGGCGGCGCGAGGGAGCGGTGGAGGCGGCCGCGCCGGGGCGGAGGCGACGCGGAGGGAGGAGCTCGGGGCGACGACAGCGCAGACGGGCGGAGCCGAGGGTGACTCGGCGGAGCTCCCTGAGCGGAGGGAGGCTTCGGGAAGCGGCGGCGACGGCGACACCGAGAGAAAAAAAGGGGGCGAAGAGGGAAGAAGAAGGGGCTCGCCCTTTTATAGCCGGGAGAGAGGGGAAGGGAGGTGGAAAGCCGGCCGTGGCGGCGGAGGGGAAGAAGAAAGGCCAGGCGCGCTGGGAAGAAAACCGGCGCACGTGGGTGATGGCGCGGCAGGGCGGTGTCGGCGGACGGCGCGGAGGGGGCAAAAGCCGTGCGGCTCGGCGGGCGCGGGAGGAGGGGGCCTGGGGCGGAGCCGAGAGAGGGAGAGAGGCGAGAGAGAGAGGCGAGAGGGGAGGCGGCGCGTCGGTGGGTTCGGGGGAGAGGAAGAAAGAGAGAGAGGAGGGGGAGAAAAGAGGCCGGGCGACGGGGAGACGGGCCGACTGGGCCGACTGGGCCGGGAGGGGAAAGGCGGCCGGGAGGAAAAGAAACCGGGCCGGGACTTTCGGCTGGGCCGAAAGAAAATGATGGGCCGGGAAAACCGGCCCAAAAGAAAAAGAAAAGGTTTTGGATTTTGAAAATGGAGAATTACAAAGAAATTTTGAAATCTGAATTTTGAAATTGAAATCAGGTTTTGATTTTGAATCCTATTAAAAACAGGATGTTACAAACCTACCCTCCTTAAACGGAATCTCGACCCCGAGATTCGGCTACCCAAATGAGACGGGGAGCGTACCTCTCAATACTTCTGAAGTCGCTTGGGCTTCTTCAGCGGCGACAGGGTTCACTTGGCCTTGGTTTTGGCTTGGCGCGGAACCGACTCTGAATGCCTGCGATGTTGGATGACTTTGCTTGAAGTCAAGTCCGCCTTGAGCCGTGTGGCTTTGAAGTTGAACCTCACCGGGGTGACTGGTTGAGGGCATCTGTTGACGAAATGTCCTTTTTCACCACAGTTGAAACAGCGAAGATGAGCTATCGGATTGGCTGCTGCAGGCTGCTTGACAGGGTGAGGAGGGCGGAGAACAATCTCACTTCTTTCCTTCTCTACTGAGGTACTTTGGCACTTCGGTGGAATCAGGCTATTATCTTTCAAAGTCTGACATTGATTATCTTTGCCATTTCCATTTGCGATGAGCCTTACAGCGACTTGAAAACAGGTCCTTTGCAACTCGACAGCCTTGATCAGGATTGGACGCATGAAACAATCCTTGGGGCAATGGTCTTGACCTTCGCAGAGAAAACACATGACTTTATTCATTGGGCACTCACCGGGCTGGTGATCTTTCTCACAGTTGGGGCAGTTTACACAGCATTGGTCTGCCAGGTGTCCTTTTTCTCCACAACGTGTGCATGCTACTTGGTTCACAGGGCAATCTTCTGGTTGATGGTGTTCCTCACAGCTGGTACAGTAGGGAACTGGACACGAGTAGCAATAGTGTCCAAATTCTCCACATGTGAAACACGCTCCTCTTGCAACTTGTCTTAATGGAGGACATAATTGGGCGACATGTCCTGTCTTACCACATTCCAAGCAAGCGATTGACGGGGCTTCTGAGTCTGGTAGTAGAACTTCAGCAGGTACAACTTGCTTTCCGCTGGGACTCCTGATGAGTTCTTCGTTGTCAGGGTTGAGGTTGATGACGATGACGTTCTTTGTTGGTCCTTCAAGATTCTGCTGGGGACAACTGCTCACACGGTGTCCTAGGTTGCCGCAATGGAAACATTTGATCCTTTGACCTTGCTTCCTTTGAGGACATCTCTTAGCAAAGTGCCCTTTTTCTCCACAGCTGAAGCAGTGAAGGTGGGCTACCGGGTTGAATGCTGCAGATCGATCGGCGGAGCGGGGAGTACGGAAAACAATCCCACTTGAGCGCAGAGTTGGCATTGGGGCTCTTGGTGACTGGGCTGCTGATTGATTGAATGATGAGCTGCTGAGAAATGCTGACCGCTGAGGATAGCTAACTTGTGGTCCTTGCGCTGACAACTTCCTGTTACAACTGGCACCATTTCCTTGGGCTGCTGGCCTCTTTGGTGCCATCTGAGGAAAACAGCTCAGATAAGATCGAGAGGAGATATATGAGGGTTCGCTGGCCCTCTAGAGCACAACAAAAGAAATTCAAATCAAAAGAGGAAAATCGATCAAATACAATACAAAGCCTAGAATGGCTGCATTATATTAAGGGGGGTTAAGTGTTTACATGACTCCGGGACACAGCATATAGGCTATGCAAAGTCACGACACAAGATACACACACATCGTCTACAAAAGAAGGAAACAAAGAGTGCTTGCAACCAAAGATCACAGCAAGCAGCACGCTAGCTAAACTAAGCTAACTACTCCCACATGACGACGAAGACTTCGGGATCGGTCTCTCCTTCCTGGAGAGGCAGGTAGTAGTAGAAGGGCGCTTCTCGCAGAAGATCTAGGTGCATCTGGCTCAGGCGGGTGAAGGCGAAGCGTCTTTGCGCCTTGACCGCTTGTAACAATCGCTCTTGGAGGTCTCGGGCCTGAAGGTGTGAGCGATGAACTCACCCTCTCTGGCATAGAGGAAAACTTCAATGGTCCATGACTCTTGGTCCAGGGTTTGAGTCTTTCGACCTCTGAAGATAGGTTTGCGGAGGTAATCCAGGTGATGCATGAATTGGTGGAGAATATCCACGAATTCAACTCCGCCTTCTCCATGAGAGCAAAAGTCCCATGGGGCATCGGACGACGGGGCTGCCATCTACAAATTTTTGAAACAACGAGAGAATCAGACTGAGCACAAACTCAAGTGAAGTCAGGGGAAGTGAAGAACTAAGATAGATGAGTAAGAGCAATAAATACATTATATTTTGCCAAAGCTTTTCATAAATTTTGAAAATAGGACTCAAGTCCTTAGGCTCGACCAGTCTACGAAAGATCCTACAGTCGTATGCTCTGATACCAGCTCTGTCAGACCCGGATTTTTCTAATCCGAATCCTCTGCGAATAACTGTGCTATTCCCTGGATCAGTAGATAGCACTCACAGACACATCACTGAATCATTTCATACAATGGCGTAAAACCTACCATTCATTAATTTAACACATCAGAGTTTACATAGACCGCATCGGGTCAAGTTTTACAATAAGGGCCGAACAGGCCAAATGATTACATCACAAAAGTAGCGGAAGCGACAACGGAAGCACAAAGGGTGAGAGCACATCTCTCCACAGGCAAGTGACTGGGGAAACCTGTGTACATCCGATATTACCCGAAACTCAGATAATATGGAATGCACCTAGGTACCAGCGGAGTCAGCTAGACTGGGGCGAGACTAAAACAACTATAGACTAAACTAAGCTTCAAGAACTCCTGGGTCTTCAGACATCTGGTTCCTCGTAGTAGTCGAAATCTCCAAAATTTCCTGCTTCTGAGGGTTTGGGGAAAGAAGCGAGAATGAGCACAACTACCGTGCTCGCGAGCCAACACACAGTATGCAATAGTATACATGCAAGGCTTAACAAGGATGGCTCAGGTTCTTTTATTTGCTAAAGCAACATTTTCAATTATCAATAAATACAAAGTCCTATGACATAGCATTTTAAACAGATTGCATTTTCATTAAAGAGATTAAGTGCAATACTAAATAACAGCGAAGGTTACCTCCACCTTATGCTTAATTTTGATAACTAAGCACGCCCACCGATTATCAACTTTGGATAAGGCTACCAGAAAATTCAAAACAAAATTTGGATGAGCCCAACACATTTCCATTTCCACCCACAAAGATGTTTTTAAATAGAACTAACTCAAAGTTAAGTTCCCATGTCCGCTTTTGACCGAAGGCGCTACATTTAAACAGTTTAGACTCGCAGAGGTTGTACATCTGCACCCACAAGAGATAATCATACTCGTTTCTCCACATGATTCCTTAGTCATGTAGTTGAGCGATCGTCACAAGAACGCTTCAAACTACCTTGCCCTTCCGTCATCTCACCCCTATGGCCAATTCCATAAGTTGTGCGGGATGCTTACCACAACGACTAGCAAGTCGCCCCGCCACGATGACTAGCGCGGTGATAACTTCACCTTTTGGTGTCCCATTCAAGCCAAGATACGCCCCGCCGCTTGCACACTTCTAACACCGGTTGTGGGATGACATTCGTGGTTCAATAGTTTTACTAGGCCAAGTTGCACTTTGCGGACTTGCGGTTGTACTTGTTTTACACAGAGGTCATGACAAGATTAAGTCCTTAATTCATCCGGACGGTTCATACCACATACCAACCATTCTCGTATACGTCCGCACCCACCATTCTCTCCATCCGTCCGGATGTGGTACTAGCAAGTTGTTTAGGTTTTGGGAAGGAAAACCAATTAACGCAACACATCAGTCATTTACATCCAATGACCGCCAAAACCATTTTTCATGTTTAAAGGATGATGATCGGGACATTTATTGTCCCGGTACTTAAGCAAGACTAGCATGTCGCTTAAGTACAACCTATACTAGTATTACCATATAATTACTAGGGTGACAAGGAATACTGGATTCAATTATCAAAGGATGGCTTAATAAGTAATTAATCAACAAATGGGTATTTAACTACCTTAAGCTTTAACATATCATTGTTTACAAAATTAAAGCATGCAACTTTGTTATTTTAAATAAACATAGTTTGCATAAAATGTAGGTTCGGAATGATCAAAGCATTGACTCACTGGTCGATTATCGCGCCTTGATCTTATTCGTGGCCTTCTCGCCAGGGGTTTTGAAATTCCGGATCTTCGTCTTTATCCAAATCTTGATCCTGCTTGAGTCGCTGCTTCTTCGGGACTCCGACTCCTAATTACGCAATACAAGCAAGAACAACAAATAAATCCAAAGAACTTCCAGAAGACCAAATATAAACAAAGCACTTTAAATAAGTTTTACGATGAACGAGCTGAAGAGACGAGATTCAGCGAGGCGGGAATGTTTGACAAGGTCAAACGATTGAGTACACGAGACAAAGGCGGTGATACTCTGCCGAGGGAAAACAAGGGGAAACAAAGTCGAATGAACTATCGCAGGGATACTTCACTTTGGATACCGCTGAACGGGCAAGATTAGGATACCGGATAACTTAACAAGACCGTAAATCATTTTATTAAAGACGACTTTTGAATAGGGAGAAAAAGGGAATAAACAATATTTAGACGACGAATACTGGAAAGGATTACCAGATTAATATATAGGTTTTCAAGGTAAGCCGTCGAGATTATCAAGTTAATCTCGAATAGCCTTCCAAAATATTTTGAGAAAATGCCAATTTATTTTAAAGCATTTTACACAACGCCGGAAAATTTGAATAAATAAGTTTTAACTAAAATAGACACGATTGCAGAGACGATTACGAAGGTCATTTGCATAACTTCGATTTCCCGAGATTTTGCAAATTATGTTCTTAATCGATAGCTCTCAACTAAAACCGAAAATGATAGTTCTACTAGTACTTGGCAATCGGCGAGTTAACCACTAACAACGGTTAATCGATTCATCGCAAGTCGTAGCACAATCCTCGAGAGTAAATGTTTTGAAAACGTTTTCGCCAAAAATGTAAAACTACTAGTCGATCGAGTAATACAAAACGATACAATACACAAAATCGTCATACCACACAATCGCTATACAACACTTTCAACACACGACTTCAATACACAAAATATTTATCGCTTCACGACTAACCTGCACAGCCTAACAAAATATTTTCAAGATCAACAAATAAATCTCAATATACCGATCTCAATTGCATACACAAAACTACACTGCATACACAAATTCGCAATACAAAAGCAATACACAATTTTTCAAATGCCAACGTCGCGACGATTCACTGCATACACAATTTCTATCATACATTCAAATCTCAATACACAAAACACAAATGCTGCTGCTTCTACTCTACTGCTGCTCCACTGCCTAGGGTTTGGCTCACTGCCGGAGAGAGAGAGAGACAGAGAGAGAGAGCAGAGAGCAGAGAGAGAGCAGAGAGCAGAGAGAGAGAGAGAGAGCAGACAGAGAGAGAGCTGGAGCTAGCCGGGTTGGAGGCCGATTCGACCGGAGGGAGGGAGGCGGTCGGACCGGGGGGAGAAGAAGGGGGAAAAACTGGGGGGCGGCGGCGGTTGCTGCCGGCAGCGGGAGGCGGCCGGAGGAGCTGCGGCAGAGGGGAGATGGCGGCGGTGCCGAGGCTGCAGCAGAGGGGAGATGGCGGCGACGGAGCGCACGGGAGAAGAACGGGGAGAGAGAAGATAGGGAGGGGCGACGGCACGAGGCTCACCGAGAGGGCGGCGCGCGGGGAGGCGTGGAGGCGGCGGCGGTCGGGGCGAGGCGACGCGGAGGAGGAGCTTCGGGGCGACGACGGCAGCAGACGGGCGAGCCGAGGGCGACCTCGGCGGAGCTCCTGAGGAGGAGGCGCTGGGAAAGGCGGCGACGGCGACACCGAGAAAAAAAGGGGGCGAAGAGGGGGAAGAAGAAGGGCTCGCCCTTTATAGCCGGGAGAGAGAGGAAGGGAGGTGGAAAGCGCGCGGCGGCGGCGGAGGAAGAAGAAGGCCGTGCGGCGCTGGGAAGAAAACCGGCGCACGTGGGTGATGGCGACTGAGGCGGCGGTGTCGGCGACGGCGCGGAGGCAAAAGCCGGCTGTGCGCGGGCGCGGGAGGAGGGGGCCTGGGGCGGAGCCGAGAGAGGGAGAGAGGCGAGAGAGAGAGACGAGAGGGGAGGCGGCGCGTCGGTGGGTTCGGGGGAGAGGAAGAAAGAGAGAGAGGAGGGGGAGAAAAGAGGCGGGCGACGGGAGACGGCCGATCGGGCCGACCGGGCCGGGAGGGGAAAGGCGGCCGGGAGGAAAAGAAACCGGGCCGGGACTTTCGGCTGGGCCGAAAGAAAATGATGGGCCGGGAAAACCGGCCCAAAAGAAAAAGAAAAGGTTTTGGATTTTGAAAATGGAGAATTACAAAGAAATTTTGAAATCTGAATTTTGAAATTGAAATCAGGTTTTGATTTTGAATCCTATTAAAAACAGGATGTTACAGCAGCCGCGCCGCGCGAGGGCGTAGCTCAACCCGGCGCCGACCCGCGATCCGGCGCGGAGGGCGGCGGCGGTGCTCGGCCCGAGGGAGGCGGCGTCGCCGGCGCAGGGGGGCGTCGGCCCGGCGCGGAGCGGCGGCCGGCCGGCCGGAGCGGCGTCGCTTCGACCAGCGTGGATCCGAGCGGCGGCGCGGACTGAGGCGGCGGCGGCTACGGAGCGGCGGTGGCTACTGAGCGGGCGGCGGCGGCTACGGCGGCGGCGGCGGCTGCAGAGGTAGGGTTTCAAAACCCTAGCTCTGATACCATGTTTGAATATAGCAACCTCATATTCCAATGGGGCTAAAGGCCAATATATATACATGTACAAAGATAGAACAAATGCAAATAACACCATACACAATATATATATCTAACAGATTGTAACTCAGGCAAAATCACCTGAAATTAGGCTGACCCGGTCATAACTAAAACAATATCAGGAATCGAACCAGATTGTATTTAATATGGGATTTAGTGCAACTTACTGCATTTTCACAGGATATGCTCATATGCCCCCATTTAATAGTCCCACTGGCCACCTTTAACAGGAACCCTTTTTCCCCTCTCCAAGAAAAAAAAATTTACAGGACTTTCCATATTACAGGTTGTGGCCAGTCCATTCCAGGTAGTTTTTGAAGTTCTTAATGAGCAAGCAAAAATTACTTTTTTACAATAAGATGATGCCATTATAATTCATTTGTAGCCAAAACTTTAGGTTAAATCAATGAAACTGGATGTGCTGCAGACTGCAGGTAGGTAGTTTAAAAATCTAAATTTCCACTTGCCTAGACATTTATTGCTAATTACTATGTGGTGCAAATAATACAAATGAGTTTGTGCAAGTAATTTACTCTTTGTAATTATCTACGGGAATAACAATCAGGACAAAGATGCATGATTTCATGCTTAGAGCTAAATATTATTAAATCAATAAAAAATGTAACAAGATAGCAAAAAAAGAATGCTTGTATAGTGCATGAGATACAAATTGAAAGGATATTTTATTGGCTTGCTTCTTCTGAACCTTCGCACTTTTTCCAGTCGGGTAGCCCTGGCATCTTTGTACTCTCTTTCTCCTTTTAATTGAATGGTAGAGCTTCCGTCCCTTTTTAATAAATAAATAAATAGAAAGAACTACTCCCTCCGATTACAAAAAGTGATGTTTTGAACAATCAATATCTATTGTAATATAATAATAAAATTATAATGATATGAAAGTAATTTTCGAGATAAATCTAAATATACCATTTTCACATGCATAATCTAAATATTCATCGAAATATCGATTGTTAAACTTCACAAAGTTTGATTACATGCATCCTAGAACATCACTCTTTTGTGACGGGAGGGGGTATTACTTTTTAAAAATCAAAATGGCGGTAATTCCAGTATATAAGTATTGATTTGGTTTAGATCATAACAATCTAATTAACTGATGCTCGAGATATACATGCCCGTGCCTTTGACAATGGTTAAGATTAAATGCCGCTAAATTGTTGGTTGCACAAACTGACATCAAATACCTCACATTAATTAGTAACACTTTGATGCAGAACATGACCATAGTTTGAGCTGGGAAGAGCGACTTCATATTGCACTTGATGCTGCACAAGGTCTAGCTGCAATTTCTAGCATGTGAAATTTGTAGCATTTTTAGCATGTGGCTGACATGTTGACCTCAATGATCTATAGGATTGGAGTATCTGCACGAGTCATGCACCCCGCCGATCGTTCACAGAGATGTGAAGACTGCCAACATCCTTCTGGACGAGAACCTGGTGGCAAAGATATCCGACTTCGGGCTTTCACGGGCTTTTACCACTGCCTGCACGCACATATCTACTGTGGCTGCTGGGACTCTCGGCTACCTCGACCCCGAGTACCATGCCTCTTACCAACTCACCATCAAAACGGATGTCTACAGCTTCGGCGTAGTCCTCTTGGAGCTCGTCACCGGCGAGTCTTCAGTGTTGCTGGACCCCGAACCCGTCCACCTACCGAACTGGGTGCGTCAGAAGATCGCCCAGGGAGGTATGCACGAAATCGTGGACAGGGGATTGTCAGATCAGTACAACGCCACTTCGCTACAACTCGTGATCGACATCGCAATGAACTGCCTCGAGAACGCGTCCGTCGACAGGCCAAGCATGGCCAACGTCGTCTCTAGGCTCAAAGGGTGCTTGCCTGCGGTTTCCAGCGAGAGGCTACCGGTGCCCGGAGCCCACCGAGAAAATAGCACTGTGGATGCAGGGATGCGGAGGCAGTTCCAGATTATTTCGGGAGCTTTGACAGTACGAAACGAGGATAGCTCCTCTTGGTCTGCTTTTCCCAGTGAGATATCGGAAGATGGCCACTTTCCTCCACGGTGAAAGCAAAAATGCATATGGGATTAATTGCTACATGTGGTTGTAGAAGGTTAGGTTGGATACGAGTAGCATTGCGGGCATGGCAACGGGCAACTTGGTTGTCTGCAACATCATATATAGGCAGTGTGGGTGTGGATTTAATCTGTAGTTTGCTCATTTACTCATTCAACCATGAACCATCCTATCCTACACTGGTATTTTGCAGAATTTGGTGTCTTGTAAGAACCAGCCTGACTAAAACAACTCGTATCTCGTACTCAATAAGAAATTGGCTGGATGAATCCCCAAAAGAGACGAAGAGAATATACGAATGCAGTAGTTGGACGACGCTAGAAAAGCACACCTCACCTCCGCCGCTGCATCTCGTCTCGGCCTCGCGCCGCCTCCACCACCTGAACATAAATTTTTAGTTAAAATGGTGCTGTTGATTATAGTAATAACAAATCTAGTCTACTCCTAACGCTAATAGCAAAAATAGTACTATAAAGCTACCACCGTTCGACACGTCGTTAAATCTGATCTTTAGAGGGCCGGACCTCGCTCGTCCATACCCTAGGGACTCGGACTTCCTGTCCTCCGTGCCCAGGGAGCCAGAAGCCACTCTGCCTGCCACGTTGTAGTCTGGGCCCTGGTGATACAGGGTAGTCCGATCTTTTCGAGTAGAACTGTCGATAAATAGTATTTAACGATGAACAATGCTTAGTTGTACATCACGTGTCAGTGCACGGACTTACAGCTCTATGAATATTCGCCAACACGCATCAGGATGATCGCCGCTACACCACAAGCGGAGATCGTCAAGCTCTCAATTCCTAACGGAAAATCAAACTTGACCTTGTGTCGCAGAATGAACAACGAATCGCTTAATTCTCTCTCATAAATTCTCGTATGAATTCTAGAATAAAAGAACAAGCAATAGCTTTTTGTTCAATTCTTATGCATAATGGTAGTCTGTCCTGTAAAATGTGTTTCGGTAGCTAATTAACAGCATGGGTCGGGAGCTCTTCGGCTGGGCCCTATATGGTTTCCGAATCTTGGCAAATTAATACTAAAAATAGAATTTCTTGCCTACTTTTACAACCAATCACGTTGATTCGGCAAGTGCATGTCGTGCACACAATCTCCATGGCCATACGTGGACAGCCTGCATTATTAGAATTTTGAACATATTTAGTATATCACCGAAATTTCAAAAGTAGCATCCGTAGCGTCAAAATTCTAAAAATAGCTCTCTCACCGCGCTCTTTGCCATGTGGGACGGCAAGCAATGAGGTGTCGTTGTCGTCCACACGGTAGCACCTTCTTTCGCCGCCATCACTGAGAAGTCGCTTCAAAAAAATTTGAAACAAATGTAAAAAAAATCAAGAATAATAAAATGGGTTATCATGGATTGCAATTGCAACTTAGACATCAATTGAAGTCCACCAGTAGATTTAACCAGAACAAAATGGTTTATTTGAGTTGTATCGTAGAATAACATCTTAAGAAAAAGTTAGTGCAAATTAGGATGTTTCATGTACTCTCAGTTAGAAAATGGTATAAGCAACACATGTCAAGAGAAATATCCTAGAACAAAATGGCCAACATATAACACTCGGTTATTATTTATAAGGACAACGCCAAAATATTTTGCCTCCCGTGCACGCGTTCAAAATTTTTGATCTCCCGCGCTGCGAATCACAGACGGTTTCATACAAAAATCGTCTGTGATAAGCATCTCATCACAGACGGTCACGATTTGTATTAAGAACCGTCTGTGATTTTACCATGCTTGGAATGGCTTGGATTTTACCATGGCCTGGAATTTTCCTCTGATTTTACCGCGGCACACAATTCTCTGCCGCGGTAAGATTTGGGCACACAATCCTCTGCCGCGGTAGGATTTAGACACACAATCCTCGATCATGGCACACAATCCTCTGCCGTAGCACATAATCCTTTGCCGTGGTAGCCAATCCTCTGCCGTGGCGTATAATCCTCTGCCGCGGCACACAACCCTCTGCCACAGAGGATTGTGTGCGCAAATCCTACCACGACCGAGGATTGTGTGCGCAAATCCTACCGTGGTAGAGAATTGTGTGCCCAAATCCTACCGCGACAGAGGATTGTGTGCCCAAATCCTACCGCTGCAGAGGACTGGTTTCGCAAATCCTACCACGGCAAATGATTGTGTGTCGCGGTAAAATCAGAGAGATTCCAAGCATGCTAAAATCACAGATGGTTTTTAATACAAACCGTGTGGGATACTTATCATAGACGGTTCTTAAGAAAATATTACAGACGGTTCTTCTTAATAAACGTCTGTGAATTATCATAGACGGTTCTATTTACAAACCGTATGTGATAACTACAACACAAACGGTTCCAAATGAGGCGTCTAATATAGCTTATTTTGTAGTAGTGCCCCTAACTAAACCAAGATAGTATGTACAACTATAATGGCTACTCAAAAAGGCAAATATAACAAATTCTGCAAAGCAACCATATTAATTAAATAAACAACATAAATACAGGTCAAGCATTGCACTTTAATGGCCAAAATGAAAATGCAACAGAGGTAACATGGAACTGAAACTTGTGCATGAATTAATAGAAAAAATAGAGAACACAATTTTTTACATTTTTTCAAAAAAATTGGCGTAAAGAAGAAGGTGTCAGTGTGGGACAACAACACCTCATTGCTGTCGTCCCACACAAAGAGCAAAGGTGAGGGGCTATATTTGGAATTTTGACGCTACGGGGGCTAAATATGTCCAAAATTTACATTATTAGTGTTGATGCTTTCCTTTTGGAAAAAATAGAACCGAACACATGCAATAGATGTCCGGTTGATGACTCACGCGTAGACTCGGGGCAGCACCGAGCTTGTCTCTCGCCTTCTTGTACTCTTGCTGAAATCGCCAATAGGCATAATGGCGCCGACTCCTGTACCACCTGCAACAGCTCTTCTTCTTCGTCCTCAATCCTGAGAACAAGTAAAGTACAAGCATTAGGTAGTATAAAATTCTCGTTAAAATTAATGACATGTTCATTAAGGAGTAAGTTCACCTGGTCTTGTAGTTTCCTGACACATGCTCTTGTAATTGGTCCAGTCGGCAGTTCGATACGTATATCTTGAGCATTAGGTGGAGGAGAAGAAAGTGTCGTAGGGATGCCCTCATCAACTTGGGCCATACCTAACTCGTCCGCGCCCTTGGAGGCCAGACCTACTTAGTCCGTGCCCCTGGCAAGGTTCTCTGACATGTACTGCTTTGATGAAAGGCTTTTGTACAATCGGACAAGCTCATCACGCAAGGAACGTGCTTGTCACCACCACGGTGGTGGCCATGGCTAGAGTTGAGGCAGGGCATGAAGAGAGGAAGGTGGGAATACAAGAGATGTCTTTGGTGAAGCAAGGATTGAAGACAGAGTAGCTTCACAGGCAGTGGGGTAAGTTAAATAAAGTATTTGTTATGGTGTGGGACCCTGATGGTGGGGAGAGTAGTGAGTGAGTTGTGTCTTTGAAGGTACAAGCATTGTGCATTGTAAGATTTTGTCGATGGAAAAACAATAGTATTACATCTCCTCCCCCTCTTTGTTCTTCCTTTTGTTCTTCCTCCCGATCCCCAATTTCTACTCATGTTCACACTTCTACTCACCTCTATCCTCTTGTGATCATGCCACTAAGGTTGGGACATAACAATATGGTATTAGAGCCTCATCGATCCAGCACGGATTTCTCATACTCTCTCGGCTTTGACCGGTAAAATCCCCGAAAGAAGGGTGTCGATCACCCTTTGGGCTTGATCGGTGTAAGTCCTGATCTGGGTTCGGTTGGCTTGGAGGAGACATCACAATGGCACCGACGAAGCGAGGAATCCAAGTAACGCAAGTAGTGGAGGCCATGGAGAAGAGATTGAAAGAAATGCTAGTTCATATGAAAACTGAAATGGTGGAAGAAGTGAAGATGGCGACGGAGGCGCAGTTGGCGGCGGTAGATCAAAAGCTTGAGCGACAAGGAGAGCGGTTGGATTAGGTGCAGATGAAGGTAAACTTGTCTCTTGAGTCCATCGACAAGATTCAACAAGAACAAGTTCAAATCGTAAAAGTTATGAAGGGACCAACACCTCCCCCTCTCCTGATTCTAGCAAGGGATGGCCCAAGAATTATGGGAGCAAGACTTGATGAAGTGCAGGTACCACCCCAGTTCAGACATCACCGCATCTCTCTTTTCCTCCTCCCACGCCCATGGTGTCTGAGGTATTCGAGACAAACAGAGCTAGTGAGATAGGAGGAAGACGAAGTTGGATTCGAAAATGGACTTCCCAAAGTTCGACGAAACCGATGCTAGGATCTGGATTGATAAGTGCCAAACATTTTTTTTGATGTACCAAATTCCAGATGGATTTCGAGTAGCAGCTGCAACCATGTACCTAGTAGACAGTGCTGCTCATTGGTACCAAGCATACAAGGCAGCGAATACTTAGCATGACTGGGAACAGTTCCAACAAGCTGTATTGTCAGAATTTGAAACTAACACTCAAAGCGAAAAGATGATGAGGGGCTTTTGCAGCTAAGCCAAACTGGAACGGTGGAAGAATACAAGAAGTTTGAGCACCTAGTGTATCATATCAAACTATATGACAATACGGTGGCTGGAATGATGCTGGTAACACAGTTCGTGCTGGGTCTAAAAGATGAGCTAAGAGCCGTGGTGGAAACTCAAATGCCTAAATCAGTCGGTAAGGCTGCCATCTATGCCAGTGCGCAAGAGGGAGTTCTTAACAGAACTAAGGTGGGGGCACAAGGGGGGACAATAGCAAACAACATAAGCAGTTTGGAGGAAATCAGGCAATAGCAAACAACATAAACAGCTCCATCGTGCCATTTTTTCTATTGACATCAGGAGTAGGTTGTTTGCTATTACAGCCGTTAACAATGCTATTTAAGTTAAAAACATGTAACCCCAAATAGTCGCTCGCTAAGAATTCGAGGAGCCAAGGAGGGGGATCAAGCGGTCGGACTCTCCGACTCCCGATAGTTGTCCGTTTCTCTGTGGTGGCCTGAGGAGTCAGACGAGGAAGCTGTTTCCCGATGGCAGCGTAGCGTAGGGCTTGCTCCAGTTGAGCGGCCGGCTCAGCCACGTATTATGGGCCGATACTCTGGGCCGAGTCCACGGCCTGCTATAGTTCACGGGTGTTCATCGAACTGTAATCGCATAGCGACCGATCGGCAAGAACAAAGTCGCTAGGCTGCCACCAACCAACTGTGGGCACGCGGATCGATGTGCCAATGTTGCGGCCCATAAAGGCATGCGCGTGTACTGGGTTCAAGTGTCTAACACCAACCGCGGAAGCGGAGCGGCGGTGACGATCGTGGCGCCAACGTAGGGTGAAAACGGATCAAATACGGACGGATAATGACTATGCTATATTTGTTTTCATTTTTTTTCTCAGATGCAGATACGAATACGAATTTATCGAATACAAATACGTAGCAAATACGAATCAAAACGAATATAGTCGCATATATTTTTCAGAACACGCAACCCCTTAAATTGTACGCTAAAAATTAACGAAAACATATAACTGATTTATTTGATCCAAATATTCATGAATTGTTCATATTTTTAGTAACCACATATAACATTAGCACTTACAAATTGCAATAATTAGTTCAGCACAAACATAACACTTAGTTTACCATATTTAGCTCATAACTCGTAAGCATCATAAATTCATAGCATGTGTGTGTGTGTGTTGCAAGGGATTAGCTTGGACCGTTCCTTGAAAGGGAGTGATATTTTATCGAAGATGGAACTGGTTTTGGCCATGAGGATCACAGCCAAGCGAAATGCCTCAATGCTTGCCCAGGCCCATAGGTTCAGCTCATCGCCAAAAACAGCCAGTCGCTGCATGCTGCCTTGCCGGCAGGTACTAGACAGTGCAGCTTTGCATGATCAGAGTTAAGAGCTTGATTTCGATCCACCGACGTGGTTATGTGGATAGCTGAATACGGCATATTGCATGACACGTCACACGCAAGGGATTAAGAAGGTATGGCATCACTGAACTCTTCAACGGCAACTTTGCACTTGCGCACATATCTGTTTTTCTCTTTGTTATGAATATCGTGTCTATGTTGACACTAAAATATAAAAAATAAAATATTCAAGTCTTAGTAATGTCATCGTAGCATGCAACTCTTGTAAAATATATCGATAAAAGATCTCTTCACATCCGGAGTCATGCGACAGCCCATAAAGCACAATGTGTGGGAGCAAAGTCGACCATGACAACATGACAAAGAAGATGATGAAATCGACAAATAGAGAAATATGTCAAATCAAACCGAATAGGAATAGATAGAAACATGCCAGCGCACATCATAGTCCAAGACGACGGCGGCGCAGTGTACAAAAAGCGCAACGAATACACAGTGCAAAAGAAGCGCAACACAATGCACAAGAATGACAACAAAGGCGCACTGCAAAAAAAAGTATGGCGCAATGCACAAGAAGTACAACGAAGACACAGTGCGGGAGAAGCGCGGCGGCCTTAAAAGCTTAGGGCAGCGGATTTGCTGCGGCTCGAAGAAAAGAGCAGCGGTTGTTGCCATGTAAAGAAATTTCTATACTTCTATAACTGACAATAAATTTATGAACTCGCATAGCTTAGACGAACTCAAAGATTGAGTGATACAGACTTGGATGAACGCAACGAAAGAAATAACACAAAGGACTCAAGCGAATAACGAGTTGTAGCAGCAACGTGTAACCAGAACTAGCAGCAACAACAACGTGAATCACAAGAGCAATCTCCGCCGACAGTAAGGAACCGTGGAGATCAGGCTTCTCCATGACTCCATCTCCCTGAACAACTCAACTGCATCATCAATCCTTCCCGTCTCACACAACAATCACACACACACACACGCTGCAAGAACTCGCTCCAAAAGCAAAGCCAAGAGAAGGTTGCGGCGGCAGATCCGTGTGGGACTAGCACCCAAGAAGAGGATCTGGTCGTCTGCAAGCTCCTTAGTGCTGGTAGCTGTTGAGGAGAGGAGCACGAAGAGGAAGTTGGGCACTAGCGATGTCGGGTGCAGTAGAGCATCGGGGGCAGCTGGCGACATCAGAGACCGCGCCAGAGCGGTGGCCCAGTCGAGCAGGGTGCGGATCGGACAGATCTGGGGTGGGCGCGTGCACGGCAGCCATAGGCAGCAGATGGCGCCGTCCTGGAAGCTGACGATGTACCCCGGGAAGACGAACCACGACATGGGAGCTCAGTCGGCTGGCTGCACAGGGCGTCGCGGTACCACTGACAGACAGCGATGAAGAAGACGAGGCGACTCCAAGGACCAGATCCAGGTTAGATCGGGACCAGCGAAGGTAGATGATGTGCAACAATCGCCGAAGGTGCAGAGGCGACGACACGCCACCCCCGGGAGCAAAGATGGGTTCTCCCGGGGGCAGCAGCAGCGGAGAACGAGTAGAGACTAGGAGGTGGCGACCACTACGATAAACCCTAACCTAGGTTCTGATACCATGTTATAAATATTGTATATATATTAAAGAGATCCAATGAGCAATATACATATGATGTACAAAGGTGTATATTATGTACAGATAAAACAATACAAAAGACATATAAGGAATATAAAATAATTCCTATCTTTAATATATCTCTAACACTCTTTACTTCCGGTGGCAAAAAATGCACAATTGCTTCGTTTCTCTTGCCTTTTTTTAAAATGTAGATGCATATGCTGGTATATGCAAATGCAGTTATGCGTTCCAAGAGATAGCGGAATGGACATTAATTACAAGGAGTTCTACACTTTTACTAGTAACGGTTAACACACACGTCGTTCTTAACGCACCACATCATTCTCACAGCAAGATGGAAATCATACCCCACTGCGCAAAAAGCAACAAAAACACTGGAATTCAATTTTTGTCAAATCAGTAAACAACTCCAAATTAACCAGTAACTGCATTTCACCTCGATGAACTGAACCGGACAATGAACGCTAGAAAAGAAGCAACGGTCGCAAGCCTGAAAGAAAGGGAGAACAGCATGGAAAAGAAGGGACCAAAGCATTTCAGGCAAAATGGTTCAATCATGGAAAGTGCCAACATATTTTAGGCTCACAGAAGCTATTGCTATCTCTGACAATGCAAACCAGAAATGAAATCAAGGAAAAAATGTTAGTTTAATTTTGAGCATATCAGGTTTCATTTTAAAAGAACTTGGGGCCCATCATGGCACCATCCTCACCATTTGGTCATCTATCCCAAACAGAAACCAAATTGTTTTCTTCTGGCATTTTTAGTGAAAGATGTAGGATAAAAAAAGTAGTTTTGACCTGGGAAAAGGTTTCCTCATCTCAAGTGGAACTTTTACAGCAAGCAAACAAATTAAGTGGAGTAAACGCACAGTTGCAGATATCTACTGCCCCAGCACTTGAGGAGATCAGAAACAATCAGGCATGGTGATTTCAGATTGGGTGGAAATTCAGAGAGCTGCTCACTCTCTGTATTGCATCATCCTTGCAGTGTTGCATCAAATCCATACCTCATTCTAGCTACTAACAGCAACAAGAAGATTAAAAACAGCTACAAGAAGATAATTATAGAGGCATTGCTCTTGCCCATATGTAGAGTAGGATGAGAGAGTAATTAATATAGACAGATACAAGAAGAGCACAGCAGCAGCTAGCAAGGAGCTCCCTGGTTAGTCCAGGCCAGACCTGATCCTCTTGTGGCCGGCCTGCCGAACGGTGCCGACCGATCCCCCCTCGGACGCGGCGCGGCCGCCACCCGAGTTGGCGGCGAAGAGGGAGGAGAGGTCGGCGGAGAGGTCGACGACGCGGCGGATGTTGTTATTGAGCTCCCTGATGAGGCCGACGTTGCGGGAGAGGTCGCCGGGCACCTTGGACTCGTGGTTCTGGTTGATCTCGTTGATTAGGACGCGGTTCTGGTCGAGCAGGCTCTGCACCTGCACGAAGCTCGTCTGGAACGCGTGCAGCACCTTGGTGTACACGCCGGCCGAAGCCGCGGGGGGAGGAGGAGGAGGAAGGGGCGAGGAAGCGCTGAGTATGCTCGGCGGGGAGACGCGCTCCACGGCACCGGAGCCGGGGAGGATGGTGGCGAGGGGACGGAGTCACGGAGGGGATTGGGCCGAGTGGTCAGTGGCACGCTCGGCTGAATCGCCGGATTGGGATAATCTATTCTTATTCGGCGGATACTATAGTTACTATATTCGTATTCATTTTTTATTTTAAAAAATCTGTATTCGATCTCGATTCGAGAATTATCAGTAAAAATTCAATTTGAAAAAATTATTTTCGTCCAGATCATGAAAAGTATCGGATACGTTTTCACCCAACACCAATACGGCCCGTGGCTAGAGGTGGAGTCGGGCCGTGCTTTCCGGCGACCAAAGCCCAAAGACGGCCGCCCGACCCGCCAAAGACGGGCTGGCCCGCCCGAATGGTGGGCGTGCGGCCGGGCCAGCGCGCAAGAAGCCGGCCGTCGGGCGCCCGAGCACGCGACGATCGGGCACGGCCGGTTCGCGCCAAGACGCCTCCCCGCTTCGCCTGCCTCGCGCGCCATGGCCGGCGCCGCCCGCCTGCCGCCGCCGCCGCGCCGTGGTGGTGTGCTCGCCGCCGCCGCCGCCTCCGCTGCCGCCAGACCGGGCCGCCTCCGCTGGGCCGCCTGGAGGAGGCGGGGGGCTGGGGAGGGTGATGGGAAGGCCGAGGCCGCCGGAGGAGGCTGGGAAGGGTCGGGGAGGTGATGGGGGAGGCGAGGCCGCCGCGCCGCCGCCGCCGCGCTGCCGCCGCCTCCGTGGCCGCGCCGCTGCGTGCTCGCCGCCGCCGCTTGCCTCGTCGGGCCGCCGGCCGCCCGCCGCCGTGCCCGCGCTGGCCCTTCCCTTCGCGAGGGGCGGCCGCGGAGGGGCGACCGGGACTGGGAGGCGAGGACAGGCGAGGCGACCGAGGAAGGGGATGGAGCCGAGGCGACGGGAATGGAGGCGACGGAGACGAGGCGAGGCTGAGCCGAGCAGGCGGGCGAAGGCCGAATGAGACGGAGATGAGGCGAGCACGACGCGAGGCGGCGACCGAGGGACGGAGGAGGCGACGGGGAGGAGGCGAGGCCGCGAGGGGACGGAGCGGCGAGGAGACGAGGGCGGAGGAGCGAGGGAGACGAGGGGGGGGGGAGCCGAGGCGGGATCGGGGAAAAGAGAGGGGCGGGTCGGGAAAAAGAGGGGGAGAAACCGAGAGAGGAGAGAGAGAGAGGGAGGAGAGAGAGAGAGAGAGAGAGAGGGAGAGAACCGGAGAGAGAGAGGGGGGGCAAAGGGAATCTGATCGAGACACAAGTCACACAACACAGCATTCGCTTTCTCTCAAATCAAGTCAGATAGAGAGCGTTAGAGCGGTAACGTTCGGATTTCGAAAGCGCAACGTTCAGAAACTTCAACGTTCGGTAACTCACCGTGCCTATAAAATCACCAAACATTCGTCAATCGTTTTGCTCACCAACGAAAATCAACTCACTGATCTCTTTTCTTCACCATACAAAAAACAGCTTTCATTTCTTCATCATCCCATCTACTCTCCTCATTTCTTCAACATCCATCTACTTTCCCATTTATTCACCATCTATTCACCCATTATGCTGCCAAGGAGTCGGAGCGCCAAGGAGTTCCCGAGCGGTATGCTACCGAGAGTCTGAGCACAAAAGGACAAGAAGAGCGACTTAGTGTAAGCTCGCCGTCGCTCCCTAGTCCTCCTCCGGCTCGACTCCGTTGATGCTCGCGCTTCTCGCCAAGCATGGGAGACTACGGCATGGATGACCGTCATATGGACGGAACTGAGGGCTACGAGGAGTACCAGGGCGGTCCGGAGCCAATGGGGCCTCCAGAGTTCTCTCCCGCGTCCACGGACCGCAACATTGGCGGGTGCCGACGAAGGCGCTTAATTGTCGAAGCACATGACCTGGAGCCAGGAAATCCAAGACGGCCAAACGGTAGATATCGCAACATGTAATTATTGCCAAGCTAAATTATCTGCTCGTGCAGCTGCAGGGACAAGGCACTTGAACCGGCACTACAAAGCATGCTTACGCAAGATCGGAGCGCAGAGCCGAGGGGGAGGAGTACAAACGCAGCTAAACTTCGAGGCAGATGGCTCTGTAAGTACTTGGGTATACAACCCGCTTTCTGCTCGTGAGGAAATTGCTAGATATATTGTTGCAGAAGATCAACCGATTAGGATGGGTGAAAGTCGCGCGTTCGAAAAAATGATCCAACACGGCTTTTGCCCACAGTACCAACATGTTAGTAGGAGAACCACTACATCTGATATTTTACGGATGTATCGTAAGGAACTAGCAGAGCTAAAAGAACTATTCCTACAAGTTCAGTTCTCTTTTGCTATAACTTCAGACATTTGGACATCATCACACCAGAGAAATACCTACCTTAGTGTTGTAGCCCATTATTTAGACGACAATTACAAGCTAAACAAGAGAGTCATAGGGTTTAAGCTAATTAACGAATCACACACGAGAGAGGCCATTGCCGATCGTATACTACACGTACTTGATGATTTTAAGATAGATAATAAGATTGCTTCTATAACTCTTGATAACGCATCAGCCAACACGACTGCTATGAACATCCTCACCCTAAGCTTGCAGACATATATTGGTGGTTATGTTCTCCACCAGAGATGCGTATGCCATATCTTGAACCTTGTTGTTCAAGATGGTATGCAAGCGATTGGTGGATTTTTGAACAATGTACGCGACGCCGTTCGCTACCTCACAAATTCCCCACAAGTGGCGCCTAGGTTCACGAGCATTGCGCGCCAATGGGAAGAAGCCAAGAAAATTCGGTCTTGACATGAAGGTGAGGTGAAACTCGACCTATATCATGTTAAAGAAGTTACAAGGATACGAATATGTCATATCCGTTTTTGTCAACGCTAACTGTCAAGACAATGAACTAATAGTTACTAATTCAGATTGGCAGATTGCTAGTCGTTTTCGAGAGTTTTTAAAACCTTTTTATAAAGCAACAAAGATGTTATTTGATATTTATTACCCTACCTCTCCCTTAGTTATAGAATATATTTGGTCAATTGCAGATAAGATTGTCAAATCTAGGAAGGATCCACTTTTAGTTCATGCTGTCGCACTAATGCAGGAAAAATTTATTAAATATTTTGGTTCTATTTCACACGTGTATTGCTTTACTATCATTTTCGATCCTACGAAAAAGTTGCCAGGTTTGCAGCTCGGTCTAGAGGGAATAGGTGAATGTCTCGGTCTTGATTACTCGGAAGCTTTCGCACATGTCAAAGACGAGCTTTTTCGTGTTTTCCACATGTATCATGATAAATTCGGCAGCAGCGCGAGATCGGAGGTCTCACAGCAGACGCGACAAGGGAAGAAAAGCTTGACATCCGACTTGTGGAAGAAGCTAAAGAGCAAGTCTAGTTCTTCGTCCTCTCAATCTCAGGCAGCTCCCGTGTGGAATCCTGTCTCAAAGCTAAACCACTACCTGGAGCATGATTTTGCAAACATTGATCCTGATCTTTCCGGTAAAAAGATAGACTTGCTCGAGTGGTGGAAGAACAACAAGCGGATATTTTCTGTGCTGTCACATTTTGCACGGATGTTCTCTTTGGTGCGGTGTCCACTGTCTCTTCAGAAGCAACGTTCAGCATGGCAGGGAGAATAATTGAAGAAAGAAGATTATCCCTCACGCCTAAGATGGTGGAGGCAGTCACATGCGCAAAGGACTGGAAATTTGCTAAAGAGCAGCAACAACATCAACTGGAGGATCTTGAGATCGTGCAGGCGTATGCTGACCTCGAACGCATGAACGATCTCGATATTGATGAGTAGTTAGTATGTACGCATGTTGTTATCAGATTCTTTTTCTTACTCTGAAACCCCACTCTGGGCGTAAGGTTTTAACGAGCGATAAGAATATCAGATATCGTAAAATATTAATAAAAATTTAATTTTTCCCAAATATTTACGTGCCCATGTTTTTACCAATTAATTCAATTTTAACTAGGTTCTTTATTAGCAGCACGAGAGGAATGAAGATGGTGGTCGCCACCACCGCCGCCACCTCCGCCAGTATATAGTAATTTTAAATTTGGACTTGGTGCGCACGACGACCAAAGACGATGGACTTTGGGTCGTGCCTGGGTCTGACCGGAGGCGAAGTGGGCCGGCACAGCACGACACGGTAGGATGACCGGGCCGAGCCGGCAGGCACGGCACGACGCGGTCTGAAACACAGTAAATCTGGACCGGACCGGCACGACACGGCCCAACTCCCACCTCTACCTGTGGCCACCAGCTGCCCGCCATCCACGGGGCCGACGCGTGCGATCTCTCGGGCCGAAAGAAGAAAACCCAAGGGCGCGGCTGCGTCCTCCGCCTCGCGCCATCGATCGCGCGCTATTCTATCGCGCGCGCGCACGACACCAGCCCGCGCCAGCTCCACCGCGCCAGGGCCAGGGGACGTCCATCGGTCGTGCGCTCGAGCACGTCCTCGCCGACGTCGGAACGGCTAACTTTGTCCGTGCGCTGACGTGCGGAATTATGTGATTCTCGTTTGGCATAACTTACATTTCTACCGCGTCGTTTGATTAGCACGCGAGTCTACCGTTTCTTGGTCTGAGGAAGACCGTCAAAAGATAAGATTTCTTCAGGACAAGCAAGTCAAGAACAGTGACGCGGCACCAACTAAAGTGTACGAACCCCGCGTTACCTAGCCTCACGGCGTGACGACGTGATCTTTGACGAGTTCCTCCAAAGAATACCGTCACCAACTAAACTGTACGAACCCCGCGTTACCTAGCCTCACGGCGTGACGACGTGATCTTTGACGAGTTCCTCCAAAGAATACCAGGGCGAACTCTTTTCGCGCAGCTGACGAATTATATTGACGTAGGCTATGCCTGTTGTTTGTCAGAATTTGACAGGTCACCAACCGGCATTATTACCCGACCAAATATGACATAGGCTATGACATCTGATTGCGACCGGGAAACATACGTCCCCTCATTCTTATATTTGCCTAGTTGGGTCATTTGGCACATGTAGCAGCATCGAACTGATCTTGCAAATTAATTGTACTTCTTATCGTCTGTACCTGCAGTCTGTTATGATTCTTTAACTCGCGTAGTGGGCTGTGACAGCGATTTGTCTCGGATTATAACTTAGTGACTGTACCGCTTCGATGTTTACAAATATTTGACTAATATATTATTTCATTTTTTTGAGTAAAATATTATTTATATTGATCGATAAATATGTGATTTATTCGTTAAACTCTTTATTTATATTTCTGATATTATTCTAAACATTCATGATATCTTATATCATTATGTGGAACACTTATGATTTATAGATCTACACATGTATTAATTGATGATCGTATTTCACGAATCACAGATATGAGATATCAAATCAATAATGTAGACATATATTGGAGAACATAGACCCGTCTTGAGACACTGCGAGAATTGTTATATTCTTAAGTGATATCGGTTGGTCTCATACATAGTGGATGTGTGATTCTTAGATCTAAGGGTTTCATGGTTTCTTACATGTATAATAGTTTACTTAGGAGTTATCAAACGTTACTATGTAAATGAGAAATCATAAATGTACTTTTTGTCCCCTTTTTTTTAACGGGAGAGATATCTCTGGGCTCCTCGATGTGGTTAGATTAAGAAAGTGCGTGGCAATGCCATTTATGGTTGATGAGTCAACTACAACTAAGTAATCCACTACAAGATCGAGTGAAGGATCGAACTATCATAGGATGACACGCATCTCGCTCTGAGTTCAATATGATATTGTGAGGCAAAGGGATCAACACATAAGCTTTATAAAGGTTCGTCCGATATGATCTTTATGTGTATTCGGAAGTAGCTATGTCTTGTCAGGGACCGCTACCGACTTGTGGATCGAAAAAAAGTTTTCGGGTCACGACCGATTACGTATGAACCTATATGATCACACACTTAATGGGTTGAAACAAACTAGTTCGGATTAGATCTGCTAGATGCTTAAATCGGATTATAATTCGTATGTGGTTAAGAGTCCTAATGAGTTTATAACGTATAGATCTATTATGAGCTCTTTATAAGGAGATTCGTTGGAGCTTTTAGAAAGATATTGCATCACCCACCAAAACCCTACCCACCTCCTCGAAGGCTATGTTGTGCGCTGGTGCCAGCATACCGGCACATGATGTTCCACCCCTAGGCATGTAGATACCGTAGAGGCGCTGTTACGATCACTGCTGCGCTGATCGAGGACGATCCGTGACGTATGTAAGGAGCGCGAGAGATTGCTGGAGGAGACGATCGACGGCTAAGGACGTTGGATGATCGACTACTTCTACTGTATTGATCCGCGTGACGTTGGATCGGGCTGCTCCAACTCTTCTTCCACTGTGCTGCACGTCTAGTGGTAATGATCTATTATCTCTTATTCGCATGACTTCTAAATTTATACGCTCAATTTTTTTTATTGTACGCTAATGTAATTTACCCGTATCCCAATACGCAGTATCAGAGAAAAATCAACATCCATGCTCATAGGACGCATTATATTCTCCTCAGCACACGAAATCGCTCAACCCGTGAAGTCTCGAGTTGCGATTTCGTCTTCACACTGATGACAGTACGCTGTAGCAGAAATTGTAAAATAGCACGGTGGCTGACGTCCAAGCTCCATGGCAAGTTGCATGATCTTTTATATTTTTATTAGTAGTGTAGTTACAGATTCTTCTGGCTGTGGCTGCCGGCTCCGAGCTAACGAACAAAACTTCTTCTCTATATAGTTAATCAAGCGCCAAGGCCAAGTCATCCAAATCACTAACCTGTGTTTCGTTTTGCTCTGCTAGATAAGTCATTTGTTTGTAACCCAATATACAACACTTGTTTGTAAAGACTGCAGAGACCGAAAGAACTGGGGAATTCTATGGTGATCGGCTACTGTTGTTCGACGAGTACAAAACTGACATGGATCCTGTCCATGCTGCTCATCCTGGTCACGATGATTCAAGTCCATGGCCTGTCTCCTCCTGGTAATACAAATCCAGACTTAGCTAGCTCTTCCCTTTTGGATAGTGCGCTTCCTTAATCTCTGCTCAGTTTGTGCAGTTCATTTTACTGGTTAGTGTTAAAATTGTTTTTTGAGAGGTACTAGTTAGTGTAACTAACTGTAGCCTAACACTTCCTATATAATTAGCTACTGAGTATCTAGTTGCACGAGTAAACTCACGATCTTTGCACAAATCTTAAGACTGTCAAGTGAGCATGGCGTTGTATCGAATTAGCTATATAACAGATTGTTGATTACACGAATGCATCTTAGTGCAGGGTTTTTAAGCATCGATTGTGGATTGACAAACACTAGCGCCTACAACGACAGCACTACACGATTACTATACGTTTCTGACGGTGTATATGTTGAAGGCGGCTTGAACTACCAAATTTCGGCAAATCTCATGGATCAAGCCGCGGATGAGCAAGAAAAAACTCTGAGAAGCTTCCCTCATGGCCAAAGGAACTGCTATACTTTACCATCCAACCGCAGTAAAAAATATCTACTGAGGGCAACATTTACTTACGGAAACTATGATGGATTGAACAAGACGCGGGATGGGTCGCTATTTCTGTTTGGACTCCACATCGGCGTCAATTTCTGGACGACGATGAACTTGACAAATACTGACCCATCGAGCACGCTCCCGAAGGAGGTCTTGACTGTTGCTCCTGACAACTTCATCTCGGTCTGTTTGATAAACCTTGGATCAGGAATTCCGTTCGTATCCGCACTTGAGATGAGACAATTGGGAGACTCAATGTACCCCTTTGTTAATACTTCTGTGTCAGTCAGTTATTTTTCTAGGCTAAGATTCGGACCAGTCGATGAACCTATCTCAAGGTGAGATCGAGCTCCATGATTTTTTCCTACCAGAACACAGAATATAATCTTACAGATTAATGTGTCATTTACATTATGATACTTGTTTTTTTGGTTGTTGTCGTGAAGATTTCCTGTGGATCCTTATGACCGCTTCTGGGAGAGGTTTGGCAGATACTCGTACCCCTGGGTCAATCTTACCAGCCAAAATGAAGTAATTTCACCTCCAGGCAACGACTACTTCTCCGTGCCTTCAGCCATACTCCAAAAAGCTTCAACGCTGGAAAAGAACTTCTCCTGGATCAACATCTCCATAAAAGCTGATACAAATCTCGTCAGCAGAATGCAGTTGCTTCCGGTCTTCCACTTCGCTGAGGTGGGTGCGAATGGAGCACGCAGAACGTTTGACATCTCCAGCAGCAATGACCGGCTATTCTCCAACTTCACCCCATCGACAAACCCAGTCACCATGTTCAACAACTCGTTCTTGCGCAATGGCTCCCAAACATACTTTGTCCTGCGCAAGGCCTCGGGTTCAGAGCTCCCGCCTCTCATCAATGCATTTGAGTTGTACTCGCGTGTCTGGATGATCAACTTCACCACTGCTTCCAGCGATGGTAAGATGAAAGGCTCTGCAACATATACATGTAATACATGCTTACGATCAGTTGAAATTGGAACTTTCATGCATAATTGCTAGTTACAATCACACTATTCATGCATAAGATGAAAGGCTCTGCAACATATACATGTAATACATGCTTACGATGGTAAGACTGAAGCATATGTTGACATCTTTCTTTTTTCTTTTTTCTTTTTTGGGTACCGATTGCTTAGTTGACTGCATGAAATCAGTCAAAGAGAAGTACAGGGTAACAAGAAACTGGAATGGAGATCCATGTTCACCAAGGGAGTACACCTGGGACGGTTTGACTTGTAATTACTTTAGTGGCAACCAGAACCCAAGGATCACTCGAGTGTAAGAACATGACAGCTCAGCTTTTGATGTTACGGAGTATTGGTAATACTTCTAGATTTATGCCATTGCTACCTTAAGATTAATTGTTATGCAGAAACCTATCTGCCAGTGGACTGCGAGGTGAGTTAGATAAATCATTCACGAACATGTCATTACTGGAAAGCTTGTAAGTGCTATTTAACACATTACATTCATTAGCTAAATTAAAATAGGCGGACATCATTATAACGCTAAACATTTCAAAAATATATAGGGATTTATCGCACAACAACTTGACGGGCACCATTCCAGACTATCAACTAAACTCACTCACAGTTCTGTAAGTCTCCGTACCAACTCAATCTTTAGTTGTTAGAAATTTTAGATGGGTCATTTAAACTACTGTTTTTTCAGCAACTTGTCGAATAACCAGCTGAATGGACCAATCCCTGATGTTATTCTCCAAAGATTTAAGGCCGGTTGGCTTGAGTTAAGGTTTGACATACTCTCTTACATGGTTCCTTGGGTAGACAAAAATTGTTAAGCTAAAGGACTATTCCAAAAGGCAAAAGATCAGCCCAAGTTTGGTTATGACATATACAACAATTCAAGGTTTAACAACAGCCTTTGCACATATAATGTAAATGCATTACTTAAAGAGCAATTAAGAGGCTCATTTTCACATACCAATATCTAGAAATTATAAATGCTTTAGCATCTATGTAGTTTTCTACTTGAGAGGCGGATGTGAACCTATAAGTAATTGCATGTGCTTTAGAAACCACATAGTTTTCTCTTTAGAGGGTGTATAGTTCTATAGAAGTACTATTAGCAGGTTGGTCGAGTTAGAAAATGGATGTATGTTATACTCATAATTTGACAGAGTAGCTAAGCTTTTTCATGTGATTTTAGTCTTGTGCTACTTTCAGCTGATTTAATTCGCTTTTATCTGTTGTGTAAATGTGTCACTAGACTAGAAGGCAACCCCATATGCTCGAAAGTCAGAGATAGGTACTGTGCAAATAAGAAGAACACCACACATATTTTGCTCATCTCAGTGATAGTTCCTGTGGTATCCCTCCTAGTAATTCTGTGCATTCTCTGGAAATTATGCCGGAAAGGTAAAACAAAACACTATTCTCTAAAATTCCATTTGCAACGGGTGGTATACATTGGACAACAGCTTCAAACCTTTACTTTCATGTAAAACACAACTTCGGGACTTTGCAGGGAAGTCAGGATATGACCATGAAGATTATGCTATGTATGAAGAGGAAACTCCCCTGCATATTGACATCAGACGGTTCACGTACGCAGAGCTGAAGCTCATAACTAACAACTTCGAATTAATCATTGGAAAAGGAGGTTTTGGTACTGTTTATCATGGCATACTGGAAAATGGTGATGAAGTAGCTGTTAAGGTGCTTGTGGCGACATCTATAGCAGAGTCAAATGACTTTCTCCCTGAGGTATACCACAAAACCAACTAGGACAAACCATTGGTTTCGTCAATAGAAAGTAAACTGCAACAAGACATCTAAAGCCCTTTCCACAGTTTATATTCAAGAAAGTGATGCAATTGGCTTCATCTCTAGGATGTTTGAGAATGATATCTGCTGCTGCAGGTGCAAACCTTGTCAAAAGTTCATCATAAGAATCTCGTGGCTTTGGAAGGATATTGCCAAAATAGGAAGTGCCTAGCACTCGTTTATGATTTAATGCCTAGAGGAAATCTTCAAGAGCTTTTAAGAGGTGGTTTTTACTCTTTACTTTCTTAACGTTTCTATCAAGCATACTTGGCTTAGGTACAGCAGATCCAACTTGCACTTTGTTATAACCACTAACTTGTATTTTAATTTTTACAGCGACCATTTGTAGTTTTGATTCAATAAAATTGAACCATTCAAACCTAAAATCTGTTCAAATTAAAAAAGAAGTTGACATATTCAGGGTTTTACTTCTTGGAAACCAACAACTTCCCATAGACCGAGATGCCAACAGCTTTCATTAACCACTTGGATGTTAGATGTGTATTGTACAAGGGGTTCTTTGCATATATGTCACCATGTACTTGTATATATATTAGCTCATTGGCCTCATATTAAATACAAGCGCTATTCATAACATGACATCAGAGCGTACCTAGGGTTTTCTTTCTTCACATCGCTGCTGGTTCATCCTCCGGCCGCCGCCTGGCTTTGCCCTCTCCAAGCTTGCCGTCATCGCCGTCTTTTGCAGTCGCCGCCTCGGGTTCGTCACCGCCTGACGCCGGGCGCTGCTGGTTCCTCCTAGGGTTCGTCACTGCCCGGTACTGGCCACCGCTGGTTACTCTTCACGCCTTCATCGTGCCGCCCGAGCTTGTTGCTGTCTCGGGGAGGAGCGGTGCCGCCGTCGTCTTCGTCGAGCGCCGTCGTCGCCTGGAGTTCTTGCGCACCGGCGTCACTTGAGGCCGCGCCGTCTCGATCCAGAACCGGGTCTTCTTCGACGCGAGCAATAGGGGCTGCCGCGTCCACCAGCACCATCGTCGCTGGAGTTCTTGTGCGTCGGCGTCGCTCGAGGCCACGCAGTCTCTATCCGGAACCGGGTCTTCTTCGACGCAGGCGACAGGGGTGGCCGCGTCCGCCGTCTTCTTCGTGCAGCTGATCGGGGCTAATCCGCTGCCACCGCTTGCGCCGGGGGAACCCTAGTCCCCTGTGCGTGTTCTTTCGGCTGACGGGCCATTTGGTCACTGGCCAAGCGCAGCTGTGTTTTGGCCGATAAGTGAGCGGCCCGGAGAAGAAGAAGAAGAAGAAGAAGAAGGGGAAAAACCAGTACGTCGTTCTAACCGCCGCGTCGTTTGGCACCGCCTGTTAGACTTCGTTGTCCTGATCGCCGCGCCGTCCAGCGCCGCCTACCAATGGGCACTGTCTCTGTTCCTCGCTGTCCAGTGATCTTCGATGGTCTCAATTATCGGGACTAGTTTCAGCACATGCGCCTCCATATGCGTGGTCGGTGTCCTTAGGATTTTCTCACCGGCGAGTTGCCTTGTCCGCCTCGCCCTGTTCCACCTGTTGAGCCCGTGCTTTCGAAGGATGCTTCTAAAGACACTCGTAAAGGGATATCTGATGCTTTTGAGGATGTCATGGCGACATTTCAGGAGTAGTCGCTGCAACAGGGAGATACCACAATGGACGAGTTCTATGCCCAGTTGTCTGCGGTATGGCGTCAGATTGACTCTTTGAGACCGGATGTTTGTCATACTTGTCAGTGTTGTTAGTGTCAGCAGTCTCACCTGGAGTTTCGTCGTATCTACGACTTCTTGACACGTCTTTGTGCTGAGTATGAGCAGATTCATGCTCAGTTGCTGGCACGACACCCTCGTGTGACTTTGTTGGAGGCCCTTGTAGCTATTTCGTGCTGAGGAGATTCGCCTTCGTGTTGCGGGTCTGCTGTCGTTCCAGTTGTTTCCTTCGGTTCTAACAGCTCCTCCAGCTTCTAAACCTTCTATAGCTACTCCATCACTAGTTGTGTCTTGGTAGGGGACTCCACTGCACCTATTGCAACAAGTATGGACATGTGGAGCAGTTCTACTACAAGAAGAAGAAGGATTTACGTTGTGATGGCCATCCTCCGAAGGGCACTAGTGGTTCCTCCTCTCAGCGGAGCTCTGGTGTTTCTAATTCTCAGGAGTTTCTCACACTACTGCGTCGCATAGTTGCTTCTGCACCGTCTGGTTCTGTTGGTTCTGCTGCACAATATTCTAGTGAGAGACCACCTTTTACTTCTTCCTCGGGTATATCACCTTGGATTCTTGACTTTGGTGCTTCTTTTCATATGACATATGATTCCACCAGTCTTACTTCCATTCTCCTTTAGCTGCTCCTATCACTGTTCAGACAGCAGATAGTACCTCTCTTTCTGTCGCAGGACACGACACTCTTTCGAATTTCTCTTTTCATGTTCCTGCTGTTTCTCATGTTTCCAAACTAACCAGGCAGCTCATATCTGCCGGTCAGCTCACTGGTCATGGTTGTCGTGTTATTCTCGATTCTGATTCTTGTTGTGTTCAGGATCGATGCACGGGGTCTATGGTTGGTACTGGCCCTCGTCGCCTTGACTCACAGCGTCTTTGGGAACTTGACCGGTTTCATCTTCCTTCCGCTGCCCCTACCAATCTTGTCGCCTCCACTGTCGCCACTGCTTCTGCTGCATCCTCCACTGCATCTTTTGCTCAGTGACATCATCGTTTGGGACATCTTTGCGGGTTGCGTTTATCTTGTTTATTTCATCGTGGTCTTTTAGGGTCTGTGTCTGGTGACGCTTATCTAAATTGTCAGGGTTGTAAGCTTGGTAAACAGCTTCAACTTCTATATCATTCCAGTGAGTCAGTGTCATAGCGTCCTTTTGATCTTGTTAATTCTGATGTATGGGGTCCGACTCCTTTTGTTTTGAAAGGGGTCATCGATATTATATAATTTTTATTGATGATTTTTCTCACCATACATAGATATACTTTATGTCATCTCGTAGTGAGGTTTTATCCATCTACAAGACTTTTGCCACCATGACCCGTACTCAGTTTGATTCTCCTATTCGTGTCTTTCATACTGACTTTGCCGGGGAATACTTGTCAGGAGTCCTTCGTAGTTTTCTTGCTGAGCAGGGCACTCTCTCTCAGTTTTCTTGCCTTGGTGCTCATGGCCAAAACAGTGTGGCTGAACGGAAGTATCGTCATCTCCTTGAAACAGCTCGTACTCTTATGCTTGCTTCTGCTGTCCCACCACATTTTTTGGGCTGAGACTGTTTCTACTATCACTTTCCTAATTAACATTCAGCCTTCTTCTACTCTTCAGGGTGGGATCCCAGTTTAGTGTCTCTGTGGTAGGCCTCCTGACTATTATAGTCTTCGCCTCTTTGGGTGTGCGCGCTATGTTCTTCTTGCCCCTCGTGAGTGCACCAAGCTGACCGCTCAGTCTGTGGAGTGCGTTTTTCTAGGCTATAGCGTTGAGCATAAGAGATATCGTTGTTGGGATCCTATTGGCCGATGGATGCAAGTTTCTTGGGACGTCACTTTGATGAGTCTTGTCCTTTCTACCATCGCCCTTCTCCTTCCACCACTCCAGCATCTCTTATCGAGCCTCTTTCTCTCCTGACCTTTCCTGCCACTCCTATAGTCACCACATCTCCATCATCGCCTTCGGCCTCTTCAGTGCCTCCTCCACCATCTCCTTTGCCACTACCACCCTCTCCAGAGGCTCCTCCTGGTTTTGTTTCTTCTTATTCTCTCTACTACACTCGTCGTTCGTGAGTTGAGGATTCTCTTGATGCACCATCTTCTTCTGATGGGTCATTTTCTTCAACCTCTTCTCTTCGATATGCTCTTTTTGATCGTCAGTCTATTCGGCCTCCTGCGCGCTTTTGTTTAGCGGCTCTTGCCGAGCCGAATTCTTATCGTGATGCTGTTGTTCATCAGGAGTGACAGCATGCGATGGCAAAGGAGATTGTTGCCCTTGAGTATACTGGCACGTGGGATCTTGTTCCTCTTTCCGCGCGTGTTATTTCTATCACGTGCAAGTGGGTCTACAAGGTTAAGAC
Source organism: Hsuehochloa calcarea (assembly GCA_036346395.1). Lineage (NCBI taxonomy): Eukaryota > Viridiplantae > Streptophyta > Magnoliopsida > Poales > Poaceae > Hsuehochloa > Hsuehochloa calcarea. Next base: position 69,625,344 of record CM070594.1, on the reverse strand, counting down.
CCGTTCTGATGGTTTTCTTGAGCGCTACAAAGCTCGTCTCGTGGCACATGGTTTTCAGCAGGAGCATGGTCGTGATTACGATGAGATTTTTGCTCATGTGGCTCACATGACCAATGTTCACACTCTTCTTGCTGTGGTATCTGTTTGGGTATGGTCAATCTCTCAGCTTGATGTCAAAAATGTCTTTCTCAATGGTAAAGCTGCGTGAGGAAGGCTATTCATAACATTAGGAACCACCTAGTTTCCAAGTCTTCATCAATACATGCATTGTGCCTCGCGACATAATCTCAAAATTGACCTGACCTAGTCATAACTAAAAAAAAAAAGAAACTCTTAAATTAAACTGGTATGTGTTTGATATCCCATTGTAAACTTGAATTTTCTTGTTAAAGGCGTAACTGGTTGCCTAGACTGCTATTGCTTCTGCTAATCAATACAATTGAGTTGGTGCACCTGATTTATCATGTATAGATATTGGGCCAACAAGTGGGGCAATCATAGTTGCATTCTTATAGCTGCATATTCTTGAAATTCATAACCATGACATGATAGTCAGAAATTCTAAACATGTACATCTTTCAAAGCCAGTGAGAAACAAAGCAACTAGACAGGTACATATTCAAGGATACTTCAATAGCTTGGTTCTATTGTTAATTGGAATTTTATTTAAAAAAAAGTGCTTGGTAAAGAGAAGGAAAAACAGTGGCCTTTCGAAGATCAAGTGCCTGTTTATGCATCGTGAAAATATAGGTTTAGATCTTAATACACCAACTGATGCTATGCTTAATCTTTACATGTATAACCATCCTTTGTTAGCTTAAAAAAATGTACAAATTACATAAACTGGTATTTATGCTACTATGCACAATTGCACATATCAAATGGCTTATATTAATTTGGTACGCTTTGATGCAGGACATGACTATAGCTTGAATTGGGAAGAACGACTTCATATCGCACTTGATGCTGCACAAGGTCTACATTTTAATTATGCTGTCTTTATTTAACATTTGTATGTGTGTGCTGACAAAGTATTGAGCCTCAATGAACTATAGGACTGGAGTATCTACACGAGTCATGCACCCCATCAATAGTTCACAGAGATGTGAAGACTGCCAACATCCTTCTGGACCATAATCTGGTGGCGAAGATATCTGATTTTGGGCTATCAAGGGCTTTTAGTGCTGCTGACACGCACATATCTACTGTTGCTGCTGGAACACTTGGCTACCTCGACCCCGAGTACCATGCTACTTTCCAAGTCACCGTCAGGACAGACGTTTACAGCTTCGGCATTGTACTCTTGGAGATCATCACCGGCCAACCTCCAGTATTCATGGACCCGCAAACCGTTCACGTACCAAATTGGGTGCGCCAAAAGATTGAGAACGGAAGCATTCACGACGTTGTGGACAAGAGACTGTCGGATCAGTACGACGCCACTTCCCTGCAGAGGTTGATAGACATTGCCATGAGCTGCCTCGAAAACGCATCAATCGACAGGCCGACCATGACCGAGGTTGTTTCCAGGCTCAAAGTGTGCTTGCCGGCGGTTTCGAGCGAGAAGCAGTCGGTTTCTCCATCCCCTCAACAGAAGAATGTCATGGATGCTGACATTCCAAGGCAGTTCCAGTTGATGATTTCTGGAGATTCAACAATACGCGACGAGGGTAGCTCCTTCCAGTCTGGTTATACCAGTGGGTTATCAGAAACAAATCACTTTTCTGGACGGTGAAAAGGAGATGCCTATGGAGCTATTGTCGCATCTGCTTGGAGAAGGTTTGGTAACTTGCTTAATTGCGTCGTCGTTGATTGGCAGAGGGTGCCTGTATATTATTATTATTGTTATTTCAGTTTGTAATCTTGCTTGTTTGTTTACTAGTTCAACCATGAAGCATCCTCTTCCATTCTAAAACAACTGGTGTGGTTCATGTTTGCTACTTAAGAATCCGGCCTGTCTTTTATTCCCCAATCGTTCTTCCAAGGCTGTGGAATTAAATATATGTTCCTTTTTACCAAATCCTTTGATCATTTCACAGTTACTTCTTCGACTATCACAAAATTATATGCGAGGGAGTGGTACGCGAGTTGGTAGTACCTTGCCTAATGGGCAATGGTTGCCGCAAGACCAAGAGATATGAAGAGAACGATGCTATATAAAGAGGAGATACGTACCCCGTCGGCCGTCGGCCGTCGGCCGCAGGCAGCTGAGCTTCTTGACTCCTCGTCTCGGCCGCCCGCCTCCACCTCCGCCTCAAAAGTCGAAGCCTTATCCCGTAGTTGTGGAAAACTCGAGGAGCAAGCGGCTCCCCCACCCCGATCGCTGGCGGCATACTGTAGTGGGCTAGCGGCCACTGGCCGGCGGAGCCGTCACCGGCGAAGCGGATTTCGATGGCCGCGTATGGGAGTGGAAGGCATCAGCCGTTGATTCTCCTTCCCTCAATTTTTTTTCCCGTGCCCGAGTCCGCGGCCGCCCGGACGGCAAGGGCTACGGGCCGCCTCGGAAAAATTGACGCAACAAATTTTTATTGACGTCTTGGTATGCATTCGAAGTTAACCGGCGTAACAAATTCCTCGAGATGGGTAAATGAATGGGCTTATATGTAGCACAGTTCATCTAGATCGCAGATGCCGCACTGGATGCGCCACAGGTCTATGATGTGGTCGTCTGCCACACATCAACGTAACAATACAGACTCATTAGGCAGTTAGTCTGACGAGGTTACAGCATAGGCGCCTGAAAAAGGTACGTAGTTAGATACTTAGATCTTATCAACAGCAAAGCATCAGCGGTCCAGTGTTATTTCTCTTCAGTATCATACACTGAGAATTGTTTGGTCTTACATGCAGATGCAGCAGCTCAGATGCCTCGAGGACAAACGTTCCGAGCCCACTAGACAAGATGCGTGGTTTCCAGCTTACAGGATCACGCATTTCTGGCCACGCTTGCCTGCCGATGCGTCGGATGGCCCTGCGGCGTTCTTCTTGCTGGATGCTTTGCTCTCCTCTATCCTCTTCTTCCTTCGTCTGCACAGAGAGAATGATATATGCACAAGTCATCATCCGAATATCGAGCTCTAGCTAGGAGTCTCTTTTATTTTTTTTTCTCTCTCTCGGTGATTTTGCTGTGTTGCCCTAAGATGCCCTAACTTCACACGAGCACAAAAATAAATTAATAATAAAAAAGCTGCGTTTCAGCATCATCTACCAGTCTGCTAGAAATTGTTCAGACGACCGGTTACTGTAAATCTCGAACGATGAACGGCCATCTCCCAACCAGTTGTTAGGCAAAGAAAGCAGACCCACCTGAACTGCCGTAGCACGGAACCCCGGATGATATCTACGCGACCGCATCCACCGAGCAGAACGCGCGACAACGAAGAAATTATTGTGACAACGACATCGCGTTCAGCTTCTTCTAGGGGACCATAGCCAGGTACGCTCGGCTCAGCTGCATTTGGCACGGGTCGATACGAATCCAGGTTCCAGCAGAGTGTGTTCCACGCTAACTGCCTAAATGGAGCTGGAGACGACGGACCGGGAACCACATATTCACGTGACGACGGTGTAGGTGCCTATCCGATTTCTGAGGTACGTACGACTCGATGGGAGGCTCCACAACGTCGGACCCGAACAAAACAGGCTCCTCCACAACCACAATTGATTGTTACGTACGAACCTAAGGTGCATGACATCTGTGCATCTATTCTAACTTCACGTGATCTGGTGGTCCAGGCTCCGGGTCCGGGATACGAAATGAAAGCAACATGGAATAGTGCAAATTTCACAACTGAACGATAGACTTGCACAAAGACCCAACCCAAGAAAATCTCAAATCCAGCAAATCCTATAGCTACAAGAAGTAGTGCAGGATGAGATCATAACCAACAGAAAAAATAAGAAATATCTGGCGCCTCTCCCCTAATGACTACACCTAAACAAATGTAGCTACCAGTATGATAAGTAACTTGAAATGCCATGAAGTACTAGTTGTAACTTGTAAGCCAGATGGTTCGTTCTTTTTTCGGAGAAAAAAGTTATTTCAGAGGGGTTTCCTCACTTGGCCATCATGACCTTGACGAACTCCTCGTAGTTGATCTGGCCATCGCCGTCCACATCGGCCTCGCGGATCATCTCGTCAACCTCCTCGTCAGTCAACTTCTCCCCAAGGTTGGTCATGACATGGCGAAGCTCCGCGGCAGAGATGAAACCGTTCTGGTCCTTGTCGAAAACACGGAACGCCTCCTTGAGCTCCTCCTCAGAGTCAGTGTCCTTCATTTTGCGGGCCATCAGGTTCAGGAACTCTGGGAAGTCGATGGTGCCATTGCCATCGGCATCCACCTCATTGATCATGTCCTGCAACTCGGCCTCCGTAGGGTTCTGACCAAGGGAACGCATCACAGTTCCAAGCTCTTTGGTAGTGATACAACCTGGGAAATTAGACCAAATCATGGTAAGACGGTAATAAGCAAGAATATGTGGACTGGTATCCAACTTTTCAGTAGTGACCATGAAATTACCACAGCTACCATGATTCATGCAGAAAAGCAGAAGGTACGAACATTTGGATTAGACATGTAAAAGGATCCATCTGATCAGGATAACCAATTTTGATTCAGGGAACATAAAACCAACTGAACATCTGAAACTACACTTTAATGTTTACAGCACACTCAAGCTACACAGTGGGGTTAGCTGGTAAGGCCAAACATACTTTGGTTATCAAGTTTTTTTCTCCCATTAGTCAGAACTCAGAACATTCAGGTTCATAAGTGTTTGAAACTGTCTTTAGGTAAACAAAATGTCATCTTAGGAGCATATAATCATTGTTCTCCTGGCATACAAGTATTCTAGCACCACTGCTGTACAGATCATCTGTCATTTGTCAAGGATGGGCAAATACTTATCACGGAAGAAAATTTAGGTAAAATACTATGATGCAACAAGATGTTATCCAAACAAGCACAGTAACATTGCATGGAAAATGAAGAATGTGTGGACATTAACTTGAATAACAACAATACTTTGGTTCAATAGTCTGCATGGAACATCCCGATGAGCCATAGCATATCCTGGGACAACATCTCTAAACAGGCTTGTTATTCTACAGAATCAAAAAATATTCGTAGAACCTGGTAACAAACAGTCAAACACCTTCCAAACTCTACACATGGGCTATATGGCATATCAACTGAGGAAGCAGGTGTTTCCCTTGTTGTCTCTATATCTTGTATTATAAATTAGCATTAGCTTAGCTATCGCAATACTTCATTATTTCTAGTAACCTCGGATCTTTCACAGCACTACATCACATCAATCTAGCATCAAATATGGAAACTAAAATATGGCATTCAGAACAACAGACTGATGGTCAGATTCTACTAAATCCATGTTAATCATCAACAGTGTTCTCCTAGGCGCTCGGCACCATCCTGTCGCTGCGATTTGCCCCTAATCGACAGGCTGGGCGGAGGAAGCGAGGCCACGGGACCGGGGTGACCCCGTGCGCCCCGCACGTGGATGGACCAAGGTGGAGTCGCCGCCCGGTGGAGGAGGCGAGGCTGCGGGACCGAGGCGGCGCTGTGCGCCCCACATGTGGAGTGGCCAAGGCAGAGGAGTTGCGCCCTTCCGCCGCTAGATCTCGCTGCCGTCGCATTGTCGAGGAGGAAGCAGGCGGCAGCGCGAGTGAGGAGTGGAGGAAGTAGACGGCGGCGATGATACCAGGCTTCATTAGGGTAGTAGCGCATGTGACTGTGAGGAACTAAGGACTGAGGAGTGGGCTTGTTGTTGGGCTGGACCAACTGATGTGAGGCCTAGTGTGCAGCCGAGTGAGCGAGCCGCCACCTCCTTCTTCTTCCCCCTCGAGGCCTCGACCCTCCTCCTCTGCTCCCTCTCACCTCCGCCGCCTCCTGCTCTGCTCCCCCCTCGCCTCCGCCACCTCCTGCTATGCTCACCTGTCGCCTCTGCCTAGGCGGCCAAGGCGCTAGGCGCCGGTACACCACCCGACTAACACCTAGTGCCTTGGTGAACATTGGTCATCAAGTATCAAAACTCATCCAAATTATTTTCCCCAAAAAATACATCTAAAACTAGAAGTTCTCATACTGAACCATATTCACTACTCTCTCTGTTTCGCTATATTTATCCACATACCACCATACGCACAGACCAAGAAAGCACTAAATATAAGAAATAATTAATAAGAAATGACCATACATACACCTATTAAATGACATAACACAACATAACATCTTCTATAATACTTGCACTCTAGATTCTCTCAATGGACAAATATATTGAAAGTTTGAAATAGATACTCCTAAAGTCATGGACAAATATAACGAGACGGATTTCCGTATCAAACTCAACCACCAATGTTGCTCCTCCCATTCTCCCAAGGGTTCAGAAAACTGGACAACTATTGCTAGTCACACAATTTAAACCAAATAAAATATTCAATACCAATCACACACTACATAGTGCATACCATTCCCACCAAACACCCAAGTTGAGGGTTGAAAGATACCAATAACTACAGATTTGCATCTTATACCAACAGAATAACCTAATTCATTGAAATGACATATAATTACATCATTATATTACACAAAGTTTTTACAATCTAAAAAACAGATTACTCTCACAAACAACCAATTATACAATTACACAGATCAAACCATATGGCCCCCTATATCATTTGGATTTTAGCAGATATAATGCCTGCACAAATCTCACTACATTCATAAAACAAAATTCATTACATTTTTCCTCTGATGTGCCCGTACTGCTCATGGTCCTCGTACCAGCACCAGGTACCGGTATAGCTCAGGTGTGGCGCCAATACGGTACACAGAGGTATCGGGATTTTTACGAATTAAAACAAAAAAAATCGGGTACTGGTCGATAGGTTTGGGTGCTGGTACGTCCCAATAAAAAGAACTGGAAGCCCAACCGATGAAGCCAACGAAGATGCTGTTAAGTGAAACCCTAGCGGTGCAAAACAGCAAACACCATTCCTCATTTCTCTCCCCAGCCGCCAACTGTAACTCTCAGCGAGCAGCGAGCATGAAGAAGCAAGGAGAGGCTCTGGCAAGGCTCTGGAGAGGTACTTCCTCTTCTCCCCTCTTCTTGTTCCCTTCTTGGCTTCTTCCTGTTGCTCCCTCCGGCCGGTACCTTCTTCATCCCACCGATTTCTCTTGTTCCCTTCTGTTTCCCTTCTTGGTTTATCTTGTTCCCTTCTTGTTTCACTAATTCACTGCTTTGGTGCTTCCCCAGTTTATCATTTATATTATATATTTTTATTACTTTTATTATATATATACTACCATACCGACATACCGGAGTTTTTTTGGGAAATGTCGTATTGCCGTATCGGCGTACCAGCACCGGCGTACCGGTACTGATATCTCGTACCCGTGCATCGTGATTTTTCCTATATTCTCCATTAAGAGCATAATTTGACCAAAGACTAATTGAGCAATACAATGTTGCAAACAGACCCCATTGCAAACACCATCCTACAGTACATGGTTATTAAGGCAGTAAGGCGAGGCGACCTACCCCCCTCACACCTTTTAAGTGCAAAGCGCGAGGCGAGACGACACCTTACACACATCCTAAGGCGCTACGAGTGGAGGAAGATCCGGAGCAACCAAGCAGTGTGGAAGAAGAGCAGAAGAAAATGAGAAGAGAAAGCCAAAAAAGAAGAAGAAAAAGACTAACCTGACCCAGTCCAACAGCCCATCAAGCCCAAGCTGCACCCGTCAGGACTTCTCAATCCTCAACCTTGCCTCCTCTCCTCTTCTCCTCTCTTCCCTACCCTCGCCCTCTCCTGTCCTCTTCCTCTTCCCCTTCCCTAACCCGGCGACACAGATCCGGAGCAACCGAGCGAGCTCCAGGTGGAGGAAGACACCCACAGCGGCAGAGTACCCCAGCGGTGCAGATCTGGAGACAAGACGACACTCACGGGCGGCGGAATACCCGGCGGTGCAGATCTGGAGACAAGATGGCGGCGGCGAGTGGTGAAAATGAGGCCGCACTTCAGGTGCCCGATCCAGCACGGCTCCGGGCGGAGGAGGATCCACAGCCAGTGCAGATCGTGCGAGGAGGTTGTAAGGCGTTTTTATTTTATTCACAGTAGGCCTGGTTTAGTTGCGGGCAAGGCCAACGCTGCTTCGCGCTCCTCCTCTGCCTAAGGCGTTGCCTCAAGCCTTCATAATGCACTACGTTTCCATAGCGACACCTCCGTCCTAAGGCGGACGCCATAGGCATGCGCAGCAAGGCGGGCGACGCCTTAGCACATCGGCGACACCTTACCGCCAAAGCATCGCTTAAGCGACACTTAGGCAACGCCTTAATAACCCTGCTACAGTAGAAAGGCCAAGTCGCTATATTCACACATGACAGATCTAATTCATCACATCCAAACTACCTGATCACATGTTTCAAGCCTAAACTACTAAGCGATAATATAAATAAATGGCATGACCTGATTATCACAGTTCTAATTAATAATATTGTACATTTCATCAATTTTGCTCAAAACACTGGACACGAGCAATTCAGGATCGAGGGATTGTTTCAATAACATAAATAAATGGTTTTTTGTTCACATTGCACATGCCCTCATATGTGAACTGGTGAACATGGAATATTAATATGATTTGTACATTTTTTATTTTTGTCTGAGATTACACCACAAACATTTGATTTCCAACTATGAGGTATCATCATATATCCAAATAAATCGCAATCTGGCCTGTTTGAAAAGTCCTGATAGCATATCCTTGAGCAAGTATTATTGAATAGCCCACCATTACTTTAGGTGTTCTATTCTATGCCAATAGGATTCGCCAGTTCGGGTTAGGTCCAGATTCTCTTCCACAGCCACTTTATTCTTCACTCTTTTCCATGTGTCATATGAGAATCTGATTCCATGGTGTAACTAACAAAACAACTCATATTACTTCCAAGACACCTACCAATCTCCACATGGTTGCTGACAAATTGAGAGGATAGGGCTTAGAGCTGGTGTTTCTGGGTTCGGGTCTTAACTAGAAGCAGAGATATCTAAGGAATCTGATGCCCATGAAATAAAAGCATGATATGCTATGCAAGATAACACGATATTCGCCCACTACCTTTGAATGCTGTTCTTTCAAAATTGGTATGGTTTACTAAAAATAAAACAAGATGACCATTGACCAATAATCCACGTATTACGATATCATGTCCAATCAATCACCAACTTGATTGCCTGGTCTGGTCCAGCAACCCCTATATCCAACGCCTTTCCTTCAAAATCCATTGAACTCTGAAACCTAATTACTGTCATATTCTGCAATTCAATTCATTTACCTCAAACAACACACAACCAGGAGCAGCTCATGCAACTATACGCTCACATATTATGACATGACAAGCACCCAATTAGCAAAATTGACGTGAAGATGTCGTCAACCCTTGTTCCTAAAATCATTTCGGAAGCTACTCAAACACTAAGCCGGGTCAAATCACTACAAGGCTACAAAAGTACAAACAGAAATCGTACCAACGAGAACAGGGTCCAAACTACAGAACAGATTAAATCACCACGCGTATGCGCCTTGATTACCAGTAAAAACACGTCAATACAACCAAATCACTTCACAAAAATTCTCCACGGCCCTGAGCGTCAAGGCACACCATCTGCATCAGATCTAGGCGCCTAGCATGCGACGCGTGAAACAGACCAAACCACGCCGAATCAGTGGGAAGCCCCGATGCCTGGTGGGCCGGATCGAGCGAGAAGGAGCTCGGCGCGGCCGCGAGAGATCAGCTAATGTGAAGGAGGGAAGGCGGGGGGCAGAGATGGATACCGTCGCCGTCCTTGTCAAAGAGGCTGAAGGCCTCCTTGAACTCGGCAATCTGCTCGTCGGTGAGCTGTTCCGCCATGGCAACGGAAGCTTCGAGAAGACGAGAGAAACTGCAATGTTACGAACTGCGCGTTAATGGCTAATGGTGTGGGTGCGTCCGTGTCGGGCAGGCGGCGATGCTTTTATATTGGAGGAAGAGGACCGATCGGGGTGGCCGGGTGGGGGGGGGGGGGGGTGGTATCTACATCGAGAGATTTGGGAATTGTTGTTTTGGTATCCGATTCTTTTCACCTTTTCTCTTTTATTTTGTTGCCTTTTCTTTGTTTTTCTATTTTTTTAAACGAAAAAAAATATTCTATATTCTATTTTATTCTCTATTGTTTGAGAATATTTTTATTTATGGCTTTGTGTCGATGGTGATTGCGGAATATGCAGCAGACTAATCAGATGTGAGGGTTTTGGGGTTGCATGGTATCTTTATTTTTGGACCTTTTTCTCTCCCTTTATTCATTGGCTTTTCTTTTATCCATGATTGATTGCAAAACTATTTTTTTGGTCTATTTCTCCACTAGGCCAAGGCCATATTTACTTAATTTGTTTTCTGTGAATGAAATGCGATTTCAAAGTTTATATAACAACTAAATTATGAATTTTATTATACATTTTGATTTGGCAATAATTTATCCCATTATAAAATGAAAAATACCAAATCAATTTAATTAATAAAGATCGAGGAGCACAACACACAAAAATATCAGTATATCTTAAAATATCCTATGTCGTTTTCAAGTTCGTGTGGAGGAAGATTAACAGGTGTCGTTAAAAATACGTGACACATAAAAGAGAAAAAAAAGAATCAATTTGCGAACAGATGATGCTGATCGTGAACAATCAAAAAAGAGAAGGCACAGGTGCAAGTCAGACAATCAAGCTCCTCGAAAGCACACCAGTGCTTCATGCTACACCACAAGCGATACGCCAATACGTGTGCCTGTTTCAATACCTTCCTTATCCGAACTCCCACTGAAGCACAACATAGAAACATCTTGCAATTCGTGATTACAGAAAGGGCATGTCAATACCTTACCAGCATATTGTTCATCAACAACACATCGCTCGAAAGACAAAAAGGAAAATAATCTATCAATTAGCAGCTCAGCAGACGTGTAATTCACCTCCAAACAAAGAAGCTCTTTCGAAAATCTTGAAACAAACAAGTTAAACCTGAAAACTGCTATCAGAATCGCAGGATGAGACTAAGGAGTGCAGGACCAGAGAATATATGCAGGAAAAACATAAGTAACAAAATTAAACACACTTACTACAAAAAAAATAGGCATGCCAAACAAAAGAATTGATAACCAACTGCAAGTGCTCTCCTAACTATACACAAACATATGCTTCAAAATCATTACCAATGGTAACAAGATAATTTCTGAAGGCTTCATGCTACTTCCAATTTCTACTCATGGTATTAGCCTTGACAATTGCTCACCATCAGATGATAGAAGCAATGTGACTATAGTCAAAGATCTTTCCAGACCTTGTAGTCAGTATTCGAGCTGTTGGGATTTATAGGTGTATCCTGGCATCCCAAGAAGAAGGTCGGTCGCACATCCATATTGATCAAGGCATGTGCAGTTGATCTTGCACTTGCAACGATAGCCACCTCATCAGCAGCAATTGTGGCTTCTCCATATCCTTTATCTTTTACATCAGCATTTTCTAACTGTTGATTACAGAAAAACAACCAGTAAACACTAGAAGCATGTGATTCTCAGGAACTGAAAAAAAGGAAGACCATTACCCTGAATTTTGTCTTAGCACCCCAGATGACAAACGTTTCATTGCATGTATGGTGACGATGGTTGCCACGTAAACCACCTGGATGTATCTGTCCTACGTGCAATGATAAACAGACTAGAGCCCCACCTGCCAAAAATGACATTAAATAAGTAATTTCCAGCCGATTATGTCAACAACATTACCTATGTTCCATTGACATCTGTTCTCTTTAAGCTGTAAGAACAAACTCCATACAACCTTATGCAACATAACTATGAAATACATGTATTTCTTCCAAAATCCACAGTAAAATGTAAAATCCATTTTTTTTTTCTTTTATGACTTCTGCTTATTTTGTAAACATTGTCCCACAATAATCATCAAGAGAAAAGGAAACATGCTTGGAGTTCTGCAGCTACTGGGTGAACAGTGAGTGACATTTTCTTTTGGATGAAAAAAATTCAGACATGCTTTCTCAAATGAGAAGGCCCCAAAAGTTATAGGCTCTAGTAAATAGATTTGGTGCCTCATTTTTGCCACATTTGAAAAAAAAAATCTATTATATTACTAAGATAGGAAAAAGAGTCACCACGTTTGCTCTCAAGGGTTAAAAATTGCCATATTAATCGGAGGAAAAAGAGAAAGATCCACACCGTCGATTGTAGTGGGTCTAGATTATAACGGTGCATATTAATTAGATGTATATGGGAGCTATTAAAGTATTATGAAAAATACAATCATATTTTCAGTCATATATAAATGGAGTTGGACAACAAATACAAAAGTAATTTTAGAGGTATTGTAATAGCTAGCCACACAATTGCATGGGGAATTCGGCTAGCTGATAGAAATATTCAACTTCTACAGAATCTGCAAAACACCATCAATAGAGATATTCAAAGACTAAAGCATCTGAATAATACCATAATTTAAGCATTTTGACACAAATTGAGTAGAGTCAAGTGGAGCAAAGAACGGTAGCAAACAAGATTACAGAGCTAAGCTACAGGAAATAACAGGAGTACACGACAAATTCATTATGACTACCAATACTACACTTGAGAAAGGTTTCAAGTTCAACACAGTAGTAAGTAGTAGAAAAATAGAGTCCTCTTGTTTTCCCATAAGAAGGGCATCTACTGATAGCACCAACAAAGGTAAATAAAGCACAAAAGAAACATGGGGAATATATGTGTAGCAAAATGTCCTCCAACTTGGTTAGTTAAATCAATTGGTTGCTACATCCATACTGCAAATGTTCTCTTTTTCTTCCTGTTCTTCCTTGGGACAAAACATACATATCAATACTCACTCCGACAAATGGGACACTTGAGTTAAAAATAAAACAGATAAATCGAACTGACAATTGTGAATACAGGCCTTGTTCATTGGTCGCTTGTCAAATAAGAAACCAACTCATCTATCAGTCTAATATGTGTAGTATATTCTCAATAATTTAGAGCAGTACAGATGGAATGGAAGAGGAACAAATCAGCCACCAAAACATCTCAAGGGAAACTTTTGCCATGTGGGTGGGATATTAAGGGATACAGAGGTTCCTTGTATTGAACACACAACGTTGTCAAATAAAGAGGGTATGGTTCCAGTTCAACCAACTAAGGTACCTTTACTGGTTTGATATAGCAACCACATTTAACAGTCGGCAAATAAGCCTGCCATTGAGTTAACATACCTGCAAGCAATCCAACTAATCCAAACAGCAGCATAATGCAATAATGCAATAATGCAATACGAACGAGTTCTGATGGCAGGTTAGCAACAGATCAGACGTACTTCAACTAAGATTCAGCAAGTGATTTCGCGAGAGGAGAAGAAGGGTGCTCCCCTCGAAACAGAAGATGGAAACTAAAGGATACACTAACAAATTAGTAGTTTGGAAGCGGCAACCAAGTGCCGCTCCTAAAGGATAACATGCCCACATGTGGCATGGCACATGTTTTTGCTGCAGTTCCACTAGTGTCATGTTCAGAACTTTAGTTAGTTCTTCCTTTAACCATTAACTTCGAACTGGACAAATATGAACTTCAGGTTTGTAGAATCGCAGTATCTATTACAATTGTGCATCCACGCAGACCTGACTTCAGCAATTTCTAACCGAATGTGATCTATTCTAGGGGATGACACACCCGCCACATTATCCAACCTTTCTATTCTACCAACATCTTTTAGCAGCACGCTAACAACATCAATTTACAGCATCACGCCCAGTCGCATCACACACACACACACACACACACACACACACACACAGAGAGAGAGAGAGAGAGAACACAATGACACAGGAAGATATAATTCGTGTGCCAACTAGGATCTCACCTGGGAGGCCGGCGTCGCGGGCGGCGGCCACGGGGTCGAGGAGCCACCCGCGTCCGTCGGCGGCAATGAGGGTGGGGTGGAGCGCGGCGGGGTAGCGGACGAGGTTAGCCTGGGGGTCGCGGACGACGGGGGACCGGCGGAGGGAGGCGGAGGGGGTGGGATGGTGGAAGTGGAGGGAGATCCAGGTGAGTAAGACGAAGAGGGAGAGGAGGAAGGGGAAGGACGCTGGCCGCTTCAGGAAGTGGAGGAGCGACGACGGCAGGGAGGAGGACGAGGCGGCGGCGGCGGCAGTGGGGAGAGGTGCGGCCTCGGTGTGGATTTGCAGCGCGATGGCTCTCCTCGGGTTCGCCATGGCCGGGATGGCGCGCAGGTGGCTGGCGAGCTGAACTGGTGGCGCCCGGACTACCGCCCGCGGCCGCTGGTGTGGATCGGCTGTGGCGAACTATTGGTGGCAAAATTGACGTGTCACTGCGTCACATGGCACACAGTGTAGCTAGCCGGCCCAGCTCGCCGCGCGGAAAGCACTGCAGCTGCAAACGGCCCAGCCCATCACGCCCCGTTCGTGGATGGACGGTTAGGATCCACGCAGCATTTGGGTCGCGGAGCTTATTCGCGATCCGTTTCCGGTGCGAATTTGTGTGATCTGAGTATCTGCCGTCAGCCCGAGGGTGGACGGTCGAGATGTGTACTCTGGTTTCGTTAAGACTCGGCGGCAGCAGTGATGTGGCTTGCCATGTCATGTCGAAGGCTAATTAATAATAACTGGAAGATAGTTTTTGCCCGCTTACTGACCCGCCCTATCTAAGCCATCAATCACAGAACGGACGGTCCATGATCCTCCTCCTATCGTCGTCCGCTTATCCTCTTCCTCCTCCCCTTCCACCAGCCCCAAACCCGCGAAACCCCAACCCGAGCTCGCAGTCACCGCGCCACCATGGCACCACCCGCCATGGCGTTCCAAGCTCTCACCCTCGCCCCTCCCCTCCCCTCCCCCTCCCCCTCCCCACCGAGCGCCGCCGTGTCCGCGTCCTTGCCGTCGCTGCGGACCACATCCCTCCCCCACCGGTCTCCCCACCCGAGCCGGCGAACAGCCCGAGCCGCCTCCTCCGGGAGCTCGCGGAGCGCAAGAAGTCCGTATCCCCCAAGAAGAAGCACCCGCCGCGCCGCTTCATCCTGAAGCCGCCGCTCGACGACGAGCGCCTCACCCAGCGCTTCCTTAACAGCCCGCAGCTGTCGCTCAAGTCGCTCCCTCTCCTCTCCTCCTGCCTCCCCTCCGCGCCGCTCTCCGCCGCCGACCGGACCTGGATGGACGAGTACCTCCTCGAGGCCAAGCAGGCGCTCGGTTACCCGCTCGCCCCCTCGGAGACGCTCGGCGACGGCGACGACTGCCCCGCGCGGCACTTCGACGTGCTGCTCTACCTCGCGTTCCAGCACCTGGACCCCTCATGCGAGCGCACGCGAACTCGTCACGTACGGAATGGCCACTCCAGGCTGTGGTTCCTGGGCCAGTTCGTGCTCGAGCTCGCGTTCTGCGTGTTCTTCTTGCAGAGGTACCCCAGGGAATCGCCTGGGCCGATGCGGGAGCGGGTGTTCGCGCTGATCGGGAAGAAGGTGCTGCCGGAATGGATCAAGGCGTCCAGCCTGCAGAATTTGGTGTTTCCTTACGACGATTTGGATAAGATGATACGGAAGGACCGGGAACCTCCGGCGAAGTAAGTGTGCATTGCCTTGATTATATGCTGAAAGCGTGCAATTGGAAATGTCGAGTTAGAATCTTGGTTTGTGATCGTGCATTAGGATAGTGTGAATAACCACTGATCGGTGTGTACAAACTGCAAAGTGAAACAAACAACTACATTGTCCACGGGATAGTTGGAAACTTGGAATTATCAGAATACATCCAGTCAGGGTCTTGGAAATTCCTTATTGGAATTAAAATAGCTACATGGATATTTAACGCCTGAATGTTGCGTGTTGCTTAGATCTTGATCAATGTTTTCCTGCATTCTGTACCTTACCTTCTGTGATAGTCCTGACTTGATATCTTGATGATGATTTAGTGCTAGTTTGGTAGGGATCGACTTAACTATTTGTTAATCTTGTTGACACATTGGTAGTCAGCTTCTTTGATAAATTTGCATGCTTAAGCATACTATTAACAATGAAAGTGAAAAATCTCAGCTTTTTTTTGCCGCTGTATGATTCAATGTTACATGTTGAATGTTCTGCATCCTTATTAACAGTTGAGTTGTCTCCATTGCTGAATGTTCTGCTTCTGCAGCCTTGTTAATGGATACTGCTTCCATCTCCTTTATGGTGTACTGCTGTGTATTCCTTTTATGTGCTGTTCCCTGTGAAAATATGGAGCATATAATCTTAACTTCACACGTTCATAATGATACTACGTGTTGTGGAGCACTTTCTCTTTGAGTATTTAGTTTTTTACAGGCTTACAGCAATTTGTTGTTAATTGACATAAATATCTGGGTAACTCTTTCAGTTAAATATCTGTTTGTGTTTCAGGGCTGTATTCTGGGCACTGTTTGGAGCTATATATTTGTGCTTTGGGATGCCTGAAGTCTATCGTGTTCTTTTTGAGGCGTTTGGAATGGACCCTGAAGACGAGAGCTGTCAGCCAAAACTGCGGCGCCAACTAGAAGATGTCGACTATGTTTCAGTGGAGTTTGAAAAGAGACAAATCACTTGGCAGGATATTGCTGCCTACCGGGTAATGGTTCTTTCTATTGTTTTTCCCAGATCTTCACTCTTTGCTTCTTTCTTATCTTGTTAGTTGTCACATCTTATGCAGCCGCCACCGGATGCTCTCTTTGCTCATCCTAGGCTTTTCCGAGCATGTGTGCCACCAGGCATGCATCGTTTCAGAGGAAATATTTGGGACTTCGACAATAGACCCAAAGTCATGAACACTCTAGGATATCCCTTGCCTATGAATGATAGAATTCCAGAAATCACCGAAGCAAGGAATATAGAGCTTGGACTTGGTCTTCAGGTATTTGGACTCCACTAGGCCCTTTTTATCCTCTTACGATCTTACTTCCTAATGTCTATTTGGCTCTCTGCAAAGCATGTTTTCAGTAAATTATAGACTTTTGAGTTTTATCAAATCCTGTTTACTAGTTGTGCAGCAGCTCAAACTTTTTTTTAATATATTCCTATGTTTTTCTGGTTCCATTATCATTTGTACCTAAACCTGCATCATTGGCATTGATTTTATGTGCAACTTGATACATGAATAAAATAGATTAGTGTGGTTCATAATAATTCTAGATATCGGATGGAAGTAACGGCAGTGATGTACTGCTATTTAAGGCATTAAGATCTAAAATAGTAGAAGTAGAACCAACTGTTATGTGTTGAAATCAACGTAGTTGGGAATCAAAGTACTTTTGTCACAACATGAAATTCAAGGATTGGTGAGAAGGTGAGATGGGGATATCTTTTTAGCCTCCTATAATATCTGTAGCTGGGGATAGAATGAGGAAAAATAATTTGGACTACGAACTTGGCTACGATGATCTGTGAAAGTACACTGATGGTCAATACTATCATATCTTGTCTGAGATGCAGATGAATAATGTGATAACTTTAAGATGTTTGTAAAAAATATGATAGGACTTGGCGATATTATATAATTGGCTGTGGGTTCAACAGAGAAGATTGTGAAAGTCATACCAAAAGTATAAGCGTAGCTTTTATAGTTCTATATTAAGAGCGGTGGCTGCTTAGAATAAAGGCAGTTGTCCGAGTTTATTTGACAGCCAAACTACCAGGTGTTCATGCTGGGGACACCAGCTTTACAATGACCAGAGCAAAACGACAAATCGCAATGACAATTCTAACCAGGTACAGACGCCAGGAGCCAGACAACAAAAACCAAACCAACTCAAACACAGAACTACAAAACCTTACAACCTAACCAATTCCCACACGAACAGGACCTTCAGATCGAAGCTGTTGAAGCCTCCCCTGCAATTGTGTGACCAAACTGTCCATGCCTTGCTTGTGTTTTTGTTGCACCAGCAACTTCCACTGTTGCAAGAAGGATAAAGCTTTGTAAGCAACCTGCAGAGGCGAAGTGACAATATGATTTTTTAACACGAAGTCGTTTCTTGTCAGCCATAAGGCCCAGCTGAAGGCAGCTAAGATAGTAAGAAGATTTTTGTTTTCATTTGCTCCCCCCTGTGCCAGTTGATTTGAGACAACTATTTCTAGAAACCGGAGAACCTCTCCAGTTGAAAGCATCTCTGCCAATGCACCAGAGCAGTTTAGCTAAAGGGAAAATTAATATCCCTACTTACCACAGCTCGGTTTGCATATAAGCTCTTAATACCACAGCTCGGTTTGCATATAAGCTCTTAATTTACTGAATTTTGTCTAGATATAGATTGCATTGTGAGTCTCTTTGGAGACACCTGATAAAACTGCAACAATACAAAGACTGTTGTGAAAGCTCTTGCTTCCATATACTTACCATGTGAGAACCACCACAATACCTTTTTTTCACTGCAGTTGTGCTTCTTACATCCCTCAAAGCATAAGTTTGAGCATCCAAGATTTTGTTTCGAGCGCCTGGAATATGTTGGACAGAAGATTCAGGTTTATTGTACCCTCTAATGAAGTTTTCAGCATCTGGCCACAGTCCATTGGGCCAAGAATCGCACTGAATGTCTGAACTTCTTTGTGGCCAGGATCTAGTGATGGCAGAGAGGCTGCTCATGAAACATCTCGACGCACCAGGTAGGTGGTTGGCGGAGAAGCATCGGAGGTTGTTGATGAACAAGTATTGTGGACGATACTTGCGGGACAAACACTTACACCACTACATTATTTACGGGGAGTCGGTGCAAGACAGATTTGAACACAACCGGCGTCTAAGAAATCCTTCCACGACCGCCGTCCAGCAAGCGATACACGGGCTCGCGTACTGCGTCTATGGCAAACCTGATGTGCGGCGCTTGATGTTCGAGGTGTTTGACTTTGAGCAGGTCCAACCGAAAGCCGTATGAGGATGTTCTCCATCGATGCTTATGCCGAGTTGCTGATCAACGAGGTTGCCAGCGCTTGAAATGCTACATGTTTGTGAAGTAATCCAAGCGCAGGTCGTTCTGTTCTGAAGCCTGGACCCAGAGCCGGACAGCAGATTAGCCACTGGTCATCCAGTCTCTTCCGAAGCCTTTTCCCAACCCGTGAACCCTTGGCTGTTGGATAGGCTGGACTAGAGACGTTGTAAGTCGAACGCTGTTGCTATTTGAAGTTACAGTTTTGACAATTGGTTGTAAATTTACATTGAGCAGAAATGAAAACAACCGCCGAGCAGAAACAGCAATGGTAGAATTCTGTGCGAGAAACATGCTCGTATAACGGGAATGTTGGTGCAACGAATAATATGAACGTGCAGTTTCATCTGTTATATCAGTGGACGATTTCACCTTTGGAATTTTTTTTATATCGCGGTTATGACTTATTTGGATGTCTAAGCTGTGATTTTATTCGTCGTCGGCATCAGTGATCATGGACACAAATCGAACAGAGGATCAATTTGGTTGGATGGGAGGGGAAAAAATGGTGCAGCGAGGTGAGAAATTCGCTAATGGGCCGTGCTGTGAAGCCCAATGCAGGCTTGGACCGCGTCGTACATTGCGCATCACACCTAAACCCAAACCGTGAACCCTAACTTGGCCGCCCCGGCTGATCTCCTGCCTCTTCCTGCCTTCTTCCTCCCAAATCCGCGAGAGAAGAACGAATCGAGCAAATTCGAAGAAAACCACTCCTCGAACCTGCTCTTCCGCGGATTCGCTCGCTCCGCTGGAAGAAGGGTACCGAAAGCAGCAGCAGAAAGATGTCGTCGCTGCGGAACGCGATCCCGCGGCGCGCTCACAAGGAGCGTGCCCAGCCGTAAGTTCTCCACCATCTGCAAATGTTTCCGTCTCCGTTCGAGTTTGATCGTTTTCGAGTGCCGTGGCGCGGCCGCTGGGTGTGCCGTTGTCGAAAATTCGAGGCGCTCTGCGGCGGTTTGGCGCGGGAGCTTCTCTGGTCTGTGCGGAACTTGGGGCTGAGTTGGTATTCGGATGGGTTTTGCAGGGAGGCGAGGAGGAAGTTTGGGCTTCTGGAGAAGCACAAGGACTATGTCGTTCGGGCGCGGGCTTACCACAAGAAGGAAGAAACCATCAGGGTATCACTTCTGTTCTATGCTTATATCTTCTTTTTTGAGACGGAACATTTCTATTCCATTAAACCGATGGGCCAGACAAATCGTCGGCCCCCAAACGAAGTACAAATTCTGGGAAGTCGTCATCCAGAGATTTGGCGGACCTTCACCCAGACTAGCACCGTGCTTAGCCAACTCATGGGCTAGCAAATTACAGTTGCGACGGCAGTAAACAAAATTACACGATGTGAAATTTAGCACTACCTGGGACTTGATATCCCTGAACAAAACACCAGCTGGGTCAAAATCAAAGTCTGTGCTCTGTAGAGCACTCACCAGATTGCTGGCGCATCCGTCTCGACGGTAACACAGCCCATGCCATGTTCACAAGCCCATTTGATTGCTTGTCGTGCTGCTTCTACTGCAGCCTGTAGCACGCCTTGTGCATATTACTCTGTTCTATGCTTATACCTGGCGCATAGGAAGTTGGGAAATAGGATGTACTGTATCAAAATTGGAAATACCTTTCCATGTTGGCTGTTTAAGTTTGTGTAATTACCCAACATTTTTTTTGTTCACCTATGTAATGTAACGACGAGTAGTTTGTGTCTTTTTCGTTATGTGGCTTCAACTTCAAGGATTTTGAGATGGCCTCGCTGTTCCCTGGTAATGAAGCAATTGGTTGCTTAGTTTTGGGGGGATATTCATTTGCTTGTAGGCAGATTATTAGGCTTGAACTTTTGTCAGTGCAGTGTTTTAAGCCCCACAGCGAGGAAAATATACTCAGTAGAAAAGATTTAGGGCGTAGTAGAGTTCAAGGGGACATTTTCATCTGTTTGTTAGTACATTCCATAGGATCATATATATTGCAACTGTCTTAATCTGTTGTGCTCGTTGCCCATGGTTAATAACAGAAATTGAAGGAGAAGGCAGCATTCAAGAACCCAGATGAGTTCTACTTTAAGATGATCAACAGCAGGACTGTGGATGGAATTCATAGGCCTAAGTATGTACAATATGGTCCCTCTAGCAGTCCAAGGTTTGATATATTCTATGTTTTAACTTGGGCAACACCGTGCTTTTCTTAGACCTGAAGCAAATAAGTACACTGAAGAGGAACTTATGCTGTTAAAAAATAAAGATGTGGGATATATCCTTCAGAGTATTCAAAGTGAAAAGAAGGTCTGTGATGATGTTCAGAACATTCAAAGCAAATAAATTCTTTGTTTCTTGTGATAAAATGCTATATACTATTCTAATTTGAATGTGACCCCTTTGTAGAAAATTGAACGATTAAACTCAATGCTTCATGAACTGGATAACAAACCTTCAAACAAGCATGTTTACTTTGCTGAAGATAGGTGCAGCCACTACATTCATGTTGCTTACCATTTTTTAAGTTGAATTTGTAATGTTCATTTGGAAATTGCTAGATAAATAAGCTTATGTCAATGCTGAGATGAATAGCTGTTTTTTTCAGAGAAGAAGCCAAAGAAATACAATCTAGGATAGAACAAAGCAGCAACTCACCTAGTTTTGGCAACATCCCTTCTCGTATAAAGAGGTAACTTGCACTTCTCTTTGGGAATTTGGTACAGCCGCGTTATATCTGTGGCTACTATTATTAGTATTATGCTTGAGAAGAATCACTTTCGCTATTGGTTTGGTGAATGAATTATTGGTTTTAACTCTCTCGTCTGAAATACCTTTTGTTAACGAATGCAAACATTTTTTTTGGTGATTTAATTCATTTTATTCACATTGGTTGGCATTTAATCAGGAAACCATTTAGTGGTAATGTTTTGTACGTGAGATGGGATTATGTTTCTCCAGCTTAATGTATTATGTTGTGCAGTTTAGTGCATTGATTGCTACCTGATAAACTTATACAGTTATACCCCGCATCAAATCCTTTCCAGGAAAACAGCTTCGTCCTACAAGGAGTTAGAAGAGAGGAAACAGAGGGTTCAAAAGCTTGAGAAACTGTATGCAGACATGGCCTTGCAAAAAGAGTTGAAGGTACATGATCTCTGACATTAAGAATATTTCTTTTGCTTGGGGTTAAGTCTGTCTAGTATCTTTGGTGATTTAGGAGTGTACTTGAAATAACATCCTGAAAACTGGTATCAGACTGTGCTAATGATAGATGACTAGTATCAGTTTCTGCCCAGTTTCTGGATGGAACACGCACAGTATCAGATGGAACCTTGGTGGATGATCGATTTATGGAGTTTTGTGCTTTCTTAAACAAAATTTGTGAAGTTTTATGTTTGCGAGTGAAAATAATGTGAAACTCAGCCAAATCAGTGGAGCTTATTCATATTTCAGCTGCAATCTAAGTCTAAAATGGCCTACATTTGAAATCTGCAAACCAACTAGCTTTTGGGATTACGAGGGCAGGTTATTGCTGGTACAGTGGTACTGGAGATTCTGTTTCTTCTATTTAACATGTGACTTGACAGAGTTTATATTGTTTAGCTCTTCAGTTACTGACTTATCTAATACTGGGGCAGAAACCTGGACGCAAAAGAAAACTCCGTGAAGATGAGATTACGAATCCAACATCACAGCCTGTTTATAAGTGGCGACCGCAACGGAAGCGATGAGGTAGCATTTTGCCCACTTTTAATTTTTTATCTCCGATGAGGTAGCATTTTGCCCACTTTTAATTTTTTATCTCCTTATTGACCTATCAAATTTTACTTACCGTTCATCAAACTTCAGATGATATGAATGACTAACAATGGGATCGTTGAGAAATGAGAATAGATGAAGTATTACCAGTGGATCCTAAATCACATGGAAGCTGGCGCTTGATGAGTTTTTCTTGAATACAAAACGCACATCCTTGTAACAGTGCCCCTCCACAGCCCTCGCCCCTTATTTCTCTTATCATACTTTACTAAAATATTTGTGGTTCCACGTAGCAGACCATGTACTGCTACCACTGTATCTATGTTATTTTTCTGAAAATGTTGCTCAACCAGAATCAACAAGCCTGAATGGTTCAATTCATGTCTACGTTGTGTTCTTTCTTAACAAAATGTTCGTAATTTTACCTTTTTAGAACCTCGATCCTGGCCGAACTTGCATTCCACCATTAGCAAGATGACATAATTGACCTATAGAACTCCTACAGTTTGACAACTTACATTTCACCATTAGCAAGATGACATAATTGACCTATAGAACTCCTACAGTTTGATAACTTACATTTCACGGTTAGCAATCAAAGTCAGATGACACGACAGAGTTGACACACATCATGGACTAAAACGGAGAGTTTCACGTTTCATCAAAATTTTCTTGTTCTAAAATGGAATTGTCGCATCATGACATCAGTCAGGCAAGTTAGCCATATTTCTCAGCCGATAGTGCGTCAGAAAAAAAAAAGATGCGAGATTTATACACAAATTAAAAATAACTACATTGCAAATTTGAATACCAGTTTTCATGCTTATCTATACATTCGCTTGCAATTGACAAGTTCAGATCTCAGCCCAAGCTGCTGAAATCCAACCTCTACAGAACTGCATGCAAGCTACTTCTCCAAAAGAAAAGAAAATAAACAAGAAATGCAACAAGAACCGCTAATTCAGTAACTGCAACGAGGGTTTTTGTGTGTGTGTGTGTGTGTGGCACCTGGCAAACCAAGAAGATCAGTCTCACAAACTCACGATGAGCAATGTGATTCACAGAGAGCCTCCAGAGTTCAGGCATCTTGGGTTCATCCTGCTGCAATGCGTGAAGTAGTGAACGTCTGAGAATGACGTGTTGAATAGGGGGGCTCTCATCTCAAATACCTTGAAACAATGTAATCAGCAATTGCCAAGCTTGACGTCAGACCAGGGGATTCTATTCCAAACAAGTTAACCAGCCCAGGAATACCATGGATATCCTCCCCCTGCAGTAGTTAAAGTTGTCAACAGGTTATGAATGTACTTGAGAGAGAAAAAATCGAACTTTGGAAGCTGATATAGTGTAAGACAGTGATAAAAGATTTTATCAGAAACGAACCTGAATAACAAAATCTGAAGGAGGCTGTTGAGGGCCAGAAAGCTTTGGTCGGATCCCAGAATAACCAGGTTCCAAAGACCCGTCCTTGAGATTTGGAAAATACTTCCTTATTACAGGGTAAAATCTAGAACATCGGGCGGGGTTGACTGAGTAATCAAACCTGATGAGCATAGATGCTAAAAGTTATAAGCATCTTACTATTTTCTAGAGCTACCATCACAGTAACAATTGGATGAAATGTAAGAAATGTAATAGATCTATTTGCAAAAGTGGACACCATTAGAAAGAAAAATCAATTCTTTGTGAGCTCCATCCATTTCAATGATGCATATAACCAACAAGGGAAGTTCACAAGCTCTACCGTAGTAGTAGTACTACTGGACATATGCTGCAGAAATCCTGCTACTACTCACAAGAACCACGGTATTGTACCCAAGTGCATTATCATGCGGAAACACAAGTTCAACTATGTGCATCATCCAGATATCTAATACTTACCATAATCCTTACTAGTTAGGCATAGCAAACTATATCAAGCATAAAACACATTAGCCAATACTTTGTTAAGAATACTACTGTAGTCTTGATGTATTGCTTGGCAAGGTATGGACAGGCATCGTAAGATTTTCATAACTTACAGGCTTTTTGGTCACAGACCAAGAAGCCTAAATGTCTGCATGAACACAGCCTAAAATTTCCCCCTCTGAAAAGGATCGGGAAATATAACTCAACTGCTTTGGTCATTGTCAGCTTCAATTACAAAAACAGTGGCATGGCTAAATAATTGAACAAACAAGTATTTGCAATGGCTTACCTATTCAGGAAGCATGACATGTCGTCCATTCCACCATCTATCCATTCAACATCTGGGCCAAATCTAACAAGGCCATTCAAGTCTAGCGTGACATGGACCCCTATACCACCATCCTCTGGTAGAGGGTATATTAAGCGGCTGAATGGACTCTTGGTTTGGGAGAGGGTGAAATAACATCCACGGGCATAATAAGCAGGGGGCACAAATGCTTGGTCAAGGCCATGAAATCTTTTGGCAAGTGTAACTGCACTCAAACCTGCTGAGTTTATCAGAAGCTTTGGAAGCAAAATAAGCTGTGGGGATACAGGAAAGCCTACAGAATGGTTCTCCAGATCTTTGCTTTCAGAAATATGAAGCTCGAGGCCTTCATCTCTGATATGCCCACTGATAACTGCCGTGTTATATGATATGGTTGTTCCTAAGTTTTCAGCATCAGCCTGCACCAGAAACAAGAATAAAATGATAGTACAAGCTGATTTTGAGCTCTGCATGATGCAATGCAGATAAAATGGACTAATTCAAAATTAGACATGCATAGGAACACAACTTTATCTTCCTGGTAACCAAATTGTGTAGAGGAAAGACCCACAAAGAAAATGTTTTTGGATTATCTAGCCTGAACTCTCCAAACATGACAGTGAGCTCTTTTGAGAGGAATAAAAATCGAAGTTTTTGGTCCTGTTTTAACTAACTAGTTAAAAATACTTCAATTGTGCAAAGGCCCTCTACATAAAATTTATTGTAACCACACATTTTTCTTCTTCTTGGAAAATGTAACAAAAAGACTTGGAAAAGCATTAGATTCCTTGTAAGGATTGTAACAGTCCGGAAGAAAACAAAAGAAAGACAGAATAGAATCAAGAAATGATTTATATGATAGTCAAAGTACCAAAAGGGAGAGCATGAATGAATGAGAGTCAACTATCCCAGTACTAGGTGATAATAAAGCTTTAAGACATCGAAGTTCAGGTTCCATCTCCATAGCTTGAGAACCCTCCATCATCTGAAGATCATCCACCCCATTACATTTAGCATTCTTGAGGAGCATATCCAGCTTTGCAGTCTCTGCAATACCAGTAGCAACGATGAGTTTACCGAGCCGTTCATGGGGGATTTCTCTTTCTGCACAGTACTTGTAGAGCATTTCCCTTCCTCTTACACAAAGACTAGCCTACAAAAAGCATTTCGTAGGTAGAATCAATAACACACTAATGTGATAGGGTTCTGCATAAACTTTCATTTTTATGTAGCATAACTGTAAAATTGGGGTCCCTTCTCTAATATTCACAGGAAAAGTCCCGTCTTATTAATCACAAGCAAACGTTTTAGTGATTCGTTGCACTGCATAAGGACAACAGAAAGATCATTATCAACAACACCAAGGATGGACTACAATTCCACAGCTGCATTAACGACAGTAGTTTACTTGCTGAAGTATCAACTAGAATATTGCTAGTGCATTGTGCTAAACTGAAAATAGCCCAAACAGTCACGGAGCTTACCATGCCATTTCACTTACCAGTTTTGTTCAACGAGCTTATTTGCACGATAGATGCATAATTTTTCATACTAATATTTGTGTAACAATCTAAAATCCCAAGCACAGACAAAGAGCCTGAAATGTGCTGATAAATGTCAACTATCCAACGTGGTGAGAACTAAGAACTGATCTGCAAGTGTTTTGTATGATAGGGGCCTAGCATTTTCCTAATACAAACTACACCTCGAACAGCTCAATACGGAATCACATAATTCTGAACTGCAGTGTTACAAATTTACAACGTAGAGTCCCATTGGCCATTACAAATACATCATCTGCAACAAATTTGGTAGATATATCGATAATTCCACCATGAATCACCAAAAATCTAACTGTTCTCCAATACCAATGCACGAAACCATTCCACCTCCCTTAATCTTGTTTCTTCATGTTTTGATCACCCCGATCTTCTTACGTATTTGAACTTCCAAGTCTTCCTCTTGTACCTGCACTCTCGTGCGCCATTCCTTTCTGAGCCGATACCTCCCTACCGCCTGTGCTTGCGGCATCCTGAGCCATGCACAAACCAACGCTTGCCGCGTCTCGCACCTGGACTGAACTCGTCCTTCTTTGCACACACTGGTGGAGCACTGCTCCTGGCGATCGCCTCGGCTAGAGCACCGCTCCACGGCCACGTGGCTTTGCCATTACCTGAGCTTCTCGCTCCTCTCTCTTGGACCAAGTCTGCCCACTTCCTCGCGTTCATCTTAGATGAGGCTACACCGCCTCTCCCTCCTGCTGTGCCTGCATGCCAATGGGGTCCATGGGCTTGACCCGACCATTGGTTCCTCCAAAGAGTAACCGTGCATGTGCGTGGGACTTGCCGTCCTCTTGAGTGCCACCTCAAGACGCTTCTGCGCGTGCGTTGCACCTCTCGAGGCTCGCCTCTGCCGCGCCTCTGCGCCAATTGCGGCCGACCACAGGTTCCGCCATGTCCTTGGCCGGTGAGATCAACATTGCCTGAAACCTCCTGTCCTTGCTCTACTCCCGCCCACTGCTCCTTGGTGTCCTTCGCAGAAACCGGTTTACAAGCTTTCAGGGAAATTTTATATAACCGGTTCGGGGATCTCTTCACCTTCATCAATAGATCTTTGTTCTTGTTATAGACACGCAAGAACTCATCTCCGCAAAGACCACCTGCGCACTCCACTGCTCCGCTTAATCGCCCGAGAGGCCGGTATGTTGTTACACAGACTTGGTATATAATATATTTCAGTCAGCATCCTCTGATCACCGTTCTTGCATTGTAATAGCATTGATCCTTTGCCTCTTATTTGCACCGTGGAGCCGTCGCCAAACTTGACTTTGCCCAAAATCTTCTCGTCAAGCTCATGGAACATGGAGCGATCTCCTGTCATGTGATTGCTTGCTCCATTGTCCAAGTACCACTCATCAGTATGATCATGGTTGCCTCCCTCTACGCGTAGTTTAGGAACTACGTTCTCCTCGTTCAACATCACCATGACCGGCGCCTGGTTGACACATAAGGAGAGAAGCAGGGCCGGCTCGTAGTCTTCAATAGCTCGGGTGAGGTTTGCCTCCTCGTTCTTCTTCTTGTTTTGGCAATCCGAAGCATAGTGCCCATATTTGTCGCAGTTGAAGCACTTTATGTGGCTGCGGCACTCCGACGCGTAGTGACCGTATTTATCACATTTAAAACACTTGATATGTGATTTGTCACGGGATCTGTCACCATCGTCTTGCCTAGCCCAATCTTCACGTTCTCCTCTGTCGCCTTGCTCATACCTGCGTCCACGTCCACCCCGGCTGCGGTTGCTGCTATCTTCAAAAGCGTGTGATTTTCCCTTGTTGCTTGACGAGGAATCACCATCATCCTTCTTGCCGCGCTCGCCACTCTACCGAGTAAGTGGAGTTGTTGGTCGCCATTCTTTGTTTTCGCAGATGTCCGCGGCCGCGTACGCTCTTCATAAGTCTTCAGTCGTCCCACAGCTTCCTCGAATGGCATTTTGTCGAAATCGTAGAACTGCTCGATCCCGGCTATCACACTCAGAAATCGATCCGGCACGGTGTCGAATAGCTTCTTCACCAATGCAAAGATCGTCGGCGTCGCCCTAGGTTGGCGTACACGAGCGGACATACCATTGAGTCTTCCGCCAGATCGGTCGTGGTTTCTCCTCCTTCATGCGTATGATGTCGAAGTCATTCTTCAACGTCTGCAACCGCGCATTCTTGACACGATCCGCGCCAATGAACCTTGTCTTGAGACAGTCCCAAACCTCCTTTGCCGTTTTCTTCCTTGCTACCTGCATCAGGAGGTCCTCCGGGAGCGCTTGGAAAAGATGCGACTCGCCTTCTTATCCTTCTTCACGCCGACGGCCGCCCGACCACGGCTCGATTGCTTCGAGCGCCTTGATCCTCCATCATTGCTTGCACCCGAATCACCCGGCTTGTGTAGTTTGTCGCCATCACCGCGGATAATGGAACGACCACCGCCGCCTCCTCGCCTCCTCGCCGAGGTACGATCGACTCCAACTATCTCCCCACGACGCAAGCCCAAATTTCGTCCAAACATAAAGCGGGTAGAAATTTTAGAATCCTTCCACGCGACCGGTAAATTCTACAAAGCCTGAGCCATGGCCCCGCAGGAAAAGGCGCACCTTTAGGCTGCGAGGGTAGTAGATTCCGGCGTGGATGACCTCGCTGTTGCGGGAGCTGGTGCCGGTGCCGAAGGTGGAGGCCGCCTCGACCACCACGACCTCGCGCCCGGCCACGGCAAGCGCGCGTGCCACCGCGAGGCCGACCACGCCGGCGCCCACCACGACCGCGTCCGCCGCCTCCCGGGGTGCTCCCGAGGCGAACCCGGCGAGGCCTCGCCGGCGGCAGGTCCCCGCAAAGCGCCGTAGCGGAAGCATGCTCGGCTGTTGACCTCTCCTCCGGGCCAAAACCTGGGCCGCGATAAAGCCGAGTTTCCCGGGTCAGTCGGGCCGCGCCAAGCCAAGCCCGATTGTGCCGGCCTGCTCGGTTGCGGAGTTGCGCACGTACGCGGCGTGTGCCGTGCCGGACTCTCGTGTTGATGCCGTCGTAGCCAGTGTTCGGGCTCGGACTCGTATCTAGCTTGGCACCTGCACTTTTCGTCCGTAACACACGGCGTAGCGCGCGTGAAGATCTCCGCGGCCGTGCATCCCGCACGGGGTTATCGCGGCCGCGGAGGTCGCAACGAACGAGTACATGCGAGTTTGCCCGCGCAGCAGGGGCGTACCCAGCCCATGACTAGGCCTCAGGCTGACCCAGCCGTGGCCCAGCTCATTGTCTCGCTTGTATGAAAAATTTTGGTCTTATTCATTGATTTTATACGGGAATTTGAGTCTGAGCCTCGGGGTATTGCCCCGAATGCCTGAGGCTCAACTCCACCACTGCCGCACAGCGCGAGAAGGGCTTGGGGAAGTTAAAGAGGTGATAGGGATGCGGCTGGAGCGATAAGGGCGAATATCGTTTATCCCATCTATTTTATATTTTTTCTTGAAATTGAAATCGGACACGAACAGTGTTGAATATGAGTAATATTAGTCACGAATACAGAGCGAATACATGCCGAACCGAATATAAATTATCTCGGTCACGAATATTGTAATACCCCAGCTCAACTCTAGGCCTAGGATGCTACTAAACTAACTCAACAATTCAATTTACTTCTATCCACTATCAATTAACAACAAGCTTTTCAACATCTAACAAGTTATCATTAATTAAAACTATATTGAATAATAAGATTCTAGATATAAACCTTGTTCTAATCATCAATTGGCAGAACCAAATATATCATGATTCTTCAAGGTTCTATTTCGATGAAAGACTAAGCAAGTAAGTTAAAATATTCTAGCATGTAAGAGTAAATAAATCAGGATCTAAAATGTTAAATCATAACAGTATCGTCCACAAGACAGACTTGACTAACTCAATTACAAATAGCTCAAACATCATGAAGGATGAGTATCATCCGATAATAAAATTAATAGCAGGATCACTTAAATTTAAGTAAATGAGCTATTTTTATTTGCAAGGTTGATCATGTGTGAAGTGCACCAAAATCTAACCTTTCCCATGCATGCCACTTCCTCGAAAAGTACTTAAAAAACATCAACAACAAGCGTGAGTCCACGGCTCAGCAAAATACAATAGTGAAGTAATCAAAACATACACATGTATGGAATATAACAAAATCCGCATATTGCCATCAGCAAATGAACCATTTTCATGCAATGCATATGGCAATAATGCAACTTTCTTCCTTCTTTGCAATTACTGATAATGCAAAGTAGTACATCCGTCGATGCATACTCAAGCCTATGCCCTCAAGCACGGGGACTTAAGCACACACTCCAAGAGTGTGGGGACCTCATGCCTATCCAATACATGATGGTGATCTCATGCTCATCCAATGCATGACATGGACCTCAAAAGAATCAATTCTTGGCTACCACGTAGTCCAAGATTTAGGAATGAATGTCATGATGTAAATGAACTTCATATTCTCAATCCAACATGAAAAAATAATATTTAGCGACAATATCATAGATAAAATTTCATAAGTAAACCATGACAATTATTATGAATATAGCATCATAATTCACTCTACACTGCTTGCACTTGCCTCAACCGCGAGACAGATGACGATGACAGGATGACTCTATCCCCGGTTCTCACCACTACTTGGAATTCATAAAGTATACTAAGAACACCATTCAAATGCGCACAACATAGCAATGAAATAACACAAAATCATTCGCTCCTATTGGCAACCCGAAACTTTACCGATACATTCACAAATCCTAGTTCACAAAACTATGCTCACTGCCCAAATCCAGAGACTAAATAGACACTCAAACTTGCAAAAATCATAACTAAATATCTATCCATCAAAAAATTACGATCCAAAACTCTCCAGAAAGTTATCGCAATTACCTACATAACTCTAGTAGACCCTAATCCCTGATTTCACTTAGAACTAATTCAAACTTACGGATCATCAGAACTGCAAAATACTAATCTACAACAGCAGGGTACTAATCTGACTTTCGACGACAAATCACATATAAAAGAATTGCAATAACTAATGAGGAACATGAATTTACCCACGAATTCTCTGCTGAACCTCACCGAAGTCCTCACGAAGATCCCCTTCTACCTCTTCCTCTTCCTCTCTTCCTCCTCTTCTTCCTTCCTCTCCTTCCTTTCTCCTCCTCTTGGTAGAGCAGCAGGGAAGGGGGCTGCTACAGGGTGCTAGGGTTTTGGGGAAGAGGCACCCCCCCTTCACTCCACTAAATGGTCGGGCCATTTGGCTAGGACATCTTGGGCCAAAGCCCAAGATCCAATCCTCCCACAAATCCTAAATTTTCTTTTATTTTCTAACTCTAAATTATATTGTACTCTTTAATGAATGATCGAGATATTACAAATATTTAGCCGGATATTGTGCGAAAATGTAAAATATAAAGATTAATAAACCATACTACATGTCCAAAATGCAACTACATTAGCAATTCAACAAGCAAATTTTACTACAACATACTATCATAGCGGCTAGTTAAAAGAAGTAATAGTAAGTAGCAAATCATAGTGATAGCAACACAAACACATGTCCAAAATGTAACTAACCAACTATATAACAGGACAAATACAACATATACAAATCTTACAAACTAATAGGAATAACTAGTTATGGATACACAGAACGTTGACTGGTAGCAAGTCTTTAGCGTCCCAATTTTTGAGTTTTTCAAAAAAATATTTAAAATAAGCTTTCATAAAATTTTCATGATTTTCTAGAATTTAACAAAGCCTAAATAGAATTTTCAGAAATAAAAATGATTTAATATGAATAAATCAAACATCCATTAAATTCCTTATATTCAAAAGTATTTATATTATTTTTCTGAGTTTATTTGCTATTTTTCTTGGCTTATTTGAATTTCTTGTATTTTCTAAAAATACAAAATAATTAAATACTATAAAGCCTCGTGGGACGATTTCTCTCTCCGGTCCACTGGGCCTAGAGTTTACCAGATATCCGAGATAGTGTTTACTAGATAATATCTGCTAAATTATCCGAATAGCTCCGAATCCGATGGATAACTCATTCTCGAATCTGTTTATGTATTCGGCAAAAAACTATCTAGCTCCGAATTCGAAATCCGAGAAACCCCAGATATTTAGTTTCACGCTCCGAATAAGATCCGAATTTATTCGGACGGACGGACGATCGAGAACTATCCGCTCTGTTTGCATCCCTACGAGGTGGTACTTTTCAAGGAGGGTCAGGCTAAGTAGGAGTGTTTTGGGAGTTTTTGTCTCATTTGACGTCTTTTTTAAACGATTTAGCAAATGTAGTCTCACACATTCAAAATGACAAAAATAGCACCGTAGTAGGTTAGGCAGCTAACACATGTTCTCTACCGCACTCCCGAACCGCGACTGCATCATGTTATGCACTTGACCACTGCACGTAGCCTGCCACGATCTCCGTCTGCTGCTGGTGCCCGGCCCAACCTCTTGCCTCGGACCTAGAGGTGTCAATCGAATCCGAATTATCTGTTTTATCCGCATCCAAATTTGGTTGGTAAAGAATATGGTTTATATTTTTTCATTCGATTAACAATTTCTTCCATATTCGTATTCGCAAAAAAATATGGATACAAATATGGTATGGACTTTTGTCATCCAAAATATTATTTTATCCGCACTATTTGTATTCGTATTAGAATTTGATAAATCAATATACATATTTTATTGCAGTATGGCTAATTAGTTGTATCGTAGGAGGGCAATACTCAGGAAGCCCTAAGGAAAAAGTCATTTCTGTATGGGCTAGGTCCATGTGGTGTATCCATAAAAATGTATCTTAATACCCCCCTCTCAATGTAAGGCTACATATATGGCCTTAAAGGCATGTAAGAAGGGTGGTCTCTCTCATTCATTCACACTCATAACATAACACACTCATCCTTCTCATACTCTTGACTCCTCTCCTATTCAATCCACTTCCAAGATTAAAGGGCACTTCGTACCCACTGTTTAATTTTGTTGTTACAACAGTTGAAGCCACTAGGAGTAGCCGAAGGGGGGATAGTACCTAGCCCCCAACAGGACCAACGCAAACGGTCACACCGAAGAAGTAATCAAGTACAACAAGATATGGTGATGACCTCGCTCCATCACGCAAAACTCTAGTCATTCGAATGGTGCGCCACATCAACAGAGACACATCGCATATCGCGCTCCATCACGCAAAACTCTAGTCGCTCCGAATGCCGCACCTCGGCGACTAGGGAGTCTCCCGCCTCGAAGGCCTCGGCCGACGGAGAGACATTGCATATCGCGCTCCATCGCGCAAAACCATAGTCGCTCCAAAGGCCGTACCTCGGCGACTAGGGACTCTCCCGCCTCGAACGCCTTACCTCGGCGGAGGGACGTCGCACATCGCACTCCATCATGCAAAACCCTAGTCGCTCCAAAGGCCGCGCATCGGTGACTAGGGAGTCTTCGCCTTGAAGGCCTCACCTCGGCGGAGAGACGTCGCATGTCGCGCTCCATCGCGCAAAACCCTAGTAGCTCCAAAGGCCGCACCTCGCGACTAGGGAGTCTCCCGCCTCGAAAACCTCACTTCGATGGAGAGACGTCACATATCGTACTCCATCGCGTAAAATCCTAGTTGCTCTGAAGTCCGTACCTCGGCGACTAAGACGCATCGACTTTGCTCTGTCTCTCCTCGCCGCCTGCCTCGAGGCCATAGCCTCGGCAGGGCGGCCTTGACACGTCGCTCGCCTCAAGGTCCATGCCTCAGCGTGATGACCCCACGTCGACTCCGTCCCGCGACGGGCTCGACCTTTGCATGTCGCCCACCTCAAGGGCCATGCCTTGGTGTTTGGCCCCATGTCGACTTCGCCGCACAGACTTTGTCTCTCCTCGTCGCCCACCTCGAGGCCATAGACTCTGTAGGATGGCCCCGATGTGTTGCCTGCTTTGAGGGTCGTGCCTCGGCGTGGCTACCCCACGTCAACTTCGCCCGCAGGGGCTTCGTGTCTCGTCGCCGCCCTACTCGAAGGCCATGCCTCAACGGGGCGGCCCGCGTTGACTTTTCTCAGGGTATCCCGACTCCTGAGGGGGTGGGGGCAAAAGGATTGTGTCCGCTCACCCCTCGGGAGCATGAGACCTGTCCTCGTGACCTCAACCCTTGTAAACGAGGGGGTTGTCATAGGAGGGCACCAAGGGGTGTCCGCGCCCTAAGGTCGTTGGCAATACTTAGGAGGCCCTAGGGAAAAGTCATGTGTGTATGGACTAGGTCCATATGGTATATCCATGAAAATGTACCTAAATGCCCCTATCTCCATGTAAGGCAAAGGCACCACGAAAAATGCCCATTCTTGCCCATATATATATGGTCCTAAGGGCATGTAAGAAGGGGGGCTATCTCATTTTCGCACTCATAATATAACAAACTCATCATTCTCATACTCTTAGCTCCTCTCCTGTTCGGTCCCCTCCCAAGACTAAAGGATACTTTGTACCCATTGTCTAGTTTTGTTGCTACGACAAGTTGGATGAGTATTTTTGGTTTAATATGAATTCATATTTTTAGGTGAAATGGATAAACTAGAATGATTAGGTGTGCTATGTACAAGGATAAAGTATCATAAATATCTTGCAATTATGTAAGTTATTAGGATATCCAAATCCAACTGAATTGAGTAGCTATTCGATTCGTATTCATATTTGTTACAACATTCGATTCGTGTTCGTATTTGACAATATTTGAATTTGAATTCGTATTCGTATTCATTTAGAAAATACAAATACAAATACGTGAAGACCACTATTCGATTCTCATTCAATCCTTGACACCCCTACTCGGGTCCGGTCCGTTGCAGGTGCCCATTTAACTCGACGTGGATGCGGTCCCTGCTACGGTTCGAGAGCGCGGTATAGACCTACTGTAACATCCTAATTTTTTGAGCTTAAAAACCCCCCTTTTGATTAGTTAGTAGTTGGGAAATTCACCATTGAGATTTTATTTGAATTTTAATAAAGCTTAACATGGACTTTCAGTATCAAAATAATTTAATATAATTAATGGCCACATCAATAATGGTCAAAACTATTTTATTTGAGTTCTATGTGATTGGATATATTTTCTAGATTTTTGTAGAATTTTTCCGAGTTCATTTGCTATATTTTATTTGCCATTTGCATTATCTGTATTTTCTAAAAAAGAAAATCTATTTAAAATCTCATAAACAGTGTCGGGCCAAAACCCATCCCTATTTCTACCCAAATTTCATCATGCGGTCTAGCCGCTGGCCTTTCATCCCGCGCCAAAGTCGGCATCAGACGTCGCCGTGCTGCATTGTGTCCCTCTCCTAGGTGGGCCCACTTGTTAGGTGTTCGTCGCCCCTTTCCGTCATCTTCCTCGCACCGCGTCTCGTCGCTTTCGCCATTGTCAGAGCTTTGAGCTCGTAACGACAAGATTGAATCTTCAACTAAAAGATCCCAGAAAATCGTGTCAAATCTTATCTCTCTTCCTTCTGCACCTGAATCCAACCGAATTGTATCTCGTATCCCCTTCAAACTCGAAATCTATCTCATGTTCGTCTTGATCTCGATTTGGGGATTTCCAAATCCGACACACCGAGGCCTATAAAAAGTACCCCTAGGTTCGCCTTCTCGCCCTGATCCCGAAACCCCAAGCCACCGCACCCCTCTAGCTCTAGCGCTGTCACATTGAAAGTTTTAGGGTTCCGCCGCCGCCGCTCATTTTTGTCATATTGCGCCGTTGTCTTCATTGCCTTGTCGTTGTCGACCATGCCGACGTCTTCACCGTCACCAGAGCTACCTCTAGCACCCCTTCACGATCACAAGACGTCACTGGTGTTCGTCCCCGACAATAGTCGCACCCACTTCGCCGCTTTGTCGCCAATTCCAACCAACTCCAATGACTTTCCATGCTAATACCAGTACAAGACGTGTGCAATAACCTATTCTACCCGATGCCCGCATTCGTCGCCGGTGAAGCACCACCGTTCACCGTTGCCGGATTAACCCGAGCCTCGCCGTCGTTCTGTCGACGTGTTTTGCCACCTTATCGGCCACATATACTTATGAGCACATGTGTCGTGCCACATCTACTCGTGGGCACACTTGTCTGTCACCTTACTTGCTAGTATACTCGTGAGCACACGTGTTTGCTACCTTACTTGCCACATTTACTGTAGGTGCATGTATCTGCTCGGTCATGACCGCGTTAGCATCTCACAACCCTGACCCAGATCCGATCTAATATTAATCCAGTCCACCATACACCGTGTCTATGCTATGTGGGTCCACCAGCCAGATCATTGTTTCATGAACTCGTAGGACATTCTATGACCAGGTAGTCGTAACGTTCTACGACCATACAGTCGAAACCTTCTGGCCATGTGGTCGAAACTCTTTCTCGAGTACGCATAGTCAAAAGTGATGAACAGTATTTGAATTTTTTTGAGTATTTTCTGTAGATTTAGAACTTTCAAAAGCCATATCTTATTCATCCGAACTCCGATTGAGCCCATTCAAAATCCTAAATTTATCTAAATTGAGCTCTATTTTTTTGAGATTTTTATTTAATTTTGGAGTTTGTTTTACTCTCTATTTTTATTTATTTTGTTTATTTGCTAGGCGTTGATACTTCAGAGAATTTTGAAGAAGGAGTTTACCAAGACCAAATCCAGTATCAGAATTTATTCCAAGCCAAGTCATGCCTTTGATCATATTAAACCCAGTTTTCAAAAGTATTTTGATTCAAAGTACTGCATTCTTCTTTAAGTATTTATTTCAATGCTTTTGGGTGTAGTTATTAATACTAATTGTTTATATCCACCTTGATTATTGTAACATCATGATCTTGTCACCCTAGGTTGGTTCATTATTTAGTTGGTATTATCATAGCACCAACGTGGGTTGGTTAGACGAATAGTATTGCTCAGTCATGCTACGAGTCACACATATTATTTGAGTTACAATTATAAATTTGACTAAGTGACTATGAAACTTTGTGTAAAACTGTGTGTTATGTGTTATTACTTTGTGATAGCATGTGTTGCACTTAACCAACAGGGTGGAAAAGGATTTGGACTGAGATAAGTGGTGGATACTAAGTGACATAGTGGTGGAGCTTTGTGAATGAGAATGATAATCTTTGTGGCATAGTTAGAAATTAGAAGTCTTACCTTGGTCAATTAAGGACTTAACTTTGTACACCATTGAACTGGGCCTTTCATACAACCACATGCCTGATGGGACAGACCTAACTTAGTAAGTTATGGATTCTCGACATTGACAACTCAGGTTGTAGGTTAGAAGCTCAGTGATGGGTGGAGGTGTGGACTACCAGGTAGATCACATCGCGGGACAGTTCGCCGCTTCCCTATTCGACGGTGTGTGTCGTACTAAAGCACTGTATATGAGTTGGATGACAGTAAAGTATACCAGGAATGTCAATGCTTGAGATGAAGTTTCTAAAAGGTTTTTTACTATGATTAGTGCTAGCTACACTGATTGTATCGTGTGGGTAAAGTGTACAACCTATGCAGAGTGTTAAACAATCTATTCGAATAGCCTCGTCCGCGGTCATGGACATGCTCGGGGATTTCACACAAGGATTAGATTTTCATAAAACCTTTGGAATGGGAGCTGTGTGATCTAAGTCATATGGCTATGTGAAATAATTTGATTAGACTTTGTGTCTTTATTAAAAAACTATTAAACTACTACTGTTTATTTGTTTCACATATGTTTTTAATCTATTATTTGTATTCAATTGCAAATATTGCTTTTATGCAAAATAACTACAGAAGCTATTCCTTTGGAATAAGCCATTATCTATAAATTGTATTATGTGGTATGACTTGCGAGTACGGCTATGTACTTATGCTTGCTATAATCAATCAACAGAAGTGGAGGAATCTTCGCCTGTTTTTGAGGAAGAGTTCTACAAAAGGTGTTGATCGTTAGGTCATGATCCTAGTCAGTTGGCTGTGGTGAATTGATGTGATTTCGCTGAAGTTTATTTGTTCTGCTGCTTATTTAATTATTAATAGCCCTGCGAGGCTTAATAAGTATAAACTCGATCATAAGGTCAAAACCCTTATTTGTTATTCAAATTAATCATTTATGCTATTATTCGTCTGGTGTGGATCGATATTCATCTATGTTGACATTGTGTGCACTAGCGTGATTCTGAACTAGTGTATAATACACATAGAGTCCAGAATTACATTTTTGGATCCCGACACCTACCTAACTTACCGCGGCTACGTTTGCTAAATCGTTTTAAAAAGATGCCAAATGAGCCAAAAACTTGTGTTTTGGAGTCCTCTCTGCTGGATGGGTAAGGTGGTGAAGTTTGCAAAGAGCCGAGGCAGGTGTGAGAACAAGTTGATCTCTTGACATGTATGTAGCATATCGCAATCTTAAAGTGACGAAGGCAGTATAGTCTTCCAATAGAGAACGGGAACATGAGAAGGATAATGAAGCTGACAAAGATGGCAACACTATTTGTTATGTCGTCACTTTGGTTCAAGGTACCCAAAGCCTATTACCTGATGGAACGATGATTGTTTCGATGAGTGGTAAAATTTACACGGATATCAATCCACACCTCCACACATGCATTCCCTGGATGCAGATATATTAACGGTAAACAAGCACAAGACGACGAGTATGGACCAACACACGCACATATAAATAACACTCGTCCCGTACCATGCTATACACTGATACACACCGACACACTAATTAGTACCGCGCGGCACCGGAATAGCAGCAGAGGAGGCCACAGAGACGCCTCTTCTTGTGCTTCTTCAGTGCCAGGCAGGGGAAGCAGCAGCAAGCGCGTTCGTCCTTCTTGTAGCCCCAGCACAGCAGCCATCTGCTTGCCCCCAATGCCCCGGCGCGGCGGTGGTGCGCCGCCGCCGCCGGGGCGCGGAAGCAGCAGGAGCAGTTGAAGCTGTTGATGTTGCCCATTTCGCCTACTCCTACCTGTCTATTGATGATCGATCGATCGGGGAAAAAGAAGAAATATGCTAGAATGGGAAGGACACGAAGTGCAGGGTCCCAATTTATAGCCAACTTATGTAGTGGTAACATGATGGTATCGTTTCGTTTCAGAATCCAGATCGCTGCTGCTTCATGGTGCTTCGTGTGAATGGAGCTGCACAGCTACCTCCAATGGGTTCATGTGTATACACCAAACAATGCTTGGTATATATCTGGAGATGTGAGTTGCTTTCTTGGTTCCTTCTTGTTGTAACTACCAGAAGAAACCAATGCAGAGACATCCCAAAAATGTTATGGGAATCGACAGCTTCTGCAGTTGCTCTGACGGTTTTACCATGACATGCTACACTGCCGAGCTCTAACTGCAGTTGTTGTAGCACTTGGACATTAACGTATGCTTGAACTAGCTGCAGCATATTGAAGAAGAAAAAACTAGCTGCAGCTTCTAGCAGTGACGGCCATCTTGTAGCAGCAGCCCCTTTTCACCCATGCTAACATGAATGCTCTTTTCCTGTCCTTCCTTCTTCAGTTAACTTGGCTGGCAGGTTAGGTTGGCATCATTAGTGTTGCATGCCAGTATTCATTTGATCCACCAACCTGATCAACTTCAGCTCAGAAAAGGGGGTTGGGAAGAATTTTGTCACAGCTATTTGGGCATCTCAGACCAATTCCATTTCAATTTTACATCATATATCCACCAGCTGCAGCTAACTGATGTATTAACAATCATACAGGGTACAACAACTACGTTTGCCAACTTATGACTGTAGTCAAGCCAAACAAAGAGCTTACAGTAAACAGCAGCTTCCCCAAACTAAAATGTCACCAAATTCACAAGAATTACAGGTACTGCCTTGACGGGACGAGGATACCAGCAAATATACAAAAAAATTAAATAA
Source organism: Hsuehochloa calcarea (assembly GCA_036346395.1). Classification (NCBI taxonomy): domain Eukaryota; kingdom Viridiplantae; phylum Streptophyta; class Magnoliopsida; order Poales; family Poaceae; genus Hsuehochloa; species Hsuehochloa calcarea. The sequence continues at coordinate 69,584,882 of CM070594.1, read as the reverse complement.
CAAATTTAAACAGTTGAGTGAACTGACCAACTATTCATATACCGCTGTAGTCCAAAACCAGCTGTACCTAGCTTGTTCGTGCTAATATTTAGATCACTGGATGGACACAACTCGATAACATGAGCATTGTTGCATGAGTTTGCCTTTTGCCACCATTAGCAAGAATGACTTAATACACAATGAATTATATCTGAGTTTGGTTAAATATAACACAAGGAAGCAAGCAGAAAATGCATAATAGTGCGGATGGCAATATCATTCCAGTCATAATATAAGCAGTTTCATGTTTACTTTCACAGACAGAAAGCATTCTGCTACAACATACAACAGCTTTCTTGCTGCGAATAAGGCACAAATAAGAGCTATGCAGGGAGGATTACAAAGTGGCAGGCACAGAACTAACATAATCTATATCACCCGGTTTTCAGTAACCTTGTACGTCCATTACTTTCTAGCATTCTTTTCTTCATGTTGCCATCTAGCAGTTGGTATCATATACAGCCAGGCCTTGCAGTTCTGGACCTTCCAAGCGTGGGTTCTTCTCAAAGCTGCACGTAAACAGAATGCATGAAGGTCAAATTGTTGGCAAGTAGACCCAAAATAGAGCTCAACAAAATGGAACACGGACACAACAGGGTACAACAGAAACTGGAAACTGAAAACTGTTATGAGTATTGCTTGTATTCAATATGAGGCCAATGGGCCAATATATATACACAAAGAGGTTACAGATAAGGAAACCAAATCAACAAATCAAATCATATCTCTAACGATATCTCTAACACCCCCCCTCAAACTCATGGTGGATCAACAACACTGAGTTTGGAGAGGTAGAAGCCGTGCTGTGCTCGAGTCTGAGCCTTCGTGAAGAAATCCGCTATCCAAGCTCAAGGCACATATCAAGAGCAATCACCGATCATGCACACAAGACCTCATGAAGGAAGCATCAACACCAATATGCTTGGTGAGCTCATGCTTCACAGGTCACGGCAACACCGATAGCACTGATCGTTCGACAAGAGAGGAGTCTGTAGTAACAAACACCAAAATCCTCAAGTAACCACCGAGGCAAGTAATCTCTCATTGCCAAGAGAGCCATAGCTCGCAACTCACCTCCGTGACTCAACGGGACAACTGCGCACTGCTTCTTCGCCTTCCGTGCAATAAGCGAACCACCAAGAAAAACACAAGAAGGAGAGATAGACCGCGATCGAGGATCACGCCCAAGTAGCATCCGAATAAGCTCAAATCAGAGCGAGTGGAGCGTGGAAAGAAGAGACGGCGAGAGATAGTCCACGAAGGTATCGCAAAACTCAAGAAGGTGGTGAGTGGACCGAGTGGGAGCGTAAACAAACCGACTCGTAATATGAACCGGATAAGTGATATCCTGGACGAGTAAATGCAAGGTAGACAAGACTCCCAACAAGGTGGCGATAGCGAGTCGGATCGTAAAGAGGCTCGCCATCGAGGGTTTGAGGTGAACATTGAGCTCCATAGGAGTCTCAACAGACGACTGATCAATGAGGAGGCACGATCAAGAAGATCTCGAATATACTTTCTTGGGACATAAAGAAACTATCCGAGTGGAAGTAACCTCAATCCCAAGGAAGTAACGAAGAGGACCAAGATTCGACATAAGGAATCGCTCACTAAGACGAGCCTTGACAAAGACAATGTACTCAAAGTCATCTCCTGTGAATGATCATATCATCAACATACGTAAGAAGAAGAGTCCGACCACGAGACGGTGTGGACAAAGAGCGCAGGATCATGATCACTTGTGAAAAGCCGCAGCAGTGACCACAGAGGAGAAGCGCCAAACCAGCACGAGGGGCTTGCTTAAGGCCATAGAGAGAGCGACGAAGGCGGATGCACCATGCCCTCGAGAATGAATACCAGTGGCGGATGCATGTAGACCTCCTCACGCAACTCGCCATTAAGAAAGGCATTCTTGACATCAAGTCGAGAATGCACTGATGGCGAACAGACGCCACCGAAAGAAGAGCGCGACGGTGGTCATGTGAGCCATCGAGCAAAAGTCTCGTCAGAGTCACGACCATGCTCCTACTGGAAGCCACGAGCAACAAGACGCGCCTTATAGCGCCAAGAGAGCCATCGAGCGAGTCTTAATCTTATAGACCCACTTACATGTGATGGGACGAGAGTGAGATGGAAAAGGAACAAGATCCCAAGTACCAAGACGCCGAGGGCAAGAATCTCCTCGGCCATGGCATGTCGCCACTCAGATGAGTAACAAAGATCCGGCAGAGGAGGCAGCTCACAAGTAGCCGCACCAAAGAAAGGCAAACAGTAGGGGGCCGAATCGATCGGCGATCACGGAGAGCGAGCAAGGAGAAGACGGCCCATCGTGGGAAGATGAAGCAGCAGGAGAAGATGAAACATCGGAGAAGTGGGCTCATCCGAAGATCCTCAATACGAGGTCGACGAGTGTAGACGAGTGTAGCGGGGAGCCCGAGGAGCCGCAGGAGACGGCAAGCGCGATAATGGCAGAGAGGCCACAGGAGAAATATGTGGAGACTCAGCTGGGACAGGTGGACGAAGGCAAGACAGAGATAGGTGTATCCGGAAAAGTCAAAAAGAGAGACTCCACAGAGGAAGCCAAGGAGAGACAGGACGTGGGTAGAAGGGACGAGACTGGCCGAAAGTGACGCCCAGAAATCCGCATCCGTCGACCAACAGATCCCAAAGACCGATAGCCCTTGTGCTCGTGATCAGATCCCGTAAAGACACACTCAACAGATCGAGCGCAATCGGTTTGGTGCGTTCGAGGGGCGAGGAGAACGTAGCAAACGCACCAAATGCACGAAGCGGCGAGTAGTCGGGAGGAGACCACGAGACGCTCAATAGGATTGCGCTCAAGAGCGTAAGAAGGCCGGATGTTGACAAGATAGGTGGCAGTGGAAACGACCTCCGCCCAAAAGTGAAAGTGGGATAGAGGCGGCAATCATCGTGGCACGAGCCGACTCAAGAAGGTGACGATGCTTGCGCCAAGAACACCATTCGAGCATGAGCACTGGACAAGAGAATCGAGCGAGAGTGCCCTCGTCAAAGAAGGAAATCGCGAGGTGATGAGAGAGGTAAGCGTAGTCGCACGAAAAACACGAATAGGAGTGGAGAATCGTATGCGAACCATGGTGGCAAATCGCTTATAGATGGACAAAACCTCACTACGAGAAGACATGAAATATATCCAAGTGTGGCGAGAGAAATCATCTATAAATATGATATAGTATCGATGACCCCCTTTCGAAATGAAGGGAGCCAGACCCCAAACATCAGAATGAATAAGATCAAAAGGACGCTGAGACACTGACTCACTATGATGATAAGGAAGCTGAATCTGTTTGCCTAACTTACAGCCCTGGCAATCTAAAGAGACGTCTCCTGAGACAGATCCCAGAAGACCACGACGAACTAAGGACGACAGACGAGATCCACACAGATGGCCAAGACGGTGATGCCACTGCTGGAAAGAGTATGTAGACGGAGTGGCAGAAGCGGAGAGACTGGCAGCGACGGTGGCAGCGGAAGGAAGGTGAAGCTAGTCACCAAGGTAAAAATGAAGACATTCACGCTGGAGACTAACAAGTATACATCGGCATGACTATGCATAATTTACAGAACAGAAAAGTACTATTGTTCTATTTTTCATACGAGTAGAAAGAAGACAAACATGTTGACGTTCTATTCATGTCCTTTGATTCATATAAAAATATATAATATTGAAAAGAGAAATTGCTACCAAAAAAGGAAAGAAGAAGAAAACACAAGGGAGACAAAGTAACTGATTGGAACGGATCGACTAAACTACTCTCGGATTCAAGGCAGCACCACTAGGTGGACAGTTCCGCCCAGTAATATTCCTAGCAGCACCCAATTAAAGAACGACAAAGACAATGAAAGTCTCACATTCCTGAACTTGCACCTGGTCACCTGGTTGCCCTTTCAGAATGATTAGATCCTATCCTTCTGAATCAATAATGGAGATTATCCACTTCATTATTAAGGAAGTAGTCAACCAAAGTAATAGAACAAATAATGACGTATTTGTTGGAATAGCGACTTGTATATTCAGGAGGCCAATGAGCCGGTATATATACACGGGTAAAGATTACAGATAAGGAAACCAAAACATCTAGAGTCCTACTCTAACACAAATATATCTCTAACTATATCTCTAACACCCCCCTCAAACTCATGGTGGATCAACAACACTGAGTTTGGAGAGGTAAAAGCCGTGCTGTGCTCGAGTCTGGGCCTTCGTGAAGAAATCCGCTATCCAAGCTCAAGGCACATATCAAGAGCAATCACCGATCATGCACACAAGACCTCATGAAGGAAGCATCAACACCAATATGCTTGGTGAGCTCATGCTTCACAGATCACTGCAACACCGATAGCACTGATCGTCGACAAGAGAGGAGTCTGTAGTAATAGAAACACCAAAATCCTCAAGTAACCACCGTAGCAAGTAATCTCTCTGCCAAGAGAGCCATAGCTCGCAACTCACCTCAAGGCCGAACGGGACACTGCGCATCTGCTTTTCGCCTTCCGTGCAATAAGCGAACCACCAAGAAAAACACAAGAAGCAGAGATAGACCGCGATCGAGGGATCACGCCCAAGTAGCATCCGAATAAGCCTTAAACTGTAACGAGCTGGAGCGTGGAAAGAAGAGAAGCGAGAGATAGTCCCACGAAGGTATCACGTAACTCAAGAAGGTGGTCAGAGTGGACTCAGAGTGGGAGCAGAAACAAACCGACTCGTAATGTGAACTGGATAAGTGATATCCTGACGAGTAACAAGAAGGTAGACAAGACTCCCAACAAGATGGCGATAGCGTAGCCGGACGTAAAGAGGCTCGCCATCGAGGGTTTGAGGTGAACATTGAGCTCCATAGGAGTCTCAACAGACGATCGACGATGAGAGGCGCGATCAAGAAGATCCTAAATATACTTCTCTTGGGAAATAAAGAAACCATCCGGAGTGGAAGTAACTTCAATCCCAAGGAAGTAACAAAGAGGACCAAGATCCGACATAAGGAATCGCTTCACTAAGACGAGCCTTGACAAAGGCAATGTACTCGAGTCATCTCCGTGAATGATCATATCATCAACATACGTAAGAAGAAGAGTCCGACCACGAGACGAAGTGTGGACAAAGAGCGCAGGATCATGATCACTTGTCAAAAGCCAGCAAAGCAGTGACTACAGAGGAGAAGCGCCAAACCAGCACGAGGGCTTGCTTAAGGCCATAGAGAGCGACGAAGGCGGCATGCACCATGCCCTCGAGAACAGAATACCCAGTGGCGGATGCATGTAGACCTCCTCACGCAACTCGCCATTAAGAAAGGCATTCTTGACATCAAGCCGAGAATGCAGAAACATGGCGAACAGACGCCACCGAAAAAGAGCGCGACAAAGTGGTCATGTGGGCCACAGGAGCAAAAGTCTCGTCGTAGTCACCACCATACTCCCCGCTGGAAGCCACGAGCAACAAGACGCGCCTTATAGCGCCAAGAGAGCCATCGAGCGAGTCTTAATCTTATAGACCCACTTACATGTGATGGGACGAGAGTGAGATGGAAAAGGAACAAGATCCCAAGTACCAAGACGCTCGAGGGCAAAGAATCTCCTCGGCCATGACATCTCGCCACTCAGATGAGTAACAAGATCCCGATAGAGGCGAGCTCACAAGTAGTCGCGCCAAAGAAAGGCAACGGCAGGCGGGTCGAATCGATGGCGATCGCGAGAGCGAAGCGAGGAGAAAACGCCCATCGGGGAAGATGAAGCATCGTAAGAAGATGAAACATCGTGAGAAGTGGGCTCATCCGAAGATCCTCAATACGAGGTCGACGAGTGTAGACGAGTGTAGTGGGGAGCCCGAGGAGCCGCAGGAGACGGCGCAGCGGCGATAATGGCGGAGAGGCCACAAGAAATATGTGGAGACGAGATAGGTGTATCCGAAAGGTCAAAAGACAGAGACTCCACAGAGGAAGCCGAAGAGAGACAGACGTGGGTAGAAGGGACGAGACTCGCCGAAAGTCACATCCCGAGAAATCCGCGATCCGTCGACCAACAGATCCCAAAGACCGATAGCTCTTGTGCTTCGATCAGATCCCGTAAAGACACTCAATGGGTGGCGATCGGTTTGGTGCGCTCGAGGCGAGGAGAACGAGCAAACGCACCAAATGCAGACGAAGGGCGAGTAGTCGAAGGAGACCACGAGACGCTCAATAGGGATTGCGCTCAAGAGCGAAGAAGGTTGGATGTTGACGAGATAGGTGGCGATGGAAACAAATTCGGCCCAAAAGCGAGGTGGAATAGAGGCGGCAATCATCGCACGAGCCGACTCAAGGAGGTGACGATGCTTGCGCCAAGAACACCATTCGAGCATGAGCACCGTGACAAGAGAATCGAGCGAGAGTGCCTCGCTTAGCAAGGAAATCTGCATGCAGTGATGAGAGAGGTACTACCGCCAGAATCAAGACGAAAGACACGAATAGGAGTGGAGAACTGCATAACCATAGTTGCAAGTCGCTTATAGATAGACAAGACCTCACTACGAGAAGACATGAAATATATCCAAGTGTGGCGAGAGAAATCATCTATAAATATGATATAGTATCGATGACCCTTTCAAACGGCGAGCGGACCCCAAACATCCGAATGAACAAGATCAAATGGACGTTGAGACACCGACTCACTATGAGGATAAGGAAGTCAAGTCGCTTGCCTAACTTACAACCCCGACAATTAGAGACACGCCTCCGAGATGCAGACCCTTAAGACCACGACGAACTAAAGACGATGCAGACGAGCCACACAGATGGCCAAGACGGTGATGCCATTGTTGGAAAGAGCCGGAGATGAGTGGCAGAGGCGAGAGATGGCGGCGACGGTGGCAATGGAAGGAAGGTGAAGCTACCAAGCTCCCAGAGACGCTGTGAGTCAAGGCGCCGAGGGCCGTAACCAACCGAGCTCCCGTGTGGCGATCCCGAACACAACAAGAGTCGAGTCGAGAATGATCCGATAACCAAGGTCAAGAATCGTCCCAGCAGAAAGAAGTCGCATGGTTAGGCGAGGAACATGAGCAATGAAGGAACATGAAAAGATGAGTTGCTAAGAGGTCCTCGACTGCAGACAGAAAGAGATGTACCATCGCAGTAAGAACACCGACGGGGAATCAAGAGGTGTAACAAAAGATAGAGTGGAAGAATCTAAGTCATGTGGAAGGATGCTCCTAATCAAGGATCAAGGGAGGTACCATGCTGTAGGAGGTGGTTTCGGTGCTCAAGAGTCGATCGCAGAACTCGCAGAACTCGCCGAGGAAGAACACAAGCGGCAAGCGATCGTCGGGTTGGCTATCTCTCGCCTGAGAGAAAACGCGAAGTAGTCGATGCAGACGCCGATGTAGAAGTACGGTGCAGTGCTAGGAGAAGAACGGCGTGAAATATGCCGCTTGTTTGTAGCACTGGGACTCAATGTGGCCGATCTTGTCGCGAGAGGAGCGGCGAGGACGACCACCGCCAGATGGAGGCGCCACCACCACCGTGGGCACCGCCAGAGGAGGTAGCGCATCAAGCGCGAAGCGATCGGTGTAGCAGTGTACGGCGGCGAGCACGGAGGAGTGGCATCGACCAAGACCACTCGGATGAGTCTCCTCTCGCACGTATCTCGGTAAGGACCTCCGGAAGAGTGACACGAGGTGGCGTGCAAGTAGCCGGGCACGCCCGCTTGAACTCGGGGACGGCGAGTAAGGAACTCGTGAGACACGCCGAAACTCCAATCAAGACGCATACCAGCAAAGCGAACAGAACGACAAACAAGAAGTCGCGAAGAGAGTCCGATTGACGCCGCATCGCGTAACTCTAAAGCGTAGAAGGCGTCCACAGAGCATCACCTGCTCAAGAGAGTGCTCTCGCGAACCATCGATGTGTAGAGGGCATCTCCGAGGGTTCGAAGCGTCGAAGATGAGTCCACATCCGACGGTGATGAAAATCTCACAATCTCTAAGAAAATCGAGGTGGACATCGGCGATGAAGACAAAGAAGCAACCCGAAAGCGCCGTCGCCGCACCACCGAGTGTAGGTAGTTAAGCGGTCCATGTAGGAGTCCGAGCCTCTTGGTAGGCGAGGAAGCCTTCTCATCGGCAAAGCGCAGAATTTCAATAGTAGCTTTGTCACCGTCGGGAAGCGCACAGACGAGCTCCGTCGGAGAGTAGGGCATGGCGGCAGTGACATCGCTGAGAGGACGCCCCTGAGACGAAGACCACGCATATGGATGCGCATGTGAGACACGAAGTCGGTGTACACCATCGAAGATCACCGGGCAGCGAGGGAAGGAAACGGTGCCCATTGGTAGGCGGCGCTGGACGGCGCGGCGACCAAGGTAACGTAGTCTAATAGGCGGCGTTAGACGGCGCGGCGATTAGACCAACGTTTTTTCTTTTTCACGTAACCTCAACCGGCTGTTTAAACAGCCGCCCACCTCCTCACGTGCACACGTGAAGCGGATACCCTAATCCTCGCTAGGCGAAGCGGCGGCGAGCGCGGCGGCGCGCGGCGGCGCGAAGGCGGGCGAGGCGGCGGAGGCAAGCGATGGCGCGACGTTTGGCGTCGATCGCAAGCGGCGGCGGCGGCGGCGGCGTCGGCGATCGCATCAGCGGCGGCGACGGAGGCAATCGGTGGCGTCGCGGCTTGGCGGAGGCTTGGCGGCTGAGCGGCGGCCGCAGCCTTCGGAGGCGGCGATTCGGCGATGGCCGGAGGCGGCGGAACGGCTTTTCGGCGGCGGTCCGGCCGCGGCGTGGAACCGGAGGCGGGAGGCCGGGTGACCGACGAGCGTGGAGTTCGAAGCCAAGATCGCTGAAGCGGCGCGGCGAAGAGCGTCGGCGTCGGCGTGGATCCAAGGCAATAAGTCGCAACGACAAGGCCGATGCCGAGTCGTCGGGCGACGACAAGAAGATGATGCCGTCAGAGCGGCGGCGGCGGGGCGACAAATGAAGCGAACCCTAGGTACGCTCTGATACAATGTTGGAATAGCAACTTGTATATTCAGGAGGCCAATGGGCCGGTATATATACACGGGTAAAGATTACAGATAAGGAAACCAAAACATCTAGAGTCCTACTCTAACACAAATATATCTCTAACTATATCTCTAACAGTATTCACCAAAAAAAAACTGCATGGTCCTCCCAAAAACACTAATGGGTGAAAAAAATTCCTCAGGAAACACTACATACACATACATAAGGACGTAAAATACAAAAGAACATACAACGTAACGTTGCTGAACTGACAGGAACCGACAAGAAAATTAAATGTGACTTTAGGATCCTCGTATGTGCCACTCAAATCATTAGAGGTGTGATTTAATTTAAAAGTATTGGTTAATACACTCAACCTAAAAACTAAAGGAAGATTGTCTTCATATTCATTAAGTTTTTATTAGTTCTGAAACTTCCAGGAGCATATCTTGAATATCGCTGAACATATCACAATACTGTTAGAAATTGTGTGTATATTGAAGAGGCCCAAAGGGCAATATATATAGGAGTACAAGAGGTATATGCCATATATATATAAGGCATATAAGAGTCCCTATTCTAACTCCTATTCTAACATATCTCTAACACCCCCCTCAAATGCAAGGCATATGCAATAGCATTGCATTTGAAAAGGGTTGATACTAAAATATGGAAAATCCAAAGTCTTGATAATGTCGTCGTAGCATGCAGCTCTTGGAAAAAATATGTTGAGTATCAAAAGACCTCCCATCCGGTGTCGTGTGACGGCTCATAAAGCACAAGGTGCAGGAGCAAAGTCGACCGTAGTAACAGATCGAAAAAGATGATGAAACCGACATGAATAAAGAGAGCTATCAAATCAAGTCGAATAGGAATAGGTGGAAGCATGGCGGCGCAGATCGTAGCCCAAGATGGCGGCGACGCAGTGCACAAAAAGCGCAACGAATGCACAGTGCAAAAGAAGCGCAACACAATGCACAAGAAGCGCAACAGAGGCGCAGTGCAGAAGAAGAGCGACACAATGCACAAGTACAACGAAGATGCAGTGTGGAAGAAGCGCGGCGGCCTTGAACGCTTGGAGCGGCGGATCTGCAGTGGCTCAAAAAAAATAGCAGCAGGAGCGGCGATGCTGCCATGCATAAGGCAATTCCTATGCTTCTACGACTGATAATAAATTTGTGGACTCGCATGGCTTAGACGAACTCTAAGATAGAGCGATACGGACTTGGATGGATGTAGCGGAAACAACGACACAAATAAAGAAAACCTAAAGATAACTAGTAGGACTAGAAGCTAGCAGGCAAGGACGTCGACCTAACAGCACGAACCAACGGCGTAGATGCAGGAGTAAAAGTCCAAAGAAGGAGTCGCCCAGAGGCAGTAGCAAAGACCCAAGAGCTCCACCAATAGCAGCCAACAGAATGCACCGCACAAGCCCACCAAGCTAATCGGCGGAGCACGTGCCCGCAGAGCGCCTGCGTGAAAGATCTGGACGCAAGGTCGCATATCCAATCCGGCCTCGAGCGGCAGACAAAGACCCTCCGAGTCGACCCACCGTGTCGCCATTTTGCTGCTGATGGACACCAACAGCAGACTTTTCTTCCGTCCACCTCTCCTCTCCCTCTCCCTCTTCCGGAGAAAACCGAGCGGTGGAGCGGCAATGCATCCGATGCAACGGATGAGGCACATCGCGAGGAAGATCCAGATGAAGACATAGGGCACCGGGTGGTCTGCGTCGGATACACCCTCGTCGGGTGTTGAAGCAGAAGCGGCCGGCGGCAGTTCGACGGAGGCGATCCGTGAGGAAGGGCCCGGCGGCCGATTCGAGGTCGTGAAGCGTGGCGGCGCGGTGACGGCAGCGGTGGATCTGGTGATGGGAAGACGGAGAAGGCGGCGGGATCCGGATCTGAAGGCGCCAGCCGCCGACAAGAGGACGCCGGTCCCAAGCAACTCCTCGGCTGTCGCACGGCGGAAGACGAAGCGGCGACTCTGGATCGAGAGGATGAAGGCGCGGTGTTCTCCAAGATCCAGGTACGCCCGATTCGATCTCGAGGCGGCCGATGAAGCCGGTCGTCGGGCGCACCTCGGCGGCGTCTTTGGCGCCTCGTGGCGGCTCGAGGCGAGGGAGCAATGGCGGCGCGAGGAGGGCGAGGACGCTGCCCAACGAGGACTTCCTGGCCCGATCTGCGACCAGCAGCGCGAATCTTTAGCGCGCACGCGACGGCGGACCACCAGGGCGAGCGGAAGGGCGCCGGCGCCACCGCCTTCTGCTGTTGCAGTAGCGTGGTGTTCGTGGGCAACATCCCGTACCACGTGAGCGAGGAGATCGGCCATGTGGTCTTGCTACGTGTGCCCACCGACAAGGACACCGGCAAGCGAAGGGGCTTCGCCTTCTGTGAGTACCTCGACGACGAGACCGTGCGCAGGTTCAGTAGGTGTGCTGCGCGAGGTTGACCGGCGTCGGCTTGTCGGAGAACTTGACCTGGGCCGTGCCGCTGGTGGGCGATGAGGAGCGCACGGCCATGGTGCTGCTCAAACTCGACGGTCCTGCGGTCGCCGCGAGGAACGCCGGATGAATCTGGATCTAGCCGCCCCCGGGAGCGAAGATTGCACCTCCCGGGGGCAGCGGACAGCGGAAGCTAGGTTGTAGGCTAGGGTTTAGAACCTTAGCTCTGATACTATGTTAGGAATTGTGTGTATATTGAAGAGGCCCAAAGGGCGATATATATAGGAGTACAAGAGGTATATGTCATATATAGATAAGGCATATAAGAGTCCCTATTCTAACTCCTATTCTAACATATCTCTAACAAATACATTACAAAGGCAGTCAAACTTACTTGCTCAGAGGAATGTGCTCAAATGGTCCAGACGTGGGAATCGTTCCACACAGATCATTGGTAGAAACGTCACTGAAAGAACAAGGGCGCAGAAATTATCACAAGGAAGATTCACGTGGAGTGAAGTAAACACTCATCATTGGAAGTTAAATTGAACTTACACAACTTTGAGACTAGATATTCCAGCCAGCTCCCTTGGAACTGGCCCAGTCAAACGATTGCCATTGAGCCGCCTACCAAAGCATAGCTGTGTGTTAGCAATGATACAACGATGTGGAAATAGCTCAAAAGTTGGCAAACTTTAATAAAGATCAGACAGATCAAACAAGCTGTAGGTACAGCTTAAAATATGCCAATAAACAGAACTACAGTATTACATCTCTAACTACGAATGCATAGCCCTAGCACAGCCCAACACCATTTGAACATAGAATGTTGATCTTCAGCAGAATCAGCATCAAATCCACATTCAATTGAAAATATGTGAACTATTTTACAATACGTAAAGAGCATTTGAAGAACATTAACTTACAAGAATACAAGGGACTTTAACTTCCCAAGTGTTGGCGGTATAGTCCCTGAAATGTTATTCTTGTACAAGTCCAAGCTAATTAGGTTCTTCAAATTACCAAGTTCCAACGGGATCGTTCCTTGAATATTATTTTTGTAAAGTTCCCTGTTTCAATGCTAATGGTCAATACTACTGCATTGCATTGAGATGAATAAATGAATAATTAATAAACATATATCAAACTAAATGAAAACTTCAAATACATCAGGCCCATATATCATAAACTCTAAAGAAATTAAACATGAACAAAATGGCACCATGGGGAGAACAGAAGATGGATACTACATAACATAGGGTAATAGACGAAGGACAGAAAATGGCATCCTATCTACCTGTTTAACCTAGGATGACAGGCACTGGTTATATAACCGAAGGCATGAACATCTTAAGGTTCGTTCCTCATCAGAATGGGTAAAGCCAGGTCCCTATAATATTTTTGGTTTTCAAGTTCATATCTACCTGCTAGATAAAAATACTTGAAACGATATGGTTCAGAAATCCGCTAGCTTTATTAGCATAGGTTGTGGTACAGTACAACAACCACAGCCTATAGTACCACTCAACAAATGAGCCTCAATATGAAAAACGTGCCAGATCCGAAAATAACTTGAAAGTTACAATACATTTTTAAAAAATTCAAACAAAATTTCACCTGGAACATAAAAAGGGCCTATCCTAGTTCAAATAACTCTAACAAAGCTAATACAAATTGCATGCATGCAAATTAAAAGTATCTCTTATAGGAGATATAGTCCATCTGTGAAGTACACATGATTTGATGGTTACAAGTGCAGCATATCAGTCCAAATTACAAATTAATCAAGGGTGGGACAAAAATAGTATATTGATCAGATGCTATTATTGGTGTTAGCAAATTGAAACATATTGTTATGAATCGTGTGTGTATATTTAAGAGGGCCCAAAGGGCAATATATAGGGAGTACAATAAGGTTACAGATAAGGAAACATTACAGATAAGGAAACCAAATAATAGAGTCCTATTCTAAACCCCCCCCCCCCTCTCAAACTCATGGTGGATCACACACACTGAGTTTGGAGAGAAAATACAAATGTTGTGCCCTAGTTTGTGGCTTCGTAAAGAAATCAACAACCTGTAGTTCTGATGGCACAAACTATAAAGCAAGTACTCCCTCCTGTACCTGTGAGCGAGTGTATGAAGCATCCACACCAATATGCTTGGTGAGCTCATGCTTCACTGGATCCCGAGCAATACTGATAGCACCTGTACTGTCAGACAAAAGAGTCGTTGGTCTCACCGCAGGTACTCCAAAATCTGCAAGTAGCCACCTCAACCAAGTAACCTCTGCTGTCATTGCTGCCATATCTCTCAACTCAGCCTCTGCACTCGAGCAGAAATCGCACCGCTTCTTAGTCTTCGGGCAATTAGGGAGGAGCCAAGAAAAACACAGTAAGCAGAAAGAGAACGACGATCAGAAGGATCACTAGCCCAGGTCGCATCAGAGTACGACTGAAGCTGTAGTGAGGTGGAGCTAGGGAAAAACAAACGACGAGAGATAGTCCCACGCAAGTAGCGAAGAACACGAAGAAGGTGACTATAGTGAATATGGGTAGGACGGGCCATGAACTGACTCAAGATATGAATAGCATAAGCAATATCAGGACTAGTGCTCACAAGGTACACCAAACTCCCAACAAGATGACGATATCGAGTAGGATCCTCAAGAAGATCACCATCAGTGGCACGAAGCTGGAGGGATAGCTCCATGGAAGTCTCAGCAGTGTGAGTATCGGTGACTGCACCGATCAAGAAGATCTGGACATACCACTGGGAGAGGTAGTAGCCCTCAGGCATGGAAGAGACATTAATCCCAAGGAAGTATGTAAGAGAACCAAGATCAGTCATCAAAAACTGCTCACTGAGATGCTTCTTCACATATGTGACGACAGAGGAATCATCAACAGTGATGAGCATGTCATCAATATATAGAAGCAGTGTCCTACCTCGAGATGACACATGAACAAAAAGAGCAGGATCATGGGAACTAACAGTGAAACCAACAGCAGTAATCACTGAGGTAAAACGTGCAAACCAGGCACGAGGAGCCTGTTTGAGGCCATAAAGAGCACGACGAAGACGACAGACATGCCCATCAGGAACAGAATACTCAGGTGGTGGCTGCATGTAGACCTCATGCAAAACACCATTAAGAAAAGTATTCTTAACATCCGAGTAGTACTAGCAACCGTATGAACTATGAGAGGCAAAGTCTCATCGAGTCCCGACCATACGCGCTTGGCCACAAGGCGAGCCTTGTGATAGTACCATGGAGAAATGGGTGAGCATGCCGGCGGTACAACAAAGTCCAAAAGAGTCAACCATGAAATCGACTCACCACAGAGAGAGCATGAGTGGCAAAACCAAGGTGAAGTCGAAGGAGAGGATGTAAGGAAGCATCACCAGAGGATCGGATCTCGATACCGAAGAGGAGAAGAAAAAGGTCGAGATGAACACCGAGAAACGAGATGATGGTCTTTGGGAAACCACAACGCCTCGTGAAAGGCGGATCGGGAAGCGTGTGATAGTGGAGAAATGGGGAATCCAAAAGAGTCAACCATGAAATCGACTCAAAAAGGAAGCAGGAGAAGAAGTCAATCTAACCCTTATGCTCGTGAAACTATAATAACCCTTATGCTCGAAATAACTCACACACACTCAACCGATCGGTCGATAGTTTAGTGCGCTCACGAGGCTGCAGCAGAACAAAACAAGTACAACCAAAAACACGAAAGTGAGTGTACTGGGGGGCTCGAGAATAGAGACGCTATATAGGACTGACACCCTTAAGAGCAGTGGAAGGCTGCATATTGATGAGATATGCAATCAGAGAAAGCGACCTCGACCAAAGCGTGGTGGAACATGAGGCAAGAAGAAGAGCGAAAGCGGTCTCAATCGATCCGATGTTTGCGCCAAGAACCCCATTTCGAGCATGAGCACCGGGACAAGAAGGCGGTAAAGAGTGCCTCTTTCGTAAAGAAAGCGCCGAAAGGCACGAGCGAAGATTTCGCCAGCAGAATCACAACGAAAAATACGAATGACAGAATCAAACTGAGTATGAACCATCGTTGCAAAACTACGATAGATCGCAAGGACTGGCCATGATTAGAGACAGGAAAAATCCATGTAAAACGAGAATAATCATCAATGAAGATAACATAAGATTTATGCCCGCCTTTAGAGACAATAGGTGCAGGTCCCCATACATCGGAATGAACTAAGTCAAAAGGACGAGAAGATAAAGACTCACTAGAATGATAAGGAAGTTGTAGCTGCTTGCCCAGCTTACAACCCTGACAAAACATGGCCGTATCAACAGTAACACGTCCAAGAACACCCTGACGAACTAATAAAGAAAGGCGGGAACCACACAAGTGACCTAAACGGTGATGCCACTGCGAGAAGATGCCAGAGGTGGTGGCAGCAATGGCGAGGGAAGTAGACGTAGGAGCAACAGGAGCAACCGAAGTGGACGGAAGATGGAGGCGATAGGATGTAGAGACCCTGACGATCCCTACGGCGCCGGCCAGTTCCAAGTACCATCCCTGTCTGTCGATCCTGAATGAAACAGGTGTGAGTCAAAACCAACCCTATAGCCGAGATCGTGAGCTATCCCACCGAGAGAAGCTGCATGGTAAGCTGAGGAACATGGGAAACAGCTGGAACAGAAAAATCAGTGGACAAAAGAGTGCCCTGACAGCTGACAGACAGAGGAGTACCGTCAACTGTCTAAACAGAGATGGGAAAAACAGGATGTCCTACTGAAGTGAGAGATGTGGAATCTGGTGTCATGTGGAAAGAGGCACCAGAATCTAGAACCCAAGAGGTACCTTGAGGAGACGTCTGAGCTAGACTGGCAGAACCTGCTGAGCTGTGAGAGAGCTGCTGAAGTAGAGCCTAACAGAACTGCTGAACAGAGTCACCTCGCTGAGAAGATCCTGGCGTGCTGATCTGTCCTCCAGTCGAGGAAGGGCCTCCCTGCCCTCCCTTGGAGCGTGGACCTCCACGTGCCTTGTTCTGTTTTTTTCGCACCGCACAACGCTGATAGTCGTGCCCGAAGTTGTTGTAATAGTTGCACTGAACCCCAGTTGGTGCAAAAACAGGAGCAAAAATAGACACCTGAGGAGGAGGCGTAGTCGGGCGTAAACCATTGGTGTAGTCGATGAAGAAGAGGCGACAAGCCTGGCCGGAATAAATCGGGTCGCTAACGCGACGAAGCTCCTCAACACGAAGTGTCGAAAGAGCCTCGGTGACTGTCGGTCGTGGTGATCGGCTCGTGATTGAGCCCGACCGGCCAAACTCGGCGAGACAAGAAAGCGAAATCATAAAGACGAAGGCGATCACGATCCGCTTCACATTTTATGACACGCTTAGAGAGCGGAGAAGGTTACTAAATCGGTGGCGCCAGACCGCCAGGCTCGAAAAATCGTCGACGGAGGAGTCCTCCTGGCGAAGCGTCTCCAACTCACGCTGAAGTGAAAAAAACTAAGCATCGCTGCTCTGCTGGTATCGCTCACGCAAGTACTCCCAGATCTGACGAGTGGCACGCAGACCACGATGTCTGGTTGAATGGAGTCGTCGACGCTGACTACCAGGATGGCTCGAACACGGGCCTCATCAGCACACCAGCGCTCAAAAGTGTTTATGGCATATTGAAAAACTTCATCATCAGCATCAACAGCAGCAGCAGCAGCTTCTGCCTCCTTGGCAGCCTCATCATATGTAGGAGATGTAGAAGTAGGCTGTTTGGAAGGAGGGTGAACCGGCGATGGCGGACAAGGTCGGGTACCAGTAATATGTCCCCATAGGCGGAAACCATCGAGCGTGATCTCCATGAGTGAAGACCACAACCTGTAGTTCGTTCCATTAAGCTTTGTTCCCGAGAATGGAATCGCAGCGGATGGAACAGAAGCCATTAGTAGGCGCTACCGACGTGTGGCGACCAAGGCAACGGTCTAACGGTATTTAGCCGGTGCATGGCGGTTAGAGCAACGTACTCCTCTCTCTCTCTCTTTTTACAAACGGGCCGGCCGAATCGGCCCGGCCTGCTTTAAAACGACCTTTCGGTCGGCCTGCCTGAGAAGCGCACGTAGGGAACTAGGGTTCCCCGCCGCTTCTCGGCGGACGGCAGCGGCGGCAGCGGCGGCGACGATACACGGAAGCCGAGGCGACGATGCAGACGGAAGCCGCGGCGTCGACACTGGGGAGCTGGGGGAACCGAGGCGGCGGCGGTGCAGGGGAGCCGAGTGGCGGCAGCGCCACGGATCCAAGGCGTAAGAGCGTCGGTGCAGGAAGCCGGGTCGAGGGGACCGAGGCGGCGATGGCGCACGGGGAGCGGAAGCGGCAACGCGACCGGCCGGATCAAGGCGTAAGAGGGTGTCGGTGCACGGAAGCCGAGGCGTCGGCTTAAGACACAGGAAGCCGGGGACCCGAGGTGGCGGCAGCAAGACGGAGAACTGAAGAAGAATGGCGCCACGGATCAAAGCGTAAGAACGACGCAACCTTCGGAATAACAGCGACGACAAACTCGGGCGGCGATGGCAGCGGAAAGGAGAGCTAGGTTAGTAACCACGCTCTGATACCATGTTATGAATCGTGTGTGTATATTCAAGAGGGCCTAAAGGGCAATATATAGGAAGTACAATAGGGTTACAGATAAGGAAACATTACAGATAAGGAAACCAAATAATAGAGTCCTATTCTAACACATATATGGTACAACTCACCAACTGCTTCAAGGAACACATAACAGCATTTATAAATGATAGAGAAGTATATGTGTCAACAGCAGTAGACCAAAATTGATATTGAGAGCAACTAGCAACAAGAACCAAACCACATGGAGAAGAACTTACAGATATTGCAAATGCTCCAATTTCCCAAGCTCAGGCACCAGATGACCAGATAAGTTCAAATTGCCAAGATCCCTGTAAGAAGGGGTATTTCCAAGCAAATAATCAGATGAAGATACTCTTGCGAAAGTTCAAGCTCATATACAATAGAAGTCATACATAGGTTTTTTCCAAAAGAAAATGTGTTGTGTACGTCCTCAGTTTTCATATATACAGCAACAAAATATGAAACTCTGACTAGTTTTTGTATCTCCAGGCTTATTGTTTGGACTAACTCTGCACAAAAATGACAGGCAGAATAAAATGTCAAAATTGAGGCATACAATGCTCCATCTGAAATCCCGGGAGACACATGGATAAGCAACGAAAATTCATGGATAACTACATTAGTAGCAACCATTCCAGCACAGTACCTAATGTTTTCCTACCATTTGGACCTTACCACCCTTCTCCATTTAGATGTTCCAGATTCACTCTTAGCCACTCCAAATCGCTGATCATGTCAAAACTTCAACCATAGTCCCCCAACTAACCAAAAAACTTAAAAGAGCATTCTCATTAAGAGACACCTTTCTGATCAGACTCTTGTTTTGATTAACGTAAGACCCTTTCCAGTCTTCCTCGCAACCAATAATCTAAATAGCGCTCGCCTTTGAGTAAAGAAAAATATAAATGACACACTACAGTTCCATACCAACTTGCTGATCAAATCCAGCTCCTAACTCAAATCGAAGGCACCGTACCAAATCCTCGAGTAAAAAGCAGCATCTAGCACTAGTTTGTCCTCCCACCAACAAATTATAGCTAGGAATCGACTCAACAGCAACGAAATCGCTTGCGCCTCCAAAGACGAGGCCTACGCGATCTGATTCCCCAACCACAGACCACGGCCCCGACTCAAACCGAAGCGAGGCGTATAGGACGAGAGACGCGGGGCGGAAGGTGGAGGAGCTCACAGGCGGGTGACGCGGTTGTCGCTGTCGCAGGTGACGTGGAACCAGGTGCACGGGTTGACGAGGGTTGGGTCCCAGCTCTGGAGCACGCCGCCGGGGTCCCGCAGGCTGCGCCGCAGCGCCGAGAGCGCGTCGCCCTCGGAGTTGGCCCCCACCAGCGCGACGACGAGCGCCGCGGCGGTGGCCAGGGCCAGGGCACCGGCCGCCGCTGCCGCCATGGGAGGAGGGAGGCCGCGGGCGAGATCGGCGGCCGGATCTGGACTGGACGCGGAGAGAGCAGCAGCAGCAGCAGCAGACGGGGGAAGGGGAGGAGCAGGCAGCGAAATGTAAACTTGCTCCGGTGCTAGACTGCTACTAGTGTCTAGTGCTACCACTACACTTTTGTATTGCTCGGCGGTGTGGGAAACTGGGAACTGAACAGGTCGAGTGGAGTAGTGGAGCGGCCGGGCCTACTTGGTGGGTTGGGTACTTGGGCCATGCAAGCTGGAAGGCGAGCGAGTTGGTTGACTTGAGTCTCCTCCCGGGTCTTTTCGGTTGCTTTAGGTCCCACTGACCTGGCTTAAGCTTCTTCTCAAAGCTTGTTTTTAGGTTTAACCGTTTTAGGTGAAGGCCTGAAAGAAAAGCCATCTTCTCATTCAAGCTGGAAAAGCTGATTGTACTAAGGGCTGTTTGGCCAAGCTTCGGCTCCCAGCTTCTAGGGCCTAGCCAAATACTTCTGGCTCCAAGTATTTGAGGGTTTTTTTTAGCTAGATTTGTATCTAGTATTGGTATAGCATTAAAATTATCTTAAGATAGCATAGTTTTTAATTCTTTGAATTGTGCTAGAAAGTCTTGTTAAGACAGACTAGATAAAATTAGTAATTAATTGAAAAGTTTTAGAAACCTCCTATTCACCCCCTCTAGTCGGTTATCTTGATCCTATAAGTGGTATCAGAGTTTAGTCTTTCATTTAATTTAGACCTACAACGACCAGGCAACTCCTGTTGAATCAGAGGAAGGAGTTGGAGTGGTTGAAGCGAAGTGTCGGAATGTCCTTCTGCTACGCTCTTTCTAGACGTTCAGTGTGTATATGAACACCATTGAAATCTGTTTCCTAGGCTGCTTTAGGTGCATTGGCAATTAACTCTTCCCAACAAGCTGAAATATCTGAGTTCTCAATCTAATCAGACAGTTTGAGAAGAGACCACCCGATCCATTTAGCCATTCTGGCCCAAACCTCCTTTGCAAACACACATGACAAGAGCCAACTTCCAGAGGCCAAAAGTTGGAGCCGAAGCCTGGCCAAACAGAGCCTAAGAATCAGCTTACAAAGGAAGAGGATGAGAAGACACCGAGAAGCGGCAGCGACAAAGGCACTCCTTTGGCTTCTATCAACGAGGCTTTAGCATTGTCTTTGGAGGGGCTCAGATTTAAATGCAAAAGATGGAAATCTAGCCGCATGGGATCTGGTATGCAAGCCAAAAAAAAACAGAGGGGATCCTGGAGTTCTTCATTTACAAACACAGAATGATGCTCTATTAATGAAGATTCTACATAAGTTTTATAATCATCATGATCTCCCTTGGGTGAAGCTGATATGAGAGATATTACAGAAATAATATTCCTCACGGTACAAGGAATCAAGACTCTTTCTGGTGAAGAAATATTATGAAAATCATTACGATTTATAGAGGAATAGCTATGCCAATAATTGGTGATGGTACATCATTATTATTCTGGCTAGACTTTTGGAATTCTAATCTTTACTGTAAAAAATATCTAGATGTTGTGGCTACATACCAAACAGTATAAAAGGGAGGGCCTCGGGGCTACTACCCGCTGCGAGGGGGGTAGATGTCTCGAGATCCTTAAAGTGTGGGAAACGATACAGAGGGGCAAATGATATCTTTTTTGTGTTAAATTCACCAAAAACAAGTAGTCCCCTGCTTCATACATATGGGGCTATTTATAGCATTACAAGTGAGTAAGTAGGAGATTTATGATAGTGCCCCTATAGAAGTATCTAGGCCCCTAAAGGTATTTTTGGCAATTAATGATGACAAATCTTTATGGGACTAATATGTGTGCTAAGATATTTTTTTATAGGCTTAGTCTTAGAGTTTGAATGATGACATGGTAATGACAATGAAAAGATGATAAAAGATCAGCATGGCTCAAGGCAAAGGTATATTGTACCTTAAGAATCCTTTTATAGTTTACCGGTCTCGGTGTTTGGAGAAAAGTGAAGGGATACGCGTAGGCTACACTAGCTTACAATTCAAAAAAATCTACCACGTAAACCAAGATGCCATGCAAGTAAGAGATCACAGATCGTTACCACCAGACGCGCAATGCAGTGGAAGAAGAATTGGAGCAGCCTGGTCCAACGAAGAGCGCATCGAAGTAGTGGTTGTATTCTATCGTCCAACGTAGTTGATCGTTCAACATAGTCGATCGCCTAGTGTAGTCTTCGCCGATCATCTCCTCTAGCAACCGATCGCTTTCCTTGCAAGCGGATCATTCTCGAGCGCAAACAACAACCGTAGTAGCACCTCTATGGTATTCACACATCCAGGACAGGAACACTGTACGCCTATGTTATAGCACCAAGTCACACGGGAAGGCTCTCTCAAGAAGATGGCGGCTAGGGTTTGGAGCAAATCACGTTAACTCTTGTCGTGTGTCTACTCTGTTACATATATCTCCCAACAGCCTCAAGCATCTCCTTAAATAGTACCAATGACGGATCCTATCCGAACACATTTGACGAATCGTATCCGTCGTGATTTGTTCCAACCTGTTAAGTGTGTGACCCTGTAGGTTCATGTGTAGTTCGGTTTGTGACTCGGAAACCTTTTCCGACCACGAGTCGTTAGTGGTAGCTAGCAGTACATAACGATTCTCGAATAGACATAAATTACATCGGATGAACCTTAATGCAATATGATCTATGACCAGGTCCTCATCACTTGCCACCAGCTCATATCTCTATACGACTAGTTCGTATTTAGTCATGACCAGTTCGTAACTCCTTACGACCAGGTTTCGACCACTCTGTGATTACATTCGACCAGTCTATGACCAGCTCGTATCTCCATACAACCAGTCAGTAACTGATCGAACTAAGCGACCTACTCGCATATTCTCCTTTTATCTCACGATATCTGGTTGAACTCCAGGTGAGATATTATGCCATCCATGGACTGTTCAATACTTTCTCGATCAAGTGTCGGATAACTTTGTGTGGTCGAACTCTTGATCACTAGTGGCATGGCCATGCACTTTCTTTATCCGACATAGCACATCGAGTTGTGTGGTGGGATTAGTCCCACATTGCTTGTCTCAAGTGAGTTGTAGTGGTATATAATGCTGTTGGAGACATCTTTTCGAAAGTGCGAGGTGCTATGTGTGGGCGGGTCCGCTACGGTGGGTGGGCATTGAGCCAATTTTGGGTCGTGGTGTTACAGATGGTATCGAGCATCAACCTTCTTGCAGGCGCGTGCGGGAGCGAGTTATGGCGATGGCATGTGGGCAAATGGCCATATCCGACTAGTCACATTTCTTCGCATGAGGAGTTTTATAGCATGCTTGTCTCAAAAGCTACTTTTATGACTAAGCGAGGTGCTACTCACGATGGGTGGGCATTGAGCCAATTTTGGGTCAGGTGTTACATTAGGGACTAGTATTTCTCCGCATGTTTTATAGCATACCTCAAAGTGTGGCAACAAAGTGTCTTACACATGTAGAAAATCATACTGATCTCAGGTCTAAGGATTATACATCATCATTGCTTGAGACCAACTGATGATACATGAAATTATAACAATATCAATAGTGTCTCAAGGTGGGTCAATCCAACACCATTTTCTCTAACATGTGTTCACATTATTGATTCAATATCCCTATATCCATGACCGGTGAAACATGGTCATCAATCAATACATGTGTTGGTCGATAGAGTCACTAGTGTTTCGACCAGTGACTTTCGACTAGAGATACATTTAGAACGACATCATCATAAGTTAAAAGAGCTTCACCAACAAGTCACATACTCGTTAATCTTTATAACTAATGATTCATTCAAGGAACATAATAACATTTATTCAATAACTCATAAATATAGATGTGATATAATCATCTTATGATTGCCTCTAGGGCATATCACCAATAGTCTCTCACTTGCACTAGAGTCAATCAAATAGGTATTGAATACCTATGGCTTTTGTGTGCACTTGGTTATGTTCGACCAGTTCTGGCCAGCTCGTATCTCCATATAACTAGTCTAGATCTGGTCATATCGGTATATGACTAGTCCTGGATCTGGTCGTATCACTATACGACCAGTCCATAACTAGTCGAACTTGCACTAGAGTCAATCATAAAGGTATTTTATACCCATTGCTCTTGTGTGCACCTCCTGCTTAGGTTGCGGGAGAGGCCTTATCAACAGATCAGCAATATTTAAATCTATGTGCACCTTGCATATCTCCACATCACCTCTCTCAACGATCTCACGAATGATGTGATATCACCGAAGAATGTGCTTGGACTTTTGATGCGATCTAGGTTCTTTAGCTTGTGCAATGGCTCCACTATTTTCACAATAGAGATCCATTGGACTAGAAGCATTCGAAACCACACCCAGTTCACAAATGAACTTTCTAATCCATACGGCTTCTTTTGCAGCTTTCGAAGCCACAATGTACTCAGCCTCTGTTGTAGAATTAGCAACCGTTCCTTACTTGGAACTCTTCCAGCTCACTGCTCCTCCATTAATACAAAACATAAACCCTGATTGCGATCTAAAACCATCCTGGTCGGTTTGAAAGCTAGTATCAGTGTAACCATTTACAACCAACTCTTCCTCACCACCATACATATGGAATGCATCCTTAGTCCTTCTCAAGTACTTAAGGATATTCTTGACTGCTATCCAGTGACCTTCACCTAGATCGGACTGATATTTGCTCGTAACACTTAGAGCATGCGACACATCTGGTTGTGTACATAGCATAGCATACATGATAGATCCAACAGCCGAAGCATATGGAATTTTACTCATTTTGTCTCTCTCATCAGTGGTTTCATCAGTGGTAGTAGGACACTGATTCTTGCTGAGATCAATGCCATGTGCCATGGGCAAGAAACCTCTCTTAGAATCTTGCATGCTAAACCGTTTCAACACCTTGCATATGTACATATCCTAACTTAATCCAAATAGCCTTTTAGATCTATCTCTATAGATCCTTATACCAAGAATATATGCTGCATCTCCTAAATCTTTCATCGAGAAACTATTTCTTAATGAAGTTTTAACAGATTTAATCATAGGAATATCATTTCCAACCAGTAGTATATCACCCATATACAAGATCAAAAACACAAGCTTGCTCCCACTAACCTTCTTGTAAACATAAGGTTCTTCTTCGTTCTTGATGAAGTCAAACCCTTTGACCACTTCATCAAAACGAATGTTCCAACTCCGAGATACTTGCTTCAATCCATAGATGGATTTCTTAAGCTTGCATACCTTTCTAGCTTCCTTTGGATCGATAAAACCCTTAGGTTGTGTCATGTACACATCCTCACTTAAGTTTCTATTTAGGAAAGCCATTTTGACATCCATTTACCATATCTCGTAATTGAAATATGCAGCTATTGATAGAATGATCTGGATAGACTTAAGCATCGCGACAGGCGAGAATGTTTCATCATAATCAACACATTGAATTTGTTTGAAACCCTTTGCGACTAGTCGTGCCTTATGAATTTGAACATTTCCATCCACATCTATCTTTTTCTTAAAAATCTATTTGCACTCAATAGTCGTATACCATCAGGCGCATCAATCAAGTTCCAAACTTGATTATCATGCATGGACTTTATTTCGGATCTCATGGCTTTAAGCCATAACTCAGAGTCTAGGTTCATCATCGGTTCCGTATAAGTCTTAGACTCATCATTATTCAATAATAAAACATCATACCCATATCTTATAGTCAATTAACGTGGCCTTTTAGATCTACATAGGGTTAATGCCTCATCTACAAGTTCAACAACATCTTGTTTGTCCTGTAGAGGTTCACTAGGAGTTTAAATATTTTAAGATGGTTCCTGACTTTCTTCGAGTTGCACCTTGCTTCCACTAACTCCTTTGGAAAGAAACTCTTTCTGTAAGAAGACACCATCTCGGGCAACAAACACTTTGTTATCAACCCGATTATAAAAATAATATCCTTTAGTTTCCTTAGGATATCCCACAAAGAAGCACTTATCAAACTTGAGTGTGAGTTTATCAGACGTCAAATGTTTGAGATATACCTCACAGCCCCATACCTTGAGAAAAGACAATCCAGGACTTTTCCCGGTCCATATCTCATATGGTGTCTTCTCTTCAGTTTTTGATGGAACCTGATGAACCCTAAGGTTCTATTTGTTGTCCCGATCTTTCGATGAGAACGATAACTATCGATTTCGGTGGAGGTGACTCTCACGATTCGACTACAACCGTACGACGACGCTTGCGCCTTAGCAATCGTTGAACCAACTCAGAGCGTTATTGACCTTGGCCGGAAGCACGATCAACCTGACCACGAAGGTCTATTCCTGCATGCAATCGAAGAACACGCAAGAATAAGATAAAACGCAATCTGATGTATTGCAAATATTTATGAAGTATTGAAAGGTTGGGATTAGAAAGTCTGTCTTGACGGTGGTCGTCGACACAAGCAAGAAATGTAAGTTTGCACAATGGCTAAAACTTAACTCAACAAAATCCGGGAAAACTAAAGGGGTGCGGCCTCCTTAAATAGGAACGAGGAGCCACAAAACTAACGAACTAGCGAGGTGGTACTAGCGATCGCAGATAGCGTTCACGTGAATAGTAACCACGCCCCGGGTGGGCGCGCGGCAGATGGGCCAAGTTCAGTATGATTACAAAGCCCAGTTTGGCCCAAACAAGTGATGTAACGTCTTCTTTTGATGATTGCGATCAGTCCAGAAGAAGTTTGGAGGTGAGGCCAGATCCGTTGGAAAGAGGACGAAATTATCTTTCCATCAAGTACTCATGGACCTCCAACGGACGTCGTATGTGAAAGTTATGGCCGTTTGAAGTCGATCTTTGTCAGTTGATTCGGAGGCCGAATGGATTCCAAAACGGTCCCGTTCGATCTCTTGCTTGTCTTGGACCAAAAAGTGACGTGGTGACCTCCCTTATGTCTTCCAAGCTTGTCCATGACTCCACATGCCTCGCCTTCGTCCTTTCCCATGTTCCTAAGCACAATTAAATCACTTGCTTTAGGTAGCGGTCTATTCTCAGTAATATATAAACATAGGAATGAATTCACCTGGTAATTAAGTTGGCGAGTACGAGCTCGAGTAAGTGGTCCTTGTAACACTTGCTGTGGCTGAGTGTTGTGTGTAGCGGTTGTATCCATGGAAGGGATGTCCTCATCATCCTCCCTTTCTTGCATTTGAGTCGTCCTCGACTCAAGCTCATCCTCTCCACCCAAGTATGGTTTTAAATCTGCAATGTTAAAGGTGGGACTAACCCCAAAATCTGCAGGCAGTTCAAGCTTGTATGCGTTATCATTAATCTTGTCTAACACTTTAAAAAGACCATCAGCTCTAGGCATTCATTTTGACTTTCTCAATTCAGGGAACCTATCTTTTCTCAAGTGCAACCAAACAAGATCTCCAGGTTCAAAAGTTAAATGTTTTCTCCCCTGACTACCAGCAATTTTATACTTAGCATTCATGCGCTCTATATTCTCCTTAGTTGTCTCATGCATTTCAAAATCAAGTCGGCACGTTGTTTAGCATCGAAGTTCAATTTCTCCGAAGAAGGAATAGGCAATAAATCAATAGGAGCACGAGGCACAAAACCATAAACAACCTCAAAAGGGCACATCTTGGTTGTAGAATGCTATGAACGATTATAAGCAAACTCAATGTGAGGCAAGCATTCTTCCCACATTTTTAAATTCTTTTTCAACACAGCCCTAAGCATTGTAGATAAAGTTCTATTCACAACTTCAGTTTGTCCATCAGTTTGGGGATGACAAGTAGTAGAAAATAACAACTTAGTCCCCAATTTAGCCCATAAAGTTCTCCAAAATGGCTAAGAAATTTAGCATCACGATCCAAACTATAGTATTAGGCACACCATGCAAGCGAACAATTTCACGAAAGAATAAATCCATAATATTGGTAACATCATTGCTCTTATGACATGGTATGAAGTGAGCCATCTTAGAAAATCTATCAACAACCACGAATATACTATCCCCTTCTTTGTTCTAGGCAATCCTAAAACAAAGTCCATCGAAATATCTTCCCACTAACGCTAGGAGCAGTAGAGGCATGAATAAACCATGAGGATTAAGTCGTGACTTAGCTCTTTGACATGTAGTGCAAATGAGCAAGCGCTCGACGTCCGCCTCATCTTTGGCCAAAAGAAATGATCGGCAAGTATATCCTCCGTTTTCTTCACCCCAAAGTGTCCCATCGACCCACCTCCATGCGCCTCTGTAACAACAACAAGCGAAGCTGAGCTAGTGGAATGCATAGCTTGTTAGCTCTAAACACAAACCCATCATTAACATTTAATTTGTTCCACATTTTCCCTTCTTGACAATTCAACAATATATCCGTAAAATCCGCATCATGCACATATTGTTCTTTAATAGTCTCTAATCCAAATTTTTGAAATCAAGTCGTGAAAGCATGGTATATCTCCTAGACAAAGCATCAACAATAACATTCTCCTTTCCTTTCTTGTGTTTTATGACATAAGGAAAAGACTCAATAAATTTCACCCACCTTGCATGTCTACGGTTTAGTTTTGCTTGACTTGAATATGCTTTAAAGATTCATGATCGTAATGTATAACAAATTCTTTGGGCCATAAATAATGTTGCCAAGTTTCTAAAGTTGAAAAAGCGCATATAACTCCTTGTCATAAGTAGAATAGTTCAAACTAGGCCCACTCAATTTCTCTTTGAAATATGCTATAGGTTTCCCATCTTGTAACAACCGCCACCTAAACCAATTCCTTTGGCATCACATTCTAGTTCAAAAGTCTTATTAAAATCAGGAGTTGGAGTAGTGGTGCATGTGTTAACTTATCTTTCAACGTGGTGAAGGCGTTCTCCGTGCGGCGCTCCAAATAAATGGCACGCCCTTCTTGGTGAGCTCATTCAATGGTGTGCCGATGGTCTTTGAAATCCTTCACGGCGGCGGTAGAATCTGCAAGTCCTAAAAGCTTCGCACTGTGTGACCGTGTTAGAGTCGGCCAACTCTATATTGCTTCAATCTTGGCTTGATCAACTTCAATTCCTGTGGAGTAACAACATAGCCAAGAAAGCGCGACTCGATCGGTGCAAAGGTGCACTTCTCAAGGTTACCAAATAAACATGCATCACGTAAAGCATTAAAAACATCACGTAAATGGTCAAGATGTTCCTCTAATGATTTGCTATATATCAATATATCATCAAAATAAACCACCACAAATCTACCAATGAAAGCACGCAAAACTTCGTTCATTAGTCTCATGAAGGTGCTAGGTGCATTAGTTAACCCAAAAGGCATTACTAACCACTCATATAAACCGAACTTAGTTTTAAAAGTCGTTTTCCATTCATCGCCTAATTTCATGCGAATTTGATGATATCCACTACATAAATCAACCTTCGAGAAAACAATGAGCCACTCAACTCATCAAGCATATCATCTAACCTAGGAATAGGATGACGATACCTAATGGTGATGTTATTGATTGCTCTACAATCTACACACATGCGCCATGATCCATCTTTCTTAGGCACTAATATGACCGGAAGGGCAAAACCATAAACAACCTCAAAAGGGCACATCTTGGTAGTAGAATGCAAATGAACGATTATAAGCAAACTCAATGTGAGGCAAGCATTCTTCCCACATTTTTAAATTTTTTTCAACACAGCCCTAAGCATTATAGATAAAGTTCTATTCACAACTTCAGTTTATCCATCAGTTTGGGGATGACAAGTAGTAGAAAATAACAGCTTAGTCCCCAATTCACTAATGAAGTCTCTTAGCATTTATGTTATAGATGGGCTCATCCTCAAGATTCAAAATATACAATCTATTCACTAATGGAGCATGACCATAAAGCATATATTCAAAATAAATTGAACAACAATTATTCTTTATTATGAATTCATAACCTTCTGCTCCTAAACATGAAGTAGAAATAATGTTTTTGCTTAAGGTAGGAATATAATAACAATTATTTAGTTCCATGACTAATCCTGAGGGTAAAGCTAATGGTAAAGAGGCAATAGCTAATGCAGCAACTCTGGCTCCATTGCCCACGCGAAGATCAACATCTCCTCTTGCCAAGCTTCTACTCCTTATCAGTCCCTGCATTGAATTGCATATATGAGCAACCGATCCAGTATCAAATACCCAAGAACTGGTCGGCGAATAGGCAAGATTAATTTCTATAATATTTATACCTGAATTGGAAGTCTTACTTCCGTTGTTCTTTTTCATCTCTGCTAAATACTTCTTGTAGTTTATCTTCTAATGCTCAGTCTCATGACAATGGTAACATTTTTATTGAGGCTTAGGACCCAGCTTGAGCTTCTTAAGCTTAGCCTTGAGACTCTTGATCTTATTTTGAGTCTTTTCTTTCCTTTTTCCCTTTCCCTTTGACATACCCTTCTTCTTGAAGCTAGTATTCTTTTGAACCATCATCACATGATTAGAAATTTTCTTGATGCTCTCCTCAGCACCCTTAATCATGCCATGCAACTCGTTCATTGATTTCTCTATGTCATTTATATGAAAATTCAATATAACAGGCTCAAAGCTCGCAGGGAGCGATTGGAGAATCACATCGCCAACTCTTAGCTAAGGGGAAAACCAAGCTTTTCTAAGCTCTCAATGTGACCAATCATTTTTATCACATGAGGTCTGACCGGGTTATCTCATGAGAGTCTACAAGAAAATAATACCTTAGAGGTGTTAAACCTCTCTGCCCTTGCTTAATTTTGAAACATACCCTTCAGACCTACAATCATATTGTAAGCGTATGTGGTGTAATACCCCAGAAATGGATCGGTAATTAGAGATTCAATCGGAGGAGAAAAATGCAAAGAAAGGAATAGAAATTCTGAGAAAAATAGGGGGTTTTCCACTTTTATTCGACAACCTGGGCTGCGGGCCGCGACCCAGGGGGAAGCCCATGTGTTTGGCCGGCCATAAGGGGGGAACCCCACCCCCAAAACCCTAGCCCCACTCCTCTTTTCCCCTTTCCCCCACTTGGAGCCGCCACTTCCACCTTCCCCTGCGCCAGCGCTTTTGTTCGTCAGATTTGGGTAAGTTTCGTACGTTTTCTGATCTTCTCACCTCTTAGAAAGTTGTAGCCCTTGGTCTTAGCTTTCTTTTGGCACCGAGATCATCTGATTTGGAGTTACGGTTTAGGAGATATATTAGTTTTACCGCGACTGTCCAGGAGAGCTGACGTGATTTGGCAGATTTTCTTGTCGGGTCATTATGATTTATTTAGATGCCGAATAGGGTATTTTCGTCTTCTAGAGTTTTGTTCCTGATGTCGTTATCTTTATTTTGGCACCGAGATCACTTGATTCCACCTTACGGTTTAGGAGATATGAATTTTTAATTGCGCGCTGTCCTGTCTGCCTGAGAATTTGGAACTGTCGGTTTGCCCCTCGGTTTTGATCTAGTTAGAGTCCGATTCAGAACTTCCACCCAACTAGGTTTTTGTAGCCCTTGAAAGTATATTTCTGATTTGATAAAGATCATCTCAATTGGATCTGTAGAGTAAAAGTTATGCCGTGTTCTTTAATGCTGTGCTGTATTCGGACAGATGTCATGTCGCTTGTTTTCAACGGTTGTTTAGACCACTGGTTTGGCGAATCAAAGAACCCCACCAACTAGAGTTTCGTAGCCTGTTACGTTAAGAGTATTTGAGCACTGGTTTCAAGTCATTCGGAGTTATAGATATTTAATTATGATTTTTCTCGTCTGCTGATCGAAGGGCGATATTGGTGATTAGTTAATTCGTCATTTTGAGTTTTTGGTTATGTTGATTAGATAGAGGTTATGGTAAAATGCTTGTAGCCACATCATGTCTTGTTATTCTTATTTGAATAAATATTTGTGTAGGCGAGTAAAGGCGGGAGTAGAGAATTAAAGTCGTTGCCTCCTAACTCGCCACAGTAGCGGAAGGCAAGTACATGGTAGAGTGGTGAAAAAATGGGTTGTTCACCATGATCATTGTTTTACTTATCATGCTATTTATTACGCTTTTGTTCAGCTTATTCTTATACATGATATTGATGACCTTGAGTGAATGAGATTATGATAATGGGATTATGATATTGAGATAATGAGGAGGAGATATTGAGTTAATGAGATGGACCATGTTGATGAATAAATAAAGATGTCGATCATTTACATTCATCATGACAGGTTTGCATGAGCAGTCGGTGAGAAAGTCATGTAACTATTCGGTGAGGTCGGTGAGAAAGATACATGACTAGTCAGAAGAGCTCTAGATAAAATCCTACTTTGGTGGGGACTTCACGGAGTGAAGGATAGAGTGTGTCATCGACGGTGAACACTCCGCTATACCCTGAGGTATCGGTGATGAGATGCATATGAGCATGAGCATGTTGGTGCATTCGCATATCTAAGTAAATTGTTAAATTGTGCAACTTTACCTATATGGAATATGGCTTGTTTGTTTGAGAATGACAATGGCATTAACTAAATGGATGATGATGATAACTTTAATTATGGTTAATAAACTACATTTATGGCTTTATTATGTATTGCTTGAGTCTTGGACTCATTCTTGCTCTATTGTTGTTTTTAGGTGACCAAAGTGATGATGTTTTACTCGGGAAGGGCTAGCACACTTGGAATCATGCACTTCACCCAATTATTTGATTCATTGGACATGAGAAACTTTTAGAATAACATGAATATTTATGTCTAGGACATGATGGTATTGAATAACCATAGATGCTTGGTTTATGTTAATCTTGGTTAATTATTTTGCTATGCTCCTAGGTCTAATTTATCTATGATTGTCATAGTGTTATGCTTGTGTTAATGCGACCCGTGGATGGGTTTTAATGTTGTTATGCTTGCTGAAATTTTATAGTAAGTTGATGTAAATTAGATGGTTATAGTAGTTTAGTGGCATTCCAGGCTCAATGTTGGGCTGGGGTGTTACATGTGGTCTCATATTGCTTCTGACGCTCAGAGTTTATGGTCGCAAGCATTAGACAGTGCACATCGACTGTGTTATTGCAATGCTTCTCGTAAGCATTCTTATCAGCACGAAGAGCATCGGTACTCAGTTCCTCGGGATAGGACCCTCTAGAATATATTCATTCTTTTCTTGTTTGAGAATAATTCTCAAATTACGAAACCAGTCAATGAAGTTTGTATAATTCAGTTTTTCTTTCCCAAGAATAGATCACAAGTTAAAGGTAGGTGCAGAAGAAGTAGTAAGTGCCATGATCTACAACAGAGATATATGCAAAGATTCAGCACTATATTTATGTAAGATCTTCTATTAGACAATCATGTTGGTGGTCGTATTCGACCAGTCTACGACCAGCTCGTATCTCCTCACGAATAGTCGGGATCCAGTTGTATCATCATACGACTAGTCTGGACTCGGTCGTATCACTATAAGACTAGTCTGGACTAGACTGGATCTGGTCGTATCACTATACGACCAGTCCATACCTGGTCAAACTTAATCAACAGTAAATAAAAGATACTCCCACTATATATTCTAAACCATGTTTCCCTCAAACATCATATAGTGATTTCAAGATCCAAAAATCATTAAGTCCTAGCGAGCTTTGGCATCACTGCTAGAAACCTAGTGACTTTAGGTAGGCAACCTCTTGCCAATCATATCACATATGACTCTTGTCTGTTGGGCGGTATCTCTATGCCCCGGCAACCAATAATACTGTAATACCTCATTTATCCAGCTAGGTTGTATCGTTTCATTTGTCTGGGAGTTTTATTCGAAAACGAGATTTACAACTTTAGGAATCGAATCGGTAAAAAGAAAGAAGTCTGAGGGAGTAAAAGAAACAACTTTGGCGGATTTTTCCAAACAGCGGGGGTATATGTTATTGCGGACAACCTGGGCGCAGCACGCACCTGTGGCCCATGAGGGCGGTCGGCCCATGTAGGGGCCGCCAAAAAGCCAAAGGGGGGCACCACTCCCCAAAACCCTAAAGCCTCCTCCTCCCTCCCCAAGCCGCCACCTCCTTCCCCCTCCCCTTCCTCACGGCGCAGCACCTCCTCCTAGGCGCCTCCTCTCGGTGGTGGCCGCCATTGGTGTTCCTCGAGCTGCACTCCGATCCTCCACGTCTTCACCGTCGGTTCTTCCTTCACGGCTTCCGCGGGTTGCTGTTTGGGGCTGGCCAAAGAAGGAGAGGGAAGTCTTCGGAAGTTGATCCTCGTCGTTCTTGGGTCTACAAGGGTAACGAGAGACCCCATCGCTGTTTGATTGCGTTAGAGTTGTCGATTCAATGTTTTTGGTAGTATCGCGTAATCTCTGCCAAGAGATCGGTTCTGTACAGAATGTTGCAACTCGGTTTTGGGTGTCTTAGAGGCAGAATTGGATGTCTTCGCCTTCTAGAGATTTGTTCCTTATTTCATTAGCTTTCTTTTGGCACCTGGATCATGAATTTTCACCCAGTAGATTAAACGTTATGACTGTTTTACTACGTACTGGTCTGTCTGCCAGAATTGTTGGGTATAGTCGGTGGCACCTAGGTTTTGATCTAGTTAGAGTCAGAATCAGGTCGGCCACCCAACTAGGTTTATGAAGATAATTTCACCAGCTTTCCAGGCTGATAAAAATCACTTTATTTGGATCAGTGGTTTAAAAGTTAGAGCCTTTTCTTTAGGGCTATTCTGAATTCTGGGCAGACTGCAGTTAATGTTTTTCATTGGATGGTTAGACCTCTGTATTGGCCGAATTAGAGTTTACCATCAACTAGAGTTTTGTATCCAGTTAAGTTAAGAAAATTTGAGCACTGGTTTCAGGTCTTTTGGACTTACGGTTTTTATTTGGTGAATTTTCTAGTAAAACTGCCAGATAAAGGATAATTGAAATGTTTGGGTAAATTGATCAAATTGAACTTTTATATGGTTAGTTTGGCTAGAGATTGAGGAGGACACGTGTAGCATTGCCTATTCGCTTGCCCTCATTTCGATTATTTTATATTGTAGGCGGTGAAGCGGTGAGTGGAGGGGTATCTCAATTACCTCCCAACCCGTTGCAGCGCGGCAGGCAAGTAATTTGTATTCTATGATTGATGCCATGTATGATGTGTGAATGAATGATTATATTTGTTCGTATTTGTAGATGAATGCTATGTGTTCTTTTCATTTATGAGTACTATTCAATATTGACATGGGATCACATCATGACATGCATACATTACATTTGTAAGACCCATCAATTCCAGTATGGGCACTTGAAAATCCCATCAATTCCAGAATGGGTACGTGAGTCCACCATTCCAATGTGGGCCACGTTACGCGAGTCCACAATTCCAATGTGGGCCACGTTGGACGGTCGTATGAAACGTTCTTCATACGATTACTTTAAGTGAACACCGACGGGTGATTCACTCGCTATACCGGTATATGCAGCAATATGTCCATTTCCTTCAATGCACCATTCCACTTCATCCATTCATAAATTTGTTTCCAGTAATTGTTCAAATTATGTTTGTGTTATATTGCTCCTTGTATGTTTGATTGTTACATACTGTTGCTTGCTGAGTCTTTGGCTCATTCTTGCTTTATTGTCTTATTTAGGTAAATGACAAGGAAGAATGATCTTGTGGAGGGTAGATCATCACGTTGCACTCACTATCATATATCAAACCATTTGAGGACTTTTATTGTCATTAATTATGACTTGTGTTGCATTGTAATAAGCCATCATGGCCTTGACTATATTATCTTTCTGAATTGTTTTCTTCCATTTTGTTGATTAAAACTGGATGATGAATACTTGTTTCCTTATAATCTTAATACTTGCTTCATCTTATCATGCGTTTTGATGTTATTCAATTGAAAAGTAGCGGATGTAGGTGACATCTTGACTTCCTTATAGTCAGGGTGTTACAAATACTATGCCCCAATGCCCAAAACCCTTTTGATAGCCTTGTCAAATTAAACCAATACCATGCATGTGGGTGTCGCACACCCACCCCGTCTTATTAAGATAGTCAATGGTACTCTACTTTGGCAGACCTACCAATTAACGATCAAAATCGTGACGGGTGTTGCAATCGGAAAGACATCAAATTAACTTAATTTTCTTGAGGGATACTATTCTACCATGTTAAAAAAACTAATGAAAACACGATCAAATAGCATGACAAGAATAAACATTCACATATAATCAAATTAAACTATGAAATAGTATGACTCTTATCATGACGATCTCCATCACCATGCTTCATATCCTTTGAACATCATGCTTGAAGTCTCTGACCACATTCATCTACTATGCAATTACTCTTAAAAGCTAGTAATGATGCGGCAATGGGTGTCCCGATCTTTCGGTGAGAAGGATAACTCGATTTTGGTGGAGACGATTCTCACGATTTGGCTACCAATCGCACACGACCAATATGCCCGGCAATCACTGAACCAACTCTGAGATCGTTATCGACCTTGCTAAAAGAACGGTCGACCTGACCACTGTCAGGACCCAAATATGCAAATCTGGACCCTCTGTGTATTCTGCACTAGTCCCAGGATTACGCTAGTGCGCACAGTGTCAACATTGATGAAATATCACATCCATACAACGAATATAAGAATAAACGTGTACCTTTAAATAACAAATAACTGTTGGGACCTTACTACGAGTTTACATTTATTAAGCCATGCAAGGTCGACAATAAAGAAATAAAGCTGCAATGAAACGAAATAAACTACGGTGGCTCCCATCAATTTACCACAAAGAATCGATGGGATCAAGACCTAACGCCCAACCTTCGAGAACTCTTCTTCAAAAGCGGTGACGACTCCTCCACTACATTGATTGTTTAGCAAGAGTGAGTACACACCGTACTCGCAAGTCATACCACAGAATGCATTTATACATGATGGCTTATTCCAAAGGAATGGCTTCTGTGGTTATTTTGCAGAAATGCAACATTTGCAATTGAATACAAATAATAGATTGAAAGCATAATTCAAAACAAATAGACAATAATAAGTTAACAATTGATTTCACAAAGTACACATAGTCTAATCAAGTTCTTTCACACAGCTGAACAAGTTATCTCACACAGCTGACCCTTTCCAATTGTTTTATGAAAATCTACCCCTCGTGTGAAATTCCCGAGCATGTCCATAACCGAGGACGCGGCTATTCGAATAGATTGGTTTAAACACTCTGCAGAGGTTGTACACTTTACCCACACGATGTAACCAACCGGATCAGAGTTGATCACAACAAAACCTTTCAGAAACTTCATCTCAAACAATGACACTCCTGGTGTGCTTTACTGCCGTCCAATTTGTACACACACTCTTGGAACGACACACACCATTGGATGGGGATGCAAATGACGAATCATGATGTGACATATCACACCTCCAAACCCATCACACACCTTAAATACAACCTCGAGTTGTCAATGTCAAGACTCCATAACTTACTAAGTCGAGGCCCACCATACTAGGCATGTGGTCGCAAGAAGGCCAGTTCAATGGCGCACAAAGTTAAGTCCTTAATTGACCAAGGCAAGACTTCGATTTTAACCCAAATCACAAAGTTTAATAAGCACACGGCTCCACCATTCACACGTAATCCACCACTTGCCTCGGTCTAAATCTCTTCCCACCCGTTGATTAAGTGCAACACATGCCATCCACGAGTAATGCACACAAAGACACACAGATTCATCACAGTTCCATAATCACTTAGTCAAATTTATAATTGCAACTCTCACATGAAATGATGACTCGTGGCATGGCTAAGCAGTCTAATCGTATCTAACCAACCCACGTTGGTGCTACGATAATACCAACTAATAATGAACCAACCTAGGG
The DNA here is from genome assembly GCA_036346395.1 of Hsuehochloa calcarea. Taxonomy (NCBI): domain Eukaryota; kingdom Viridiplantae; phylum Streptophyta; class Magnoliopsida; order Poales; family Poaceae; genus Hsuehochloa; species Hsuehochloa calcarea. The sequence goes on along the minus strand of CM070594.1, from coordinate 69,547,475 downwards.
TGACAAAAGATTATGGCATACAATAGACAATGTGGTATAACAATTTGGATTAATATCTATCCCAAAAGCATTTAAATAAATAATTGAAATAGAATGCAATACATTGAAACAAAGTATTTGAAAACTGGGTTCAAAATGATCAAAGGTATAACTTGCCTTGGAATAGATCTAGATATTGGTCTTGGTCTTGAGGTGCTCCTTTTTCTGCAAAATTCCCCGAAGTATCGACGTCTACTCGTAAACGAGACAAAAGAAACAAAACAAATAAATAACAGAGGCAAAATAAACTCCAAAAATTAAATAAAATTCACCATTAAATAGATCTTAATTTTATATGAATTTACAAATTTGAATGGGCTCAATTGGACTTCGGATGCAAAAGATATGGGCTTTGGAAGATTTGAAAATCAATTAAACCCTAATTTGGATTTTCTTGAATTTCCGAATTATTTTTATAAAGGAAAATCGAATTATTGCGCAATGCTTGCGTCACCGAGAATTTCGGAAAAGAATTAAATTTAAATTAAGGCGTGGGTGGGACCCATCGTCGACCTCTCTACCACGTGAACCGGGTTCACCGAGCCACGAGATTTGGCGGTGGGTGAGCCACATGGACGCCAAGTGGTCGCCACATAGCGACACACAAGCGCATGAGGGTGAGGTGGCGTGGCGTGGTCGACGACAACACACTCTGGCCGGCGGCGCTCTGGGACAAGGCTCGCCGGCGATTAGCGGCGAGTCGCCGATGACCAAAGGTACGAAGGTTCCACAGGTTATGCGCACCCGATGGTACCCTTACCAATGGTCGGAAGCGGCGGTGGCGGCCGTGGCGGGAAGAAGCGGCGGAGAACCTTTGGTTTTGTCGGATGGGCGCTCGTGATGCTCGCGACGAGGAGGTGCGCGACGAGGTAGCTCGAGACTTGCGATCACAGCGGCAATCGGTGGAGCAAAAGCGACGGCGGCGGCGCAATCCACCGAGAAGAAGCTCGGCCGAAAACCTAAAGCTTGAAATGCGGCGGCGCTAGGCGTCAGGCGGCGAGTGGCGGCTAAGGGTTGCGGAGGTCGAGGCGGTGCTAAGGGGGTACTTATAGGCTCGAGACGCCGAGATTTGAAACCCCAATTGGTCCAAGCGATCGGGTTTTGAATTCCAAGATTTTCGAGATTGAAACCGATTCGGGTTTGATTTGGTTTGGAGCGGATATGGAATAGCAGGAACACGTTTTGGTGGGGTCGGCTCAAGAAATCGTGAGAGAATCGCCGTTGTCGTGCGGGAGTGAAGCTCGGTAATGGCGGCAAAGCACGAACACGCACGAGGAGGAAGAAGATCCCGCGGAGAGCGACGACGGTCGCGGGCCCAGTGGTCGGCCGAGCGAGAAGCGCTTGGTGTGAGCGGCAGCAAGCCGTGCGATGGCGATCCAACGGTTGAAAGCAAAGCGCGGGTCAATTTGAAATTTGGTGATGGAATAGTGTTGGGTTTCGCCCAAGATCATTAGAGGAATTAAAATAGGTTTTTATTTTTAATAAATCCAGAAAATACAATTAGCCCATAGAAAATAGCAAAAGACTTTGGAAAAATTCCAGAAAATTCTATAAAATATATCCAAGCATATAGAATTTAAATAAAATAGTTTTGACAATTGTTGATGTTGGGATTAAGCACATTAAATCAATTTGTCCTTAAAGTCCATATTAAGCTTTTTAAATTAATATTCCAATAAATCCAAATGGTGAATTTTCTCACTACCACTATTTAAAAGATTTTTAAAGCTCTGAAATTTAGGATGTTACAACCACGAAGGTCTATTTCTGCATGCAATCGAAGAACACACAAGAACAAGATAATAATCAATCTGGGATTGCAAATAAGATTGAAATATTTGATAAAGTTGGGATTCTGTAGCGGTATTATGGTTGGTCTAATCGACACAAGCCAATACACGAAGTTGCAATGAAGCTAACTTTTAACTAAATAAAATTCTAATAAACTAGAGGGGTGCGATCACCTTAAATAGGGGAGGGGGAGCTGCACACAGCTAACAAAATATGGGATGGTACTATTCATAATACTGCTCATATATGAATAGTATTTTATGAACAGTACGAGCTGCCTAGGGTAGCGTCTCCCCTTAGGCCCAAGCATTACAAGGCCTAATCTGGCCTAAATAGGTGATGTAGTACTTTCTTTTAGTGATTGCGGTGTCCATAGAAAGAATTTGAAGGAGAGGCTGGATCCATTGGAAAGAGGACGAGATAAGCTTTTCATTAAGTCCTTGTGGAGCTCAAACAGACTCCGTATATGAAAGTTATGCACGTTTGAAGTTAGTGTTGTTTTCGGAGGCGAATTGGATTCCAGAAGATGTCCAACTTGATCTCTTGCTTGGCTTGTACTCCTTATCAGTCCCTGCATTGAATTGCATATATGAGCAACCGATCCAGTATCAAATACCCAAGAACTGGTCGGCGAAGAGGCAAGATTAATTTCTATAACATTTATACCTGAATTGGAAGTCTTACTTCCGTTGTTCTTTTTCATCTCGGCTAAATACTTCTTGTAGTTTATCTTCTAATGCCCAGTCTCATGACAATGGTAACATTTTTATTGAGGCTTAGGACCCAGCTTGAAGGAATATCAAAAGATTGCACTACAATAGATATATACTCACAAAGTTGCACTATGTCTTGCTGTAGCACCAAATCAGTATCTTGGTCATTATCGTCATCATCAGATACTATAGGTACCTCAAACTTCTCCTCTAATGACAAAAGATGCACCAGATCATCCTTCATCTCTTCAAGTGCCTCGGCGGTATCTATAGATGGAGTAGGAGCCAAAATAATATCAGCATTTTCAGTTACCTTAGGTTACACCTCGCTTGTGACCGTGGGTGTTGGAGGTACAAAACGACGTTGCAATTTCTTCTTCATCTGCTCCCATGTGTACATGTAGTGGTACTCGAGATTCGACCGCCAATGTTGAACATCACCGATCAGCACCGTCCTTGCCATGCTCATCTTCTCAATAGGATCAAGGTCATGTCTTTCAAAGTAGCTATCCAACATAGTAATCCATATAAAGTAGTCCAACGATGTACTCTCAGCGGTGAGTGGCAAGATGTATGCTGGCAGTTGTTTTCCTTTGAGTTCAAATCTGTCCGCGATGTCATCGTAATCTACCAACTTCAACCAACCTATCATTGTTAGTAGAAAACAAACAAACAAATCACAGGTATATGTCCCTATCAGCTACTAGGTTTTGGAGGCTCAACAGTCACTCACATTCAAGCTTATACCAAGTTCTTACCAAGCAAACAGGTGGTGACCGGCAACTAATGTCGTTGTCAACAATCTCTTGAAGATTGACAAAGCGACTACAAGCAACCTGTGCAATGGTAGAGGTGGAGCTAGGATAGGCTTAAATATGGTAGCAAAGATTAGCAACAATTAAATCAGTAAATGCAAGTTAAAAAATTATTCAAAGTACTAGTCAATGTTGCTGATCCTAGCCTAGAAAGAGCTAGCTAATCAAACCTACCAAGAGAAGTGTATGAACGTACACGCAAAGATCAATGTGATTTGATGTAAGCAAAGGAAATTCTCACACCAAGTGTTAGGAGAAACGCTAGACAACTACTCTAACTTTTTTGTAGGGATACAAGATTGTTCACACGATGTAGAGCACAAAATCAGAATAACGTGCAATGTAAAGAGCCCTCTAGTTGAAGTAGTAAACAACAGCTAGTCTCAAAAGATAAAAAAGTAAAGTTTTATATGGCTTATATATGCAACTGCTTCTGAGGCAGTCGAGTGGAACAACACTATCGATCGAGAAACATATACTCCTCGAGAGCCAGGTGAAGTTGGTAAGGATAAAAAGCAAAAAGTCCAAGAAGAAAATAAAAGTCAAAACCACAAACCGTGGTTCCAAGGAGGTTCTCGTAGTGAAAGATGGAGAGCCCAAACCACCAAGTCGTACCTCGATCAAGGCAAAGGTAAGCGCCCGATCGTAGGAGCGACAAACCAAGGTGGTGTCCTTTTCACAAAAGGAAGGACATGACCTCCATGGCTCGCCGAAGTTTTCCAAAGAAAGCTCGAGGACTACTACAACTAAAGCACCACTCCCTACTCTCGGCGGGTAGGACATACGAGTGGCCAAAAGTCGTCGGATGATGAGGAGATGTCGTTCCAAGATCCGCAACATACCGTTGAGCACATCTGGAGGATCATCGGCATCGACTCCAAGCGACAACTTAAAGGCTGCGGACGAGAGGTAAATTCCATACATACTCCTCCTCGTCGATAAATTACGAAGTGGTCGGAAGTTACCATCTCTTTTGAGAAGGATGTTGCCCAATCACTACGAGTCGATCAGTCGATATCCGATGTGGTCGAACCCACCATCAACAAGCTATCGGGTCAATCAGTGTTGGTTGATGGTGGCGATTCTTTGAATATATTATTTACTAATGCCCGGACGAGATGCAAGTACCGGGACAAAGGTAAGGCGATGCGATACTCCTTTCATGGAATCGTCACGGGGTCTTCACCAAACCTATTGGCCAAGTTTCTCTTCCTTTAACATTTGGCTCACCAAGTAATTTCGAGACGAGAGAAAGTCTTCTTTGATGTGGTCGATTTCGATCGACATATAACGCCATACTCGGACGACCAACTTTGGCAAAATTCTTAATGGCTACTCATTACGGGTATCAATGTCTTAAGATGCGAGTCCCAAAGGAGTGATCACCATTGATGTGACAAAAGATGGCGTATAATAGTCATGACCGTCGATCCCTCGAGATGGTTGGTCAAATACCAACTCGAGATGAAAGTCGACCGACTAGCAAGTCGAAGCCTAAAGCTACACCAAAGCCGAACGACCAAGTCAAAGAGGTTCCTCTGGACGCAGAAGAGCCCTCGAAGACTGTTCGCATCGGGGAGACTTCCGACCCCAAATAGGAAGACACCCTCATTACCTTCCTCAGAGCTAACGCAGATGTCTTTGCGTGGCAAGCATCCGACATGCCCGAGTCCCGTGGAGGTGATCGAGCACGAGGCTAGCTTTACGGCCGATAAAGTACTGTAAAACAAAATTACAGATTTGCCCCGATCGACGAGATGCTATTAAATCGAGTTGGATAAGCTACTTAAAGCGGGCTTTATAAGAGAAGTCAACCACCAGTGGTTGGCTAACCTGTAATGGTCAAAAAGTCAAGCGGCAAATGGCATATGTGCGTGGACTTTCTTGATCTTAATAAAGCTTGTCCAAAAGATGATTTCCCTTTACCTCGATCGATCATTTGGTTGATTCTCTGCAGTTGTGAGATATTAAGTTTTTAGATGCATATTCGGATACCACCGGATCAATATGTGTTTAAGCGATGAAGAAAAGACCACATTCATTACTCCATTTGGTACCTTTTGCTATGTCAAAATGCCATTTGGTCTAAAGAATGCAGGTGCTTCTTTTCAACGCCTAATGCAATCGACTTTTCATCTCAATTAGGCCAAATTTGGAAGCCTATGTTGATGATCTAGTCGTAAAAGCATTAAGAGACTTAATCATATCAGCGACCTACAATAAACATTCGACAACCTCGTAAAGCACCGCTTAAAACTCAATCGAGAGAAGTGTGTGTTTGGAATTTCTTCAGAAAATTGCTTGGATTCCTAGTATCCGAACGAGGAATCGAAGCAAATCTGAAAAAATAAAGGCCATCCTCGATACGTCCTCGGGCTTTAAGTCGTTTCATCGCATGACTAGGAGAAAAGGACTACCTTTCTTTAAACTTCTCGGGAGACATGAAGGTTTTGAGTGGTCGAGCGAGGCAAGCCGCCTTTGAGGATGTCAAGAGGTATCTTTCGAGTGCTCTGATACGGTTTATCCAAAGCGGAAGAGGCGCTCTTAATTTACCTAGCCGCCACGCCACGTGCAAAGCGCGATACTAGTCGTAGAACGTGAAAACGCATACAACGACCGGTTTACTACGTTAGCGAAGTTTTACACGGGCCTAAGGGCGTTACCCTCGTGTCCAAAACTTCTATATGCCCTCCTCATGTCTTGAGAAGCTGCGGCATTATTTTCAAGCGCACAAAATAGTGTGCGTCGTCGAGTTTCCTTTGGGAGCAATCCTCCATAATAAGGAAACAGCGGGGCGCATGGCAAAATGGTCGATCGAACTTGGGAGTTCGACCTCCATTCGTGTCCCGAACGGCCATAAAATCCGGATCTTGGCGGACTTTGTCGCCGAATGGACAAATCTGAACTGTTCGAGGATCCCGATCTGATTCCCACGACCGATGGATGATGTACTGACGGGTCACTTACTTTAAGTGGCTCGGGTGAGGTAGTCTGGTATCTCCTCGGAGAAACCTTAAAGTATGCCATACAATTAAACTTTCGGGCCACTAATAATGTGGCGATACGAAGGTTTGCTAGCCGGCATACGAGTGCGAAGCACTCTCAATTAAATCGACTACTCGTGAGAGAGACTCTCAACTAGTCGTGAATCAAGTCGGGAAAGAGTACCAGTGCTCTAGCTCGACAATGTCTCAATACTTATCGGAAGTTCGCAAGCTAGAAAAGCATTTTTTAGGTTTCGAGGTACAATTCATCCCTCGAAAGGATAATTTCCTCGCAGACCAACTTGCTCGGATGGCTTCTTCCCGATCTACGGTACCAAAGGAGTTTTCTTGGAGCAACTCCAAAAGCCGTCTCTGGTCGAAGAACCAGAGACACCTCCTATTGAGATGGCCTCATTAGACTACGAGGATACCTGGATGACTCCCATCTACGAGTATCTTCGCAAGGGTTCGTGCACCAAGATGATCTTGAGGCGGTCGTTTATCCGAAAAGCCAAAATGTATACTTTGGTGAAGGAGTCCTCTACAAGCGAGGAACCCAAGGGATACTCATGCGATGCATTCCGCAAAGCGAAGGAATAACACTCCTTCACGATATACAGTGGCATCTGTGGGACACATGCTTCCTCTGTAACCTTGGTTGGTAAAGCCTTTCGACAAGGTTTTCTTGGCCTCTGACCTGTATGATGCTAAGGAGGTGGTTAAAAAGTGTGTCCATGCCAATTCCATGGTAGACAAATACACCAACCACTCAAGCATTACTGGACAATACCTCTTTCTTGGCCTTTTGCGACACTGGGTCTCGATATCCTAGGACCGTTTCCCAAAGCTCCGGGAGGTTTGAATTCCTTTTGTGGCTATTGACACGTTCACAAAATGGATTGAAGTGAACACATGGCGGGATAACATCGAAGCGACAAAAAGGTTCATGATGAGATCGTAATTAGCCGATTTGGAGTTAAGTCGGATAATTACGAGACAATAATAAACAATTAGCAAGTGCAAAATTTTAGGAATTTTGCGGCGAGTTGAGGTACCAAATTATGCTATCTTACATTGCACATCCCCAAAGCAACGGGCGGTCGAGCGTGCAAGCGGCCAAATAATGCGAGAATTAAAACCGAGTCTTGACCCGACTTGTTAGCGCTCGGGGCTTGGGTACAAGAATTATCCTCCGTATTATGGGCGGTTAAACGACCACCGATCGAGCAACGGGAGAAACACCATTTTTCTAGTGTTGAGTGAAGCCATGCTTCCTCGGAGCTAAAATTACGATCGACACGAGTTGAAACTTTCAACAACTCGGACCGGGAACAACCGAAAGCGGATAACATTAACCTACTCGAAGAAAGGAGAAACCTAGCCTTAATCCGCTCGGTCTACCAACAAGCCTGCATGCAGATACTATGATCGTAAGGTCCAACCTCGCGACCTTCTTGTAGGTGACTTGGTATTGAGGCTCGCCAATCCAAGTCTAATCGGAATAAACTTTCCCCAAATGGGAAGGTCCTTACGATGGTCGAATTAACCCACGGCGGCTGATCACGACTAGCGATGGAAGATGGGCGGAGTTCTCTCAAACTCTTGGAACATCGACCGATTCATAAATTCTATGTGTGACCAATTTCTCGTGCAATAAAAGTCGAGTTCTTTCTACTTCTCTTGCCTTATTTTTTGAGTAGTGCTTTTTAATCTTTCGACTATGATACAAATACACTCGGTTTTCTTTACCTTTGGTGAAAAACAAGTAACATCATCTAGTCGAAACTTCTCCTATCTGCATGTGGCTCGCCACTAGAAGGAATTTCCTAGCATCGACTCGTTACTCATTTTTCACCAATACAAAGAGCTCGGGTTTTATCCAAATCGAAATGTTCTCGAGCCAACTCTCTCAATCTTAGTTTATTTTTTGTGATTTCCAAAAATATTCTAAGTAGAGTACACTTGATATATTTATTCGACCACCTTTGATGTACTCGTTTCGTTTGGGTAGTGAAGGAAGAGACACACCTAGTCGAAGTTTTTCCTCTCGCATGTGGTCCTACCCACTAGAAGGAACTTCCTAGCCATTGCTCAGTCTCCTACTTTTGCTCTTTGGAAAAGACTTATCGAGTCCATCGAGAAAAGGGCGAGCAATTATTAAGGTCCTCTAGGCGTTTGCTTAACTCAAGTTCTTGTTCTTGGTTTGATTAAACTAGTCGGAGATGGTAACATCACCTAGTCGAAGCCTTTTCTCTCTGCGACGTGGTCTTGCCCACTAGAAGGAACTTCCTAGTGTCGAGTCGTTTCTACTCTTTCGACCAAGTGCTTGACAACCATAACAAAAACTATAAGTTAAACAAACCTCTCTTTGTTTTCAGAAACCCCATTTCAAACACTATTTACTTAGATTGTCTAAACAATCTAAGCAAATAATCGAGAGCTAGGATAAAGTTATTAATTTGACTTCAATTCTTAGTCTTTCATTCGTTTATTATCTTTTGAGTTACTAACTACTCGACAAGATGACTTTCAGGAAACAAGATGGCCTAGGATAAAGTTATTAGTTTAACTTCAATCTTTGGTCTTTCATTCGTTTATTATCTTATGAGTTACTAACAACTCGACAAGATGATTTTCGTGAAATAAGATGGATCATATATTACTCATCATGTTAAATTATGCGCCTTACAAGGTAGTTACAAGATTACTCACGAAGGGAGAGCCTAGCGTGATTTCCTCGCCACCTTTTGCCAATCGATCGCATTTCCTCAATCAGACGACTTGCCTCGATTCGAGACGATCGAAGTCGGCTTCGATTGGTTTAACATTAAGGCGGGGTCTTGAGCTTTAAGTTTCGCAAAGCGTAACTACTGCGACTTCATTGCCTCCTTATTGATTGACTTGATTAGTCTTGAGTGGTCACCATTTCTTACAATTTTCCGACTTGTTCCCCAATGGTACTTGTGTGAGCGACTATGGTATCTTCTCGATGAGTTTTCCCTCGAATGTAGCTCACTAAGCACATTGTTCAGAGAGTGATGTTGCCTTGAAGACTAGTCTTCATCGACTCCATCTCTGTTGGGTACAAGTCGAAGCCTCGCGAAGTTTCTTGTTTTCGACCACTTGTTACGAAAAGAATAAAATCGGTCAAGCGAAAATAAACTTACGGAGGAAGATAACACAAAGATAATTATAGGTAAAAGCACTTCTTACCTACTAATTGAGAATCCAGTTTCTTAACCTCTTCTCGATGGGAAGCAATGGTTTGATGTGCTTTTTCTCCCATGCTCGATATCCTCTGCATTCATCTTAGCGATGCGGATGGACTCATTGTAGATCAAGGTTTTCTTGGATTTGACCTCGAGGCTTCTCAATTGGACGACAATTTCGAACAAGAAATTGGCATTAGAAAAGGAAAATACTCAAAAGGATAACGGGTAAAGAATTACTTACTGTTAATTGAGTTCTAAGACCCTCGAGTTCTTGATCCTTATTCGCAGTATCACGGAAAACTCTGAATGACCAAAGCTTTTCTTGAACTTGATGCGGAGCTTAGCATCTCTTTTCTTTATCCGAGAAGAAAGGAGAGTCGGGTAAAGGTTAAAGATCAAAAGCGGTCCTAAGTTGAACTTCTCGTTTATTTTTCCTGCAATCTTTTAGATGCAGAGCAGTCTCTCGAAGTCTATCAGGAGGACTAATACTTCGTTCCTTAGCCTCCTCGACTCTTCCTTTTCATAGTCGAGTGAGTCATTAAGGTCTTCGTATCCTTTGTTTAACCTACAAAGAACAGAGCGAAGATAAACGTCGGTAGAATGGTTGTAAGTACTTCTACAACTCTTGACCTAGTCTTAAGTTTTTCTACGACTACGATATGGTTGTAAGTCTTTCTCGACCACTACAGGTTGTAAGTAGTCGTAAGCTTTTTACGACTAGTACTTTGTCATGAGTTTCTTCCATGACTATTCTCGTAAAACATTATATGAGTATTTAAGTCGAAAACAATTATGAATGATAAGTGACTTACCATCTCTCGCCTCTTGCAGAGTAGTTCTTTCTCTGTCTTAGCTCTAAAAGTTGTCGATGATACTCACCGACAACGACAATTTGCTCTAGAGCTTTACAAAAAAAACAGTGAGAAGAGAAGGAAAGTCACATATATAAGTATTTTGAAGATACTTACATTCATAGTCGTCCTAGCAAACATCGAATATACAAGGTCAGGGTTCTGCGACTTATCTATCCTCGCGACTTTGTCCCACCACACCTTCTCGAGACGCTCGTTATCAAAAGTATTCTCCGCATTGGAAATATCTTTGGGATGGGGGACTCGGTCATGAGATCTGTGTGAGAGGACCCTCTGACGAGCGGGCCCAAAGAAGTCACCACGAAGTTGAAATTTTCTCCTTACAGTTCTCAACTTCTCTTTGGGTAGGGAAGGAACACCTCCTACAATTTCCTTCCCAGGCGGTGCACAAGTGGTCACCGCCTTGACAGAGGCTTCCACAATGCCCTTGTTGTTTCTCGACCTCGTGATCGTGGCGGTCACCTCATAGCTAATGTACCGCTACTTCAAGGGTCGTAGCTACAACTTCAGCAGATATGGGAGTCACTCTGGGAGTCTCGACTTCATCGGCCACCTGGGCCAAGGGTGATGCTTCGACCACCTCCATTGCCACCTCCTCAGTAGCTGAAGGGATGGCAATGGACTTCTCAGCGGAAGCATTCCCGGGGACTGAAGAAGTCAGACTGAAATAAAGAAAAGCAAATCAGGTTGTGAAAAAGAAAAAGGTAAATGTCGTTCTTACACTTTAGTAAATTTCACATACCTCTGCACTCGGTCTTAACCAGAATTTTGGGAGCAATCCTCCCAGCGGAGGACCTTTTCTTCTCCACGACCACGTCCGTCGAGGTTCAACAATCGGCTCGATTCACGACCACGCCTCGTGCGTAGAGTTTGAGACAGAACGAGCTCGGTTTCTGTTTCAGGATGGCCGAGATCGGTCTCGACCATTCCAAAGCGACCTTCCCTCGATTGCGAGTTGTGCTAATGCGACATCGTCCTTCATAAAAGACACAAAATCTTTCCAATTCTCCTTTTCTAGTTGCCTAACAAAACTAGGAGTGGCGTAAGCTGCAAAGATTCTTTGTCATAATGAAGGATACCTTAGCCTTGCGAGGTTTGCGCTTAAGAGATTGGTGCCTCAACCTCCTCGGCCCGATAGGCTGCGACCTCGGCTTGATCTGACTACGGTAATGCGCGGTCTGTAGAAGTGCAGTCGAAAGACGAGCTTGAGCTGCTCCCCTTTGTCGTGATTTTACAAGTCGGCGTCTCTTGGAGGAGGAGCAGAGCCTTTGTCTTTCGACAACCCGAGCGCCAATAGTCATCGATCACGACTTCTTCGTCGTCTGGCGATTTTCCATGCCTACTTTACGTAAAGCAAAGCAGAAAAGAAGAATGACTAATTAGTCGTAAGTTTTCTCGACAAGTACCAAGTCGTAAGTTTTTCTCGACTATTTCACGATCGTAAGATATTCTACGATCACCTTTAGTCGTAAGTATCTTCTCGACTATAAAGTCCTAAAGAAAGAATCAACTTTTGATTACCTTTAGGCGCTCTATCCTTTCATCTGCGGACAAAGTCGCAATGACTTGAGGAACCTCCTCGGGGTGGTGGAGACTTCTCGCGAGATGAGTCGACTCTAGAGTCAACCTCACTGTGAAAGATCATTTAAGCAGATAAGAACATTAGACAAGGTTGAGAAAGACCAAGCCGAGAGCTAAGTCGACAATTACTTACCCTCCTCGTAGTCTCTGGTGGGGTCTCCTCTTCCGAGTACCTCCACATAGGAGATGCTCGTTTCTTGAAGGACTAATTACGCGTGTGATGAAATCCTTCACCACATGCCATCCGGTCCACCCTTCTTCCTTCAAGTCCTTAATAGCTTGAATATAAGGGCTAATCCTATTGATATCTTGAGGTTGAGTCCATGAAGATTTCTTTTCAGCGACCTTCCCATGAAAGAAAGGTCATCTTCAGAGGTGACCTTCGGTAGAACCACCTCTTCCTCGGCCCGACCACGAAGATCGGGTGAAACTCGAATATACTCCTTCGACTTGAGTCGTGGAGTTTCGACCATCGACTTCGGCGATTCGGTTTGTCGAGCCATCCCATAATAATATTGAAACGGCTCGAGATCCGCATGGAATCCCAGTGCACGCTCGCATGATACACGAACACACTCAACATGGTAATAGAATTGGGACCTAAGTTCACGGTTCCACCCCAAAGTGTTAAGTACTCTTGTAAGAAAGGGGTGGGCGAGGCAATCGAAGTCGCGACTCACAATACGCTTGGAAGGCGGGGATTTGCCCATTTTCCCCGATGGCGATCTTGCCCGATAGCGGAATCCACTTCACGAGCCTTCTCGGAATCTTCCGGCATCGACCAAGATCTTGATCTTAGCGCATCCATCTCCGATTCCTCCCATTCGAAACTCTCTTGGCCATTTCGCTCGAAGCAAGAAGTTTTTAATTGGGTTGGCGGCGAGAAGATGAAACCTAGTCGAGGACGGAGAAAGCAAAGCTCGAAGAACAATGAGTGATTTGGGGAAAGGTAAAAACCCAAGTCTACCTCTGGTAAGTTTTTATAATCAAGACGATCTCCGCCGCTTGAGCTAAACCTCTCACTATAGGTCTATGGGAGATGGTTGTGCCGCCGGAACCGCTTCATCGGACAAGTCTATGAGAGCGGTTGCAATTCCCGGATGGTCCGCTCGAGAAAAAATAGGTGCGTATTGTCACCCCAAGCGAAATTACATTCTTGACCAAGTCTTTACGGAAGGAAGTATCAATCGGAAGAGTTTTTCTCCGATTCCCTACTACGACCACCGGACGGTCGTGAGGGGTTTTTACGACTTTTTAATAGTCGTAAGCAATCTTCACGATTGCAATCGCTTGAGAACCGTTTTATCAGCAGATCTGTGGAATTCGTTTGCAATTCCCAGCACGGTCTGCTCGAGAAAGTTAGGTTAGTTTTGTCACCTCAAGCAAAATCACTTGACCAAGTCTTTCGGTGAAGGAAGTATCGATCGGAAGGGTTTTTTCTCCGATCGCTTTACTACGACCACTACACAATTGTTGGGGTTTTATGACTTTCGATAGTCGTAAGCAACCTTTACGACCAAGCAAACTCCTGGTCAAAGTAATACTCAAGTGTCGAAGAGTTTTCCTTCGACTATGGTTCTCGACATTTTTATAGCCATAAGTCCATTTGCGAATCCTTCACCAAGTAAGTTACTTTCACTTGAAGTGGGGGCTAGATGGCGAGGATCTAATAATCCTCATTTTATCTATTATCTATAATTCTTATTATGGGTAAATATGATGTCACATAGTCTCGAAGTACCCTTATTTTTATAAGGAGAGGGCTACCAAGTGATTGTAAGATTTTCTACAATCACCCCCATAGTAAGTAAGTCTTACTACGACTACTTCCTAGTCGTAAGTCTTTCTCACGACCATCTCATGGTCGTAAGTCTTTCTCGATCACTACATAGTCGTAAGACCTTTTACGATTACTACACGGTCGTAAGTTCTCCTCGACCGGTAGACCACTGACCACCTTATAATCAAACCTACAGCAAGTGGGTCCAATTGATTAAAGAATCCAAGCGGTGCGCACGCGCTACTATCCCGCGTAGTAATAGTGCTTAAATACCCCATTATCTTTGAGTGATAATTGCGGGGCGTGGAGAAGCCAATGCGCCGGTAATTCTCGCCATCATGCGCCCATTCTTGGCTCAATTAAAGGCGCTCTCCGCAGGCGAAACGGTTACTCCTTCACGACTATATAAGGGCATCAAGGGAGAGTAGAGAAAAACAAGTTCTATTCTCTGTAATAGTCTTAGCTTCTTACTCGATCATTAAGAATACCACACCACACAGGATTAGGGTTATTATTCTCTCCGGAGAAGGCCTGAACCTGTCTAAAACATCCCGTGTCAGCTACTCTGCGTGATTTCATCTCTAGGAGACCCCCCGAATCAAATAATCTTTACGTAAGATCGGTTCTAATACACCGACACTACAACTTTTCAGTTGAGACGATCCACAAATTTCAAAGGAAAGACTGAAAGAAAAGACAAAAACAGAAATCAAAAATTTGTGACACGAATTTGGGCCGAAGATGACCGATTTTGGGGGCCCTGGAGGGCGACCGATGGACTATCTAGAAAGGATGCACCTCGTCATTAGCTTTCCAACGAGTATAAGAACGTTCCAAACGGACATCGTATGCAAAAGTTATGACTGTTTTTCAAAATGTATCTCGGAAACGAAATCGTACTCGGACTCGAACCCGAATCAGGTTCAAAATTAAAACTGCTATATCTTTCAAACCCTCGGGGAAACTTGCTAAAAATTTTTGGAAGCTTGTGGCTATATATAGAAGTACTCCAAAATTTTCACTGGTTTTGGCAAAATTTTGATGCGCTTTTTAATTACTTTGGGGAAGGTGGACACCTTTTTTTTTCTCCTTTCTCTTTTTAGCAACCAAAACCAACTAATTAGGGTTTCCACTTTTGATTCTTGCTCCTTTCCGAAACTTCAAAATGACGGCTGATATTGTAGTATGCCGCAGCAGAGAAAACATTAGCTGCGGCACACAAAATAGTTGTCACGACAGATGGACTTGAACTGCCACGGCATGAAGATTAAGCGGCGGCAGAAGTTTCGACTGCGACGGCAGAATTGGCAGCGGCGTCGGCTGGGCTTGCCGGTGGCTGGCACAACATGTGTTTTAGCTGCCACGGCAATGATTAGCAATAGATATGGTTGCCGCGGCTGAGGATATGTTGTGTTTGCCACGGCAGTGGAAGGAAAGGGGTGGCAGGCGCTGCGATTGCCGCAGCAAAGAAGAGAAATCACGACGAGCAATATGTCTTTGTGGCGTGGCGATGAGACATTTATGGTGCAGCGTTAGGAAAGCGGCGATGGGCGCAAGATGCGTCTGCTGCGGAGAGGCTACTGGTGGCGGTGCTTTTTGGTGCCACGGTAGAGAGTGGCAGCGGCGGCAAGATGCGTGCCGGGGCATCAAAAAGTGGTAGTGGCAGGTTGTTTTTGGTGCTGTAGCAGCGGCATGCCATTTTTGGGTGCCACGACAAGGATTGGCAGAGATGGGTAGCTGCAGTAGAGATTATGTTTGCCACCGCAGCAATAGCAGGATGTTTTGGTTGCCGCGCAAAGATGCTGCGAAATGGTGGTTGCCGCGAGGGGTGGCAATACAGCGATTGTTGTTGCCGCAGCGATGATGGCGAGGTTTTTGGTTCTTGCGCAGAGTAATGGCAAGCTATTTTGGTTCTTAGTGACGTCGCCAGAGATTGTTTGACGCGAAGTCGGACACAATGATGAAACTACGCAAAGGAACACGAAGATCAAGATGCAAACTAGACAATGATAAACTAGGCAATAACTAGAACTAGAAATCAGCAACTAGACATGACAATGTACCAATAATTCAACAAGCAAAAATTACCAAAAAGAAAAATTGCAAAGCACAATAGGGCTCGAACAGGGATGAACTAACGCTAATATTTTTTTGTGGCTTTGTGGGACTATAGGGAAAAAATATTTTCACCGATAATGTAACACCCCGGACCCACCCGAGCTTGGAATGCTACCACACTAACAAAATTACAAATTAAACTAAGATATTTTGCTAACTTTCGACAGGTTCTCCTTTGAATAACTAACCATACCGGGGGTTTGCATAGCTAGCAATAGGAATAAACAATTATCCAAACGCATAAAGCATAAATATAAGAAACCTTAAGCAGTTTACTCAGATTCTAAACTATCATTCAAATTGTTTATTCAATGGAGAATTGGTTCATGCCAATGTGCATCCAAGCATAAATCTACTCACTCCCATGCATGTCTTGTCCACAAGCAGGTACCTAAAAACAAGAATAAAGAAGAGTGAGTCCAAGACTCAGCAAAGTATATTTAGCAAGACAATAGCATAAACAACTGTAACTATCATCATCCATCCACAATTCTCAACAATAAACATTTCATATGCTCATGCTATGCAAATTGCTCAAATGCACTTTTCTTTCCTCTTTTGCATATACCGGTATTGCAGAGTGTTACACCCGTCGGTGTTCACTCATGCCCGCATTATCAAATGCGGGGACCCATTGCCCATCCTTTTCAGATGGGGACCCATTGCTCATATGAAAGATCTAGACCCTATTGAAAGATCTAGACCCACCATTATGAGTTAATGGATTGTTTTGGTGATTAATGACAAATCCAAATATGAGACTAACTCTTTTATCAAGTATTATCTTTGTGTAGTCTCATTTGGATATAAAGGTGAAACACAACGATGTATGCAATCGACATCTCAATTTATATTATGTTGCATTTCTCGGATCCAAAATATAGGATTGAACTCAACCATAAGTCAAACTTGAATATGTGCATATGACCTCATTACACATTTGTGTATGCACACATTTAGGGGGAGTTTTATCCTATACTTTGTGGTTTCATTAGTATTGATCCATATTCCACTTTCCACATATACTAAGGATCTTTACGTTGAAACAAAACCTTTGAGTATACAAAACTTGTGTAGTTCGTATATACTCATGTTATGAGTATCTGAGAACTTATGTAGTTCTTGTATACTCATGTTAAATATATACAACTGTGTAGTTTATATACTCAATTGTTCTCTCATTTATCATCATTAAATTTATGAGAATTTAAGTGGTTATCATCAATTAACAAAGAGGGAAAGATTGAGGTATCTTGTCCCACCATTATGAGTTAATGGTATGATGTGGTAATTAGTGATGATCACATTGTGGAACTAACATTTTCCATGAGTTGGATATATAGGTTATGTTCCAGGATGATGAAGACTTGGGATGATCATGAGTTGATCATCAAGTCAAGAGCTTGGTGTAAATGATGCATCATGAGTTGATGCTTATCAAGAAGAGATGATCATGAGTTGATCATCAAGACAAGAGAAGACCCATCATGTGTTGATGGAGGTCAAGAGAAGGGTTGCATCATGTGTTGATGCATGTGAAGACTCGGGATGGAGAAATCATCATGTGTTGATGATGTTCAAGACAAGATCCAAGTGAAGAAATCATCATGAGTTGATGATTGTCAAAGTCAAGGACCGGACTTGAAGTGTTGATGTGCGTCATCAAGCTTCAAGAAGATGCAAGGCAAAGGTATGACTAGCTAGGGCTAAGGATGTGTTCCTAGTCTTTTCTAGGTCTCGGTGTTTGGTTGATAGATAGGATTGCTAGTATAGGTTTGCCGTACTATTAAGAGGATCCGACTAGTAGTTTGAGTTAGTCATGTGTTGATAGCTCATTATATTTGCTCTAGCTCATCTATGCATGGAGCTATTATTTGTGAATGTGTTTTGCAAATAGCCGATGCTCATGCATTCAACCCTTGTAGCATGTGACTTAAGTTTGCAAATGCGTTTTGCAAATGGTGTAAGTCCATGTACCTTTTTCCTTGTGGTATGATTCCAAAAGTTGGCAAATGTGTTTTGCAACTTGTTGGGAATCTTGCTTGTGACTCTTGTTGGCATGGCTTGTCAATTAACAAATGTGTTTTGCAATTGAATTTGTTGAAAAAGCCATTTCTGACTTCTGTCAGGAAAATCGGAAGTTCCGGAAGTTTAACGGCGGAAGTTCCGCACCCCGGACTGTCCGATTTTCCGCGGCTTGATTTTTCCAGAGAGCGGCCGGTTTAGGGACTTAGCCGATTTTCCAAGTGCGGAAGTTCCGGCGTGTAACTAGCGGAACTTCCGATTAATCGGTTGCTCCGAAAATCGGCGGTTGGTTTTTTCCAGAGAAGCACCATTTTGGGGACTTAGCCAAAATTCAATGTGCGGTAGTTCCGCTATGTGTTGAGCGGAACTTAGAAGAATCGAACTTCCGATGTTTAGTTGGCGGTAGTTCCGCACTAAAAATCAAGCGGCTAGTTCTCGTCGACATAGCCGTTGCGGTGCCTTTCTCTCTCTGCGGTAGTTCCGCCTTTGTGCGGCGGAACTTCCGATTGCCCTGATTTTTCAGGGGTTTGTCTCCCAACGGCTAGTTTTTGTGTGTGGGCTATATATAGCCACCTTGGCCGGTTGGGGGAGGTTGCTGATGTTGCTAAGAACTATTGTGAACTCTTTGTGAGCCTCTTGAGCTAAGAGCAAACCTCTATTCTCTTTTGTGCATGTGTTGCACTTGGTGAGATTAGAGAGCAAACCCTAAGTGCATGTGTTGCCTTAGGTAGTGGATTGTGTATCCACGTGAGCGTTGACACTTGATTAGTTCAAGTGAAAGTTTGGATTTGTTACTCTTGGTGTTTGCAGACACCTAGGCGGCGTGGAGCGTCGTGCTCGGTGACCTTCTCAAGAAGCTTGTGAGAAGGCCCGAGCGGTTGTGAGTGGTTTGGTGCTCGCCATCTCGGAGTGGAGGAAGAGCAACCATAGTTGAGCGAGGTGTTGGTTCGGTTTGGAACCGGTCCAAGTGGTGGACTTACCTCGGAGGTGTGGGCTCATTTGAGGAGCCGGTCCAACGCGGGTTGGGCTTACCTCAACGTGGATTAGGGGAGACCGGCAAGTCTCCGAACACCACGGTAAAACATAATCGTGTCATCTTGTGTTTACTTGTGCTTTACTTTGAGCAATTTACATTCTTGCTTTAATTGCTTATATATCTTGTATGATTGCTCATATTGTATTGTGTTCATATTGTCGGTGCACTTAGTTGAGCCTAGTTGATTTAGGTTTTAAGTGTGCAAAACCAATTCGCTATTAGCTTCCGCATTTATTTATTGGTTTAGCCCGATAAAGTTTTTTTAAAAAAAAACCGCCTATTCACCCCCCTCTAGTCGGCCACCTCGATCTTACACCATATCTTAAATATGGGGATCTCAATGCCCACTCCCGTGGGTATCTCATGCCAACATGAATGATTGATATGAAATGACATGGACAATCCACAATATGTTCTCATGAGAATTATCAATTATCGATCATCATATAAACAATATGAAATAAATACTTTTATCATGCATAATCATATTAAGCACGCATCAAATCAACAATATTGCCCAACAAACAATATCGTACTAAAATTGTACTTGCCTTTTTCCGCTACGGCGCGCGAAGAAGCAAAGATGGTGCCTCTACTCCGGGACTCCGCCTCCTACACAAGAGTAGCGCTAACAATAAATATGTTGCAAAGAGGACTCCATTTACGCCCCTTAACTCAACTCCTCAAGACCTAGGGTTCGAATACAGGTTTTACTCCACCTTCCCGACAGTCTAGCAGAAAGGACTACGCGACAGCAGTGCTAAAAATAACATAACTTTTACTACGTAACTTGGAACAGGGTGATCTTGGACTCTCTGGAATCACGACAAAACCAGCTACAATAATATAGTTGGGCAAGTCCCCTGATTCGGCCTCCTACTAATTCTTATATTCAGGTGAATTTTTCTATCCCTTCAATCTGACAGTCAGAAAACAGCGACGGTAAAAATTCCATAACTTTTGATTGCAAACTCTAAAAATTGTGTTCTTTATCAACTTGGAAATATTACTGAATTGGACACAAGTTTCGTGTTGGGTGACCTTACTGATTCGGTGTCGAAATATTTCTTACTGGCCAGACAAGAAAACTGCCAGATCTTGTCAGCTCTCCTAGACAGTCGCACAAAAACTATCATAAGTTCTAATCCGTAACTCCAAATCGAGTGATCTCTGTGCCTAAAGAAATCTAATACCTAGGGCTACAACTTTATAAGAGGTGGTCAGATCAGAAAACGTATGCATCTTACCCAAAACTGACGAGCAACAGCGCTGAATAAAACTGATCTGCTACGTGAAACTACAGTCTGTACCCTTCGGTTATTAACTCATATCTCACAAACCACTGATAATTATTGCATGAAAAATTGGTAAGAATGTATTTACGCTAGATATCTACAAGCTGTAAAATTTTGAGTCTTATCCGTGATGGTTTAGCTACTCAAACAAACGATCTACCAAAACTGCTTTGAGTTAAAATTGCAGTAGTCCCAGCAGCAAAACTCCCTATTAAAACAGATGATCCTCTCAACAAATATTCAATCCAACCGTGCAAATCGAACATAAACAAGCAAATAAGACACTGACCAAATTTGAGGCCGATCGGATGTCGTTTGATGCTCCGATCGACGAATTGATAAAGACTGCGAGGAGGGGAGCTGCAGGAGGCCGCGACTGGAAAGGGGAGGGAGGGGGGTGGCGCATGGGGGGTGATGGGTTAGGGTTTGGCTGCCCCTCCCCCCTCTTGGGCCAGTTTCCCTTGGGCCAAAGCTGTAGGCCGCTAGACCAAGGCCTGAGTTCCTAAAAATAGAAAAACGCCCTTTAAAAACTTCAAATTCTTTCTCTAATTCAATTGCTCTCTTCCTCTCTCTCTCTCAAAGAAAGTCGGGGTATTACAGATAAACTTTAGCTCTAATACCACCTGATGCGGCAATGGGTGTCCCAATCTTTTGGTGAGGAGGATAACTCGATTTTGGTGGAGACGACTCTCACGATTTGGCTACCAATTGCACACGACCAATATGCCCGACAATCGCTGAACCAACTTGATCCCTTGCTTGGCTTGTACAACAAATGATATGATGCTACATAAATATACATTTTCATCATTAGGTAGCATCATATAGTTCGTATAATAAAAAAACACTCCTAAAAACGTGTTCACCTGATAATTTAAGTGAACTGTACGAGCTCTAGTAATTGGAACAGTAAGTACAACAAATATGGTTGTATCCATAGGGGTCATGTCCTCATCAAATTACAGACGATAATATCAAGCATCACATGTCGGTACGCAGACCGTAATACAATAATATGTAGCTCGATGGCTATCTCACAGCATGACATGCAGGTCATGAGAAATCCATTCATGTATCACATAGACAATGGGCTATACTATTCACATCAATCCCTGCAAAAATAAGTTATGCATAGAATCCAATTCTATTAGGTGATATGAACACATAATACAATATAACACAGCTACGACCACAGTAGTCCCGCTAGCCGGTTAGCGTGCGGGGTTCGAACGGGCAGCGCTCTTGGAAACCTTTTCTGGGATATGGATCTTATTCACGTAACTGAGCCTCAAAAATCATTGGATTAATCATATTAACCCTATTATGAACCAATTTGATCACCGCTTTGATACGACCACGAATGCGGTATACTCCAATGGCGGAATTCCGACCGGTAGGAGTATCATGCAAGGCAGTCGAAAATAAGTTGAGTAAATCATCTGGTCCGTTTAGCTCATACCTCCTCGTAAACCCATCTACTATCACTGAACACTGATAGATCTCATCGACAAGTGTCTAGATTGTTCCATCCACATGAACTGATCTAGGTTACTAGACATGACCAGTAATAGATCCAATCTACTACTACCATATATCAGGTATATGAGACCGATCTAGATAAAAAAACTATGCATGATGGCTCTGATACCACTGAAGTGATAAAGGTAGGCTACACTAGCTTACAATTCAAAAATCTACCACGTTAACCAGGATGCCATGCAAGCAAAAGATTACATATCATTACCACCAGACGCGCAATAGAGCGGAAGAAGAGTTGGAGCAGCCTAGTCCAATGAAGAGCTCGTTGAAGTAGTGGTCGTAGTCAATCGTCTGACGTTGTTGATCGTTCAACGTAGTCGATCACCCAGCGTAGTCGTCACCAATCGTCTCCTCCAGCAACCGATCGCTTTCCTTGCAATATCGCTATAATACCCTGGAAGCGAATCGGGTAAAGAAACGAATCGGGTAATTTGAATGGAAGCCAGAGAGAGAAAAGCCAAATAAAGAACTAGAAATTCCTATTCAAAGAGGGGGTTTTATGTGTTTTCGCCAACTGGGCGGGGCGACCCAGAGGCCCAGAGGGGGGCCAGCGTGGGGTGGGCCGACCAAGGGGCGCCCAAAACCCTAGCCACCTCCCCCACTCCTCCTCTCCCCACCACAAGCCGCCACCCCTCCCCATCTTGGCGCCTCCCCTGCTGCCCTGCTGCCGGCCCTCCCTGGTGGTGGTGCTCCTCCTCCCTCGAAGACGAGTGCCCCAGCCGATCCCTCCTCCTGCTGTCCCCGGGTGTCGGGTGTTGCATGTCGTGGCCTGGCCAAGGGAAGGAAGAAGAGAGGAGAAGGGGGATCATCTTTCCCAAGCCTCGTTCATCATCCTCCTGGGTTCTACAAGGGTAACAAGGCATTTCCTTCACTGTTTGATGTTGTTTAGTGGCGAATTCGATTAGTTTGATTGGATTGAATAGGTGCTGTTAGAAATTCAGATTCTGTCCAGTAGGTTGCCCGATAGATTTCGGGTCCTTAGAAGCTGAATTGGAGGTTTCCACCTCGTAGAGATTTGTACCCACTGCTCTTAGCTTTCCATATCCGCCAAGATCACAAGATTCCGATCTACGGTTCAAAAGTTATAATATAATCTTTCCACGCTGTCCTGTCTGCCTGTCGAGAATGAACTGTCTAGTTGTATTTTAAAATATGAATAAGTTAGTGGTAGATTCACGGTTTTCACCTAATTAGGTTATTGTAGAAAATTTTATAATATTTCCACATTGATAAAGAACACCCCAATCGGAGTTGTAGGTTAAAAGTTGTGATATATTCTTTACTGCTGTTCCTTTCATATAGATAGAACTCATCTTGTATTTTCATCCACTATTTAGTTTGGCCGAATGAGGTGATATTGTCAACTATAATTTTGTAGATAGGTTCGTTAAGTTTCCATAGGATCTGGCCTCACCTCGTTCCGAGTCCCAGATTAATAAATATGAATTTTGCCGTGCTGCTGTCTTGAATGGTTGTCAGTTTGCTAACTGTAGTTTTGAGCCGTGTGCTTGATTTTGTTAAAGGCAAATTATGAGTACCATGCCAACTAGACTTTTGAAGGTCATGTTCTTAGATTTCCAGAATGACAAGAATCATGGATTTTGGTTAATTTTATCAAAATCTATGATTATTTCTTTACTTCGGTGTAATTCTGCTAGACATATTTTGTATTAAGACCATCATCTAAATGTTAGCCTAGGTTTTGGCCGAATCAGAAGGTTTAGCCAACTAGGTTAATGTGGATATTTTCTTTACCTTTCTATAGGATCTGAGATCACCCCTTTTCGAGTCTCAGAGCAAAAGATATGGTGTTTTTAGTATCACTGTCCAGATTACCGTTATGCTAGACTGTCGGTTTAATTGGGTAGATCGACTAGGTGAACCTTGGGTTTAGGATGCTCACTACTACTAAATAGAAAAAGAAGACGCCTCATCACAGATGGTTCTTTGAAACCGTCTGTGATAAAATAATCACAGACGGTTCCAAGACGAACCGTCTATGATATGTAACTAGAGAACCGTATGTGATATGTAGATATCACAAACGGTTCATGGTTAGAACCGTCTATTAAGTATCACAGACGGTTCTAACCACGAATCGTCTGTGATACCGAGAATATCACAGACGGTTCGTGGTTAGAACCGTTTGTGATTTTAGATTTACCATAACTTGGATTTTTACCATGGTTTGAAATTTTGTTTCGCTGGGCGGAAAAATGAAATTTTGCACTTAATGGGCGGGCTGCCGAAAATCTCTCTATATTAACAGAGTCCTTCATCTCCTCCTTTACCATCTCCATCTCCTCCTATGCCATCTCCGTCTCGCCCTGACGTTGCGCACCGGCCTCCCCCGAGCTCGTCACCCGCGGCCTCCTGCACCTCGCCCCAGCCTCGTCGTCGCCGGCCTCCCACGACCTCGTCGCTCCCGGCCACCTCTACTTTATCGCCCCGTCCTCCCTTGAGTTCGTCGCCCGCGGCCTCCTCCACCTCGCCCCAACCTCATCGTCGCCGGCCTCCCATGACCTCGTCACCCCAGCCTGCCACGACCTCACTCTCTACTCCCCCCTTTTGCTCTATGATGTGGATTACTATTGTAATGTGTTAGTGCTCTGTGAATGGATTGAGTTGATGCTACTGTGATGTGGGTGATGCATACCGTGTTGTTTTTAGTGCTATGTGAATGGATTGAGTTGATGCTACTGTGATGCTATGGCTATTGTGGGAAAGCTAGCGAAAAGTTCAATCCGAAAATCAATATCAGATTCATTTGCGAGGCTCGGGAGGCTCCAGACGAAGTGAAAATCCGTTTTCGTTTTTTTTTGCCATAGAAAAAACTATCACAGATGGTTCTAAACAAGAACAGTCTGTGATAGTCGCTATCACAGACGGTTCGTGAATAGAATCGTCTGTGATAGCCTTTTTCACAGACGGTTCAAAAACCGTCTGTGATGACCTCGTGTCATCACAGACACAAAAATTCAGACGATTCAAAAACCATCTGTGATGATGGTTTAGAACCGTCTGTGATGAGCTTTTGTGTAGTAGTGGTTGTGACTAAGCGTTTCGAGTAGCGTCCTGTTCACGTTGTTACTTATTTAAGTAATTAATTTGTGTAAGAGAAGGGAATTCGAGATTAGTGGCTTCGTCCTTGCCTCCTAACGCGTCGCAGTTTGAAAGGCAAGTACAATTGATTTGTCTTGTTTGTTGTTTATTCCACTTGATTGATGAATATGAAATGGGTAACTTCGGTATTCCTTGTCTCCTTTCATAGTTGATATACCATGAATCTTCAGTAATAAGACTACGTTCATTATATTCGTTCGTTCCTTCGTTTCTGTTCGCCCACAGGAGTGGGTAGTGAAGTCCCATAATTTCAATATGGGCAAGTACATTATAATTTTTATGTTGATGGATGATGAGTGCTTGTGTTCATACGGTTATTTATATGATCCATAATTACTTTCAATGCTTCATGTTCCTTACATATCCGTTAATCCATGTTGAAAGAGATGATGTCTTTCATTATTCATATTTCATTCCATTCATTCATTTGTTCATGTTTCTTCTATGGGAGTGGAAAATAAAGACCCATCAATTCTAGTATGGGCAAGTAAGACCCACTATTCCAATGTGGGCAGATTTGGACACGCGTATGAAGCGTTCTTCATACGGGATTTGGATCCCCGTATTTAGTTAAATACGGGCTTAAGTGGACACGAACGGGTGTGCCACTAGCTATACCGGTATAAGCATGTGTGCAGTCCATTCCTTCCATTACATCCATTCATTCCATTCATTCATATATTCCTTCGGTGTTATGTTCGTAATCTTTAATGGTGTTGTCTTGTTCATATGTGTTGTATGACTAGTACTTGCTGAGTCTCGGACTCGTTCTTGCTTTTGTTGTTTATTTTAGGTGATCCTTGATGATGGCAATTGGGAGGGAGTAGACATGCACTATTCATTCACTTCACCATAATCAAGTTTGAATAATATGATTTGGTTCTTGTCTTTCATTCGTTAATTGATGAACTGTAACACATAACGTTAGATGTGGTTGATATCTCTCTCTAAGTTATAGTTGCTTAAGTATTGCTTGTGGTCCTTGATCACCCCTTGAGATAATTATTTGTATTCAGTCTTTATTCCTGCCATGGTACTATTAAAGTTGATCTCTTTATGTTCTTAGATGAGTTACGGTTTAAACTCTTCCGCAATGTGGTTGTATGTTAGTTATTTAGGTAACATTTTGGCTTCCGAATAGCGAGGGTATTACAATCGCAGATAGTTCTCGAGCGCAACAGCAACCGTAATAGCACCTCTACAGTATCCATACGTCCAGGGTAGGAACACCGTACACTGGTGTGCTAGTACCAAGTCGCATGGGAAGGCTCTCTCAAGAAGACGGCGACCGGGGTTTGGAGAAGCTCAAGTCAACTCTTGTCGTGTGTCTACTCTGTTACGTATCCCTCCCAACAGCCTCAAGCATCTACTTAAATAGTACTCGTGACGGATTCTATCCGAACACGTTTGATGAATTGTATCCGTCCTGGTTTGTTCTAACCCGTTAAGTGTGTGACCCTGTAGGTTCATGTGTAGTTCGGTTGTGACTCGAAACTTTTTCCGATCACGAGTCGTTAGTGGTACCTAGCAGGATATAACGATTCCCGAATACACACAAAATATGTTGGACGAACCTTAATGCAATATGATCTACGACCAGATCCTCATCACTTACGGCCAGCTCATATCTCTATACGACCAGTTTGTATTTAGTCATGACCAGTTCGTAACTCCTTACGCCCAGGTTTTGACCACTCTGTCATTACATTCGACTAGTGTACGACCAGCTCGTATCTCCATACGACCAGTTAGTAACTGATCGAATTAAGCGACCTACTCGTGTATTCTCCTGAAGCATGATGTATATTCAAAAACTTCAAATTCATTCAGTTTGCTTAAGGTTGTCATCAATTACCAAAAAGAGGAAGATTGAAAGTATCTAGGCCCCTAAAGGTGTTTTTGGTAATTAATGACAACAATGCTTTTATGGGACTAATATGTGTGCTAAGATATTTTTTATAGGTTTAGTCTCAGAGTTTGAATGATGACATGGTAATGATAATGCAAAGATGATAAAAGATCAGTATGGCTCAAGGCAAAGGTATATTGTACCCTAAGAATCCTTTTATAGTTTATCGGTCTCAGTGTTTGGAGAAAAAACCGGATTAGTAGGCTAGATGCTGTACTATAAAGAGGGATCATTGATAGTAGCTTGAAAGATTACTTTGTCTCATCTTGATCAACTAGGAGTCATGCATTGCATTCTGAATAGCTTCTAGAATTTGTTCTGTAAAAATCGGTATGACCGCAATTGATGAGCGATACTACCGCAGGTCGGTAGTACAGAAATATAGTTGCAGTACGTTTATTCCAGAGAACTTATTTTTGGAGTTTTCATCTCCTCTGACAATCGGTATGACCATATTTCTTGAGTGGTATGACCGAAGTGTGGTGGTACCGATTTATACATGGCGGTATGTTATTTTCAGAGAGGGTGTTTTTCGTGTTTCTTAAATCTCTGGAAATCGGTAGTACCGATTAAGCCGAGCAGGTACTACTGCCGTGCGGTAGTACCTGATCTTGTGCGAATGCATCTTTATATAGCGGCTAGTTCAGAAGCATTAAATGCGTCAATTTCGACCGTTGAACAGTGAAGGCCGGTAGTACCGGATTTGTACTGCGGTACTACCGTTTGAGCTTATTTTTTTTCAGAGAATTGGCTCAAACTGCTAGTTTTGTTGGTGGGGGCTACAAATCCCCCCACACACCTGCATCAAGCTCAGAACCTTTGAGCATATTGAACCTCATTGAATACATTTGAGCCTCTAATGCACTCTCCTCTACCCATTTGCTTATAAATCATATTTTGAGATAGTTGAGAGCATTGAAGTGTATTGCATCATTAGTTGATCTTGTTGGCACTTGATTTTCCTCAAGCAAAAACTTTGGTTTATTACTCTTGGTGTTTGCCGCAACTATACGGATTTAGAGGAAGTTTGCGCGGTGAGCTCTTCAAGAATATTGTGAAGAGTCCCGACAACAGATTGTGAAGTGGTGTTGTGGTCATCACCTCCGGAGAGGAGAAAGAGCAACTCTAGTGATCGAGGGGAAGTGCTCATGTGGAGCCAACTTGATTTGTTCAAGTTTCCTCAACGTGGATTAGTGAAGACCAGCAAATCTTCGATACCATGGAAAAATATCATTTGTCTCTATTGTGGTTTAATTCTTGCCTTACTATTTTCGCATTTACAATTCTAGCAATTTAATTGTGTAGAATTGCTTAGCTAGATTCGTATATAGTATTGGTATAACATTAAAATTGTCTTAACATAGCATAGTTTTTAATTCCTTGAATTGTGCTAGAAAGCCTTGTTAAGACATACTAGATAAAATTGGTAATTAATAAAAAAAGTTTTAGAAACCTCCTATTCATCCCCTCTAGTCAGTTATCCTTGATCCTACACCCTATAATGGCCCTACGGCTATTGGGTGAAGAATCTAGGCTCAATTTTAGTGTTTTGGTAATTAACGACAATCATGTTTATTGGACTAACATGATTTATCAAGTGATTGAGAGGGTTAGTCCTGGACTTGAAAAAGAGCATAAAGGCACCCGGTGAATGGACATCAAGATGAACTAGCTCTTGGCAAAGGTAAATAGTTGGCTGAGGACCTTTTCAACAGTTTTTACGGTTTTAATTCTTTGGTGGATTAAAATACCAGATTGCTAGTATAGGTAGTTGTACTATGAAAAAGGATCATCAGCTAGTAACTTGATAACAAAATGTGCTACACTACTCAAACTTGTGATATCTTGGTCATGTAATTCCTTCACATGAACTTGTGGCCAGGCTGACCGCAAGCAAGAGGTGGGTTTGTCCCAGGATGCGCTCTAACCGCAGCGGTCAATGTTTTCCAGTAGGTCATCCTACTGCATATGTGTGTCGCGGTCTGACCACCGTTGTTGGCCCGGTTTGACCTAACCTCTGGTCTAACTATAGCTATCGGCTTTTTCCACACCATCTTTCTGGATGTTTCTATTGTTTTGTCTCACCGGACTGACCGCAATGCCTATCCTGGTCTGACCAAAGAAGTCAGCTTTTTTCCAGTGAGCATCTTCTTTATGTTGCTACTGTGTTTTATATCGCCAAATTGATCGGAACCCTTGCCACCAGACCGATCAGACCGATGCGGTCAGCCTTTTCAGTAGTGATTTTCACTGGTTGTTTGATGGTATTTCTGCCTCCGGTCTGACTGACATTGTTCATGCGGTCTGATTGGGAGTCTGGCCTGACCGGACCTTGTCTTTTTGGTCTGACTGGCCCTAGTTTAAATGATTAGATTATGTGCATTAAATGCTATAAAATTTAGCCATTGGAATTGTAGGACGGTCTGACCAGACGCTCGATTTTAGGATTTCGTGTACTAATGGCTAGTGAAGTGGGTTGGGGCTATAAATACCCCCCCGGCCTGCAGCAAGGGACCTTCTTAAACCCTCATTGAATACACTTGAGCCCTTGCTTCATTTCCTACACCTTGAGAGTATAGATTCCATCTTCTAAAGGTTGTTGAGTGCATTCAAGTGCATTGAGTTGAGTTGAGTTTGATCTTTGTGGCACTTGAGCATCATCAAGCGAAGCGTCATTGATTTGTTACTCTTGGAGGTTGCCGCCTCCTAGACGCCTTGAAGGAGGTGCATTGGTGACCTTCTTAATAAGTTTGTGAGAAGATCCGATTGATTTTGAAGGTTGGAGCTCGCCTATCCAGAGTGGAGAAGAGCTGCCATTAGTGATTGAGGGGTGTGCTCGTGTGGAGCCGGTTTGATTTTTTTAAACTTCCTCAACGTGGATTAGGGGAGACTAGCAAGTCTCCGAGACCATGGGAAAACATCGATTGTCTTCATATTTTGGTTTATTACTATTGCTCTTTTCTTAATGCATTTACTTTCTTATCAAATATTTGTCTCTTGATTAGGTTGTTTAGCTTAGTCCAGAGATGTTGGTGCTCTTAGAAAGACATATATTATTTAGGTCTTGAATTGTGAAAATGAATTTTATTTCATTACTTACTAAAAATTTGATTTTAGCCAAAAGTTTTAAAAACCGCCTATTCACCCACTCTAGTCGGTTATCCTTGATCCTATAAGTAGTATCAGAGCTTGGACTCTCATATGCAGTCTTTACCGCCTAAAGAGAAAAGGATGGCTGGTGAGCGATTTTCCATTGGTAAGGTACCTCAATTTCATGGCCATTTGGGTGGCTAAAACCTTGGCAACTAATCTCCAAGGACCCAAACAATTTTGGGAAATTAAAAGAGTATGATTTTCTTTTGTACCTGAACTACAAGATCGGTGGAATACATTGAGTGCTTGATAGTGGTTGCACTCAACATACGCCTATAGACTGAAAAATGTTCATCACATTTGAAAACGGGAATGGAAATCATGATAAGATCATATTTGGTGAAAATAGCAAAGAGGTGATTGGATTGGGTAAAATCGCTATCTCCAATAACCTTTCAATTTCTATTTTTTCTCTAGTTGAATATCTTAATTTCAATTCGCTCTCGGTTGATCAAATGTGTGATCTTGTTCTTATTTGCAACTTCTCTCAATGTGTAACAATTTCAAATAAAAAAGATAGCTCTTTGGTTTTCAAAGGTTTTTGTTTTGGCAACCTTTACTTAGTGGATTTCTCCTCAAGTGATTCATGACTAAAACTGGTTTAATTGCAAAAATGTAATGTCCCAAAATCTGGCTTTTTAAAAATCTTTTGAGTAGTTTAGGTCCCTGGAAAATCTCTCTAATTTTATGTTAATTAATAAAGCTTAATTGGAATTTTTCTAAATTTAAAATATTTAATTTGACTAATCTAAACATCAATTAAATCTAAAACTGTTTTATTTGGTTTCCCTGTGTTACAAGAAATCTTCCGGTATTTTTAGAGACTTTTCCAGATTTGTTTGCTATTTATTTTATCTCCTTGATTTTTTACTTTTTATTTAATTCCGGAAATCATGGGATTTATCTCTCCTCCTGCATGCTATAGTAACCGCATGCACTGTTCACCATTATCTTCGTTCCGAACCGAACCGAACTGTTGGCCGAGAGTTTCGTTTAGTTTCCAATTCAAACTTCAAATTTCCATATCTTTCTCCTCGGTGCATATAAAAGTGAGTCGTCTGCGCCCACGCGTCCATCTCGACGTCCTCTTCCAATTCCCGATTTGGTTTCCTCTAAATCAATCTATTTTCATCGCCGTCAGTAGAATACGGAGTTCCTCCCAAAGGTGTTCTCCGGCGAGTTTCTCCTCCATCCGACGTCCGCCGGCCAAACCGTCTATAGCGTTGGGTTCGCGTCGTCGTGCTCTACGTCATGGCGTGACCCCTTCGCTGGAAGATCGCTGGAGTTCCGTTGTACGTTATAGTCGAACCGTATTCTTCGCGTTTCTCGGTTTCTCGGTGAGTTTTCCTAAAATTCGACCACACCATCGCGTCCGGCTCATCGTTTCCTTTCCGTTTTCAGAGAGCCATGAATAGGTTGTGGCTCTGTTCCTGTTCATGTTGCTAGTGCATGTATTCGGTTTCTATATGCTCTCGGTTCTGTTGAATTGCTGGCCTGCTTTATTTCCTAGGCTCAAATCTCTCTATTCTTTATTTATTGCTTTCTCATCCGGTGCTAATTCATGTGATATCAATTGAGGTTTCAGGCCACCATGCGCCAGGAGGAGCCGCACCTTCTCTGTTCGTTGTCTGTTGATTCTCGGTTACGTGCCTTCTACGAGGATTGTTTTCTGTTGACTCTCCTTTCCTTCCTCTCTTTCATGTGGGTTTCATGTGGGTCCAAGGTAAATATTTTTCCTATGTTTTTCTCTGTTCCATGCAAGCAATAAGTGTTGGTCAGCACCAGTCGTATGTGCGCAGAACATAAGATTTCTCTCGGTCTTACTCTCACTTCCTGATGCATGGTTCCCATATGTCATACAAGAGAATATATATATGGTCTCTTTCTTACATGTTGACCCCACATGTCATCCTTCCAAAATAAAAACCCTAATTGTTTATGTCTTTTACATGCGGGGTCCCGCATGTCAGTCAACTCTTGGTCAACCCTCCTCCGTGAGTCTAGTCCACCGTGGATTAGCTTCTCCCCGTGGACCTGGTCCATAGACCAGTGGCCCACATGTCAACCCCTAATTCTATTTTTGAGAATTAATTTAATTCTTTTATATTATTGCTCCCACATGTCGCTCTCTCTACCTTATTTCTGGAATTATTCTAATTCTAGAAATTCATAAATATCAGTCGGTCCCACATGTCATACACTCAGCCATTTTATAATATTTTCAGAATAAAATATTATGATAATATTCTGTGTCAGTTTCTCTCTCCCTTTTTATTTTCATCATTTCCTGTGAATCTCAAACTTCCAAAAATCATATCTTCTTCATCCGAATTCCGATTGAACCCATTCAAGTTTCTAAATTCAATATCTATCTTCCAGTACCATTCAATTTCAATTTGGAGTTTATTTGATTTGTCTTTTTGAATTTAGTTTATTTTTGCGCTTTCTTTATCGTTAGACGTTGAAGTGTCGGAATTGTCCGAAGGAGCAGTAGATCAAGGAAGTAGAAGATTGAAGATAAACAGGACCATCATTGCTATAGAAAGGCAAGTTATACCTTTGATCATGTTGAACCCAGTTTTCAAAATACTTTGTTTCAATGTATTGCATTCTATTTCAAGTATTTATTTAAATGCTTTTGGGTTAGTTATTAATCCAAATTGTTATATCCACCTTGTCTATTGTTATGCCATGATCTTTTGTCATCCTAGGTTGGTTCATTATTAGTTGGTATTATCGTAGCACCAACGTGGGTTGGTTAGATACGAGTAGATTACTTGGTCATGCCACGAGTCATCATTTCATGTGAGTTGCAAATATAAACTTGACGAAGTGATTATAGAACTGTGTGATGAAATCGTATGCGCTGTGTGCTCTTACTCGTTGATGGCATGTGTTTCACTTAATCAACAGGGTGGGAAAAGATTTAAACTGAGGCAAGTGGTGGATTCTGTGTGATTGGTATAGCTGTGTGCTGGGAATGATTGTATGTGTGACACTTAGTTAGAAATTGGAAGTCTTGTCTTGGTCAATTAAGGACTTAACTTTGTGCACCACTGAACTGAGCCTTACTGTACGACCACATGCCTCGTATGGGACGGGCCTAACTTAGTAGGTTATGAAATCTTTCCATTGACAACTCAGGTTGTAGGTTAAGCTGTGTGATGGGCTGGAGGTGTGTTTATCACATCGCGGGACAGTTCGTCGTATCCCTGTCCAATGGTTTGTGTCGTACCCAAACGCTGTGTGTATCGGTTGGACGGCTGGAAAGCACATCGGGAGTGTCAATGCTCGAGATGAAGATTCCGAAAGGTTTTGTTGTGATCAATTCTGATCTGGTTGATTACATCTTATGGGTAAAGTGTACAACCTCTGCAGAGTGTTTAATCAATCAATTCGAATAGCTCCGTCCGCGCTCATGGACATGCTCGGGGATTTCACACGAGGGGTATATTTTCATAAAGACGATTGGGAAGGGTCAGCTGTGTGAGATAACTTGTGCAGCTGTGTGAATAACTTGATTAGACTTTGTGTTCTTTGTGAAATCAAATGATAACTTATTATTGTTTATTTGTTTTGAATTATGCTTTCAATCTATTATTCGTATTCAATTGCAAATGTTGTATTTCTGCAAAATAACCACAGAAGACATTCCTTTGGAATAAGTCATCATCTATAAATTGCATTATGTGGTATGACTTGCGAGTACGGTTGTGTACTCATACTTGCTATAAACAATCAACAGAAGTGGAGGAATCGTCAGTCAACAAGGTCTACTTCAAGGATTGTGGAGAACTAGGTTGCGCTACCCCAGTCGATTGCCTGTGGGCATATGGATGGGCTTCACTGAAGTTATTCCGTTACATTCTGCTGCAGCTTTATTGAGATATTTATCTTCTAAGGCATTAATTGTAAGCTTTGACCTTAAGGTCTTTACTTTGATCATTATTGTTATTTGTCTATTTATTAGTCATCTTTGTATATGGAATTGATATTTCCTTGATGTTGCCATTGTGTGCACTAGCGTGATCCTGGACTAGTGCAGTATATACAGAGGCTCCAGATTTGCATATTTGGGTCCCGACAAAAAACCTCATTGGGTTGGCTTTGGCATAGAAGGCTTGTTCATGTAGGGATGATTCCACTCAAAATTCTTTTCAAACATAATTTTGTTGTAGACTTGAAAGATGTGAAGTTTGAGAAAGATAAGCTATGTAGTGTTTGTCAAGCCGACAAGCAAGTAGCAAGTTCTCATCCATCCAAGAGTATCATATCCACCTCTATCTAGACCATTGGAGCTCTTGCATGTGGATTTGTTTGGTCCAACAAGCTATAAGAGCATAGGAGGAAATAGCTATTGTCTTGTGATTGTGGATGACTACTCAAAGTATACTTGGGTTTTAAAACTGAAACCTCTGGTATTTTAAAAAACTTTGTAAAAAGATCCCAAAATAAATTTGATGTTAAGTTAAAGAAAATCTATAACGACAATGGTTCCGAGTTAAAAAAATACTAAAGTTGAAGACTTTTTGTGATGGTCTTGGAATAAAGCATGACTTTCCACTACCTACACTCCGGAACAAAATAGAGTTGTAGAGAGGAGAAATCGAACATTGATTGAACTGGCTAGAACAATACTTGATGAGTTTAACTTTCGATGATTTTTGGGTGGAAGTCGTCAATACCGCTTGTCACGCCATAAATCATCTTTATTTGCTCTGTCCTTTTAAAAAGGCATCCTATGGGCTTTTCATGGGAGAAAATCGAACATCTCTTATTTTCGCATTTTCGGTTGTGTTTTATTTTAAGAAATGGTGTTTGTCTTACAAAATTTCAAAGTCGTTGCAATGATATATTTTTTCTTGGTTATTCTTCAAATAGCAAGGGTTACCATGACTTCAACCAAGCTACCGATTTAGTTTAAGAGACGTGTAATGTTCAATTTGATAAAACTAATGGCCATCAAGATGACCAAGAAAATTTGGATGATGTAGGGGATGAAGACTTGAGACAAGTTATGAAGAATATGATACTTAGTGACATCAAGCCAAAGGAAGACAACAATGATTCACCTTCTTTCACTCAAGTTGAACCTACTACTTCTGCTATGCCAAGTCAAGTTCTAATTGATGAAGTGGAAGATGGACATGCACCGATCACTCATCCAAAGATTCATAATGCTACCGCCAAAGATCATCACATTAATCAAATCTTGGGTGATGCTAGTAATGGAGTTCTAACTCGATCCCTTGTCGCTTCTTATTGTGAATATTACTCGTTTGTTTCTTATATTGAACTAAAAATATGTAGATGAAACTCTTGATGATCCGGATTGGACAAATGTCATGCATGAAGAATTGAACAACTTTGTCTGCAACGACGTGTGTAGCCTAGTTGAGAGGCCCAAGGATCATAATGTCATTGACACCAAATGGATTTTTAGAAACAAACAAGATGAGAAAGGGATCGCGGTGAGAAACAAAGCAAGATTGGTGGCTCATGTTTTCATTGCATTTGCATCATGTTTTGAAATAAACCTTTTTCAAATGGATGTAAAGAGTGCTTTTTTATAAATGACAAAAATTTAAACTTGTCTTTATTGAGCAACCTCCCAGTTTTGAGGATCCTCAATATCATAACACTGCTTACAAACTCTCTAACATGCTCTATAGTCTCAAACAATCTTCTAGAGCATAGTATGAGAGACTTAGAGACTTTATACTCTCGAAGGGCTTTAAAATTGGGAAGGTTGACACCATTCTTTTCACAATAAAATTGGGAAGGTTGACACCATTCTTTCTTTGTGAAATCAAAAATCAATGCTGGTGATTTCTTTGTTTGCCAAATTAATATTGATAATATTATATTTGGGTCTACCAATCAAGAGTTTTGTAAGGAATTTAGTGATATGATGTCTAGGGAATTCGAGATGTCTATGATTAGAGAGCTTAGCTTCTTCCTTGAACTTCAAATCAAACAACTCAATGATGGGACATTTATGAGCCAATCCAAGTATGTGAAGGACTTACTCAAGAGATTTGACATGGAGGATGCAAAGCCCATCAATACTTCCATGGCTACCAACGGCAATATATCCATGATTGGTAACTTGCTTTATCTTACCGCACCTAGGCCTGATATAATGTTTAGTATTTGCATGTGTGCACATTTTCAAGGTTCTCCAAAAGAGTGTCATCTTGTAAAAATATTCTTAGATATTTAAAGCATTCCTCTAGCTTTGGCTTATGGTATCCAAAAGGTGCTAAGTTTGATTTAATAGTATGAGAGACTTAGAGACTTTATACTCTCAAAGGGCTTTAAAATTGGGAAGGTTGACACCATTCTTTTCACAAAAATCAATGCTGGTGATTTCTTTGTTTGCCAAATTAATATTGATAATATTATATTTGGGTCTACCAATCAAGAGTTTTGTAAGGAATTTAGTGATATGATGTCTAGGGAATTCGAGATGTCTATGATTAGAGAGCTTAGCTTCTTCCTTGAACTTCAAATCAAACAACTCAATGATGGGACATTTATGAGCCAATCCAAGTATGTGAAGGACTTACTCAAGAGATTTGACATGGAGGATGCAAAGCCCATCAATACTTCCATGGCTACCAACGGCAATATATCCATGATTGGTAACTTGCTTTATCTTACCGCACCTAGGCACGATATAATGTTTAGTATTTCGGAAGTTATCAATTTTTATGTAGATCCTTAGTCTCTTGGTCCTCAAAGAAACAAAATTATGTAGCACTTTCCACCGCCGAAGCGGAGTATGTCTCCGCAGGTGGTTGTTGTGCTCAATTGCTATGGATGAGGCAAACTTTGATGGATTATGGGATTAACTTCACTAAAATGCCTCTTTTGTGTGACAATGATAGTACCGTGAAGATAGCAAATAACCCAGTTCAATACTCTAGAACTAAACACATAGATATTCGCCATCATTTCCTAAGAGATCTTGTGAGCCAAGGCGATATAGTGATTAACTACATAAGAACCAATGATCAATTAGCAGATATCTCGACCCAGCCACTAGATGAGAGCTATTTTTGCAAATTGAGGAATTAGTGAAATGTCATAGATCTCACAAATGTTGCTTGAACTCATGCATCTTGCTTGGTTCTTATTTGGATCTTCATATGTTTTTGTTGAATTCTTGAGTTCCAAATGGGTAAACACATTAAAGGGAGTGATCTACAATCTTCATGTATACCACATCTCTAATATGTGAACATATTGAAAAATTTGCTAGAATATATTTCAAAATGAGCCCATTTGAGTCAAAAGTTAAAAGTCGTGTTTAAAATGCCAAATGTTGTGAAAAACTAGTTATAACTACTCAAATATGTATTTCAAAGGTATTCGGTTGGTTAGAACTCAATAATAACCGATTCCAAAAGAAAATCAAGTTTTTAGCCCAAAACAAACTTTAGTATCTTTTTTTTACCAAAACTATATTTTTGTGCAAAACATATTCCAAAAGCAATTTGATAATGGCTCCAAAAGGAAACTCCTAGTGTTGTTTATTATAAACATTTTGGTATTCAAAAGTTTTTCAAAATACCAACATAGCAAAAGTTTTGATTTTGAGTTTCGCCGAAAAACGACCTTTAACCCGAAAAATCAAATTCTAGCATATGTTGAGTTTTGCTATTTGGGCCATATTTCTTTAAGTATCCTGCTCAACATAGTATTTCATACTCATACATTTCAAAATTATGAACAAATTCCCATCTTTTCACCCTTTTGGTCAAGTCAAAGTATTTTTAAAAATCATCATATTTTTGTAAAAAAAAACTAGTTTAAAATGAAGTTTGGTGATCTATCCTAGTTGAAAATACTCCAAATAGAATTTATGTTGAGGTTTCATTGTTTAGAGCAAGTTAAAACCTCAAAATTTTCAAGTTCTTTTTTCTTCTGTTCCGCGGACTAACTGCCCATACAAGGCCGGGCCGACCGCTTCATTCCCGGACTTACCGGTCTCCTCGTGCCGATCTGACTGTACCACGCAATTATTCCTCTTCACGAATCCGGCTAAACCCGTCTGTTCCCCTCTTTACGCCTTCACCAACTCGGTTCCTTTTTCACCCAACCCTAGTTACTCCTCCCACCTGATTGTCTGCTTCCTCCCCACTCGTTCGCCTCCCTCGCCGCCAGCTGTGCCCGACTTCTGCCACCACCAGCCAGCCCAGCCCTTTCGTCCTCCCCACCGTCACTCTCCTCCTCCCCAAGGTAATACCCCCATTTCCTCCTTTTTTTCCCCTCCTCTCTATTTCTTGTCTCACCTCTTCCAGGGTTTGTGCTTTTCTAGTTTCCTCCTTGTCACATAGATTCAATGTCTAGGGTTGCATGTTGTGGTTCTGTCAAGCGCGGTCTGACCGGCATGATACGTGTGGTTAGTCTGGCCTTCCTGCTTTTGAATAGATTCCCCTCCAATGGCTATTTTTGTGTGTGGGAGCATAAATACCCCTTGTGGCCGGTTGTGGGTGTGGGGTTGGTGCCATTTTTCATTCTCTTAGAGCAAAAAGCAAACAATCTTCTCACCTTTGTGCATGTGTTGCACTTAGTGAGTTTAGGGAGCAAAACCCTAGTGCATGTGATGCATTAGGTGTTGGATTTAATATACATCGAGCTTGGACAATTGATTAGTTCGAGTGAGCGTCTTCGACTTATTACCCTTGATGTTTGCCGACACCTGGACGGCTTGGAGGAGTTGCATAAGTGATCTTCTCAAATAAGGTTGTGAGAAGACCCGGGCGGTTGTGAGTGGCTTGGTGCTCACCATCTTTGGAGTGGAGGAAGAACAACCTCGAGTGGATTCGATGTGTTAGCTTGATTTGTTGAGCCTATCCAATTCGTTTGGGCTTACCTCAACGTGGACTAGAGGAAACCGGCAAGTTTCCGATCACCGCGGGAAAAAGTTCATGTGTTCTTGTGGTTTTCTTTCTTGAGCCTTATTTTCTTGCAATTTATATTTACAGAATTAAATTGCTTGCTTGTCTTCCTAAGATTGCAATCCTTGTTTTAATCTTAGCTTGTTGGTGCAATTAGTAAATACTATTGATTTAGGTTTAATCGTGCTAAACCGAATTGATTTACTATTCTACATAAAACTCGGTTTTAGCCAAAAGAATTTTCAAAACCGCCTATTCACCCCCTTCTAGTCAGCCTCCTCGATCTTACAACCCAGACGAGCAACAACCAACACCACCAAAGCAAGGTGGCAATGATCCCCTGTTTTTGGATGCTTTGTATTATGGGATGTCTCTCGGTTCGACACCATTGATCGAAGGTTTGAAGCCATAGATCACTGCTTTGATGTCATAGATCACTGTTTCGACGCCATCGACCGTCATCTTGACAGCATGGATCAAAACAGCATGCTGACTCATCGCTTCGATCACATGTATGGATGGGCTTTAGAGATGCAATCTATCCGAGGGACGATCTTGTCGCAGATTACAAATGTGGACAATCGCGTTTCTTCCGTTGAGGAGTTGGTTACCTATTATCGTCGGATGCTCCTCCTCCCTCCTAGGATTGGATGTGTTCGTTTGGTACTAGATGCCAAAGGGGGGAGTACTTAAGATTTATGATATTTTGGCTTATGATGTCTTTTATGCTTTGTAATAGGATGTAGGATAGGCTTCCTTCTTTTATTGTAATATCTTTGTAAGCTTATTGAACCTCATCGTTTATCTCACCCTTGGATGCTTTTGGACAAATGTGGCTTCAACTATGTTTTTCTATCTTGTGATTTGTCCAATATATATCTATGTGGTTGTTTCTCTTGTAGCATGCATTATTATATCTTGTCTCCTTGTAGCCTATTTATAGCATTAGAAGTGAGTAGGTAAGAGATTTACGACATTGACCCTACAAAGGCCTTATGGATATAGGGGCCTCGTGGTCTTTTCCTCCTCTATTGGTAGCTCTGGTGCACGTTGGGCTCCCATGGGCGGTGTCCACAACATCACCTTTCTTAGTCCATCGCAGGCCTCGACCCCCCTCTTCATCCTCCACCCAAAGACCCCTTCAAGCCAGGACCCCCTCATGCGGAGGCAAGGTGGTGAGCTGATTGGTCGAGACGTCAAGGTGGCATCCTTCCCCCTTCACATATCTCGAAGGAGCTAACTTCTTTGGCTCTTCGTCGAACCGTTGGGGACGGTGGGCCATCCCTACAACACTAGCACTATTCACCTTTGCAAAAAAAAAACAACAAATTTTTGTGGCTAACCTACTTTAAAATCCAAGTATAAGAGAGCGGTTCAACCTGCCTTTATCTATTGAAGCTTTTGAGGAATATAATATGTTTGTGGAAGACATTAGAAGTTTTTTGCCAATTAATAATTGTCAAGACAACTAGACATATATATATGAGGCTCAACACAATATTCATCTCAAAGATTATACAAGTACTGCTTTAATACTCTCATACCATCACAACAACTCAAATGGATTTGGAAAAGCAAATGTGTTATGAAACTTAATGTATTTGCATAGCAGCTCCTAATTGAGAGACTGAACACAAAAGATATGTTACGCAGGC
Source organism: Hsuehochloa calcarea (assembly GCA_036346395.1). Classification (NCBI taxonomy): domain Eukaryota; kingdom Viridiplantae; phylum Streptophyta; class Magnoliopsida; order Poales; family Poaceae; genus Hsuehochloa; species Hsuehochloa calcarea. The sequence goes on along the minus strand of CM070594.1, from coordinate 69,506,929 downwards.
GACATTATAATACTGATGATGATCAATATTGTGTCCTATGTCCAAATAGAGAGAAAGAAACTCTATATCACCTATTCTTTGGCTACAAATTTAGTCAAGCACATTGAAATGCCATTGGCATTAATTAGGATGATAGGAATGATGTTCAACTTAAAATAGAAAGAACAATCTTACCCTTCAATTCTATGTTCTACATGGAAATTTTTATTATCGCAACATGACACATTTTGAAATAAAGGAATGACATAGTATTTGACAACATAACGCCAAATATTTCTAGTTGGAAAAACCTCTTTAAGAGTGAACTTGCGCTGCATGTGCAATGAGTCAAAGAAGACCTTATATAATTTATCTTTTATTGGCTAGAAACAATTGTTTAATGTTCTTTACCCTTAGAGGGTTGTATTTTTTTCCTTTTTCCCCAGTACATAAAACATATATATATATATATATATATATATATATATATATATATATATATATATATATATATATATATACACACACACACACACACACATACATACATACATATACATATATTATAGAGAGAGTAGGGCCTCCCTACTGTTTCTCGTACAAAGTGTGTGTTTGGGACCGCTTCGGCTCTGCTTCAACTTTGGCTTTTCGCCTGAAAAAGCCTGAAGCCGTCCCAAACACGGGTTCTTTTCCATTGGCTTTTTTGGATGCCGAAAGCCTCATATAACGTGATAAAGCCAGAAGCCTCCGCTGGGCAGCTTCCCGGCTTCCCACCACCACATTCCAAATTTGCCCCCGAAGTTGGGTGGTATTTACCCGTGTTTTGCCATTCAACAAACCCCCTAACCCCCTCGCACGAAACCCTAGCACCCCCACGTCCGCTCCCCCCTCTTTCTCCCTAGCGCTGCCTCCCTCCTTCCCACACGCGAGCGTCGCCCGCTCCTTCGCCCTCTTCCTCCTGAGCCCCATCCCGCATGCTCCTCAGCCATCTTCCTCTCCTGCCTGCGCCGCCGCTCCTCCCTCCCCCTCTAGTGCTGGCGTCGCCACCTCTCCCCCACCTTCCTCCTCCGGCGTCGGCGCCCTCCTCCTCCCACGCCAGCGCCACCACCTCTCTCCTCCCCAGCCGCCACCCTCCTCCTCCTGCGCCACCGCCACCGCCCCTCCTCCCGCCTCCTCCGCCACCCCTTCTCTGTCCTCCTCTCGCGGCGACGCCCTCCGTAGCCCCTTCTCCTCCCCCACCTCCCTGACATGCCGCCGTTGCTTCTGCTCTACTTCTCCTCCCCCTAACCCGACACTGCCCTCCTCCTGCCCCACCGTGTCCTTCCTCGGCGTCATTGCCGCCGGCCCAACCCTAGCTGCTCTGGGCTTTTTTAATTTTATTCTTTTCTTTTTATATTGTAAATTAAATATGTATGTAATACTTGTTTATTTTAATAATTATTTATTGTATTTATTGTTTATTGTAATGATTTATGTAACAATTATATATTATAATAATTGTGTTAATTGTCATTAATCACGGTAGTTGTTGTTAATTGCGGTAGTTGTTGTCCATTGCATTAATTATCGTTAATCGCGGTAATACAATGCGGTCAACTATGTTAATTGTCGTTAGTTGCATTAATTGCGGTCAATTGTGTTAATTGTTATTAATTGTGGTCTATTGCGTCAATTGTCATTAATTGTGGTCTATTACGTTAATTGTGGTTAATTACAGTCTATATCATCAATTGCGTTAATTGTCGTTACTTGTCGTTAAGTGTCATTAGTTGTCATAAATGTCGTTAATTATCATTAAATGGCATCAAAAAAACTATCATTTGCCTAAGGAGTATTTCAGACACTTCCCATCTCAGAAGCTGCAGTCAGCCTATCTAAAAGACAGACAATCAAATATCAAATCTGTTTAACTCAGCTATGCAACCGTTCAGCCCAGCCGAAAGCCGCTTTTCAAAAAAACTACAACCGTGCCAAATATACCGATAGACGAGGCTTCAACTTCTCAATAAGTGCATGGAGAACCCCTTGCTTCAATTGTACTATTATTATTTTTATCAACGTCCTCTCTTTTTAGGTTGAAGTGTAGAAAGACGGAAAGAGATGCATTTTATATGTGTAAGATACTCTTGCCTCTAATCTGTATTATCTTCTAGTATCTTTATATTGGAACATTTCCACTACCTTGAAAAGGCTGCATAAATCAGCACGGAGGAAGAAGATTCCATGGCAATTAGGCTCACTGGCATTGAGATGTCCATGTCACGGTCCACTTTGCTGGTCTTGTGGGGTTTGTTTCATCATTTTTCTAATTTGTATCTACTTTGCACACAGGCTGCAAATTTTAGTATTTTCGAAGTCACAGGCTCGCAGCTGCTTGAGTGCGGGGGTTGTTTGGTTGACGGTCAGTACGAGCCAAACTAAATTTTTTGTATAGTTAAAATCTAGACAAAATCAAAATTGACAAGAGGAACGTTATTTGGATTGTGATTAACCCAAATTTAGCATTACCAAAATTTTGATAATGATTTTCTTACTCTTAGATTGCTCGTATATAACATTGGATTTTAAACATACCGCACAGCTCGCACGAACCTATAGCCCACGTTGTTTTTTAAACATTGCCGTCATGCCGACCCAACAACGGCTAGCCGGGAGTTGCGTGCAGGTGCCGCGTGCTGGGCGCGGTTGGGGACAACGGTAAGGGGGCGAAGCTACGTAAAAAAAGCAGAGTACAAGTGGATTGTTTGAATATTTTTGTTGGGCTGAGTGGAAGTACAAATAATTAAACATTAGACTACTTTATTAAAAACTAAATTTTGAGTGGGTCCTAGACCCTCACATAGCTTTCTTTAGGACCGTCCTAGCAACGACTACCATTGCAACATGATGTACTACAGACAGAGCGGTTCCAACAGGGGCAGCCAGGGTGAGAGCATCTCCTATCGTCGATCGGACCTGATACCCCTCGTAGCATCACCATTTATTAATCACTAGTGAGAGAATATGGTCTAAAATTTAAAAAGACTAGAATTCCGTGAGCACCTCTTCGTTTTATTCTTGATCCGCTGTGCTGTTGACTATTAGTACGACGCGGCACGCAACTTGCCGCAGGCCCGCAGCGAGAGAAGCCATGTGCATGTCCGCCTGTGCAAGGTGAGTGGTGCGGCGCGGCGGCCGCGCACGCGAACGGTGTGATGAGCCGGCACACGAGGAAGCGCGCACTATTATACATGGCAGCACGCCACTATGCCATGCAGCACGCCACGGCTCGCACTGACACACACTCCCGCACCGCGGCACGACGCGCGGGGTGTGCGACGTCGCGCGGCACGAGCAAACGAGCGGCGTTGTACGTGGGCCGGGCCCGATTATTATGGTAAACCTCCGCGCCCACGAAAAACGTAGAATTCCGGAATTGGGCAGAGCAAACCGGGAGAAAGGGCAAGGGAGCCGCGCGACAAGCCCATCGACGCCATCTCCGGGAGGCCTATTAAGTAAATGTATAAGCGTATGTACTAGTATCAATTTTTTTTTTTTTTTGCGAATTGTACTAGTATCATGTTGTTGCGAACAGCATTGCCCTTCGTCAACAGAGAGAGAGAGAGAATCATTGCCTTAACCATGGATCAAAATCCCGGCCGGTAACCGCGGTTACCGGTCGGTTACCGGTTTACCGGTCGGGTCCGGTAACGGAAAACCCGGCCGGTTTTTCCCGGTTTAGCAAATTCAAATTCTAGTTTTCAAATTTTGACTGATTTTTAAATAAATTCAAACGAATTTCATCCGGTTTTTTTCCGGTAAATCCGGTAACCGGCCGGTTACCGTTACCGGCCAGTCACCGGTAAACTGGCCGGTAACGAGATTTTTATCCTTGGCCTTAACTGACAAAAAATGTGGTAGTTGGTGTGTTTCTTGATGGAAATCAGAAAGCAACGAAGTTTTTGCTGCTGTTCTTTGGTCAATCTGCACCTGCAGAAACGATCGATAGAGTTTTTTAGCACAGGCCGGCAGATCCAGCGGGCCTAACTTTCAAATTAAGTGGTATATTTCAAAGGCCTTACTGCCATATGAGATGACGATGCAACGGGTGGAGTTAGTCGCTGCTGATCTCAAGCATCCCGCAGGAAACTGTGCTGGCGTCTTAGCTTTTTAGCTACTTTTGCTTGTCTCATTATGGACTTGGCAAACTCTAGCTTGTTGCAGTTTCTTTTGGACAAAATTGAACCGGGGGCCGTTTCGGCTCTCCCGTTTTAAAAAATGCACCCTATATGTTGTTTTGGTGAGTTCCTATTAGAATATAATAAAGAAGTTGGTTATATCTCCGAACTATAAATAAAACTTGTGAGAATCATATGGGACAACGCATAATTATTCTCTTAACTTCTACATGGTATCAAAGCTTACCCTAGCAACCTGATCTCATCCCTAGCAACCTGCCGCCGCCATCCACCACCACCACCACCACCGTCATCATCGCCATCCATCACCATCACTGTCGTTGGTCGTCGTCTTCCACCGCCGCGACGGGTCACAACCGCCTCAGGTCGTTGGGCTGTCGTGCGACTAGCAAGCCAACAAGTTTTGTTACCAAATTTAAAATTACTATTTTATTAATTTTCTGAGTTGTAAAATATTTTTATTGATTTTCTGAAATATTAAAATAGTTTATTGCTTTTCTTGAATTTCCTAAGCTTTAATAGTCAAAAATAAAATTTATTGAATTTTCTAGATTTTAAAAAGGTTTTTCCTATTTTCTAGAAATTTAAAATAATTTAGGTGCAAAAATAAAAGCCAACTTTAAATTGTAAATAATTTTATTAAGTTTAATAGGATTCAAGGAATTTTTGCGTATTTTTTTTAGAATTTTTGGACTTTATTTACCATTTTCTAAAATCCTTTTGATTTTATGGTATTTCTGTAAATCAAAAAGGTATTTAAAATCTCCTTTCCGTTTCGGGCCAAATCTCCCCGACCTGTTTACTCTTTCCCTCTCCCTTGGCCCAGCTCCCCAGCCCGCTCCCGCACTCGCAAGCCCGCTCCACACACCTCTCCCCTCCACTACCATCTTCCTCGCGCCCATGCCAAGCCGTGCCAGTGCGCCCATGCCGCTCCCGTGAATCCTAACTGCTCCTGTCAACGCGCCCCACCTGCCCCGTCCTGCCGCGCCCATCCCCACTACTCCCGCACCCATAACCCGCGCCCTGCACCCATGCCGCACCCGCTCCGCCCGGCGCTCTTACCGCCGCATCTCCCGGCCGCCCCCATGCTCCTCCCTCTGTAATACTCCGAATTATTATAAGAAAAAACTCTCAAAAGAGAAATTAGACATAAGAAAAAAGGGGGTTTATGCAGTTTTTCGGCAACCTGGGCCTCGGGCCTTGGCCCAGGAGGCCCATGAGTGGCCGACCACGTATAAAAGAATGGGGAAAACCCTAATAACACTGTAGCTATAGTGAACGCCGCCACTGTAGCAATCCCCCTCCATGTTGCTGTACCAAGATGAGGAGAAGAGGAGAAAGGAAGAAGAGGAAGGAAGAAGAAGAAAAGAAGAGGAAGAAAGGGAGGAGGAAGAAAGAGGAGGGAAGATGAGAAGGGCGCGTACACACAGCGAGGTGTCGATCTCCAGCGATTCGTCAAGGGTAATCTCGATCCCCGATCGCTCGGTACATTATTCAATTCGTTTTGATTCTGTCGGTAGTAGATCAGTTCTGTCCAGTGTGTTGCGCGGCCAGTTTCGACCTCTTAGAGGCTGATCTGGAGGTTCTCTCCGCCTAGAGAATTGTATCCACAGTTCTTAGCTTTCCATAGCCACCAAGATCACTAGATTCCGATCTGTGGTTCAAAAGTTAATAGATTCTTTATTGCTGTCCTGAGAAACCGGATGAGAATTATCAGTATAGTTGTTTAATGAAATATGACTTGCTTAGAATCAGATTCATATTTGTCACCCAAAACAATTTCTGTGTATAATTTTATCATCTTTCTATATTTATAAAGAACACTCAAATTGGATTTATAGATTAAAAGTTATGTCATATTCTTCGTTGTTGTCCCGTTCGTCTGGACAGATGTTTGTCAGGCATTTTCACATGCTATTTAGTCAAATATTTTGGCAGAATTAGGAAATCTTGTCAACTAAAGTTTTGAAGGTTTGTTCGTTAAGTTTCACTGGGCACTGGACTCATGTCATTCCGAGTTCTAGATCATTAGATATGAATTTTTCCGTGTCGCTGTCCAGAATTGTTTTAGATGGATGAATTGTATGTTTTCAGTTCGGGTATATTCGATGTATTGGGTAGTCAGGAGGTATTGTATATCACTGGTAGCACTGTCATATCATGTTGTTCTTATTTCTAATACGTAATTGTGTAGGCGGTGGGGCGGCGAGTGTAGGAGCACCTTCGTTGCGTCCTAGCACGTCACATCGCGGAATGCAAGAATAATGTGTTAAGATATATTGATTTCTGTTGAATGTTTGTTGATGTGATGTTATTGTTATGATCCATGTCCATACTCCATGATATACATTTCGTTCTTAATTGATAATCCATGTGGATGAAAGTGGTGACATTCATTGCATATATTTCATTCCATTCATACGTTGTTCAAGTTCCGTCCAAGGGAGTGGAATTGTAAAGACCCATCAATTCCAGTATGGGCACGTAAGACCCTTCATTCCAATGTGGGCAATTTCGGACACCCGTATGAAACGTTCTTTATACAGTGATAGGATCCCTGGACTTTGTTATGTACGGGCTTACGTGAACACCGATGGGTGTGTCACTTGCTATACCGGTATGAGCATGTGTGCAGTCCATTCCTTTCAATGCATCCATTCATTTCATTCATACACATCAGTTTTCAGAGATAAGTTCATAGTTCGTATTGAGATTGACTTGTTCATAACCTTGTATGTTCAATTGTGTATTGTGCTTGCTGAGTTTTGACTCATTCTTGTTTTCTTTATTTATTTATGTGATCGTTGATGATGGCTTTGTTGGGAGGGAGTAGACATGCACTATTCATTCACTTCACCATATTCAAGTTTCAATATTATAATTTGGTTCTTGTTTTCCATTCGTTAAGTGATGAACTGTATTAAATGGAGTTTGAGCTTGGATGATATCTTGGTTTATGTTGAGGCTGATTAAATAACTGCTTGTAATCCTTGGTTACTCCTTCGATATGATCATCTAAGTGGATTCATTAGACTTGAATAATTGAAGATTTTGAACCGTTGTTGGATTCAGATTATATTCTTATATTTGTTCCATTACATGTTGACTTCATTATGCCATTAGATGAGTTATTGTTTTAAATTCTTCCTCAATGTAGTTTTATGTTAGTCTTTTAGGTAACATCTTGGCTTCCGAATAGCCAGGGTGTTACACTCTCGACCGCTATAAACGGAAGCCCGAGGAGCCTCCATTCCCTCCCCTTCTCTCTCGCCCCCTCTCGCCGTATTTTCGCTGTTGAAGCTACTCGGACGAAGCTCGCTTCTCCGCCTCCAGCGCCGCCGTCCAAGCCTCATCGGCGATGTGGTTCGCACCATTGGCTTCACAAGGCCGCGTTCCATTACGAACTCCTCCTCTCCCCACCGTATCTCCACCGGAGCCTCTAGCCGCCTCCGACCAATCGTCTCCGCCGCCTTGTTCGTCATCGCCGGCGAACCTCTCACGCCTCGTCTTTCAAACCTTGCGCACTAGGTCCCCTCGTCGTTCTTGTTCTTTTGGTACCACTAACGTTCCTCGCTGTTGCATAGAGCGTCGGTGAGGTGGTCCCCACATCCGCGCCATTTGGCCGCCACGTCAGCTCCCATGTTTGCTTGCTAGCAAACATAGGTGCCTCGTCACTGCTTGCGTGGAAAGCCATGGCCCCGGTCCACCGTGAACCAAGATGTGATTTCGTCGACCCGGTCGCAAGACCGCCCACATGTCAGTAGCTCAAACCATTTCTCCTTTGAAAAATAATTTGGCTGAAAATCAATAAACCCCCTATTGATGTCATCAAGACGCAATAATTCATTTTACTTTTGAAAATTAATTCCAAAAAAATCTGAAAATTCTAATTTCATCATTTTATGCGATTTTCAATCTTCCGAGAACTTGTTCTCCTTTATTCGAGCTCTGATTCGAGTGATTTAATTTTATAAATTCATTATATTTCTCTCATAAATAAAATTATTTAATTTTTAGTTCAACTGAATTTTATTTGAATTTGGCTTGTTTTCACGGGTAGTTTTCGATGACTTCGGAGAACCGAATTTCAACGTTTTTCGAATAACAACTAAATAAGCAAGGAAAGTTACATCCTTTGATCATATTTAAATCCTAGTATTTCAAATTATTTAAATTTTAAATTTTTATTGCATGCGTATTTGTATTAGAGTAATTTAAATTCCTGATTTAAAGCTTTATAGTTATTTCCAATTCCACTTGTATAGCCAAGTATTGTCAAGATAGGTAGTATGGAAAACCATTCCGAGTATGATGTATTTTGGAGTTAGAAATTGAAAAGATTGGATTATAGAAATAATATTGTTGGAGATTGGATTATAGAAATATAATTATTGGAGATTGGATTATAGAAATAATATTGTTGTAGATTGGAAATATTATTGTTGGATGTTGGATGATTGATCATAGACATAGATTATTATTAGATTATTGGATTACATCATTGTTGGATCATAGGATTATATTATGATCGGATTATGAGAAATATATTATTGTTGGATTGTAGAAATACATTGTTCTTGGAAATTATATTATTGTTGGATCTTAGATTTGTAGAAATACATTGTTCTTGGAAATTATATTATTGTTGGATCTTAGATTAATGGATTGATGGATATTATATTATGGAGACAGATTTTTGTTGAAGATGGAATCGTAGAATTATATAATTGTTGGATATTGGATGATTAGATTACATTATTGTTGAATCATCAAATTATATCATGATCGGATTATTAGGAATGTATTATTGTAGGAAATAGAAATACATGAGTGTTGGATATGGGATTATAGAACTAGATTATTGTTGAATGTTGGATTATAGGATTACAAATTCATGATGTTAGTTTCGGTGGATTAGGTTGAATCAAGAAGTATGTGTAAACTTTATGGTGTTAGCGGGATAATTTGGTTATAATGGATGTATGGGTTATGATGGAATAATTGGATTTAGAAGGAATCTTAGTGGAAATGAATGTATTAGTAGTGATTGTTAGAAGTTTAGTTTTGACAAGATGATCAGATTTAGGTGATGAATAAATATTTAAGTTGGATTATTATAGTAAGTTATGAATAGAATTTAGGTACATTGGTTGAATTGTAGAGAATTAATGAGATTGGTGGAGTTAATTGAATAATATTTTTTGGTTGATCTGTAGATATTGGTGGAATAATATAAACAGTAGCGTGGTGGATCAATAGACTTAATAGATTGATTTGGAGATAATGATTCTAATCTTGGAGGTTGTCTTACTGAACTGTAGTTGACAATTCTTGGATATCATTCCCTCACACCTTGTCACCCTAGATAAAACTCTAGCTAATACAATAGTATTAACAAAATGATTTTGTTGAAAGACTTTATAATTATACAAAGCTTAGAGCAAAAATGTTTAATTTAGGGAATTTAGCCAAATGATCAACTATGATTTAACATAATGCTATGGTATTGCTTTTACTATGAAAATTTTGGAAAATGATTTAACTTGGAAAAATAAAATAAAAGTTGGTTTGGACTTGGGTGAAATGGATGTTTGGATGGTGCACGTTGATGCACGGGATCTAGTTATTTTTATGATCGAGGCCCAGGGGTTATTTTGGAAAGTCGTCCAAGTCAATTAAGGACCAGTCTTCTAGCCGCATCTTGTTGAGCCCTATCGTACTACCACAAGTTGGGAAATGGCCATGACTTGGCTAATTAATTTGCAACATTCCATCGTAGTTGTGCCATCCGGTTGCGTGGGTGTCTAAGTGGCCTACTTTTTATATATTCCCACATGGCACAAGAGGGTGCTTAAATCCGGTGGGTTTCTATCCAAAGGAAGCGAAACCTTAGCGAGGCGGGACTACGGTGGGATGGTGTATTGTAAAAATCTTGTGATAATCATTTAATCGCACACCTTTGGAAGTGTGTAAAACGGACATTAAAAGTTGATTATATCTTGTGGGTAAAACTATACAACCTCTGCAGAGTGTAAAACTATTCGAAATAGGTGTATCCACGATCGTATGCATGCTTAGTAAAGCCAAAGCAAAGTTAGATTTTGGTTTTGTTTTCAAAAGACTTTATCAAATAATTTTGGATATTTTATCCAACTGAAAAATTGGACGGTATACCATGTGATAGATGAATGTTATCTTACTATAAAGCTTGAGAATTTAGATAAATTAATTTTAGTTATGGAATAACTACCTTAGAACTTAGTACATATATTTAAAAAGAAAATATTGCTTTATACAAATTCAACCTTATAAGCATTCCATTGATATATCCCTACATGCATTATAATTCTGTTATTGGGGGTAACTTACGGAGCACAGTTGTTTATGTTCGCTCTTGATTAAGAAAATGTTGTTCAGATGAGAAGGATTTTGCAACTGCTGAAGATCTCAACGACTAGGCCACTACCCCAGTCCATTGCCTATGGCAGATTAGCTGGGCTCTACTACTTCTTCTTCATCTTCCGTTGTGTTCTTTATTGTTGGCTTGTAAGCCTTTTTGGTAATTAACTCTGATATTTATTAATAAAGCTTTGCGATTATGGATTTTATCATATTTATTTACTGTGCGAGCTAGCCACTGATCATGGGACTAGTTCAGTAATACACTGGGGATTTGAGAGTGTTAATCCCGGGTCCTTACACGACGGGCCTCCATCGGGCCGCCACTTGAACCACCCGAGCTGCCACCACGGTGTCGCACGTGGGAAAGTCCTATTTGTAGTCTTTGATCCATATCGGATCTGGCCGAAGTAGGCATGAAGGAAGGTTGTTGCTGTGGGTCCTCGATCCGGATCTGCTGAAGAAGAAAGGGAGGAAGGAAGGTGACAGTTGTGGTCTTCGATCCGGATCTGCCAAAGAAGAAAGCGAGGAGGGTAGGCGTGAGTGTGGTTTCGATCTGCCGAAGAAGAAATGGAGGAAGGAAGGCAAGAAGCACGTGTGGTAGGAAAGGAAGGGAGAGAAGAAGGGATATTAAAAAAGAATAAGGTTCTTTTGTTTCAGAAAAAAAACGCATGGTTTGGGTAACCGTGAAGGCAGACATCAAGGTTCGGCAAAACGTTGATGCGTGAAGGCTTGCCGTGATCGTGGGAGATACGCGCAGCAAATCTAGGTAGTGATATGCATTGTTCCAGCTGTTTGAGAAGATGACCCCTGAGGAGATTAAGGCTGTAAGGAAGGAGGAGGAGGAAGCTGCAATGAGGGCGGTAGAAGAGAAGAGGAAGACAACTGTTGAGATTACTTCCCCGCTGGTCACGCAAGGTGACATGAGAAGCATGTTATAAGGTCTCTTAGCGATGGGTATGACGGGTCCAAGGGCTGTGGCGGGGTCATTTGAATTAAAGCTGGAGCTGATGCCGAATGATGTAAAGTTGTAAGAAAGCAAGAATTATCTGATTTGATCTAGAATGGCTTAGCTAATTCTAAGGATGAAGGGGCAAGGGCACTACCTACAAGAGACTTGTGTTGCGCCTGCAGACAAGGTGAGTACGAATTGAAGGGTGTGGAACACCAACACTGCGGTGACAGCTTGATTGCTAACTTCGATGTCTCCATCCTTCACTCGGATGGTGGAGATGATGTAGAGTACACTGACGATATGGAAGACGCTGAGCAACATGTACTTTAGGGCAGGAAATGTGATGATGATGGTGGAGGTTCAGGGCAAGGTGGAGGCCCTGAAATAGGAGGAGAATGCCGTTCAGGAGTTTGCTAGTGAACTACAGCAGCCGCGGGTAGATTTAGATCAATATGATCCACTACAGTAAACATGTGTTGGTGATATTGAGGCTGGCAGGGTGTGGATGCAACGTAGACATGTTACACACTTTCTGAAGAGACTGAACCCAAAGTTTGATAGTAGGAGGATTATCATGTTTCACTTGGCAAACTTGTCTACTATAGAGGAGGCTATTTCAGCTATGGTGTAAGAGAAGATTCGACTACGAGTAATAGGGGACAACAACCATGTCAGGTCCGCATACGCCATACCTGATGATAGGAAGTGCTACAACTATAGGGTGAGAGGACATCTGACCCGTGCCTGTCGTTCTCCACAGTATGGACACCGAGGTGGAGGTCGTGGAGACGGAGGTGTAGATTGTGGAGGTCTAGGAATGGGCCGAGTTGGCCATAGGGCTAATATGACCCGGACAGAGGAGAGTACGCGTGTCACTCTAATAGGAGAGCAAGCTATACAGTGGGATAAGTGGCGGCAGGGAAAGGCATTGGAGACTCCTAATGATTCCACTTCAACAACTACCATCTCCTTTAGTAATTTTGCCAACTACGCCCACATGGGCGAAGGTACTCATGCACATGCACTTGCATCAACATATAAGCATTGATATTTATTAGATCATATATTCAGAAGCATCCAAGCATGTCCCAGGTTCACTCAGTGCATTTGCATCTTACACTCTATTTACTCATTCTGAAATTGTCCAAACAACTAATGGGACATCTGTAATACTCTGAAAAATAATATTAATATTAATAAAAGCGTCTTTAAGGGTCTGTGTGTAATTAAATCAAATAGTATACATAAAAATAAAATTTCAGAATTTTTAAGAGCTATATATATAGATCGTGGAAACTCTAGAAAACCCTAGCCATTTTCTTTGTTTTTTTTCTTTCCATCCGCCGCCATGTCGGCTATTTTGCCTCTCGCGATTCTTTGCGCCGCCCTTGCGATAAGTTCTGCATGTGGCTGCTTGGCGTTCTTCTTCTTTGCACGCGATCTATTCTTCTTTGCTCTATTCTTCGATCTTTCGCCGCCGAGCCGATCATGCCGCCGAAGCCGCCGCCGCCCCTCTGTGGCGTATCTGCTGCTCGCTCTGTGGCGTGGTCGCCGCTTTCTTTGCGTGTGGTCGCCGCTTCGCTTCTTGCTTGAAGCGCCGCTTCGCCGCTGTAGCCGAGGCGCTCTGGCGATCTTTGACGCGCCGACCGAAGGCTGTCTTCTTGCTGCGCTGAATTTTCCAGAATGAGCCCTGCTGCGTTTGTGCGTGGGTGAAGGAGCCGGCCGGCTGATTAGGTAAGTGAGGGTGTGGTGTTTAATTTGGTTTACTGCTGAACTAATAACATGATTAGTAGTTGATTAGTTTGGCCGTAGCATTATATGCATGCGGACTAGAATGATTTGTTGGGTTAGTAAGGGAGACTATTATGATGTTTATAGTCAGGGAGATATCGATTAATAGATTTGTTTAACCTGCCGTTCTGTTGAACGATTTATTCGGGTACCTTAATGGCGGATTTTGGAAATCTCATCTACTAGTTAATTATAGATAATTTCGATATCTTTCTATAGCATATTTTATCACGTCAATCGAACAAGTAGAATTTGAGTTATGATTTTCGGAAGGCTGCTGTCTTTGGGGTTGTCGCCGTTCGGCGCTGTTTTGGTAGACTGCGGATTAAAAATAGTAAATAGACTAATTAGAGTTTTTGATCTGCACGAAAGATGTAGATAATTTTCCAATGGTTCTGTAGAATCTGAGAACGCGAATTTTGGTTGAGTAAAACAAAAGTTATGAATTTGGTAAGACTGCTGTTCCGAAGCGGACAGATCGGTTTGCTGGGCTAAAAACGGAGGGTCAGATGATTTAATTAGAAGACTTTGTAATCTAAGAAAATGTGGATAATTTTATGAAGAATCCAGAATGGGGTGGTTTGTGGTGATCGGACTTTCGAGTCAAAAGTTACGTTCGTTTTAGTATCAAGACAGCAATGGGTAACTATTCGGTACCGGAGTAACGTGGTATATTTGGGGACGGGTAGGAGCGAAGTATATTGATTGCTATTCTTGTTGCTGTAGCTTGTATTGAAATTTGTGTATTTAATGTAGGAGAGGCGTCGTACTTGTTGCCATCTGCTAGCCAAATTGTGCGTCGCAACTAGTAAAGGCAAGTGCATGGTAGACAGCGATCAATGATCGATCATTGTTTTCTTTATCTTCTCTTACCATTATTGTTGTGCTTTTATCTTGTTTAATTACAAACAATGGAATGACATGGTTATATCTTTGTTGATAAACATGATGAAAAGTTGGATATGATGTTTATGATGGAGTTTGCATGTTTGCATTCATAAGCATCATTGCATATGAGCAGGTGATCATGTATGATCACAACTCCACGGGAGTGGAGGAGGTCCCCGATCCTTATGGAGGAACGGGCTTGAGAGTGAATGTTGTCGCGAGCATTCACTCATGCTATACCAGATATCGTGAAAGAAGTGCATGTGGACATGTAGATTAGAGTTGCATTCATAAATGAGATTAATGTGTGTTAAACAAAGGGAAGGTAACAGCATGAGAATATTAATAGAAGTGCATGTGATGATAATGAAGTTATTGATTACTGTTGACTTATTATTGTCCGTTGTATATTGATGTGTTTGCTGAGTCGTGGACTCACCCTTGCTCTTTTGTTGTCTTTAGGTGATCTTCGAGGACGCCGTAACTGAGAGCGAATAGAGCACATGGACAACATATGATCATTTATCTTAATAATCTTTTCATTCAGAATTGGATTACACTTGGACATGTTAGAGATTGAATAAAGTTTAGGACATCGTTTGGACTAGACTATTTGCTTTATTAATTTGGATTCATTGGTTGATGCTATTTTGGATTATTTACCTGGTTATAATTCCCATTGCTTATTTATTGTCGCTTGATCCATAATTATGGATGTCCTTTTTGTGGTCCATGGATATGTTTATTGTTGTTTTCTTGCTGTGATTTTATAGTGTGTCGATAATTATTAGTTTAAAGAGTAGTGTGGTGGCATTCTAGGCTCAGTGTTGGGCTGGGGTGTTACAACCTCCCAGCTTACTCAGGGTGTAGGATTTCTAGAGTGCACACCATCCTTTGCTTTATCCTCTGTTTTGCATATTCCATCTTTTTTGGTCAACCTTCTTTTCATCCTTTGCTTTATCCTCTGTTTTGCATATTCCATCTTTTTCGGTCAACCTTCTTTCAATTAATTATACCATTGACCAATTCAAATGTATCGTCTCATTTGATAAGGATTCGCGTTTATTCAAGGAGAAGAGAATTAGGATAGGAATAAGGCATAATGGGTTGTAGTACATTGATCAGGTTGATGTGGCATTGGATGTGGCTGCAGGAGGAGTCGAGGGAGAAGTTTTATTACATCATCGTCACTTTGGACATTCGTTGTTTGAGAGTTTAAGTTGGTTGTACCCGGATTTGTTCAATAAAGTAGATGGCAACAAACTTGTGTGTGATGCTTGTGAGTTTGGAAAGCATACAAAGCCTACATATAGTAGCATTGGTCTTTGAAGTCATAAATGTCGAGACCCGAATTTGTAATACGGAACCCTTTGTGTTGACAGCACTAGTATCTAGATCACTAGCTAGTGTCCACAGTTACATCATTGAATATCAAATATATATCTCGTAAATGTAAAGCTATTTCATAATAATAAACAAAGCGTAAGTATACCTTACGACTTTTGACTTGCAAAATGGTCAGTTAGGCTAAATATCTTTTAAATAGCAACAGCGGAAGCGGAATTAAAATGTAACAAGTGGGACCCTCAGGATATACCTACATGCAATCAATTGGGACTCGCGACCTAGTTCTTGGCCTTCTTGATTTCCAGTCTGGACAAATACAATTAAGTGCCACAAGGTCTTCGTCATTCTTTCTTGCTGTATGGTAATATTAAGTGAATAGGAGTTCATTGTCGTACTCCGCGAGCCAACACACATAATACAGTTATAATATACGCATGACTAATCAAGGGAAGGCTTATAGTTCTTTTATTTGCATAAAGCTATATTTTATAGTAGGCAAGTCTTGTGACCTAGCATTTTGACTAAACCAGTTTTTAGTGAAACTGTGTTTTGTTGTGTAATAACAGCGAATGTTTCATTCATCGACTAGTGGAGAACAGTACCCAAAGGTTCCATCCATTCACGAGTAACTTTCAGTTCCATTCATCTCATGCTATATCATTTTCCAAGGCTGCATCCACGCGGTGATTCCAAGGTTGTAACCACCTAGCGATTCTGGGTAGAATACCCCTGGCAATTCCAGGCTGAATGCATCTGGCAACTCTAAGGCTGCATCCACCTGGCAATTCTTAGGTTGCAACTACCCGCAATTCGTAGGCTGTAGCCACCTAACTCCGTAGGCCACACCACCCTCGAGTCCTAGGGTGCATCCCCCGGCCAATCCCAGGTTGCATCCGACCGCCAATCCCAGGCCGCATCTAACCGCGAATCACAAGCCGCATTCCTCTTGCAAATCCCGTGACTTCATACACTCAATACCTTCCACTGACTATCACCAGGACAAATCAAATCCTCAGGCTCCAACCCGGCATTTCATTCCACCCAAAATCATTTTGCAAAGTTTAAATCTAATCAAGCAAGTTCTTAGCATCACCCATGACCATGAGCACAATGATCTGGACAGATTTACACTCTGCAAAAGTCGCACAACTTTAACCACAAGAGACGATCATCTTATAATGTCAACACGCTACCGTAGGAATGGAACTAAGAAAATATTCACAAGGCCTTTACAATGCCCCCACCCCAACGCAACTCCACCCGCTAAGGTTTCACTGACGTAGTGGTTTCTCTATGTATTATAGCCACGCCATCCTCCAGGTAGTTTTCACTATGACTATAACCATGCTACATGAGCGGGATGATGAAGCAACAATGAGATGAAGCAAACTAGTGACCCAGGTCATACACATGGTAGACTTGTGGTTGCACTTTTAGTGCACGAGAGGTCATCACAGGAACTGCTCCTTAATCGACTTGGCGATTCTTGCTCATACTCGTCTCGCATACTCCTATATGCATCTGCGACGTTTTCCATCCGCCCAAGTCTAAATATACTTTTTGGATTTTCATTTTGAAATTCCTTTCTTCTTTCACCGTACTAGCCAGCTCCAGCCTCAACTACCCAAATCCAATCTTCGTAGTTTGAATATGATGTCGGGAAAATTAATGTCCACATGTCAATGTATCTAAACAATGCTAGGTATAACACTTAGATACGGACCTAGTAAGTAGTCATGTATACCATTATTCCTAGGGTGACAAATGATAGTGTTCAAGTTCAAGGGTTGAAAGTTTATACTCAATTAACATCAAGGTATTAACTATAAACGAAGTCAACATAATTGTATAAATCGTAGCAATACAATTTCGTAATTTCAAAACAATATAATTTGCATTCAAATGTAGGCGCAAAAAGATCAAAGTGCTGACTCGTCTTGCTCAATGTTTTCATAACCTTGGTCTTGTTTCCCCCCTTGCTTGGACTATTACTCTGTCATGATTTCAGATTCTAATTACACGAAATACGATCGAACCCAAGAATGTCTGAAAAATGATAATATGAAATCCAGTAAATCCAAAGACACTTGAAATAAAAGGAAACACTTCAAATGAAAATAAATAAATCCAATGGTGTTTGAAGAAAGAAATACTTCAAACGAAACTAAACGTATCCAAGGGTATTTTGAAAGAAGGAATTACTCTAGATGAAATTAAATATACCCAAGGGCACTTGATGAAGAAAATACTTCAGGCGAGATTAAACACATCCAATGGTATTTTGAATTAAGGAAATACTTCCGACGAGATTAAACACATATAAGGGTATTTTGAATGAAGGAAATACTTCACACAAAAGTGGATAAATCTGAAGAGTGTTTGAAGAATGAAATACTTCAAACAAAATTAGATATATCCACGAGTATTTTGAATGAAGGAATCACTTCAAACGAAATTTTATATATATATATATATATATATATATATATATATATATATATATATATATAGGACGCATGTTTCGTACTCCCAGGAGTACATACTCCTACTTTGAATATACTACTCTTTATCATTTTTAATATACTTAAATACCAATTAT
The DNA here is from genome assembly GCA_036346395.1 of Hsuehochloa calcarea. Classification (NCBI taxonomy): domain Eukaryota; kingdom Viridiplantae; phylum Streptophyta; class Magnoliopsida; order Poales; family Poaceae; genus Hsuehochloa; species Hsuehochloa calcarea. The sequence goes on along the minus strand of CM070594.1, from coordinate 69,488,793 downwards.
AAGATACTCCAGTGCAATTTGATTGAAAAATTTTCATTGGAGTCCTTTATTTTTGCCATATACCTTTTTCATATATAAACAAAAGTATACACATAAATTTTCTATAAAAAGCGGACTTTCATGAAATTTTTTTCATAGAACTCACTTTGGAGTATCTTATAATCATCATTGGAGTATACTCAAATAGATAAAGAGGTATTATCATACGATTTAAGTGGTATATGAGAGGCGGGAGTACATACTCCCAGGAGTACCAAACCATTTTCCTATATATATATATATATATATATATATATATATATATATATATATATATATATATATTGATATACCACCTAAAAGAACTTGACATACTCTTTTATCACTTTGGGTATACTCATATACTAATTATAATATACTCCAATGCGAACTACACGAAAAATTTGTAAGAGAGTCCATAGTTTTTAGCATATTTTATAAATACCTTCATATTCACACATAAAAAAAGTATATCTAAAAATTGTGCATACCACCCCTAAAAAGGTTGTTCGTGAGTATGAATATGACATTCTGGGAGTTAGAGTCGTACTACACGAGTGGAGGTACTCTTGGTTAGTTTTTTGAGGAATTATCTCCTATCACTAAAGGTGACAGTGAGAAGGGGAGAACAAGGAAAATGATAGTCAAAGGGAAGAAGTCATTGTGAGGATAATTCTGTGCCCGAGCCTAACAGAATATGCGAGAGATGTGATAGCCCCAAAAGAATTAAAGGTTTATCAGCAAAGACGCTTTGAAAAATAGGGGAAGAAGCAGAGGGTCGAGCTTGACGCACATGAGCCAGTGGAGCTGGTAGAGACGCAACCAGAACAACCACCGCTTGAACAGCCAGCCTTGCGAGTTGATCTAGTTCCAAATTCATCCCCGGATCTCTCTCCATCAAGTTCCTTGCCTCCCCTTGATGCGAGTGGTAATATTCTCTCTAATCACTCCTATCTTGAGTTATCACTTGCGCAACGTATGGAAACCAAAGTTAATGCCGAAAAGCCTCCAGTCCGGTATGGTTTTGAGCATGATATTGTAAATTTTATCTCATATTCTCATATCTCACCTGCATACAAAGCATTCATTGCATCACTTCAAACAATACTTGTTCCAAAGGATTGGCGAGCTGCTAAGCAGGATCCTAAGTGGAAGGATGCTATGAAGGAGAGCTTAGTGCACTTCAGAAGAATAAAACATAGGATCTTGTTCAACTTCCAACGAGAAAGAGGGAAATAGGTTGCAAATGTGTGTTTACGATTAAGCAAACTCCCGAAGGCAAGATAGAAATATACGAGGCACGATTGATTGTAAAATGTTATAGTCAAACATATAGGATAGACTATGATGAGACCTTTGCATCAGTGGAGAAGATGAGTACGATAAGAACGCTGATCTCCTATGCAACTAACTTTAGATGACCTCTACATTAGTTGAATGTGAAGAATTTTTTCTTACATGTTGATTTACAAGAGGGGGTATACATAGAGATTCCTCCAGGCTTTGAGAACAGACAAACTGATGGGAATGTATATAAACTCAAGAAATCTTTATACGATCTGAAGCAATCTCCAAGGGCGTGGTTTGATAGATTCAGACGTGCAGTATGCAGTATGGGCTATTCTCAGTGCAATGAAGATCATAGTGTGTTTTATAGACATAGAAGATCACATATCACCATATTGGCAGTCTATGTTGATGATATTGTGATCGCAAGAGATGATACCAAGGGAATCAAGTCTTTGAAGATAAGACTTAGAGAGGCATTTGAGGTGAAAGATCTTAAAACTCTTAAATACTTTCTTGGGATTGAGATTGTCTGTTCTTCGAAGGGTATATTTATTTCCCAAATGAAGTATGTCCTTGATCTGCTGACAAAAACAAGTATACTTGGGTGTCGCTCTATTGCTTCACCTATTGATAGGAATCACAAGCTATGTGATGAGTCGAGAGTTACAGTTGACAATTTAGTTGACCAGAGGGCTTGTTGGATGTCTCGCCTATTTGTATCATACAAGACCTGATATTCCATATGCAGTGAGTATGGTTAGTCGATATATACATGGTCCTAGCACAGAACATATGGATGTTGTCTATCGATTCATGCAGTATTTGAAGAGTAGCTCTGGAAAAGACCTTTGGTTCAGAAAAAAAAATAACATATGAATGTGGAAGGATGTTGCGATACTAATTGGACAAACAGTGTGGCTAACAGGAGGTCTACCTCTAGATATTGTATCTTTGTGGGAGGTAACATTATGTCAGATTGGAGTAAGAAGCATGATATTGTAGCTCGGTCTACTACATAAGCAGAGTACAAAGCAATGATATTGAGTGTGAGTGAAATGATATGGATAAAGGGTTTATTATCTGATCTTCGAGTGTAGTGTAGAGGAATAATCTCTTAGTGTTGCATTATAACAATAAATCTGCAATCAACATTGGTAACAATCCAGCACAACATGATTGTACCAAGTGCGTTGAGATTAATATATTCTTCATCAAAGAGAAGCTCAATAGCGGAATGTTGAAGTTAGAGTACAACAATCTGATGAACAGTTGGTTAATTGTCTCACTAAAAAATTATATCCTAACGAGGATGCTACAATATGTAACAAGATACGTGATTGATATATTCAAACCATCTTGATAGAGAGTGTTGATAAGTTCGGATTAGAATCTAATAAAGTTATATTAAAGTCGAATTGTATTTTTCAACTATAAATAAAAGATGCAAGCATCTCATATAAGACACAATTATTCCCCTAATTTCTACTTATTCAATCGCTGGACGTTTAACAGACATTTAACTGGGCCTACATTCGTAATTGGGGTGCCAAAATTTATGCACAGGATCACGGATTCAAACAACGTCCGCAGCCTGCAGCTCAACCTTCGTAATCTAAACAAATAAGCAACTAATTAAAAACCCTTCGTATTCGTTATGAACCTACGAATACCATCGGACGCACCCAGACGAAGACTGGAACACATAGGGAAAAACGAAATAAGGTTTGCTTTGTCGAAGAACTCTTTTGTGTGAAAGGTTCATCTTCTTCTCAATTCTCAGTGAACTCTCACAGCACAGACAAATTTGGTTGGTCACTTGATCTCCAGTCGAAGCAATCGATCAGCTTACCACCAAAACACTATGGAACCATACAACAGGTCAACAGCCATTGATACTTCCATCATGATCAGCAAGGCAGATATAAGTCGCATGACCAATCAGACCTATCATATGTTCATGCATGTTCTTTGCAAAGATTCAGAATAGTGACTATCGGCTAGTGTTGATCACTGATAGTAATCCATCATCTCATGCATGCACATCCTAAATCATCTGCTGGGTGCAACTTACAAATTCTTCTACAGCTTCATTTTATCGTTTCAGTTTTGCGCGACAGTTTGAAAGCTGTACTCACCACATCATAATTGCTTCTACGCTTTAACCAAATGGAAACTGTACAGATGCAAAAGAAAAAAGGTTGTGGTTAGTAATGACCCCGTTCTTGCTCTGAACAATGTGCTGATAACAAAAGAGTAAACGAGGAGTTAATTAGAGCAGCATTTTAGTATTCAGTAAGTGCATGGAAAGGATTGTGTCAAGGCATTGAAGAGAAAACAGTTTCAAGAATTCCTAGAGAGTTCTGGAAATTGGTAAACTGGTGCCAAGGCACTGCTGATTTATACCAAGCTTTACAAGTTGGTAAATTACTGATTTCCAAATAATGTACACAGCAAGGTTGCCCTAGCTTCTTTCACAAAAAAGTAGATTGTGTTTCACAGCACTATTTTTTAGAAAATTTTCATTTAGTTTTCACTAAAAATAACTCAAATTTGTAGGCTAATTTGGGTTTTAGAATAAAATGCAATCCTACTAGGTACCATCGAATGCCAACTGAAAGTCTGAAACCAACAGCTGTTGTCCTTCTAAAACCTGATCAGAAACAGCTCATGTAACACCTACACATTTCTACACAACCATAAAACAAGAACACAACACACTACTACATGCTACCATAATTTACACAGCATGCAAGACATAGCACTGCGTTTTGGGAATAACTAGATTGTTGATTCAGCAAAATGACTTTTGATGATTTTCTGATCAATGCCATTCAAAAGAAGAGTCCCCCAAAAAAAAAAATGAAGATAGAGTCAACTAGTAGTTTAAAATCACGCCCCAGACAGCAGCCGATACTAAGATGTAGGAGGCAAGTGAACTACTCAAAAGATCCCAAAAAATGTACAGATGACATAACAGCAAGATGGATGGATAGCTCAACTAAATAGCTCAAGTATATTACATTAATCATTGTATCTTCAGAGAAAATCAAATTTAGCCATTTAGTCAATTTTTTACTCTTGATTTTAAAATTTGCTTATCCTCAGCTATCTTTCAATACATTATATTAAAGAACTGCATACAAGGATAGAAATAACTTGTACAATTCGATTACTTGAATGTTGTATTTCAACAGTTCAACTTGCGCTTATTCGCTTACCATCTAGTAGGTTTCATGCCAAAGAATAGTAGTTGAGATGCATTTTGTATTGCCTTCCTAACATTTCTTTAATACTTTTTCCTCCTTTCTGGTTTCTACATATATTTTCCATAAAAGATCTTAGTTGACGGTTGACGCTGATGAGAACAACACTACATTTGATCACTAGTATCATCAAAGTCACTCAAATCAATTTCCCAGACCTGACTATTCTAGATAATGAACAAAGAGCAGAAGACTAGAAGACAAATTAACAAAGATACGATAGGTGAAAGGTCAACAACATATATGGAGTCTTTCTATTTTTACCTAATCAAGTGATGGAATTATTTAGACCCATTTTTGCAATAACGGATTTAATTAGACCTAACAATTACTAACTACACATGTATTCAAAGAATTTAACAATTACTAACTACACATGTATTCAAAGAATTTATGTTTTTTATATAAAAAAAAACTAAAGCACACTTCTCATTAATAGAAGGTCCACATAATTTGGTGATCAGATTGAACTCTGTAAAACTTTGGCACCTTTATGCATTTTAGTATTAGTTGCAGACTTGCATAACTACAAGGTATGCACATAATGGATATAATCACGAGCATGATTTGCACAAGTGTAAACTTAGAAGTAGAAACAAGCATAATTTGCACAACTGTGAAGTTAGAAGTATCATATATGTAAGCTAGCTTATAATGTTTTTTTCTTGTAAAAGCGTTGTGCACATTTCCTACATGTTAACACATTCATATATTTAGAAAATAAATTGGTTGAAATATCATAAATTAAATGAAAAGAACCACCGAAATATTCCAAAAAATGATCGAACAATAAATACCCAAAATAGGTCACAATTTATCAAACAATAAAATGAATTAATAATTCTCTTAGATAGTAATACAAAAACCCAAGATTGATGGCAACTTATCAAAACAAGACATTCCCTCATATCATGCTAATTAAGAACCTACAGATGTAACAAATATTTGAAATTTCACATATTTGATCTATACATACGCTTCAAGAGTTATCAGCATATATAATAACCAATGTTCTAAAAACGGTATGTGAGTGGTCACTCTACCGCCTAGCACTCATACTGTCATACAGAAGCAGACACTTAATAATAAAGCCTTAAAAGTGCATTACGTATCTGTAACTAATGAAAAAATCTGCATGATCTTGTTGATCACATTGCATACAATTTGAAGAGAAAGTAGAGGCAATGTCCATGATTGTTATAAAGGAAATAATGACAGGAGTCTTGTCTTGCTCAGATTAGTAAAAGATGGGAATAAAAAAATCTCAAGTTGCATTCAGTTAGACAGAGGGGACATATCTGGTGCAAACCATGAGCTAAGTGCGATAATGCAAAGTATTTTGGTTTGTTCACCAAATCAACATAAACTCCCAAAAAAAAATTGGTGCATGCGCATATATAGAATTAATTCAGGATCTAAATGGCAAAGTGCGAGCTATATAAGCGGTAGGTGGGGGGTGGGGGGTACCTAGTGCTTAAGTGGGTTGAACCAGCGACTATTTTTTTAAAACAGTGGTAATAATTAACATATATAGCAATCACAATTTCGTGTTATAATCAAACCAAATGCATGCATTATGAAGACATGCCCTTTCTATATTGGTTGCACAGATCTCCATTTCAAAACAACAGATATACATTTGCGGAAGAACTAAGAAGAGGAAACACCAGGAGAGCAGCATTCATTTGAGAACAATGAGATAATAGACAACAGATATTGGAGAAAAGAAATAAATTATGTACAAAAGAAAGTTTGTTTCATGAGAAAGATCAATTGTCAGCATGGCATGGACATCACATCCTGAAAAAAGAAAGCAATTTTCAGCATGGCACACATATCGCATTCAGGAAGGGAAAGATCAAAGAGAGGTAGGATTGAAAAGGATCAAAGAACAATCATATAACTAACAATGGGCAGAAGTGAAAAAAACCATATAGCTGAATACCCATGATGATCTGGGGATCAGTTTGTGTCGTCACCATGTACATACATGTATGTCGAGCCTATATATAAATGTTCTACATAATGCTAATTACTTGGATCACACTGTGGTCTACAAGATCCAACAATAATGCAATATTCTGCATCAAGGAATATACTGATATGGGTGCAACAACAAATGTCAAACAAATGAAAGTGAAGAATAGTAGAACAAAAGGAAGGGTAAATCAACCCGAATATCAATCAAATCTAAGTAGAATCAACGAACAAAAGTACCATAACCAGTGTCAAAGAAGTCAAAGTGGAAGTATCAAATAACACAAAGCAACATGCGTGAGGGAACGCTAAAAAATTAATGAAGTAGAAGAATCACAGAACAAATTAAAGTAACTAACATAAACCAAATCATACAAATACTACTCGAAGAATGAAATAATTAAAGTGAAACACATCAGACCATGTTTAACATATAAATAGGAAGAATCGTGAGCGAGTGAAGGCAGCAAGCAATGGATGGTGGTACTAGGATTATGAGTCCTTAAGGATGTTAAAGACCAATCTGTAGCATGATAGCACTTATATTCGCTTGTAACTAGGTTCCAATCTTGACCATCCAAGAAGTAATGAAGGGCAGAGAAAAGAGTGTGCTCGTATCTTTTATTCAATTATTCCTAATGAAAACAATATCTGGATTATAGATCAGCTTGAGCTACACAAAAAGCTGTGATTTCTTACAATTAGTTGTTACGTTTAAGTGGCCTTCATTGTCCCCGGCCACGCTGATGGTGACTACAGCACTATATATAGCCCCAAGTGGTAGCCACTGGTGGATTGATGATCCAGCAATTGCCAGCTGACCATGCCAAAGAAAGTAGTACATGAAAAGGCGACCATAAAATCAGAGAAACAGTAAAAAGAACCTAGAAAAAAATCTCCAAAAATCTATATGCATATGCACACTCGCTGGCCGATCGATGGCCACGATGAACATTGCATCGCTTGCAAGTTGCAAACAGTGAAGTGATAACACCCAGTAGCAGTACCTTCTTTCTCCATAACCGAGACCCAAACAAATTACCGAGGGGCAAAATTGGATACATGCCACAGCGCCGCTCGCGGTGACGAGGCGGCGGCGCAGATGGAGCTCGCCAGAGAAGCGGTGGTGACGACCGGCCGGGAGGAAGATGGGAGGATGGAGGGCAAAAGTGTCTAAGACAAAAATTCAAAGACCCAAATTGTGGAGTGAATTTTCAATTTCATACTTTGGAATGTCATTTTTCAAAGTGCCGTCTAGATTCTAGAGTCACAAATATCCAATTTTGTCTTACCGAGGTGGCTGGAATCCACAGTAGCATACACACTAGGCCTGAGGCATATGGCATGCAGTGAATTATGTGTCGGATCAGGGAGGGGCCACGGGTTAATCGGAGCATACACGCACAAATCTTAGCGGCACACTACACATGCAATACAACGAAATCATCATGTCATGCAGATGCAGGGAAGGGGCAAGCGCGCAGAGGCTAACATGCAGCGGGTGGGATCGGGTCACTGGCACTGCACCTTATTGCTGTCCGGGTGGTCGTAGAGCAGCGTCGGCGGCGAGAACACCGAGTAGTTGTTGTCCAGCAGCTGCGACCTGAAGATGTCGTCCTCCTCGCCTCCGTCGCCGCCTTCCTCGCCCTCGCCGAACGCGGCGGCGGCGGCGACGTCGGGCTGGCGCGCCGCGGCGACGGGGCCGGCGCCGGTGTCGGGCGACGCGGCCGCGCCCCCCTCGGGGCTGAGCCCCAGTGTGGCGTCGGCGCCGTCGCGGTCGTCGTCGAAGTCGTCGGGACTGTACTTGGAGGGGTCGGCGTGGCGGCCCGTGAGCTCCTGCACGAGTGCGCGGAAGCCCGCGGCGCTGGTCTTGACCCGCATGGGGTTGGAGATGTACACCACCTTGATCGGCTTCTTGCCCCCGCGCCGCCACCCGCCTTGCCCCCCTTGCTGTGCTTGCCCGACGCCGCGGCGCCGCTCCGGGGACTGGGAGCATTGCCCTTGGGACTGTGATTCTTCCGGTGATCCATCAGCGCTCTAATGGCTTTCTTGGGGAAGCGGCGATCTGAGGAGCTCGAAGTGGAGGAAGACGCAGCAGTTTGGAGTGGACGAACGAGAGCGAGGGCTTCCTGGTCTTGGCCTGGCCATGTAGGGACAGATGCGAAGGGCAGTGTGGGGAGGGGGGATTTTTAGCGCGGTGGTTGTGGTTGTGGCTGTGGATGGGAGCTGGGCTGGCGCCGTGGAGGAGAGTAATAACTCGGATGGGAGGGTGGGGGAAAGGGGAGAGACCGGAGGGGCGCTCGCTCGCTCGTTCTGGGGGACACAGAGAGACAGAGAGAGAGGACGGGTTAGGCATGTGACCTAGAGAAAGGCGAAATTGAATGGGGAAATCGGCTATGTTCACAAGCACCTGCAATAGTTCATAGGTTCTTTTAGATTACACACTAATACTAAGTTGTGTATGGATTTTTTTTTGTCTGCGAAATCTTTATTGGATTTTTTTATGAAGGTAAGGACAAACAAAGCTTTAGTTACGACAGTTATGAATGTAAGGATGTTTATTTCAGTGCACATGGAATCTTGCACATCGAGAAAATTAAGGGCATGAATAAGGTTTAAAACGGCTTAAGAACGGCTCTTAAGGCACGCTAATTTAAAAGGCGAAGAATGAACTGACACTTTAAGAAGACAATATGATTCTTAAATAAAAGAGACAAATACCCTCTATATGCGTAAAGAAAGATCCATGATTCTATGATCATGATCTGTTCTGTGTTGTAGGGTCTACTTGGAACATGTTCTAAAAAAAACATCGGGTTCAAATGGATATAGTTTAGTTAAAGCGTTTACAGTGCTCGACTAAACTCCAATATATTTTTCACATTTTGCAAGTTCGCAATCGCAGAAAGCTACCTTTATGGTTCTTGGTATTCTTTTATGTTTTATATGCATGCATGTTGTTTTCTATGTGCAAAACAAATTGTGTATGCATGTATTAGGTCATGTATAATGGGTTTACATCAGCTGTCTATTGTCTCTGTCACGTAAGATTTAAAATAATGTGGATGAAAGATAATAAAGAGAGAGAATACGTTGTCTACAATCTTGTAATCCGGCTGTATCACTATAACCATGGAGAAAATATCTTGGGTCCATAAAATCATTAAAAGATTATGTTATCTATAAAGATAAATGAAAAGACAATCCATAGTATATGATATGTCTAAAGTACTATCTACAGGTGACATAGAGAGTTACTACAAATATCAGTTGTTTGTACCATTTATGCATGCCCTTATGTTAGCGTGATATACAGCTATGCGTATTTTAAAACTCTTTTATCGTAATATTATGGTACTTGCATTTACTGCTAAAACAGTTTATAAAGAAAAAAATTACTTGAGTTGGCAACAACTCTTAAAAACAGGCTAGTTCTTGTATCATCGGAGTAAAAAAAACATCAAACGAACTCCCAAAAATGAAAAGCACAACCAAAAAGTTCAAAAATAACCACACACACCAGTTTGTTGTTAGATCCAACATTCCATGCTTGTATCGGAACAATTTTTAGTCTGTTAGGCGTAGAAATAAACTTTTCACGTTGCAATTTAAATTTTACTAGTCCATTTTGTAGAATTAGATATAGACGTCACTGCATTACCAATTCTCACCTTAGTACAACTCCTACGAGCTTAATATGCTCATATTTTGCATTAGTAACTTTGATGTGATCATGTTACAAGTGAAGTACAATCTTCTCAATTCTTTCTCCGGTGGTTCTAGTTGAACACCTTGGTGTGGTACATGGGGGTGTGAACCTAGCGTTTTACGAGTTGGTACCGGGAGAGCGGATGCTGTCCACGAGGAAGGTTAATGGAAAGCGCAAACTACTGAAACAAGCATACGGTGCAGACCCCATCGCCGATTGCATTAACGACGTGGCGAGCTTGCAGGGTGTGGGCCTGCGTCAGCAGTGGGGCCCACGGTGACGCGATTTATTCAATAAACTGTCCCGGTAATCCTTTCTCACCGCCCGCCACGGCATACACGCGGACGCCTACCTCCGCGCGCCCCAACTGACACGGTGGGCCCGCATCCAAGGCGCCAGCCAACGAGATTTCGGGGCAGGCACGGTCCCCTGTGCAAACAGGAAATAAAAAATTGCCATCTCAGTGAGGAGAGCAAAAAAAACGAAAAAGAAATAGTAGGAGTGTCACTGTCACGTCCTATTGCTGGGCCCCACGTCTTGGAAGTGGGACAGTGTGTGTGAGGTCTTGTAGTTGCAGGCCTTACGAAGTGTGGTCCACACAACCAGCTCAATAAGGGTTGCACTTGGTCCACATTTAAAACCAATTGTGTGTGCATTATTGATGCCACGACGGTACATTACAGGTTGTAACATGTCATTCACGTGTCCACTTATTAAAGAAATATGTGTTCTACCGCTGTGGTTTAGTTGTCTGTTCCTGTCAAGTTGTACGTTGCTATGTGAACCAGTCGGTTTGGCTGAGCCATTATATATTACTTTTTTAATGTCTCTGTAAAGTTACAGTTTATATATGGTACACCATTATGGGCTACTTTTTCAATATCGCTGTGACATTACAGTTTATATGTTGTTATTTTTAGTGCTACCTTGTGTAAATACACGAAGACATTATTAGTTGTAAATATTAAACATGTTCGAATCCGAATTATGTGAAGGGTGGATTCCCCGCGATGCAAATGTATCGAGGCATGCTACGCTACAGATCGACCCACAATTGGGCGAGTAGTGCAAGTCGGGAGGTCTAAGTACCACGTATTGGCTACTATTACATGGGCACTGCTAACACGCGCGTGGATATAGAACAAATCTCTATCGGGCCGTATCAATTTGATCTCTATGTCCCTTGATTGGAGTGTTCGTTTCCTGCTTTTCAGCATTACGACTCCCTAGACACCAGTACTCACAGAGTCACAGTACCTAATTTCCCCATGTACATTCTCTGCAATATTGATTCATGCAACCAAAAGTATGTATCTTCTATACAAAGCATGCATGAAATTAACTTAAATTTTGGCAGAAATTAAAGGAGCGGGGAAATACATATCCTTTTTCAGGGCAATGTCCCCTTATATCCTTGCATACACGGGGAATCAAATAAAAGCAGGTTGCATACATGCTTGCTGCTATGGATGCTTTGCGTTCAAGCTAAAAAAATATAAGGTACTATCAAAAAATGGTTCCGGTGCCAAGAAAAGCAGGATCTCCATTTATATTCATCTTGGGAAAATTTGCACTCTATTCATGTATTGTAACATCGTCGATCCTTCCTCTAAAAAAACATCGGCCATCCTTGTGGAAGAAACCAAAGTCAGTGTGGCTCACATGGCGCTAGAATTTATGATCTCTAATATTTTCCGTGGTAATTAGTTGGTGTTGTGCCAGTCAGAGATGTCCATTTCCCAACGAGAGGCACTCGAGAAGGATCGATCGATAGTCATGGCTCGTGCTAGCTACCTGCAGTGTTTGCCTCTTGACCTGAGCAGAAGCAGCAGAACTTAACCAGGCTTTGGAGACGACGACCTCACCTGCCCTTGAGTCCTCGACTATCCTAGCCACGTGCGGTCACACTTACTCTAACGAGCTGTGTGGTCAGTTCAGCACTAGCCCCGGATAATCTAGGGTGTTTTTACCTTAAAGGTACTATTTGAAATCACATTAGTAAAAATAGATTTTTCGTGACCATAAAGCCAAAAATAGAGCTCAATTTTGTCCCAACCTAGCGCGTATCGTGCCGCGACGTCAATCCTACCTACGATCGGTCAGACAGGCCTCGTTTGCAGCTCCTTGGGACGGACAACGTTGTCTATCCCTCCCTGGTGTAGCAGTTGCCACGTCGCCCCTCCTCCGTCCCTCCCTGGTGCGGATGCCCCTCCAAGCACTCGTGGCAGCCTCCGCTTCCAGGCCACCCAAGCTAGGACGCGCACGCGGGCAGCACCGCTCCTCCTCGGCCTGGACGCGCCGCTTGTGGTCATTTTCTCCTATCAATTTCTCCTAGTCTCATCTATCACGTCATTGCCTCGTCCACATGTATTGCTAATCACGCTACCCCGTATGTGTGTAACATCTTCTCACGCTAATAAAAATTGGCGTCGCACTCGCTCTCACTCTTGGATTGGTTCTCATTCTCGCGCTCATCGCTGAGAACAAAGAGAATTGAACTAAACCTTTGTTTGGAATACGCTGTGGAAGTAATAATGTTTAGAGCAGTGGTTAGGGCCGTATAAGTACCGTGAGGTCCACATCAAGGCAAGGTAAAATTATTTCATATGCTTTAGTTGTAATAATTTCAGTCGTAGTTAATTAGCCGTAATTTATTAGTCGTAGTTAGTTAGTGGTAATTGATTTGTAGTTTATAAGTGGTAATTAAGCACTCGTAATTAAATACTAGTAGTTAACTAGTCGAAATTAATTTCTCATGATTAAATTTTGCGTAGTTGAGTAGTGATGATTACATTAGTGCAAAATAACTGGTCGAATTTACGCGACCATAATTAATTTGTTGAAATGTAATGACTTGTAGTTAGTTAGTGGCAACAAATTAATCGTAATTAATTCATTAGGCAATTATATGTGTCATGGGTATTTAGTGATAAATTAAATACTTGTAATTAATTAGTAGTTTTTTTGTTTATCCCTATTTTATTAGTGGGAATTGAAGAAATAATCACATGTAAATAGTAGTGTAAAGTTAATTAATTAGTGTTAATTACATACCATATTTGTTATATTGCGTACTGTAAATCGGGTTGTTGTTGCTTTAGGTAATTTAAAATATACAAGGCTTGGTAGTGTTTTATGGTGATGGTCTCGTATGGGTCGGACTCGATGGGTTGGACGTGTCGAGATGCTAGTACAAGGTTGTCCGGCGGGGGCTCGAAGCGATAAATTTTCAGGAGCTTCGGAGCTGCATCCGGAGGGAGTTCGACACAGAGGCAATGATGAAAAAGCTTGTCATCGAGCCGATCACCTACACAAGTAGGGGAGGGCAGGGCATGTGGGAGCTCGTGAAGGTGAATGAAAGTGTAGCATAGGAGCAGTACATGCAAATTGCTTCCCAGCCTGGAGCGACGATATACGGGAAGCCGGTGGTGTATGTGAAATTCGTACGCAGGCCGACGAGAGACCATGATAATGCTGGTGCCTCCGGAAGCGGGGAAAGACAGACGGTGCTTGAAGATGGTAGCACAGAATGTGCTGCTTTGGAGGAAGTTCACGAGAGAAGAGTTACGTATAACTTTGTGCAAAATGAGGGGGTGGGACTCTAGTGGTTGGTTTGCATTGACTGCCATGAGTATCTACCTGACCAGCCTCTGGGGTTGGAGTACAACGAGGACGCCGACCCAGGCTCTGATGGTAGCAAGGAGAATGCACCCCAGGATGCTGATCCTATCGGTGGAATTGTGTCTTCGGAGGTGCCGTACATGGCATCCTGACTTGATGATATCGCAGTGTGATCACTCGTACTACCGCAAGAAGGGTCCTAGTGGGAGTTTGATACTAACACCCTTTTAGTTGGGCAGCACATCCCTAGCAAGTCGGATGTGCAGCAAGCTATAGTACGGTACACCTTATCCATCAGCCGTGTGTACCGGGTGCACCGGTCTAACCCAAGACATTGCGCAGTGAAGTGTGTAGTGGACGACTACCCGGGGAGGTCAGCACTCACCGAGCAAAGTTCTTTGGCTCGGTCTTCTCGGTCAAGGCGGTGACTGACCATGCTTGCAAGCTTAACGTGACTTCCGCATATGTGGCAAGCCTCATCAGACACATAGTTGCGGAGGACGTGTCCGTCTCCCACAAGGTGCTGCTGTCGGAAGTCGCCAATCTGGTTGATTATCCAGTTAGCTATAGCAAGGTTCTACGAGCCAAGCAGAAGGTCATCGAGTCCATCTACGGGACAGACAAAGAGGTGTTCAACCATGCACCAAGAATGCTTCAACAGATTGACGAAGCAAACACTGGCATATACATAAACAAGCTTGAAAGTGAAGATACTGATGGAGGGCCCAACTGCTTCATATTGGACCAGGTGTTCTGAGCTTTGCCCGGACTATTGAGGGATTCAAGTTCTGTCGTCATGTGCTCACGATGGATGATACTTTCCTCACAGGGAGGTACAAAGTTCTCACCACAGTGGCAGCCGACGCGAATGACCAGCTTCTCCCAGTGGCATTTGCCATTGTGGAGAGCGAGAACACATCCAGTTGGTTGTTGTTTCCTAGCGAATGTGAAGTGAGCGGTGGTGGGAGATCGGCGCATCATATGCCTTATCACAGACCGCAATGCTGGGTTGTTGTTGGCCCTAAAACACCATGAAGCATGGGATGGAACTCCCTCACCAGTGGAACAACGTGCAAACCCAATGGTGCAGAGACATCTTGCATCGAACTTATTCATGCAGTTTAGGAAGTTATGAAGATGTTCAAGGCGTTGTGCCTGCAGAACCAGAGGGGGAAGTTTAAGTCCATGTGGACAGACCTCAAACACCATACTACGAGGCATGCAAGGGTGTCCACTCCGGATGTACAGAAGGGACAGTAGGCCATGAGCGGGCAAGCCAGGAGTGATATAAGTTTCTCGCAGTGGATTAATCTCCACGCCCTGAGTTGGAGAAATTGTCTTTTCTCTACGACACAAACGATGCGAGGTACGGGATTATAAGGACCAATGTGTCTGAGGTGTACAACAGCGTCCTCAAAGGTGTGTGATGCCTCCCTATCACCGCAATCATCGAGGAGACATGACCTCGCACTATTGGTTACTTAATCAATAGAGCAACCGCAGCGAAGCGATAGATGGAAGAAGGCAAGCAATGGTTCGAGAACATGTAGTGGTACATAGATCAGAAGATACATAAGGACCGAATGCATGACATCCAGGTGATCGATGGCCTCAGGAGTAAGTACGAAATCAGGCTGCGGCAGAAATATCTCAATAGTCTTGCTAAGGGGGAAAGGAAACAGGCATACACCTGGGTGATGTGGCGACACGCACCTGCAACAAGCCGAAACTCCTGCGCAAGCCATGCTCGCATGTGTACAAGGCGTGTGCACCAATGAGGCAGATGTATTTGTTGTACATCTCTGAGTACTACTATATGCAGCACCTTTTTGGTACATGGAGTGCAGAGTTTCACCTGTACAGCTTGGACATGAACTACAAGGATCTTTGGCCGGACAGAGTGCAATGGGGCTCGAACAAGGCCATGAAGATAACAGGGAAGGGACGATGGTGGACGTGGCACTTCTGGAATGACATAGATGTCAGCCAATGCATCTGTCTTAGCCGCATGATCAAGTGCAGGATATGCAAGACCCTTGGGCACTCAATGAAGGATTGCCCCAACAGACCAAGCTTGTCTAGTCGTCATTCAGCGTCATAAATTTAATGTATTATCCACCTTATTTTGTTCTCTACAATGAAATATTTGGTGGGACTAGAATATGTCAGACTCGTCGGCCAACTTCTAAGCGAAAATATTACAGAAGCGCAAGTGGCTTGGGAAGAGGGCTAAACGATACCCATATTTTTCAATGAAGGGTGTGCTAGTACTACCAGAGTTTCCACACCTGTAGTGGGTGTGCGAACAGCCAGCGAAGATCAATCGGTCGACACACCCGGCCACCTCCACCCGAGCATACTACACTTGTAGACACCACCTCGTAAGCGTATCTTGTGCACACATCGATTTTGCACTCCCTACATTGAATTCCATAAATTTTTAACTTCATCCGTGTGTATTGGTAGCTTGAGATGCGCTGCAACTTCTTCCAGTGGATCGACGACACGGAGATGTACGATAGGGCGTTCATCGAGTAGAAGTACATGCAGAACTACGCGATGCGAGCGCGAGACCTTCGTGTGATGGAAACCCTACGTACTGGACCCTATTGAGAAGGCACCAAAGGAGCCTAGGATGTACCCTGCGGACAAGGGGAAGGCTCCTACTACTGAGACCGGTAGTCATCGTAGCTTCTCTCGTCGCCCAGGAGCACTCCATATCGAAGATCTGAGTTATGTACAATTTGCATCCTAATTTTGTATTTGGCCTTTCATTCTTCTAACATCATGCAATGTTCCAGCCTGTATCACAGAACATGGAGGACTTCGACACACACCACCGACGTGGGCAGTTCCAAGACAAGGGGAAGGAGAAGGCTCCTGCGACCGAGATCGACCATCATCGTAGCGTTTCCGATCACCCGAATACACTCCATATTAAAGATGTGAGTTATGTACAATTTGCATCCTGATTACATTTTTGACTGTATTGTCTACTTACATCATGGAATCGCAAGACATGGAGGACTTCGACACACGCCACCACCGTGGGCAGTCCTGGGACAAGGGGCAGGAGCTATGACGCCAAGAAGACTAGTTTGCATCCTCCTTTATCCCGATTCCAATAAACCCACGCGTGTATCATGTAATGCCTGTAACCGAACAACACATGGCATGTAAATCACAAATCACAATGTGCATTCCAAAATGTCGTCAATTTTATCTATCAAAAATTACAATGCAACTCCATTTGAAATGTATGTTTTCATGTGGATATAAGCGCAACAGTACACACATAACATACAAAATATACATACAAATATAGCACAACAAATTTCATATCATCTGTGTAGTGCAGTTACACACTGGATACAATATGGCTCACTCGTCTGAGCCACACTCCGCTCACTGCGTCAGCATCAGCATCTGCGTGCTCATCCTAGTTTTGCTTTGAGCATGCCCCGTGGGATACGTCACCAGTCCGGAGAGCATGTATCGGTTCGGAGGGGGTACGAAGACCGTTGAGTGGGTAGAGGTGCACAAGTAAGCTGACTCTGGCTCAGCTGAGTCTGTCCAACGTCGATGTCGTCCAGCTGAGACATACAGAACCGAGGGCCACCTACATGATGTAATGAATGAAGGACTCCATAAATCCACTCCCAGATTGTTTGACCCCAGGGCACGCTGTCTGCAAGTCCAGTCGTGCGGAGGAGCTCTAGCCCTCATACGGTACTTTGTACTGGCCAACGTACGATAGTGTTGGCTGCCCTGGGTGCCACGGTCCAAATTCTGGTGCCGTGTAATGCTCCCTGGCGGTAACTGGGATGGGCGTGTCCTTATCGGTTGAAGGATGTCCATCACCCCCACTCTCAACTGAAGGATGCAAGATGGAATGACGTGAGGGCACATGAAAATCTGGGGCATGAACTAAACATCTCGTACCTCCCGGATGTGCAGTGCGGATGACCGAGGAGGTGCCAATCTAACGGGGTGAGGACAACAGAAAAGATGCATCCCTACGAATGTGCAGCAACAAGACAACATGACGTTGGTACAACATAAGGAGTAATTTAAAAAACAGGACATAAATTTGTACGTAACTTACCTCCCGCTGATCTGCAGCGCGGATAACCGACTGGGAGCGCTAGGACGCCCATCGGTCCGACTAGGTCGCGATGACCTAGTAGGTGAGGATGGTTCGCCCACTCAGTGCGTGGCGCGTAGGACATCGTCCCTCAAACGACCGCAACTAATGTTCTTGAGTACATTCTTCAACTCCATGAAGATGTACTTCAAAGTGCTCAGCAACCCCGGTACAGTGTACTCTGGATTGCGGATGGCGGTTTCGATGCGCTTGTGATCATCTACAGCCACTCGAACTAAAATAAAAGAGAATAGTTCAAATATCCTCCATGAAACGAGCAAAGATTGTGAGTTATTACGGTGTCGTCACGCCACAAGGCGATGTGATGATCGAACGAGTGACGGAGCCTCTCCTGGTGTGTCACCTACTCCAGACGCTTTGGTAGAGAATAGGTCAGTGTGGAGCACGACCGTTGTACGTACCACTCCATATATTGTTGGTACGTCTATATGTCGTACGGTCTCTGCTCATGTAAGACCTCGACGTTCGCTGTCTCGGCCCAAGCTGTAATCCAGTCACGCTGGATTGCTTGCCAGTCCTCAGCGTGTCGGCCCACCCTCGTTTGCCAGCATTCGAGAAGGATTTGTGTCAGAACATGCAACAAGGGTATGAAATGCAAACAATACTTGGATGGAGCTGGACTTACAAGTGGACGGTTCACTGCAGCATCCTGCTATCGAGAGGGGACACAACCTGACAAATCCAATTGATGAATTATGTGTTGCGACGTGTAAGGCTCCACCATGTGGGTGAACAACAGGTGGCAGGTCTTCACCCACAATCCGGCGTTCTACGTGCGTTGCACGATCAACCCGTGCAGCGCTACCATGTGCACGAACTCTGGGGTCCACGTTATACAACGACTCGAACTCGTTGTGGAACAACGAGTAGCATATCGCCGGTCTGTCCTTGGCCCAGCGTAATTGGGCGGTAGTCCACCGGTAGCCCATGGTGATCCCGTCAATCGGGTCATGCAACTTGGGGTACGGGTGCACTACTCTCCCGAAGGAAGGCCGCCCAACAGGAAGTGCTCCTAACTCCACAGTTTGCAGGAGCACGTAGCACACGGCAAGGTTCGGTTTCACACTGGTATGGTGCTGCGAAGCGTCACACAACCCCATGTATGTGGCGCAGAGGACGGCTGACCCCCAACTATACTGAGGCATGGCCCTTGCCTCTGCGTCGGCCAAAGACTCAGCGATGCGGATAAAGCTGGGGTACACCCAATCGCCCTATGTGGTGGGAAACTGGGCCCAGCCGAAGAGATGGAGAAGGTACGCGACGAGGTGTGTCCTAACAACCTCGTCAGGTGCATCCGATGAGCATTGACTGAAGTTCCTCAGCAGGTCTGAGTGACACCACGGGCGTTGTTCAAGATAGGTATGCCAAACCGATGCCCCAACGGGCCTTCCAGTCCGCCAGCAGACGACCAGGAACAAGTGGCTCACCCCGATCGGGAGTCTGATCAAGAACGTGACATCCTGAGAGTGAATGTCATCTCTCCCCACCGAAAATGGAATACATGAGTCTCGGGTCTCCACCTGTCAACAAGGGTCGATATCACACTGTCATCCAGGGTGAAGTATCGTCCGACCGAGAGCAGTCTCGCAAAGGGCAACAAGCTTGTGCCCCGAAGGATTGGGACGTAGTGATCATCGAGCTCCCAATAATGCTTCTCAGACCGAAGTGCTAGGGGTGGAGGGCCATCTGCGTCCCTGGTGATCCATAGCTGGCACCGATGATGCTTGTCGTAGGAGGGTTCCATATCTTCGGTAATGGCATGACTTGCAAGAGATCAAAGATACAAATTAGTAGTGAATAAATTAATAATGACAATGAATTATTATAAATTAAAAAAGAACTACACACGGACAACAAAAAATATGCACTAATTAACTACAACTAAATTAATTATGACTAATTAACTTCGACTAATTAAGTAGGATTAAATTAATACAAGTATTTAAAAACCTCTTAATCAAATCAGACTAATTAATTACCGCAAATGAATTAGAAAAAGATAGTTATGACTTGATAATGAAAAATAAATACTAGTAAATTAATTTTGAGTAATTATTTATCATACATTAATTACAAATAGATAATTAGCACTACATAGAGCCACTAAATTAATTACAGCTTACTAACTACGATTAAATTAGTTATGGATAATTTAGTACCACTAATTAACTACAAGCGATTAATTGCAACTAATCAATTACAACTAACTAACTAATTGACACTAACTAATTAGGACTAATTAAATTGTAACTAATCAACTAGGTCATGAATAAATACGTAGGATTAATATAACAACGACTAATTCAATGCGATCTAATTCATCGCAACTAACTAAATATCACAAATTTGATAAGGCCTAAATGATAGGACTAAATTAATTACGCCTAAATAACTTCAACTAATTAATCATAACTAATTAACTAACTACACATTTAATAAAGACAATACATAAATATTACCTTTTAATACGACCGCTAATAACGGCTCTAAACAACACTTGATCCACTGCGAAAAGGTAACCGAAACTATGAGAGAGCGCGAGCGAAGAGTCTCGCTCGCGACTCCGCATTTATAGCGAGGATGAGAGAGTGGACCGTCGAGAAGGAACTGTGTCTGCCCAAAACAACGTACTGCATGCATTTGACGAGACACGACGGGACCTGGCTTTCGGTGTGTCTGCCCTCTAGCTTTTGGCGTGTTCCCAGGGAGCTGTGGACGAGGCCTGTTTGGCCGACTGTGGTGCGAACAGGGCTGGCGTGGCGGCACGGTACACGTCCGCGTGAGGTTGGGACATAATTGAGTGCTATTTTTGGCTTTGTGGCCGTGAGGCGCCCATTTTTGCTAATATGGTTCCAAATAGTGCCATTTAGGCAAAAGCATCTCCAAAGAGGGCTAGTTCAGATATGAAATTTGGGGGTGGCAGGAGGAGTCGCGGGAGGACGAAGTGGCTGCGAGGAGAAGGGAGGTGCCAGCGAGCGACCGACGAACTCAAGTGTAACAGCCCAAAATTACTAAGTTGGATGAGTTAAGCATCTAATGTGCAATTGTGAAATTTGGACTTTTTAAAACCTTTTGTTGCTGCAAATAAGTTTCAAGTGTGGGAATATTTTAGTTGGATTCTATATTCTTTGATATGCTTGGTTGGATTTTCTGGAATTTATTGGAGGTTATTTGGTTTCCATTTTATTTGCATGCTTAAATTGATTTTGAATCTAAAATGCAAACAAATCAAGTGAACAGTGCCTGAAAATATTTTTCTAATGTTCTGGAACAACCAAGAGATCTACCTACAAAATTTTAGAAATTTTGGAATTAAATTACTATTGGTAAGCAACCAGTCAAACTTGTAAATTAAAAGTCAAACACTTAAAACTGGAACTTCAAACCATTATAGAGAAAATTTTATTACATGAAAAGCTATATAAAAATTATCGAATAAACTAGGCAGTGTCAAGAACCATCCAGAAAAATTTTAGGGTTTTAGGAGCTCGAAACTATGCCTATTAAATCCGATGCTCTCAACCTTTTCTGCAAAAATCATAGTTTACTGTTCCTCCGAACCAACTCGAGCCCGACCCGTTCCGCCGACTGAGCCGTCTTCTCTACCACTTAAAGGTGGACCCTGGTCGCAGTCATCGTCCTCCACGCGCAAGGCCCCGCAGCCCCAGCGCAGCCCGCACGCCACGCATGAGCGCCACGCCGCCCCCGGTTTCTCCTCGGCCTCCCGTGTCTATTTTCGCACCCAGGCCGAAGCACTGCCCCTGCCTATCTCTACAAACCAACCGAACTTCCCCTCTACGCGGTCACACTTTTTCCTTTCCCCTTCTTCTCCACCGAGAGTTGGCTCCGTCGCTTCCGCCCGCATCGCCCCGCCACCAAGCTCGCCTTCCGCCCTGGGCTGCCGATTGGCACCGCCCCTGGTGCTCCCTCACGGCTCCTCCTTTGGCTGGCCCGTGTCGGCCCGGCTGCTCCCTCCGCTCGGCCCCAGCCCGAGCCGCCAAGCCGCGCTCACCGTCCCGGCCAGACCGGTGATCCCTATTGCTGGCCGTCCAAGTCGCGGAGTTTCACACCCCTCCAGGAGCTGAAGCCCTCAACCGAATCTGGCTTTGGTCCACCAGAGCACCGTGCCTGCGCTTTCTTCCCCACCACCGGCCGCAACTGCCTGCACCATCGCCGCCGTTGATTCGAAGATCCCCAGCTCGATTCCTTCCCCTATGAGTATCCCATGAATTCCCTCTAGCATCCTCGACCACTCATTGATGCTCTCTTTCTCCGCAATGTCGCCTCCACGTTGACCCGGCCTCGCGCCGCCGTTGGCCCACGTCGTCGGCCCGCCACAGACCTCCTCCGCCTCCACCACCGACTCTGGTGAGTTCCCCTGGGCCTCCTCATGCTCATACTACCCTGAGTTTCTCTCCTCCCTCACTGGTGCGCCGCTGCCTCTTTTCTCCTCCAGGTCCGGCCACCACTCACCTCGTCCGGTGGCCACAGTCCTCCTCAAGCCGTGCCACCACCACCACTCGGTTCACCTACCATCCACTGTTCCATTTTGACCGTGCTCGGCCAGTGCCAGTGCCTCCTCCTCCAGCGACGAGCCAGGAACCGAGCCGCCAGCCAGCCCCTGTTTGTTCCTGTAGATTGTGTTCGATGAACTTCTTTTCTCTGAACATGCACTCACCTGTAATGAGTTGTGAACAACTTTTTGTCTAACAATAGTATCACTTTTAAAAATGTTTAGCAAATGTGATGTATGAATTTTGAAGGAAGGTTAGTCATAGCATTAGTTCTTACTGTTGCAGGTGTATGAATAGCAATCTGAAGTCAGTATTGTCAATAGGCTAATGGAAATGGTTAGTAAGAGTATTATAGAATGTTTTGCATAGGCAAGGTTTAGGTTAGAAGCTGTGCCAAAGTGTTCATAGCTAGCTCAAATGAAAGCTCTGTGGTAGTAGATGAATCATTAAGGTTAATTAGAAAATGCTGGAAGTATGTCTTTATACATATGTGCAGCCTTGTTTACTTAATAGATGTTTTGTAGCTGGAGGTGAATTTTCTGAAGTTAATTGAGAAACAGTAACTCCTTTAGAGTTTCTAGTTGAGATTAGTTCACTGTAGTGTTGAGATAACTTGGAATGAGAATATAAAAGGGGGGAATATAATAGGATCGATTTTGACTGTATGATCATCGTAAATGTATACATAGAATACCTGAAGAGAGTGCTTGTGAGTACCAAGTGTCATGTTAAGTTTATTAAACTTCACAAATTCCTGATTAATTAAAGTGAACTCCAATTGAACTAAAAAAATTATCATCTAAGTGCATCTAAAATCATTTTCTATCTTCTGTATTAATTTCATAATTTTTGGAGACTCTTGGAATTCTTGGTGTTTATTTGGTGTTTTCGCTTTGTCAGTTCTTATCGTTAGACGACAATGATTCGGAGTGCAATTGAGAAGTTCGTGTGAATGTCCAGAGTTCCAGCAAATAAAGGCAAGCAGTTCTTCCTTTGATGCATGTAGATCATATTATTTGTGCATACTAATATTTGAAAGTTTCAACTGTATGTATGCATGCTATGTTGGCAAGTTATTTCTCAATCGCGATAGTTTACCTAGTAGTTATTTGAACTGTAGGTAAATATCCATCCTTTACCACTGAGCCTAGGTTTATATCCGTTGTGACTTAGAGCTCGCTGGATGGGCTCTAGTCACATTATATTAAGTATACGAGTTGTGTCGCTTAATATGCTTAGCACGGTAGACTGGGAATCATCACATTAGTGATAGTTATTACAACACCACCATATATAACTGAGTCATGATCCTCATGTATGTATCATATTTGGAAAAATTAAAAATAAAAATAAAAAGATTTAGACTTGTGCACATTGGTTGAATGATGTGGTTATTGGTATGTGGTAACGTGCCCGAGTCCACAAGGACCGAACATCTTGTTCCACTGAACCAAGCATTATTACGTGCTAACCACATGAGGGTATTGGGAGCCCCTCTTGACTTAGTACTTTGGCGTGTGTTAGCTCCGAGTCGCAGTAGGTGGTTTGGGTGTGTTGTGTAAAAAAGGATCCGTGTGTTGGGTGTGCGGTGGTAGAGTTCCGGGTAGGTTCTCCACCTCGAGGGGTATCGTAGTTGTCCAAGACTTTACCCGTGAGAGGTAGTTGACCGAGGCTTTACGATGACCCCGACACAACGTATGTGTCTCTATCCATACGGACGACTCGTAGTTAATACATAATATTGAAAAATATCTCGTAGGACTCAGCCTTGCCGGCATGCCTAAGGAAGTGTGCTTCATCCGGTGGCAAAATAGGCGGTCTGACGTGTGGGTACATTGGTACACCCCTGTATGGTATAAACTATTCGAATAGCCTTGTCCTAGGTTATGGACACGCTTGGGAATGTCGTTCGAGAGTTAGACTATGATTTTGATAAAGTTGAGAATGGGTGGTACGAATGGGTAATTCGTGCTATTGTTGTGGTGACTAAGGTTAGTCACTTCCAGGATGATATTTATTCTTATTGTTGTTGTCACTGATATTTGAACTGTTAAAAACTGGTTTAACTCATTGCCTTCAATATACTATATTATTGCAAATAAAGTGTGGCTTTATGCTGAAAATGAACCATATAGCCTTCTCCTTTGATTCAGCTTGCATGTAGCGATGTATAGGTTTGTTATTCGTAAGTCTTGTGGAGTACATTCGTGTACTCACTGTTTGCTTTTATTTACTAATATGGACATCAGGTATTGAGATCAAATCAAATAAGGAAACATGCGCAGGAACGTCGATTTGCTAAGGTTTCAACCCAGTTGGTTGCCCTGTGGGTTATGGCAAACCATTGGGACTTCATTAATGGTTAATTCATAATTTTATTTCAGTTAATTTATTGATTTCCACTGTGTATTTGATATTTATCTTGTTATTTGGCCTGTCGGTCCTTTTTATGAAACTGAACCTGGTAAGTTCAATATATTGTAAATTATGAAGTTTTGATATTGTAAGCACTTGTGTATGGATTGATATTGATGTTTGTGAAGGTGTATGTGTACCGCT
Organism: Hsuehochloa calcarea; assembly: GCA_036346395.1. Taxonomy (NCBI): domain Eukaryota; kingdom Viridiplantae; phylum Streptophyta; class Magnoliopsida; order Poales; family Poaceae; genus Hsuehochloa; species Hsuehochloa calcarea. The sequence continues at coordinate 69,463,677 of CM070594.1, read as the reverse complement.
CCTGGGAGGTACATACTACACCGAGGCACGGGATATTTGGTTTGTGATGCTAGAGTCAAGTGGATGACTAAGCATTACAGGCTAAATACCCTGGGTTCTCACATCAAGCTAGGACAACAGCGGAGGTTAGGGTTAGGGGCGGCGGAGAATAGGGTGAGGGATGCAGATTCGTGCCTTCACTAGAGGGTGGAAGGAATGGGAGGCCGCCAGTGGTCGCCAGTTGTCGTGGTGGTCGCCGAGGAAGCCGGTAGGTCCCGGGGTTGCTAAGAGTGCTTCGCCTGCCTTTGCTCGGCTCAACGCGAGAGGAACGGGAGCAAGGGGCACGACAGGGTGGGCAAGCGAAGGGTATATGGATGGTGTTTTACGTGTAATTTACTCCCAACTTCAAGGGCAATTTTGTAACTGGGTGGTGGATTCTTCTGGGGATTCGGCCCAAGTTCTCTCCCCGTTTTCTACTGTAATACGCTCCAATTCTTGGGTGATCCGGATTCTTAAAAAGAAGAGGAGTTGGACTCTTGCTACTCCGGTTAAGAATCTGGGAGCGGGAGCTTTACCAAACAGGCTCTTAGTATCGATATGATGGTACTATATTTCCAAATCCAACTTAATAGTTTATTTATTTATGCTAAACTCCAAGGGATCACTTAGCTAATGAGAAAGATTTGACTCATAAAGTGTCGGTTCTGCAGCCATGCCGTGTGCACTGTTTAGCCTCTCGCATCACCTATTCTTAATTAGCCGAGGATTAATTAATTCGAGAACAACACAAAAGTGTTGCTTTAGCTAAGTCGCTGAAGACTGACTTTTCTGTCCCTTGTAGTATTTTTCTGCTGCTGCAGCTGAGATTTATATGTATCCATTTATTCATAGACTGTGTGGTTTGATAAAGAAGGAAGAAGAGGAAGTTTTAATTGCAACTCTATACATTTTCAAATATAAATACGTGTGTTTTATATCATCTAGTCGTGCAATTTCACAAGCAATTGAGCTAATTCTACAGCAGACGCAGATTTGCAGCTGCATCCCCAATGGAGAGGTACGGTGGCTGATCTGTGCTGGAGCTATCCATCGATGATACGAACACATGGTTTCCTATCCAACTTACTACGAAAAATAATATGATAATGATATATAGAATGAAGATCTTCTATTGTTGTGGATACACTATTTATATAAGAATACAATGGGTGTTACAGAATGATCGTAATTATCATGATTAAGAATGTCAAAAAATAAATCTGAATCTAAATATGAATCTTTAAAGTACATGGGATACCCTCTTTATAGTTATTGAAGGGGTAACAATTAATGTCGCTAAAGGCGTATCTAATCTTCACGTACGTTCTTCAGTAGAGTCTCAAACTGTCATGTCCTTTAGCTAATTGTCAGAAGTTACAGAGCTAGCCTCTAACATCTGGGCCTATTTTGACAGATCTTTGACTTTAACCGAAAATATTGATATGGTCAAGAATCCCCATCAACCAACCCCCAAGGCTTAAGAAAATAAAAATATTTACTTAAAGCTTTTTTGCCTCAAAACGTGCACCAATAAGATTTGATACGGCACAATCATTTCAATCATTTAATAAAAAATATGGGAGAAAGGAAAAGATTCTGGTTTTCTTGGAAACCATACCCGAAGTTTGCGGTGAGTGGGCGAATGGTTCACAGTAAATGGGATAAAAGTACATCATTTTTACCTTCACTACTATTCACTCCTATTGCAATCTCCATCTCCCGCCTTAGAGTCTCTTCATCTCCGGTTCATATTTGCTCCCGAGCCTTTCCATCTTCAAAAATCCTTTTTCGATATTTGATCATGGGGATTCTTGGAGCTTCAACTCTTTCTGATAGCAGGATTATAGAACTTGAAGATCAAGGATACCTTCCGGCGCAATCTTTGATCGAGTGGAACCTTTGCAGCGATGAAGATGATACAATTCCGCAAGAAGGTCAGATCATCCTCTTTTCGACTTTTGTAAAGGTAGGTTTTCGTCTACTAGAAAGGGAATTTCTAGCAGATGTCCAAGATTACTTTAAGATAGAACTCTTCCACCTAGGATCAAATTCTATCGTAATCCTTAATGTCTTTTCGCATCTTTGCAGAGCTTTCCTTCACATTCCTCCATTTGTTCGTCTTTTTCACCACTTCTATTCATTTACTAGGAACAATAGAGGACAGGGATTCTGTGGGAGCACATACTTTAAGCTCCATGACCAAATGTCTAGAGATTATCCCCAACTTCCCACAAAGGATATGTGGTGGTATTATCAAAAGGAGTGGTTTTACTCTGATATCCCTGGTGGTGGCCGCTTGAAATTCATTGGAGGTCCTCCACCAAGCTGATCGGCGCAAGATGTAAAGAAGGAGAAGACCCCATTGAAGCTGACAACTGAGGAGGAGAGACTGGTTGGCACGGTTAATTTGTTGGTGACTTCGAGACTAACTGGTCGTAGGATAATCCACGACTTCCTTTAGAAGAAAATTAGCGCCTTGGAGAAAAAAGCTCAATTTTCTTGGCAGCTAACAGGGGATAAGGATCCAACCAAGGACACCCCTGGAGGTATGTTACTTTCCAGACCTTTTATTTTTTATATTTTGACTTTGTAGTGTAAACATTTCTAAGTCTGTAAATTTTTGTTTTTAGTTATGTTAGAGGAGGTGGACGAAGAGAAGGCTTTCTTCATGTTGAAAAATGTGAAGGATAGTTCAGAGCCAGTTTCTTTTAACAACCAGCCTTCTAGTTTGATTGAGGCATCTGTAGAGTTCATAAAAGAACGATTGCAGCTATGAAATATTTAAATTCTAGTCTTGATTTTTTATTAAGGCCATATTTAATAAAACCCCTTGCTTTTCTTTTATATGCATGGCAAGAAGAGGGAATGGACCAATCAGGGTCAAGCAGTCAAACCCCATCTGCCAATAAGACCAAGATTGTCGTAGCAACACCTACTCAGGTCATGGTTGAGAGACCGATGACGTGAGCAACGATTGCTCCAGCAACTTCTTCTGATGTCGTAGTAGTCTCCAAGAAGACCAATACTATGATGACCAGGACAACTCTAGTTGACGTTGTAGAGTCAGGTGACAAGGTTGCAACAGAGGTGACCAGCACCCTCCCTGCAATCCGGTCAAAGCGAATTCATGACTGGCCCAGGTGCAGGAGAAGATGGCAAAGCATGCCAAAGTTACTACCCAGGTGTGCAAGAAGAAGAAGAAACAAAGGATTATGATTTCTCAACAATTATGTGATCATCTTACTTTGTTTCCATATGTCCAGGGTGAGGATGAAGAGATTGAGGAGAAAGTTGGCAAAGCAGAAGGTTATGAGTTCAGAATAAAAAATAATTGTTGTTCAATTTATTTTGAAGATATGCTTTATAACCATGCTCCATTGGTGAATGGATTATATATTTTGAATCTTGATGATGAGCCCATCTATAACATTAATGCTAAGAAACTTCGACCAAATGATTTAAAGCTCACTTTTATTTGGCATTGTCATCTAGGTCATATAAATGAGAAGTGCATGATGAAGCTCCATAAAGATAATCTTCTAAACTCATTTGATTTTGAATCATTTCAAATATGTGAATCTGGTTTACCTGGCAAGATGACAAGGGCACCTTTCACGACCAGTTGTGAGAGGGAACTGACTTATTGGTCCTTGTACAAATGGATGTATGTGGTCCAATGACCACTCTGACTAGAGGTGGTTTTCAGTACTTCATAACTTTTACTGATGATTTCAGTAGATATGACTATGTCTATTTGATGAGGTATAAGTCAGAATCCTTTAAAAAATTCAAAGAATTTCAATATGAAGTACAGAATCAACTTGGCAAGGCAATCAAATATCTACGATATAATTATGGAGGTGAATATTTGAGCCATGAGTTTGGTGATCATCTAAAGAAATATGGAATTATTCCACAACTCACTCTGCTGGGAACGCCTCAATGAAATGGGGTGTTTGAACAACACAATTGAACATTATTGGACATGGTTAAGTCAATGATGAGTCAATCTGATATTCTATTACAATTCTGGGGATACGCTCTAGAAACAACGGCTTTCACTTTAAATAGGGTTCCATCAAAAATAGTAGAGAAGACACCATATGAGATATGGACCGAGAAGTGTCCTGGATTGTCTTTTCTTAGATTATGGGGTTGTGAGGTTTACGTAAAACGTTTGACGTCTGATAAACACACACCCAAGTTCGATAAGTGCTTCTTTGTGAGGTATCCTAAGGAAACTAAAGGATATTACTTTTATAAGCGGGACTATGACAAAGTGTTTGTTGCTCGTAATGGTTTCTTCTTGAAGAGATAGTTTCTTTTCAAAGGAATCAGAGGGAGCAAACCTCGAAGAGATTTAGAAAACATCTAAAAATATTTCAACTCCTATTGAATCTCTACATGATGCACAAAATATTGTAAAACATGTAGATGAGGCATCACCGTGTAGATCTAAATGGTCACGCTAATTGCCTATAAGATATGTGCATGACGTTTTATCGTTGGATAACGATGGGCCTAAGACTTATGCGGAAGCGATGATGGACCCAGACTCTGAGTCATGGCTTGAAACCATGAGATTCGAGATAAAATCAATGTATGACAATCAAGTTTGAAACTTGGTTGATCTACTTGATGGTGTTAAAACCATTGAGTGTAAACGAGTTTTTAAGAAAAGGATATATGTGTATAGAAATGTTCACATTCATAAGGCACGACTGGTTGCAAAGGGTTTTAAACAAATTCAAGGTGTTGATTATGATGAAACCTTCTCACAAGTCAGTACGCTTAAGTCTATCCGGATAATTCTAGCAATTGTTGCATATTTCGATTATGAGATATGACAAATTGATGTCAAAACGACTTTCCTAAAGGAAACCTAAGTGAGGATGTGTACATGACACAACCTGAAGGTTTTGTCGATCCATAGGAAGCTAGAAAGATATGCAAACTTAAGAAATCCATCTATAGATTAAAACAAGTATCTCGGAGTTGGGACATTCGTTTTGATGAAGTGGTCAAAGGGTTTGACTTCATCAATAATAAAGAATAACCTTGTGTTTACAAGAAGGTTAGTGGGAGCAAGCTTGTGTTTTTGATATTGTATGTGGATGACATACTACTAGTCGGAAATGATATTCCTATGCTTGAATCTGTTAAAACTTCATTTAGAAATAGTTTCTCGATGAAAGATTTAGGAGATGTAGCATATATTCTTGGTATAAGAATCTATACAGATAGATCTAAAAGTCTAATTGGATTAAGCCAAGATATGTACATTGGCAAGGTGTTAAAATGGTTCAACATACAATATTCCAAGAAAGGTTTCTTGCCCATGGCACATGGCATTAATCTTAGCAAGAGTCAGGGTCCTATGACCACTGATGAGCGAGACAAAATGAGTAGAATTCCATATGATTCGGCTATTGGATCTATCTTGTATGTCATGCTTTGTACACGATCAAATGTATCGTATGCTCTAAGTGTTACTGAGCAGATATCAGTCGGATCCAGGTGAAAGTCGCTAGATAGCAGTCAAGAATATCCTTAAGTACATGAGAAGGACTAAGGATGCATTCCTTATGTATGGTGGTGAGGAAGAGCTGGTCGTAAATGTTTATACCGATACTAGCTTCCAAACCGACAAGGATAATTTCATATCGCATTCTGGTTTGTGTTTTATCTTAATGGAGGAGTAGTGAGCCGGAAAAGTTCTAAGCAAGGAATGGTTGCTGATTCTACAACATAGGCTGAGTACATTGCGGCTTTCAAAGATACAAAAGAGGTCGTATGGATTAGAAAGTTCATTAATGAACCGGGTGTGGTTGCTAGTACATCCAATCCAATGGATCTCTATTGTGATAATAGTGGAGTCATTGCACAAGCAAAGGAGCCTAGATCGCATCAAAAGTCCAAACACATACTTTGATGATATCTCATTATTCGTGAGATCGTTGAAAGAGGTGATATGAAGATGTACAAAGTTCACACGGATTTGAATATTGTTAATCCATTGACAAAACCTCTCCGCAACCTAAGCATGGGGTGCACACAAGAGTCATACGTATTAGATACCTGTATGATTGACTCTAGTGCAAGTGGAAGACTGTTTGTGATATGCCCTAGAGGCAATCATAGAGATAATTGTATCACGTCTCTGTTTATAAGTTATTGAATAAATATTATTTTGTTCCTTGAATGAATCATCGTTGATAAAGATTAACAGGTATGTGACTTGTTGGTGAAGCTCTTTAACATATATGATGTCATTCTAAATATATCCATGGTCAGATGTCACTGGTCGGAACACTAGTGACTCTATCTGTGGATATCATGGGGATATGCTCCAGATCTTAGGATGATGTGACAATTGGCAATGGCGTTAACGGTTTGTCGTTTCACGGGTTTTCGACAAAGTTTCATATCTGTTTAGGCATTATGGACAGGGGCGGTCCGACCGGCCATAGCATGGCGGTCCGACCGGTCCCAAATCGGTCGGACCGGCCATGTGCGGCGGTCAGACCGGCCGTGACCAAAATGGCCAGAATGGGCTGGGCCAAAAATAGGTGTTGTAGATAAGTGAGGGGATCCTAATACACTTGGTCTCATAATTTTTGGAGTTCCCAAGCAAAAGTTCTATTGGTTTAAAGTTTCCAGAGGTTTGGATTTTCAGGGTTGAAAATTGGCTAAGTCCTCACGCGGTCCGACCGCCTTGTGGTGGCGATCGAGCCGTCGGTTGGCTACGAGCCGACCCTGAGGGGCGGTCTGACCGGTTCTGACTTGTTCATCGGCCAACTTCGTGGCGATGATGTTTTGTTAGGTCAAAGTCATGGGTTTCAGTGCATATGTGTTGCATGATGCATGTTTTGACTAACGTGGGTCAAGTTGTGAAGAACTTGTTCCCGGATTCGATTTGCTTGTTTATTGTTGTGCAGGTTGCTTGGTGGTCAACGACGGTCAGCGGCAAGGATGATCGGGACTAGGCTTGGAGAGCTGAGGTCCAGAACGATCGACGATGCGGGTGAGGTCAATGAACTCAAGTGTGGTGCGAATAGACAAGGATGACCGAACGGGCAGTTCGGTGCGACTGGTTGGATCAAGCGGCGCGGGGGGCGGTGCAAGTGCCATGGTGGTTCTGGTGGGAGCCGGATGGGAGAGACTTGCCGACATGTTGAGAGCCGTTGATCAACCTACACGTGGCGAAGCATGGGAGGTGCTTCACAAAGATGGGACTCGGTCTTTGCAAAAGATCGAGAAGGGTATTTTGGTAATTATACCAAATACCGCCTTGGTGACTTTTGACGACTCGCGGCGCAAGATGGCGTGGAGAAGCGGAGTAGGTCAAGAGGAGATGAAGACGGCGCTTCGAGAGGCGTGCGTGTGTGACCCGTTTGTTTTGGGCCTTAACGGGAGCCCATTAGGGTGACTCTTCTAGAAGGTTTAAGTCTCCACTATAAATAGAAGAGGAGGTGGTGCACCCTTCAACCCTTTTATGCTTGAAACCCTAGTTTTGGCTTAAGTGCTTAGGGAAGGTTTAGTGGAGATTAGGGTTCTAGAGAGAGAGATGTTTTGATCTTGTGTCCATGCGTATCCGTATGAGTGGTCAGAATCGATACATTATCAAATCAATCCAAAGAAGAGTTCTCTTCAAGATGAGTTCATTTGCCCTTCTTCTCTCTATTTGGTGATTTTGAGTCTTTCTTTGATTCGCATGTTTTTGATTGATTTCTTCTCATGATCTAGCTTTTCTGTGACATGTGGGAACACATCTAAGATCATCTTGATCATCAATCACCCACGAGCAAGTTTTTGGATCTAGTTTTCGTTTTGACTCGGTTTTGAACCATCCCTCTCTCAAACTGAAAAAGGTCATAACTTTTCCATGGATCTTCACGATCTTCGATTGGAATAGGTTCCTGACATCCTAGAGAAGGTGTGTTCCAAGTTTCATGAAGTTTGGAGTTGTAGATCAAAAGTTAGACCTATTTGCAACTTCGTTTTTCGGGCTGATTTCACTGTTCATCGGCTGGAGGTCGGACCGCCCCTCTACAGAGGTCGGACCGCCCATAGGACCGGTCGGACCGCCCTTGAATAGAGGTCAGACCGCCCTACACTTAGGAAATTAAGTTTCGGTTGTTTTTGGTTGTTTTGCTTCGGGGTTTTGATTGGATTCAATCCTAGTCTTCATTTGATGGTATATCGATCTTCATAGCTTCTATAGCTATTGGAGTGAAATTTGTGTTGAATCTAATCGTGGTTGAAAAAGTGAGCGTGCTCCAATTCACCCCCTCTAGTCGCCTTTTCGGTCCAACAAGTGGTATCGAGCCGGTTAGTTCAATCTTGATCTTAACAGGTCCACCGAACTTGGCGATGGATAAGTACTCGACAAAGCCGCATGTCTTCAATGGGCTCGACTATGCCTATTGGAAGAATCGCATGCGAGTCTTCCTTGAGAGCGAAGGACAAGCTATATGGGAGGTTGTTCGAGCTCGCTCGTTTACTCGAGATTGCCACGCAAGCTTGGCAATACTTTGGCTAACAACAACAAGGCAAAGAATCTCCTATATGCCGGGCTTGGTAGACAAGAGTATGACAGATTTGCAATCTTCGAAGACATGAAATTTGGCACACCTCGAAACTTACCATGAGGATCGTCCCAAATTAAACAAGTGCGCCAGACGGTCTATGTTTAGAGTACAACAAATTCGAGATGCGTCTGGCGAGAGCATCGATGACGTTTTACTCGCTTCAACAAGGTTGTCAATCGATGAAAGTGTTGACATTGAGTACTCTCAATCGAGAATGCCACTCACCTCTTGGCCGCAATCAACACCAAGGAGTGGGAGATGAAGGCTCTTGCCATAGAGGAGAACGTCGATCTCTACTCTCACCTTGGAGCCGCTTTATAGTAAGCTCAAGACTCATGAGATCAAGAGAGGTAGTCTTCCTAAGAAGGACAAAGATGGCTTTGGTAGGTGATCCTCTTTCAAGAGCTTCGATGGTTTTTCCGAGTCCTCTTGGGTTTTTCTCTTGTCTGCTTATCCACAATTCGTGAAGAGGATTTTGAGAGTCTTCCTGAGCCCGAGCTAGCCCTCATAGTCAAGAAAGTCACACGGCTTACAACAATGTGAGAAACAAAAAGAGGTGGCCTGTGACTTGCTACGAGTGTGGTGAGCTTTACCATATTCGGCTAATCGCCCAAGTCAAGGGTAAGGGTAACCATAAGGAGGAAAGCCACTTGGAAGAAGCCTCAAGGAACAAATCAAGGTTTGATGTCGCCAAGTCGATGAAGGTCGCCACCGGGTCCTTGCCGCTTTGGAGATCAATCCTTGAGCGATGTGGACTCGGGAGCGAGGAGGACAAGGAGGAGGAGGAGCCACCTCAAGACAAGAAAGGGAAGGCCAAGGACTTCACCGGCATGTGCTTCATGGCTGACTCCGTCGACGTCGATGATGATGATGAGGTATCCCTATCTTATGATGTCCTTTCTGCTAGATGCGAGAACATGTATGAGCAATTGCTTAGTCAGGATAAGGCTTTAAAGTTCATCATGGTTAAGAACAAGGATCTAGAGTCACAAGTTGAAAATTTGACATTGGAACTTGTGAATGCTAAGAGTCTAGACGTTGATGAATGTTCATCTTGCCATGCTTTGCACTCAGTATCTAAAGCGCAATCGCTCTAATCTTGCTTTGCATCAACTTGAAAATGCTAGAATCGAGCTAGTTGAGGTCAAATCGCTCCATGTCTTAAATGCTTAGAGTCTAGCAAGTTGGATGTTTCAACCGAGAGAGTCTCGCTCTTGCTCGTTGCTTAGAACATGAACGTGAAATTAAAGACATTTTAAAAGCACTAGAGAGAAATATGCCAAGCTTAGGGGGTATTAACACTCGCTAATTGTACTTTATGTCTCGCTCTTAAGCTTGAAATTGCTAATTATAAGGAGAGGCTTGCAAAGGTTAATAAACCTAAAATTTATCAATCATGTGTTGATCTTAGGAAAGATAATGTTTATCTAGAGAACACACTTTGCAAAAATTCTCTAGTGGAGAAAAACAATTAAACATGATTCTTGACAAATCTAGAACTCCTTCTAAGAAGCAAGGCTTAGGATACAACTCGCTTTAACAAATCCAAGACTAAGGTCATTCAGTCTTGGAAAATGGCTTAGTTGAATTCAAAACCCAACTGCAAAATTGCTTTCAAACTGCGCAGTTCTGTCCAACCTTCTTTTGAGTCAAAAGGTGCTTCTCCCAAGTGGTACAAAATACCATTGCACCTATTGCGAGAAGAGTGGACATTTAGTTGAGTTCATTGGCGAGGTTGAAAAATGCTAATCATGCTAGAACTTTATTTCATCAACCTAGAGCTTGTATGAAACATGGTCATGAAAAGAAGAAGAAACCCGGTCTAGGATATACTACACATGCTTATCATCATCATGTTCCTGACGAATACATCTCATGTGTTTGTAACCATTGCTCATGATAGGACTTCAACTAGGATCAAGGACACTCATTACGCTTTGCATACTACTGCAGACATGTGTCTCGAGATCGGGTTCCCAAGTCTATTTTAACTAACCCCGATGTTGAGACACATCGATCTTTGTGCCTTGATTTTCGGGATCGTCGCGGAAGGAGGAAGAACACGTGGCTCGCCGACCACTGCTCACGCCACATGACCGGAGACTCTAGATGGTTCACTTCCTTCACGCGGCGACGGTGATGACTTCATCACCTTCGGAGATGATTCACAAGGGCGGATCGAAGGAACTGGATCGATCGGGGTGAACAGCGAGTTCATTCTCAAGGATGTCGCTCTTGTGTCCAAGCTAAGGTACAATCTCCTTTCGTCTCCTGCCTTCTCGATGATGGCTATGAGACTAGATTTAAGAAGAACGCTTGTCGGGTGCTTGATTCTTTTGGTGAGCTCATTTTTGGAATTTCTAGAGTTGGTAGAATATTTGGAGCCGATTTTTCCAATCTCTTGGGTCTCTCAAATGTTTAGTTGCATCTTCTTCGATATCCGCTTTGCACCGACGCTTGGGGCACATTGGTTTTGATCATCGACACGAGTTAGCGGCCTTGATCTCATGAGAGGCTTGCCTAAACTCAAAGTATCAAAGATGTCAGATGTGCTCCCCGTAGGCATGGCAAGCAAGTTGCCGCTCACACCCTTCATTGACTATGGTCATGACCGACGGACCGACGATTGCTTCATATGGATCTTGTTGGTCCTGCTAGGGTTCGATCGATCGGTGGCAATTGGTACATTCTTGTCATAGTGGATGATTTTTCGAGATATTCTTGGGTGTTCTTTCTTGCTTCAAGGATGAGGTCTTTGATCATTATCATGATCTTGTTCTTCGCTTGGCTTCGAACTTCCGGTGCCTTGAGAGCAATCCGCAGTGACAATGGCACGGAGTTCAAGAATGCCTCGCTTGCCTCTTTTTGTCCGAGGCGCGGTATTGAGCATCATTCTCTTCTCCACACGTCCCTCAACAAAATGGCGTTGTGGAAAGGAAGAACAGGACCTTAGTCTCGATGGCTAGGACGATGCTAGATGAGTATAGCACACCGAGGAGGTTTTGGGCGAGGCTATTGCTCTGACTTGCCATATTTCAAATCGTGTCTTTACGAGACCGTCTTTGGGCAAGACTTCTTATGAGCTTCGTTTTGGCGAAAACCCTCGGTTCGCACTTTCGAGTCTTTGGATCGAAGTGTTTTATTCTCAAGACAGGAACCTAGATAAATTTGAATCAAGAACTTGTGATGGTTTATTTCTAGGTTATCCCGCTCATTCGAGGGGTTTTCGGGTTTTAATGTTGAAACTAACATTGTCCAGAGACATGCAATGTCACTTTTGATGAGACTAGCCTGCAGCTAGATCCGATGTTTGGTGACTTACGGTGACAGAGAGCATATTTGTTGAGGAAGATGAGGATGAAATTGATGATGCTCCTCCACTTGCCGCTAATGCTCGATTCCGGCTCCGAACTGCTACTAATTGTTTCACCTCCAATTGAGGCTCTGCTGCATCTTCTTCATCGCCAGATACTGCGGAGGTTGAGGAGATACTATCTCCCCAGCGCTCCTTTGCACATCCGCGGCACCCTTCGGATCAGATGATTGGTAGTCTCCATGAGCGAGTCACTCGCTCCAGGTATCATGATCTGAGTCTTTTCTCTCACTCTGCATTTGTAGCGTCTTTTGAACCCAAAGATATATCACATGCTTTATCGATGCTAGTTGGGTCAATGCCATGCATGAGGAGTTAAAAACTTTGAAAGAAATAAAGTCCGAACCTTGTAGAACCTCCTAGTGGTCATAATGTAATTGGTACCCGTTGGGTGTTTAAAAATAAACAAAATGAGGATGGTTACGTGGTTAGAAACAAAGCTAGGTTGGTAGCTCGTGGTTTTAGCCGAGTTGAGGGTTAGATTTTGATGAGACCTTCGCTCTGTTGCTAGATTAGAAGCCATTCGCATCATGCTTGCATTCACGCATCTAAAGGTTTTAGGTTGCATCAAATGGATGTTAAGAGTGCTTTTCTGAATGGTTTTATAGAGGAGGAAGTGTATGTTAGGCAACCCCCTGGCTTTGAGGATCCCAAGCACCCTGATCGTGTCTTTAAGCTATCCAAAGCCTTGTATGGTCTTAAGCAAGCCCCTAGAGCATGGTATGATAGACTTAAGACCTTTCTGCTTAAGAATGATTTTAAAATGGGAAAAGTTGATAAGACTCTATTCATTCTTAGGCATGGCAATGACTTCGCTTGTTGATTTACGTTGATGATATTATCTTTGGTGGTTCCTCTCATGCTCTTGTTTCAGTTTTCCGAGACCATGTCCAGGAATTTGAGATGAGTATGATGGGCGAGCTCAACTACTTTGGGCCGCAAATCAAGCAATGCAAGGAAGGATCTTCATCCATCAAACGAAGTACACCAAGGATCTTCTCAAGCGCTTTGATATGGGTGATCGCAAGGCGATCGCCACTCCCATGGCGACTTCGATCGCTTTGGATCCGATGAGGAAGGGAAGCCGTGGATCAACGCGAGTACCGCAAAGATGATCGGCTCCCTCCTGCACTGACGGCCTCAAGACCGGACATCCACTTCATGATCGCCTCGCGCGAGGTTTCAGCGCCACCGAGGACTTCACATCGCCAAGCCGTTAAGCGCATCTTGGTATTTACATTCTACTCTCGAAGATGGCATTTGGTATTCTTGCTCTTCTTCGCTGTCCATTCGGGGGTTTTCTGATTCTGATTTTGCGGGCTGTAGGCTAGATAGGAAGAGCACTTCTGGTACATGTCATTTCTTAGGCACGTCTCTTGTCTCTTGGTTGAATCCAAGGTAGTCCAACTCTTCTTCTGATGCACTGCACATCTGGTGGTAACACTCTATGATCTCTTGCTTGCATGACATCCTAGTTTACGTGGTAGAATTTTTGAATTATCAGCTAGCGTAGCCTACCCATATCTCTACAGTGGTATCAGAGCCATCTTGCGTAGTTTTTATCTAGATCGGTCGCATCTACTTGATATGTGGAAGTAGTATATTGTTTCTATTACTGGTCTGGTCGGATAACCTAGATCAGTTCATATGGATGGAACGGTCTAGGCATTGGTCGATGAGATCGATTGTGTTTCGGTGAAAATAGATGGGTTTGCGAGCACCAGATGATTTACTCGACTTGTTTACAACCGCCAGGCTTGATACTCCTACCGGTCGAAAATCCGCCATCGGGGTATGTGGCAGTGCATGGTCGTATCACGCAGTGATCAGATTGGTTAGAATAGGGTTAATATGATTAATCCGATAAATTTTCAAGGCTCAATTATGTGAATAAGATTCATGTTCATGTCACCTAATAGAATTGGATTCTATGCATAACACCTTTTGTAGGGATTGATATGAATAGTATGACTCATTGTGTATATGATGCATGTGTGGATTTTCATGGCATGTGTGTCATGTTGTGAAATAGCCATCGAGTTACATATTGTTGTATAATGGTTTGCGTGCCGACTTGTGATGTTTGATAATTATCATATGTGATTTCAAGCATGATGGCTCGGATGACAGAAAGCATTGTAACACCCTGTCTATTCGGAAGACAAGATGTCACCTAACATGCCAACCTACTATTAAATTCCTATGATTAACATCGCATTCAATGCTAAAGAAACGATTAATCAAGGTAACAATCTAGAGCTTAATAACAGTTCATCAATAAATTAAAACAAGAATTAACCAAAGCGAGAATAATGAACCTCCAAGTGACAATTATTACAATCCATTACATTATAATTAAACCGAAATAACGTAAATAGAATTTTAACGAATGAAGGATTTATTCAAGTGCGTGGAACGTCTTTGGACTACACCTCCCGCTAGCAATAGTTTCACCGAATTCACCTAAAACAAATAAAAACAAGAGTGAGTCGAAACTCAAGAAGCACAACATATACATTCACAAAGAATATTGAATCGGAACAATCTACCAAGTAATTCATTTACTTCCATGAATTTTAAAGCATGGTATGAATGAATGCATTGAAGGAGAATGGACTTTCCACATGTTTATACTCTAGATAACTAGTGACACACCCGTCGGTGTTCACTTAAGCCTGCTCTTAACCAAGAGCGGGGATCCAAGTCCGTATGAAGAACGTTTCATACGGAATATCCGAAACTGCCTACATTGGAATGGTAGGTCTTACATGCCCATATTGGAATTAATGGGACTTAATCAAGTTTCCACTCCCGTGGACAGCAACTGAATTATGTATGCATGGAATGAAAAGCATAACTGGAACTTCAACTCAATGTATCATCGAATAAGGTATTGAACTCTACCACATCAAGCTCAAATCACAGGAATATTCATAATTTACCAAGTTATCATGCATTCATCAAATTCACACAAATTAAACATTGCACTTGCCTTCCGTGTTGTGACGTATTGGGAAGCAACAAAGGTGTCCTTCCACCCACCGTCTCACCGCCTACACAAGCATTGCCACGGATTACGGATAATAGAATATGGCACAGCTACACGTGTTCTACGATGCTCTCTAATCAACCCACACACCCCAAGGGTTCAATTTGACCTCTACACAAAAAAAAGTCCAGATTATTGATCTACGGGCAGTTGTACGAGAAAATTCGCCATTAATTATCTGTAACTCTAAAAGACCTGAAACCAGTGCTCACTGATTCTTAACTGATCAGGCTACAAAACATTAGTTGGTGAAATCCCCTGATTCGGCCAAAACAGAGGGCTAATTAACAGCTAAACACAACCCATCTATGTCTGTCCAGAATACAGATCAGTAATAAAGAAAATGGTGTAACTTTTAGCCTACTGATCCAATGAGAATGATCTTTATCAACTTGGAAAGATAATTTCGAGAGCTACAATAACTTAGTTGGGGGAAGGTTCTGATTCGGCCCCTAATTTGAACAAAACCGAGGGACAAACCTACTGACCCCAGTTTTCAGGCAGACTGAACAGATCGCATTCAAAAATTCATATCTCCCAAACTACAGATCGGATTTTCCTGATCTTGGTGTCAAAAGAAAGCTAACGTTCCCAGGAATAAAACTCTAGAAGGGAAAAACCCCAGATTCGGCCTCTAAAGTACCGTAACTTGCCGCGCAACGTTCTGATCCAAACTGTAATTTCTGGAACCCTAATCTGACGCGACTCAAATGATCTCTACCGCAACAAAAACCGATCAAACAATGAACCGAGGTGCTCGTTACCCTTGAAGACCCGTAGCACGACGAAGAACCACTCCCCGCTGGTCTCGTTTCTTCTTCCTTGGCCGGCCACACCACAGCGAGCAACCGGCGAGGAAACGGCCCGCCGGAGGACAGATCGGAGGAGGAGCGCCCGGGGATCTTGGAGAGCAACCTCGGGAGCACCAATGGCCGGCGACCAAGGGAGGAGGCGGCGCCCAACCAGGGGAGGAGGCGCCGGCAATGGAGGGTGGAGAGGGGAGGGGGTGGCGGCTAGGTGGGAGGGGATGGAGGCGGCTAGGGTTTGGGGGGGAGTGGCGCCCCTTTATGGCCGGCCACTTCATGGGCCGGCGGACTTCTTGGGCCACTGGTCATGATCGGCCCAGTTGCCGGAAAATAACGATAACCCCCCCTGCTGATTGGAATTTCCGACGAAATCTATTTCTTTTTCTCCCTCTGACTTCTTTCTTTTTACCGAATGCGATTCCGGAAAATTTTAAATCTCGTTTTCGAATAAATTCCAAACTATACGACCTAGCTGGATTTATGAGGTATTACAAGCATGGTGATGGTAATCATCATGATAAGGGTCATATTATTTTACAGTTTAATATGATTATCTGTGAATGTTTATTTTGTTCATGTTATGCTATTGATCATGTTTTAGCATTAGATGTTTTAACATGATAGAGTAGTACCTCTCAAGAAAAATTAAGTAAATTTGATGTCTTTCCAATAGCTGCGACCATCACGATTTTGATCGTTAATTGGTAGGTCTACCAAAGTAGGGTGCTATTAACTATCTTAATAAGATGGGGTGGATGTCAGACACTCATATGTATAGTGTTGGTTTAACTTAACAAGGCTATCAAAACAGTTTTGGGCCTTGGGGCATAATATTGGTCGTCGATGCATAGAGATGTCACCCAATGACGAGGATTAAAACCTCGATGTATTATTTTAATACATAAGAGAAGGCCATACATCTTCATGGTCGTAACCCCTAAGGCTAACGACCTTACTGGTCGTAAGGATTCCAGAGGTTATATAATAAATACCCTGGTCGGACAAGATCCCGATCCTAGTCTCCAACCAGCCAATTACTTGTAAGGCTATGAACTGGTATCATCTGGACCTGAATCCAGGTATATCCCTTACCGTGTGATGAATGGAACACGTGCTATATATTCCATACCACACTACGTTACATAATTCTAAGACACTGGACTACGATTGAATGTCTCACCGACATATAACCGCACAACAGTTGATACCTTGTCAACTAACACATCTCTCCGACCAGACGCGTTACTTTCCAACAAACGTCTCTCTAAAGGATAACTGCCACCGCTTCATTAACTACTTAAGGAGGACCGCAGAAGATGGAGGGGAGATGGGATCGAAGGCAATTGAGAAGATTAGCAGTCGATTTGATTACAACACCATAGCAAGCATTGCGCTCGAGTGTAACTAGGATTAGCCTTTTGTTTGATCACAGGCATTCCTTGTAATAGCCAATTCATAGCAAAAAGAGTGACCCCATTCTATTCCACAAGATACGCACCATTGTCCTCTGTTTTTATATACTCATAAGATCGGCGATTTGAACGTCGACACCCAACAAACAAGAGTCGTACGAGATATGATTAGCAAATGGTTGCCTACATAAAATCACTAAGTTTCTAGCAGTGATGCGAAAGCTCACTAGGACTTAATGATATATGGATCTTGAACCCACTATATGAAGAGGGAAAACTGGTTGGAAAAACATACAGTGGGAGTATATTTTATTAAATTGATTAATAGAAGATTTTACATAAACATAGAGCTAAATTCTTTGCATATATTTCTGTTGTAGGTCATGGCACCTAATACTTCCTCCACACCTACCTTTAACTCGAGATCTATTCTTGAGAAAGAAAAATTGAATGTAACCAACTTCATTGATTGGTTTCGTAATCTGAGAATTATTTTCAAACAAGAAAATAAAGAATATATTCTAGAGAGTCCCTATCCCCAGGAACCAAATGCTGATACTACTCATACTGAAAACAATGCTTATGAGAAGCATTGTAATGACGCAGTCAATGTGCTCTATCTTATGCTTGCTATCATGGACTCTGAGCTTCAGAAGCAATATGAGACCACAGACGCTTACAATATGATTGTGGGTTTGAAATGTATGTTTCATAATCAAGCAAGGGCAGAGAGGTACAATACCTCTAAGACATTGTTTTCTTATAGGCTACCAGAAGGTAACCCGGTCAGTCTTCATATGATCAAGATGATTGGTCAGCACAGGTTACTATACCAAAAGATTTTGAGTACAATGAATTGGAGAAACAAATCCTTCATTGGAGAAACAAATCGAGGATTTGAACAATAAGGTAATAAAATCTTAATTTAAATAATTTGATTTTTTTTATTAAATAGCAGAGTAACAACTTCTTACTATTATATCTTCCATTAAACAATCGAAATGATGGATCTTTTTAAGGCATTTATGGTAGATATGACCAGCAGAGATACATATAAGGATGTAGAAATAGCCAAGCTTAAAGAGTAAGTAAAACAAACTCTTTTTTATTATTTGAATATTTTTTGTAATTCTAACTTCGTTATTTCAGTCTTCTTAAGTAAGAGAAACATGATGTTGGTCGTCTTATCCATGAGTATGAGAATAATTTGGTCTTCACTGACAACACAACCAAGGAAATTAAATTTCAGCTTGTTCTCAAAGAGAGGAGCCTTAAAGAAAAAGAAGAGGTTCTTCAAAAGGCTACTACAAAGCGCAAGCATCTTGAAGACCTCAATATGAAGCTCTTGGATGATTGAAAGAGCGTCAACTGGTCTGCGACAAGCTTACGCAAGACCATGAAACACTTCTTCGGAAATACAAGGAAGAAGCATCATGTAAAGACTTTACTGTTAGATTGTATTGTTTCCATATATTTCTCAAGCTTATCCAAAAATTTTCTTCTTTTAAACAATTAGATTTGTAGAAACAATTGAAAGAACAAAGTTCAATAACATGGAAAACAAAAATGGAGATGAAGCAAGCAGATGAGCTTCGATACAATCTCAGTTTGAACAATGAGAAGCTTATCAAGGAGAATAAAGCTCTCTTTAAGGATATTGAGAGTTAAGAGGCAAATTTCATTGCTCTAACTTTTATATTGAATAAATTAAATGATGTTGTTGCAAAATTAAGATGCACAGAAGTTACACTCACAAAGGAGGAGCCTTCAGTAGAAGAACTAGTCAACGACATTAAAGCTCAGTTGAAGTTTATTGTCAACCACCTTCTGAAGATGGCTCAATCTATGAAGACTTCTCTTCAGTCTGTCATTGCTGTCAATGTAAGCACCTTGTTCATCAAGCTGAAACACTACTACAAAGACGCAATAGACATAGAGAAATTAATTCCTAAGTTGAATATGAATTCGCACAAGAGATTCAATAAAACAGAAAGGAAGTAGCTTCTCATGTATATTAATATATGGAAAATGTAAAGTTCCAATTCAAAGACAATTGAATGCTTTGTAAAGAATATTTTCAATGAATGAAATGTTTTGTCTTGTAATTCATTGAGTTTTCTCTTTAATATTTTTGATATGTTACTAGCCCCCGATTGTGATGGGTTTGACCAGTGATATGGTAAATGTATCATAGGTAATTAGTACATGTGAGATTTTTGAGAGGTTGACGACCAGTGTAGCTTTCATAGTTATGTGAAGTTTCCGAGCAGTGAGAACTGACTTGTAGGAAAAGTCTCTACTAGAAGTTATGTAAAGACTAGACTAGTGACTTTGTATATGATAGCATACGGGCCGGTAGTCATGCTGACCAACCATCACATAATAGAGAACAATATAGAATCACGGCATAGATAAATTGGAAGACATCAATGAATGAATGCAAAAATATAAACTTTATTAATGAGATAGAATATGTTACACATAATACTTACTAAGATGTTCTATGTTCCAAGTGTTGGATAGAATTTTGTCGTCTTCCATAGCAAGTCGAACAGAACCAGGTCGAGTGACAGATACTACAGTAAAAGGACATTCCCATTTGGGAGTAAATTTGCTCGAATTAATCTGATTCTGGATTTGTCTTACAGCCAAGTCACCCACGTTAACTATATGTGGTTGAACTATTATATTGTAGTACCGACTCAATCCTTGTAAATTGGTTGCCGACCTGATTAGTGATCAATCATGTTTTTCTTCAAGAAGGCTGACATCATCTTCATGTTGTTTGCCTTGATTGATGGTATCACGGAGATTAACACGTGTAGAACATAAATGAATTTCATTAGGTAATATCTCTTTTGCTCTGTACACAAGTTGAAATGGTGTTTCACATGTAGCTCTACTGGTCGTAGTACATAAAGCCCAAAGAACTGAGTAGAGGTCATCTACCCAAGCCCTAGTGCGTATTTTGAGTCTATTAAAGACTTTTTTCTTCATGCCTTGCATGGATTGACCGTTTGCACATTCAACAGCTCAATTTCTCTATGGATGAGCGATAGAAGCGAAACAATTTTTTGTGCCTATTTCATCACAGTAATCTTGAAATAGACTACTAACAAATTGTGATTCATTGTCAGTAATAAGATGAGTGAGTACACTGAAACGTGTCACTACATTTTTCATAAATATTTTTTTGGTTGCTGGTGCAGTTATTATAGTGGCGGGTTCAGCTTCGATCCACTTAGTGAATGTATCAATGCTCACAAATAAGAATTTGTACCCATTAGTTTCCCTTGGTAAAGGTCCAACTATATCAATTCCCCATGTTGAAAATGGCCAAGACAATTGAATTATCTACAATTGATTTGCATGTTGATGTACTTGTCGAGCATGAAATTGACATTGCTCACAAGTCTTTACAAGATGCATGACGTCTTGTCCTGCAGTGGACCAATAAAAACATTGGCGGAAAGCTTTTTTGACCAAAGTTCAGTATGAAGCATGTGCTCCACATAAGCTCTCATGTATTTCATGAAGTAATATTTTACCATTCTCTTGATAAATATATCGCATAAGAACACCATGTGCTCCTTTTTGTATAGGTCATTGTCGACTAGTTTGTACAATCTTGCCTTTCGAATTAATATGTATTTGTCACGTGTATCCTCGGGCATTGTCCTATGGGCCAGATAGGTTTTTAATGGTAGGATCCAATCTACGCTATGCTTGAGAACGGCGACCTCTGACGTGGTCGGTGATACATCTATAGATGTACTTACAGATGATTTAGACAAATATTTAAGAAAAACACCTGTTGGAATCGGTGCTCGTGAGGATCCCAATTTTGAAAACTGGTCCGCTAAAGTATTATATTTGTGTGGTATATATTGGACTTCGAAATTGTTGAAGTGTTTTTCCAACTTCCTCAGTTCATCTAGGTAGTGAGCCAATGTCTCATCGAAACATTTAAATTCCTTGCTAACCAGGTTTACGACCAATAGCGAATCGCCCACCTCTAAAAGCCAATGGACACCGAGCGATTTGGTTGATCGAAGCCCAGCTAGAAGACTTTTATATTCTGTCATATTATTTGTAGTAGGAAAGTGCAGTTGGATTATGCATTGTAACTAGTCGCCTTGTGGCGTGACCAGTAGTACTATACGAGCCCCTGAGCCTTTAAGTTCTCGAGATCCATCAAAGTATAGCGTCTAGTGGTTGTCATGGCTAGACTTAATCTATTCTTGTGGTTCAAAATTAGTCCATTCAGCGATAAAATCTGCTAAGGCCTGAGACTTAATTGTTGTTCGGGCAATAAAATGGATGTCAAACGATCCAAGTTTGGCTGCCCACTTAGCAATCTGGCCAGTTTACTCTTGATTGTGTAGGACTCTTTTCAAGGCAAATGACGATGGTATTGTAATCTTATGTGATTGAAAGTAATATCATAGTTTACAGGAAGCCATTAATAGGGCATAAAGCAACTTTTGGAATTGAGGGTAGCGCTCCTCTAGTCCATGTAGTACTTCACTTACATAGTAAGCATGTCGTTGGATCTTATCTCATTCTGCGATCAGTACAACGCTAACCACATAAGGTGTAGTAGCCAAATATACAAATAAAGGTTCTCCGGGGTAGGGTGATACCAATATGGGTGGGCTTGCTAAGTAAATCTTAATATCCTCAAAGGCTTTGTTAGCCTCATGCGACCATTGAAATTTATCGTGTTTTCGAATTACCTTAAAGAAAGGCAACCAACATTCACCTGATCGAGAAATAGAGCGACTAAGCAGTCGTTCGACCAGTTAAACCTTGAACCTCATTCACAGTTGAAGTTGGCCGGAGAGTTTCAGTAGCACATATTTTTTCAGGATTTACTTCAATGCCTTTAGAATTAACAAGAAAGCCAAGCAATTTATCAGAAGAAATACCAAAAGTACACTTTTTTGTATTCAACTTGATTCCTTTATTGTTCAGATTGACAAATGTTTCTGCCAAATCAGACAGATCAGCAGATCTATCTGTGCTCTTTACAATGAGATTTTATACATATGCTTCCAGATTACACCCTAACTAGTCGACAAATGTCTTTTGCATAAGTCGCTGGTATGTGGCGCCAGCATTTTTCAGCCCAAACGGCATCTTGAATTAGCAGTAGATACCGAAATGGGTGATGAAGGAAGTCTTCTCTTCATCTTCTCTTGCCATGTACATTTGATGGTAGTCTGAATAAGCATCCAGAAAACTCATCAATTCACACCCTACAGTTGAGTCGACCAGTTGGTCAATGCAGTGTAAAGGGAAGTTATCCTTAGGATATGCATTATTCAAATTAGTAAAGTCGACACATATGCGTCACTTACCATTTTCTTTCTTGACCATGACTAGATTCGCGAGACAATCAGGATGGTCGACTTCACAAATGAAACCAGTTTTCAAGAGTTTATCCAACTCTTGTTGGGTGGCTTCTTGTCGACCAGGAGCAAATCGCCAAAGCTTCTGCTTTACTGGTCGTTGGTCAGGCTGTATGGCTAGTCTGTGCTCGATTACCTCCCTTGGGACTCCAGGCATGTCAGATGGTTGCCACACGAACACATACATTTGCTCAAAGGAAGGCAATGAGCTCCAGTTCCTATTTCACATTCATTCCTGATCCAATCCAAACTGTCTTGGACTGGTCGTTAGGAGTAAGTGAGATTTCCTTCACTTTTTCATTTGGTTAAGGAATTGCCTTCAACCAATCTGCCTTTGTAGGATTTTCAGCCTTGTTCGGCCTCTCTGCATCATTAAAATCTCTTAAGGGCAATTGATCTACAATCTCTAAAGATTTTCGATGACAATTAAGTGCAGTAGAATGGTTACCTTGCACAGAAATAACGCCTTTCAGACCAAGAATTTTAGTACTCTAGTAGGCGTGGTGAGTAGCTGCCATAAACTTTGTCAGTGAAAGTCTACCATGAATGTCGTTGTATGCTGACTCAAAATTTACAACTTCGAACATAATTAGTTTTGTTCGAAAGTTATTAGAATCCTCAAATGTTATTTGCGAGACTATTTGACCAATTGGAGCTATTGGTGGACCAGGTACTATCCCAAAGACAGGATTTGTAATCGGTTTTATTATAGAACGAAGTCTTTGCATCTCATCTAGAGCATTATTAACAAGAGAAATGACCAACAAAAGTTTATAGGGAATAGACATACCTTTTGGACAATCAGTTTTGTTGAAGGTGAGGGCGACATCCGACCACTTCGAATAACTTGGTTTTCCTGATTGAGTCCCTCCATGTAGATTTGAGCTGCCTTTTGGATGGATAGACAGCAGACCATCCGAAGATGACATTAACATGGTTGCCGTGCTTTTGATAGACCATCAATTCATCTCCATCAGCATCTTTGGTATTTCTTTGAACACCACCTTCAAGTATGGTAGGCATTGGCTCTTTACCTGAGTAAAAATCATCCATACGCTTCTACCATGTACATCAGTTACAAGTCATAACCGGTCATATCGTGAAGTGGGCACCAACGGCTATTTCCGTTGGTCGCACCAGAGCCCTCGAGGAATGACCGGTAACCGGACCCTGTCGTATGTTGCCGTTCTGGTGTGAAGAAAAGTAATATTTCTGGACATTCGCATATGTCATCATCTACAAACGCTTCATAATTTTCATACAGATCATGCGACAGCTAAGAATACATGTAATATATGGTTTGTGTTCGCTGATGGCACCGCCGACCACGTACATCTTGATTCCTGTTGTATCAAATCATCAAGGTGCTGCCCTAGCCCAAGTTGGGTCGATATTTTTAGTTGTGCATGCCCTGAATCTGAACAACACTTTCCATGGGCATTCTTGATTTCTCTCTGTTAGGTGTACTATTCAGATCTGGACTAGACTATGCAGTCCAAAATCTGCTCCAGTGTGAACAGATCCAGGCTAATTGAGAGTAATGGATTCCTGAAGTAAGCTGTGCGTTTTGCAGAAGAGCACCGTGTGTCGTTTGCGTGGCATGCACCTGGTACATGCCAATAATGGTACAGGCCAGCAGCAGCATGAGCATCCCAGGAGCTGGCTCATTCAGGCCACTTGCCATTGAGCCATTGACCATGCTTCTTATTCTACATGTGAGCAAACTGCAAGTGAGACTGGTGGTGCAGTCGTTTGTACTACTCCGAGCCAAAGCGTGGACAAACTTCAGGAAGTAGAGGAAAACAGTGCCCACGCGTGTTCCTTTCCCGAACATTTTGATTTCACCGTACGCTACTCTCTTCTCTTACATCTGAAATATACAGCTTATCGTCGCCGCACGTCGAGAGGCCACTGACAAAGAAAAGCTAGAACCGTCAGCAAACAAGTATGAACAGTTCTAACACGAGCTGGGTCAATACAGAGCATGCATCACACCCATTGTTCGTCACAAAATTACATAGTGAGGCTCCCTCCCCTTCCAATTCACCGTGTTTTGCAAGACATGTAAGAGCACTGCTCTGGAGTGTGCAACACATTGTGACGATGCTCGAGGCCAAAACCGATCGGTAAAGACCAGCCGCGCGCTTGCTGCTGTCAGCTGCTCTCCTATAGCACAACGTCGCGTCGCTTCTTGGGGTTCGGCTCGGGGTTCCCTTTCCTCATCATCGCCGCGAACTCGCTGTAGTTGATCCTCCCATCCTGTACAACAATTAAAGCCGATCAGGCATGCATCATCGGTATGCCACTCGTTACGTGGTGTGCAGCGAATAGATTGTTTCGACTTACATTGTCGGCGTCGACTTCTGATATGATGTCCTTGATATCTCTGCCGTCGAGAAGTCCTTTCTCCCTGAGGGCTTGCTCGAGCTCCTCCTTTGAAATGCAGCTGCCATGGCACCGGCACAAATGACAAAACTAAGAATTCGGTGCTTCTATGTACTTGCTAGGTAGTAATATTTTGCACCCAACGTCTGAGGAATGTGAAGTTACCCGCTATTGTCCTTGTCGAAGTACTGGAACGCAGTGTAGAGATGCTCCTCTCTGTCCATTCTGTTCATGTGCATCGTCGCTGTGATGAACTCCTCGTAATCGATTGTGCCGTTTCCATCTGCATCGGCCTGAATTTGCAGCAAACGCAGCATAAGTTGAAAAGCATTGTGCCACGTGTAGTACATCGATCACATGTAAGCAAGGTATGCATTTACGGCTTCCATTAGCTGCTGCACTTCAGTCTCCGTGAGCTTGGTTCCCTGCTTGGCCAGCCCTTTCCGCAATTCGTCGACGGTTATCGTGCCGCTGTTGTCAGAGTCCATGCTCTTGAACATCTCCTTGAGCCCTCTGATCTCTTCCTCCGACAGGCATCCAGCAATGACCTGCATGCCATGGATTCATTCAGAAACAAGGTGAGTTCATGATGAAACTTGTACTAGCTCGTGAATTCACAATGACTGAAATAACCGCGGACCCTTAGCGCGGCTTTCTTGAATTGGTTCATAGCCGTGAACTGCTTGAGCCTGTTCATGACAGCATTGTCCAGTGGCGTATCAGGCGCTTCTCCGTCTTCCTTGATCCAAGCATGATCTGAACACCAAAATAATAGCAATTTTGCAGGGCGTTAGAATACATTGACAAAACTGCAAAAGCAAGCTGACATTTCAAATGTTCAGAGTTGAGCGTACTGAGGACATCATATGCAGAAATTCTCTTCTTGGGGTCAGAGTTGAGCATCTTCCTGACGAGGTCCTTCGCGCCGGGTGAAATGCTCGGCCATGGGTCGCTGGTGAAGTCGACCTGTCCCCTCAGAATGGAATTGAAGATGCCGTGCTCCGATTCTGAAACAGCAAATTCATCTCGTCACCATCATCATTACTTCGTTTCTTAGGACGTAAACGCGACGAGAGGAATGAACAAGATAGATGACTTGCCAGCCCAGAAGGGAGGAACTCCGCAAAGAAGGATGTAGAGGATCACGCCGACGCTCCAGATGTCCGCCTCGGGACCGTAGCTCCGCTTCAGGACCTCCGGCGCGATGTAGTACGCGCTGCCGACGATGTCCTTGAACACCTCCCCTGCAATGGCGGAAGGGCGGGAACAAAATTAGTAATGCCATCGTTTCATCCACGATTTGATTGATATGAAAAAATGCCAATGGCGCGGCGTGCGTGCCTTGCTTGAAGAAGACGGAGAGGCCGAAGTCGGTGGCCTTGAGCGGCGCATCCTCATCCTTGCTGAGGAGGAGGAAGTTCTCAGGCTTGAGGTCGCGGTGGATGACGCCGAGGGAATGGCAGGTGTGGACGATCTCGACGATGGTGCGGAGCAGCGAGGCGGCGGCGCGCTCGGTGTAGTGTCCCTTGGCGATGATCCGGTCGAAGAGCTCCCCGCCGGCGCAGAGCTCCATGACGAGGTGCACGGACTGCTTATCCTCGTAGGCGCCCTTGAGCTCGACGATGTTGGGCTGGCCGGCGAGGTGGTACATGATCTGCACCTCGCGCCGCACGTCCTCGACGTCCTCCTTGGTGGACAGCTTCCGCTTGGCGATGGTCTTGCACGCGAACCGCTGGCCCGTGGCCTTGTGCGTGCAGAGGCTGGTCACGCCGAACTGGCCCCGGCCGAGCTCCTTGCCGACGGTGTAGATGCTCCGCACGTCCTCCATGGGCCGGCCGAGCACAGGGCCGATGGTGGCCGGCGGCTTGGTGGGCGCCGGCGCGGAGGAGGGGGACGCGCCGGCCTTGAGGGACGCGCCCGTGCGGCGGGTGGAGGGGTCGGAGGAGGCGGGGGCGGGGGCGGGCTCCGCATCCCCAGAGCCCGGGCAGCAGTTGCCCATGGCGCGCGGCGGCGGGGGCGGAGCGGCGCCGGGGGGTCAGGGTTGTTGTGGGATGCGGAGCCGTAGGGGGTGGAGGGGGAGGCGACCGGGGAGTTGTATAGGGAGCGGTTTCATTGGGCGGCCTCCAGCCTCCGGACTCGCGGGAGGACGGGTCGGGAGGAAATGGCGGGAAGGCAACGGCTTCCTCCTCCTCCTCGCCCTGTTTGCTTTTCTTTCTTTCTTTTTTTTCCGTTGCTTACTCGTTTTGGGATATATGCGACTACTGCGCGAAGGCAGGTTTGGTGGGTCCTGGGTGGAAAAAGCAAAATTAAGCATCGCAGCATGTTGATTCGCTAACGGAGCGAAGGCAAATGTGTTGTGCACGTCTGTTCTGTATTAGGCTCTCTCTCCTGATCTATATACGCGCAAGAAATGGTGGCTTCACGGTTCATCATTCGTACAACGTTTCGCCTGTACGCATCGACGACCCGTTCGGCTGCCTCGGTGCACCTACTCCCCTGCGTGGCCTACAGGTGGTCGGCTGCTTCGTTTGCCTATCCGTTCGACGCCGCCGCGACCCGGTCCGTCCCCCCGGAGTGCGTCGGCCCGACGCGGCCGCGGTCCGGCTCGTAGTACAAAAATCTTCTGGCTTGATTAGCTCTGGTGGATCGCGTGTTTGTTGGCAACTTGGCATCCCCGAAAAGAACGAATAATAATCAGATTTTGTCCATGCGTGGGAAGAATAGAGCCATGGCCCTTTTTAGGGAGGCCCGTGGGCCTCTAAGCAAAGTTACTGTACAAAAATTGGATCCACTGTCAATTGCACGGTGGGGAAACTACCATAAAGGCCGGATAAGCCGAGAAGCTAGCAGCTGTTTGTGATGTCACGGCATCTGAGCCGATGAGATGGCTTTGACGTGGCAACAGCTCGTCCTGCCAGCGTCGTGCGTTCCCTCCACGTCGCCCTCTGACGATGCGGCGAGACGATCATCTCGAGAGTTAATAACGTTGTCTTGAACATCGCACGGTCTCCCACACGTAATTTGATCGCTAATTTCTGTCGTAACAGATTTATAAAACGTAATAAAATTATATTTTTATATTAAAAAATCAAGATAAATTTATTTTTATATATTAAATTTAAATATTTAAAAAGATATCGGTAGCCACATTTTTAAAAAAAAATTAACTACGTTTCTCTGTGACAGAAGGGAGCGTAAGACCACCAAAGAAGGCCAAATGACAGATCGAGAGCTGCCTCAAGGCCCTCAATCACTAGCTAGCCGCATGTCCGAGTTGGTGAGTTTCAAGGACGGTGTTGATAACAACTGCGTTCCTCGTGGGGGCGCAAAAAAGCAGCCGGTGTTGTCACCATGCCGTCGCTCACGATTTGAGTGGTTAATTAACGATTTTTAGTAGCAGCGCAGCAGCGTCAGATTGACGACAGGATGGCATGGAGGGCAGCGGAGGTTTCCCCTCACAGGGCACTATTTATTACACCAATAATAATTTTAACTATCTCTTTAAGTAAATATAAAAAATAACACTCTCTACCATGCTCCAAGCGATCGGACTCCCCACTGTCCGTCATTTATAAAATTCAGACCCCTGAGGCGCGGACTAGGCCGAGTTCGACCCTAGAGGCACGGCGGAGGGCATGCTGTGTCCTGGAGCCGCAGAAGGCGCGAGTCCGTGCCTCCCGGTACGGAGGTGGCGAGGCACCGCAAGAGGAGAGGTGCAAGAGGGAGTGAAAAGCTGATTAAAAAAAATCATTTTTTGATATTATTTGATACTATTTACAATTTTTAAAAGGAATAAGTCCATTCTTCGTCCCTCAACTATACCCGATGATTAATTTTGGTCCCTGAACTTAAATACCGGATATAACGCACCTCAAACTTTCCATACCGGGCAAATCGTGTCCCTCCCGTGCGTCTGACGGCGGTTTGGGCCGACGTGGCATCCACGCTGGGCCTGAGTCGGCCTCGCACGACTCGAGTGGGTCCTGTCATATGCCCTCGCACTCGGTCGCTCTCTCTCCCTCTCGCTCTCCCTCTCTCTCACGGCGGCGATCGTCCTCCCGACGAGCAATCGCAGAGCCCTCCCGAGCTCCCCGTGCGATTTCCCCCTCACCGAGGTGCGCCATGGCGCTTTAGGAGCTCCGGCCTTGATCTGCGGAACAAGAAATCCCTGATCCGGCGGATAGGATGCGGCGGTGAACAAGGACAGGCTAAAGGTGAGTTCTTCAATCCTAGATCCGCGCAATTACTCGGTTGTTTGTGGAGCTACTTGATTAGTGTTGTTCGAGAGTAATGGTTGGTGTTATTTTGCATGTAGGTATATCACGGTGGTGATTTCTTGCGGTTACTCGATTTAGCAATGGATAATTTGGACAAGCTAATTTGTTAGGTTCCATTTCGTTGGGGATTTCTTTGATGATGGGAAGAGATTGCATTATTGCGGAGGAAGAGACGGCATGTCTTACATAGATCGGGATAAGTTGTCGCTACGGAGGTCCAAGGCCATTTGAAGGACCATTGTGAGGATGTGGAGTTGGTACTCATGCATCGCGGTTTCGGAAAGCATTGAAGACCGGATTGAGGCGCTAACAAATGATGAGGACCGCGCACCATGGTCGATCAGATCACCGATGGGGTGTTGTGGATATATTTGTTGAGGCAGTGGGAGTTGATGATGATGTTGGCTCAGATGGTGATGGTGTTGGTGACAAAGGAGATGAAGACAGTGATTGGGAAGATGAGAGTGAAGCTTGGATGCACACAGATGATGATGAGGAATTAGATGCTTCCAAGGAGGTGGAGGTGATTGAGGTGTCACCACCGATATTGCAAAGGATATTGCGCAAGCGGAAGTTCTACAATACATTGCACGATATGAAGGGGAAGGCAAAGGTCGACTACAAGACTTGCAGTGACTACGAAAGAGGTACAAGGCTGGGCATTTGGTGGCCATTGATGAGTCAAGGGACAAGGAGGAGACGATGATGGTGACACTTCTTACTTTTCTGAGAGTGACGAAGAGGACAGCTATGAGGAAGGTGGCAGTGATGGTGAGCTCCTGAGGAGGAAACCCAAGTACCCTAGGTATGACCCCAAAGCAAGTCTCCATACTTTTAGCTTGGGCATGGGTTTTAGCCGCAAGGGGACTTCATTCAAGTCTGTTAGGCAAGATGGAGTAGAGAGGAGACATGTTATTAATTTTGCAAGAATGACAACAAAAGGGTTAGGGCTCAATGTGAGTGGGCCAAATGTCCTTGGTTTATCTTGTTGTCAAATAACAAGATGGGATGAAGGATGGATAGTGAGTAGTTTCAAGGATGAGCACACATGCCCCCAAGAAGGGACAACAAACTTGTCACTTCCGGAGAATAGTGAAAAGTTTGAGAGTGCCATAATGGGAAACCCAACTGAAGCTTGAGCACTTGAAGCAAACAAGACAGAACAAATGCATGCAGATGTGAGCATAGCTAAGTGCAAAAGAGCTAAGTCCATTGTAATGCGAAGGTATTAGACTCAAGAAGGGAGAGTATGGTAGGGTCTTTGACTACCAAATGGAGCTTCTTAGGAGCAATCCGTAGCACAAGAGTGGTTAAGCCGCATCCAGATGCCCTGTCGCTTTTCACAGAATGTATATTTGTTTGGATGCTTGCAAAAGAGGTTTCTTAGCTGGGTGTAGGAAAGTGATAGGTTTAGATGGTTGTTTCTTCAAAGGTCCAACCAATGGGGAGCTAATTTGTGCAATGGGAAGAGATGCAAACAATCGGATGTACCCCATAGCATGGGCTGTGGTAGAGAAGGAAACTAATGAGTCATGGGACTGGTTCTGTGGGATTTTCTTCAAAGATATAGAAATTGGAGATGGCGAAGGATGGGTAATCATCTCAGATCAACAGAAAGTAAGTCACATTAGTGTTTATTCATCCAATTTGTCATATGCGACTTAACTTCGCTTGTTTGTTGCGGGGCCTACTAAATGTCGTTTCAAGATTGGGTACCCAAGGTCGAGCATAGGATGTGTGCAAGACACATCTATGCCAACTTCAGAAGACTTACAAGAACAAGGCTTGGCGAGAAGAAGTTACGTTGTGTGCCAAATCTCCATGTGTCAATCTTTTCAACTACCATTGGGCAAGGCTTGCAAAGGATACCCTGAAGGTGCTAATGCAATCATGAGGACAGATCCACAACATTGGAGCGGGGCATGGTTCAAGTTGGGATCATCTTTGTGAATCTGTGGACAACAACATGTGTGAATCATTCAATCATGCCATAGTTGAGTCAAGGTACCTCCTATCATCGCATGTTTGAGTGGATAAGGAGGAAAGTGATGGTTAGAATCCATACCAACAAAAGCAAGGCGTAGAAGTGGACAGTGTGACATGCCCCAATATTTCAAGAAAATGAAGGTCTACATCAATGAGTCGGTTTTACGTCATGCTTGTGTACAATGGTCGAGAATGGTTTTGAGGTCACACATAGAGATCATAGGTTCTCAGTGAACTTGGATAGTAGAACTTGTTCATGCAGATATTGGCAATCGTATCGGTTTGCCTTGCCCACATGCCATTGCATGCATCAATTGGAGGAGCAGTTCCTTGATGACTACATAGCACCATGTTACTCCATTGCAGTACAACAAGACTTATGAGCACCGCTTGCAACCTGTTGAGGGCATGACTTGTTGGCCCACATCGGAGAGACCAAGACCAAGGCAACCAAATAAGGAGAAAATGCCAGGAGGCCAAAGAAAGATAGGAGAGAGAGCAAGATGAGAAGCCTAAAGGAATAAGACTGTCCAAGATTGGCACAATCATTAGGTGCGAGCTTTGCAAAGGAATTGGCCATAACAGTCTAGTGTGAGAGGAGACATGGCCAATCGAGCAAACATCGAGCCCACCAGATCAACAAGGTCATTGTGCAAGTGTTGGCAATTCTACACCAACCGGTCCTGTTCTCAGTACAAAATTCATTCCTTCATTTCATGCATTTCCTAAGTTGGTACAAAATTACATAGTTTAAGCACCTTTCACATTGCAGTTGTGATTCCTCCACCACAACAGAATGTTCTAGCATGACCAAGAGAAAGACCAGTA
This sequence comes from Hsuehochloa calcarea, assembly GCA_036346395.1. Classification (NCBI taxonomy): domain Eukaryota; kingdom Viridiplantae; phylum Streptophyta; class Magnoliopsida; order Poales; family Poaceae; genus Hsuehochloa; species Hsuehochloa calcarea. The sequence goes on along the minus strand of CM070594.1, from coordinate 69,431,541 downwards.
TAATTCGGTGAACACACCACCTCCATCCAAAAGAGTTGCACTGGGTAGGAGTATTGTACTCAGACAGACAGCGCAATTTTTCAGAATGTAGGTGCATTCCAAAATTTCCATATCTTCATTTATATTCTTTGCACTTGCAAACTACAAACCTCTAACTCAACATGGTGGTTCTGCTACAGCCTGGTATGCCAGATCGAGGATCATCAAAACCTCTGCTACTGCTAAAGTCACTACACAACATGGTGGTTCTGGCACTATGAACTTGGAGGCAAGTGTGGCGTCTGCGAGTGCAAAATCAAGTGTGAACATCCAGGTAACTTCGGGTTCTGCCTCTGGTAAAGCTGCAGCCCAAGAACCAGCCTTTCAAAATAGGAAGAAGCTGAGTCCAACCAAGAAGAAGCAAAGTTATAGTTCAAAGCTTGCAAAGCTTTTGGGTATCCCAACTAATGAGTGATGTTCTAATGGATTTGCCAGACAGTTATGCTGTTAGTGTTATGTAATCTTTTGAACTTGTGCCTTGTGGGCTGACAGTTATGCTGTTAGTGTTATGTAATCTTTTCAACTTGTGCCTTGTGGTCCAGCAGATTCACGGCGGTCACTTAGTGTTATGTAATCTTTTCAACTTGTGCCTTGTGGGTGATAAGCGTGTTTATTTCGAGAACCAATCGATATGTTGTTTATTTCGAGAACCAATCTCAATTGCTTATTTATGAGCACCAATCTCACTTGCTTATAATTGAACACATGATCCTTGGTTCTCATTAGTGTTGATGTTTATATGGATTGAACATCTTACAATGCATTCCAGATTCTGTTGGGTTCACATTTCATCCAGTTTACATTTCATCCAAAGATTAGAGAGCATCCAGTTTACATTTCATCCAAGATTAGAGAGCATCGAAGATTAGATTCGTTGGGTTCACATTTCATCCGTGTTTACATTTCATCCAGTTTACATTTCATCCAAGATTAGAGAGCATCCAAGATTAGAGAGCATCCAGTTTACATTTCATCCAAGATTAGAGAGCATCCAAGATTAGATTCTCATTGGTTCACATTTCATCCGAGTTTACATTTCATCCAAGATTAGAGAGCATCGATTCGCATAGCTTATGTTGTTAGGTTCAATCATGGTACCTTGTTGACAAGCATCGATATACTGAGCATCAACCGAATCGACAATTTGAGCAACACAGTTCCATTACATAATAGATTGCGCACAAAGTTCAATTACATTCCCTAATCGTAACTCTAACTACCATCATTGCAAAAACAACAAGCAAGACAAAAAAAAATCTCCTCTCTTTCTCCAGCTGTGCTACCCTACCAGCGAGTCCAACAACTGCTACATCACGTTCTCCATGCCTGGACTCGGCCACACTCAAATCTTGTTCATTGTTCGTTCCTTAACGCCCTAAGCTCATGGTTCTCCTTCCTCAACGCCCTAACAAAGGTCGCGCAAGTCCAAGACTACCGCCTCAAGAAGGGGTTGGTTCATCATCGCACCATGCCCAAAACTTGCAGCCTCCAGCCTTCAATTAAGATTCACAAATAAGAAGAGCCTCCACAAACCAAAATAACAGCAAATTAGTGAAGATTACTTACCCGAGCTCGCATGCATGTCATGTACCTCCGTGCCGGGTTAGAGTCGCTCCACGAGATCCACCGACCAGCCTTCTCCCGCAATGGCAATGGACCGTTGGAGCGTACTCGATGGTCGCTCTCGTATGGAATCGGCGAGGTGGAAGCCCCATAAACTGTGGCCGACGGAGGGTGCAGACATCTGCCGACCTTGAGCTTCCTCCAGTGGCCAACGAACTCGAGCTCCCTAAGCTGGCCATGGCGCAGCCTCCAGCGAGGGGGAAATCTGCACGCAGGGAGCTCGGGAGGGGGCTCTGCAGATTGCTCGTCGGGGAGGACAGTCGGCGTGAGCGCGAGACGGCCGGGGGAAGTTATCTTGGGTCGCGGCCGGCCACCAAACTACAAACCCTAGTCGCCGCCGGCCGCCAAACCCTAGTCGCCGCCGTGAGAGAGAGGGAGAGCGAGAGCGAGAGTGAGCGAGAGGGAGAGAGCGACCGAGTGCGAGGGCATATGACAGGGACCACTCGAGTCGCGGCCGACTCGGCGCCAACGTGGATGCCACGTCGGCCCAAACCGCCGCCGCGACGCACGGAGGGACACGACGGTCGGTATGGAAAGTTTGAGGTGCGTTATATCCGGTATTTAAGTTCAGGGACCAAAATTAATCATCGGGTATAGTTGGGGGACGAAGAATGGACTTATTCCTTTTTAAAACTACATTTTTCTTAGGATTTTCTATTCTTGATTTTTTTTTTACCTCGTACTCGCATCTTCAAATGTATTATCACATGAGCCATAAAAAAATCATAATTTTTTCCATATGAAATCACGGCGCAACACAGCACACACAGCTTCAAACATAGGTGTCAATCGTCGCCGTCGCCACCCTTCGTAGCCTTCGGTGGCTTGGTGAGTTGACGGACGGTGCATGTAAAATACTATTTGACGACGCAGCGACGGGCACTAGTACACTGTCAACGGACGTGGCGGTAGGCAGTAGTACACCGTCAACAGGCACAACGACGGGTACTACGGTGTACTACTGTCTGTCGCCGTCACTGGTGACAATGTACTACTACCCGCCGCAGCGTCCGATGACGGTGTACTACTGTCCGTCGCCGCGACCGGTGACGGTATACTACTGCTTACCGTCGCTTCCGGTGACAGAATACTATTGCCCGCCGTCACATCGTCAAATAGTATTTCACATGTACCGTCCATTGACTCACCGAGTCACTGAGGGCTGCGAAGGGTGACGATGGCGACGGTTGACACTCATATTTGAAGCTGCGTGTGTTGTGTTGCGCTATGATTTCATATGAAAATACTTACGAATTTTTTTTGATACATGTGATAATACATTTGAAACTACGAGTATGGGGTAAAAAAGAAAAGAAAAAATTCAAAGAAAAAATATATTTAAAAAGTTTCAAATAGTATTTTAAATAGTATCAAAAATAAAAAATTTAATCTATTTTTTCACTACCTCTTGCGGTGCCTTACCACCTCCGTGCCAGAGAGGCATGGACTCGCGCCGTCTGTGGATCCAGGGCACGGCAGTGCCCCTAGGGACCAGACTCGGCCTAGTCTATGCCCTAGAGCTTTGGATTTTACATGTGGTGTGTGATGGGGTGTTCGTGCCCTTATGACACGATGAAGGATATTTTTATATTTATGTGAAAAGAGAGTTAAAATTGCTATTTACACGAGGAATCATATGTGAAAAAATAACACGTGGAATCATATGTGAAAAAAAAAAAAGACAGTGCGGGGAGGAGCTGTATGCAACTATGGATCCATGTGGCGTAATCTACTCGGGCACGGCAGCAGAGGCGGGTGGCACGGCTGTCGAGGCAGGCTCCACTACACTACAGTTTCTCAGGGCCCAAGCTACTGCTGCTACCCTGAAAGGAAAGGAAATATACAGGTGCAGCTTTACAGGTGTGAAACGGCTGGAGATCCCTCGCACGTGCGCCGCGCACCGCACGCTCGCGCCAACGGGGCACACCCTCCCACTCTCCCAGTGTTGCCGCCGGCAAGGCCGTTTTAGTTTTCCACGAGTACCCCGCGCTTAAGGCGCCATTGACGGTAGGAATTTCATAAAAACCTACTCATAAGAATCGAAAAAAAATTACCGCTACACAAGAACGGTGACGTTCAAAAATACGTATAGTCAAATCATGTTAATTTTGACTAAGAATGTTATTTGAAAAGGATGATTTAGATAATAGGGAGATGATAAGAGTGAATTTATTATTAAAAAATACTTTCAAAATATAGCATTTTTATAGTTTTTTTTTCTAAATATGTGATAAGAGAATTTAGTGGTCAAAGAAACGAATTATTAGCTCAAAAAAGTAACCAAATCGTTACTTTTTTTTATGACCGGCCGGAGAGAATATGTGCTGTAAGACTAAATCATTTACACACGTGAAAAAATTTGTAGGAGTTTGAACTCGTAACAAACCTTTACTTGGGTACATACCAGAGTGCGTACGTGTTACTGCATGGTGAGCATTGGATTAACTTTCTTCTAGCCTTTCTGGTTGCGCAGTGGCACTACTCGCTCTGCGAAGGTTTGGTTAGCTTCATCTGTTCACGAGACCAGCTTCGTGAACCCACGCTACTCGCGTACACGCGGTAGCACTTTCCTCTTTATACTGGCCATGAAAAGTCAATTTTACTCCTCTACCATGCTATATATCTACGGTTGTCAAAAACCGTACACCCAGAGAGCGAGGGATATCCCTAGTAATAGTGTATATATATCCAAATACACAGATCTTGATGTAGACCGCATCAACGATGGATGATACGTGAGGATGTCCATCTCTTAAGTAAAAAATTCATGTCGCACTGGTAATGCATGTGACAGTACCGTAGTACTCCGTGCATGCATGATACGTTGTGGTACTAGGCTGTGTACGTGTGTACCAGCACGGCTAGCTTTTGATTCTTTGCTCGATTGTGACATGCATGGAGATGGAGGCAAGCAAATTACACAACAGATGCGAATCGATCCGTAGCCGACTTCAAGGTGAACATCATTTTACCAACCACGTGCTTATCAAATCTCGTAAGATTTCTGCAAATGACCAAGCACATGGCTCTCGTCTTGAGTTCCACTTCATGATAAGACGTGAGACGACCCAAAAAAACACATATATTAGTGCAGTACAATGCTCTGTCCAATCTGATTTAGATGTTTCTCTAGCTTCGTACATACGGCCACTGCTTGCGAGGGGGTGAATTTTATAAAAAAAAATAGTCTTTATAAAAATAGTCTTCACCCTACAGTCATCTCTTGGGACAACTAATGAGTCGAAACGTAACCGCTGCCGCACAGTCGTCGTACGGTGGAAGCACTGTCGCACGATAATCGTGCAGTGGAGGTATGATTAGAGGCGGGAGACCAGAGATCAATTCCTCTTCAACTGGTGCATGAGGCATCATCATCCAACAGTCTGCACCATCCGATCAATGCATGATTAACGCGTTCAATATTACGCCAAAGATCAATTAGTGGTAGTGCATGATTAGCGGCGGCTTTGCCTCTTTCGGCGTGCGGTGGAAGGGCTACCGCACGACCACTATGCGGACATCCTTCTCCGCACACCGCCGACTCGCCGCTACGGTCCCCGTCCACCCGTCGCCGTTGTCCCCCTTGTTGCGGTGTCGCCGGAACACACAGCCGCCCGTCCGCTATCCTCTTGCCCGAAGTGTTGAGTCAATGCCTTCGGAATTGCAGGCACCAACGCAGCGAATCCCCCTTCGCTCACCTGAGTCAATGCCTCGCTATGAGCGACTTCGAGAGTTTGGTATTTTATAGTTGAGCGAAGGGGATCCACTGCGTTGGTGATGAGAATTCCGAAGGCATTGACTTAGCAGTTCGGGCAAGGGAGGGCAAAGAATGACGGGCGGAGATGTTCCGGCAAAGATCATGACAAGGGGGCAAGAATGACGGGAGATAAATGTTGAGCAAAGACTGTGGACAAGAGGAACGAAGAGCGTGGCTGTAGGAGTCGCGGAGAAGGGATGTTCGCATGGTGGTCGTGCGGTAACTCTTCCACCGACCATTGGGAAAGAGGCAAAACCACTGCTAATCATGCACTGCCACTAATTGATCTTTGGTGTAATATTGAACACGTTAGTCATGCACCGGTCGGATGGTGCAGACTGTCTGATAAGGATGCCTCATGCACCAGATGAGGAGGAATTGATCAGTGATCTCCCACTGCTAATCATGCACTGCCGCTAATCATGCCTCCACTGCACGATTGTCGCGCGATAGCACCTCCACTACACGATGACTGTGCGAGAGCCCCTCCACCGCACGGTGGCCGTGCCGTAGTGGTTACGTGTCAGCTCGTTCGTCGTCTTGCGCGGTGACCATGCGGTGGAGACTCTATTTCTGTAAATCCCGCGCAACGAGTGCCATTTTTGCAAATACAAGCACAAACAGTGCCAATATGACCAAACATTCAAGGAGGGTAGGGGTCGTAAGGACCTCGGTGCGGAAATGATATAGAGGGATGAATGCTAATATTTATTTATGCTTTAATTCACCTCAAGAAAAAATTCCCCCCACTTGGTACACAAGAGGACCTATTTATAGCATTACAAGCCAAGGGTAGGAGATTACAACAGTACCCCTATAAAAGCCATACGACTGTAGATGCCTCGTAGTCTTTTTCTCCTTCACTGGTAGCTTTGCTGCATGGGTGGAGACCGGTGTCTACCATGTCACCTTGGTCCATGACGGGGCCCGGACCCCCCCCACCCCTTCTTCCTTCGCCCGAAGACCCCGTTCTGGAGAAGGGCGAAGCGGTGGGCTGATTGCCCTAGGTATCGAGGTGGCGTCCTTTCCCCTTCGCGTATGTCGAAGGGACTAGTTTCTTTAGCTCTTTTTCAGGCTACTAGGGGCGATCGGCCGTCCCTACAATAGGAGCCCCTCACGGTCAAGGGCCCTCTTTGCCTTGCCAAAATCGCACCCCTTTCAATCCCAAAGGATTTAGGTGCTTCGTCCCCTTTGGCCTGGCGAAGTCCAACAAAGTTAGTAGGTGAAGGTTTTTCTGTGCGGGTTTTGGCACGACGGTTTGGAACTTGAATGGCCGTGATTGTTTTCGCACTCGAATTTTTGAATTTTAAAGGGGCGTTAATGTGTTCCTCGTCTTGCACACTGTAGTTGATCATGGGCAGGATCACGTCGGTTTGTGCACGTAGTGGGGGACACGTCACACTGGGGTTGGCTCGGCATCGGTCTCACGGTGCAAGCTACATGGGATGCCATGCGCTCTCTATAAGATGCTCTTCAGGGGATGGGCGCCATCCCCCCAGAGAGGCGGCACGAGCCCGCCTCAGTTGAGGTGACCCTCTAGTGGCTGCAGTGCACCGGACCAGTTGTCGTGCATGCTGCTCAAGTGTACGTCAACCACTGCACCAAGGTCACTTGGCAGACGACCTTTGCTACGCTTCAGAAGGCCTGGTGCGAACACCTGAAAGCTGTCGCAAAGCGTACGGTGGTGAGGAGGCCCTAGAGCTTCTTCGTCACACTCAAAGGGCCAACAACGTCTTCACGAGTGACTTCTGGAGCGCGTGTCATCGGGATGCGGCGCTGGACTAGAGGCGGAGAAGGGGAAGGAGAGGGCGGCGGAGGGCGCGTGACCTTTGGGTCGTCTTTGGCGGCTACCCTAGAACCTCTTTTTTTGTTGTGTGTGGTGTATGCCCCCCTGAAGCATTGTTTAGGTTTTTATGTTAGTGGTTTTGTGCTTCGGACGAAGGGGTGTTAGTACTTTTGGAGTTTTCTGTAAGACATCCTTGGTGAAATGAAAGTTATTTTGCATTAGTCTTGCTCTTTCTTATTTTTAGTAATCATTGGCTCTTCGCCTTTCACAGGTTCCTCGTCACAGGCACAAACATGCGATGTACCAGGGTGTTGCCCCTCTTCTGGGTGGATGACGAAGGGGTGCGCCCTGCAGGTTGACCCCAAGTGTGAGTGGCAACTCTGGTCTGTGTGGCCATTGCAGTTGTGCTATAGAGGCATTGTGTATCACGACGCGAAGTGGCAAAGGTGGAAACTCACTCACCCAGAAGGGAGCATGGCGGAGTTTTCCACTTACCGTCTAGGGGTGCAAACAGAGCGGATAATTCCCGACCGGCAGACAGAAAGCTTGTGCAGCGAATGCGAAAGAGATAAATGGTTATCTAGAACTATCCGTGTCCGACTCTGACTCCAAGAAAAAATACGTAATATGATATGGGATGAGCGATATCCATTCGTATGTGTCTGTATATCAGGTGGTAATATCTGTCCAACCGACCGAAGGCTCGCAGAGCGAATACAATTAGTGTCCGACTCCGACTCTGAGAAAAATACGGAATAGGATACATGATGAGAGATATCCGATCGTATCTGCTCCGATTGCGCACGCCGCTAGTACCGTATGAGCAGGGTGGCTTGCGCTCACGAGAGGATTTGTCGCTCACCTGGACAGGGGCGGTTCAGTGGGTTTGGGTCAGTGGGGCCTTGCACACCTATTCGCAATGCTCATGGAGATTTTTCGCTTCGAGCTCGCTGTTCGAGGGAGGGTGTCCGACTCACCCATCTAATTGGGCCGGGGACTACTCGATTTTGCGAGTGCGGGCCCTTTGGGCGAGGAGGTTGTGTAGTAGGAATATGTCTTCGTAGCTAGGTATAACTTGTTTGTTTGGTCCCGTGCGCCTGGTCCCATGCGCTTGGAGCGCATGTTGTAATAATATGTACTGTTGTTGTAACATTATGTATTGGTTTTTTGGCGCAATAAAGTGAGTTTTCTTGTTACGCTGTTCATTTTAGAGGAGGCGTGTTGCAGAGCCAAGCACTTTCCCAACCTATTTTGATAGAGCCTTAGCTAGGGCACTGATTCTAGCGAAGGGGGTTGCGAAGCGGAGCACCGACCTCAACCTTTTTCGATAGATCCCTAGTGAGGGGGAAGCGAAGCCAAGCGCCGTCTCCCAACCTTTTTTGATAGCCCTAACGGGGGCGTTGATTCTAGCGAGGGGGAGGCAAATCCTAGCGTCGTCCCCCATGCTTTTTCGATAAGCCCCAACGAGGGCGTTGATTCTAGTGATTGCAAAAGTCTTGCTCTGCTTTGCTTGGGGGTAGTTTTTTTTGCATCCTTTCCCCTTCACGTATATCGAATGGTCTAGTTTCTTTGGCTCTTTGTCGAGCCGCTAGGGGCGATGGGCTGTCCCTACAACTCATACAAGCCAATAAAGGGATAAATACAAACTGTGCATGTATTAACGGTTAATCTATCAGTCTCGACACCACTATAAATAAGCAATTATAATTAATAATTGATGAAAAATGCTGCCTCGAAAAAAAATATACTAGTTGGGGTTTTTATTAATTAATCATTTTTTAATAATAGTTTAAACTTAACCCCTCGCTAAATTTATTTCCAATTCTAACCACTTTGGTCACGCCACCACCCGTGGCGTGGCCAAACCGTCTTGTCACACCACAAGTATCGGCGTAACAAAACATGAAATGCAAGCCCTCGTCACGCGCGTCGTGCCAGCGTGGAGGCTTGTGTGGCATTTGTCACGCCCTCACTCTTGGCGTTACAAGGGCAGATTGTCACGCCAAGTCCTATGGCGTGACAAGGGTAGTTTGTCACGCTATGAGTGTGGACGTGACCTTAGCTGCAACTGTGTAACAAGGGTAGTTTGTCACGCCATGAGTGTGGACGTGATCGTAGCTGCAACTGTTTACATATACGATTTGGTATGAGAGTAGCTGCCTTTATTTGGATCACTTGGCAGTACGACAGATGAAAATGTTATGCACAATTTTATTCTCATGTACCTTATTTTTAGCATGTGATTTTTTCACGAACGTATGTTCGAAAGTATGTAAACCCGAGTTGTGAAGAAATAATCAAACGGTGCTAAGTAAATGCACCAATTTTTTTGTCTTTATATTTATGATGTTCCATGTATTGCTACACGAAGAATCGAAAGCGAATAGACAACGGGATTTGGAGTCGTAGTAGCGAATTGAAAGCGAATAGACAACGGGATTTGAAGTCGTAGTAACGAATTGAAATAGACTTTATAATAAAGTTACAAATTACATAGCGCACAGGGTTTGGTTATGTGCAGAAACAACTACATCATGAACCATGCAACAAACCAAAATACATCTATGGAAGATATGCGCCTTTTGGGATTTGAAATACAGTCGATTAGAACAAAGATCATTAGCTTGGGCATGGGACTAGCATGGATTGGGCGGACCTACTGCGTGGACCGGGGCCATTTTGCGAGCTCGATGTTGCACACCTCAGTGGCCGTCGTGACCTCAGCCGACATTTCTCGCTTTTTCTCGCACTCCCTCACATGTGCCTCACGCTCCCTGCGCCCACACGCCTTGAGATGAGCTTGCGTCTCCCGCTACATACACTCGTTGTGCTCTTCGTTGCGTCGCTCCTCCTCCATCCTCTCGCGGTCCCTCTTGGCATCCCACTACTCGTAGTCGAGACGCCACTGGTCTTGTGGGTGGATCCCTTGGTCGATCCACTTGTGGAGCCACATAGCGGATCCGGAGACTACAGATAGACGGGATAGGTTATTAATGCGTAATGTGAAAAAATGGTAGGAGAACATACTGTAACAGGTCCCTACCGACTGCCGATAGCGGGTCGTGTCCCAATGGCGGTCGAGGTAGTCCGAGGAGTATTTTGCGCAACCCTAGTAACGCATGCCAGGCTGAGCCGCTGCTTGGACTTGAAGAACTTGCATGTGTCCCTGCACCAACAGAGGGGCGGCGTCTCCCCCTTGGGTGGGTCTTGCGGTAAATGCTCTGTGGGAATATTCTGGTAGGGGTTGCTGCTACGGGGGCGTCAGTGCGGAGATGTCCCATCCTGGCACGTCCCGCTTGTTCATCCCGGGCTGCAGCAGCCCGTGCGAGTTCGCGGATCTCGTCCCATTGCTTCTCCATCTGAGCGAGATTGTGTTGAAGTCCAGATGCAAGAGAACCAGATGTGGTGAAACAAGCTCTGGTGTAGTTATGGGTTTGATTGTGTAGTGTTCTCTCCCAGATCTCTTCCACCTCCTTTTATAAGCCAGAGGGTGTAGTCTTGGGTTTGGATGTAGTGTTGGGTTTGGTTGTGTGTAATGTGTCCAGTTTTGAAAAGTTGCTGGCAAGGCAGGGTATAATGCACTCGGCAGAGTGTTGTTATGTCAATCTGAAAAGCTGGTAGGATGGTGTGGTTAAATGCATATTAGTAGCCTGCAAGGCAGAGTTTTATCTTGTCTTTCTGAAAAGTTGCTAGCGAGGCTTAGTGTTGTCACGTCGATCTGAAAAGCTGGTGCCATGGTGTGGTTAAATTCATGTGAGTAGTCTTCGAGGTAGTACGCTGTCTTGTCTTTCTGAAAAGTTCCTAGCGAGGTAGAGTGTTGTTATGTCGATCTGAAAAGCTGGTGGCATGGTATGGTTAAAGTCATGTGAGCAGTCTGCGAGGTAGTGTGTTGTCTTGTCTTTCTGAAAAGTTGCTGGCGAGGCATGGTATTGTCATGATAGAGCAAGAAAAGGTTCTAAATCTTGTCGTTATTAGAATTCAGAATAGAAAGATTTAAAATTTAAAAATGGTATGACATGTTTCAAAGTGGAGAACTCAAAGTGGCTAATTTATTTCAGGTACATTATGCAGAAATCAAAGGGGGCTAATTGAATAGAAAACCCTTTTAACTCGGTAGTAGAGTAATGCCACTATGTCCACATCTGTGTCCGACAAGCACACGTTGAAGTGCCCACGAGCTGTGACCGTGGTTAAAAAACGCGACGACGCAATTATTCGCATTGGTGGCGACTGCAGAATCGCGATTGCCACGGTTTTTCCCGGTTGAATTTCATTAAATTTTGCTTAAAAATCAATCACGGTAAACCGGTTACCAGCCGGTAACCGGTGGTTACCGGCCGGTATTTCAATCCATGGCCAGGACGCAAGCACAGCGGATGGCTGGTTTTCCCTCGAGTCCGCAGGGGGGGGGTCCTTCGATCGCACTCCAAGCCACTCTCCCAACCGGTCTCGCCAGCCCATGCTGTTAATATCCCTAGTCACTGGAAACTCGTTTATGGGGAGGCCCAGAATCATACCGACGTGCTGAAGCGTGATGGTCATCTCACCCGACGGTAGGTGGAAGGTGTTGGTCTTCAGGCTCCACCGGTCCACAAGTGCGGCCAGCGCAGCACCATCCATACGGGGGAGCATGTTGATGACTATTCACGCCAAAGTAAGGAGACTGGCATCACAGATGTGTGACACGTACCACTCATCCCAATCCAGAGGAGTGTGGGTCTGAGGGAGAAGTGGTTGGAGTACCTGCAAGAGCGATAAGAAAATAAATAAGTGACACAAGCACATGGGGGATAAGTTGGAAGCTTGGTCGCAAAAGATTAGCAAATCTCACCACACCATCGTCGGCTATGCAGTAGGCGCGGTGGTCACCATCATACTCCGATAGGAGCAACACGTACTGCGGGTGCTGCGGCATCCTGCATTACAGGAAAAGATTTTGTTAATACAAAAGACAAACAAAACAATATGTTAAATGCAAAGGAGTGAACACTGTAAATAAATAACAATCATTTCCACATAACAACATGGATTCCCTCTAGGGGGCAGAACAAGAGAGCAGGGCCGCCTAACCCTGCGCGACTGGGAATCTCTCGTCACGTGCTTTGCCCTGGTGTGTCCTTGCTCGTGACACTCTGAGCATCTATTGGTTCTGCTAGCGTCGTTGAAGTCCCCGAGATAGTACATGTCCTTACCGCCTTGCTGTGAGAGGTCCATGTCATTACGAAGCCTCTTCCTCTTCCTCTTCCTTCGACCACGTCGCTTGTTCATCATTTCTGTGTCGGGAATGTATTCCTCCCCCGCGTACAGTGGCCAATGTGAGGGATCAAGGTAAGGTCGAATATCTTCTCCCAAGTCCTCGTCGTGGCTAGCTTTGATAATTCTACTACAATGAAGGTGTTAGAAAGGTGACTTATGCCGCGCACGCAACAGGCGGTGACGACTTGAGAGCATGGCACATGTAGCAACGTCGGGACCATGCAAGTACAGCCTCCCACAGTCAGGTTCACTCTATGGTTTCGCCCACCAAAATGCTCGCCCCCTATCAATGTGCCACTAGCTGCCCTCACGGCGTATACATGCAAAGTGGGATCATATTTGTCCGCCTCTTGATTGCATGACTCTGCCTCCGCGATAGCAAGGTGCTTGGTAGCAGCCGCACCCCAACGCTGGCCGACGTTGTACACATCCCTTGCATGGGTCCACCGATCCACAAATTATGAGTTGGTCTTCTGAAATGAGTACTCCAAGATAGCCGAAACTGGCATAGCACTAATGCCCTTAATAATGTTGTTGAATACTTCTGATATGTTCGTTGTCATCATACCATACCGACAGTGCCCACTTCGTATGCCTGTTCCCATTTCATCTTCTGCTGCAAGACTTCGTCCAACCACTTATTACCACGTTCGTTAGTCAACCCCCTAAGCTCGGTCAATCTGACCTCGAAGTCTCTTTTCTCCAAACATCCACACAAAAGTTTGAACTTTTTTATGAGATCTTTCCTACTGCATTGCTTAAAGAAATTGGCAGCTAAGTGATGCATGCACCACCTATGCAGCACATCCGGATGTCCATCCAGTCTGCTCCTCACAACGTTCAGAATGTCGCGGTGCATGTTCGAGATTATGCAAACAACTCGTCCAGGCCCAACGAGGCATAGACGAACTATATCTATGAACCATTCCCAGCTCGCATCGTTCTCACCCTCTGTCAATGCGAATGCTAATGGAATCAGCGGGTCCTCCGCATCAATACCCATGGCGAGCATCAAGGCACCACAGTACTTCCCGGTTAGGAACGTGGCGTTAACTGATATGACAGACCTGCAATGCTTGAAGGCCTCTTTGCATTACCCAAATGACCAAGACAATCTACCGAGAACATATTTAATAACCCCTCCGTTGGGTTCCGTTCGGTTCCCATGGAAAGGATAAAACTCCATGCCTAGATTCTTGGCCTGCATAGCGGTTAGTATTTGACGAAGCAACTCGTAAGCCCCTTCCAGTCATCCTATAGTAACTGCATCGCTCTTTGCTTTGCCCTCCATGCTTTCCCATACTTCACGTAGTACTTAATGAACCCAAATATAACCTCAATGAGGGTGGCGACGGTCACATCAAGATCGACAGTCACAACGCCGGTAATGCACCTTGCAAGGAAATTAGCGCTGCTTAAGGTGCTCCCCGACACTGAAATGTCCCACAAGAGTAAGGCTGCTTTACATTCACTATTTTTCATTGCTTGTCCCTAGTTTTGTGCCCCCATACCTTCCATCCGCACCCCTTTCACACCTCATAGTATACCTCTTGTTCGCATCGGAGTGTGTCACTACAAAAGGATGATGGTGCCGCACTGAGTATTCTTGCAGTCAAACCTTCATATCATCCATGCTTGGAAACATGTTCTTACGTATTTTGGAACACCTCCTCCTCAAGCTCCATCTATATCCAACAAAATATTACAAAGTCAAGAATGCATGCCATATGTACGAAATACCACAAGTACGAAATATCATAATCAACATAGTACTTTTGAAGGAACAAGCGTATGGTTAATTACAACTTGTTTCCACTATGTGTTGTCGTGACATGACTTTATTGTAATTACATAAACATGCACGATGGTTTACAACAATCATGGAACATTACGCCTTGTTAAATGGAGTTTTGGTTGGAGTGACAATGAATGTGATCTCAGAACTATCATATTTCCTGGTAGAGAATAACCCTTTATTGAGGTGTGTTAGGCCATACATGGTTGTGAATAACACCAAGAAACAATGAGAGACAAAAGATCCAAATCCTACACTACCTAAGTCTCTCGTGCTCGACCACGCTCGAGATCCCGTTTCGAGATCTCCCAAACCACGTGTTTGGGACTGCTCAAAGCTTGCCTCTGAGTGTGAACTACACTGGATCCACATGATCCTGTTCTCGAGACCGTCCAAACCATGTGTTTGGAACCACTAAGGGCTCATTCCTAGGTACGTCCAGGACTTCGCTCTGGTACGCTAGAGCTACTGCCTTCGGAGTGCCACGAACCACTCATTCGAAATATGATATGCGAAAGGAGATAAGTCACATTCTTCTACATCGTCAGCCTTTATTTTATTTCCTTAATTAATGTTGGACCGAAAAAGCGACTAGAGGGGGGGTGAATAGGAGCACACTCACTTTTTCACAAATTATGAATTCAACACAATTTCACTCCAATAGCTATGATGAAGCTATGAAGATCAATATATCAGTACAGCGAAAGACTAGTATTGAATCCAATTAAATCCCCTAAGTAAAATAACAAAACAACTAAGATTAAGAAATCACAATAGCACTGGCGGTCTGACCTCTGGACCCGATAGGTTGGACCGATTGTCGGCGGTCCGATCATTGTTATCTTGGCGGTCGGACCGCTCAAAATCGATCGACCGGTGATGACGATGGTCGACCGGCGACTCGAACCGATCCGCAACAAGAAAATCACCAGATGGCGAAGTTGCAATTAGGTCAAACTTTTGATTCTCAACTCCAAACTTTATGAAACTTTGCACACACCTTCTATATGCTATTGAGGACCTATTCCAATCGAATATTATGATAATTCTTGGATAGATCCTGAGCAATTGCCAATTGATTAACAGAAGGTCTAAAACCGGGTAAGAACGAAAACTTGATCCTAATGCTTGTTTGTGAGAGATTGATGATCAAGATGATACTAGATAGATTCACACATATCACAGCAAGCTAATTCACGTGAAAGAATCAATCACAAACTCGCGGATCAAAGAAAGCCCTAAAATCACGAAATTGAAAGCAAGAACGAAAAGAGACTTATCTCAAGCAAACCTTGCTTAGATTAAGAACGTGATTGCTGTTGGATTACACCCACACCATCATGGATCAGTGGTCAATCCAAGATCACGAAATTCTCCTCAAACCATAAAAAGCCCTAGCCTCCACCTCAACTCCCCCTAAGCCAATTAGGGTTTTGAAAACACAAAAGAGGTGAAAAACAGCGAGAGAGAGGGGTGCAGCCACCACCTCCTCCTATTTATAGTGGAGGCCTAGAACTCTCTAGGGTTTGACTCAATTGGGCTCCCGTTAAGGCCCACTAACAAGCGGGTCACACACGCACGCCATAAGCGCCGTCTTTAACTTTTGACCTAAACCGCTTCACCATGCACCATGGATTTGCCAATAGGTCACCCTTGTTCATCTTGTGTCACGCTTGAGTCGTTGACCTCACTTGCATCGCCGATCGCTCGGACCTCAACTCTCCAAGTCTAGTCCCGATCCTTATCGCCGTTAACCGTCGTTGACCACCAAGCAACCTGCACAACCATAGACAAGCAAACACGAATTCGGAAACAAGTTCTTCACAACTTGACCCATGTTAGTCAAAACATGCATCATGCAAACCATATGCCACGATACCAATGACTTTGACCTAACAAAACAACATCGCCACGAAGTTGACCGACGTTCAAGTCAATACCGGTCTGACCGCTCCATGTGAGCCGGTCGGACCGCCCCTTGGCCGGTCGGACCGCTCTCTGTGAGCCGGTCGGACCGCCCCTAGGGACTTAGCCGAAATTCATGCCCTGAAATTCCGAAACCTTCTGGAAATTAAAAACGAATAGAACTTCTTACTGGAGACTCCAAAAATTATGAGACCAAGTGCATTGGGATCCCCTCACTTGCCTACAACACCTATTTTTGGCCCGACTTGTTTTGACCACTTTAGGTCACAGTAGGTCCGATCACTTCACATGGCGGTCCGACCGATTTGGGACCGGTCGGACCGCCCCTGTCCAGAATGCCTGTAGCTTTGTCGAAAACTCGTGAAACGACAAACCGTAAACACCATTGCCAATTGTCACATCATCCTAAGATCTGGAGCATATTCCCATGATATCCACAATTACACTTGCTTTTTTTTAGAATGCTGATGGGCCATTTTCTTTCATTACACCTAGCTACACTACATTACACCGAACGTTGTCAAAATTCAGCAAGACCTTATTGCCTCACCCTAGTATCTTCTTGCGAGAATGTCCCTCTGGATTCTATCTCATTTACTAAATTTTGCAAAAAAAAAACATTTGTTGCATTTGTGTTCTTAATTCATGCTTCACATTATGTACTTGCATTTCTAATAGAACTGGGCCTTTCATTGTCCATTTGACTTAAATAAAATTATTTTTTATCAATGCTCATGCTGCATGTATGTTCTCAGATCAAGAATTAGTTCATCAATCCTCTGAAAAATAGCCGAAGTGCTTACAAATTGGCCTATTGATAATTGGGTGTAGTTATGTAATCCCATTATATCCTTCTAGCAAAATTACCTCAATGTAACAACTGAATAGGTGGACTATTCTTGTCAAATGGGGTTACAACGTGATACATCCTTGCTCCTAATATCTCAACCAAACAAGGCATAGAAAGACACTCCACATGTGTTACACTTTAGTTAGCAATGAAAACTGATAAACTTCATAATTTAACAGTGTCTCTGCAAGTGACTACTGGTGAAACATGACCTTAGTTATTTATCCTTTTCAAATATTACGACCATACTACCATTACAGGTTTTTTCTACTTATGACCTGAAATCATCCTAATGTTCAATGGAAGACATTCTACATTCCTGCTAATTGCGGTACAACTTGTTGCTAAATCCTCTTCTGAAATTTGTTCAATTGCACATTACGATCCTAAAATCTAATTGAGTGGAATAATCCTAGCATTGAATTTGTCCTACCGTACAAAACTCATTCTCTACAAGCACATATCACCCTCAAAATTAGGAATCACGTCACAACCTGAATTTTCTTGTGTCCCTACAAGCACAAATCGCCCTAACCATTGCCAGCACAAATTATTTCTGGATCAATAATTTGTGGTTTCATATTCTACAATCACACATCGATACAAAAAGACACATTTATCGGTAGCAAAACAACAAAATTAAACTGGAGGGAGATGGTAATCGATTAATACCTCCACCGGCCCGAAGATGCAAGTGGGGAGGAGGCCGGCCAGAGGAGGCCGCAAGCGCTTGAGAAGGAGGCCATCTTTGGGAGGCCGACGAGGAGGCAGGTGGCAGCGATGGGCATGGGCCCTGGGACTAGAGGCGGACGGCGAAGGAGAAGGGCAGTGCACGTGGGGCAGAGTACACTACCGAGAGGCCGACGTGGAGGGGGCCGACGCAGGAGGAGGCCAGTGTGCGTAGGAAGGAGGCCGGCGTTGGGAGGTCGACGTGGAGGAGGCCGGCGTTGGGAGGCCAACGTGGAGGAGGTCAGGGTAGGCAGCGGCGAGTCCGCGGGACTAGATGCGGGTGGCGAAGGAGGAGAGCGGGCTTGAGGCGAGCAGGGACGCCAGGGAGACCAGGCGTGGAGGGTTCGCGGTCGGGGAGGACTGGGCTGCTGAAGCCGGCAAGCGGCGAAGGATTTGGGGAGGAGAGAAGAATAGAACATCGGGAAAAATAAAGAACTGGAGTGGCGGCTGCACCTAAGTCACCACTGCCACGCCAAGTATGGTAGCATGACAACGGCCGCGTATGTCCTCCATGCTGGCACTGGGCGCAGACGAGGGTTTGGGTGACAGCTTTAGCTATGCCGAGGTAGGTGGCGTGACAGAACATTTTGCTCACGTCACAGGTCTTGGTGTAACAAAAAGGGTGAGAATTAGAAATAAAGTTGACGAGATGTTAACTTTAAAATATTAATAAAAAAAGATTAATTAAAAAATCTACTTACTAAGATGACATTTAAATGAGAACAGAGATGCTACTCACTACAATAGCTCAAAATGAAAACAAGAAAAATTATATCTTTTTTTTGGTTGCTTTTGTGGTACGAAAACAAACATCACCAGCTACAATAAATATAAATTGGAAGAGACAAGAGATCACGGGATAAGTACCCTGGAGAAAGAAAACAAAACGATCGATCTTTATCTATTTGTATTGTCTTCTCCAGAATACGATTGGCTTAACACCTCGAGCTTCAAACCGATGTTTTCACCACTTCTCTATCACCCGATGCAATAGGAAAACACAAGATTTGATTGATGCATCTCCTCCATCGTTACCAACAAAAACTATGAAATTTTTAACCGAATAATGACCAAATAATCAGCAAAAAAAGTATCTCCAAATTGACGGGCTTAGCTTGAACAACAGTGGATCCATCTGGACTGCTCATTTTGAATACTACCCCCATGGTGATGAACGGCCCAGATGAGCCCATGGACAAGGCGAGCCCTGTGGTGAGTGGTCAGTAGTGACCCCGAGATGGGGCCCGCATGTCACATGCTTGCCCCCACGGAATCTTATGCTCATGCGGATTCCGAATGATAGGCATAGCCACCAGATTGGACGGCCAGGATCGGCTCCAAAGGCGCAGGATGAAATGTCATAGACGTAAATTCTCCGCAATACGATGGGCAGATGATCTCTGACACTCCTTTCTGAGAGCCACTACAGCTGGGAAACAAATGGATAGGGAAAAGTTTAGGTTCGAAAAATTGAAATTGAAATTAGAAAAAGTTTATGAGCTTTCACATATTTTTGCTGTTGTTGTTGTTTTGAAATGAAATAAAATTGGATTGTTGTGACGTGAAAGATATGATAGATATCACTTCTGGAAATCGGCGGTGCTCCGGCTTGGGTTAGTTGAAGAGATAACAAGGAGCTAAACAAATCCTGGGAAATGGTGCAGCGGTTAGTAGAGAATTATCAAAAGGCAGGTGAGGAAAATTGCACCAAAACCTCCCGATTGTCTGTGCTGCAACCCACTCGGCCCTTGTGCTACGCTACTCCTCGCTAGCTATGCAATGCAATGCAATTTGCGCCACAAAATTTTTTTTCCCGTGAGCTTAATTTATTGGGTGCGACTAGCGCTCTCGCGCCGTACATCCGAGCACAATACCATTGTGTACTAAATGTAATAAAATTTAAAACATACATAACATATCAAAAAATCATACACACCATTTCAAAGAATATCACCGTGAAAAGACGTGTTAACATCATCTTAAAATAAACATCACCGTGGACATCATCTAAAAAAACTCAGAATCTAAACAAAGCATTTGGAAGAGAAACATCACTGTGAATAGTATGCAATATTTTTTCTACAAATGCAATATTTTTTTCAACGGGGCGTAACATCTCAAAGAACAATATACAACATTCTTTTAAACGGGTCGCAATATTTTTTTCAACGGACCACAACATCACAACAATTCACCATTTTATAACAAAAAAAATTGGAAGAAAAGGAAGGGGAAACGGAATCAAGTTGCACATAAAGCTTCCAGAGCGGGCAGAGGCTTCCAAATCGGGCGACAGTCATCCGGTAGTCTTGCCCGAATTGCTCTGGCAGAGGCGTCTTGTAGATCTGTGAGCGTGAATGGGTCGCGACGGTCCCCTCGGAGCCAACGACTTCCCCCGCGACCTCGCTGGTGAGAGTTCCTTGACCACCTCCCCCTTGAGCACCAAAGAGAACCCCTGCTTCCTCTCCTTCTCTATTGCTTCGATCCGAGATAAATGACAATTAATTAGCACCAGCGACAAGAAACTAGCAGGAAATCAAAACACGTTGGAAAATTTTGCAACATCACCATGAACAGTACACAATATTTTTATCCTACAGATGTAATATTTTTTTCAACGGGGCGCGACACCTCAAGGAACAGTATGCAATATTTTTTTCAACGGGGCACAATATTACTTTCAACGGTCGCAATATCAAAACAATTCACCAGTTTGCAACAAAAATCAAAAGAAAAAAGGAAGGGGAAAAGGAAGAGAACGAGCCATCCGGAGGCATTGACCCCAGCGCCGGCGTCGAGCGGTGCCGGGAGGAAGGCGAAGTCCTCTTCGTTGTCGTCCTTGGCACATGGAGCCAGCGAGCCTCTCCCTACTCCATCTTCGACCTCCTATGGCCTCGTGATATAGCTATCAGGTGGCATCGTGTTTACTCCTCCCGCGCCATCAGCGGATGCTCCAATCAAGCAATGAGCTCGGTCGACGGAAAGGGAGGAGTTGATTGGAGGTGTGGGACTTGGGAGGGGGAAGAGGTGGATCTATGGAGATAAAGGTGTGAGAAGGAGTGGAGAAGAGGGTGTCTGGTCACAATGATGCTTTGGGGGAGGCCGCAGCCCACTAGAGACCAGGAGAGATGAGGGGATTGATTTTTCTATGAGAGGGGATTGATTTTTTGGAGAAGAAAGTGACGTGGTGGGATATTTGGGAAAGCAAGTGAGAGATACTTAGCTGGGCTGCTGGGGGAGAACGAGTGGTTAGGAGCGTCTGATTTCTTTATTCAGCTCGTACATATGCATAGTACTGTTTCCCTAATTTATATGGTCCTTTTGGCAGAAGAATCGTCCATTAGCTTTTGTGTATATATTTAAAATGATTCAAATCTTATTTATAATTTCTTGTAGAAAACACTTCAATATAATTACAACACAATTACTGCTCCGATAAGTGTGTTTATACATTCTCGGATACCTATTACTATTTCGTAGTCAACCTAAGCTATAAAGTTTTGAGTGTATCACAGGATGGTTAGCACAAAACGAGACTAAACTATATCTTTTTTCCCTTCTCTTGAAGAGTGAATTATAATAGATGGAATTTTTTTACTACTTATCCAATTGTAAATATATGAAGGATTTGAGCCTAGCTTAGTTGGTGGTAACTTGGGAGGTATTGGTGTACACCCACTTATCGATGGTTTAGTATCGATCTTACGAATGAATGTTGGGAACTCTCCTTGAGTTAAACCACATAGAAAAAGAAACAATGATTTTATATAGGTTCGGATCTTCTCCTGAGAGAATAACAACCCTACTCTTGTATTATTGTATTGACTATGCTTTACAACATGGAAGAAATAACTAGAACTAGGACTTAATGACTTATGTATTGTGTTTGTTGTCCTTGTCCTTGTCTCTCTTGTTCCTTCTTCTTATATAGCACGTGAAGGGGTGGCAGTTGTCCCGTGTCAAGAGACGTCTCACTGTTTGATGAAATGCGCACATTCAGTGACGGTTATTGTCAGAGACTGATCCTCTCACGTCGCCTTGCAGTTATATTAGAGACAAAACCTTAATATGTGCAGTTATCCCAGATAATAACAACACATATTAACTATTGTGTGTATTAAACACAACGCATAAGTATCCCTAGTTAATTGGACCCACATGTCTGTAGGTTTTGCTGACTATAGGGTGGTCGTAGTTGATCGGGTCGTAGTAAAGCTGACGACTGTGAAGTGATTGTAGTAAGGCTTACGATCATGAGGTTGTCATAGAAAATCTTACAACCACTAGGTAGTCATAGAAGTACTTACGACCATATAGGGTGGTCGTAGAATGATTTATGACCACTTGGCTAAGTTTCTCCTTTATTAATGATAAGGGGTATCCTTTTCTGATGGTCGTACTCCAGCATTTTTTGGTGAAATTGGCGAACTTGGTTCCCAATTCCATCATAATGTTGAGTGTATTTGTTTACCTATGTGAACCCTATCTAGGAATTCTTCCAGATTTAGATCTCTTCTTGTATTACTACGGGATGGACAAGCACAATGGAGTCGCAAGCAGCTGCGCACTGAATCTCCATGACGGGAAGTCGAGGGAGTACATTCAGATG
This sequence comes from Hsuehochloa calcarea, assembly GCA_036346395.1. Taxonomy (NCBI): domain Eukaryota; kingdom Viridiplantae; phylum Streptophyta; class Magnoliopsida; order Poales; family Poaceae; genus Hsuehochloa; species Hsuehochloa calcarea. The sequence continues at coordinate 69,409,171 of CM070594.1, read as the reverse complement.
TTTGGCCTGTCATCATTTCCAGGGTGGAAGAAAAGGTGGTTCTATTGGACCTTGTCCAAGGACGAAAGCCTTTTCTTCACGAGGAAGCCCACAAAGAAGAGTTCATCTTAGGACTCAGCTCCAAACGACCTCGACTAGATCACCCCCCTACATCCAAGCCATCAAGGATTTGAGGCAAAGGGGCTGACCGAATGGCACGTGGTGAGATATTTCATCATGCGTTACATTAGTCCCCTGAAGGATCGAGTACATCTCATGTGGAAGTACTCGGGGACTACCGACCCGACCGGTGATTATGAAGGAGGTAAAATAATAATCAACTTAGCTCTTTTTGTTGATTTTGAGCATGCTTGTTGATTATATCTCCGTAATCCTAGATCTTTCACAAAAAGAAATTGACACTCGAGCCAAGCTCACTTCTGAGAAGGCTCCTATGTCCACGGTAGGAACACCTTGAATCTGGCGGTCATAGCGAGGAAGAAAGGGAGTAACGCTTAAAGTTAATCAAAAGTTGATTTCATCTTTAGGGTTCAGTAGTCTTACAATTCTACTAATTAAATATATTTGTTTTATGACTTTTACGAAAAGTAGGTATGACATACCGTCAAGACGACCAAGAGGTCGAATTAAAGGTTGTCGAAGATGAGTTTGAGGAATACAAAATTCTTCTGACCAAAAGGCATCGCCTTGTGAAGGCTACCGAGAAGAAGAGGGATGGAAATTGAGTTCCACCCTTCCTTGACCACTCCCATCGAGCATTTCTTTGCGAGGCGTGATCGTTGCGGAGAGAAAATGGGTGTGGTCAGAGAACAAGAATAAAGCCCCAAGACCAATGCACCCTTCTATTACGACAATAAAATATTTTTAGTTTCTGCTTCTCATGGCTTTGTTAAGCAAATAGAAAAGGAGCACTGGAAAAGTTTTATGTCTTCTGTGAAGGCTAGCTCTGCAACAACATAGCTCGTTGTCAAGGCGAGCACTCATCCCTTAGGTGGTCGAAGGCGATTCTTACCACCAAGAGGCGGGTAGCTCGAAGAGCTCTAGCTCGTTCCAAGACTACGACCGACCACAGTCGTAGAGGTCCCAACTCTTCCTCAAGACATTCGACCAGATGTGGTTGAAGAAGTCATGGTCTCTCAATCTCGTAACATTGGAAGCCTTCTAGAGGCAGAAGGTGCCATAAAAATCGGGACGGACGAAGAAGAAAGAAGAAGAAGAAGAAATCTTCCTTGGGGAAGGTTTCTTCTAGATTCAAGATTGTATCCAGGAAGCCAAGGTATGTAAAATTAAAAGTTTAGGAATCGTATTTACCTTTTAATTCCACTGTTTTACTTGTCTTCCAATTTTCTTGTTGTTTTAGTTCTGCTTCTATAGCCCCAGGGATGCTTTTGTTGAGAGTCTCGCCGTTGTTTTGTCTACATCCGTGGGAGTATTGGTTACTCCTACGGTCATAGAGACAACAACGGAGATGGTCAAGATTCGACCATCATCCTTGACGTGGCGATGGAGGAGGTTACTGACGCTGCGCCAACCACGACCACTGAGGTGGTCATAGAGGAGGCGAAGCGGTGGAAGACACGGACACTCTGGCGATTGAGTTGATTGTTAAGAATCTCAATAATCAGACAAGGGACTTGGTCCTATGATCACTAGGAGTAGCCGGTCAAGCGAGAGCAGGAAGCTCCAGTCACCGTGCCGGGAAAGAGGTCGTGGAGGATGTTTCTCCAGGTCCTCAAGCTGGAGTCGCGTCTTTTATCCATAACGAAGAACAAGACGTTGAAGACTCTTTCGACCTCTTACATGATTTCTTTGGACCATCGGTTGTCGGGTCGTCTTCGTTTAGATCTCATGATCGAGTCCCACAATCTAAGGATATTCCAAACCGGGGACATATCTTTAACGATGAGCGAATTCAAAGAATATGGTGGGACAAATTCGACGGGTTCTGTAAACTGGAGGACTTTGAGATGGTGATTGCCCATTTTGCTCGGTCAACCATCTATGTAAGTACTCGACACCAAATATTTATATATTTGGGGGGTTTTTTTCCTTATTCTCACTATATTTCTTAGTTCAGAGAGCTCTCGAGCAAGTTGCCACTGTTAGTGAATACCACAGGCAACTAGTGTTGCTGAGAAAGCAAAAGGCTCATGAACTCTATGAACAAGCAGTGAGATGGTAAGTTACTATTACGAGTAGTCTTTTTTGTTTCAACCACTCATTTAGTACACATATCTACTTTAACCTTTGTAGGTTTAAATGTGATGAAAGAACCTTGGCCGATGCACTCGACTATGTAAAAGTCGAGGCACACAAGCCGAAGAATGGAAAATAAGACCTGCTGAACAACCTTCAGGAGGTAAATTCTGCAGCTTGCGAGTTGCAGAATAAAATAAACAGTAAGTATTTCACTTAACATTGTTCATTTCGACAGCTTTTTTTCTTTCTCCAACTCCTTTTCTTTTTTTAGAAAAAGAGGTTGATATGGGCAAGCTTCAAACCGAGGTCGATTCGAATATCTTTGTGATCAACGAGTTTACTCGTATCTCCAAAGAAAAAGACAAGAACAAAAAGGCATGTGAGCAGCAGCGCGCAAACGACGCTGCCACTCACGATGATGAAATCAAGAAGCTTGACTCTCACTTAGTGGGTAAGAGTTCTTTACCTACAACCAGTTTTGTTTACTAGTCTTTAAGAAGTATTTTTCTAACTGGCCATGCTCTATTTTCAGAGCAAGCAGTCGAAATAAAAAGAGTTCAAGAACTTCGACTCGCATTCAAGAGGAAATGAAGGCTATGAAAATCAACCTTCAAGACAACATTTCTCTCCCTAACAATGTGCTTCGTGCACTCGGTGCTAAAGAGGCCACTCCTCTTGAAGACAACGTGGTCAGACATACGAGCACTATTGGACAGCAAGTCAAAACTCTCCAAGAGTTGATAACGACTCTAAGGACTAACCAAGTCGACTCGATAAGACAGACGGTCGAAAGTGCAGAAAGTTATGCTCAGGCAAAACTTAAGGCTCATGGTCGTAGTCTTAGTCTTCAACCAGCCCAAGCTGACTTAGACTGCCCTGAAGCGGAGGCAGCACATTGAACTTGCGCAGCTGATCAATGTTCCATGAATTAGAAAGAACTCTACCATCTTCCAATGCTAGTCGTACCAAGCCTGGCCGCGTGACTTTGACCACTGTGTAAGGACCTTCCCACTTAGGGGAAGTTTGTCCTGATTAAATTGGTATTGAATCCTTTTCAATACCAAGTCACTTACAACAAGGCTATGAGGTTGGACCTTACGATCATAGTATTTACGCAGGGCTTGTTGGTAGACTATCGAATGGATTAAGACTTGATTTCTCTTTTCTTCGAGTAGGTTGATGTCATCAGCTCGAAGTTGTTCTTGGCTAGAGTCATTGTAATTTTTGACCCTTGTCGACTGAATCTTTAGTTCAGGTGGAAGCATGGCTTCAACACCAAAAACTAAGAAAATATTGTTTCTGTGTGAGCAGACTAGCGGTCATGCGAATTGCCCATAATACTAAAGGTAATTCTTTTACCTAAGCCCCGAGCGCTTTATAAGCTGGTCGAAAATTTGATTCTTAATTCCCTACATAATTTGGCTATTTTCCCTTTCGATTGCCCTATTGCTTTGTGGATGGGCGAAAAAGACATAACATAGCTTGATACCTAATTCTTTGCAAAATTTTTTGGAATTTTGTGCTTAAAATTTGTGTACCATTATCTGTGATGATTTGACTTGAATACCAAATCGAGTGATGACATTTTTCATCATAAAGTTTCTGGCTGCTTCCGTAGTTATCCCAGTCACAGGTTCGACTTCAATCCATTTCGTGAACGTATCAATAGTCACAAAATAAACTCGAAACCCCCTAGTGCTTTTGGGAAGGTCCTAGGATATTGAGACCCTGGGTTACAAAAATCCAAGAAAAATGTATGGTTTGTAATGCTTGAGCCGGCTGGTGTATTTGCATACTATAAAACTGGCATTATACACATTTATTAACAAGCTTTTTAGCATTATGGAGGGCTGTTGGCCAGTAGAAACCTTGTCGAAAGACTTTTCCAACAAGCGTTTTTAAGAAGCATGAGTTCCAAAGACGCCTCCGTGTATTTTCTTGAAGGAGATTTAGTCATTCTTTCTGCGACATGCATCGTATGAGAACCTCGCTTGTAGAGAACTCCTTCGACCAAAATATGCATTTTGGCCTTACGGGATAAATGATCAACCTCAAGATTGTCATGGTATTATGCCCTTCTGAAGCTACTCGTAGATGGGACTGATTCAGGTATCCTCGTATTATAGGGAGGTTGTCTCAGTAGGAGATGTCTATGGTGTTTCGACTAAGGACAGCTTCTAGAACTATTCTAAGAAGACTCCTTGTCGTACATGTGATCGTGAAGAAGCCATTCGAGCTACAATTAGCTGTTGGGACCTTACGGTCGAGTTTTACATTTATTAAGCCATGCAAAGTCGACAATAAAGAAATAAGCTGCGTGCGGAAGCGAAATAAACTCGGTGGCTCCCATCAATTTACCACGACAGTGATGGGATCAAGACCCTAACGCTCAACCTTCGTAGAATTCCTCTTCAAAAGCGGTGACGACTCCTCCATACATTGATTTGTTTAGCAAGAGTGAGTACACACCGTACTCATAAGTCATACCACGAGAATGCATTTATATATGATGGCTTATTCCAAAGAAATGAAAGCCTGTGGTTACTTTGCGAAATGCAACATTTGCAATTGAATACAATTAATAGATTGAAAGCGTAATTCAAAACAAATAGTCAATAATAAGTTAACAATTGATTTCACAAAGGACACAGTCTAATCAAGTTCTTTCACCACAATTTGAACAAGTTATCTCACACAGTGACCCTTCCCAATTGTTTTATGAAAATCTACCCCTCGTGTGAAATTCGAGCATGTCCATAAGCAGGGCCATGGCTATTCGAATAGATTGGTTTAAACACTCTGCGGAGGTTGTACACTTTACCCACACGATGAAACCAACGGATCGAGTTGATCACAACAAAACCTTTCGAGACTTCATCTCAAACAATGACACTCTGGTGTGCTTTCACTAGTCAATTTGTACACACCCTTGGAGCGACACACACCATTGGACGGGGATCGTGACCGTCAGCGATGTGACATATCACCTCCGGCCCATCACATAGCTTAAATACAACTGAGTTGTCAATGTCAAGACTCCATAACTTACTAAGTCAGGCCCGGCCCATACTAGGCATGTGGTAAAATGCGGTAAAGCCGATTCAATGGCGCACAAAGTTAAGTCCTTAATTGACTAAGGCAAGACTTTCGATTTTAACCCAAATCACAAAGTTTAATAAGCACACAGCTCCACCATTCACACTGAGAATCCACCACTTGCCTCGGTCTAAATCTTTTCCCACCATTGATTAAATGCAACACATGCCATCAGCGAGTAATAGCACACAGCGCGCAGTTTCATCACACAATTTCATAATCACTTAGTCAAGTTTATAATTGCGACTCAAATGAAATGATGACTCATGGCATGACTAAGCGATCTAATCGTATCTAACCAACCCGTTGGTGCTACGATAATACCAACTAATAATGAACCAACCTAGGGTGACAAAGATCATGGCATACAATAGACAAGGTGGATATAACAAATTGGATTAATAACTATCCCAAAAGCATTTAAATAAATACTTGAAATAGAATGCAATACATTGAAACAAAGTATTTTGGCTTGGGTTCAATATGATCAAAGGTATAACTTGCCTTGGAATAGATCTAGATATTGGTCTTGGTCTTGAGGTGCTCCTTATTACGCAAAATTCCCAAAGTATCGGCGTCTACTTTCATGACGAGACAAAAGAAATAAAACAAATAAATAACAGAGGCAAAACAAACTCCAAAAATCAAATAAAATTCACCATTAAATAGATCTGAATTTTATATAAATTTACAAATTTGAATGGGCTCAATTGGACTTGGATGCAAAAGATATGGGCTTTGGAAGATTGGAAAATCAATTAAACCCTAATTTGGATTTTCTCGAATTTCCCGAATTATTTTTATAAAGGAAAATCGGATTATTGCGCAATGCTTCGTCGGTAGAAATTTCGGAAAAAATTATAATTAAAGAATTCGACATGTGGGACCCTTGTCGGTCCTCGAGTTCCGAGTGGGCCGAGTGTGCGGCAGAGAGATCTGCGTGATGGGCCAAGACCGCGCCGCGCGTGTCTTGGCGGCCGATCCAGCGCCAGCAGCGCTACTGCCACCTGGCCGACACGGCGCAGTATTTGGCCCGGTGCGCGACAACAACGGTGGCGCTTCGAGGACCGATGGTCCGCCGTGACGGCGGCTCTTGGCCGTGGTGAGTGGTACCTGTGATGTAGAGGAGGTTAATCTTTACAAACTAATCAACGAGAAAATTATCCTTTCGAGGGATATATTGCACCTCGAAACAAAAAGAAATAATTTTCAAGCTTCCTGACTTCTGAAAAGTTTTTGAGACATGGTCGGATTAGAGCATTGATACTCTTTTCTGACCCGATTCACGACCAGTTGAGAATCTCCTCGCATGAGTAGTCGTTGAATCCCAAGTACTTTCGCTGCTCGTATGCCAATCCATAAACCTTCGTATTCTGTCACACTGTTAGCAGCAGGAAAGTTTAACTGAATAATATATTTTAATGTCTCTCTTGTATGAGATATCAAGACCACCCCAGCCCCGAGCCACTTAGCGCAAGTGACCCATCAATGTACATCGTCCACTGGTCGTGTGATTTGTAATGGGTCAATGAACAAGTTCAGGATTTGTTCATTCGACGACAAAGTCTGCCAAGATTTGGGATTTAATGGCCGTTCGAGACATGAAATAGAGGTCGAACTCCTCAAATTCAATCGACCATTTTGCCATGGGCCCCGCTGCTTCCCTATTTTGGAGGACCTCTCCTAAGGGAAACTTACATATCACAATTAACTTGAGCACCTAAAAATAATACCTCAGTTTCCTTGAAGACATGATGAGGGCATATAGAAGCTTTTATACCTAAGGGTGATGCTCCTTAGTCCCATGTAAAACTTCACTAATGTAGTAAACTGGTCGTTGAACGTTTTCACATTCTACAACCAGCACTGCGCTCAGTGCTTGTGGTGTAGCAGTTAGGTATATTAGGAGTGTTTCTTTTGGTTTCGGAGAAACCACAACAGCTCCAAAACCAGAACGGTAGCACTCGTAGGATACCTCTTGACATCCTTGAAGGCGTTCTTTGCCCCCTCTAATCACTCGAAACCCTCATGTTTCCTTAGAAGTTTAAAGAAATAAAATTATTTTTGTCTTAGTCTTGCGATGAAACGACTTAAAGCTGTCATGCATCCTGTGAGTTTCTGGACTTCTTTCTTTGTGGTCGAAGGGCGTATTTATTCAATGGCTTTTATTTTTCAAGGTTTGCTTCGATTACTCGTGTAGAGACAATGAATCCAAGTAACTTTCCTGAAGAGACCCCGAACACTCACTTCTCAGGATTGAGTTTCAATCGGTGTTTTTTGAGGTTGTCGAATATTTCTTGCAAGTTGGAAATATGATTAAGGTTCTTGATGTTTTTTACGACCAGGTTGCCAATATAAGCTTCCAAATTTTGGCCTAGTTGAGGAAGGAAAGTCTTTTGCATCAAGCGTGGAAAAGAAGCTCCAACTTTTTTTTAGACCAAATGATATTTTGACATAGCAAAATATTCCAAATGGTGTAATAAATACGGTCTTTTATTCACCATCTAGGTGCATACTTATCTGATGATAACCAGAATATGTATATAGAAAACTTAATATTTCACAACTAGCAGTAGAATCAACCAACTGATCAATACGAGGGAGGAGAAAGTCATCATTCAGGCAAGCTTTATTAAGATTAGTAAAGTCTACACATATACACCATTTACCCTTAGACTTTCTAACCATTACAGGGTTAGCCAAACACTCTAGGTGGTTGACTTCTCTTCGAAGTCGCTTTAAGTAGCTTGTCCAATTCAAATCGATGGCATCTCGTCGATCAAAGCGAATCTCTGTAATTTTTGTTTTACGGGTTTCTTGTCAGGCTGTAGAGCTAGTATGTGCTCGATCACCTCCCTAGGGACTTCGGAGATGTCGGATGCTTACCATACGAAGACATCCGTGTTTGCTCGGAGGAAGGTAACGAGGGTGTCTTCCTATGCAAGGTCGGAAGTGACCCGATCTGAACGGTCTTTGAAGGCTCCTCCGAATTCAGTGGAACTTGTTTGATTTGGTCATTTGGCTTTGGTGCAACTTTAGGCTTGGTGCTTGGTCGAAAGTTGCCATTTGCTTGATTTTTGAGTTGGTATTTGGCCAACCATCTCGAGGGATTTACGGTCGCATGTAAGCGCCATCTTTTTATTACAGCGGATTGTGATTACTCCTTTGGGACCTGTCATCTTAAGACATTGATAACTGTAATAAGCAGCAATTAGGAATCGTGCCAGAGTTGGTCGACCGAGTATGGTATTGTATGCCATGTCGACTCGACCACAACAAAAGAGATTTTCTTCATCCTGAAATTGTTTGGTGACCCAAACGTTACAGGAAGATAAACCTTACTAATAAGTTTGGCCGAAGACCCCGGTACGATCCCATGAAATGAGTATTGTACATGCTTGATCTTTGCCCTGGGAACTAGCATCTCGTCCAGGGCACTCGTAAAGAGTATATTTAGTGAACTCCCACCATCAACTAACACACGATTGACTCAATAGTTGTTAATGGTGGGCTCAACCACGATCGAAAAATGACCAGGTCGACTAGAGTTGATTAGACAATCACATTTCTCAAAAGAGATGGTGATTTCTGACCACTTTGGGTGATTTCTGACCACTTTGGTACTTTATTGACAAGAGGAGGGTTGATGTAATTTACCTCTTGTTCGACAGCTTTGAGCCGTCGTTTCGACCCATATACTGAAGATCCTCTATAGATGTGATCGATGGTGTGTTCTAGATTTTGAAACGATATCTCCTCATTATCATCCGATTGTTTTCGACCACTCGTTTGCCCTGACTATCGTGTCCCAAAGTCTTCGTGCGATCTCTTGTGTTGCTATATTGACTATGCATTACAACTGGGAAGAAATCAATAAAACTAGGGCTTAATGACTTCTGCATTGTGTTCGTTGTCGTTGTCCTTGTCTCTCTTGTTTCTTCTTCTTGTATAGCACATAAAGGGGTGACAGTTGTCCCGTGTCAAGAGGCGTCTCATCGTTTGATGAAATATGCACGTTCGGTGATGATTATTGTCAGAGATGGATCCTCTCACATCGCCTTGCAGTTATGTTAGAGATAGATGCTTAATACATGTAGTTATCCTGGAGAATAATAACACATATTAACTATTGTGTGTATTAAACACAGCGCATAAGTATCCCTAGTCGATTGGACCCACATGTATGTAGGTTTTGTTGACTATAAGATGATTGTAGTTGATCTGATCATAGAAAATCTTACGACCATGTAAGATGATCGTATAATGATTTACACCATCAACTAAGTTTCTTCCTTATTAATAATAAGACGTATCTTTACTAATAACATGAATATATTGCTATCTGTAATCATAATTATAGATAAATAATGTATTTAATTAGAAATTATTAAATCATCGTCACCGCTACTCAGGGTTGACTTATCTTCAGCTCAAATCTGGGTGCCAGTTCTTTTTAGTTATATTGATACGGAATTCTTCCTAGGTATTCCATATTTTGCTACTAATCCAATTGCAAATATATGAATTTAACCGACCATGAGGAGTAGCTACATTGGTATAGTCCAAAGTCCAAACGTCACTCCTCCTCTAAACCAAGAAATCATTATAAAATGGCCGGAATTCGAGGCATTGCTAAGCTAAGCTCTCCCCTACTGCTTCCTGTTGGTGCTGGACTCCCCACTCCACCCGTTTCTCTCATTTTCTCCTCCCCTTCACCCGAACACAAGAGGACAGCACTTGCTTCCTCAACCAACCACCCCCTCACCCCTCCTCCCACCTCACAACTCTGTCAGATTACCACTGGACTGATCAGAGAGCATCACACCATGCAAAGATCCTAACATTTTTTTACAAGACCTCTCCTCTGCGCGCTCTTGATTTGCTTGCTGCTGCTGGTGGTGCCGTGGCGGCGGTGTCTATCTCGGAGAAAGAATCCTTGCTTCTTCTTGAGTTGGCTGGTTGGTGGTGTGCGGTGAGGTGAGGTGAGGTGAGAGGTGAGGAGACATATAGTAGCACCGGGGGTGCATGGTGGTGGATGGAGAGTAGGCGAGCAGGAGGAGCGGCGGCGGCGGCGGCGGACGATGTGCGCGGGGAGGTACCGGGCTTCGGGACTCCTCAGCACACCATGTACGTGCCCGCGCCGCCACTTCTTGGACACCCCTTTACTTCTTTCTTGACTGTTTCTTATCCCATTTACCTGCTAATTTCTGCATGCTCTGCGTTTTCTCACTTGCCTGCATATGATGTGATATGATTGATTGTTGATTAGTTAATTGATCATGGTACGCATGGATTGCGGTTGACTGCTTCTGCTTTTCCAGGAGGAAAAGTTGATTGCTTTTCTGATTAGCTCTAGTCGATGTGGAGTATCGCGACCTTTAGCTCATGTGCCGTAATGATTAGAGGGTGGAGTAACTTTGCTACCGTAGGAGGTTTTTGGTTGCTGCTCATCTTGCTGTTCTTATGCTTGGGGAGTACAAGGACTAAGGAGCAATAATTGCCATGCGGCTTCAGTCCCTGGTTGGCATGATATGATAAATTCGTTTGTGCCTGGTCAACTTTCTCAGGGTCTTATCACTGATCACTGGACCACTTATATATATGTCCTCCACCAGGGCGCTGGAAATCATCACTGTGGTAGGTCCAGATCTTAAAAAAAGGAAATAAAATAAAAGATGGGTATGTAAGGGTTGGGCATGCACAATTGGGGTCAATTCATATAGAGTTCGTATATGTTTTGAATGAAGTATCAAGTATGGAGTAGGGACTAGGAAGTATGGAGTATCAACTTTGGCTGAGCTTTGCAAAATTTCTGTCATGATGGTCAAAATTCTTAATCTATACATGTCAAAGAAACTATTTTTTGTATGGTTCTGAACCAAATTTATGCTCTTGACCAGGGATAAAAAAACCGTTACCGGATCGAATCCCACCCGGGGGCCGGGAACGGTAACTGGCCGGTTACCGGTTTTCCCGGGAAAAACCCGGTTAAATTTCGTTTGAATTTGCTTAAAAACCAACCAAAATTCGAAATTTGATATTTGAATTTGCAAACCTGGGAAAACCGGCCGGGATTTTGAATCCCGGACCCCGGCCGGTAACCGGTAACCGGCGGTTACCGGCCGGGAATTCTATCTCTGCTCTTGACTTGAGTCCATCGAAGTGGTCCCTTAGATAGTAACAAGCTCACAAGTTTGCAAACGATGCAATTGAATGCCCATGTGTGATTCTTGTAATGGAAAAGAAATGTATAGATTGCTTCGATGACTTTTGCTGAATAGTACTATAGTAGACATTAAGTGATGGGCGTAGGATGCATGTGATAGTCAAGACAAAAGAAGAAAAGATAAAGTGCTTCTTGTATGCAGTACGTATATTATTTTCTGACTTGTATCTAATTCTGGTGAACAATGTTTTTTAGCCACACAGATGTGAACAGCATGCAACCTTCTCGAGTTACCGACTTTGGGGCTCTTGCACATTCTGCTGGATTCCGGATAGAAGATCTTGCTAATTTTAGTACAAGTATGTAGCTCTGTTCCCAAATCAAATATGCTAGAAAATTACCTCTTACATATGATGTTTTGTAGGTCTAGAAACTTCAATTATGGGTCATGTGCACTTTTCTGTTTTGGGAAAATAGTTTTGGCTGTACAGTTACAATTCCCTATCATAGATGTCAATGAAGTAGTTCTGTTGATTGCCTGTGGCTTGACTGTTTCTCCTTTATTTTCTGATCTTCAGGTACTTTGTTCAACCTAAAGTCAAATACTCATACCATTATCAACGACCACCTTCAGTTTGGAAATTACGGAAAGGTACGCAAGCCATGCACCAATAATTTCTAGTGACCAATCAAACACCCATTTATTAAGTGATATTCCATCTGCAGTGGGAATTGATGTAGTCTTGCACTCCTAATTGCAGTCTATTTCTCCGACTGATATAACTACTACAGCTGCAGCAGCAGCAACACTTGGTCCTCAGGCACTAGTACAGCAAAAGGGAGAACAACCAAATCTGGTAGCTTTAAGGACTGGTAACATTGAGGACTGGGGAACGCCAACTATGGGTACTACAAGTCCTAGGACCGATACATCAACGGATCCAGACATTGATCAGAGGAATCAGATTCAGATGGTACCTACCATTCTGAGCTTACTGTTTTGCCAATCTTTTTTTTGGTGACGACATGCTTGATGTTTAGAAAACTGTTCATATTTATAGGTTTGAAATTTCTTTTAAAAGTCCTTTGCAAAGAATTGCTTGAATTTGCGATAAGTACATTTTTTGAAATCTCAATATTATATACATGCATAAATGCCTTGAATGAGTTTTTAGGTGTTAATGTTCCTATGCGCATCTAGGATGGTGCAATGGATAAATCCATTGCGTGTAGTATTACCTTTTTATCTTCTTCTTTGGATTAGCCATTGCACGGATTTTGGTTAGTACCTAGTTGCCTATAACTCTCTTTAGGACATGGAAGCTTGATATATAATCCATCCTCCTTAACCATGTAATCAATTGAATTTAACTCCCCATTAACACAATTACCAAAATTGTTGTTGCAATGGTTTTTTCACTTTACTGGTTATCTGCTTAGCAGTTTGAACAAGGACAATTTGCTGCCCCCACAGCTTCTGATTCTAGTGACAAATCAAAGGACAAATCAGATCATAAGGTACTCTTATCACTACATATTTGATGCTTTCATCATGTGATAATCTACTGTTAAAAGAAAAGGTCTCTTTTCCAACAGACACTTCGTCGTCTTGCCCAAAATCGTGAAGCTGCCAGGAAAAGCCGTTTAAGAAAGAAGGTGAGTTTGTATGTTTTTGAAATGTTCACTATTTCACTCCTACCAGATTCCATTTATACTGTGCTCTCATCACCTACTATGGTAACACACTACTTCATTTAAACGATGTATTACAGATTTATTTGAATTTGAATCTTTGTTAGTAGACCATGTATTTGTTTTTCACATAAAATTGTGCGCCTAGTTCATGATTGTATTTGCAATGGTAGATTTTATTAGCATATTTTTATGTTATGATCTTGACCCTGCGTTTTTTCATTTCTTACATAGTTGCACCATTTTGTTAGAATTGATTTTTATTGTGTCATCATTTGTTTTCCTCAGGCATACATCCAAAACCTTGAGAGTAGCAGATTGAAACTTACACAGTTAGATCAAGAGCTTCAGCGGGCTCGCCAGCAGGTAGAAGCTTTACATTTCCATGCATGATTTATCAGAAGTTTCTGGAGGTAAACATGCAGTACCTAAAATTGACCAACCATACTTCTTCAGGGTGTTTTTATTTCGACGTCGGGAGATCAGTCTCACCCAATGAGCGGAAACGGTAACAGTATACTCCCATGACTTTTTTTTCTCTTTTCTTAATATTTTTGGTTAATGTAAGCAGTAGTGTGTATCGTATTTTATTATGCGACTTCTAATTGCCCTTTTCTTGGGTGCTCCTTGGGATGTAGGAGATAAAATAAGGTAGACGCAAGCAATAACTGAAACTAGCTACCATGACCAGGGATCCAAAAATCGGATTCGGCCGAAATCCCGACCGTGGCGATCATCGTGTAATCGCCTACATCGGAAAACCGGAAAAATCCCGGCCAAATTTCAACAGATAAATTTCGAATCGTCGTTTTTCCGGAACTGGTAACCGGTACGGTAACCAGAAATATCGGTTGATATACCGGGAAAATAAAGAAAATTGGTGACTAGCAATTTGAAATTTGGAATAATGCAAATATTATTTACAAAGTGTTTCAAGTTGTATATAAAAGTCCTCCTTGCTAGTTTCACTCTCTAAGGCAGCCCTCTCCTCCAAGTGTTCTAAAGCATGTAAAATAATAAAAATATAAGTTAATGGTAATGAATGATAACTTGAGTAGCATACTAAAAAAATAATGGAGTAGTAATACATACCAATATATTATCGAGAAACGTGAATGTTGTGCAATGTAATCATTGTTATCATAGAGTACAAGTCCTTCAAATTGAGCTAGGTGAGCTTTGTATTAATCCAAGTGTTTCATGGATATATTGTAGCCAATGATTATAAATTTGTTGGTAATATTCGGGTTCCACCCACTGGTAATCCATTCTGACATTGTTATTGAATGATACAAGACTGTAATGGCTAGTAGGATCAGAAGAAATGTCTTACAAATGAGAATCATCATGTAATAGATTGGCATCTCGACGTCCATAAGTCCGAGTAGGCCTTGAGCTAGCATGAGATTCATAGGAAGAAGAGTTATGTGGCTGAGATTGATCTTTTTTGCGACCCTTAGCCCTCGTGTAGGTCTTATGAATTATTCTTGAAGCATGACAACCATAGTCTTCATCCTGGGTAGCATACGTGAAGTTTTTCTCGCAGGTGAATTCTAATGGTTGGTATTGTCTTACATCATGAGCTGTCCCACCATCAGCACCATCATCAGATGATGGAGAGTTGCTATCACCAGACTCTTGATACTAGACTTCATCAGATGGTGGACTTTATGTTTCTTTATCGCTTCCCACAATATCCTCAATGACATTTTTCTTCTTATCAAGCACGTGTTTCCTTGTTTGTGTAAGTAAGGTAAAGTCTGCAACCAATTTTGCAGTTGGTTGGCTATAATATTTCCTTTTCCCAAGATGATTCTTGCCAATGTTTTTCTTTGTCCATTGCACCAACGGTTCATCATCTAGTGCTTTATCCAATTACTTTTGAGGGATGTCATCAACTATATTTGTAGATGGTATGAGGGGGCTCACCTTCCTCGTCTAGTAGGGGCTCCTATTATATCATGGAGCTATCAAGCCACTCATGGATTGGGTTCTTTCTGTCGTACATAGTAGCATTAATTAGATCGCCAAAAGGATCTTCATCACTATCTTCATTTCTAGTCTCATGCTTTTGCAATCGTAGCCTTAGATTATAGTGGACATATACGAGCTTATGCAGTTTCTTGTACCCAAAACGGTTCCTCAATTGTGCATACACCAATGCAAATGTGCTCCAATTACGTTCACATCCACTGGAGGAAACACATTGTCAGACAATCCGCAATGCATATTTTGTTAGTGCTGATATCTGCGCTCCAAACATCATCCACCATGTAGTTATAAGTAACATGAAAATTATATTAAACTCGTAGTGATGGGTCATTTTCTATGTATATATAAGTTCATAACAACATACCTGCAGTATGACGATTAGCACTAATGTAAGCGTCATTTGAAGCAAATAAACCTCGTCTATTACGATATAATTCTAACTCACCTAGAGCCTGCACTGGCTAATCGGGTGTATCAGCTATTATTTGAATTACTATTGTCACGGAAACGACAAGGGCTGGATTCTTTCCCAAACTATATAAGTTGTGGCTCTGCGGGTTTAGCAATGATGCTGTCCAACCAAACACACTTAGAATGTAAGAAAAAAATACAACAAGTATATGTTGTCTGTTTGGAATTAGGAAACTATCAACTTGCCTAGAACTATATATGTGCGGTCCTTCATCATTGCAATTCTTCTATTAATAAGCCTTATAACACGATCATAAGTAGCCTTATCTTCTTTCAATACGTCTTGAAGTTCGAAATTGAGATCATATGTTTTTCCAACCATTCACATCCATCATTGCGGGTTTCTACTGGTCTACATATCTTAGTAGTCGATAAATTGGTTATACCAATTTAATGACCCAATCCATACTGGACCACCATTGTCTACTTGTGAGACAGGAATACATGTATTCTCCTTTGTCGTGCTCAAATGGTTGAAGCCCTACACATTTGATACCATTCACTTCGTGAACTTTGCTTTTCTATCTCAAAAACTTTACAAGAAAATAAATGGCGTTCCAAACCTTGTGGCGTTTGGACGAACTAACTCTCCTCCAATTTGTTGGCGCATTTCATTATGGAGGCGATTGTGATTGTATAGGAATTGACAAATCCTCTTAGCCTTGACAACTGCATCAACCTCCTCGAACTTGCCAATATCCTTCAAAATGAAGTTGACGGTGTGCGCTGCATATGGCTGCCAGACTAAAGTTGGATACTCTTCAATTACCAGTTGACATGCTTTCTTATAGTTCACACCATTATCAGTCACAATCTGCATAACATGTTTAACTCCAACCTCTTCCACAACTTTACGAATCTCACGATACAAAAAGTCAGTATTTTGTATGTCACCAGTTGCATTCACTGACTTATGGAAAAACATTCTTCCATTACAGTACAACATGAAGTTAATGATACTCATTTGTGTAGGTCCAGTCCATGAATCACACATGATTGAGACTCCATATATATCCCAGTCATCTTTGAATTGTGCTACATACTCCTTTACCTCTTATTCGTTAGCATCAAGATATGTCCTATCGATTTTATACCCTCTTGGTGACAGAACGCCTCGACCAAGTTCTTATGTCTCTGATGGCGGCACGAAAATAAGGACACTCTACCTTAACTTCAGCAATGTCATTATTATGGAACCACTTAGACCAAAAAAATTTCAAGTTTTGACTTTGCTTCCCCACGAAGTATTGTATCAATGCGGGTTGGACGGTGCCCGATCGCAAAAATATCATAATCAACTCTCATGAACTGTGACCTGCCAAACATCGTAGAAATGAAGCCCTTTGTTGTAGCCGGTGTACCTCTAACGACTCTCGGCGAGCCCATTTCATTTGCATTTCCTCGTCATCATCGAAGACATCTTCATATGATGGACTACGAGCTGTAGGTTCTCTTGCGGCTTGCTCCATTCGCAGTTGTTCATCTTTGATATATTTCTCTCTTGCTTTCGCTTCTTCAAGACTTCCCAGCACGAGCCTTTGGACTTCCGCCGGAACCCCACTGCAAGCAATAACATCGCCGTGTTTCCCAGCAAGATGTTCTTTTGGGCGGGTGACACCTCCACCTGATTTCTTAAGGTTACAATATTTGCACTTCCAACCAGCACCTCCTAGTCTCTCTCTATGCTCCCAAACATTGATAGATTTAGGAGACATCACGTACAATAATCCATACCACATTATGTTTGGTTAGGTCAAAAGTGATTTATACAAGATACCACATTCTGAATATATGTTTCAAAGACATGCTACTAGGATTCTATCACTAGTTCACTACTCATAGTTGGCAATAACTCTCTAGCTCATGGAGAGAAACTCACAGACGTCTAGCTGTTGCCCTTGTCCTTCCTTCTTTGCTTGTTCTTTGTCGTTCTGCTTGTTGCCAGAAATCTTGTAAATGCTCCTACTCTTGTCGTTCTTTCGCTTCTTTGGTGCTACTCTTGCATCGCTTCTTGGCTTTCTTGGTCTTGCCGCTACTTCTTGGTCTTCTTGCCGCTTCTTGCTTTGCTTGGTGATGCTGATCTACTTGCTTGCTGCTCGAGAGAGGGAAGGAGGGAGCAAGAAGGGGGAGAGCAAGAGGGAGGCAAGAGGGAGACAATGCCCATGTGCTGCTGTCCAAGACAATGCCCATGTGATGCTGCTGCCAAGGAGCATCCAAAGAGCATCCAAGGCTCTTTTACATTTTAAAAGTCTTAAATATACTAAAAACTAATGTTTCAATACATAATCTAGCATAACAATACCTAAACAACTAAGGAAGGACATTATAGACTCAAAAATTCAAATTTGAATTTAAACTATTTCGGTCGGGTTTTTTTTCCCGTAACCGGCTGGGAAAACCGGTAGCCGGCCGATTATTTTAACTCTGATTGCATTACAATATGAAGTTAATGATGCTCATTTGTGTAGGTTCAGTCCATGAATCACACATGATTGAGACTCCATATACATCCCAGTCATCTTTGAATTGTGCTACATACTCCTTTACCTCTTGTTTGTTAGCATCAAGATATGTCCTATCGATTTTATGCCCTCTTAGTGACGGAATGCCTCGACCAAGTTCTTGTATCTCTAAGATGGCGGTACGAAAATAAGAACACTCTGCCTTAACTTCAGCAATGTCATTACTATGGAACCACTTAGACCAAATTTTTTCAAGTTTTGACTTTGCTTCTCCACGAAGTGTTGTATCAATGCGGGGTTGGACGGGTGTCCGACTTTGCAAAATATCAGAATCAACTCTCATGGACTGTGACCTGCCAAACATCGTAGAAATGACATTGCTTCCAGTACTACTTCCTCTGTCACTTCCACTTCCTCTACCACTTCCACTTGTCGTACCACTTCCACTGCCACCACCATGTTCAAACGTCGCACCCCTAGCTTTTGCCCTTTGTTGTAGCTGGTGTACCTCTAACGACTCTCGGCGAGCCCATTCCATTTGCATTTCCTCGTCATCATCGAAGACATCTTCATATGATAGACCACGAGCTGCAGGTTCTCTTGCGGCTTGCTCCATTTGCAATCGTTCATCTTTGATAGATTTATTTCTTGCCTTCGCTTCTTCAAGACTTCCCAACATGAGCCTTCGGACTTCCACCGGAACCCCACTGCAAGCAATAACATGACCGTGTTTCCCAGCAAGATGTTTTTTTAGGTGTGTGACACCTCCACCTGATTTCTTAAGGTTACAATATTTGTACTTCCAACCAGCACCTCTTAGTCTCTCTCCATGCTCCCAAATATTGATAGATTTAGGAGCCATCACCTACAATAATACATATCACATTATGTTTGGTTAGGTCAAAAGTGATTTATACAAGATACCACATTCTGAATATATGTTTCAAAGACATGCTATCTAGGATGTCTATCACTAATTCACTACTCATAGTTGGCAATAACTCTCTAGCTCATGGAGAGAAACTCACGGTGTGTAGTCAGTTGCTCTTGTCCTTCCTTCCTTGCTTGTTCTCGCTGTTCTGCTTTGGCCGAAATGTTGCATCACTTCCGCCGATTGCTGCCTCTGGTCTTCTTTGCATCATCGCTGATGGTGCCGCGCTGCTGCTTGCGCTTGCGCTTGTCTGCTGCTTAGTGATGCTGCTCGCTTGCTTGCTGCTCGAGAGAGGGAGGGAGGCGGAGCAAGAAGGGGAGAGCAAGAGGAGACAATGCCCATGTCTGCTGTCCAAGACAATGCTCATGTGATGCTGTTGCTAAGGAGCATCCAAAGAGCTCCCAAGGCTCCTTTACATTTTAAAAGTCCTAAATATACTAAAAACTAATATTTTAATACATAATCTAGCATAACAATATCTAAACCAACTGAGGAAGGACATTATAGACTCAGAAATTCAAATTTGAATTTAAACTATTTCGGCCGGTTTTTTTCTCCAGAACCGGCCGGTTATTTTAACTCTGACCATGACATCTAGCATATGCTTGTATACCTAGAGAAGTATCGCAACTTGTGTAAGATTATATAAGTTTACAAGCAGTGCTACTGTTGGCAAAGTTCTAAATTTTTCTGTTTGATACCATTATATTGCCAATGCTTTTTTATGTTAATGTTCTCTAATTTGTAGGAGCTTTGGCGTTTGACATGGAGTATGCACGGTGGTTGGAGGAGCATAACAAGCATATCAATGAGTTGAGGGCTGCAGTCAATGCTCATGCTGGCGACAATGATCTTCGGAGTATTGTTGATAGCATCATGGCACACTATGATGAAATTTTCAGGCTCAAGGGTGTGGCAGCCAAAGCAGACGTTTTTCATGTGCTGTCAGGAATGTGGAAGACCCCTGCTGAGAGGTGTTTCATGTGGTTAGGTGGCTTCCGATCATCTGAACTTC
Organism: Hsuehochloa calcarea; assembly: GCA_036346395.1. Lineage (NCBI taxonomy): Eukaryota > Viridiplantae > Streptophyta > Magnoliopsida > Poales > Poaceae > Hsuehochloa > Hsuehochloa calcarea. Next base: position 69,389,147 of record CM070594.1, on the reverse strand, counting down.
TTAAGGTACCGATCTAGTATGTTTTTTTTGCACACAATTAAATTCCTTGACCTCTCAGCTCATGCTTGTAAACTCCAAGGCTCCCGCTTAATGGGATTTTTTCTTTTCATTGACCCATAATTTTGCTTGCTGCCTTAAAATGTTTTGTGGCTGCACACTATTTAATAATGTTGGGTTATGCATGGGCCCCATATATGCGATGAAAAACTCTCACTTTTGACTGGATGGACTTGGGGGTTAGAAAAGCTCATGTCACAAAGCCCATATTTGTACTTGTGGAGATTATACTACTTTGCTGGATTTTACGTATTATTTCTTGTTGGAGTTGCCAATCTAGTTATGGTTATCTTTTCACGGCACGTACAGAATTCAAGATGATAAACATCTGACCAATACTTACTATGTTCCCATCTAGTTCTTTTTATACTAACATTTCTGTTGCAGTTACTTGCAGGTCAATTAGAGCCTCTTACTGAGCAGCAGCTTGCTGGTATATGCAACCTGCAACAGTCCTCCCAACAAGCTGAAGATGCTCTTTCTCAAGGGATGGAAGCACTACAACAGTCCCTTGCAGAAACCCTAGCATCTGGATCCTTGGGTCCTGCACGATCTTCTGGTAATGTTGCAAACTACATGGGACAGATGGCAATGGCTATGGGAAAACTTGGCACCCTAGAAAACTTCCTACGGCAGGTAACTGATACAAATCATGTAGTTGCTCATGTCATTACATGGTATTATTATCTTTCCTGTGCATATTTTTTTGGATATTATTCAAGGTAATCGGGCACAGACTATTTGGCTTATGTAATATACCTAGATCGTTGTCGTGGACAATGAACTTTAGGAGCAGCAAAGCCAACCTTACTCTGAAATGGAATGCCTACATGATTTTTGCTGTATTGAGAAGACTATCTAAATGGTACTGATAAATAATAAAATCCCAAAAGAAAGGTAGATATGTGGATTTTAACTGTACATTTCTACTCTAACTGATGTAGTCAAGGTAAGAACCATTATATAAGGGGGGATTAGCAAGAAAATGCAGAGAGGAAAAATGTATATTTCTATTTCAACTCTTGATTATCTGTTTAACAAATGTCTTATCTGCAGGCTGATAACCTGCGACTGCAAACTCTTCAGCAAATGCAGCGCATATTAACCACTCGCCAATCTGCACGAGCTCTGCTTGCAATGAGCGACTACTTCTCCCGGCTACGTGCTTTGAGTTCCCTTTGGCTCGCCCGCCCACGGGAATAAATTGAATCAATTCATAAATATGACATTGTTAGGTACTGTATCTTTAGTGTTATATTAGTCTAACAGGAATTCAGGTATTCCCTCACACTGTTCATGTATTGGTGAGCGATTTGGATGAGAATCTTTTCATGTATCTGTTCAAGTGAGTGTTCAGTGGTATTGTAGTTTGTAGATGACATCATATTATGAGTTATTGGACAAGTATGTAACATTTTTGAAAAAAAAATGGAGATGTAAATACTTGCGGAATAATTGAAGATCTTATCAAGTGATGATATTGGGCGGTATGGTTCACTACGAAATCACGCAAACTGACAATGGGGTGATACATTACGAGATTTAAAAACTCGATATTTTTTTTTGGCTTAGCTCTGTTCTTCCCAAGAAAAGAATTTTACATAGGGAATTTTACATTTTAAATTATACCTATCCTGAATCTGAATTTAAATAAAGCGGTTTGTGTACACAAGGAAGTTTACACATTGATCAGACGGTGTTCACCTTGGAGCAACTAGTTCTTGAACTCGTGATTATATCTCTAACATATATATCTCTAACAGGAGCAATTTGTTCTTGAACGCGGTACCATCAGGGACAATAAGATCAACCATGGACATGTTAAGCAGCAGCTTTTCCACGTTGCACAGGAGCTCGAAGGGAAGCCTTGTAGGCAGCATCTGACTTCTCAATGCCATCAAAGAGGTAGCCAAAAGGCGGTGTCCTGATGTATCGTCCTGAACCGGGAACAATGTTCAGAATGCCATCCTCCCACACCACTCTCCCCCTTGAGATCGTGACTTCTACCATTCCCTACACCAATTGAACAGAAACATCCACAAGTTGGATTCGAGTTGTATGTCAAATACAGTTGTGTGCAATGAGGAACCAACCTTTCCTTTCCTGCCCTCGTACACATTTGTGTTGGACCTTGAATGGTGTGTGTGGGCACCCATCACAAAACTCCTTTTGGGATTTAGGATGATGAGATCTGCATCAGATCCTTCCCGGATTGCTCCTTTCCGAGGGTATATGTTGAAAATCTTGGCGCTGAATTTTTTTGAGTAATTTGTATCAATATACGTTAATTAAATAGTGGGGCATTTGATTTAGCTCCTGAATTTCTGCAATACCATTCTGTGCTTGTCACTCTTACGTAATCGGTGACAGAAATCTGGCCAGTCTCCTGCACACATTGTATGGATGTCAGAGAACATAAACACTGGAAATGAAACCAATGGATTACCGATTGGCTAATTTCTTTTAACACCATCGAAAATTTCCTTTTAAAAGCCATTGAAAATCTTAACTTACCACCATGCTATCCCAAATTATATGCATCCTTTCCTCAATACCTGGTTTCAAGTATTTAAGAGAGAGATGTCTTAGCTGGCTTTTGTTCACACAGAACAGGCACTCGTTATAGAACCTACAGTTACCTTTTCTATTTAACTATTAGCACTAACACTCACTAGTCCTAAGGATTACCATTTACACCATTGGGAATCTTTCTGAAATCATCAGAGCCGAAAGCTTTCTGTGTGGAGTTGAAGGTGCAATGATCAGTTCCTACAAGCTGCACAGAAACAAAGAACAGTTAGATGCTTATACAAGAAGGCAAGTTGCTTTTAGCAATTAATATTGCCATTATTGTTTGCCAACTCATCTCCAATTCTCTCTAAAGAAGCAAAAGAAGTATGTTAAAAACTCTGCAACTTTAGGGAATTAGTATGACACAAGTGCATCACCTGTAAAATTCCTGATGAAAGAGCAGCTTGAAGTGCTTTATTATGCCCTGCTTCACGGATTGGAGGACTCATCACATACCTAGAAGCATCATATGAGATAAAAGGAATCATAATTACATAAATATATTATTGAGTTTGTGTTTCTGTGTACATTGAAGCAGTTGTGAAGTCATGATCCCAAAGCCAAGAATCATCAAGGACTAGCCCAGAAACCACTGGTTCACCGATGACTCTCTGCCCTGCAAAGTTTGAGTTTACTTCAACTTACGCTTTGTTTATCAACTTAGAAATGTTGCCAAAATTAAATCAACTTCGATATTTGGGACAATAATCGAATGGGACCGTCCAGTTTACCAGGCCCCAGCAGGCTATTCGAAACCTGCCAAACCTGTGGAACTCTGGTCTAGGACTGCAAAGTAGAAACTAACCAATGAATGCACTTTCTAGGGGCATGTCTATTCATGCTGTGAAACTACATGTTCATAAAAGAAGGCTGGTTTGTTTGCATGCATGGGGAACTTGTTTGGAACTAAAAAGGCCAGGCAGTTGACCTTCTCTTTTAGCCTTGGCAATCTCTTCCATCGCGTCAATGCTCATCACATGAACAACATACAGCGGTGTATTGATGAACTTAGCTAAGCGAATTGCTCGGGCAGTTGCTTCTCCTTCCAACTGCAGAGAATAAGGAAAAACTTATTGACTCTTCATTACCTTCCTGTGAGAGGAAAGCACAAATTCATGATATAACTAACCCACTACAGTGACTTAATTATTGTCAAATTTTTATTAACATATCAAGATAAAGGGAACGTATCTAGTGCTAAAGTACTAATACCAATCTTGACTGTTGGATCTGGATCTTGACCGTTGGAGGTGGGAGCATGCAAGGTGTTTAATGAAGACGCATTAATGAAGGTGTATTGAAGGTGGGAGCATACAAAGTGATTAAATGATTTAGAGGTGGGAGCCCGCATTAATCTTGGTTGTTCAATCCAGATCCAACGGTCAAGATTGGTATTAGCACCTTAGCACTAAATTACCCATTAGCATTAGATACGTTCCCCAAGATAAATGAGCATAACATTAATAGAGAAGGTTCAAAATGGAATTACAATTGGAGGTCTTGAGAGAGCATGCCCTTCTGGACCAGTTATCCCAAGATCGATCATCCGCTGCTGTCCCTCAGCAACAGCGTCCCCATTCTCTGCATGAACCATAGCCAGAGCACCAAGAGACTTGCATTTCTGTAAGCCTTGCAGGAGGAGGTCATCAGTGACCATCAAAGAGCCTTTATATGCCATGAAGAACTTGAAAGAATTGATCCCTGAAATTTTGGCATGTAAAGTTGATTGTCTGGCCAAAATATAGGAGCTGCTTCAAGTAGCAGAATGTAAATTCTTGAGAAAATAATCAACAGTACAGAAAAGCCAAAATATGCACCGACCATGTTCCTTAACCATCACTTCCATTTCCCTCGAAACCTCATCATTCCACTTCGTAATGGCCATGTGAAATCCATAATCCATGGCAGATTTTTCTGCTTTCTGTCTGTAGGATTCCAAGCCTGCAGTTAAGTTGCCATTCACTGGAATGACAAAGTCAATGTGCATTGTTGTCCCACCAGCCAGTGCTGCAGCATGACCACTAAAGAAGTCATCTATGGTAACAGTTCCCATGAACTCCATCTCCAGGTGCGTGTGAGGGTCAATCCCACCTACGACATTTGCCAGAAGCCTGATGAACTGAACAAGAAGTAACAACGATTCCTTAGGTATTTACCACAATTGCAAGAATCACCTGGCATGACATACTTTCCAGTTGCATCAATCACTTTGACATTATCGTCACCAACCTAGAAATGACATGAAGACATGAGACTTAAATTGGAAGGTTGGAAAAGCAAGAGAGAACATGATTCATTGGAACATTTCATTTCATGCCATTCTCGAGGAAAAAAGTGATCCATTCATGGATACAAAGAAAAATCTATCTTCAGTACCATTGCAATAAAAAGGGAAATAATGTTTTTGCTGGTAACTATAAGATGCATCTGTTTTCTTTGAAACATATCCATTGATCGGCATATTAAATCCTGAGCATGGAACATCAATTTCAGTATGCATAGGACAAAGGAGACAATGATGAGCTCTTGTGCACCCTGCTAAAATGATCTTAGGAAACAGAACACGCCATGAACATCTCCCATTTTGCTTTGGTTTCCTTTTAATCTTGGTTAGCCTGTCCCAACTCTTAACTCATGGACATGAGGAATTTCCCACATCTTAAAAAGCTTAATATCCCGCAAAACACAGGAGCAAAACGAGCACATGAAGAACAGATAAAACTCAAGTAGTTCTCAATATTTCTACTTTTACAAGATTCAAGCTAATCTATATAAAAAAAAGTTGTACTAATATACTGTTTACTGTCCCTGCATATTTCCATTAACACCTTTTACATTTACCATGAGATCCTGTAATGTCCTGAAATAATAAATGTCAGGAATCCCAAGCATCCCAATCTTTTCTTTTTCTGTTGAGAGAACAACCCACTTGGCATCCAATAACATGGCTACAGGTGGGTGCAGCAGAGTGGTGGCTCCTTGGTCGCAGAGCACCATGCAGCCACTCTGGGTGGATTGGAACCAAGTCAATCCTCACCGATCGAAAGATTCCAAATCCCGACCCGAACCAATCGGAACACCCCCAAGGCAAGGCACAGTAACCAACCACTCACCGGGATATTCGGTCGGACAGCAACGACCACGCCGTCCTCGACGTACACGTCGGCCTCCTCCGCCCGGTGCGCGTTCACCACCGTCCCGCCCTTGATCAGGATCCTCGTGCCGTCCCCTCCGCCGCAGCCGGCGCCTGCACCTCCTCCGGCGGCCGCGCAGAACTTCACGCGCGCATCCAAATCCAATCACGTAAGAGTTAAGACAAGTAACCCACCAGAGCAACTAACCAACCACGCGACGATCGGAGCGAAGCACCCACCTCGTGCGCCGGGTGAGACGCCGCGACGGCGACGGCGACGGCGACGAAGCTGAGCAGGAGCGGGAGCACGCGGAGGCGGCAGGGCGTCGCCATGGCTCCGGTCGCCACTTCTTGGATGCGCGGCAGAGCGGAGAAGCAGAGGGAAGAAGACTAGTGGTTGCTATTCGTTGCCAAAGTGGAATCTCTACTATTTAAAAGAAAAAAAAATTTGATGTTTATCCATTCTCTTTGGTGCGACGTAAGCTATAGGGTTCTTGCATCATCCAAACTCGAATAAAATTTACGAAACCACCGCCTAACCCATCCGCGCCGCGAGCCCCACGCTCGCTGCCCTTCTTCGCCCCCGCCGCCCCCTCCTCCCCTTCGTTCCGCCGCCCGCTTTTTAGCCTTCGCCTGCGTAGCCCTCTCCTCTCCTTCGCCCGCGCCGCATGCGCCGCCCCTCCTCCCCTTCGCCCGCGCTTCCCCGCAGTCCCCTCCTCCCCTTCGACCGTGCCACCCCTGCCGCACCATCCCGCCCTTCGCGCACGCCGTCCCTCCTCCCCTCCGCCCGAGTCGCCCGTCTCCTCCCCTTCACCTGCACTATCCTTTGTGTCGTCATCATGACGTAGTGGTAGTGGTTGATGTAGAATGTAGCGAGCGTTGATGATGTAGACGTAGACGATGAGCACGTAACGCCTCCCAAAAACCTTATTCGCCTCGCTCGCAAGCCTTCGAGGATGAGGGTTCCGGAGGACTGCTTCTCGGTGCGACCGTACACGCTCCTCGCAGGATGGAGAGTGCCGAGACAACAACAAAGAGACGTGGAACGATTGTGGAAGAACCAACCAACCAAAGAAGCGAATCGCACTGTCCTTTTATAGCCAAAACTCGAGTTCAAAGGCCAACATGCAGAAACCAAAGGCCAACAGCTTGCGAAACCAAAGGCCAACAGATTGCGAAACTAGAGACCAACGATCGCCATTAATGTCGAGCGTTGATTTTCGAATAGATAAAGAAATCGCGCTCAGACTGCTTTGCTACTCAGTGCACACGCAAAGACAAAGACAAAGACAAGATCATGACGGTACGATGCAGATGCAGACGGCACGCGACTGACGCAGACGCGAGGCGAGGCGAGCGAGCGCGTGTGTTGTCTCTGGCTCTCCAATTCCACAAGAAGAGGTCTCACGTTCCACCTTATAAAAGTGAAACTTTCAATTGTCCATATGGGACTAAACAATTTAGCACAAATATGAGCTTTTGAGATTTACCGAATTGTTGAATATTATAATATGGGCTTAGCCCATTTAATTCCAACAACCCACCATCTCAAGACATGTCAAATGCCTTGATCCACAATTATTGTTTTAATATACCGGGTTTTGATGGAGCCTTAGGTTGAAATCCACTAGAAGGTTACACTTATTCACAACGCACAATGGACAAAGCCTTAATTGAGGGTTGTGTGAATAACCTTATGTCCTTAACGATATAGTCGGGCATCCCGGTTGGAGCATAAAAGTCATACTCCATGCCTATTCATGAGTTTCTAGAGATTACCCTATCTCATGCGTGACTAGCGGGCCATATAGGTGTGCTCTTTCAAAGCTTCGAGGAAAATCTTTGCTTAAAATAAGCCAGAACACATTAAGATAAAAATCAACTATACATTTAGAAGAAATTGCATCTCCAATGGTGGTCCGTAAAGTACTCTCCTCCCGTTAACCAATAGCTTGTTTGTAATCCTACTTCACGGATCTCCGATCCATAGGATGGGTTACCACTATGGTAAAACTCACGGGGTCTCAAACCCATCTCCTCGATGCATTGTTTATCAATTGTGGTAAACTCTTTGTAAGGATCGGATTCTTATGTTTGGATATAATCCAAAGCTATTACCGGAGTTTCCATTTTTCCGAGATTTCTTTCTTCACATGTCTTGATGACTTCATATTATCCTTAGAAGTTTCACCTTAACAATCAACCGTTGTCACCATCGAATAGCCACGGTTTTTCAACCACCCAAAATCCATCGAGCTCACGGCCCCTTTTAAAGGGCGATTCAACGTGAGTTCCGTCCATTGGACCTCTAAGATGGTCCTTGCAAGACTTCCATGAAACAACTCCAAGTAAGAAGACATATCCATTGTGGCCTTAATCTCATCGATCGAATATCCCTTTGAATCACTATAACCCTCCACCTTTAGGTCCCTATAGTGAATGCCATAGCTCATAGTACCCTTTAGATGCATTACCCTCTCAAGAGCATGCCAAGATCATCTCCGGATTGGAAACCCTTAGTTTGCTCACCAAAGCGAGATATCCCCGGACCCTTAGCTAAATACATTAGTGAAACAATTATCGAGAATATCTCAATTGGTCTCTAGCTATTCTCCGATTCTTCCTAAGCAACACGCTAGGATCATAAGGTGTTGGAGGGTTTGCATTATATCCATAACGACTTAACCTTTTCCACATAATGGGATTGCAAAAAGTAACCCACCATTCCACCTCTAACATTTTGATGTTTAAGATAACATCCTACTCCGGATCTTTCATCTCAAAATTGAGACAAGAAATCCTTGACCCCTTAATCACATTAAGGTTGGTCCCAAAGATCAAATGTCATCAACATACGACAGAGAATGACTCCCTCGCCCCCCATGGCGAAAACACATCCGCACTTTTCACAATAAAGTCGACGTTAAAGTTCCAAACTTTTCATGCCCGCTTAGGTGCTTTTTAAGACCATCGGATTTCAACAACTTGCACCCTTTCCTTCTTGACCATCTACTACAAATCCATCCGGTGATCCATGTAAATTTCTCGTCCAACTCTCCATTTAGGAAAGCCGCTTAACATCCATCCGATGAACGAAGACCATGTGAGGCACCAAAGATAGTAGTACTTTAATAGTGGTCAATCTAGCCCAGGAATAAGTATCAAAGAAATCTTCACCTTCCTTTTGGGTATAACCCTTGGCCACAAGCGTGCCTTGTACTTTTCAATAGTACCATCGGGCCTAAGCTTTTTGAACACCCACTTGCATCCTAGGTTTACAACCATAAGGGACCCGATCTCCCAAGTTCCATTACATATAATGGAATCCATTTCATTCAAACGCTTCCCCGATTCGACCGTGGCATCGCGTAGTACTTGGAGTATCATCCACAAGGTACACAATGAAATGAAAAAAGACTTTGCCCTTTGTCTTTTACTCTTCCTCGAGTTTCATTGTCTTCCTCCTCGGAATTTGCTCGGGGTTTGTTCAAAATATTCCATTGGAATGGCGGGTTCGAATTGTTCGGGTTCCCCGACTATGAACTAGGCATATCTTTCATTGGAAAAATATCCTCAAAGAATGTAGCATCTCGGACTCCATAATTGTACCAACATGCATGTGTACTCCAGTTTCACCACTAGAAATCTATATCCAACGCTATGATGAGATAGCCTAAAAGACACAATCCACTTTTAGGCCCAAGCTTACGCCTTTTTGGGAATTGGCACATTGACTTCCGAAAACCCCAAAGCAAGTATGAAAGTGATAGTTTTTCTTCCCATTGTTCATATGGGGTTATCTTTTATTCTTTGTAGGAACCCCGTCGGAATACATGAAGTCAATATAGCCTCCCCCCATGCTTTGGAAAGACCTTGTGTCCAACATGGCGTTAACCAACTCTAGAGCCGGTTCTTTCTTTAAAAACCCCATTTGTGGGTGAATAGGGAGGCCCTCTCATGGATTATACCATGTTCCTCAGAATAAATTGAACTCATTAGAAAAGTATTCAACGACGGACCTAACCCTTTTGATTTTCCTTTCAAGTTGGTTCTCGTTTCCCTTTATAGATTTTAAAGTAGTGAAGAGCTTCATCTTTAGTTTTCAAAAGATACACAAAAGAACCTAGTTGAGTCATCAATCAAAGTCATGAAATATCTATTACCACCTTTTGTCAACACAATTCATCTCACAGACCAATGTATGAGTTCTAATGTTGGTTTCTTACCTCGGCTTTAGAGGCTTCGAGGTGCTTTGATTGACAAACTTGACATTAGAACCTTTGACAAGGGTAAATTTGGGATTAACTCTAAACCAACGCATGCAACCAAAATTTATGTGACAAAGTCGTGAATGCCAAATAGTAGTCTCATTACCACTAAACATGGTTCACAACATTAACACAAATCAAAGAGATAGGCAACAAGCCCCCCAACATAGCCTTTACCAACAAATTGTCTACACTTGACACAAAAATTTATTGGATTCAAACACCCTAAAATTCTACAAAGAGATCCGCCGAATTCTTATTGATGGATGGCACATGATGCACGTTTGAGTTGCACAATCTTCCCAAGTAAACTTGGATTGACCAACACCATGAAAAAGCATGGATCCTCCCCATTAAACAAACCGAGTGACGGTAAGAAGAAAATAATGAAATATCCACACATGTATATTAAATCGGTTCATCCACCAATTCGGAGATTGAATCAAAAAACAGGGCAAATTACCATACCCAAGTTCCCCTTAAGGTACCAATCAACATTGGCGACTTAATTCCTTTATTTTTTTCCATTTGCGTTGGGCTCCGGCCCAATGATTTTCACCCAAAAAGCAAAGGCTTTCATTTGTGTTCTTCTTCTTCTTCTTTGTTGTTTGTGCACTCTTGTTCTTGCCTTTGAATTTTGAGTTTGGACATTCTTCTTTTGCACCATATTGGCACTAGAATGTCCCTCATTACCTCTAGTGTGTGTATTTTTTTTTTCCCTTTTTTTCAACATCAAGAGACCAATGAGATTTTCAAAGAAAACTCTTGCTCTTGTGTTTAAATGAAAATTCCTCCAAGAAGAAGGAAGTTTGGTAATACCTCCCACAAATTTGTGAACACACATTGAAGTACTAAGTTCTTTAGCCATGGATTGTATCTCATGATTTCAACTCTAACGTTATCAACCATTAGAGTCATGGTATTGCTCCATGAGATACAATTCACCTATCCAAACCCCAAATTTGGCCTCGAGTGCATCCCAATCTCATTCCCGATGTAATCACCATGTACATCGATAACTTCCACCAAGAACACTAACCACACACCTTTAAAAGGTTATCACTCAACGCTTGTCTTCGAGGTGTTCCTTAGCTTGGTTGCCACATGGTAAATGTTCATGGCGTTAGCCAAAGCACCATCTTGGGCGCCACCTCTTTAATTGCACCATCAAATACAGAGGGTTTGGCGCGAAAAAGCCTTGATTTAAAAATGCCTATGCCTAGCATAAGGTTTTGGATTGTTGAGTATATAAGCATTTTTGAATTATTTTAATCCAAATATAATAGATGAAACATATGCAAAAGGATCACAAAGAATACTATAGGAATGCCGATTGATTCTAGAAGAACGGAGCAATTCTATCTCGTTCAAGACAACAATTAACATTAAAACAAAACAATTAACAAGAAAGATATAGGCATACCCGTTGAGGAAGGTGCGAGTGTTCTTGGTGATTGTGTCGTTTCATGCGAGTGGTAGTGGTTGATGTAGAATGAGAGCGTTGATGATGACGGTGAAATGCGGAAGCCCCCAAAAACCTTATTCGCCGCCAAGTTGAGGATGAGGGTTCCGAGGTCTTCCCTTTGCACCACGGCCACGGGATGGAGTGCCGAAACAACAAAAGCTGGTAGGGAAGAACCAACCAACCAAAGGCGAAGCGCCTTTTATAGCCAAAACTGAGTCCAAAGGCCAAAGTGCGGAAACCAAAGGCCAAAGATTAAAACTAAAAGCCAACGTGGAAACCAAAAGACGTTAGTTGAAGGTGAATCAACGTTGTTCTTTTAATGGCAAAAATAAAGAGACTAGAGACCAAAGCCATCAATGTCAGGCTTTTTTCGAATAGATAAAGAAAATCGCACCCCCGACGGAAAACAAAGCAAAAAAAGAGCAGCCTTTCGGCCGGGGGGCGCGGGTTGTCTCTTGGCTCTTCCCAATTCCACAAGAAGAGGTCTCACGTCCACCTTATAAACAGGGAAACTCCCTTCAATTGTCCATATGGGACTAAACAATTTAGCACAAGCATATGGGCTTTGAGATTTACCAGAATTGTTGAATATTAAATATGGGCTTAGCCCATTTAATTCCAACACTATCCTCCCCGCCTCCCTTCTCCCCCTTGGCCGTGTGCCCCCGTCGCTTCCTCCCCCTCTTCCCGGGCCCGCGCCACCGCCTCTCCTCCCGCTTCCACGCCGCGCCACCGCTCTTGGGTTGCCACCACACGCCCAAGCCCTGGACGTTGTCTGTTTCCTTCCCCTTCTCCTCCCGCCCCCACGGGAGAAAGGGAAGAGCAAGAGGGAAAGGAGCCTGAGGCCCACAACAAGGAAGAGGGCCAGTAGGCCCTCTCCTGTGGATTCCTCCTTCTCCTTTCTTTACTCCACTACTAATTTGTCACCATTATTGGTTTTGTGCATAGTTGTTTGAGCAACGGTTGATTCTTCCATTCATACATGACCTTCCTTTGATCTCGCCCGCCTCCTTTTCCCACTCCGGCCCAGACCTTCCTTCCAACGCCACATCGACGGGTCATCATGGTGACCGAATGGGGCTCACCGGAGGCCATTCGCCGCCCTACTCCGATGGTAGTCCCGTCTTCTCGGCCTCGTGTCTTTCGTTTTGGTTATCCGCATTGACCATTTGGCATTAATTGTTTGTTTGCAAATGATTGCACCATTGATCATTGAAGCGCCTTTTTTTGGGGAGATTCTAAGTTGATTTTGAATGTTTTCTAACATAATTTTGCAATTGTTTCCATAGTTCCACAAAAGTTTTTCAGAGTATGGCCGCTCGATACAAGATTCAATAAGTCATTGGGAAGGGAAGCTATGGGGTGTTGTTCCAATAGATGTTCCCCGGGAGAAAGTGGCAATCAAGAAGCTACACAATATCTTTGAGCACATATCCGATGTTGCAGATTTCTGTGAGATCAAGCTTTAAAGCTCCTAAAAGAACATACCGCCTTTCGACTCCTCCCTTGGCAAAAACTGCCTCGCGCCTCCCGGCTACAACCTCCTCGGCTCCTCCACCAAAACCGGCCGCCTCCTTCGACCCGAACCCCCGGGCCCTCCTCCGCCACAAACCTCCCCTAATCTTTGGCAACCTTGGTTGGAGAGAGGACTAAGGAAACTAATGAAGATAGAGGCGGGATCAGATAGATAAGGTGGAAAATAAAAGAACATCTGATATGTCGGTTCGGTTTACATCCGACGGTTACGATCTATTCCATTAGGTGGCTAAAAACCACAACTTTTGGTAGTATTTCTCATAGTTTATTCGTTTGTTTCGCGTCTACTCGGCAGTGCGTGGTGGGGTACACAGTACTTAAAAAAGGAGGAATGACTAGCAGCCCAAGAACAACGAATCAAACTGGCACAGTGTCAAATCAAGCAACGCACGCTATAGAAAACATCATCAGGGCCATTGTCGCCGTGTGCCGTAAGAACCGAGGTTTCTGTGACAGTGTAACCATGAAGTGCACAAAAGCAGTGCATCTTACCTTATCTTAAGCCCCGTGGGATTTATTACTAACCCCCACCCACCAAAAAAAAGTGCACTATCTCAGGCTGGAACAAGGCCTGTATGTGTTTTTGACCATTGCAGTTAGTGGCGAGGAATAATGCCAGTAGTAAAGAAGGTTCAACTTCAATTCACTCGTGAAAATATTTTCAGGGAGTATATATCCATCGAATGGTTACAGCCATACTACGGGTGCAGGTGCCAAGACCTGCTAAATTGATTAAATCATAGATCAGCATTTTATCGCCTATGGAAAACCATGGCAGATTCGAAGATGTTAGTTCAAATGGATCATGGCACTTTGTAACTCCAAAGAAACAGCAGTACAACAATGGGGAATTGCAAAATGCTTGGTGATCTGGTTACTGAACCTGCTATATCCGTCGAAGAACGTCCTTGGTCGCCTCGACAGTGTTCTCCGTATCCTTCCTGGGAGGTGTGCTAGGCTTTGAATCCAGCCTCAAACTGAGAAGGTGCCGGATAAACGCCTTCTTCCAGCATTCCTCGGTGGAACCTCCCAAACCACGCTGTGTCACTCTCCTCGGCGTCTTGAGGACCGGCTGTAAAGAAGATCCCAAACATGGCAATGATCTTCCCCATGTTGTCACGTCAGGACTGATCCCAAAGTACCACCTTTATTTGTTTTGCTACAAAAATCATGTGTTACTATCCCAAACCGCCGGCTCGTTTCCCAAATTGTGGCACGTGGCCTCACCCCGGGTGACAAGATATCATGGGCGGATTACGTGCCGACGACACGTCTTGGCCGCCTGCCGATAGGTGCGCAGCCGTGTCCCTCGGCGTAGGCCATGTGCCGTGATCTAGGTGCGCTCATGGTCCCTGCTCGAGATTGTGGCACATGATTTTCCACAAAAATCTCGGGTAGGTGATATTATTGTTATTTTGTTCCAAGATGCCGCACTCCCGTTACGCCGTGGTCTGGTCGGATCGCGATACATCTTTCACGCAAAATTCTGATAGAGATGTTATTTTATTATTTCATTCATAGATAAAAGTGTTAATTTTGCTATTTTATCTCGAAACATACCATTTCAGCTAAAAACTAGTCCAACATTCTCCTTTGTGATCTCAAACAACTGTGATAGCTTCGACGTCACTGTATAGTATAGCCAGAGTCTCGTAGCCTCACAGTGGCTTTTGGGAATACCAGCCACCAGGCGAGTCCGGAGGCCTAGTGTGGTAACAGTACATTACATCCTCCCAGATTTAGCAAGGAATTTGCATGGCGATGGTAGCAAGCTATCAATCAGCCTTCAAATTTGAGCATCTTCCCCCGCCCAGCGAATGCGCGCACGAGGCGGAATGCACCCAGGCAAGATTCTGACCATGAATTGACGAGACGGATCATCTCTATAGTTGGTACAACTCATATCAAAATCTGAGTTTTTGGCTATTTTGTCATTTAGCAAATCTAGCTCGCATCCAAAACTGAAAATAACACCGAGAGTCATGACCGCCACGTGCCAAATCCGCCCAAAGGCACGGACCGAAAGTCCAACCTAAAAGCACAACACGCCAGGCGCCCCTAGGGACGCCCCGGAATGATATTTCATGCTTGTGTAGTCGCATTTCAACAAGTTATGGAATAAAATTTGAAAAATTGAAATTGGAAAATATCGAAATAAAATTTGGAGACTCCATTAACTTGCTAATTACATGACACAAGGTTTGGTTTGCATCATAAAAAGGGGCACGAATCAACAAACCGGAAAACACTTACGATACACGGCTTTTTTAAATCGAAAAAAGAAGAATCAAACTAGTCTTGCGGCTCATCGGTCCTATCCTTTTCTTGACTACCCGGTATAGCCTGGCCTTTGTTTCTACGGGTTAAAACATTGAATGATGTTAGCATAACGTAAGACAAAATCAATAATCGATGCAAATTGAACAACACTTACCTCTTCGATCCTGTGGTAGGGCGATTAAGTGCTAACCCGGGCCGGTCTCACTAACGAGTCTTCTCCTTGTCAAAGGTCTCTTCAATAGAGTTGGGTACATAAGATTTCCATCGTTGAAGGTCTCTTTGGTTCGAGTTCAATTTGTAACCGCCGATAAATGACCATCGTAATGTCCATGACTATTGGAAGAAGTTGCAACACATCTCAAGGGCCATATGTAGAATTAGGGATATATGGTAATAATTGAAAAATCGATGTGTGCGTAAGATTCACTTCGAGGATGTTCCTATGTGTATGGGGACGTCAGAACCAATAATCTTCCTTTTTTACACGATTTGGGCGTGAAAACCCATCCGCATCCTTTATAGAACAATCCTAGGGTTTAACCATTTCAAGCTATTTGCACTTCCTCAACATCTTCGATAGAAGTCCACGATGAGTCCTACATCTCCAAGGCCAATAATGTTTTTCTTTAGCTCAGAACAAATGGGGTTCAAACAAATAGAATGTCAAAATACATACCAGAAAAAATGATGTACAAAAAGCGCAAATATGATACCACGTTTTAAATAAAATGCGGTCCCCAACATTCTAACAAATAATTAATTACAACATAAATGAGCGTAGTTATTTAGGGACTTTACTTTGAATTTAATCAAAACCAAATTTAATTTTATTCTATTCTTATTGATTTTTAGTTTTTTAAATTCTTACATAAATCTAATTGCTATTTTTGTTTAATTTTATTCCAAATTATATTTATTTAGAGATTTTAATTAGGAATTCATATGAAAATCAAATTAGTAACTTTATTTTGTTTTGTATTCCAAATTTTTGTTATGTATAGATTGACTTAACAGTTCTTTCTTTTAATCAAGGTTTGAATCGGATCCACCAATCAACTGTAGATCTCTTTTTTCCCCTTAATTAAATTTCTAACCCTTAAGAGCAAACATGGTGACTTTTTTGCATAACTAGCAAGGTGGCATAGCATTTGCACATCTAGTTTTATTTTCAAAGTTTATAATACGATGATATAACTTAGATACTTTAGAATATGTTTACGTCTTATAGGTCATTTAGATTTTAAGACATCATAAATATTGAAAATGACAATAGAAGTTGAAGTAAAATACAACTTGAGGAACATAATTGAAGTATGAGCTTTTGGAAGACAATTATTAACATAATAAGTTGTTGGGGTTCTTAAAACATAACCACTCTCCATCATGCATGCATAATGTAGCTCCATGCTAGTTTTACTCCTCCATTAGTTACTCTAAATTGTTATATGCACATGTACATGTATTTCATATCAAGCAATATGTTGATTATGTATGCATCAAATTATTTTATTAGTTTATATGATATTAGAGTGTCTTATTCACACATACAACGATGCACCATGGGCATTACCTTGAACTTATATCCCCTCCACATCTGCTCCACTAAACCGTGTGTTTCTATCTCTTCCCCGACAACTTTTCCTTCAACCTCCAATAGGCCCAATTTTGATCGATTCATCTCGGGCTACCTCTTCCAATATAATATTCCACCATATAGTTATCTTCTACTTTCTTCAATTATTGTTTTATTGACTATTGCAACATCAACACGTATACATGTTTCCCCGATCCCCAAAGACACTTGTCGCTTCCGGGCCCGAGCCTATTCCTTATGGCCCCCATCACTACTTGGAGTTCTTTGCTCATATGTTTTTATATGTATGTGTTTTATTTGCAGATGCATGATGTTATGTGTTATCGATGTCATCTTCCCGTTGGCCGCATTTCTTCGATGTTCCAACTCAACGTTGTAGATTTCTACTAACAACGTGACTTGCCATCTCCACTTATGTCGACATTGCTTTAATCGCAATTGCAAGTTTTCTATTTTTGTTCAATTTTTATTCTAAATTACATTTATTTATATATTTGACTTATGAATTCATATGAAATCAAATTACTAATTTTATTTTATATTATTGACGAGGATCTAATAATCCTCATTTTATCTTTTATCTATAATTTTATTATGGGTAAATATGATGTCACATAGTCCCCGTTACCCTTATATCTATAAGGGAGAGGTCTAAAGTGATTGTAAGATCTTCAAATCACCCCTATATCGAACTTGCTACGATATATCATGGTCGAAGTCTTTTCACCACTACATGGTCGTAAGTCTTTTCACCACTACATAGTCGCAAGTCTTTCCGATCGCCACCTCGTAAGTCCTTCTACGAAAACTCACCATTATAATCAAACCTACAAAAGGGGTCCAATTGATTAAGGAATCCGGGCACGCACTACTATCCCGCGTAGTAATTGTGCTTAAATACCCCATTATCTTTGAATGATAATTGCGACGGCTGGAAGCCAATGGCTAATTATCCCATCCCCCATTCGCTCAATTATGGCGCCTTTCGGGAAAACGGCTACCCTTCACACTATATAAGGATGTCAAGGGGAGTAGAAAAACAAGTTCGATTCTTAATAGTCTTAGCTTCTTACTCGATCATTAAGAATACCACACCACGGATTAGGGTTATTCTCCAGGGCTAACTGCCTAAAACATCCGTGTCAACTACTCGTGATTTCATCTCTAGGAGACCCCGAATCAACCTTGTATATTCGATTTTGCTAGAACGACTATGAATGTAAGTATCTTCGAATACTTATACATGTGGCTTTCCTTCCCTTCTCATTTTCTTTTTGCGTAAAGCTCGGAGCAAATTCTTTGTTGTCGGTGAGTATCATCGACAACTTTTAGAGCTAAGACAGGAGAAAGAACTACTCTGCGCAGAGGCAGAGAGGTGGTAAGTCACTTATCATTCATAGTTGTTTTCGACTTAAATACTCGTATAATATTTTACGAGAATAGTCATGGAAAAAACTCATGACAAAGTATTAGTCGTAAAAAGCTTACGACTACTTACGACCAGATAGTGGTCGCAGAAAGACTTACAACCATTCGTAGTCGCAGAAAAACTTACGACCAAGTCAGTGGTTGTAGGAGTATTTACAACCATTCGGCTGATTTTTATCTCCATCTCTGTCCTTTGTAGGTTAAACAGTGATTCAAAGACCTTAGCCGACTCGCTCGACTATGAAAAAGAGGAGTCGAGGAGACTAAGGAATGAAGTATTAACCCTCTCGGAAAGACTTGAGAGGTTGTCTCTCGCATCTAAGAAATTGCAGGAAAAATAAGCGATGAAGTCTTGAACTTAAGACTGTTTTTGAGTTTTAACCTTTACCTAACTCTCATCTCTTCTTCAGATAAAGAAAATGAGATGAAGAAGCTCCGGACTGAAGTTGAAGACAAATCTTTGGTCATTCAGGAGTTTTCCCGTATCACCAAGAATAAGGATCAAGAAATCGAAGTTCTGAGAACTCAAGTAACAGGTAAGTAACTCTTTACCTGTTGTCCTTTTTGAGTATTTTCCCTTTTCTAATGACAATTTCTTGTTCGAAATTCTTTGCCAATTGAGAAGCCTTGAGGTGAAATCCAAGCAAAGACCTTAATTTGCAATGAGTTCGTCCGCATTGCTAAGATGAATGCAGAGGACATCAAAGCATGGGGGCAAAAGCATGCTGAAACCGTTGCTTCCCATCGAGAAGAGGTCAAGAAATTGGATTCTCAATTAGTAGGTAAGAAAAAGCTTTTACCTATAATTATCTTTGTGTTATCTTCCTCTAGAAGTATATTTTTGTTTGACCGATATTATTCTTTTCAGAACAAGTGGTCGAAAACAAGAAGCTTCGCGAGGCTTCGACTTGTACCCAACAGGAGATGGAGTCGATGAAGACTAGTCTTCAAGGCGACATCACTCTCCTGAACAATGTGCTTAGTGAGCTACATTCTGAGGGAAAAACTCCTCGAGAAAATACCATAGCTGCTCACATAAGTACCATTGGGGAACAAGTCGGAAAATTGCAAGAAATGGTGACCACCCTGAAGACTAATCAAGCTGAATCAATAAGGGAAGCAGTCGAAGCTGCAGTAAGTTACGCTTTGGCGAAACTTAAAGCTCAAGACCCCCGCCTTAATGTTAAACCAATTGAAGCCGACTTCGACTGTCCTGAATCAGAGGCAAGTCGTATGATTGAGGAAATGCAGTCAGTTGGTAAAAAGGTGGCGGAGGAAATGCAGCTAGGCTCTCCCCCTTCAGAGTAATCTTGTAGCTACCTTGTAAGGCAGACAATTTTTGTTAATGAGTAATATATGATCCGCTTCATTTCCTGAAAATCATCTTGTCGAGTAGTTAGTAACTCAAAAGATAATAAACGAACGAAAGACTAAGAATTGAAGTCAAATTAATAACTTTATCCTAGCCCCGACTATTTGCTTAGATTGTTTAGACAATCTAAATAAATAGTGTTTAAAAATGGGGTTTCTGAAAACAAAGAGAGGTTTATTTAACTTATAGCTTTTGTTGCGGTTGTTAAGCACTGGTCGAAAAGAGTAGAAACGACTTGACACTAGGAAGTTCCTTCTAGTGGGCGGGACCACGTCTGAGAGAGGAAAGACTTCGACTAGGTGATGTTCCCATCTCGACTAGTTTAATCAAACCAAAACAACAACTTGAGTTAAACAAGCGTCTTAGAGTACTTTAGTCATTCGTTCGTCCTTTTTGGTGGACTTGATAAGTCTTTTCCAATAGCAAAAGTAGGAGGCGAGCGACACTAGGAAGTTTCCTTCTAGTGGCGGGACCACATGCAGAGAGGAAAGACTTGACTAGGTGTGTCTCTTCCTTCGACCAGTTAAAACAAATCGAGTACTCCAAATGTGGTCGAACAAATGTAAGAAAGTGCACTCTTCTTAGAATATTTTTGAATTCTTGGAAAAAATAGACTAAGATTGAGAGAGTTGGCTTTGATAACATTACGACTAGATAAAACCCGAGCTCTTTGTATTGGCGAAAAAGTGAGTAACAGTCGATGCTAGGAAATTCCTTCTAGTGGCGAACCACATGCAGAGAGGAGAAGTTTCGACCGGATGATGTTTCTCGCCGCCGGTGTAAAGAAAAGCTGCGTGTTTTCATATCATAGTCGAAAGATTAAAAAGCACTACTCAAAAATTAAGGCAAAAAGAGGTAGAAAGAACACGGACTTTTATTGCTCGAGAAACCGGTCACACATAGAATTTGCGTGGCGGTCGATGTTCCAAGAGTTTGAGAGAACTCGTCCATCTTCCATTGCTAGTCGTCTGAGCCACGCCGAGTTACTTCGACCCATGTGTAAGGACCTTCCCATTTAGGGAAAGTTTATTCGATTAGACTTGGATTGGCGAGCCTCAATACCAAGTCACCTACAACAGGTGCGAGGTTGGACCTTACGATTATAGTATCTGCGAGGGCTTGTTGGTAGGCCGCGAACGGATTAAGGCTAGGTTTCTCCTCTCTTCGAGTAGGTTAATGTCATCTGCTCGAAGTTGTTCCTGGTCTGAGTTGTTGAAGGTTTCAACTCGTGTCGACCGCAATTTTAGCTCCGGAGGAAGCATGGCTTCGGCTCCGAAAACTAGAAAAAAATGGTGTTTCTCCTGTTGCTCGACTGGTGGTCGTACGAACTGCCCATAATATGGAGGGTAATTCTTGTACCCAAGCCCCCGAGCGCTTAACAAGCTGGTCGAAGACTCGAGTTTTAATTCCTCGCATTATTTGGCCGTTTGCACGTTCGACCGCCCCATTGCTTTGGGGATGTGCAACAGAAGCATAGCATAACTTGGTACCCAACTCGTCGCAAAATTCCTGAAATTTTGCACTTGCGAATTGTTTACCATTGTCTGTAATTATCCGACTTGGAACTCCAAATCGACTAATTACGCTTCTCATCATGAACCTTTTTCTTTGCTTAGTTGTTATCGATTCTGAGTTCACTTGATCCATTTTGTGAGCGTGTCAATAGCCACAAAAGGAATTGAAACCTCCGGAGCTTTGGGAAGCGATCCTAGGATATCAAGCCCCTGTGTCGCAAAAAGGCCAAGAAAGAGGTATTGTTTGTAATGCTTGAGTGGTTGGTGTATCATCTACCATGGAATTGGCATGGACACACTTTTAACCACCTCCATAGCATCGACAGGTCAGAGGCAGTAAAAACCTTGTCGAAAGGCTTTACCAACCAATGTTCAGAGGAGGCATCGTCCCACAGATGCATTGTGTATATCGTGAAGGAGTGTTATTCCTTCGTTTTGCGGAATGCATCGCATGAGTATTCCTTGGGTTCCTCGTTTATAGAGGACTCCTTCAACCAAAGTATACATTTGGCTTTTCGGGATAATCGATCCGCCTCAAGATCATCTTGGTCTGGAACCCTTGTAAAGATACTCGTAGATGGGAGTCATCCGTATCCTCGTAATCTAATGAGGCCATCTCAAGAGGAGGTGTTTCGATTCTTCGACTGAGAGGCGGTTTTGGAGTTGCTCCAAGAAAACTCCTTTTGGTGCTCGTGGATCGGGAAGAAGCCATCCGAGCAAGTTGGTCTCATGAGGAAATTATCCTTTCGAGGGATAAATTGTACCTCGAAACCTAAAAATGTTTTTCTAGCTTACGTGCCGATAAGTACCGAGCCATTGTTGAGTTAGAGCACTGGTACTCTTTCCCGATTTGATTCACGACTAGTTGAGAGTCTCCTCTCACGAGTAGTCGACGAATTGAGAGTGCTTTCGCACTCGTATGCCGCCTAGCAAACCTTCGTATCGCCACATTGTTAGTAGCCCGAAAGTTTAATTGTATGGCATACTTTAAGGTTTCTCCGTAGGAGATACCAGACCACCTGACCCGAGCCACTTAAAGTAAGTGACCCGTCAAAGTACATCATCCACCGGTCGTGGAATCAGATGGGGATCTGAAGCAGTTCAGATTTGTCCATTCGGCGACAAAGTCCGCCAAGATCGGGATTTTATGGCCGTTCGAGACACGAAATGGAGGTCGAACTCCCAAGTTCGATCGACCATTTTGCCATGCGCCCCATTGTTTCCTTATTATGGAGGATTGCTCCCAAAGGAAACTCGGGCAGCACATGACTATTTTGTGCGCTGAAAATAATGCCGCAGATTTCTCGAAGACATGAGGAGGGCATATAAAAGTTTTGGACACGAGGGTAACGCTCCTTAGGCGTGTAAAACTTCGCCGACGTAGTAAACCGGTCGTTATGCGTTTTCACGTTCTACGACTAGTATGCGCGCTTCGCTCGTGGCGTGGCGACTAGGTAAATTAAGAGCGTCTCTTCCGCTTTGGAGAAACCGAGCAGGAGCACTCGAAGATACCTCTTGACATCCTCAAAGGCAACGTTTGCCTCGCTCGACCACTCAAAACCTTCATGTCTCCGAGAAGTTTAAAGAAAGGTAGTCCTTTTCTCCTAGTCGATGCGATGAAACGACTCAAAGCCGCCATGCACCCAAAGTGAGTTTTGGACTTCCTTTTTGTGTTTGGAGGACGATCCGGAGGATGGCTTTTATTTTTCAGATTTGCTTGATTCCTCGTTCGGATACTAGGAATCCAAGCAATTTTCTGAAGAAATTCCAAACACACACTTCTCGGATTGAGTTTTAAGCGGTGCTTTACGAGGTTGTCGAATGTTTCTTGTAGGTCGGTGATATGATTAAGTCTCTTAATGCTTTTACGACTAGATCATCAACATAGGCTTCCAAATTCGGCCTAATTGAGATGAAAAGTCGATTGCATTAAGCGTTGAAAAGAAGCAGGCATTCTTTAGACCAAATGGCATTTTGATATAACAAAAGGTACCAAATGGAGTAATGAATGCGGTCTTTTCTTCATCGTTTAGACACATATTGATCGGTGATAACGTAATATGCATCTAAAAACTTAATATTTCACAACCCGCAGAGAATCAACCGGTGATCAATACGAGGTAAAGGAAATCATCTTTTGGACAAGCTTTATTAAGATCGGTAAAGTCTCGCACATACGCCATTTGCCGTTTGACTTTTTGACCATTACAGGTTAGCCAACCACTGGGTGATTGACTTCTCTTATAAAGCCCGCCTTAAGTAGCTTATCCAATTCGATTTAATAGCATCTCGTCGATCGAGGCAAATCTCGTAATTTTTGTTTTACGGTACTTTATCGGCCGTAAAGCTAGCACGTGCTCGATCACCTCACCGGGACTCGGGCATGTCGGATGCTTGCCACGAAGACATCTGCGTTAGCTCGGAGGAAGGTAATGAGGGCGCCTTCCTATTTGGGATCGGAAGTCTCCCAATGCGAGCAGTCTTGAGGGTTTCTCTCGTGTCCGAGGAACCTCTTTGACTTGGTCGTTCGGCTTTGGTGCGACTTTAGGCTTCGACTTGCTAGTCGGGTGACTTTCATCTCGAGTTGGTATTTGACCTACCATCTCGAGGGATCGGCGATCGTGACTATCGCCATCTTTTGTCACATTGAATTGTGATCACTCCTTTGGGACTGGCATCTTAAGACATTGATACCCATAATGAGTAGCCATTAAGAATTTTGCCAAAGTTGGTCGTCCGAGTATGGCGTTATATGCAGTGTCGAAATCGACCACATCAAAGGAGACTTTCTCGTCACGAAATTACTTGGCGAGCCAAATGTTAAAGGAAGAGAAACTTGGCCAATGGGTTTGGTGAAGACCGCATGCGATTCCATGAAAGGAATATCGTCATCGCCTTACCTTTGTCACCGGTACTTGCATCTCGTCGGGGCATTAGTAAATAATATGTTCAAAGAATCGCCACCATCAACCAACACTCGATTGACCCGACGGTTGTTGATGGTGGGTTCGACCACAATCGGATATCGACTGATCGACTCGTAGTGATCGGACGGTCATCCTTCTCAAAAGAGATGGTAACTTCCGACCACTTGGTAATTTATTGACGAGAGGAGTATGTAGAGAATTTACCTCTCGTCCGTGACTTTAAGTTGTCGTTTGGAGTCGTATCGATGATCCTCCGTAGATGTGCTCAACGGTATGTTGCGGATCTTGGGCGGCATCTCCTCATCATCCGACGACTTTTGGCCACTCGTATGTCCTACCGCCGAGAGTAGGGAGTGGTGCTTTCGTTGTAGTAGTCTTGAGCTTTCTTTGGAAAACTTCGGCGATTCTTGAGGTCATGTCCTTCCTTTTATGAAAAGGACACCACCTTGGTTTGTCGTTCCTACGATCGGGCGCTTACCTTTGCCTTGATCGAGTGCGACTTGGTGGTTTGGGGCTCTCCATCTTTCACGGCGGAACCTCCTTGGAACCACGGCTTGTGGTTTTGATTTTTATTTTCTTCTTGGACTTTTTGCTTTTTATCTTTACCAACTTCACGGCTCTCGAGGAGTATATGTTTCTCGATCGATAGTGTTGTTCCACTCGACCGCCTCGAAGCGATTGCATATCGATCGACCATCTCGAAGAGTTCAACAATGATGTTGGGAGGATTGAGCAATGTCCTCCGTTATTCTTCTCTGCGGACTCCTTGCTTAAAAGCCACGATCACAGAGGAATCGAAATTTCGAATTGAGTTACTGAACGACTAAAGCGTTTAATGAATTGACGCAAAGTCTCGTTGTTGTTCATTTTATCCGGTGCAAGTCGTCTTCTTTTCGAGGCGGTTGTATGTGCCTTGGAAATTCGCTGTAGAAGATCACGAGGTGTTGCCAAGAGTAGATCGACTCGAGTGGTTGGTTTAATAACCACGATCGGCGGATCCTTCGAGCACGATCGGAAGGTAATTCGCCATTACATGCTCTCCTCCTCCTGCTTTGCTCGGACGGTGTTGTATAGATCTGAAGAAATTCGATGGGATTTTGAGATCCATCAAATTTCTCCATGTTCATCGGTCGAAAATGAGGTGGCAATGAATCGCTCAAGGTCGGCGAAAATGCCGACATCCGGTAATCACTTCTTGGCGCCTTCTTTGTAGAAAAGGCGGGTTAATGTCACCAGTGATCGTATACGACGATACCGTGTGGTGAGTCGTTACGTAGTAGGCCTCAGTTCTACGAGGAGAATACTCCTCGTATTCCACTCGTTAGAATTTCTTTTGAAGTGGTGAATGATCACCTCTTGAGGGCTTCTTGATCTTGGTGATCGAAGGTATTTCTCGAATAGGGAATCGATTCGACTTATGGTCGTGTCGATTCCTACGTAGAGAAATATTCGATTGACTGGTAGCTGAGGAAGTCGTATTGCTACGACTACCTAAGTGCTGTCGATGAGGTACCTCCAGTCTTGTCATTATAGTTCGAAGTCTTTGCGTAATCTCTTCAGCAAAGAGATCGTACCCTGGCGTTCGAGCAAGCTCTTGACTGGGATTCTCGAGCAAGTCGTTGATGTTCTGGAGTTCTTGTACCTCCTCCGACTGATGTTGAATGCGCCCAGGCAAGTTCTTCTGGACTGCAATTTTCTTTCTTCTGACGACATCAAAATCCTCCTCCTCAGGTCTTTGAGGCCTTCTTAGTGGAGTGCGAGAATATCGAGGATTTCCCTCGCGTTCATCAGAGTGTTGGTCCTCTCTGCCAACGGTGGTGCCCTTGCCATTACCACAAGGGGGCGCAGTGTGTGATCTTCGGGGAGTGTCCTTATCTCGGCCTCCATGAGGTGACACGATTTGGGGAAGGACAAAGACCTCCGTTGATGATTCTCACTTGCGCCGAGGCCTCCCGCTTGAGGAGTGCTCGAGAGACACCATCTGGCGACTTGGAGTAATCCTCCGGTAGGGGAACTCGGGTTATAATCGTCTCCGTCCGCAAATGAGATCTGCGGAGAGGCGGTCGTGATTTGTAGGAAAAGCATGCTTGATCCCACTATCTCCGGAGTTACCACGAGAGATAGGATCACAAGATCTTTGGTGGAGTCTGGAATGGTGGCTTCGGGACTTGTCTCACAGTCGGACCGCCTTAAGGGAACTTGGACACTTAGAGGAAAAACTCTCATTGTGTCGTGAGTCCTCCGGTGCGGTTCAGTCGGATTGACCCTTGTCCTTGGAGGAATTGGCTCCTCTGTTGGGACGTATCGTTGTGGGGATAAGGATCCTCCTCAACTCCATTGATGGGATGGTTTCTGGAGAATAATCTCGGAGGAACATCACCATCGCGGATGCATCACTCGGCTCGTAGTCGAAACCGGCATCCATGTCGACGTCTGCGTAATCGCCAAGTCAAACCAGTTCTCCTCGTTCCATTCTCCGCCATGATTGCATGAGATTGGAAAAGAGAGTATGTTGACAAGAGATTACGGAAGATCCCCACTGACGGCGCCAAGCCGCCGGTGTATTAGAACCGATCTTACGTAAAGATTGTTTGATTCGGGGTCTCCTAGAGATAAGATCACGCAGAGTGGATTGACACGGGATGTTTAGGCAGTTCGGGCCTTCTCCGAGAGAATAATAACCCTAATCCTGTGTGTATGGTATTCTTGATGATCAAGTAAAAGACTAAGACTATTACAGAGAATAGCACTTGTGTTCCTACTTGACTGGCTCTTGTTTTTCCTCCTTCCCTATCTCTCTGATCGATGCCCTTATATAGTCGTGAAGAAGTAGCCGTTTTGCCCTGCGGGAGATGCGCCTGATTAATCCGATGTGGCGCATCTTTGGCGAGAATTACGGCGCCTCGGCTTCTTCACGCCGTCTGGCAATTATCTTCTAGAGATAATGGGGTAATTACGCACCATTAATAAGCGGAATAATAGTGCGTGCAGACCGTTCGGATTCCTTAGTCAATTGGACCCACTCGCCTGTAGGTTTGATTATAAGGTGGTCGTAGTTTACCTGGTCGTAGAAGAACTTACAACCAGGTAGCAGTCGTAGAAGGACTTACGACCAAGTAGCAGTCGTAGAAGGACTTACGACTATGTAGTGGTCGTAGAAGGACTTACGACCATGATATAGTCGTAGCAAGACTTACAACCATTTATTGGACTTCTCCCTTTTAGATAAGGGGTACCTCTGGGGACTATGTGACATCATATTTACCCATAATAAGAATTATAGATAAAAGATAAAAATGAGGATTATTAGATCCTCGTCAGGATTGAACCTTAGGAACATGAGTAGGGCTTAATCCAAGGGGAAAATGGGAGGATAGCACTGGGTAGGGCATGAGTAGCTTAGCGGTGGCCACCGTTGAGATCTGCCATCACAGTTGGTGTATTGGGAGGCAGTGACTTGGGCGGTTGGGTGCGTGGAGGCGGAGTGTTGTGGAAGAGGAAGAGTAGTGAATTTGTGTGTTGTGTGGTTGTGTGTGTTACTGTGTAGACGAGGAGAGAGGGTGATGCTCTTCTGCTTGACAATACCGCCAAAATGGCTACTGTTCTGAGTCCGACAAATTGGCATCCACCGCGACATGGCTATTTGAAAATTAACACTGACGGTGCTTTCGATGGTGTTTAGTGTATAGGAGGCTCGGGCTCTGTTATTCAAGATTATGAAGGGCGGTTTATAGCGGTGGAGACACAATGGTATAACAATCTCCCTGATGTATTAACTATTGAAGCTTTGGTAGCGAGAGATGTACTTCAACTTTTAATTCGACAGAGCTGTAATCAGGTGATTCTAGAGTAGGATAATTTGACTCTTGTCAGTACGATTAACTCATAGGGTGGCGCAAGATCAGAAATTACGGGTATTTGGCATGAAATCGAACAACTTAGCATGAATTTTAGTTCATTTAGTTGTGTTCACACCTGTCGCGAGGTAAATTTAGCAGCTCATTGTTGCACAAAGGAATCCTCAGTGGGAAGAAAGATGTGTACATGGGTGAACTGTATCCCCGAATTCATTATGGACATCGTCACTAGTGATTGTAATCCTGTCATGAGTTAATAAAGCTCTTGTGATTTGCTCTCTCGTAAAAGAGAGAGAGAGAGAGAGAGAGATAGAGAGAGAGAGAGATTAGATGGGGGAGGAGGTCTGAGGAGTGGCACCAAATCCACCCGGTTGGGTGACCTCCTTCCAATGGGTACTACGCACCAGCGGGCTGCGTAGAAAGGCCAGGCCAGACCCAAGTAGACCTATTCACGGGCGGCCCCGCCCGAGCCCGAGTTATTTCGGGCCGGTCTTGGGACTCAATTCCCGGCCAGAAAGGCCTGCCCAAAAGCCCAGGAAATTCAATTAAAAAACATATTTATTTAATTCTGAAAATAAATTAAAAAATTATCCAAAAAAGAGTAAAATAATATTATTTTTTTAAAAAAAATAAAAAATCGATTTTCGGACCAAGACAGGCTCGGACCTACCCGTTTGAGACCGGGCGTTTAAAGCCCGGCCCGGCCCGGCCCGACGTTGAACCCAAGCAGTAAAAGCTAGAAGCAGCCCTTGTCCATGTCTTGGTACATATGAATTTCAGAACATAAGAGATTTACATCAATGAAGGTGCATAAGCCGGTGGCCATTAAAAAACATGAAAAAAGGGAAATAAGATGAATTTTAAAATAAGAAATTGTGGGTCAATATGAGCCAATTTTAGTTCGTAGAAATCGTTAGGTGTTTCATAAATGCGACAATTTTAGTTCCTAGCGGAAGGAAGGAACAACAGAGCCGGTAGTAGCAGCAATAGTTGTGTGTCCGGATGAGAGAAGTCACGTGAGTGCTAAGTTTGTAGGGATCACTAATGTTTATTCTTGTATTAATATTTTCGGATAGAGAAATATGCCATTGTCTATCTATAATCTCATGATTTATAATCAGTCCGTATATTTTGCCACTCATGCCTAAACCAGTCAAGATCATTCTACTGAATAACATAAGCATTTATATTTGTCAGTACTTATGTGGTATAGTCACTTTGGTTGATAACTTGATATTATGGCCATGTACTCATATGATGGTTTGGTCGAACAAACGTTACTCTATGTATGAGCGCACTACTCATGTATTTTTATCCGTTTCTGACCCAAATCCGATGCGTATCCGTCCCGTGACCGTATCCCAAATAACCCAAATTCGTATATGTATCCGGCTCTCAAACACAGAGAAAAAAAAAATGGGTTAAGATACGGAAAAGAGTATTATCCGTCTATTTTTGAGCCCGTTTTCACCCCTAAGTAGCGGTGATCTGATGAGACCCAATATGACCTTGGGAGTTGGGATGGACCGATGGAGGATCAGGTCATCAGGCATTCAGGCTAGGGATGGCAACATGGTATTCCCCGACGAGGAGTGGTGGAACAGCCCCGTCCCCGAGAGAAGGAAACCGCCCTGTTCTCTGTCCCTGTCCTCGTCCTTGGGTGTTATTCACCCCTGTTCCCCGCCCTATCGGGTTATCGGAGCCCTACAGGGACCAGACTCGAAAGTTGGATTATTATCAAGCAAGTAAGCAAATGGAGACATAAAGTATTTGAGAATTGAGATATACCTATAATTAAGTAATTTAGAATCAGGTAAGTATCCATGAGTAAAATGAGTCACAATCTAGTGCAGTACAAGCTTAGTGCAGTAGTGGCCCATATATCATATAGATTTTTGAGACCCTATGTGGCTAGCGGTGATAGGGAGTAGGGGAATGGTTTGGGACCCGCTTCCCCCGATGGGGAATATGATTTTTATATTAGAACCCCCGTGGGGGGAAGAAATATCTCTAACCCCGACCCCTGATGGGTAAATTCCATGTAGGGAACGGGGAATGGAGCCATTGCAATCCCTAATTCAGGCTATGTCCTGACTGGCCGATCCTACTCATGCCGCGGATCAAGCTAGATTGACCATGGGTCGCGACATGCCTGAGGCCCGAGGGATAGAAACAGCTAAACCGTCCGACTCCCTTGCTTTTGTTGTTTATATTACTCATTTCTTTCGTGAAAGCGTTGTTGATTTTCGTAAAGAAAAGATTGTTGCTTTCAGCAGGCATGTCTTCTTCTATCCCCTTGTGTTCCAAACTAGACAGATAATTGAAACGCACTAATCCTGCGTGCTCAACTTATCAACTGCGACATGTACGGGTTTTTTTCTTCTTAAAAAAAAAGGTGATATTCGATTCTAACTCATGCAATAGTGTACTGTTCTTATAACTATACTAGTGACAGAAGAACTTTACTCATATCATTCATATGTCGCATTTCAGATCTCGCCGTGTAGTTACTGTTATGGCAGTGCTTGATTGATTCGTTTCGCAGGTCACATTGATTTCACTCTCGTTGACTCATTGAACATGGCACTATATATGGCAGCAGTCCATAGTCGTTTCTTTGGTGACCCACCGGCCGACCGGCGGCACATACGGTCAGCCGCTAGCCGTGCCAAAAAGGGCCCGGTTCCTCGCCCATCCAACTCCGCGGCTGCCAACGCGCGCGCGCGCTCGCGCTCGCGCACCGTGCCGAGCCGTGCGCTAACGCTTGGCCTGGCCCCGCACTTTATCACGGAACGCGCGATGCATCGCGGGGGAGTGGGACTGAAAGCGGACGCGGCTCGGCGCGCGCGCTGTCCCTCCCACATCCAACCCCTCGATCGCACGCTCGCCGCGCGGTGCCGTGAGCCAGCAAGTGGTAAGTTAAATCAGGACGACAGCGCCCACCTCCGGTGTCCAGCGTCCCCCCTCCCCTCCCTTTCCTCTGCGTCGCCGTCCCACGCACGCAAGCGCACACGGACACACCTCACTTTATCCCCCCCTTCCCGTCGCCTTCCGTTCCTTGCAAGCATCCACAGTGTTTAAGGCCGTGCAACCTCTAAACTAGGGCTTACATGCAGCCTCTAAGCATATCATTATTTTCTACAGTGTATAGATGATACTACTGCCTCTGTGATAAAGTACACATCTATAATTAAAAGAACAGAAAAATCCCGTACTCCAACTACCATCCATCCCAACTCGTACAACTACCATCCATGCCAACTGACCGGTGGGAGCATGCATGCTTTTTGTTGGTTAGAGATTGCCTCGAATCTTAGAGCCAACGCTAAGCAAATTTGCTTATAGCCTGCTGTGCGTAGTGTATAGTTGGAGGCAGCCTCCAAGAACTCTCTCTCTTCTTAGAGCCTAAAGAAAGGCATGGATGCTTTACGATACGATGTGCCTGTGGCACTGTGCTATCCTCGTCCCTCCTCCTAGCTAGTCGGCACGCACGTAAGGCCTGCCGTAACGTGTCCATCGCACTGGCACAGCAGCGTTACCATCGTCCTATGGGTAACGACACTGCTAGCTCAGGCTGTTCGGCCAGTAAGTAGTACTCTCTGTAGTATTTAACTGCTCCAGATTCTAGGATGACTTGTCAGAAGGTACTGCCGGTTCAATCATGAACCATGATGATCAAGTCGCGATGGTCCAGGAGCTGGCGATCGGTCGGTCAGTTAGGGCCTGTAGCTTCTACCGCGCCGCATGGCTTGGTTGAGCAATGATATGCGATTCCGATCGCCGCACTTGTTCATGCATAGCAGCTCGCCGATGGGCCAACACGTACGTGAGAAGGACGGTACCTCCTCGCCCCCTCCTCCCTATCCACTGATCGCATCCCCATCGCACAACGAACGAACGAACGAAACCTCGAGGGACAGGCGAACATGCCGTTGTATGCGTGTTCTAGCTAGGCAATTTGACATGGATTCCTAGTAGTACATAATTAAGCTGGCACATTTACAGGCGTCAAACCAACATTGGCAGCACCCAAACCTTATCTCTCATCCAAAGAGGAGCATGTTTACCACCAGGGGCGGAGATGGGCCTCGAGCCGGTTGGGTAACGGCCCGAGGTCCAGAGAAAATAGTAGTAGGATCATTTAGTATGCATCAACAGAAATTTTAGTGTACAGTAGACAGGCCCGACGTTTGCGGGCCGGCCCGACCGCCCGAGGTAAACACCCCAGCTGGCCCAGCCAAACAGCCAAGCCGACCCCGGCCTAGGCACCGCCCGCTGCCCCCGCTGCCTCTCCCTCCTCAACCCCGGCAGCTCCGTGCGTGCTCTCTTCCCCTTCTTCTCCCGATTCTTTCCCTCCCCACCCTCGTATCGGAGCACTGTTCCTTGATCCTCACTGATTGTTCTTTTATTCTACGGCGACGCAGGGAGAGGGCGACTGGGCCATCACCCCCGTCTTGCACGACGCCTGCCTGCGCGAGATCCATGTAGCCCTGGGTGCTACTGGTGGAATTCATCGCTAACATGTATCTAATTTTGTTTGCTCTGTCAGTCCTATTCTTTGTAGGTTGGTTTGGTATTTGGCGCGATGCTCGATCGGTGCACGGAT
The DNA here is from genome assembly GCA_036346395.1 of Hsuehochloa calcarea. Classification (NCBI taxonomy): domain Eukaryota; kingdom Viridiplantae; phylum Streptophyta; class Magnoliopsida; order Poales; family Poaceae; genus Hsuehochloa; species Hsuehochloa calcarea. Next base: position 69,356,539 of record CM070594.1, on the reverse strand, counting down.
TCAATCTGTACCTTGCCGAGTTCTTTGTGTTGACTCTTGGGGTTTTAGATTTTCTACCATTGTTTCGTAATTAGCCAAGTGCCACGAATGAGATTAATTTTGTGGTTATGGAGCAGGTTTCCGCTTGTCCATAAGCATTTGAAGGGCCCAAGTGGTCGCATTTGCTTGTTGGGGTAAGTGTTAATTTTGTTTCATGTGATGCTAGTATGCAAGTATCTCTTCGATTCAATTTGGGCATATGTGATTGTTACCTTTACAGTTTTTTTTGGTGTTTGTTGAAAAGATTGATAGATCTTCTCATATCTGTAAACCCCTCTTTTGTAATTGCAATTCTAGAAGATGCCATGAAGTTATCCATTGTTGGATAATCAAGTGATTAGAGTGAAATTTTGGTGCAAATTTACCACAATTCTTTTAGAAATAGACTATCACAGCAAACTCTATTTGATTCATTGTTCTGCTGAACCTGTTACAAAAATGATAAATTAAATGGGAAACTCCTGCAGTTCTTCCTGGTTATTAAAAAGGTCAATGCCTCCATCATCCAGGCAGAAAAACTAAAGGAAATTAAGTGGCTGAGCCTGTTCCTGAAGAGATTCAATTTTGAATAGGGCATTTGCAGAATTCAATAGGCTCCTTGACAAATAATATTACTTAAGTAATGAAATAGTCCACTACCCAAAGCAGTTGTTCAAATGTTCTGACAAGTTTCTAAAGGGAAAAAAGAAAAAGGTTAAATTGAGGAGCATGAACACTTTAGGCATTAGGAAAGTGCCTTAACATATGTTTAGGTTAACTGCCAGATTATTGGGATTGTGACGTGTTAAAAAGTGCTTGTTTTGTACATTTTCTGTCATGTGGTTTCAACGCAACTGAAATTAGGCTTTCATAGATCTGCTTGATTTTTATCATTACTGGTAGTTTGGGGCTTACATTGCTGTTACATGTTCAATCAAAGGGAGATGGTATTTTTTGTGCAGGTGCCTCCTTCAAATGAATCAAATCTTTGTTAAGTAAGCAAAAACTATCTCGTGCTAGTGCTAGTGGTATGTTACATTCTTCTTATTTTTTTTGCTATGTTTTATCTACTTTGTTGTATCGTTAAACATGAAATTCAAATTTTATTTAGATTGTGCATTTGTGTTGTACTTTTGTTATGTCTCAGTGTTGATATTATTTGACGTTAGTTATAGATTTATAGCTCCTCCGTTTTGGGCCCGAGGCTCTATGAAATTCTGGCTCCGCCACTGTTTACCACTGTTTGCAAGGACGAAAGCAAAAGGTTTTGAGCATGTTGATCCCCAGTCGTCCTGTAAAGCACAGTCGCATATGTCGATCGATCGTAGCAGCCGAGCTGAACATCGCAGAACGTGAGTCCATCACTAACAGTAATGGACATAGACGCATGGAACCAACCAACATAAACCTCCCCTCGTACAGTTGCAACCACCACATAGAATGCACTATGCAGCTGGGCAGGTCAGGCTTGAGCTAGCCAGACTAGCAAATTGCAACACGCTAAATAGCCAGGCACATGCCTAGCCACAAGTTCAATCGGTTGTTTTTTCTACCCTGAGGACCCGTTTGGATCACGGGAGAAACGCATGAAAAATGGTGGAATCGAGTTCCAATAGTTTCCACTGTAGCAGCGTCTGGAACAAAGGAACCTCAAACAGTAAACTAAATGAAAGTTTCACAAATCGATCGATTTCACGGGAATTGGAACATCCACTCCCGACTTAATTTTTTCGTGGAGGCCCGAGGCAAGAAGAGAGAAAAGCCTTGTGGCTGCCACCACCTCCGCCCAGCTGCTTCGTCACCATCTCGTGCGGCTGCCGTGTGCTCCCGTCGGGCCAGGGCGCCCGCCGCCACCCACCCCTATTGCCACCGTCGTGCTTGCTCCGTGCTCCCACCGCACCCCGGCGACCCACGACCGCCCTCCTTTTTGCCGCCGCCGCACTACGACATCCACCACCGCCTACCCTGTTGCCACCGTCTCCCTAGGAAGGATTCAGAGGAGGATAGAGATGGGATTGGGTAATTGATGGGGAAGAAGGGAAGTTTCGAGGAGAGAGATAGCCAGTTACCGTCGGCGGTAACCGACCTTACCGGTGGGCGGCGGGATTTGAAATCCCGGCCGGTTTTTTCGGAGTTTGAAAATTCAAATTTTGAATTTTGAATTTTAGTTGATTTTTAAGCAAATTTAAACGAAATTCGACCGAGTTTTCCCGGAAAACCGTAACCCGCCGCATCGACATCTTGGCACCAATGAATTGCGTCGGGAATGGTTTTTCTATCTTTAGTTCCAAACACCGATTCATGTATCTTTGCTATGTTTTTCTAATCCTCTATTTTACACGTGCGTCCCTTTCCTATTTCTGTTTTTTCTATTCCTTTTTTTTTTCTTTCTTGCGTTACAAATGGGCTTCCAAACCGCAAGCATGTCCACGATAGTATACAGTAAAGCAGCGCACAAAAGACAATCTCTGCAGCAAATCGATCACAATTCAGTTCGCTGGACAGCTTGCTTAGCTAGTAACAGCCACATCCGCATGACAGATTCCATCCTCTGCCATTGCACAACAAAGGCACGAAACACTGGAGCACTTTAGCCCACAGTGGAAATCCGCAAGGAGGTAAGACAGGAACACTGCAGCAAACAGTGAAAATGTCGTGCTAACAGAGTTGCTGCTGCAACGCACTGTTTTATACTAACGAGAATTGGGTCACGAGGATTTAACATAGGGAATCTACAGTGCCACGTGTTAAAAGCAGATCTCTACCGTTTGATCGGAAAGTAATTGTACAAATCAGTCTGTTACTGTAGTATTTTTGTTGCAGCAAAATCACGCATTACATCGCTTGTCGTTTCAACAAGATTACTCTGAGTACTATCATCAAGTGATAGTGTTCACTGCTCATTGTTGGCGTCTGCATAGCTCCCTACCTGCCCGTCCATCTCTGTTCGCTAACCAGTAACCACGCATAACATTAAGCACAGCATCATAACATCTTTTGTCAACATATTACAATGACAATACATAACATTCAGCGCAACATCGTCACATATTTTATTGACAAATCACAATGATATTATATAACATTCAGCGCAACGTCATCACATATTTTGTAGATAAATCACACTGACATTACAAATCATTCATCACAACATCATCACCTAGTTTTTCGATAAATCAAAGTGATATTACAATGCATTGAGCACCACATATTTCAGCAGGACGAACATTTCCCGTGATCACAACCTCAACATCTGCCATGTGGATCGCCTCCAGTGGGGTGGTCGGATGAGGTCCCCGTGGCGACGTCCGGATTGCCGATGTCTTCTTCGTCCTGTGGATTTTCCATAGGGTATTTCTTGAAGGTGTGCCTAGACTCCCTGCAAATGGAGCACTTCTTCATACGACGTCTGGTTTCTGCTTCGTCCATATCGTTCCTGATGCGCTGTATCTGTCGCTAATTCAACTAGCGACACCGATAGAGACATCTTTGTACTGTTGAGCCCCCTGTCATCAGTGCACAGGTCTTTGTAAAAAAAATCGACTATATAATTTTGTAATTATTTTTATAATTAATATTATATTTTTAAAATATTAAAATCCGCATGTTCTAAACATCAGACATCAGCGAGCAATACGATACCATATCCAGTCCGTCTGGCAGAAGAAAAAAGAAAGTTGCTGCTGTAATTCATCTCTGATGTTCAGAGTGAGTAGTTATTAGTTGGGATCGACATGTGGCTGTTCCTGTTTTTGCAGAGGCTCGCTCAGTCTGTGTTCGGATAAGTTGGTCAATTGGAGCACACTAGACGTCAGGTCCAATTACCATCACGTGGCAACGGTGCTTCTCTAATTAGTCAGCTGTACAACAAAGTCAGAAGGAAAAAATGGCATTACTCTCTCCTTTCACTAAGAACTAGTCGAGAGTGCCTGCGTTGTAATGGTTTTTAAATAAATATAATATAAATTATTAATTTTAAAAATTAATATCTATAAAGTAATTATCCTATAAATAAAAATTTTATACATAATTTGCCTTCTAATCAATAAGTCATATATAATCTTATTATAAACTACAAGCATAAATAATTTAATTATCCACATGAAATACTTCAAATAATTTATATATTTATACACATATCTATCGACAAAAGATCCTACCAACTCAAAAGATAGGGTGGAGAGGGGAGATGGTAGATAACAAAGTCACCGTCACCACAAAATCATTCTTTTATAATAGTAAAAAAAAGCGTGCATATTTGTGTTGTTACAATTTTTATCGTATATGTTTTTATAAGAACTCAAAAAAAGGAGAATCACTACTCACTAGACATTCTTCGACCAGCTATCTTGGGGAAAATATGCCACAAATCATGTATGACCTCGGTGCATAGATCAAGCACTCTTTGGAAATAGCTTCTGCAAAACTTAAGGGGGCTAGCCAAATTGAGATTCGTTAAGCCAACAACACTCTGGAGTGGAAGCCTCTCAGCAAAGCACATTGAACGGGCTAATAATGGCCGATCAATTTAACTTCTCCTTTCCTAAAAAGCCATCGCGGGTAGTTTAACCACAACCCGACACCAAATCTTGCCCACCATCCGTCCCAGAAAGGGGGGGAAATAGTTGCATAGTAGTGTCGCTGCGTGCAAACGTATCAATCTATAGTCCTTAGCACCAAACAAGATGTTGGGCACTTGAGCTGCTAACTTTTTGACCGCAACAGTGTGCGGCCTGGGCTAGCTAGAAGACGCGGCCCTTTTTTGTTGTCGCTCAAGTGGTGGCGCCCGCAGGATCTGAGCAACCAAGGGAGAAGTTGGGATGTGCTCGCCTTGTTTTCTCCACGCCTTCCTTTGGACACAACTCGTTCTGTTTGGCTGCCCAGCTTAACCACTCTCACCAATGTCTCTATGAAACGAACACGCAAGGTTATTTTAAGGTGCAAAGATCGTTTCAGTGAAAGCAAGATGAGGAAATGGTAGCGCTGTTTCTTACTTGCAAAAAATAAAAATGGAGTTTGGTGGTTTGGCAACGGTGGACCTCTGGTGTTGGCAGGAGTTAGCAGCAAGTCGTTGGCTTCACCCACCAACCACCGTCTCCTCCAAACCTACAAAAGGAGAAGATCACCACCATCTCTCTCTCTCTCTTGTTGGTTCACCAGCCTTTCTTTCTCCATATATTACCTTGCTGCTACCTTAACCCAACCCCATTTCATTTCCCCTCCACCTAAGGCAAATCTGCACCCAACCAACCAAATCCTCCACGGAGTAAACAAAGGAAGAGACAAGACAACACACGTCCAGCAGCTGCAGCAACATGTAAGCGTGGGCAGAGCCAAGCTGATCGCCACCATCCTCAGCTCTTCGTAGTTGATAGTACTCACTGCTACTAAACTAGTAGACGACTAGCAGGCTAGGCTAGTGCTGCTCCTGTGGGCGGCTTTCCAGTGGGGCTGCTCAAAAGCAGAGGCAGAAGCAGAGGCAGAAGCAGAGGCAGAGGCAAGAAGCCCATATCAAGTGAAGGAGGCAGCGGCAAGCGAGCGCGAGGAGGCAAGAATAATTCGGCTGCAAAGCTGCCGTCGCCACCTCGTCGCCACTGTCCCCGCTTTCCTGGGCCGCATGGGGCCGCGCCTATCCTCTCCTCTCCTCTCCTCCCACCTCCGCGTCCTCTCCCTTTCAAACACGCAGCTGGGATAGGTTGGATTTGGCCGGGTGCTGCCTCTGTCGTTGCACCGCACCAGCACCAGCACCAAGTCCGGTTTTTTCTTTCTTTCTTTCTTTCCTTGAGATGCTTCCGCTGCTCCTTATATCCACCCTCCCGGCCTTCACGCTGCTCCTCGTCGCACCCGCCTCGTACAAGCCCTGCAAGCTCGCGCGGGAGCTCGGCCTCGTCGCGCTGCTGCTCGCGCGGGAGCTGCTGAGGCACTCCGTCTCCACCGTGAGGGGTACGAGGGAACAGGGGGCGAGAATGCCGCCGTCCAAGGCGCAGGCGGCGACGCCCGCATTGGCGGGGGAAGCGGAGGCGGCGCTCCCGGTGCTCGACCTGCCGGAGCTGGCGCTGGACCGCGTGCTCGAGGAGCTGTCCCCGGCATCGCTCGCCGCGATGGCGTGCGTCTGCGCGGGGCTCAGGGACCGTTGCTCCATGGACAGCCTGTGGGAGCGCCACGTCCGCCGGAAGTGGGGCCGCGTGCTCGGCGCCGCCGCGCGCAAGGAGTGGGAGGCGGAGCTGAGCGCCAGGAGGAGCGCCACCACCCTGCCGCGCCCGGCCAGGCGGAGGAGCTGGGTAGACTCGCTGGCGTGCGCCTGGCCCTTCTCTTGGATCGGCTGCCGTTGGCTCAAGGGGGACGTGGCCACCGCCGCCGCCACCGAGCCAGCACCCTCGCCGACGGCCGACACGGTGGCCGCGTGGTACCGCGCGCTCGAGTGCGGCGAGTTCGGGTTCCCCGCGCAGGTGTACAACCGCGAGGTAACAACAATCTACTCCTAGTACCAGTATATACTCAGTGTATACTCCACTAGTTTTTGCTCAGTTGTAATTCCAACTAAGTTTGTGTTCTTTTTAACTGTAGTCATCATTAGATTAGGTAGAAGCTAGCACGGCTCGCTTTGTTTAATACTGGGAGGATATTCTCTTTAGCAGGACGGGCATGTCGGATTCGTGCTGTCGTGCTACGACGCTCACCTCCGCTATGACAGGCGAACTGACACCTTCACCGCGAGGTACTCCAATTCACCTGTTGCCGCTGGTAGTAGTTTGCTGTTATATATGATCCGATTGAATTGGCCACAAGTGAATGAAGCTAATTAATCCGTGTAGTGCTCATGGAGATTAGGAGTTAGTTAACCTCTGTAAAGTAGAAGTACCAATTCGAGGGAGTGCATGCATCGTAAATACACGTTAAATCAGTGATTGAGAAATGTTCATGAAGGCCATAAGAATATACAAGATCTTTTGGATTCAATTGCTGTGATTGCCTGATTGGGGTCGCTTTTGATTGGCGATGGATGGGCAGTTGATGGGTTCTGCATGATAGGTACCCGCCGCACGGCCGGAAACCGGCGAAAGAGGAGTTCGGCGTGCAGTGGAGCAGGATCCGCGCCCCGCCGGTGAGCACGCCGGCGCACGATCTCCATGTCTCGGGATGCTTGGAGGACCTGTGTCCCGGAGACCACTTCGAGATCCAGTGGAGGAAGAACAAGGATTTCCCTTACGGTATGTGCTTCACATCACGCACTAACACACAGTTCGGCAAGCCAATTCCCAATTTTAACCTTGTAAAAATACCTAAGATGGCTATTGGGATAGAGTTAGCTTTGTACGTACATGCGATTGCAAAATTCTATCGGTTTAGCACTTGCTAATTGATGCTTTGTTGTCGTGGATCCACAGGCTGGTGGTATGGTGTCGTGGGTCACCTGGAGCCATGCAATGCAAACGAGCATCTCTGTCGTTGCCATGAAGACGGTAACCATCCACTTACTTTCCTTTACTTTTTTGGATTTTTCTAAGTCGTCTGAAATTTTATTTTGTAAAGTCTTAAGTTAATTTTTGTGACCATTAGATTTGCGTAGAGATTGATGCGTCATATGATTAAATGTTGATCCGATGGATGAGAAATATGACTTGTGTTTAAGAAAAATTCAGTCACCTTGTGAATAGACAAACCCTTAAATATTTTCTCACGTTTAGATATTGTTGGCAATAACACGTGCGGCCGAGTTAAACATGAGGAAAGAGCGCAAAGATACCGTACAAAAGATAGAGAGTGTGGCTATCTCATCTGCTTATACTGAAAGTAGTGAAAGATACAAAGAAGGAGAGGAGAAATATTTGGGAACATATCGGAGACAATAAAGATTCTCGGTCCCTTCCTTCTCTTCGAGGATCAAGATTCGTTGTCCCCAAAGAGCAACTTGTGAGATACGCTCCGGCTACAGCCTTAACATTCCCCTTTTGTTGATCTTGTGCCGTTCGTATCCATAGCCTGTTCATATGTAGTAGTATCTTCCTAGTATCTGGGACCATTTTTGTCAGTTATATTTGCATTTCATCGGAAGCATGTTGCGCTTCTGTGTGTGTGCTCGTCTGAATATCTTGTGTGCTCTTCTGTTTCCTGACAGATATGGTCGTCCTGGAGTTCAAGCACTACGCCCCTGGCTCAAGATGGAGGCAGACCACCGTGAGCAGGAAAGATCACAGGGAGAAAGGGGATGAGACGGACGGCTTCTACGGGGGCATCAGGAAGCTCCAAACCAAAGACGAGATATCGACGTGGCGGAGATTTTGGCCGGTTGATGTCCTGAACTGAGCATATTCGCGGCCTGCCTGCCTAATTGCCTATCGCCATCCCGTTGTATGCTTGTTGTCGAGCTGCAGCACTCCGCGTTCGTCTGAGTAATTCACTCACCTGCTGCCGTCGTCCTTCTGATTTTTTGGTAACTGAGATCGATAAGATGAAGCACAAGATTTGTTCTGTCCAAGATCCATTAGAGGAGCAATAATAGGTAATGAATGATGTACAGCCTTATCCAGTTTTCGGTTTGCCTTGTGCTGTTGTCGGATCCTAGTTGATACTTGTAGCTATAGTTCTTCTGAATGTTCTTATGTGATAAAATCGCGGCCCGGTTTATATTTTAGCTGATGCTTCTATCATGCCAGTCAATCAGCTTCTATCATGCCAGTCAAGGATCTCAAGGTAAGCAACGGTGTCAGCTGCGTGGAGAGCGTACTTTTGCTGAAACTTCTGCGTGAATATGATGACAATCAGGTGCCTAATTTCTGGCAAGTAAGCAGTGCGAGGTTTGCAAGTCTTTGCGGAACGAAGAGGCAATTCCGCAATTATTGGAATGGAAATTTGAGTGAAAAGGTTTGGGAGGATCTGGAGGACTTTGGGTGGTGGCAAATTCCAACGCGTGTTTGGAATGAACCTCTAGGCTCTAGCCACCTCCGTGGGTGACGTGCGAGATTTTACAAGTAGCAAGGACTTCAGCTATCTCGATCTGTGTACTGCATTTTCGCCGGGGTCACTCGTTCCCCGTTGACTAAAAGGGCAGGACTTGCAGTTGTGCTTAAAACACAAGAAAATATAGGAGATAGGCACGGGTGTTTTGAGCCCTCCTTGCAAATCTATCAGTTATCTTATTAAAACGGAATCAAATAAAGTCACTATGTTCATTCTTAAGGGTTAGAAATTCTTATTTTAATCGGTGAAAAAAAAAGATCTACACCATCGCCCGTCGCACGTTCAAATTATAACGGTCTAACTTAAAAGAAATAATACATGTCAAAACAATAAAACTAAAATTCAAAAATAAAATAGCAATTTGATTTTCATGCAAATCCCTAAATAAAATCCCTAAATAATTAGAACTCGGAATAAAAAAGGGCAATTAGATTTGTATAAAAAATCAAATAAAAAATAACTAAAATTAGGAAAATAAAATAAAATAAGCAATTTTATTTTGATACGAAATCCAAAAATTATAATTCAGAATACAAATGAAACACTATTTGGCAATTATATTTGTATACGAAATTCAACCAAAACATAACTGAAATTCAAAACAAAAATAAAATTAGCAATTTTTTTCAATACAAATTTCATAGTAAAATCCCTAAATAGTGCTCTCAAGGGCTAAAAATTTCTATGTTAATCGTGAAAAAACATAAATATCTACATCGCCAATCGTAAAGGGTCAAAATTATAACATACTAGATTAAAAGAAAAAGTCCATGTCAAGTACAATAACGCTGAAATTTAGAATAAAATAAAATAAAATTAGCAATTTGATTTCTATACGAATTTTAAAGTAAAATTCCTAAATAATAAAAAATTGAAATAAAAATTAAACAAAAATATCAATTGGATTTGTATGCGAAATCCAACAAAAAAGTAAATAAAATCCAGAATAAAAAATTGAACAATAGTTGGTAATTAGATTTGTATACGAAATACAATAAAATAAATTAGCTATTTGATTTTAAAATAAATTTCAAACCAAAATCCTTAAATAGCCCTCAAAAGGGCTACAAATTCCCACATTAACTAATAAAAAAAAGAGAAAGATCTACACGTCGATCATCGTGGGTCCAAATTATAATAAAAGAAAATTAACAATTTGATTTTCATATGAATTCATAAGTAAAATCCCTAAATAATTAGAATTTAGAATATAATATAAAATAAAATTAGTAATTTGAATTTGATGCAAATTCCAAGGATTATAATATGAAATAAAAATTTAAAAATAATTGGTAATTATATTTGTATAAGAAATAAAAAACTAAAATTTGGAATAAAAATAAAATAAAAATTCTATCTCAATACGAATTTCAATGAAATTGCAATTTGATTTTCATACAAATTCCAAAGTAAAATCCCTAAATAAATAAATTTAGGAATAAATTAAATAAATTTAGCAATTTGATTTGTATACGAATTTCAATAAAAATAGTTAAAATATTGAATAAAAATAATAGTTATAACGAGTATGATACGAATAGTGTAGGAGGAGATACAAAACAAGTAACCACGTTCGCTCTCAAAGGTGAGAAATTCCCACATTACTCGGAGGAAAATGAGAAAGATCTACACCATCGATCGTCGTAGGCCCAGATTATAACAATCTAGATTAAAAGAAGTCTGTGTTAAGTACAATAAAACTAAATTTTAGAATAAAAATAAAATTAGCAATTTGAATTCCACACGAATTCCTAAGTAAATATCTAAATAATTATAATTCAGAATAAAATTTAAACAAAATTGGCAAGCAATTTGATTTCGATACAAATTCCAAGGTAAAATCCCTAAATGATTGTAATTATGAATAAAAATTGAAAGAAATTAGCAATTGCATTTGTATACGAATTCTAATAAAAACAGCAAATATTTGAAATAAAAGAGAAAAGAAATTTTGCAATTTGATTTTTGTACTATTTACAAAGTAAAAATACCTAAATAACTAAAATTTCAAAATAAATTAAATAAATTTTTGAATAAAAAATTCAATAGAAAATAACTTAAATTTTGAATAAAAATAAAAGTTATGATGTGGATAGCGTGGATATTGTCGGAGGAGACTTCGAAAGAGTGTAGCGGCATCGATTTGTCCTGCAAGAAGACATTGACTCTCGGGAAAGCGAAGAGTCGAGGCGGCGACAATGGAGATGAGAACAATGTCGTGCTACCCACCTTAGCCATTCGACGAATACAATGTAATGCTGCTCGCTGGAGCCGGTGAAGAGAAAACATATTTGAAGGAGCCACGAGGCGTGGGAACAAGTAGCGAGCATCAGCGTTGTTGAAGAAGTCGGTGGCTAAACAAGCTCGATTTGTGTTCTCATTGCTCAAGTTGTATTTTTCTTCAAGCTTTTGTTGTCATTTTTAATATTTATTATGTCTTAAAAATCCCTAAATAAAGAAATTTTGGTTAAAAAAAATCCAAGGTTAAATCCCTAACTAAATGTTATTTGAAATACAAATAAAAGAAAAAAAAAAGCAATTGGACTCGTATGCGAATTCAAACAAAAAATAATATAAATTAGGAATAAAAAAGAAAAAATAATTTGGTTTCCATACGAATTCCAAAGTAAAAAATCTATAAATAACTAGAATTCATAATAAATTAAATAAACTTATGAATTTTATTAGCACATGAACTCCAATAAAAATAATTGGATTTTTGAATGAAAATAAAACTTATAATGAGAATAACACTAATGGTGTTGGAGGAGACCACAAAAGAGTGCTATTGCAAGAATACATCGACCAACGGGGAAGTGAAGAGCCGAGGCGGCGACGACGGTGATGATGATAATGTCGTGCTGCTTAACTTAGCCATTCGACGAGGACAATATCGTGCTGCTCGCCAGAGCCATTGAAGAGAAATGCCCGAGTAGAAGGAGCCAAGGGTTGTGATAACAAGTGGTGAGCATCGACGTTGTTGAAAAAGTCGGTGGCCAAAGAAGCTCGTGATGGGGAAGTTGCAACAAAGAGGAAATGAAACTTTGTATTGCGAGCTATGGCGATATGGGGCCATCGAGTAGCTAGGTGCGTGCCATTGCTGGTGAGGGGCACGACGTCACTGATGATGGCGAGAAGATTCTCTATATCGTTAAACATCGACTAAAGCAGACATGCTGACATCAGTGAAGATGGAAAGTCACCGCAATTAGTGACGAAGCGACAACATTGAGTTAGGCAACGTCAAAGAAGAGAAGCGACCGACACGGGAGAAGAGGATATCGACAACGCATAACATCATGCATCCGTACAAATAGAAGCACGAACATACAGAAACAGACGGGCAACGAGCTTGGAGTAGAGATGACAGAACCGTAGGGAATAAGACCGGGACCACCGAAGAGAGCGTGACTGGTGTCCTCGGCAAGGATCGGCGATGGTTGCACATGTATTTGTGTTGATGTGGCAACGATTAGCATTAAGCAATAATTGGATAGAGTAGAAGATAACTATATGGTAGAGTATTGCATTGAAAGGGGTAGTAGTTGAGAGGGATTGATCAAAATCGGGGTTTACTGTTGGAGGTTGAAGTAGAAAAGCTATGGTAGAGAGAAGAGATAGAAGACACACGATTCGATGTGCAACGGGCGTGTGAGAGAGGATAAATTCAAGGTATGTTGTCCATGATGCATCCGTGTATGCTTGAGCAAGGTACTCTAATATCATGTAAACTAATAATATAATTTGCCGCACACATAATCAACGTATTGCTTGAGGTTAAATAGATGTACATTTGAATACATACATTTTGAAAAAGAGTAACTAATGGAAGAAGAATAGGAGCATGCAGCTACATGATCAATGCATGGTGGAGAGTGATTACATTTCTAAGAACGCCAATAACTTATTATGCTCAATGATTTTCTGCCATCAAAGCTCATACTTCAGTTACATTTATCAAGTGGTATTTTTCTTCAAGCTTCTATTGTCATTTGCAATGTTTATAGTGTTTTTAAAATATAATTTATCTACAGGACACGTAATATTTTTCTAAACCATTTAAGATAGATCATTTGATATTACAAACTTTGAAACAAATTTAAACACGATAGTTTTTCGCCGATAATTAAGCACCACGTATAAATTGCTCTTGATCTGGACCACATAGATTGCATGATCAATGTTGTCACTTGTCAGACCTCAACAGCCGACAATTGGCTTGGCCATGGCGACTCAATTGAGGGTGGTGGATGTGACAGGGCATACATGAGCGAATGTTGCATTCGGACAAGACGGTGCTCAGTTCTTGTCGAAAGGCCACCTGACATGCTACTACAATTTGCAAAGGAGCCCTATGGCCGCCAAAAATACCTTGTTGGGCGATAAATTTGGTGACGATGATTTTGAGGCTTTGCCTAAAAGACAACTCCGTTGCCATCTAAGCCACTACGGTGTCATGTTGTTATCTTTCAGCTAAGCACGTCATTGCAGTTCTGACGTACTACAGAAGACTTTCCCTCTTACGGTCTGGTTACAATATAATGGAAGAACGATCGTATTTTTTCTCACTTATTGCAATATATAAAAATTCATATACAACATTTCAAATAGTGCTCTTGCCAAACACAAACATCTCAGAAAATCTCATAATCAAACACAAACATCTGAAAAAAAAGGACACGTTAAAAAAGATCATCTTGCAACATCACGGTCAACAAAAATGAAAAACGTGATGCAACATGTCAAAAAAATAGGATGCAATTTTTTTTGACGGTCGTAACATTTTTTTTTCAATAGGTTGCAACATTTTTTTAACAGGACGCAACATATTAAAATACATGATGCAATATTTTTTCGACGGTCACAATATTTTTTTCAACGGGTCACAACATTTGAGCTAGCTTATGAAACATCACACAACACCAGATGCAACATTTAGAAAATTCTTTTTTAAAAAAAAATAGAAGAGTCTCTTACAACAAAAAAAATCTCCTTATCACGTGCTGCTGCACCCGTAGCCCACACGGCGCCAAGACCACCATCCTACGAGGGCGAGGCGTCGTCATACGGCAGCGGCCACCGCCCATTCTCGCCCCCGAGGACGCCTCCAGCAACGGGCGGCGGCGGGATGGGTTGGGGAGGTGGGACATGGCGGCGGCATAAACGCTAGTGGGATGGTGAAGTCCTCGGGGCTGGAGAGATCGGGCTTGCGGAAGATAGCCGCGACCTTTGCTCCGCCGCGGCCGCCATGGATGCGGAAGCTGGACTGTGATGCAAATATACTCCCGACGTCAAGCTCACTGCTGTAGGCCACGATGTCGTCGGTGTCGGCCTCGACGGAGTAGGAGAAGTTCTTCATGGGGTTGATGCGCACGAGGTGGGGATGGGGTGGAGTGAGATCCGATACTGAGAGACGGGGAAGGGTGGGTAGTATGTATACGTCCGTGCACTGGGTGATAGGGAATATTTGAAGCTTTGTCTCGCTGGAGATAGGTAGTTCAATGCCTTTTTAATACATAGATGGGCCGGCGGGCGTGCCTATCGGATATTCGGATCGTAAGTTTCGGCCCAAATCATTTCCCTCGAGCTAATTTACCCATTTCCGTGGTGATCTACCCAGGCTAGACACAAACTGCGAATCCGTCCTCACCTTCCGGTCGCGTATTCCCAAGTCCCGGCGCCAGGTGTATTCCACAGGTCAAACTCGACTCGAACGCTTCCAGAAGTGAATTTTGGACTGTTTTGGCCTGCACTGCATCGAAATTCCGTTCTAGCCCCATTACAAACAAAATTCCATTTTGGCCCCCATACGCTTCTCTGCTGTTGCCTTGCGACGGCAAAGAAGCGACTGCCGTCGCAGGGACCGCAGCAGCACTGCTGCCGTCGGGGACGGCAGAGTCCACCGCCGCCGTCCTCGACGGCAGCAGTGGTCGCCCCGCCACTGTCCAATTTTTTTGAAAAACTAATTAATAATATTTTTTCGATGAATTTTTAAATATAGTAAATGAGCTCAAAAAATTATGAAATTTTTTATGGAGCCTCCTGGCATAATGTGCTTGGTTGTGTAATTTTTTCGAATTTTTATCAATTTTTATTTTCTCTGCATAATTCTTTGAAGTCAAATATTTTTAGGAATTTTCTAATATAGAAACTGAGCTCCAAACATTATGAAATTTTTTTTTAAGACTCCCTACACAGAGGACTTGATTGTGTAAATTTTATGTAATTTTATATGCTCCAAAATTATCTCGACAAATTCAGGGTCTAGGTCTGGAAATTAGGACGAGACGTTTCGGAAATTAGGGTTTCATGATTTCATGTGACTTGAAATGTGTGAAGTTTACTACCACAACATGACTACTCTTGGGGAGCAATATAAGCTAGCGACGACGACCACGCCACGCTCCGTAGGCTCTCTTTATTGTAAGATTTGTAACACCCATCGGGGATCAATAAGATAGCTGCTGGCTATAGCCTGTGTTGGTCATCTTACTGCCTCACATAATTCTATCTTAATATATAATAGACTAGTTTAATGCTCGTACTTTGCTGTAAATTAAAAACAAATCATAGTCCAATTATGTCGGACTGTCAATCGTTATTATACTCAGCAACACGATCTGAACTGTCGATGCTTTACTCGCCGATCCAACAAACGCCGAAAAGGGTAAAGAAGACAGACGACCACCAACTCTAATTTATTAGCAGTAGATTGTCCGAGGATCCTCCTCGTTACGTTTGCACAGACTGGTAGCAGTTTGACTTGGATGAAGAGTTCAGAATTCCCAAGTGCACGGAATAAATCCGCGACGACGCCGGCCCTAAGCAGCTCCCAGCCGGCCACTTACCGTCTCGTTTTCAACGTCTGTGTGTGCATGCGTTGGTCATCTTACTACCTCACATAATTTTATCTTAATATATAATGTGTGTGCATGCATTGGTCCTCCTACTACCTCACATAATTTTATCAGGGTCATGATATGCTCCGAAATTATCTCGACAAATTCAGGGTCTAGGTCTGGAAATTAGGACGAGACGTTTCAGAAATTAGGGTTTCATGATTTCATGTGACTTGAAATGTGTGAAGTTTACTACCACAACATGACTACTCTTGGTCGCTATGGTTATTTATGGGATTCCACCGGAAGAGGCATACTTGCAATATAGTATTGTTTTGATGGCTCAGCGGAGGCACAGAACCAGAACTACATTGCAGTCCGCGGACAGAAGCACGTTACATGTGGTCACATGGTATGATGGTTCGGCTAATTGCTTTAGTCATGTACGCTACTACTACGGTACATTGTGACACAAGCCTCCAGACTATGTAAGCACGCATGCCTTTAGGGGATAGTAAAAAATATGACAAGTAGGAGGGGGACTACTACGGAATGGCCCGACCTACTGTGTGGACCGGGGCCATTTGCCCTTCCTTCCGAGCTCGGCGTTGTACTCTCGCCGGCCGCCACGGCCTCTACCGCCATTTCTCGCTTTTTCTCGCTCCTTCTCGCGTGCCTCGCGCCCCTACGCGCAGACGTCTCGATATGTGCCCGCGTCTCGGCGGATACACTCGTTGTGCTCCTCGATTCGACGCTCATCCTCCGGATCTAGCGTCCCCTTTCGGCATTCCACTCCTCAAGTCGAGTGCCATCGGTCATGTGGGTGGATCTCTAGGTCGATCCACTTGCGGAAGCCACACAGAGGCTCGGGGACTACGGGTAGATGGGAGAGATTGTAAGTGCATATTTCAAAAGAGAGTCGATGCGTGTCGACGATCAAATCGTCGATCTTATGAATATATGAAAGAAAAGAGGAAAATGATGCGCATCTTCCGTAAAGTAATGAGGTCGCTCTTTATTGCTATGAACTGGCTATTACAATGAGTGTATGTAACCTAGACTAAAGACTAATTCAGGAATACAATGCTCTTCCGAGAGTGTCTCCCAAATGATCTTCAATCCTGGTCGGAATGAACTTGCTAAGAAATGAAGATATAGATTATATTTCGCAATACGTGTTCGTGCTCTAGTCCGACTGGCAGCGAGGATCATAAGAAAAGGGTCGTCGCTAGGAAGCTCCTTCTAGTGGGCAAAAGTGCGGTCGGGATAGTCAGAGGAGTAGTTGGGACGTCGTACTTTGCAGAGTGCGGTCATTTCGGTCTGAAAAGCTGGCGAGGTAGATCGTTGTCACGTCGTACTTTGCAGAGTGCGGTCATTTCGGTCTGAAAAGCTGGCGAGGCAGAGTGTTGTCACGTCGTACTTTGAAGAGTGCGGTCATTTTGGTCCGAAAAGCTGGCGAGGCAGTGTGGTGTCACGTTCTACTTTGCAGAGTGCGGTTATTTCGGTCCGAAAAGCTGGCGAGGCAGTGTGGTGTCACGTCCTACTTTGCAAAGTGCGGTCATTTTCGGTCCGAAAAGCTGGCGAGGCAGTGTGTTGTCACGTCCTACTTTGTAGAGTGCAGTAATTTCAGTCTGAAAATTTGGAATGTATGATTTCGAAATTAGGGTTCCATTAATTCACACACAAAGTATTCATAACAGAATTAGACAGATGCATACATCATTGCAAAGGAGTACAACAACGTCGCAAAGACATACATCACGTAGTGTAGGGATGCATAGATAAAGAGTAGATATTACAATCTTACTAGAATTGAACTTCTACTTGGCAAGAACAAGAAATAATAGAAGCAAAACTGCTAAACTAGTTATGTTAGTTAATTTCTGAAGCATTTTCTCAACCCTTTTCATCCTTTCATCCAGTCTTTTAAGAACATTATCTATATTTTCCATTGGTTCATCGAGGTCGTGGCACTTGTCGAAATGCAGCAACACCGCGGATGTCTTCTTGCAAGGCAGCAATTTGCATTGCAATATCTCGAACCTTTGGCACTGCTTCATCTGCCCACAGCCAGAACCGACATGTTGTGTTCTGTAAAGAGAATTGAAACTGCAAGTGAAAAAATATACTATCTTGAAAGAAGTTCATTGGGGATGATCAGACACAAGTTACCGTAAGATTTGAACACTTCATGAACACTCGGGATGGATTGGTTGGCGTATGGGAGGTGAACACATTCACCGGATCCCTACAACGAGGGCAAACCAAGTGCTGCCGTAGTGTTTCTAATTGTCTGCTCGCTCGAAAGTTTGACGGCCGTAGACATCCTCAGATAGGCAAACCAAGGCTAACCAAGACTTGAAGAAAGGAGAAGAGGAAGTGAAGAGTGAGGGAATAGCGACCAAAACATCCATATATATAGCTCTGGGTAAATTTCAATTGGGTTGAACAAAATTCGCGTCCGCGAGGCAGCGGGGCCGAGGAGGTATCGCGGGGCAGCATTGCATTACGTCTTTACGGTTTAGTAAGTTAAATTCGGGAGGTAGAGTTGTCGGGCACTCCCGCAATTGGGACTGAACGTCGTGCGTCAATGAGCCCAACCATTCGTCTCCGCGGTGCGACGAGTCAGGGTCGGTGTGTGGAGTGGGAACCAAAATCGCTTCCACCGTTCTATGTTGAATGGAAACAACATATGCCCATTTTTTTGCAATAGAAAAAACTATCACAGACGGTTCTGGACAAGAACCGTCTGTGATAATTACTATCACAGATGGTTCTTGTTCAGAACCGTTTATAAAAATAGACTATAATAGACGGTTCAGAACAAGAACCGTTTGTGGTAACTATTTTCACAGAATGTTCAAAAACCGTATGTGATGACCTCATGTCATCATAGACACATAAAGTCAAATGGTTCACAAAATCGTCTGTGATGACGATTATGAACCGTCTGTGATGATATTTTTTGTAGTAGTGGATTGACTCGGAACTTAAACTAAAATCTCTTCCAATCTGAAGAGATTGGTTCTAATACCTTTCTATCCAAACAAGCTCTCAATGGGTTAGGTTCGGGAACCAAAATCGCTCCCACTAGCACAAAACAAGCCCAAAAACCATAAGATAGAACCACATATCTTGGAACGGATCTGATGGCTAAAAAATCAACTGAAACATAAGATATTTTCAGGCGATGGATAAACAACAATAATGTAATCTTATTTTTTTAAAAAAGATATTTTCTGCCACTGATAAGTAGCAATAATGTAATCGCATTAAGAGGGCCGCCAAAGAGTAGCACAGTACATGCAGATGCAGGAGGTACATCGATTGCTCCGAGGGCACGCCTTTATTAGAGAGACAAAACAACCAAATCTAAAACATGCAATAACAACCATGCATTCTGGAGAAGGAAGCAACGGCCGGGGACCGGGAGAGACACACACAGAGATAAACGTACGTCGAAACAACAGATGCAGCAAACAAAATGGCCACCGATCGCCGGGATCGTCCTTGCACCGGCAGATACATATGGGCGGGTAGTACGACTTGGTGCACAAGACCACGTCGTCGCAAAGAACTCCACGGATGAGGACCGACCGGGTGTATACGATCAATGGTGATAAGCACGGGTATGTTAGGATCGATCGATCGATCGAGTTCATTTTGTTGAGGCTAGCTAGCAGTTGTATCTCCACTGTTTACAAACAAGAGTTAGTGGTCGTCTGTCTTCTTTACCCTTTTCGGCGTTTGTTGGATCGGCGAGTAAAGCATCGACAGTTCAGATCGTGTTGCTGAGTATAATAACGATTGACAGTCCGACATAATTGGACTATGATTTGTTTTTAATTTACAGCAAAGTACGAGCATTAAACTAGTCTATTATATATTAAGATAAAATTATGTGAGATAAGAAGATGACCAAAGACAAAGCTATAGCCAATAGATTATCTTATTGATCCCCGATGGGTGTTACAAATCTTACAATAAAGAGAGTCTACGGAGCGTAGCGTAGTGCGTACGTCGCTAGCTTATATTGCTCCCCAAGAGTAGTCATGTTGTGGTAGTAAACTTCACACATTTCAAGTCACATGAAATCATGAAACCCTAATTTCCGAAACGTCTCGTCCTAATTTCCAAACCTAGACCCTGAATTTGTCGAGATAATTTTGGAGCATATAAAATTACGTAAAATTTACACAATCAAGTCCTCTGTGTAGAGAGTCTTACAAAAAAATTTCATAATGTTTGGAGCTCAGTTTCTATATTAGAAAATTCCTAAAAATATTTGACTTCAAAGAATTATGCAGAGAAAATAAAAATTGATAAAAATTCGAAAAAATTACAGAACCAAGCAAATTATGCCAGGAGGCTCCATAAAAAATTTCATAATAATTTGAGCTCATTTACTATATTTAAAAATTCATCGAAAAAATATTATTAATTAGATTTTTCAAAAAAAAAATTGAACAGGTGGCGGGGGCAGCCACCTGCTGCCGTCGGGGACCTGCTGCCGTCCCCGACGGCAGCAGGTGCCTGCTGCGGTTCCCAAGACGGCAGAGTCGCTTCCGCCGTGCGGGACGGCAAAGAGTGCGTGACGGGTCAAAATGGAATTTTGTTGGTAATGAGACTAGAACAAGAATTTCGATACGGTACAGAACCAAAACAGTCCAAAATTCTCCAGAAGTTGCTCCCAGGCCGCACAGCCTGGCCCCGTCCCACGCACGCACGCATCCACCGACCAGACCGGACACCGAGCCGCTCGTCTCCTCCTCCCGGCCACCGCGGCCGCCGGCGATGAGCGGCGGGCTCCCGGGATTCCGTACGCCACCTATCGTCCTGATCTCTTTCCCCAGCTGATTCGAAGTCTCGATCCTGTCTTGGGCTTCTTCCTCGTTCTTTGTTTCTCTACTTCTGTAACTCGCAATCCTAGTAGTACGATTTCATTGGACCAACCAGCCTGATTCGATCTGTTGCTGCG
The DNA here is from genome assembly GCA_036346395.1 of Hsuehochloa calcarea. Classification (NCBI taxonomy): domain Eukaryota; kingdom Viridiplantae; phylum Streptophyta; class Magnoliopsida; order Poales; family Poaceae; genus Hsuehochloa; species Hsuehochloa calcarea. The sequence continues at coordinate 69,335,743 of CM070594.1, read as the reverse complement.
CAGACAATGCGCCGGTGTCTAGGGCCGTGGTCGTCGCCGCCGCGCTCTTCTCCGTCCCCTTCGGCTTCCGCGCCCGCTTCCTCGACCTCGGCCTGTCCTACGAGGCAAGTCGCCCTACCCTCGCTACCCTGCGTTTCAGTGCTTGTACTAGATCCTACCTGCTCTTGCAAACACTCCTTATTTTGGGGCAATGCAATACGTGCTTGTTGTGTTCTCGAATCGGCAAGTGGACATTGCAGGACAAATTCTGTGTAGTGCCGTATCAAGTGTTGTTCTGAAGATGCAAGCGTGGTGGAATTCCCGTTGCCTGTGTCAATTTGGTTTGGTTTGAGCTTCATTTGGTTAGATATTTATGGGGGTCATACGGTAATGTTGTCAAAGACAGCTGATTGGGTTCACCACCCCTTACAATGCAGAATGTTTACGAAAAGCTACGGATATGGAGGCTGATCACCTCGTTGTTTGCTTTCTCTTCGTCGCCTGAGCTGATCTTCGGAGCTGCCCTGCTTTACTACTTTAGGGTGTTTGAGCGGCAAATAGGTTCAAACAAGTATGCTGTAAGTAAATATTGTGCTCAAGATGGTGCACGTGCACTTGCTATGTTTCATTTGCGGATGCTGATGTAGTTATTTAAACATGTAGGTCTTCATAGTCTTCTCCATGGCAGTGTCTTTATTGCTTCAGATCCTTTCTTTAGGTTACCTGAAAGGTATGCTTCACCGTTCTTTTCTTTTCGTAACGTATCGTCCTGCCAAATGTTGCTTAAATGATTGGTGTTCCATTCCGATCAGTTTATTTGTTTGGTATGGCAGTCTTTGCTTTATTTCAGCTTTGGTTTCACTTGATAGGAATGCTTACCTACCATATAGATGCATGTAAATTACTAAATTAGAAATTGATCTCCTTGAAGATCAAATTGGATTTTCCATGGCCAAACACGGTTTGCCATCAACATGATTTTCTGTGCTCAAAATATCGAGATTTCTAATTAATGTTTACCATGTTGCTATTTGTGTGGTAGTGAAGGTTAATTTCCTGATATTTTCAAGGGCCACAGTGTTATTGTGGATTGTTCATACGTGCCCAGTATCAATAATGAGCTGTTTGTTCTCATCCAAGCATTTGATGCTTTAAGTGTATTTCCAGTGCTCTTAGTATGGAAGAATTTGTATATCTCACCTGTCTAGTGTCTACGACATTTTCTGAACGAGCTTTCCTTGAAGGATGTTAGTTTGAGGAAAACAAAATAACCAATAATACACCTAGTTTTCTCCACATTAGGTTTGGTTCTTTTTCTATTATTTGCTAACTGTTGTAATATATTCATTTGTTGGTCTGTTTGTATTTACTTCTGGCTGTGATTTGTATTCGATTTTTGTCTGACATGTCAGTGTTAGAAGTGCAGATCCTTCTTTAAATCCATTGACGTCTGGACCATATGGCCTCATATTTGCGTCTTATGTACCATTCTTCTTTGACATTCCAATCTCAACAAAGTTTCGCATATTTGGACTTCGTTTAAGTGACAAGTCATTCATATATTTGGCAGGACTCCAGGTCAGTCCTAAGATAACTTTTGTCCTGTGTTGTAGCTTTATGTATTTAATTTGCTATCTTCAGCTTCTTTTCTCATCTGGAAGACGTTCTGTTGTACCTGGACTTTCTGGTATACTGGCTGGTCTTTTGTATCGTCTGAATATATTTGGCATTCGCAAGTTGAAGGTAACTCAACCAACATCTTTCCAGAAGTGTGAATAATGTTTATACATCATGTAAAAGTATCAATCAATAACAATGCTTTCTACATGCAATCTCTTAAGTATCAATCAATAACCATGCGTTATACATGCAATCTCTTTTGCTCTACTAATCTATATTCTACATATGGTCCTGTCGTAGTAGTACGGCACCAAGGGGTGCTCCGCTCCCTAGGGTCGTCGGAAATACTCAGGAGGTCCTACGGAAAGTCATGTGTATATGGACTAATTCCATGAGGTGCATCTATAAAAATGTACCTTAATACCCCTTCCCCTCCCAATGTAAGGCAAGGGCAAGGATGGAAATGTCCCTTCTTACACCCTATATATGTGGCCCTAAGAACATGTAAGAAGGGGGCTCTCCCCCACTCACACATTCATAATACGATGCTCATACCTCTCACGCTTTTTGGCTCCTCTCATCGGTCCCCCATGACAAAAAGGTGCACCGTACAAACTGTCTAGTTTCGATACTACGACAGTTGGCGCCGTCTGTGTGGATCAAACAAGAAGCTACGCATGAGAGGAGCTGAAGACACCACATCGGCCGAAGCCCAACCCCACGCGGCCTGGGACAAAGTCCCACCTTCGGCCGAAGGAAATCACCCCTGCCGAAGCCAACCCCGAGCCACACAAGCGAGGGTGTCACCTTCGGCCCCCTTCGGAGCCCCCTCGGCGTCGCCACCACCCTACGCCCCGAGGCCTCCTCCGGCGCACCCCACCTTTGGAGCCCCCTCGGGCCGCCTTTGGAGCACCACCTTCAGCTCCTCCCTACCCTTCTGTCTCGGCCACTTCGACCTCGCCACCCGGACGCCTTGCGAGATCGAAGCACCCCCAGCCTCGAGACCCCCTCGGCGCCCGGCGCACCACCTCGGGAGCACCACCTTGGGGCCACCTTGCCAACTCTGCCTCCGGCCCCCATTTGGCAGCGCCAACTCCGCGCAGTACCACCTCGGGGCCACCTCGCAGGCTCCGACCCCCTTGGCGGGGGCCCCCTCCGCGCGGCATCTCCACCTTCGCCCTTTGTCGCTTCGCCCGGCCGGTCCCTTGGCGCACCTCGCCTCGGGGCTTCTCCATGCCGCAGCCTTCATCAGCCTCCACTCGGCCCGCGATGCCCCCTTGTCGACTCCGGCCCTGTCCCCTTCTGATGAACCCGAAGGTCCTTGTTTGTTGGCCCGATCTTTCGATGAGAACGATAAGTTCGGTAGTCGTCGCTCAACTCTCACGATTCTGGCTACAAACACACGAGGCTCAAAACCACGCAATCGCTGAACTGATTGACAAGTCGTTATCAATCGTGCACGAATACCTGGATGACCTGACCACAAAGGTCGATTCCTGCATACACCGAAGAAGCACGCAAGAACAAGATAAAACAATCTGAAATTGCAAATAGGAATTGAAATATTGAATTGAATTAGGATTTTGAATAAGGATCTTAATTGGGTGGTCTAGTCGACACACGCAAAAGATACAAGTTGCAACGAAGGCAAACTAAACATAAACAAAATCCAAGGAAACTAGAGGGGGTGCGTCATCCTTAAATAGGGGACGAGGAGCCACAAATCTAAAAGAAATAGTGGGGTGGGACTAAACTCGTGGGTTATTGTTCACGTGAACAGTAATCGCACCCTAGGTGGGCCGCTGGCATATGAGCCAAGTTGAGTATGATTACAAAGCCCAATTTGGTCTAAAAAGGAGATATGACATCTTCTTTTGATGATTGCAGTCAGTCCAGAAGGAATTTGGAGGTGAGGCCGGATCCGTTGGAAAGAGGACGAAATAAGATTTCCATAAAGTACTCGTGGACCTCCAACGGACTCCGTATATGAAAGTTATGCATGTTTTAAGTTGGTGCTGTCAGGCTGATTCCAGAGGCCGAACTGGATTGCAAAACGGGTCCAGCTCGAACTGCTTGCTTGTCTTGTACCAAAAGTGACATGGTGCTGCACACACACACACACACACACACACACACACACATATATATATATATATATATATAGGAAGCCTTTTTGCTACTCCCGGGTGTAGTTACTCCCTATTTCGTATCTTGCCCAACCGAAAGTATGTATATGTAGTATACAATTATATAAGACCACTTATGTGGTATTTATACATTTTTATGGGTGGTATGTACAATTTTTTAGACATACTCCTTTTTATATGCGAATATGAAGGTATTTACAAAATATACTAAAAGTATGGATTTTCTTGCAATTTTTGTGTGTGGTTCGCATTGGAGTATCTTATAATTAGTATATAAGTATACCCAAAGTGATAAAGGAGTATGTCAAGTTCATTTAGGTGATATATCGGAGGTGAGAGTAACTACACCCGGGAGTAGAAAGTATTAATCATATATATATATATATATATATATATATTTCATCATTAGGTAGCATCATATAATTCATATAATATAAAGACACTCCTAAAAACAAGCTTACCTGATAATTTAAGTGAAGCGTACGAGATCTTGTACTTGGAACAGCAAGCATAGCAAATATGGTTGTATCCATAGGGGTCATGTCCTCATCATCCTCCCTTTCTTGAAAATAAAGCCGTCCTCGGCTTTTGATAAGCTGAAAATAGGGTAACAAAGAAGCCAAGGTGTATGCATGGTATATGTATATGTCATCTGTTTTAACGGTTCTTCCTTGTTGCACAATTAATGTTAGAAGACAACAGCGATCATAAAAGACCATTGTATTATTAACCCAAGAGTAATCATATATGCGAATGATCAAAATAAATTTTCTCACACAACAATTATTGCAACTAGTTTTGCAAATGTAAGTGAAGCGTTTATACAATTCAAATATCTGAAGTTGTAAACTTGCATTGGTAGCACATGTGGGCAAATCTACAACTTTTGGAATCAAACAACATTCATCCGATTGATTTCAATCGAGCAATATCAAATTCATCTAGCAATGGTGAAAAGAATTGTAAGTTCTTCTATACTTCAGCATCAATATTCGGATTGTCAATACGAGATGGTGCAATAAGGGATGAACACATATGCATTGGATAAGCAATAAATTTTTTTTCCTCTCATATCGAACAAGATTCAGCAGTCAACACACAATAATTGTTATCCAAAATAGCAAGCTTTAATTCATCCATGTGATGACAAGTTATGCATATTCGATATACCATAAATTGATTGTCTACGCCATAATCTCCAATCAAATTAAACTTATATCCAGGGATGTAGGCACTAAATAAGGATTTCGAACATGCAATTATAGAAACTTTCTCTATAGTATGTGACAATTTCATAGGTGGATCCAACATAATATAACATAAAGAGTCAGCAGGAGAAATTCTAGTGAAAACTTCTTTATGTCTAACCAATTCCACATGATCATTGTATGCGATTAACTCATCACATGAAGTACTCACAACAGCAGACAATTCAATTATTTCATCACATGGTGTACTCAAGTCAACAGGTAAATCAACAATGTTATCACATGGTGCACTCAAGTCAGCAGGCAAATCAATCAAATTATCACATGATTCATGCAGATTATTAATAATACCAGATTCTGTAGCTAGGGAATTAATATCTGCCTTCTTAACACTAGGTTCCTTCACCTCATGTGATTCAATGGTTTCTACTACAATCTGATTTTCCCTTTGTTCAATGATACTAGAAATAAAATAATTGATATTAATCTCAGATTGAGTGTTCAAATCAGTACCTTTGGTATTACCTTGTAGGCTCGACTCAGATGATGTTGGTACTGGAGGCGGTGAATTGTCACAAGCTTTCCCCTCTTCTTCTTGCTCTAGCTCAATTGCCAATGAGCGAGCTTCAATTGCCAATGAGCGAGCCAATGATGTAAGGCTATGAGATAGAGTGACGCTCACAGTAGTAGGGGCGGCAATCATAGTAGGAGCAGCAGTAGAAGGAGCAACCGAAGATGATCTTAAAGCCGAGGTGTGTATCATGCGCTTGTTTGTGTCATGTACACGTGAAGGTGTAGTGAAAGTCGATGAAAGTGCATGACTAGTCTTAGATTGTCGTCCCTGTACTTCCTTTTCAACAGTGCAAGCAAGACGAAACAAGCGAGTGACAGTTGGAGGTTTATAAACAAGTTTATCCTGAATGTGACGGTTTAATTCTCCTAAAAATCTAGTCATTTTAGCATCTTCAGTTTCTTTTAAGCCACAACGAGACCAGACAGTTTGCAATTCTTGATAGTACTCTTCTACAGTGTTACTACCTTGGCATAAATGTTGTAATTTATTCAGCAAATCACGAGAATAACATGAAGGCACAAATCTAGCTCTCATAGCTCTCTTCATAGCATCCCAAGTTCTAGGTATGTTCTGATTAGTACCACAGTATTCACTCCACCAAATAGATGTAAAATCATAAAACGCACAGGTAACAGCCCTAACTTTTAGGTGATCAGGAAATTTATGGCATGCAAATAATTGTTGTACAGCTAATTCCCACGTGAGATAAGCATCAGGATCATAATTCCCAGCAAAAGAAGGCACAATAAGTTTAATTTTACGAGACGTACTATCACAATCATATACCTCCCGTGGTGGAGAAAATTGTCTCAAGCGTGCATCTTCCTCGTTCACTTTCTTGCACTCCCGTCCAACGGTTCGAAGATGTGGATATATCTTGCAATCATCCCGTGAACCTGCCATAGTTAGTAGAAAACAAGGAAATAAATCACAAGTATATGTCCCTATCAACTACTAGGTTCTGGAGACTCAACCAAGTCACTCACACTCAAGCTATACTCAGTTCTTACAAGTTCTTACCAATGCAGCAAAGAATTGGTACAATCGGTGGTTGGTTCGTGACACTCTCACTTGCGATCAGCCCAACGATTGCGGGGGACTGCACCTGCTGAGTTAGTAGGAAGTGGAGCTCTGAAGGCTTCAATATGGTAGCAAGGATCAGCAATAATCAAATCAGTTAATGCATGTTGAAAAATTGTTCAAAGTACCAGTCAAAGTTGCTGATCCTAGCCTAGAAAGAGCTAGCTAATCAAAGCCTACCAAAAGAAGTGTATGAACGCACACGTAAAGATCAATGTGACTTGATGTAAGCAAAGGAAATTCTCACACCAAGTGCTAGGAGAGACGCTAGCCAACTACTCTAACTTCTTTGTTGGGGGACAAGATTGTTCACACGATGTAGAATACAAAACCAGAATAACGTGCAATGTAAACAGTCCTCTAGTTGAAGCAGTAAACAAAAGCTAGTCTCAAAAGATGAAAGATCAAAGTTTTATATAGCTTATATATACTCGTTTGAAAGGTTTCGACGAGATCTACAACTTTGTAGTTGAGGCGAACCTCAAATTCCGAAGGGAAGACCGAAAGAAATGGCAAAATCGAAACCGAAAATTTGTGACGCGAATTCGGGGCTGAAGATAGCCGGTTTTGGGGGCCCAGAGGGCAACTAGTGGCTTAAGTGGAAATGATGCGCCTTGTCGTTAGCTTTCCAACGAGCACCAAAACGTCTAAAACGGACACCGTATGCAAAAGTTATGCCCGTTTTACTGAAGGTGTCTCGGAAATGGAATCGTACTCGAACTCGAAACCGACTCAGGTTCAATCTTGAAACTGCTATATCTTTTGATTCCGTGAGCCAAACTTGCTGAATTTTTTTGTGCAAGTTTATGGCTATATGTAGAAGGACTCTATCAATTTTCACTGGTTTTTGGCGTAACATTGTTTTTCTTTTTTTTTCTACCACATCTTTTGTTCTGTGTGGCGGTCTCTTTCTCCTTCTTTTATTTGCCGGCCCTAGGGTTTTCCACAAGTCGCGAATAACAGCAAAATGTTCTCTTTTTTTAGTGCAGATTAGAGGAGTTCTAACCCATGAATTTTCTATTTTAGATGCAAAAACTAATAACCCTAAAGAACGATTAAGCGACGCAAAGGAAAAAACACGAGAAGCAATCTAGATAACGACCAACTAGACAATAACTAGAACCAAAGATCAGCAACTAGACATGATAATGCAACCAAAGATTCAACAAGCAAACTAAAAAGAAAAAATTGCAAAGGCTCAAAGGGCTCGGTATGGATGATAGATGCGAATTTTTTCTTTTGGCAATTTTCTGGACTCTAGGTATGAAAAACGAATCTACTACTAGAAAACTGGAAACTCTCACTAATGAACTGTAGCTCTGATACCACTTGATGAACCCGAAGGTCCTTGTTTGTTGGCCCGATCTTTCAATGAGAACGATAAGTTCGGTAGTCGTCGCTCAACTCTCACGATCCTGGTTACGAACACGCAAGGCTCGAAACCACGCAATCGTTGAACTGATTGACAAGTCGTTATCAACCGTGCACGAATACCTGGATAATCTGACCACGAAGATCAATTCCTGCATACACCGAAGAAGCACGCAAGAACAAGATAAAGCAATCTGAAATTGCAAATCGGAATTGAAATGTTGATTTGAATTGGGATTTTGAATAAGGATCATAATTGAGTTGTCTAGTCGACACACGCAAAAGATACAAGTTGCAACGAAGGCAAACTAAACATAAACAAAATCCAAGTAAACTAGAGGGGGTGCGTCCTCCTTAAATAGGGGATAAGGAGTCACAAATCTAAAAGAAATAGCAGGGTGGGACTAAACTCGTGGGTTACTGTTCATGTGAACAGTAACCGCACCCCAGTTGGGCCGCCGGCATATGGGCCAAGTTGAGTATGATTACAAAGCCCAATTTGGCCCAAAAAGGAGATATGACATCTTCTTTTGATGATTGCGGTCAGTCCAGAAGGAATTTGGAGGTGAGGCCGGATCCGTTGGAAAGAGGACGAAATAAGCTTTCCATCAAGTACTCGTGGACCTCCAACGGACTCCGTATGTGAAAGTTATGCCTGTTTTAAGTTGTTGTTATCAGGCTGATTCCGGAGGCCGAACTGGATTGCAAAACGGGTTCAGCTCGAACTGCTTGCTTGTCTTGGACCAAAAGTGACATAGTGCTGCATATATATATATATATATATATATATATATATATATATATATATATCATCATTAGGTAGCATCATATAGTTCATATAATATAAAGACACTCCTAAAAACAAGCTCACCTGATAATTTAAGTGAAGCGTACGAGCTCTTGTACTTGGAACAACAAGCATAGCAAAAATGGTTGTATCAATAGGGGCCATGTCCTCATCATCTTCACCTCATCGACTCCGGCTCCGGCCCCTTAACCTCGATTCCTGCTCCGACCTGTCTTCACCGACACAGGAGCTTGCAGGAGCCCCGCAAGCCCTCACGCAAGAAGGGTAGGTGCTTGCAGGAGCCTCCATGAACTGGTAAGTGAGACATCCCATGTTTTTTCCTACATTAATTCACGGATTTCTCGACTTCTTGCTTCTTCAGCGGTTTGTTGTTTTCATTTGCACACACGAGAATGGTGTTGAGTGCAGAACATGCATTGTTCAGTGTTCAGAGTGTAGCTTAGAATTCAGTTAGGCCAGAACTTGATTTGAATCGAGGTTAGCCAAGCACGTCCTCCAGTACTGGTCGTGATAACCAAGGTGCAAGAGGATACATAATAGTTATTCCACCGTCGCGCAATAATAATGAAAATTAGCCGCACTTATCACCCCTGTGCTGTCAGCATGCAATAATCACTTTCAGTTTTGTCACCCCTGTGCTGTCAGCATGCAATAATCACTTTCAGTTTTGTCGCCAGAAATGTCTATTGTCCTACCTTCTTGTTGACAGTTAGGAACACATCAAGTCAGTGATAGGATCTTAATGTTATAAATCTGAGAACTTCCCAGTTCCTCAGCGATACTCGCACAGTCCACACTAGCATTTGACTCAATGCAGTAGGCATGCATAGAAGAGGATTGTTTCTAGCTATCTAGTATGATGTACATCATCCCATATCTTGTTTACATGAAAAAGTAGCTAGTCCTATACATGCTAGTATTTGAAACAAGGCAACAGGAACAATACGAAAGACACCTATCATGGCTTTACACCCCGGTGCACACCGATGCCCCTTGCGGGCGCGCGTGTATAAACAAGACACCGCGCATGGCTCAAATGCCCCGGTGCACACTAACTCACGCGAGTGTGAAGTGTATAAACAAGACACCGCGCATGGCTCAAATGCCCCGGTGCACACTAACCCACTCAACCGAGAGTGAAGTGTATAAACAAGACACCGCGCATGGCTCAAATGTGCCGGTGCACACTAACCCACTCAACCGAGTGTGAGGTGTATAAACAAGACACCGTGTATGGCTTTATGCCCTGGTGCACACCGATGCCCCTCGCATGCGCTAGTGTACAAACAAGACACTGCACATAGCTCAAATGCTCCGGTGCACACTAACCCACTCAACCGACTGTGAAATATATAAACAAGACACTGTGCATGGCTCTATACCCTGGTGCACAACGACGCCCCTCGCGGGCGCGGGGTTATAAACAACACATCGCACTCCATCGTGCAAAACCCTAGTCGCTTCCAAGGCCGCGTCTCGCCGATAGGGAGTCTCCTGCCTCGAAGGCCTCGCCTCGGTGGAGAGACGTCGCATAGCGCGCTCCATCGCGCAAAACCCTAGTCGTTCCGAAGGCATCGCCTCGACAACTACGGAGTCTCCCTCCTCGAAGGCCTCACCTCGACCGGGAGACATTGCACATCGCGCTCCATCGCTCAAAACCCTAGCTGCTTTGAAGGTCGCGCCTCGAAGGCCTTGCCTCGGCGGAGAGACATTGCACATCACGCTCCATCGCGCAAAACCCCAGCCGCTCCGAAGGCCGCGCCTTGGCGACTAGGGAGTCTCCTGGCTCGAAGGCCTTGCCTCGGCGGAGAGACATTGCGCATCGCGTTCCAGCGCGCAAAACCCTAGCTGCTTCGAAGGACGTGCCTTGGCGACTAGGGAGTCTCCCTCCTCGAAGGCCTTGCCTCGGTGGACAGACATTGCGCATCGCGCTCCAGCATGCAAAACCCTAGTCGCTCCAAAGGCCGCGCCTTGGTGACTAAGGAGTCTCCCGCCTCGAAGGCCTCGCCTCGGCGGAGAGATGTCGCATATTGTGCTCCATCGCTCAAAACCCTAGTCACTCCGAACCTTGGCGACTAGGGAGTCTCTCGGCTCGTCTAACAGACCTCACAAATCGCACGCCAGCGCACCAAACCCTTTTTGCTCCGAAAAAGTATGAAGGTCGACGGGAGGCGAACTCCCCCTCGCTAGCTTCAGGGCTCCGAGCCCTATCAAAAAAGTATAGGGGACGGCGCTCGGCCGCCTCCTCGGCTAGCTTGGGTGGGTGGTACCGGTCGAACCAACGCGAACGGTCACACCGAAGAAGTAATCAAATACAACAAGGTGTAGTGACGACTTTACCACGACGTGCCGCCCGTCTATATATCCCTTCTTGCCCCCTATATGTGGCCTTAAGGGCATGTAAGAAGGGGGCTCTGCCTCACTCATACATTCGTAATACGATGCTTATACCTCTCACGCTGTTTGACTCCTCTCATTCGGTCCCCCACGACAAAAGTGTATCCTATACCCACTGTCTAGTTTCGATGGTACGACAGGTCCTGATGGTGGCATATTGGTTAGTTATGTGCAATGTCTATAATCATGTTTGGCTTCCTAATCGAGTTGACTGATGATCTTGGTATGAATGATTAACTCTTGTCACTGGTTAGGAGATTTTGTGAATGTCATTTTCTTGTCTTGGTAGTTGTGTTTCCTTGGTAATGTTTACTATATGTGTATTTCATATGTGATTAGTGCCTGTAGTGGTATTTACAAATACCTGCAGTCCCATTGTAAAAGAAACTTTTAATCATTGCAGCTCCCAGATTTTGCAACACCACTATTCTCGTGGTTGTCATGGCCCTTCGCTAACATTTCTTATCAAGGATTGCCAATTACAAGTACTGATGGAAACATTCCTTCTCACCAGGCTCGTCAAATGGAGGCAAGTATTTGTACACTATCTGTTATAAGACCCGTTGTATCAGCATTCTGTTGCTGATTAGCAGATTTTTGGTACAACTTGAAGATAGCATCCAAAGTTCTAAAGGAACGCTCAATCAAAGGCCTTTTGTTTCATTTAGTATTTAGCGCTTGACAAAATAAAATAACGGTAAAGGAAACCAGATTATGCAGATATAACTATGTTTACTATAATTTCCTTCAAAAATGGATAATTGGAAATAAGCTTGATAGCTTAGAAGTTAGCACCTTGTGGCTGCTTCCTTGTAGCTAAAGATGTTAGTCCATGACTGGTTTCCTCTAGCACATTCTGTACCTTGACAGTAGTTCGTGTGCTTGTTATAGAGAGAACTAATGAATTAGGATGCTATACCAATTCTTCAAACTTTTATGTATACCCCCTTGATTTGGGAATCAAAATATTGGCTCTTGAGGAACGTATCATGGTGCTAACAACAAGCACCTATAGACATCTGAGCGATCCTTTGCGAAGTAACGATTAGAAGTGTCTTCCACAGCCATCAAATTTGACGGGTCACTTACTTTAAGTGGCTCGAATTGAGGTAGTCTGGTATCTCCTCTGGAGAAACCTTAAAGTATGCCATACAATTAAACTTTGGGCCACTAACAATGTGGCAGAATCGAAGGTTTGCTAGGGGCATACAGTGAAGCACTCTCGATTAAATCGACTACTCGTGAGAGAGACTCTCAACTAGTCGTGAATCAAATTGGGAAAGAGTACCAATGCTCTAACTCAACAATGGCTCGGTACTTATCAATCGTAAGCTAGAAAAACATTTTTAGGTTTGAGGTACAATTTATCCCTCGAAAGGATAATTTCCTCATGAGACCAACTTGCTCGGATGGCTTCTTCGATCCATAATACCAAAAGGAGTTTTCTTGGAGCAACTCCAAAAAGCGTCTCAGTCGAAGAACCGAGACACCTCCTCTTGAGATGGCCTCATTAGATTACGAGGATACGGATGACTCCCATCTACGAGTATCTTTGCAAGGGTTCCGTGCGAAGATACCAGGCTCGTCAAATGGAGGCAAGTATTTGTACACTATCTGTTATAAGACCCGTTGTATCAGCATTCTGTTGCTGATTAGCAGATTTTTGGTACAACTTGAAGATAGCATCCAAAGTTCTAAAGGAACGCTCAATCAAAGGCCTTTTGTTTCATTTAGTATTTAGCGCTTGACAAAATAAAATAACGGTAAAGGAAACCAGATTATGCAGATATAACTATGTTTACTATAATTTCCTTCAAAAATGGATAATTGGAAATAAGCTTGATAGCTTAGAAGTTAGCACCTTGTGGCTGCTTCCTTGTAGCTAAAGATGTTAGTCCATGACTGGTTTCCTCTAGCACATTCTGTACCTTGACAGTAGTTCGTGTGCTTGTTATAGAGAGAACTAATGAATTAGGATGCTATACCAATTCTTCAAACTTTTATGTATACCCCCTTGATTTGGGAATCAAAATATTGGCTCTTGAGGAACGTATCATGGTGCTAACAACAAGCACCTATAGACATCTGAGCGATCCTTTGCGAAGTAACGATTAGAAGTGTCTTCCACAGCCATCAAATTTATCGCTTGTCTGTAATTTTTTGTCTGTAGTTTTTTCACATACAGGTGCTATCGGATCCCTTAAGTAAAATAGGACTAGTTTTTGCCGCCTCAATGAAGTTAAATGGTTATCCTTTCTATCGTGATTATTACTCTGAAGATCGAACACAGTAGATATTCCCTGCTTTACGTGATCCCTCTGTTCCTAATTGAATTTTGCCTTTGGGTACTATGCCTTATTCAGGGCGCGCACACAACTACCCAAGATCCAATGGAGTCTTCAATTGCTACGCTTGTTTCCATGGGTTTTGATCGTGGCTCTGCATTGCAGGCTCTTGCACTGACAAATTACGATGTCAATTTGGCCTCCAACATTCTGCTTGAAGCACAATCCACGTAGAAAACATCTCCTGGAGCCAAAGATCGATCATTCTTCTGTTCCAGATTTTTCTCAGGATTTGTTAATGCAACTACATGCCATTGTGTAACACAGAAATTAGAAAGATGGTAGAAGCACCTCATGGCAATATTCTGAATATCTACATCACACCCAAGCATCATGCACTTTTCAGCCGTGTGCCCTACTGGAGCCGTGCTAAAGCATGACAGAAAACTAGCCCTACTGAAACCAGCCAGGAACAGTAGGAGACCACGGAGCTGTTTGGTTCATGGGCCTAACGTGCCAAACTAAAATTTTGGTAGTACCCTAATACTTTAGATAGCATTTGGATTGATACTAAGGGCTTGTTTGGTTTGACCTTAGGTAGCCACACTAAAATGTATGCCAAAAACTGAATAAAAAAATGGTGTTTGAATCGTAGTCATATCATTTTACGGTTAATGCCAAAATTGATGTGTTTGGATTGCAATCATGTTAAATTTTGTTAAAATTGTGAGTATAGCACGTGAGTCCTGCATAATATTTATTTATTTTACATCAAAATATGCCAACATGAATCTTGTTTTATTGATTAAATGATAAGTAACACAACGGTTTAAATGGATCACAAATCGGATATTCGGTTTAAAAAATATGATAATTTTAAATTTGTTAATCAACCTAACCATGCAATTAATGCTCCAATCCACAACCAACCAAAATATGCTACGTACCAAATTTGGAACCAAATCAAATACTGCTAAAATTTTAGGGCAATACCAAAAATTTGGTTTGGCCCGTTCTGACCTTGAACAAAACAGCCTATAATTTTTTGCCGTGCCATAGAAAATTTGGCAGCGCCAATACCTTACAGTTGTCTTGCGCTTCCGAATCCGGGCGAGCACCTAAGTTTTGGCTCATCTCCTACCATTCCTTTGTTGAGGTGGCAGCAGTCTATTGGCTGCATTTAATACTTTCCTTTATGATTAATCAGTTTCAAATGACCATATTTCTTGGTATACTTTGGTGAAAAAAAATAGATGTCATGTGGGATCCATGTGCCACACATTTTTGGTAAATTTTAGCATAGTTGCAACCTAAATACATCAATTTATGTATTGCTTGTGCATTGGTATAGTTAAGATCCAAATACATTTTTTCCCCAGCCTTTCACATCAGAAACCAAACACCCCCAACTCACCCAGCAAATTGTTGAAAACTTCAGTTCCAAGCATTGGAAACCAAATGTCGAATCAATATGGGGAGGGATAGAAAGGTGGGATAGGCAGCTTGCGCGTGGAAGCCATCGTATCGTATTATAATGAGCAAAAGTTTTACACGTTGATTTTGTTCTTATGAAGTTACTCTAATTGTGCTAGAGCCGAACCATTCTGGTAGGCTGTACCGCTCTAGCGCCTTCCCTGGCAATAAGCATGATAACCCGCCGGGAATAGTTCCGTTGTCATCTCTAGAAGTGAGATAGTGTTTCTATCTGAATTTTTGTCCATATTGGCATTTTTTGGCAGTGCATTTACATAAATGACTATCTCTAAAATTTTATTTTGAACATATAGCACCATTGCCACACGAACACCCTACGGTGGCCTCTCTCCGCCCGTCACGTCAGCCCGTTGCCGCACGACGGTCATGCGGCAACACCCCTCAGCCTGCCACGTCGCGTCGAAATTAGGGTTTACTGATATAGCAAAAGAGTTCAAAAAATTATAAAATTTTATGTATAGTTTCCTGATATAGTGTACTTTCTTGTGTAATTTTTTTTTATAATTTTACTCGTTCTAATTTTATCTTGCAATTTCATATAAGTGTACTGTAATTACTTCCGCCCGCCACGTGTCACCCTTTCCCCTCCCGCATGCACGCCCTCCCGCACGGCCACCCTACGGTGCCTACCTTTCCAACCGTGCATCCTCCCTCCTCTGCACATCTGTCGACTCCTCGCGGCTGTCCCCTCTTGCTCGCAGTGCTGCGCGTAGACAACACATCCGAAATTCCCGGCGCTAACGCAGCGACTCCTCCTTCACTCGGCTATAAATACTGAAATCTCGTAGTCGCTCTTCGCTCATACCAATTGTGTTTCGCTCATGTTCTAGCGCTCGTCGCTGAGAACTCAGAGAACTTAATATAATTATTTTTTTTGGAGATCAAGTATTTGCTTGCTGCTCGTCGCTCGATTTTTTTGATAGCTTATCCCCGAAGGGCAGTTAATTTGTCGGATGCTTTTGTCGTTATTATCGTAATTAGTTAGTTTACTGGTTATTAATTAGTTAGTTTACTGGTAATTGAATAGATAGCTTAGTGATAAATAATTGGTCGTAATTAGTTTAGTGGTTATCAATCCCGCATATTAAATTAGTACGAATTAACTACTCGTAATTTATTTAGTGGTAATTAATCAGTTGTAATTAGTCAGTTTAGTGGTAATTAATAAGTCGCATTTAGTTATTTTATTTGTAATTAATTAGTTTAGTGATAAATAATTGGTCATAATTACTTTAGTGGTTATCAGTCCAGCATATTAAATTAATGAAAATTAACTACTAGCAATTAGTTTAGCGGTAAATAATTACTCGTAATTAATTTTTGAAAATTGTTAGTAATTAATTAATTATTCCTATTTTAATTACACATGTAATCCATCACTTATGTGCAATTTATCGTATTTAATTGCACATATGTACCACAGATGGGGTTGTTGTAACTTTAGGTAATTTTGAACATGCAAGACTTATTAGTATGTTATGACGATGGCCTCGTACGGGCCAGACCCAGCGGGTTGGACATGTCGAGATGCCAGTACAAGGTGGTCCGGGCGGAGGGGCTCGACGCGATGACTATTCGCGAGCTTCGAAGCTGCATCTGGAGAGAGTTCAGCACGGAGGCAACGAGGCAACCACGGAGGCTACGAGGCAACGACGAAGAAAGTTATGATCGAGGGGATCACCTGTACAAATGATGTGTGGGAGCTCTTCAAGGTAGCTGGAAGCATAGCATGGAGCCAGTACATGTAGATTGCCTCCCAGCCCGAGGCGGTCATTCACAGGAAGCCGATGATGTATGTGAATTTCGTATGCAAGGCACCGGGCCACCTTGATGATTCCGGAGCCTCTACAAGCGGGCAAGCGCAGGTCGAACCTGAAGACGGCATCACGGAATGTGCTGCCTCGGAGGGGAGACTCGTACATAATTTTGTGTGAAATGAGTGGGCGGAATCGTGGTGATCGGCCCGCATTGACTACCACGAGTATATATCAGACCAGCCTCTCGGGTTGGAGTCCGATGAGGACACCGACCCAAGTTCGGATGGTAGCGATGAGGACGCACGATATCTGGGTGATCGATGGCCTCAAGAGGAAGTACGAGATCAGGCTTCAACATAAATATGTCAACAGTCATGGTAGGGGGAAATGAAACATGCATGCACCTTGAGTGATGTGGCGACATGCACCTGCAACAAGTCGAAACTCCTGCACAAGCTATGCTCGCACGTGTGTACAAATGAGTCAGATGTGTACGCCGTACATCTCCGAGTACTACGACATACAATACTTTTTTAATACATGGAGTACAGAGTTTCACTCGTACGGGTTAGAAATGAACTACAAGGATCTTTAACCGGACATGGTGCAATGGAGTCCGAACAAGAACTCAAAGACAACAGAGAAGGAGCAAGGGTAAATGCAGCGCTTCTGAAACGACATAGATGCCAACCAACGTACCAGTATTAGCCGCACAAACAAGTACAGGATATGCAAGACTCCTGAACATTCAGCGAAGGATTGCCCTAACAAACCCAACTCGTTTGATCGTCATTTAGTGTCATAATGTACTAGCATGCAGAGAACCAACTGTATTGTATCACATACTAGATAGGCTTGTACATGAACCAACTGAGAAAAATACATGGCATACTGATCATATAACGATGTACCGTAACCTTCGAACGCACATGAGTCAGAGGCTACGGTACATCGTTATATGATCTGTATACCACGAATTTACCTCAGTTAATTCATATACAATCTTATATAGCCTGTGATACAATACAATATTAAAGAATATTATATACATTAAACTGATAAATTAACAAAAAATGTATATTTAATCGGATTACACGTGATAATACAACAATGGACCAAGATACAATACAAGGCAATGCACATAATTTGCAGATATCTTTTGCACAGAAAGATCAAAGCAGAAAGGCTCAACAACGCAGAACATACCGGCCAGCATCAGGTAGGTAATACGATACCCAAAGGGTCCCATAACAGCATCGAAAATACAAAGCGAAGGATGGGAGAAGGGCGGTGGCGTACTAGCGGTAGTGTGGTGACAATATAGAAAAGAACGAAACACCATACACATCAAACTCTGCCCTAGACCCACCAAGCAAAGCCTCACAGACCTCCTTACATCTCATCGGCCTGCGGTTCCTCATCCTCGTACTCGCCCTCCTCCTCGTCGGCGGTCGCATCCTGATACTGCTGGTACTCTGAGACGAGGTCGTTCATGTTGCTCTCTGCCTCGGTGAACTCCATCTCGTCCATGCCTTCGCCGGTGTACCAATGCAAGAAAGCCTTCCTCCTGAACATGGCGGTGAACTGCTCGCTCACCCTCCGGAACATCTCCTGGATGGAGGTTGAGTTGCCGATGAAGGTTGATGACATAGAGAGGCCTCTCGGTGGAATGTCGCAGACACTGGACTTCACGTTGTTGGGGATCCACTCGACAAAGTAGGATGAGTTCTTGTTCTGGACATTGATCATCTGCTCGTCGACCTCCTTTGTGCTCATCTTTCCACGGAACATGGCGGAGGCCGTGAGGTAACGGCCATGGCGAGGATCAGCAGCGCACATCATGTTCTTGGCATCCCACATCTGCTGTGTAAGCTCAGGGACTGTAAGGGCACGGTACTGTTGGGACCCACGGGATGTCAGTGGAGCGAATCCGACCATGAAGAAGTGGAGACGAGGGAAGGGGATAAGGTTCACTGCCAGTTTCCGGAGGTCGGAATTCAGCTGGCCAGGGAACCTTAGGCAGCATGTGACTCCACTCATGGTGGCAGAGATCAAATGGTTCAAATCCCCAACTGCAGAAAATAGCAAACATGTGGAGAATGTTTTGTCACACAGGCAATACAGATTGAAAGTGATGCATGTATATGTCGAAGGCAACAAATTCAAACATATTGTTTATGGGTAACAAAATCAGTGTTTCATTCCAAGTTTTCACTTATGAATAAATCCGCTTGTCTCAAATCTTATTGAACACCTAGTCCTAACAGTTCATTAGCTTGGGTTGAAAAAATAAGGGTAAGTTGCCACTCTTTAAAGTTTCAGATAAAGCACAGTCTGTTCAACTAAGATGATTCCTCAATCATAAGGCACCTACTGGAGTTAGCGCAGGCTATGTTGAGCATGATCCCTACTACCTAAAAGCATAGTTTGCAGAATTATATATACACCAATAATCAGAAAGATTACAAATAAGTGTAGCATCAATGCTAGATCATATATCATGTACTAAAAGACAAACAACTTTCTAGAACAAGCATGTGTACATCTGCACTGCTGAACAGATATGGAAATAAATGAATATTACAAACATAAGTATGCACCAGTCTATATCCAGTAAAAGCTAGAAACAGGAGAAGTTGAAGCGGCTTACAGCTAGGTGTAGTCAGCTTGAGAGTCCTGAAACAGATGTCGTAGAGAGCCTCATTGTCCAGAACCATGCACTCATCAGCATTCTCAACCAACTGATGGACCGAGAGAGTAGCGTTGTATGGCTCAACCACAGTATCAGATACTTTTGGTGAGGGGAAAACTGAGAATGTCAGCATCATGCGGTCAGGATACTCCTCCCTGATCTTTGAAATCAACAGTGTACCCATACCAGATCCAGTACCACCACCAAGAGAGTGGCATACTTGGAATCCTGATCACAGAAAAAGATGGCTTTAATGATCACCGCAACATGACAAAATGAAGTATACTTGCTCGGGCGCCAAAAATACAGAACAAAATTCAGTACATCCGCTAACCAAAATGCAATACAAGCATGAAGTTTCTTAACTATGGTAATTTTATAATTGTTGACCACTAGATTACCTCACAAGAATATCTAAAATGATAAAAATATTGTTATGCTAAACTATTTGTTCGAACAACAAATCTGAAGAACAGAATGCCCGTACTCCGATACCATGGATTACAGACTAATCAATGGTCATGCATTACTATGCCACCCAAGCTACCTAAGTAAGACAGACCATCTCAATACTAACATGATATCATAGAGTACAAAGTCACTGCGTTTTAGTGCCAGCTAAAAAGACGAATACATTTGTAATTAGGGCACCAAACAACTAGCGAGAATCATCAATGTCAGTCATTTAGACCAATATAGCATGTGTAGGTCCTACGACAACTCATGTGCAAATGTGCAATATGTTTCATACTAACAGATCTTAGTACCCTGGTATAGCACTACTCATATGGTGTGCTACAGATGTACAGCACTACTATGCATTGCACTAGAAAATTCACAGCATGGTAAAATAAGGGCGATCTTCGCATAAGCATCTGTACTCTAACCTATTCAACAGGAATTGATCCAGCAAGTATCATAAATTTTGTTATCGACAAGCATATTTACCTTGCAGGCAGTCACAGTTCTCAGCCTCCTTCCTCACAACATCCAAAACCGAATCAATGAGCTCAGCACCCTCAGTGTAGTGGCCCTTGGCCCAGTTGTTACCGGCGCCAGATTGCCCAAAGACAAAGTTGTCAGGGCGGAAGATCTGCCCATAGGGTCCTGTGCGGACGCTGTCCATGGTACCAGGCTCAAGGTCCATAAGAACAGCACGGGGCACAAAGCGACCGCAGGAGGCCTCATTGTAGTAGACATTGACACGCTCCAACTGCAGGTCAGAGTTGCCCGTGAACCGCCGGTAGGGTCGATGCTGTGCTCGTCGCACACCACCTCCCAGAACTTGGCACCAATCTGGTTGCCACATTGTCCACCCTGGATGTGCAGGATCTCTCTCATCTTTACCCTGGAAATTTAAGGGAGCCACGTAGAAGAATTAATCTCAGATGATGCAGCAAGCATGGCTAACCTAAGGATTCAATGTAAAAAAAAGGTAGTTGCTAAACTGCTCAAGTTACTTAGATCAAGCATTTCAAATCATTTACCGCTTATTCAGCACTTCAAATCATGAAATGAGGGTGCAATCAGGATCAAGTCGTTTCTACACCAATTCAGATTTCGATATGATGCAACAAAAATTGGGGCAAATCCAACACAGGTAGGCTAAAACAAAACCATAAAAAAGGCACGGCGAGTGTCTTATCAGGTGAATGTTTCTTTCATCAAATCAAAGTTGATTCAGATCTCACATATCTATCATCCTGTGAATAAGGCGAAGCAAACAATCCATGTTGTTTCAGAACCCAGATATCACTCAACTCCCTACACAGATCACGTTGAACCTAGCCAGATCTGGGGTTTCATATGCTAAAATGACCCAAAGCTAGTCAACACCCAACACACAGCTCAATTACCTATCAAATGCATCACCGTGTACACCAGATCTCCTCGAAAATGGCTCCGGTATAGGATGTTCTGCACTAAATATGCACGAAATGCCTCAAATGGAGCAAGAGTAGCTTTCAGGTCTCACAGGAAAAATCCCCCAAATTAATAGACCAAATGTTTACCGAATATCCAATAACACAACTCCGAAATATACTCCAGAAACCACACTGGATCATCCACGAGATCGTGCTGTAAAAGCAGTCGAAACCCCACAGATCCAACACAACTTACAAACGTTTACAACAAACCAATCAAAACGAAATCTAAAAGTGAGATGAACACTAACTGGATCAGGGGATTGCTCTATAGAAATCAGTAAAAAAATCCCCCGTAGATCCTAGCGCATTACAAATTTCCTGGCCAAAACAACCCGTTTTTTATATAAAAAACCCAACAAAAATCACACCTAACAACTGCTCAAATCTCCATGGCATTTCAAATTCAAACCAAAGGCATCGGCAGTACTAAAGGAAAAATTCGCTTACGAGAGAGTTCAAATATTTCGCTGATTCACACAGTGACACAGGCGATCCGATCGGCGGCAAGGGAGAGGCCGTGATCGGTCGATGGAGGAGGGTAGAGGCCGGGGAGAGCGAGGCGAGCGCAGTGTGCCTTAAATAACCGTAGGTGGCGGAGACCGTGGCTAGCATCCGACGGCTCACGCCTCTCCTCCCTCCAACCACTCCTCGAGCCGGACGGGCCAGATCTCTCGGCCTTGCGTATATTTTTCAAATCTCCCCATCACGGCGAACTGCCCAAACTGCCCCCTGGTTAGGATATTTCGCCTCGCTGGCCCCCTGTCGGTGCAACCTGCGAACCCTAGCCCAACTGTTGTGACACAAAAAGAAAAACTGCATGCAGTTATGCCAACTCATAAACAGCCAGAATCGACACCTTTGGTTTATCATTAACTCTTCATCATGTATAAATACATGTATATGATCAGAATAAAGATTACTTTTGGTTTTCTCTCAATCACTTTACAATACGTTATCAGCACACAGAGAAAGCAACAAGAGGTAATGGCACTTTGTGACAATCACAAAAGCGCTTTTCTGCAGATTCTCGCTCTAGTTGATTCCCTACACAAGAACTTGCATGTTCTTCTTGCTCCTCTCCATGAGGAGCCTCCACCACCTCGCCAGGCATCCACCACCATCATCGCCACCGGTCATGGTTCACAGCCGGCTCTTCGTCGTCCATGGGCGACGCACAGCGTTTACCCACCGGCGAAGGCCCCACGCTATGGTCCTTACCGGCGACCGGCGCATGAGTCAGTAACGGACAGGTGGAGCACGTTAGTTTTGGCCCCATGAGTCAGTGAGTGCTGAGTGGCCCCATGTGACCTATCCTTCTCCCAGCTTTTCCGGGACCGCACGTGTGGTGGCGGGGGCACGCGCGCCGTTGTCAGTGACTCAATGGCCTGTCTCTGTTCTCTTCTATGCTTCGCTGTTTCAGTGTAGATACAGTGACGAGGAGATTGGGTCTAGCCAGAGGTAGCGCGCTGTTTGCGTGTAGTTGATGGTCCTTTTTGTTCTTGACAGGGTGGCGTTTGGAAGGATCTCTTTGCCAGCGCGGCGATGTAGGTGGGAGATCGGATCAGTGGGTGCCTGTAGCTAGCAAGGCTGCATGCGATGTACGCTTGCTGCTGGGAATGGATACTGTTTGGCAACAAAGTAAAATGGTTCTGGTAGTTCAATCATTTGTATGTGATGCCATTTAAGCTAGCTTGTTCTTCTTTTTTTTAATTTCTAAATTATGTTACTCTATCACAAAAATGAGTTATTTTTTTATATTGATATGGTCTTTAAAATGCAACTTTGATCACTAATAATTATAATAATAATTATTATTATTATATATTTATAAAACCAAATAAATTATAATATTATAAAAGTATTTTTTGAGATATCTAATCTAAATATTTAAAAGGATGTCAGTAGCCAAAATATTCAAGACTTAACTGTATCTATTTCAAAACTATTTATTTTCCTGGACGGGAGGGAGTATTGTCCCATGGGTCAAAAATGCGCCCTAGAGGAAGGAGCTTGATCAAGCCGAACTGCTTTTAGGTGTGACAATGCAGGTCCAGCCCAGATCTGAACTCACCCAATCTGGCCTTCTTCTGCGTGCAGTTTAGTCAGTTACAATCACTGAGACGCGCGCGCGCGCACACACAGATCTCCAACCTTGGGTTCAGAAAAGAGTCAGAGTAGCCAAGCCGCCAACGCCGACGGGAGAGCTGAAAGACCGGCGCGACGCCCCTGGTATTATGGTAAATGGTAATGGCAATGGCAATGGTAATCATTCCCGCCTGCTCCCAGGGCCCCACGCGTCATCCACCGCCGCAACTTGCAAGTCACGCAGCTCCTCGCGCATATCCGAATATGGGAGCAATATTTTATCCGCCCACTGGGCTACTGGAGTGGAGCAGCAGTGGGTGGGACGACGACGTCGCCCTCAGCTTCTCTTCTCACCTCGAAAGCGAAGCGAAGGAAGGGAGCAGGGAGGAGATGTCGGCGGGCCTGGTGACGGAGGAGGCGATGGTGGGGCGGCTGGTGCGGATCCGGCGGACGGTGATGCAGATGCTGCGGGACAGGGGGTACCTGGTGGTGGAGCACGAGCTGGCCATGGGCCGCCGCGACTTCCTCCGCAAGTACGGCGAGTCCTTCCACCGCGAGGACCTCCTCATCAACAAGTACAAGAAGAACGACCCCTCCGACCAGGTCAGGTCAACCCCTCCATGCTTCCTCTTCCTGATCAGAGAGATGTATGTAGCTGCTGCTCGATCGATCCAGCTCTCTGTTTTTCATCTTCGTTGATCAGCACCTGCGATCCGTTTCTTGTTCGAGATTTGATCTGCGATCGAGTAGCTTAGGCCAGATCATGCTCATGGCATCTACTGTTTAGCTTGGGGAATAATAACGGGGGTGCTCCGCTGTGCACGTTGCGCTAGTAATTTGTTTCGCTGCAATTACTTGTTTGCTACCATGACTAGCCTCTACCTGAGCCCCGCTTGCCCTCTGCAGTCGTAGTGCAGAAAATCGGCTACTATGACTGCTTTTGGCAACATTTCGCTGGTCCGCCCGAGCATGCTGCCTGCTTGATGAGTGATGACAACTAATAATTCAGATCAAGCCAAAACGACAAGTTCAGATTTAGTCTTCTTCTCTTTGTTCGCCCCTTAATTCAGCAGGATCATACGATGCCAAATCACATGTCCCATTTGCAACCGTGTAGAGTTCGGGAATTATTGTGTGTGCCCCGTAGGATGCACACACTCTTTATTTAGTCTCAAAGTAGAGTCCGACTCTCAAACAACTTGCTATTTAATTATAACACGAACTCTCCAACACTCCCTCTCAAGATGGGCCGAAGATATCAATTATGCACATCTTGTTACATATTGTAGGACCCTCACTAGGACCTAACCCTTTAGTAAAACAGTCGGTCAACTGTTCACCAGACTTGACATATTTCAACTTTAATATTCAGCCATCGAGCTTTTCCTCGATGAAAAACCTATCTATCTCTACGTGCTTGGTACGATCATACTGAACTAGATTGTTAGCAATGTTGATTGTAGATTTATTATCACAATGCAACACCAAGATATTATTCCACCATATTCAATAAACCCTTCATCCATATCATTTCACTCACACTCAACGTCATTGCTCTGTACTCTACCTCTGCAGTAGACCGAGCGACAACCTCCTGCTTCTTGCTTCTCCATGACACAAGGTTACCTCCTAAAAAGATGCAATATCAAGAGGTAGAGCTTTTGTCATCCACACTGCTTGCCCAATCAGCATCGCAATACCATTCCATATTTAGATATTGATTCTTCCAGAACAAAATGCCTTTTCTAGGGCTACTCTTCAAATACCGCATGATTCGATAGACAACATCCATATGTCCTATTCTGGGATCATGCATATATTGACTAACCACCCTTACTGCATATGAAATATCAGATCTTGTATGACACAAATAGATAAGACGCCCAACAAGCGTTTGATAAGCTTCCTTGTCAACTGTATCTCCCGACTCAGTACATAGCTTGTGATTCCTATCAATAGGTGAAGCAATAGGGCGACACCCAAGCATACTTGTTTCTGCCAGCAGATCAAGGACATACTTCCTCTGGGAGAGAACTATACCATTCGAAGAACGGACAATCTCAATCCCAAGAAAGTATCGAAGAGGTCCAAGATCCTTCACCTCAAATGCCTCTCCTAGTTTTTTTTCAAGGACTTGATTTCCTCGGCATCATCTCCAGTAATCACAATATCATCAACATAGACTGTCAATATGGTGATATGTGATTCTCTATGCCTGTAAAATACAGTATGATCTCTATTGCATTGAGAATAGCCCATGCTACAGACCGCACGCCTAAATATATCAAACTACACCCTTGGAGACCGCTTCAGATTGTATAAAGACTTCTTGAGTTTACACACCTTCCTCTCAGTCTGCCTATTCTCAAAGCCTAGAGGAATCTCCATGTGTACCTCCTCTTGTAAAGCACCATGTAGAAAAGCATTCTTCACATCCAACTGATGTAGGGGCCATCCGAAGTTAATTACACAAGAGATCAACGTTCTTACTGTGCTCATCTTTGCCACTGGTGCAAAGGTCTTATCATAGTCTATCCCATATGTTTGACTATAACATTTGCAACCAACCGTGCCTTGTATATCTCTATATTGTCTTCAGGAGTTTGTTTAATTGTAAACACTCATTCGCATCCTACCGCCCTTTTCCTGCTGGAAGTGGAACAAGATCCCATGTCTTGTTCTTTTGAAGTGCACTAAGTTCCCCCTTCATTGCATCCTTCCATTTAGGATCCTGCTTAGCAGTTCGCCAATCCTTTGGAATATGCACTGTCTGAGGAGATGCAATGAATGCTTTGTATGCAGATGAGATATGAGAATATGAGATGAAATTTGTAATGTCATGCTCAAAACAATACCGGACTGGAGGCTTTCCTGCATTGGTTCTAGTTTCTCTACGTTGTGCAAGTGGTAACTCTAGATGGGAGTGATTAGAATGAACATTACCACTCGCACCAAGGGGAGGCAAGGAACATGACGGAGAGAGATCGGAGGAGGGATTTGGGACTGGATGGTGTGCACTCTACATATCCTACACCCTGAATAAGCTGGGAGGTTCCATCAGCTGTTTGGACAGTTTCGAAATGAGTATATGGGGTGTAAGATATAAAAGCACTAAGTGGAGCCGTGACATGCTTAGATGCCCCTCAATCTATGATCCAATCAATATGAGAGTGTTTATATGTGGATGCAAGTGCATGTGCCTGAGTACCTTCGCCCACGTGGGCGTAGTTTGCAAAGTTACCAAATGAGGTGGAATTATGAGAAATCTCCTATGCCTTTTCCTACTGTCACTTCTCCCACTGCATAGCTTGTTTGCCTGTCAGAGTAACAGACGTGATCTCCTCTATCAGGGCCACATTAGCCCTGGGGCCAACTCGGCCCTTTCCTCAACCTCCACCTCCACGACCACCACGATCTCTACTGCGGCCTCCACGACCACCACGACCTCCATACTGTGGAGAAAGACAAGCACGACTCAGATGTCCTCTCATCCCACAGTTATATCACTCCCTATCATCTGGTATGGTGTATGCCGATCTGACCAGGTTGTTGTCCCCCATTATTCGTAGTCGAACCTCTTCCTGCACCATAGCCGAAATAGCCTCCTCCATGGTAGGCAAGTTTGCCAAGTGAAACATGGCATCCTCCTACTCCCAAACTTTGGATTCAGACCCTTTAGAAAGTGTGTAACCCGTCTGCGTTGCAGCCACACCTTGCCAGCCTCAATACACCAGCACATGTTAACTGCAGTGGATCATAGTAATCTAAACCTGTCCACAGTTGCTGCAGTTCACTAGCATACTTCTAGACGGTCTTCTCCTGTTTCAGGGCCTCCACCTTGCCCTGGACCTCCACCACCATCATCACATTTCCTGCCCCAGAGTACATGTTGCTTAGCGCCTTCCACATCGTTGGTGTACTCTACATCATATCCACCATCTGAGCGATGGACGGAGACATTGAAGTTAGCAACCAAGCTACCACCACAGTGTTGGTGGTGTTCCACATCCTCCAATCCATGCTCGCCTTGTTTGCAAGCTCAACACAAGTCTCCCGCAGGTAGTGCTCCACCCCCTCGTCCTCGGAATTAGCTGAGCCCTTCTAGACCAACTCAGGTAATTCTTACTTCCTTCCAATTTTACATCATTCGGCATCAACTCCAGTTTTAAGTCTGATGACCATGCACCAACCCTCGGACCTATCATACCCGTCGCAAAGAGGTCCTGTAACATGCTTCTCATGTAACCTTGAGTTACTAGCAGAGAAGTAGTCTCAACAACTGCCTTTCCTTTCTCTTCTACCGCCCTCATTGCGACTTCCTCCTCCTCCTTCCACGCAACCTCAACTTCCTCCGGGGTCATCTTCTCAAACAACTCTTGCAATACAAATCACTACCAATATATGCTGCACGTATCTCTCACGATCACAGCAACCCTTCACGCATCAATGTTCTGTCGAATCTCGATGTCTACCTTCACAGTTATCCAAATCATGCTGATCTTGTTTTCTTACCAAAGTGACTTCTTTTTTCTATTTCCTTCTTTCTTCCCACCGACACGGTTCCTTTCTCGGTTTCTTCTCCCGAAAGCGGCGCTTCCTCTATCTGCTTCCTCTCTTGGTTTTTTCTCTGAGAATTTCTTCTCTCGAGCTTTCTTCTCCCAAATCGGGTGAGAGCTCTCGTCCCACCTTCTCCTCGGCGGGTCCCCAGCTCATGGTGGCGGCTTCCAGTGCAGCCCGTGCGACGAGGTGACCTGTCCGACCTGAGCGTCGGTGGCGGCCCACACGCCTGTGAGGCGCAGCAGCGGCGCAGCCCAAGTGGTGGTTGTCCGGATTCGTCTGGTGCAAAGGGAGAGGGGGAACGACGGCGGTGGCTGAGGTACGTGAGGGCTAGGGTTAGGGTTTGGTGGTGGATGAGCATGGGGGCTCTGATACCATGTAGAATTTAGGAATTATTGTGTGTGTCCCGTAGGATCCCCACATCCTTTATTTATAGTCTCAAAGTAGAGTTTGACTCTCGTACAACTTGCTATTTAGATCTAACACGAACTCTCCAACAAACCGCATAACTTGTTGGAATGCTAAACTATTGTTGGACTGGAAAGACAACTAGAGTGGGTGAATAGGAGCACCTATCTTTTTCACCATTCCGGTATTCAACTTCTTATTCACTCCAATAGCTATGAAAGCTATGAATAACACAGACACAAAAACATAGCAGAAGTCTTGCGTTAAAACTGCAAAACCCCTAGGACAAATCTCATGATTGGTTTGACCGCCATTGGCTAGCCGGTCTGACCGCCAGCTGCAGGAACAACAGCTCGAAATGATCTCAAATCGATCTAACTTTTGATTCCAAGATCCAAATCCCCTGAGATTTCAAACATAGCTTATCAAGAAGGTCATGAACCTATTCCAATTGACGATCGGGGCAATCGAAGCCAAAGTTTCACGAATTTCTTGATCGAGCTCAAGAATGCACGAAAACCAGGGAAAATCAAACTTTGATCCAAAAGCTTGCCCGTGGGTGGAAGATGGTCAATATGACCCTAGATCAATTCCCACAAGTCGTAGCAAGCTAGATCACAACAAAAAATCCAATCAAAACCCTAGGAATACAAAAATCCCAAAGGCATAAAAAAGAGCAAGAACAAGATAGAACTCATCTTAGGGCAAACTTTGCTTGGATTAATTCAAGGGATTGTTGGTTTACAACCACTCTACCATGGAGGACAAAATCTCAACACTTGAGCACTTAATCAATCCATCTCTCTCAAACCCTAGCCTCCTCTGTCTCCACATTTCCCAAATCACAAATTAGGGTTTCCTAGGCTTGAGTTGATGGGTGCAAATACTGCACCCCTTCCTTTTATAGTGGAGGTAGGTCTATAGAAAAAACCTTATCGGGCACCCATTAAGCCCACACACAAACGGATCTACACTCACACACGCTTCTCAAAGCGGATGACGAACCGTGTCTCTTGAATCCGTCTTTTCGTTATCTTCATCTTCTCTGGACCTAAACTGCCTCCTCTTTGCGCCATCCCACGCTGTGGTTTCCAATGTTCTAAAAGGCGACAACCTAGCCCGCCTAGGCGCTAGGTGACACCCTTCCGCCTAGCCTGCCTAGCCGATTTATCCCGCCTAGGCGGCCACTTAGGGCCGCCTAATTAGCGATTAGGCGCAGGACTGCCGCTTGACTAGTGCCTAGCACCTTAATGAACATTGGCGGTTTCTCCAAGGTCACCAACCCGATATTTTGGCGAAGACACCAAAATATCCCTTCTCGATCCTTCTCCAAAGGTCGAGTCTAATCAATGCGAAGCAATTCCATGCTTCACCACGCGTAGGTTCATCTATGACTCTCTTCATGTCGGCAAGACTCTCTCATCCGGTTCCCACCGAAACCACCATAACACTTGCAACGACCCCTAAGTCACTTTATGCAACCCGTTTCACCAAACCTCCTGTTCAGTCGTTTTGTCCATCTTGCACCATGCTTGAATCCAACCACTTCACCCGGCATCCTCGATCGTTCTGGACCTCAGCTCTCCTAGCCTAGTCCCGATCATCCTCGTCGTTGACCGTAGTTGACTCCAAACTACCTGCACAATAATAGACCAAAAAATCAATTCCAGGCACAAGTTCCTCGCAACTTGACCCACTTTAGCTAAAACATGCATCATGCAACACCTATGCACTGAATCTCATAACTTTTGCCAAATCCACAAATTTCATCGCTTTACCGGCGCCTGAAGCTCCTCTGGCCGGTCTGACCACTCCAGAATTTTTCCCAAAGTCTTGGCCGCACAAACTCAGGAAATTTCAAACTCTATCTAGTTTTGTCTCGAAACTCCATTTTTCGTGAGACCTGGTGCAAACTCACCGTCTAACACTCCTACACAAGTGTTTTAAAGCGTTTCCCAAAATTCCACTTTTCAACACACTAAGATTAGAATCATCTATCCATGATCTCCACAACTACTGCAGCAGATCCTATGCTTCGTCTAGTTAACAGTGACTGCTCTACTGGCTGCGTTTTGAGGCCAAGAGGGTACTTCTAAGGAAAATGTTTACTCCTAAGAGAAAAATGTTTACTCCTAAGAGACACACTTCATTTTGGATAAGCTGACAGAGGTTTAAAAGTGATGCAAAAATATTTAAGTTCGGGGGCACTGTGAGACCGAACGTTCAGATCACTAACTGCAAATTTGGCCTATAATGTTGTCTTTGCAAAGCACAATAACCTTAAGTAATCCTGAAAAGCGAGGTTGTTGGTTAAATTTAGTATTTACAGTTGCATTTAGCTGTCCTTTTCAATCACTTAATTTGTTTTCTGTCTGGAATCAGATATACGTTTTCTTTCCTAACGATGACAAGGTGGGGATGAAACACATAAAGAAGTACGTCGAAATGATGAAAGCTGAGAATGTCTCTAGAGCTGTATTGGTTGTACAACAGAACCTCACTCCATTTGCAAAGTCATTTCTCCTAGAGCTAGAACCGAAGATCCACTTGGAAGTTTTCCAGGTTAGCCTTGCACGCCAAGAAGCTACATATTACTGCACTTTAATTTGACTGGCAGGACAAAAGGACCAGAACTTGGTCCGCATTCTATTTTACTCTGGTCTGCCTTATATCTGAAGCAAATGACCAGGAAGCTGAATTGCTTATAAATATCAAGGAGCATGTTCTTGTTCCTGAGCATCAGGTGCTTACTAATGAGGAAAAGAAGACATTATTGGAGCGGTATACATTAAAGGAAACTCAGGTATTGCTACTTATTGACACTTGCAAATTTACGGTTACTTTTGGCATCAGTTGAGCCAATGATATATCTACTTTCCTAATGTAGTAATATGGTCAACATCAAAGAAATGAAAGGTTTTTTTTACTAGAAGTGTTGATAACATTTCTAGCCTCAACATCTTCAGTAGTTGGGCAACGGCAAAAAGAAAAAATCTTCAATAGTCAATTTCAGCCTTCATTTGTTCATTTCCAGTTGCAATAACTATATGTGCTTTAGACATTTCTAGTAGATGTTACCTAATCAGGTCATCTGTTCCATGAGAATGCATGGAATACACTATTTTGTATGAAGCAAGAGCACTGGTTATGACTAACTCACATGACAACAAAATAGGCATAAATATGCATAGGCCAGAGAATGTCCTGAACTGCTGATTCTCTCTACAATTTGCTCCAGCAAAATTGATCAAAGTGCCTGTCAGAAATGTACCAGATTAACCACTGAATCATTTCTGTGTGCATGATACCCTCTGCATTTTTCAGTATGTTTGCACATGCTTACTAGTATGTAACCCATCTCTCTTTTGCTTCTGAATGCAATTGGACCAAACAGCTTCCAAGAATACAAATTACGGACCCTATTGCAAGGTACTATGGCCTCAGACGAGGACAGGTGGTGAAGATCATCAGGCCCAGTGAGACGGCCGGCAGATACGTTACATATCGCTATGTTGTATGACAGTACACAAGTGAAATGAAAGAGAGAACCATAAATATGGTGAATTTTGCAGGTATACATACATACCCATATGCTTGGAGAAACTGGTATTACTTTGGAGCAGCCATGCTAATGATCGCATGGCTGTTATGTAAGTGATTTTAAATAAGCTGAGTATATGGACCATACATAAATCCTCATGTTGTACACTTGTTTCAAGAACTGTATAAGAAGTTAAGAATGACATAATAAAAACACTTAATTTGAGAGAAATAAAAGCCTCTGCAGTTCTGCCCATTTCATTTTCATGATTCAATCATGCATAAAGAACCTGTTAATGAGTAACATGTACAGAGACATGGTGGATTCTGGAGTGGTACTGTCTACATTTACTTAAGGTAAAAAGTTCATCCCCTTGGTTGGTTTTGCCGGATGTAAGAACACAGCAGATGTGTAGTTGGTGTAGATATAAGGTTGATGAAGCAACATACATAGTTTATACGAAAACGATAGAGGTGCCGCCGAATTGATGATTACTTTAAACTTTTTTTTAAGAAAAAGGCAATGGATTTATTTTCTTATAACGAAATGATGTGCAAAGCTTTTGTGTGTTCTCGAATAAAGGAATTGGATTAGTTAGTTCAGAAGTTTTTAGGAATAAGTGGTCTTAGTGGTGGCGCCATTACAACTGTACTTTTATTATACAAACATCTGCATTGTTTGTAGATCACGCTTAGTACTGAGATCTGCATCATCAGCATGAAATGGATATTAGTATTATGAAAGAAAGCTGCATTCGTAATCGTCAACTAGTATCGATAACTAAATATTTTCACCCTTCGTAGAATGGAAGCATGCTTGTTCTATCATCTTCACGCTCCATGCATGGTTGATGATGGTTCAAGCATTGAACTCTATACACTAGGACTATAGGAGGATCGCCTCTTAACAAGTTAGCTCGCAAAAACGGTAATCAAAGCCCAAATGGGAGTATACCAGCGTCATCTTCATCATGCATATATGGTGATCCATTGTCATGTCAGGGCTCAGAATTGCTGAACTCTATTACTTGTTTCCATACCCATCTTGGCATAGCAAACAAACATGCGTACTTATGACAAGAATTGCAGATCAGGTAACATAATAGACAGGCTCCCTTACTCTGGGGCCTTTGGTATGGAGCTGTCCCATAGTATAGTCAATGCTGTACAGACAAGTGAATTCTAGTAGCGACCACACATGGACCATGTCTGACTGTTTGGCATTAGTAGCTAGTATTAGCTAACTACTTTTGGAGTACACAAAGCGAACAACTTTCAGAGTAGTACTGCACATTAAGCTTGTACTGGCAACTGCAGCAATCTATAGTAATGATGCGGTGAATTCTAGTAGTCGGCATCATTGGCCACCAACCCAAGCCAACATTAGGAATCAAAAGAAAAGGAAAAGAGAAAGAAAAGACCGATATACATACTAGTTATTTTATGCCGTTGTCCGGTCGAGACGGAGATGGTGATGGTCCGATGAATAAAACTACATAGAATTTGATTCCCCCTCTAAATAAATCATTTTTAATTATTTTATAAAAACAACCCTTAGTCGCCAGCCCAACAGGCGACTAGGCTCAATCGCATGGTGGACCAGTGATTTGAGGTCTGTCAACACTCAGTCGTACGATGAACGACGTTAGCTATGTCGCCCAATCGCGCGAGGAAAGTGCGACTGCAGACGCTCGACACCCAATCGCGCTTGCCTTGCGCGATTGGCAGGTGCGTGATGCCAATCGCGCGAAGCTAACTACTTTTGGAGTACACAAAGCGAACAACTTTCAGAGTAGTACTGCACATTAAGCTTGTACTGGCAACTGCAGCAATCTATAGTAATGATGCGGTGAATTCTAGTAGTCGGCATCATTGGCCACCAACCCAAGCCAACATTAGGAATCAAAAAGAAAAGGAAAAGAGAAAGAAAAGACGGATATACGTACTAGTTATTTTATGCCGTTGTCCGGTCGAGACGGAGATGGTGATGGTTCGATGAATAAAACTACGTAGAATTCGATTCCCCCCTAAATAAATTATTTTTAATCGTTTTATAAAAACAACCCTTAGTCGCCAGCCCAACAGGTGACTAGGCTCAATCGCGTGGTGGACCAGTGATTTGAGGCCTATCAACACTCAGTCGCGCGATGAACGAACGTTAGCTATGTCGCCCAATCGTGCGAGGAAAGTGCGACTGGCAGACGCTCGACACCCAATCGCGCTTGCCTTGCGCGATTGGCAGGTGCGTGATGCCAATCGCGCTTCCCTCGTGCGATTGGCAAGCTTGTGACCCCAGTCATGCCATGCTGTCGTGACTGAGGGGGGAAATATCTATCCGACTGCTTCCAACTCGCGCGATAGAAAGACCGAAGGGAGGAGAGCAAGCGTTGGCAGAAGAAGAAGAAGAAGAATAAGAGAGGGGAGGAGAGGAGAAGAAGGGAGAGGAGAGAAGAGGGAGGAGGAGACCCTGCCCTCGGCTCGGAGTGCCTCAGTGTACTCGTCTTTGGGTGGTGAGTTCGTCCTGCTCAAGTAATTTGTTGGCCACTTCGATAAAACACATATTAGGTTAGTAACAATAAACATAACTTAGTGGTAGAACTGGGGTTGTAGTTGTAGATAAGCAATGTTAAGTTCAGGTTAACGTCGCATACAGTGTTACAATGTTGGATATTTATGTATTTATTATAGAGTAAAAATGTTAGTGTACCTCTATTAGTAGATCGGTTATTAGAAAATCTAAGTTGCTTCGGTTTAGATCCGCAAGACATAGAGATACCGGTTTCAGATTATTTAGATTTAATAGTGTCTAGGGTTTAGGCATGGCAGATTAGGGTGGTGGCGCCGCTTGGCCGTACAACCTTTTGGACTGCGGGCTAGACGATCGGCACTGTAGCCAGCTACGTACTTTACTTCCACCAGAGGGACATGTTCCCGATGAGTTGGGAAACATACGCACCTAACCATTTGTGTCGTGTAGCCATTTGTATCGTAGGAATAGCCAAACAGACATATGCACCCAACCAGACCATACATGTTGAGTAATTGAGACCTTCATGCTCAAGTGTTATGCCAGCCTCGCAATCTCGTCTTTGTTGCTCTATTCTCGTCTCGTTCAAACTGAAGCTTACAAAATATTTTGTCAAATTTAGGGTTATTTGTGTAAAAACTTAAAAGAGTAAACATCACGTAAACGATTTACAAATAATTGCAGTTAGCAAACCCCAGTTTTTTTGTCACTAACAATAATTCGCAAACAACTCTCAACCATTTAATTTTGAAAATCAAATATAAGTTTATTTAAATTATATCTTAAAAAAATTAGTCTATTGTCGCTGGGCCAGAACACGACTGGGCTTAGTCGTTGACCTGATCTTCGACGGGCCTAAGTAGCATTCTGGCTATGCCAAACACAAGCCCTAGTCACGCCAACATGTGGCAGACGAAGGCCTCAGTCGCGTTTCTATTCGCACGACTAGGCCTCCCGCATCAGCTAATCCCTGGTCCACGTACGATTGGGTCTAGTCGTCTGGTGGGCCTGTGAGTGAGGGTTGTTTTTGTAAAAAAAATAAGTTGTGGTTTATTAGTGTAAAATGATTAAAATGATTTATTTAGGAAAAAAGAGAGTCAAATCCATGATTTTGAGTTCGTCCTATTATGAATATTGTGTGTATTTATTCAAGATACCCAATGATATATATATATATATATATATATATATATATATATATATATATAGTACAAGAGGGGTATGCCATATACAAATAAGAAAATACAAAAAAGTTCATATTCTACCACCCTATTCTACCCCCCCTAAAATGTAAGCGTACGCAATAGCATTGTGTTTGGAAATGGTTGATACTAAAATATGAAAAATTCAAAGTCCGAGTCTTGATAATGTTGTCGTAGCGTGCAGCTCTCGGAAAATATATCGAATTTCGAAAGATCTCCTTCTATCCGAGGTCGTGCGACAGCCCATAAAGCACAAGGTGCATGGGCTGAGAAAGTAGAGGTAAGCGGGAGCAAAGTCGACTGCGGCAACAAGATGAAGAAGATGATGAAACCAACAAAAATAGAAAAAGTTGTCAAATCAAGCCGAAGAGGAATAGATAGAAGCATGGTGGCGCAGATCGAAGTCCAAGAAGTGCAACGGAGGCGCAGTGCGGAAGAATGGCGGTGGCAGCTAAGAGAGAAGCGGCAGCATCATAGCGACTTCTACGATCTGCAGCAGCTCGAAGTGAAGAGCGACGGCTGCTGCCATGCAAAAGAGAATTCATATGCTTCTATGACTGACAATAAATTTGTGGATTCATATGGCTTAGACGAACTCAAAGATGGAGCAGTACGGACTTGGATGGACGCAACGAAAGAGAAAAAAAAGGACATGAAAAAGCAGTAGATATTAGCAACACTAGTTTTTTTTCTTTTTCTTTCTTTTCTCGGTGTCAGTAGCTTGTTCTTCTTCTTTGTTTTCTCGAGTCTCCTCTCCCGTATCGCCTCTCCTTATCTCCTCCTTCCATGGCCACCGCCTCCCTCTCCTCCCCTTCCACCTTCCTCCTCTCCACCCGGGTGGAGCCAGAAGAGGCGGCGACCGAGCGCCTCTGTGCCTACATAGGCGAGCGATGTGGCGGCGGCTTGAGCAGCGACGGCCGAGGGAGGCAATGACACATGCGACGACTTGATTTGGGGTTGCGCGGTCGTCTGTGCGGTTGTCGGTGCATGCTGGAGATCGTTGGCATCACACTGCGGGACCTCGAGGTGAGTGGCACCGTCGTCACGTGCCCCAACCTCACCGACCTCGCCCTGCTCGGGTGCGAGTGCTTCGGTTTGGTTTGGGACAAATCCGGCCAGATCCGAGTATCCGACCAGAGAAGACCTCGATATGGGGTAGCAGTCGAAGGGGATGCACGCGCGCGGGCGATGAACGACGCCGACGTTGTGCTGCTGTTCCTGGACAAGCCGGATGGATCCGAATCTGGTCGCCCCCAGGAGCGGAGATAGCTCCTTCTGGAGGCAGCGAGCTGTGAAAGACTAGCGGAGTCTAGGAGGCAGTGGCGGAGACAACAATAAACCATAACCCTAACCTTTGCTCTGATACCATGTTATGAATATTGTGTGTATATATTCAAGAGGTCTAATAGACAATATATACAGCGAATACCAGGGGTATGCCATATACATATAAGAAAATAAGAAAGAGTTCCTATTCTACCGCCGTATTATAACAGAAGAGCCAAGCTAGATTGGTCGTCTCCTGAGCCTCTTTCGACCGACTCAGGAGGCGACCTCCAGCCGCCACCTAAGAGGCCCCCAACAACCGCTTCCCCTCCCCCGCGCCCCCTCATTGGTCTCTTCTTGTAGCTCCCTCCTCCCTTTTCGGCTTCCCTCTCCCCGCACACCTCCTTCGCCACATCGCCGGTCTCCGTCGGATTTCTTCACTACTAGCCTAGGATCCTGGCGGATCCTAAGTGTTCCCATCGTCCTCGACTCCCTTCCTCTCTGGATCTGCAACCTCCCTGTTGGTCCCGTCGTCATTGTTGGGGCTCAGATCTGGGTGCCTCGTCCATGGTGAGGCGTCGCCGTCAGACCCGGCTCTTTGTGCCCCACCCGGGTCAAGGGGTGATCTCCGCCCGGGCACCTTCTTTGTCATATCATCACAGGGCTGTGTTATCATGGTGGGCAGTGACGGTGGTGCGTTGACCTGGTGGGTCTCAGGGAGGAGGGCTTTGGGAGGGCTGCATGTGGATGGTGTGCCACTGGTGGTCACGCGTTGCCCGGATGGTGCGGCGCGCGTGGTAGTGTTTCAGCGTATCCCCATGTCCTCAAGCTTCGGTAGCAGTTTGTTCACCGGCAAGGTCCCTTCAATACAAATCTACATCGATAGTGCAGTGGTGGTTCGCGGGCGGTGCGACACGGAAGCAAGCACACCGGTGTGGCATGCACTTGCGGAGGGGCCCAGCATCTCCTACGGCTCTAGATTTGGCTGGATCTAGACACCAGCTCGCATGGCGCCACCAAATCAGACGAAGAGGAGCTCGAGTAAGGATGGCAATTGGGCACGGCGGGCACGGGTAGTGCTTGCCCATACCCATGCCCGCCAGTCCAAAACTTCCGCACGGGCATGCCCGCGAAGGGCGATGGGCAGAGAACCTCGCCCATGGCCGTCGCCCATGGCCGTCGCCCACGGGTACCCATCACCCACAGGCATGCTCGTGTTCCTACCACATGCCCACACCTCATTGGGGTTGGGGATGGTGGCGTCTTGACGAGCAGTGGAGATGTGAGGAGGCGAGGCGATGCCAGCCGTGGAGGAGGGGGGTGGTGCGGCCGGGCTGGAGGAGGGGGTGGTGGTGGGGCATGAGGAGGGCGGCAGCAGCCGGCCGTAAGCATGGAGGCGGTGAGGAGGGAGATCTAGAGAAGGAGAGGAGGGCATAGCCGTGTGGAGGATGAGACAAATCATATATCCAAGTGAGGGATGGGTGGAAGTGTGGGGGCATGTACCTATTCTGGTGGTGGCCGCATTGATCTACTGATGACGACCACGTTGAGGATTGGCAACGGCATGGAGATTGGCGGCTGCCCTCATCTTCAGAGTCGCCGCTGTAGCGGACGGTGGCCGTCCTCATCTTTAGCTCCTTCCTCGCGAGAGGCGGCGGCGGCAGGGCGTCAGGGGGGCGGCGAGCGGGTAGGAGGACAAGGGCGGTGAGGAGGGCGGCGATTTTTGAGTTTTCTTTCTACTCTTGCGGTCTTGCCCCATCCTCCACACGGTTGCACCCTCCTCTCCTCCTCTAGGTCTCCCGCCTCACTACCTTCGTCCTCATGGCCGGCCGCCGCCACCCTCCTCATACCCCACCGCCACCCTCTCCTCTCGCCTGGCCACACCGCCCCCTCCTCATGCCCCCCTCCGCTCGCCCGGCCGCGTCGCCACCATCCCCAACCCCAATGAGGTGTGGGCATGTTGCGGGTACATGAGCATGCCCGTGGGCAACAGGCATGGGTGAGGTTCTCTACCCGTCGTCCTTCGCAGGCATGCCCGTGGGGGAGTTTTGGACTGGCGAGCATGGTATGGGCAAGCACTACCCGTGCCCGCCATGTCCGATTGCCATCCCTAGCTGGAACGAGCACGGGTGGAGGTCCCTCGTACCCATGCCCATTTGCCCGTCGGATAGAATTTGCCTCCCCCCCGGGAACATGGCTATGGGCAATAAAAGAAGAACATACCCACCTCTATTAAGGCTTTTGCCCATAGGTAATCGGGCAAGATTGTTTTCCCTAGGCTTTCTACTGAGCGTCGAGACGAAAATCCGGCCACGATGTGCTCTCCAGATGCCCCCGACCCCTACAGCCGTTGCTGGCCTCCTAGAGCCGTCACCGTCCTCTTCCCCTCCAGATATGCCAATGCTCGTCGCCACCCGAGTCTACCTTGTCACTGGAGCCAAGCCTCCCCGTCACCCTTCTTCCTCTTCGGATCTGCCATCATTCGTTGTCCATGCCTACTCTTGGAGAAGGTCCGACCTTGCTGTTGTCGCAGGCTGGTTGTTGAAGAGGCCCAAAGAGTTGGTCACTCGTTTGTTGGGTCATTGTCCTGAGGTGTAGGCAGACCATTATAGACGCCCCATGTATAGCAGCTAGTCCGAACCTAGAGGGAGGTCACTGTCAGGATCCTCGTGGGAGGAGGAGAGGAGTCGGAGCTATCGACTCTCTTTTGTGCGCCGTCCACCGTCGTTGTCGAGCGGAGATGCCGCTTCCCTCACCCACTATATTTTGAATCTACTTGATGGCCGTCTTGTTAGTGTTGGGTGTTTACCGTGATTCTTCAGTCGTGGTGGAGCTATGACTCTCCATGCCTCTGCTTCTACTATTCTCTCTCAACTATTGTGCGACGTTGAACCTCTGCATGTCTAACTTGATAGTCAGAAACTTCAGCGTGCTAGGTGGTGGGAGACATCATCCTTCCTTTGACTGTAGTGTGTGTCATGTGTGCATAAGAGTTGGTCGGTATTCTTTGTGTTAGTTGGTGTTTGCCTCTACGTGTGTTTGGTTGGCTAAGTATTTCATAGGGTAGCAGCCTTTTCCGTATATGGTGTTTCCTGAATTTTTTTCTCTGTTTTCTTGTGCTTTATTAATATAATGGGTAGCAGCTCTTCAGCCGTTTGTTAAAAAAGAAGAAGCTAAGATTGGTCTGAAATTGTCGCTCTGCATGTACGTATACGTAGCGAGATTTGCTCTATAATCCGTCACTATCGCTGACAGGCTATCGTTCGCGGGGTCAATGGGCCGGTTAAGCGAGGCATTTATGCCGGTCATTATGAGTCGTTTCTGTAGAGCAATTTCGATCGTCCTCTTGCTTCGTACTCTCCCATCATAAAACCCTGGCCTCCTTCGGCATGTAAATTACACTCGGGAAACCATCAAGCTGTCAAGCCCTTTCTTGGATCGATTCCGCCGTCCCCCTCTCTTCCAGGTAAAACACGAGATGAGGAAAAGGACCGGTTCGTACGTTACTGGTAGTATATAGCAGTAATCAATATAATTAGCAGCTGCCAATGAGACATTGACTAACACAAAAAGAACGGGAAACTTTTTTATATACCGCTGCAAATGCTCTTGATATCAGATCTGCCATTGTAAAATGACATCTTCCTTCCACGTCTTCATATTTTACAAATGTTACTTTTTTTCCACTGTTGTCAAATCAGTTAGTTTTTTTTGCCGTCAAGTCTTTTCTCCAAAAATTCCAAAT
This sequence comes from Hsuehochloa calcarea, assembly GCA_036346395.1. Classification (NCBI taxonomy): domain Eukaryota; kingdom Viridiplantae; phylum Streptophyta; class Magnoliopsida; order Poales; family Poaceae; genus Hsuehochloa; species Hsuehochloa calcarea. The sequence goes on along the minus strand of CM070594.1, from coordinate 69,295,073 downwards.
TACCCTTGCGGTTTTCCTCCTTCCCCCTTTCTCTCCCTCCTTCCCCCAACTGCGTGCCTCCCCCGGCCGCCTCCTCCTCCCTCTCCGCCCGCCGCACCCCTCTCCCCAGCCGCCTCCTTCCCCCATTGCCGAAACCCACCAGAGGACCACCGGTGTTGAGCCCCGTTGTTGTCCTCCTCCTTGCCTCCGTCGATCCGTCGCCTCTGACGTCCTCTTACCAAGCCATCCGCATCACGAGGTGAGCCTCGTCGCACTGAAGCCGATCCCCCACCACCTTCAGTCGTCCCCTCCACTGTGGATTGCCACCGCCGTCCTCCTACTTGTCGCCACCGCCATCCTCCCTAGCATCTCCTCCGCCATGCTCATCCACAAAAACGAAAGCCCCTCATCCAGGAACATTCTATGCTTGCACTATTCCCGCCAATTCTGTCCGGGTCCACCACCACCCTATCTCTCTCTCTTCGTGTTGGCCGCCTCATCTCTGCCTGTTCAACTGTCCTCGCCCACCTCCGCACTTCCAAACACCTCACCTGTGTTCGCGTCGCCCAAGAACACACCAGGCGCTCGATGTCTTCTTCGTTCCACCGCTGCAGCCGCGCCTCCCATCTCTTTCTCTCTCTGTTTCTCTCCCTCCTCCCTGTCCCGGTTGAGAACGATTGAGATGAAGGAAGAAGACGATAATGGTAAAATGGTTGCACAACCACTTCACAGCTTGACTCGTCAACGATGGTATAAAAAGATATTGTTTGAAGTTTCTAGTGGTATAGAAGAGAGATGTAGTTTTGTAATAGCAGATCTCTAACATTCGCAGAGATATAAAAAAAATTCAAAAAGAATTGGTATGACCAAACGTGTCGATGCCAGTGTCCAAAATTCAAAAAGAATTGGTATGACCAAACGTGTCGATGCCAGTGTCCACATGCGTCTCGCCGACCTGCACTGGCCATGTACAAGTCGCTGGCTGGCTGGCTGGCTTGCTCGCTTCCTTTAGAATCAAACGATGTGTCGCCGAAAGGTAGGTAGTTTTGTGTAGTTGTCAGTTGTCAAGGCCGGCCTGCCGTGTCGCGGTTGACCACAAGGTGCTGCTCTCCTCTTTTTGGCCGGCGTCATGTCATCTTGCCGGCGAGATTGAACAGACCTTAAACGGTGCTAGCAAAATATTACAGTATATTCTACTAAGTAATATACAGTGATAGTATAAATTAAATCTGATCATTAATTTTTTTAAGATATAATAGATCTTTCTTTGTATTTATAATTTTTTATGAAAGTATTATAGACATTTCCTACTACTGTTGAAAATATTACTCTTATGGTATACGATCTCTACATGGACAATTACAATTCTACCGCATCGGGATTCTATTACTCATACTATCAGGTGTAGTATAGTTAAATTCGAACTAATCTAAACTATTAGATCAAAGAGAATGAATGATCCGTATTAAATTGAGTGTAGCTAACGATACCGGGATATTATATTTAAGTAGTATAGCGACGTACGTATGTCGCTAGTATATACACAGGAGAAGTATGTGGTATATAGTAGAAAGTACTCCATCGCTACGACGGTATGGCCTACGGGTCAAAGTAGACGAGAGAAGTATGTATGGTCGCTCCATTTAATGACGGAGTTTTTGGCCGTATGTGTAAATGTAGCCATTGTCGTTCATCATTTGCAAAAATGGCGATGTGCCGCGCGATGACCATGCGAACGAGCCCGACATACGGAGAAACCACACAGTGGGAGGATGCCGCACGGTGGCCATGTGGATGCCTCCAGAATATTGTTACTGGTAGGAATTTTTAAATATAGCATATGAGCTCAAAAAATTATAAATTTTTTTTGTGGATCCTCCCGACATGGTGCAATTGCTTGTGTAATTTTTCTATAATTTTATTTGTTCTGAATTTTTATCGCAATTAACTACGAGTCATTATGTGCCATCAAATTTATTAAGGTAATGTAAATTCGACCACTTATTATGCGCTAATGTATCTAACACTACTAAACTACTAATTAATTACAACTACTTAACTAACTGACACATGAAAACAGAGAACAAGGAGTGTCGAATTTTCAATGGAGTTGTAATGTAACTTTTTATCTCGAGACAAAATTCTCTATGGAAATGTATATTTGCAACCATTCTGAAATATCGTCAATTTTATCTATGGAAAAAAGCTACATTGCAACTCCATTGAAATTGTCGATATACAATATGGCGCAGCAGTACACACATTACATACAAAATATGCATACAAATGTAGCAAAATAAAATATGAATATAAATATACCAAAATGGAATCGCATAACACGGGATACAATATGACTCACTCATCTGAGCCACTACTCTCTGCTCACTGCGTCTGCATCTACGTCCACATCCACCTGGATGTTTTGCGTCAAGCACGTCCCGTGGGATACACCAGCTGGCCCGGAGAGCACGTGTCGGATCGGAGGGGGTACGGAGACCGTTGAGTATGTTGATTAGGAGGAGATGCACCGATGGTCGATTCGGAGGAAGCTTAGTCAGTAGCGTCCATATCATCTTCTTTGAGACATCTTTGAGCGGGGCCACCTGTAATGAATTCATGAAAGACGGATTGTATAAATCCACTCCTGGGTTGTCCACCCCAAGGTATGATGTTAGCAACTCCGGTCATATGGATGAGCTGTGGCCTTGGACGTCCGGTGTGCCAGTGAACCCAGAGGAGCTTTACCCTGTGTACGCTCCAAACCCTTGTTGCCATTGTTCAAACTCTTGCGCCGTGTAATGCTCCCTGACAGGAGCTGGAAGGGTAGTATCCTCATCATCAGTGAACGTGAACTGGCCGTCACCCCCACGGTCAACTGAATGTTGTAAGACGGAGCAATGTTAGTCAAAATAAACAATCTATACATAAACTGAGAATCTCGTACCTCTCGGATGTGCAGTGCAGATAATCGAGGTGAGCGCTAGTCTGTGTACTGAACGTGAACGGTAGAAGTGATGCATCCCGATAGACCTGCGGCGGGAGAACGATATGATGTTATCGGAATGTAAGGCATAACAAAAAACAGAATGCAGATTTGTACATAACTTACCTCCCCACCGATCTGGCACGTCGATGACCGACGGGTAGCGCTACGATGCTGGCCGAACTCACTAGGTCGTGATGACCTAGCGGGTGGGCACAATCCCCCACTTGGTGCCCGATGCATATGACGTCGTCCGTTGAACGACCGCAACTCAAGTTCTTTATTATGTTCTTTGACTCCGCGAAGATGTACTTCAAAGTTTTCAACAGCCCCAGTGTTGTGTCTGGGCTATGGATGGCGGTCTCTGATGTGCTTGTGATGCGCTGAGCCCGCTCCAACTGAAATGACATACATAACAGGTTCAGTAATGAAAAGTACAAATACCATCAATGAAACGACTAGAGGTTGTAAGTGTCTTACCGTATTGTCATGACGCGAAGTGCTGTGACGATTGAATGAGTGGCAGAGGCTCTTGTGGTGCGTCACCTGTTCCAGACGCTCCAATGGAGGAAGGGTGAGTCTGCAGCACTACCATGGTATGTACCACTCCAGGTACCCACCGTACGTCCAAACGTTGTACGAACGCTGCTCCTGCAACATCTCCAAGTGTGTCATCTCCGTCCATACTGTAGTCCACTTGTGCTGGACTGCTTGCCAGTCCTCAGTCCCCTGGACCGTCCTCGATTGCCTGCATTTCTGGAAGGATTGGTGTTAGAAAAGAAAATATAAGAAGTATAAACATTGCTCGAATGAAGTTTGACTCACAGGTGCCGCATTATGCACTGCGACACGTAAGGCTCCACCATATGTGCGAACACCAGATGGCAGATCGTCGCCCATAACCCGACGTCCTAGGTGCATTTCATAGACAGCCCGTGTGACGCTACCGTCTACACGAAATCTGCAATCCATAGAGCCCAGATGATGTCGTTCTCGTGCAACGACACAAACTCGTTGTGGAAGCACCTCGCTAGTCTATCCTTGGCCTAGCGCAGACGGGCAGTAGTCCACTGTAAGCCTATAGTGGGCCTATCTATCGGGTCATCTGACTCGGCGTATGGGTGCACCGCTCTCTCGAAGGTCAGCCACCTAACAAGGAAGTGCTCCCAACTCCACAGCTGTAGGAGCACGTAGCAGACAATCTGGTTGGGGGTAACACCGGTGCTGCGTCGTGAAGCGTCACACAACCCCCGGTGTGTGATGCCAAGGACGACTGGTCCCCAGTCATACTGAGGCATCGGCCCAGCCTCCATGACAACCAAAGACTCGGCAACGCAGATAAAGCTGGGGTAGCACTAATCGCCATGTGTGGTTGGAAAATAGGATCCAACCAAAGAGCTGAAGAAGGTAAGCATCGAGGTGCGTCCTAACGACCTCGTTATGTGCATCTTACGAGTATTAACTGAAATGCCTCAGCCAAGTCCGGGGAACACCACGTGCACACTCTGGGACAACTAGGCTGAACCGATGCTCCAGCTTGACCTTCTAGTTCGCCGGTGGACGGCCTGGAATTAGTGCCTCACCCCGGATTTCTTCTCTGAGATTTTGTCCCCTAGCATCCAAATAAAGCCTAAGTGTTTTTTTGGGCATATATAGCAAGATGAGAATCAAGACTGAAAGTTCCAATTGTTTTGTACCTAAACACTTGATAATACCGAGTAGGAGCTTTTATGTGGAAAAAAGGAAAAGTATATATAAACATAATGCACAATTTTTATGCATTATGAATACTCATTTCCATTCTTAAGTAGCATGTCCAACACAAGGATCCAAAAATGAGCTTATATGTAAGATGCGTGTACATTTCAAACATATAACCTCTGTTAATATTTTGTGCTTATGTGTTGGGTTTGATAATAATTTTGTTTCAAAGCTTACCTTCGGACAATAGATACCCTGCAGATATGGGGGCACGGCAGGGGCAGGCGTCATGCGGCAACAGGAGGAGGCGGCGTGGGCGAAGGGGAGGAGGCGGTGAGGCGAAAGGAGGACGCGGACGGCGAGGATGGCGTAGGTGAAGGGGAGGAGGCGCGACACGGGCGAAGGGGAGGAGGGGGCGACGGGGACGACGAAGCCGAACAAAGGAGGGGGTGGTGCGAGCGAACGGGAGGAGGCGGGCGGCGGGGGTGGCGCTCGCGAAGGTGAGGAGGGGGCGGTACGGGCGAAGAGGAAGAGGGGGGCGGTGAGGGCAAGGGGAGGACGCGGGCGGAGCCCTCTGACGTCATCATCGGGAGGGAGGGAGAGATGGAGAAGACGCGAGAGGGAACGGGAAAGAAGGCGGCAACACGGGGCTTGGGGCAAAGTAGGTTTTTTTACTGCACCGAGCCGAGGCTTACCGGCCAATCGCGATCCAACCGTCCACGAACGTGCAGGGTCTAACCGCAATTCTGAAGACTTTATAACTCTTTTTAAAAAATCGGCGGTGTGATGATCCCGTGCGGAGAATCTTTCCCCTATTATAAATATAATATTTACAGATTAAAGGAGTAAAACTCTTCTTGGAGTATTTTGATAACCATATGTTTCGTAACAAAACAAAACAAAACAAAACACCCTCCTCCTCTTCTTGTCTGTCTCTGTCCTCTCCTACACGATAGTTCTACTTCCTTTCCCCTTGCCGTCGCATCAACTGGACCAAAAACCGTATCAAATTTCGAACTCGCCACCGGTCAAAAGGAATCCACGAGATCTAAAGCAACAGCACCGGCTCGATCCAATTATTAAAGCCCCCACTTTTTAAAAAAGCCGGGGGTCAAAACCCTAAATTGGGGGGAGGAATTCGGCCCCCAAGTGGCCAAGTCCTTGCCTTCCTTTCCCCAAGCCTGGCTGTTGCGTGCTCGAAGGAATTCCGGTTCGGGGGCGAATCGGGTGATTCGGCGACGATTTTTGGAGCCGCTTAAGAGGTGCGGTTTCGTATCGTCTTTTTTTTTGGTGTATAATTTCGTTGTGCTTATGTGAGGATTTGGGGATTTTTTTTTTGTATCTGGGAGGCGTTTTGTCGCGGTTGGCTTTTTATTGCGCCGTGGAGTGTAAATTTGATTTTGTGAGGAGCACTTCATGGTTTAAAACCGTCAACTTTTACTTTGTTTTTTTAATAATAAAAGTGTCACCTTTTTTCTCCTGTTTCGGATGCAAATTTCAACTTTGAGTTGTTTGCGTAATTTTCTTCCTTTGCTAATCCTTAATTTGTTGGTAATTAGAGAATCTGGACTGCAAGGAGTTTATACGATCGCATTGTTGTCCGAAAATTAGTTGCTTTGAGATCTCATCTATGTTTTTAGTTAGTTGAGTTGTCCTGTCAGTTTGTTACGAAAGATCCCATCAGGTCGGGGTTCATAAGGCTGTCTCCTTAGTGGTAAGAAATTTTTAGTCCTTGATACAAAGCAACACCGATTTTATCATAGCTTGTATATATGAGAATGGTCAGTTACCGTAGTTCGCATCCATCTTTTGCACTAACAAATATAGTTGTTCTTTTCTTGTTAAAAAAAATGTATTCAGGTTTTAGTTCAAAGGTTGTCGATTTTTCATGTTCCAATTTTTATGTTAATGATCTACTTAGACTTAGCACTTCCAATTACAAAATTTGCTCCTTTTTGTTGAAAACTTTTTTTACAACTATTTATGCCAAAGGATCTTTGGATGCCAATTTAGTAAGTTTTGGTGCGCAAGTTACTAGGGTGTGTGGAATTTGCTTTCTGGGTAAATTGCTTGGATGCGCTTCTGAAATGCGAACTATTTCAAATAAAAAATGAACATGAATTCAAACATTTCAGATTCGAAAGGTACACCAACTTGAGCTGCGCCTTGCTTTATATAGCCATGAGCTAAGTTGCTTGCGCACAAGACAAAGCTATCATCAACTAGCACGTTTCATATTTGGTACTAATATTGCAACTTTATGTAGTGTAGCAATTAGCAAGCACTGAGAATATATATTCTTGTTCAATTTTGGATCAGAGTACCACAGATGACAAGGGTCATCCATGACTCTGGGGAAGGCTTGCAGAAGGATGCACTTGATATGGTATCCTCCGATGTCAACTTCCCCAAGGGCCATTTCCCGGACTACAGGATTGGGCCAAACAACCAAATCATTGACCCAGAGGAGACACATGAGGTTGTACCTTTGAAGGAGATTGTTGCGAAGGAAACAGCGCAACTGCTAGAGCAGCAAAAGCGGCTCTCTGTGCGTGATCTCAAGGATAAGTTTGAGAAGGGTCTGTCTGGAGCCTCCAAGTTGTCTGAAGAGGTATTATACTCACTTCCAGTACTTCAGTAATGCAGTTTGCTTGTACCGACTTTTATCAACAATATCTATCAGGGAATCCTAAATCCATAGATGAAAGCTGTTGTAATTAGCTATAATATTGTTCACACAGGACACATACTCACTTAGAAATTTTGCATGCTTTCCTTACATGAGAATGGTGCAGATTGATACCTGGATATAGATAAAAATGTTGATGGTTAGTGAAATCACAACAAGTGACAGAATGAATTTATGTTCGGTTTATCTGTCAGTAACCAAATTAAGAGGTTGCTTATAGTATCACCTTAATAACATCATTGCTTTCAGTATCACCTTAATAACATCAGTAGCTTTCTCCAGACCTCAAATTTATTGCTTCAGCCCTTGTTGAGCTCCTTTCTCATACTTCATTTCTAGTTTGCTTCTCTTTCCTGAAGTTGCTTCCATGTCCAAAACAGCATATTGTTTAGAGTCAAATGGATAAACACATGGGGCGTTAGTAATTAGTACAGATGTTCAATGAGTTGCATTCTACAATCGACATCTTGCCTCGCTAACTAGGATAAATTATCGCATTCTGGTTTTAAGTAACTTTGTTGGAATGAAATTCCATGTTGAAGTTGCTGCTTCATATTTCAGGCTAAGCGGCGAGAAGCAGCTTCACTGGACAGGCAGGTTCTTCTGAAGAAGCTCAGAGATGTTTTAGACACACTGAAAGGCCGTGTGGCTGGTCGAAATAGAGATGATGCTGATGAAGCTATCTCACTGGTTAATCTCTTCTCTAGAGTCTAGCATATACTGTGTTGCCAACATTTGACTGCTATTATAAGCTTCTTGTAAATCCATTCATTTGTTGTTAATTAAATTCAGAGTTAAGTTGATTTTTTTCCCTAACTGCTATTTCTTGAAGTTAGCATTCTGGAGATAGCACAAAACAAAGGCAAAAAAATTATAAGCAATTAAAACCTTTATTTGCAGTACTTGACATGAGGTGCCAACACTATTTGTTCGTTACAGTTATTTGTGTTTATACATCATGCTTTGAGCATTTACAGATTCTCGAAAATGCTCAGAATTTGAAAGTATCTTAATCTAATGTTCTGAAAGGAAGTGCTGATGATTTTGGTTGTACGTTTCTGAATTTAATCTTATCAGCCTACAGAAGGCTCAACTATATAGAGAAATCTGTGAGAAATCCATATACTTTATTAATTTATGCTCCTTGTTTGCCCTCTGTCTAAATTACCGTCAGTTGTGATGTTTTTGTTCTTTGTCTATATTACCTGTAGTTGGAAAAAGTTTATGTGATTATGACAAGTTATGTGCTATCAGGTGGAGGCACTGGCGGTCCAGCTGACTCAAAGAGAAGGGGAATTAATTTATGAAAAGGCTGAAGTAAAAAAGTTGGCTAGCTTCCTCAAGCAGGTATACCTCATTCCTTAATTATCTGATTAGTTATTCACACCTGTTTAAACTGTGTAATGAACCAGATCTGGAAGCCTTCAAGATGAAGTTAGGCTTCATAAATGATAAACAATATTGTGTTTTTAATCGTCACTACATTACGACATGGATATGGCGACATGTTTAGATAGTGTATACATGGTTCCAGTGGTAAGTAGAAGGTGTTTCTTTTGCAAGACAGAGCAAATAATTTCATTAATTTGAAGAAAAAAATATATTCATAAATCCTTTTGGTGGTGGTAAGACCAACAGCAGCCTAGGAACATCTGATGCTCTTTTGCAAACCTATATTATTATTTTTTTTGGAAATTTAGCACAATGGCCTAAGCAAACCTTAATGTTTCCCAGAATTATATTGTCTTTTTGAGCCATTTTCTATCTTACAGGCCATAATATTAGTTTTTTTGTGAAAATAATCTTGAGTGCTGAGGCATTTTTTTATTATAAAAAAACTTGATACCTGGAGACTAAAGATTGCCTTATCATGTACTGCACTGTTGTAAAGGTTGTGATGGATCTGTGAAGGAAAGCAGTCCTATTTCTCACTCACCTGAGTCACCTCCAATGTTTATATAGTTTTGTATATGTATGCGATGCTCCACAACAATCTGTTGATTGCCTATGAAGATCTCAGCTTTTGCTGGTAGTATGGTACCATTGTTTGGTTACACACAAGGATAGAAAACCCGTTCCCGGGGGGAATCCCGGTCGCCGGCCGGGGAAAAAACTGGCCGGTTACCGGATTTCCCGGAAAAAATCCGGACGAATTTCGTTTGAATTTGCTTAAAAACCAGTCAAAATTCAAATTTTGGAATTTGAAATGGCCAAACCGGGAAAACCGGCGGTTTTCCTCTTCCCAGAGCCCACCGGTAAACCCGGTAACCGCCGGTAACGGTTACCGGCCGGTTTTTTCTTCCATGGTTACACATAAATAACAATGTTATTGCTCCGCTGTATATTTTAGGCTACTGAAGATGCCCGAAAGGTGGCTGAAGAGGAAAGAGCTCTTGCGCTTGCTGAAATTGAAAAGGCTAGAGCTGCAATAGCAAAAGTTGAGAAAGCATTGCATGAGAATGATTCAGCATCAAGTAGCAGGGAGAAGGAGGTGCTTCCTCAGTTCGTAATGAACTTGGATGTTTCTTTACTTTTACTGCACTTGCTCTTTTGTAGTACACATCATGTAGTCTGCTTTCTGGTGATGCAAATATACTGACATGTGGCTGTTGTATCCTTGTGATTCGAGTTGTTGCCACAATTGTTTTGTATCACAATTTTGTTTCCTAATCAGGAGATAGAGCAACTTAAGAAAGAAGTTCGAGAGGCTAGAAGAATAAAAATGCTACACCAGCCAAGCAAGGTTTGTTTTGCATCATTGGCTCATTGTTTTACGTATGGAGTTACTGTTTTTGTGTTTTTGTTGATCTCTGATGTTACTTCTCTCTTTGTTTTTGTCTTTTGTCTATTGAGTTTAAATAGATTTTTTCCTCTTTTTTTAATCCTAGTCTTATAAATATGCACATCTTGTCTTGTCAATTCTATATTATCTCTTTTTTTAATCCTAGTCTTATAAATATGCACATCTTGTCTTGTCAATTCTATATTATCTCGACTGTTTATTCTTTCATGTAGCTAGTGATGAAACAAAGCATCTTCTGGCAATTTGCTTGTACTCATGTATGTATTAAAATACTGGCCATGTAAACAAAAAATTGTAGGTAATGGACATGGAGTTTGAGCTTCAGGCACTGCGGACACTCATATCAGAAAAAACTCAGCTTTGCAATCAGCTAAAAAAAGAGGTAATTTCCGTCAGGACATGGTTCATATTATTTAAAGTCTCATGATTCAAGTAATGTTGACCTATGTCAATCACCCCCACCTCACTTTTATCTTCAGCTTGCCATGATCAAGAGGCTTGAAGAAGATAGCTCTGACCTCTTTGAGCTTGAAGGTTCTGATACTCTTGGGTCACAGTTTCGTATTATCCCACGAGTTAATGGTGCTCCAAACATCGCAAGCTGTCCGACTCAGTGGTACCGTGTAATTTCTAGAGGCAGTAGAGAGCTTGTATCAGGTATGTAATCAGGTATAGCACACAGAGCTAGTTAGATTTCTTCATAGTCCATTCAAAGAAACAGACTCATTTGCAATCAATTTTTGCAGTAAACTATGTTTCATGAGAACATCTATACCTTTTTGTGTTTCATGTAGTTATGTCAGAAATTGCAGATAATTGTTTTTCTTACCCTTTATTCATATATATGTTCAGATATTGTAATTTCTTGCTGCAGGAGCAACGAAACTCACCTATGCTCCAGAACCATTTGATGTTGGCCGATTGTTGCAAGCAGAGATAGTATTGAACACAGAGAAAGTTACAGTTCAGACAGATGGCCCTATAAATCCTGGTTAGGCATTTTCCCAACTTTCTTTTAACAACTTTTCAATAGCAATTCTATTTTTACTTTTCAATAGCAATTCTATTTTTTTATCTGGCTGATTGATGTGGATAAATGTGTTTCTTCCAGAAAATAACTGAACTGTTCAGTTTTGTTCTTGCAATATCAACTTTCACATATCCCAGAGGACCCAGACATTTGCTATTCTAACTGCTGTCACATTTCTACATTTGATTCTTACACTGATTTCCTACTCTAAAATTAGAGCTTAATATTGTTACGAATATTGTGTGTTTATTGTAGAGGCCCAAAGGGCCATATATATAGGGTACAAGAGGTATAGATAAGGATATGTTAGAGATAGATTCTATCTCTAACATATCTCTAGCACTCTATCTCTAACACTCCCCCTCAAATGCAAGGCGTATGCAACAACATTGCATTTGGAAAGGGTTGACACTAAAATATAGAAAATCCAAAATCCGAGTTTTGATAATGTCGTTGTAGCATGCAGCTCTTGGAAAATATGTCGAGTATCAAAAGACCTCCCATTCGATGTCGTACGACGGCTCATAAAGCACAAGGTGCGGGAGCAAAGTCGACCGCGACAACAGGTCGAAGAAGACGATGAAACCAACATGAATAGAGAGAGCTGTCAAATCAAGTCGAATAGGAATAGATGGAAGCATGACAGCGCAGATCGAAGCCCAAGACCCGCCGGCGCGAAAGAAGCGTGGCGGCCTTAAAAGCTCGGGGCGGCGACTAAGAAAGCGGCGGCATCATAACGACTTCTACGATCTGGGCGCGTTCGAGAAAAAAAAAGAGCGGAGCGGTAGCACTGCTATGCATAAGGCAATTCCTATGCTTCTATGACTGACAATAAATTTGTGGACTCGCATGGCTTAGATGAACTCAAAAATTGAGTGCTACGGACTTGGATGGACGCAACGGAAGCAACGACACAAAGCAGAAAAAAACCTAAGGATGACTAGCAGTAAATACTAGCAGCAGCAAACATAACTAGCTCCTGAACCAACTTCGCAAGTTAGAGGATGTCTAGTATGGGCTCTTCGAAGTGTTAATGCGGGCCGCCTGTTTCCAAGCTGCGTAGTGGGCAGTGAGGCTCAGACGAACGCTTGGACCTTTGCTGCACAAAGTTAGAGCGGGCGGCCCAACTATAGCACCTCCCGGACCAGTGCCCACAGACACCACCGCATCTAGTCTCCAGAACCTTCCGCATCTCCATCCCCGTCCAATCAAACTAACTCAAGCCGGCCAACTCGACATGCCCCACGCAGCCGCGCCGGATGAACTTGCGCTCCACAAGTACCATCCCCGCGGCGGTGAGGCGGCCCGTGGCGGTCTCCTCTGCGACGCCAGAGAGGGGAGGCCGAGCGAGCCTTGGAGAGGCGTCGGAGCCAAGGCAACGCCGGGATCTGCCGCAAGCGGCGCGGAGGAAGCGCAGACGAGCGACTCCGCGGCAGTCGCAGGACAGCGGCGAAGACGCACTAGGTGGCGCGGATCCGTTAACTGCGGCGTGGATTCGGGAGCCGAGCTCGAGCCGTGGGCGAGCACAGGAGGATCGAGGCGACGTCGAGGAACTCCAAGGCCTCCAGGCGATGAAGACAGCGGCTCGCGCGGAGGGCCCGGATGGATCCAGAGCTCGGCGTAGGGGCGAGCGGGGTCGGGCTCTGGGTCGGCGGAGAGCCGCGCGACGAGGACGAGGTGGTCGTCGCCCAGCGAAGTGGGAGCGGAAGGCGTCCTTGGTGGAGATCGATCCCCCATTGTGGTCGCCAGGAAGACGAAGCGGCGCTGGAGAGCGACGGCGGCGGCTAGACCGGTGGCGAATCGAGCAGGGGAAGCCGATCCAAATCGGATCTGGACGGCGGAGCGGAGATTCCAGGGCGTGCAGAGGCGGCGGCTCGGGAGGCCCGACAGCGGCAGCATCTGGCGCAAGCGGCGTCATCCATGACTCTCCGTCCCCGCCACGGCAGAGGAGGCGCGATCCAAGCTGGGAAGGAGAAGGCCGCCCCCGGTAGTGAAGATGGCTGCTCCCGGGGGCGGCGTCGGCGTCGGCCGGACGCTAGGAGGCGACGCGGGTAAGGAACCTTAACCCTAACCATTGCTCTGATATCATGTTATGAATATTGTGTGTTTATTGTAAAGGCCCAAAGGGTCATATATATAGGGTACAAGAGGTATAGATAAGGATATGTTAGAGATAGTTTCTATCTCTAACATATCTCTAGCACCCTATCTCTAACATATCGAAACTATCTCTAACATATCTCTAGCACCCTATCTCTAACATATCTCTGACAAATATGACTTATTTTGTTCATCAGAAGGTATATATAGGCAATTTATGGTTTATCTTATCATATTATATGGGTTAGTTTCATATTAAAATTTGTTGTATTTGCTTTCTCAAGGCAGTGGCGTGTTTTAGCTGTATTTGTGGTCGCACCACCACAATCTTACAAAAGCAACAAGTCATGGATAAAAGCTTGTGATATCACCAAAGTTTGACTAAAATGGCTGACTTTGTCGTACTTTGAACAGCTGCTGGACTGGAACGTTATGTGGACTCGCTAATGAAAAGGACAGATATTGAGTTCAATGTATGAATTCTTCTTGCTTATAGAATACCACTTCTTTGAAACTTTTGAGAAGCCACCTCATGATTTTAATAAAACCCGTGATCACTATCTTGTACCTATTTAGGGCCTGTTTGGATATGGGAGATTCAAGCCCCCAAAAAAATCCAGCCCAATCCCCACACCTAGACAGCCCCCAAACGTTATTATTTGCGGTAGAAAAAACAAAGCGGTTGAGCTTTTACTTAATATAGGTTGAATTCAGGTTTACATCTGTGCTGCTTTGCAGGTGGTAGTCACCCAAATGAATGGGAATGATTACTCATCGAACTCTGTCCATGTATTTCATATTGGAAAGCTGAGAATAAAGCTTCGAAAAGGTCGGTCTACAAAAGCAAAAGAATCATATTCCACCACAATGAAGGTAAAGTCTGTTCGAAGTATGCGTGTAATTAAAATGTTGTCCACTGAATCAACTGTAATGTTTCGCTTCCTAAACATTTTGCGTGAGGTTGTAGTAGTAGTCTAGTAGATCTGCATACTGTATTTGTGCTTGTTAATTTAGAAGAATATTGGCCTTTTCCTTCCAGGGCTTCTGATCATATTTCAGAATCAAACAAGGGTTTGTAATGTTCATACAAGTTTGTGGAATTTTAAGCATTTTCTGTTATGGGTCTTAGTTCATTAAATATTCAAAGGATTCTATTGGAATTGCTAACTGCTGTTCTGAGAGAGAATTTGTAATGTTCACTCCAAGTTTAACATTTAAGGCTTTATGTTGGGGATAATTTTCTGATAATCTATTGTTTTCCTTGGCCAATCTCCAGTTGTGTGGGAGCCGTGGTGGCGGTAATGCTGTGGCTAGGGCAGTTTTCTGGCAAGCTAGGAAAGGTCTATCCTACACTTTAGCTTTCGAAACAGACAGGGATAGGAATGCCGCAATTATGCTTGCTCGTAAATTTGCTTCCAATTGCAATGTAAGTATCAAAGTATGTCTTTGACAAAAATATGGCATGTTACGTTATTGTGTTCAAGAATCTGTGTGGTTTAAACGAACTCAAGAAGCGAGGTGTTTTACAGCTTTTCATCTGCTTGATGCAGGTTGTGCTCACTGGACCAGGTGATCAAGCTCCTGGTGGCAGCTGATGAGCTAATTATGCATGATTTGACAGCGATACATACATAATTAGGGTGTGAATTGGGTACTTGTCTATTCGTGTTTGTGAGAGTAGAGATTGTACACGAGGTTTTCCCCCTTTTGATATCTTGTGAAGGCAACGTTCTGAAAACATGCTGTACAAATTGATTGTTATTCTTGTGTAGTACATCTGTGACGTTTGAAAAAAAAGCTTGATTTTAGTATAGTTTGCTCAGGATGAGCTTTCCCTCGAGTTATCATTTATCAAGAAATGTACAGATAAGAGAGAACCATTCCATCTATGATATGTAACTGATCTCATGAAGATATTATTAATGATATTCGGGGGAGCTCCAATGCAGTATTGTGTTAGCAGGCTAGAAATGTAATGATTGAGATGTGCGTGGATAGTGTGGAATTGTGGATAACTAGATCTGCTTCAATGTGTGGTGTTTTTTCTTGCCTTGGTGTGAGTAGTATGGTTGCATTCATTTGCAATTTGTTATTTCTCTTTTTTGGTAGCTTGAAGCTCTTTACAACAATCGTAGTTACAGTTGGTGCCTATGACGGAAGTGACATTGCATTTGTTCCCGACAAAAGCAAAAATCTTCCATAAAGAGAATAATCACTGTCATTGCTATATTCGCCTGACTGAAATATGCGAAAACAAAATCAAGACAACTGAAGGCGTCTCTCCAAAGACACTGGGAAACCTTATTTTATAGCTTGACCTCTTAGCGATTGATTTTGGTTAATATATGCCGTACAAAACATTGGAAAACACTGATAACCTCAACTAAAACGCGACTTCAAGTCTAATTTGGATTAACTGATCAACCTGTATCGATGATCAAAACCAGGAAAACTCAATTATACAACACCAGATTAAAGTATTTCATCCGTACGAGAAGAAAGGGAAAAAAAAATTATATATGTCACTGTAAATGTTCGGAATCCATAATCTGTCGTTGCATAATGACATTTTCCTTACGTACTACTACAAACTCGAAACCATACATTTTTATGTTATTGTTATCAACTCTGTTAGATTTTTTTTGTTAACTTTTTCAAAAATACTCGTCTTCCCTCATCACCTTCTTTCTCCCCAAATCATGCACATTCTCCTCCTCCATTCTTTCTTTGTCAAATCCTCCTGTCTCCTTCCTTCCGCCCTCCCCGCGACCTCCCGCCATGTCCCGCCTCAACGACACCTCCCTCCTCTCCCGCTTGATGCTACCACCCAAACCCCACCGCCGCAAACACCTCCTCTCCCCGTCCTCGGCGCCTCCCTCTCTCTTGTTCTTCGTCCCCAGCTTCTACATCTCCCTCCTATGCCTCCTCCATACGCCTGCCGCCATAGCTTCTCGAAGGAGAATGCTCTACCGCCCGGGGTGGTGGAGGAGGAGGTCAAGGAGGTGTTGTCCGAGATGTTAGTTTCGTGGCTCAGGCCGCCGGCGTCGGAGCCGGAGCAGGTGAAGAGGAGGCATGAACATGATGAAGAGGAGGCTGCTGAGAGCACGTTTGTGGCGTCCGCACGACGGAGAAGACGAAGGCCAGAGTCGAGCAAGAGGTGGAGCAGAGGGTGGTGGTGGACGTGTTGGAGAAGGGGAGGGGGGAGGGCGTCAGCGCAGAGGATGCAATGGCGAGCAGCTGGTGTTAGCGCAGAGGAGGCAGTGGCGAGCAGCCGGCGACACCGTGACCGCAGTGGGAGCAGCCGGCGGTGGTGTTCGGCATCAGGTGCTGCAACGGCAGGTTCTCCCAGTCGGTGGCTTGGAGGGCCACTGAGAGCGTCGTCAGGCGGACCCACTCCACTAGGGGAAAATAACATAAATTGTATTTTCACATAGAAGAAGGAAGAATACGACAAGAGCAAAATAAAAAATTTATAGCTAGTTCACGGCTTGACTAGTCAATGATGGTATAAAAATGTAAGGTTTTAAGTTTGTGGTCGTAAGAAAGATAGCAAATAAAAAATTGCAGAGAAGAAAAAGGTATAGTACATAAATCCATGAGAGACACCGAGCCAAGACAATGCAAGGGCCGGCAAGACGTGTCCACTGTCGTAGTCACATGCGTCAATTGAAGATATCTTCAATCGAAAGCCAGTGTTTGGGCACACATTCTCATGCCTTTCAGCCGTTTCATGGAGTACTTGCTCAATTGGAGTAAATGAGGTTTTCCAAGACTCCATGGAGCTAGAATGCCAGATCTCTTGCTCGAAATTGACAACGAGCTGATTTTCATCTCTTGTGAAGTTGCCCAGTCTTTTCTGATACAATCTTTAATTGAGGTAGATCTATCATCTATGTTCACAAACATAGACACAGTGGTTCTTGATGCAATTTCCTCGATGAAAGGTTTGTTGAGCAGTAAGTATGCGAATTCAATCCGGTTCTTGAAAAAAAGTATGCGAATTCAAGAAAAGGGGTGCTCGTGAGAAAGGGACAATAATAACACACCAACGCAAGCACACTATAGATAGTAACAACCTAGACTATGTGTTGAGTACGAATCCAATGTGCTAGTGGAATTGTCAATCTCTAGTATGCAATTTCTCAGTAACACTAGACCTACTTACTTATGGAATATGGAATAAGTATATGTTTCGTCTCTCAACTCTCCAGACTGTTTAATTTTCGTCCATCATCTATAATGCTAGATAAAACACGTACTCGATATATCTTCGTCTATTTTAGAGAGATTTTGTGCCACGTTGTCGTCCACGCTGGCACTGGTCGCTGACTCAGTCGTCCATGTGTACAAATAAAAGATTAAATCCAATCTCTCCTCATTCTCCCTGTTCGCTCTCACCTCTCTTTCTCTCTCTCTTCTCCACTTGTATCGCATAGCGATGTGACGTTTGGCGGCGGGTTACGGCGAGGAGCATGTCAACACGGCAGCCGGCGGCGAGTGGCAGCACAGTAGGCAAGCATGGTTGGGAGAGGACGGATCCGCAACGGCGTGGCGGGGGACGGCCTGATCCGGCGTCTTTGCCGCCTCCAGATGATGGGTCCTTCGTCTTCCTCGCCTTAGGCTGCTAGATCCCCCACCTTCCTCGCCCTAGACAACGTCGTATCCTCCATTTGCTCGCGCCCACGCACGCCCTTGACCACGAGGTGGCTCTGCCACCTACTCCCCTTTCTTCAATCTTCCAAAAATCATAACCGTCCATCCCTTATTCCCAACATTTATCCTAGAACTACCCTCCTCACTTTCTTACGGTGTTGATGCTCCCCTCCTTCGTTCTCATCGCTGGGCCACCCTACCAGTGAGTCGTGCCAAGGCCGCGTCTCGACCTGCTCGTTGTCACAGGCGGTCTGTCGCTCCGGGCTACCTCTGTCTGCACTGAGTGCGTCACCACGATGGTCTCAGTCTCTTGAACACCAACACATCCTTATGCGAGCCACCCCATCGTTGGAGTCTACCAATGTCGAGGTTCTCTATCGTGCCATGGAAGGCCACCATCGCTGGCCCTCTACAGTCCATCTCCTACCAAATCGAAGTCACCGTCGATATCCCTAGCACTGACGCAAAGCTCACACGTGGTATTGGTCGGCGATGGTGCGCGTTCGAGCTGGACGAGAAGGTCATCGTCTCCATCTCCGGGGATCCCGACGCCAACGACGAGCACCTCTTCTCCACCCGCGGTTGTGGGCCACCATTCTAGTGGCGTAAGCTCTGGCTCTTTACGGGGCATGGGTTCCTGATGAGAATCGCGTTCTTGGACCTGAGAAACCTTGAGGGCGACCTCTAGACCGGTGCCACCGTAGGGGACATGATGTTCTGGCTGCTCCTCAAGGCCACGGTCGTGGGGCTGCTCGTGCAGCTGCTCGCTGCGTGGCTCCGAGTGGCCACGGGGAGGCACCTTGTTTTGCTCAACGGTTACGAGTTCCCGGACTGAGCGTGTCGCTCTCTCTAGCTCATGGCCGAGGTCTCCATGGTCAGTGTCGACATCCAGGAGATCATTGAGAGCGTCATTGCCATCAAGATCCTTAAGCCGAGGGTTCTTGCCGCTTTGGGCCGGCCCCATCTTTGTGCTCTCCCCTCTCTCCTTTCCATTCTAATATAACCTTCCGCCACTCTCTCTCTCTCTCCCTTAGCCAAAACCGGTGCAAGCGT
Organism: Hsuehochloa calcarea; assembly: GCA_036346395.1. NCBI lineage: Eukaryota > Viridiplantae > Streptophyta > Magnoliopsida > Poales > Poaceae > Hsuehochloa > Hsuehochloa calcarea. The sequence continues at coordinate 69,276,082 of CM070594.1, read as the reverse complement.
GGACGTTGACGTAGCACAAAACCACTGTAAAACGGACGAAAGAGTATCTTTTGCGCGGTATTAACAGTTCGAAGACGCGTTTTAACCAGTATTGTATGTGGGAGACGAAAATTAAACGAACTGAAGAGTTGAGTGATAAAAATATATACGTGTTCTATTACTAATTTCCACGGTAAATGAACTCCCCCCTCCCCCCTTCACAGGAATGGCAAGCAGTAAGAAAGGCCATCCCCTTTTCAGCTCGGAAGCAACCTAAGGGGAAGGAATCTCGATCTACTCCCAACGGCTAGTTTCCTGGGGCGCAACCCCCTCGCCGGTCCAATCCCGGCCGTCCGATCCCCCGCTTCCTGGCCGTTGCGATTCGAATCCCTCCCGACCGTTGGAGCCGCTCCGCTGCCGCCTCCCCGCTCCACGTAAAGCTACGCCGCCCGACAGCGCCCTGCACCCCCTCGTTATATTTCCATCCTCCCAAAGCCGCCTCCTCCAAGAATTGTACCCATCAATCAGCGCCAGCCACGCGACCAAGGCAAGGCAAGAACCAAGAGGAGTAGAGTAGAGGGGCGGAGAAGAGGAGCAAGAAGAAGCGCTTCTTCTCCTTGCTGCTGCCGGAGTCGCGGTGGCTGCGCTCGCCGGCGGGGAAGAGGAGGACGCGGGCCGCGCGCCTCCACTCGTTCTTCGCCTCCGTGCTCTCCGGGATCTTCCGACAGGGCGGCGAGGAGGAGGAGGAGGAGATGGCGACGCGCAACCAGAACGCCGCTGCCGCTCCGCAGCTGCAGAACAGGGGTAAGCGGACGGATCTTGGGCTTTGCTGTGGTACGGGGCGGGTTCTTGATTGGTTTACTGGTTCGTCTTGTGGGGTTCTTGCTTGGGGGAAATATGGGTTTTGGCATTGGTCGGGCCTGTCTGATTCGTGTTCTTGATTCGTTTGTTCCGCACGGTTTCTTGCTCAAGATTGGATTTTGATGCGAGTCTCCGATCTGTTCATAGGTTTTGCCCTAAGTTCTCTTCGGTTCATTGTTCGAGAATCGATTTTTGTGTGTTCAGGGCCTCTTCTGGATTCGGTGTTCTTGTTCTTATCGATGAACAATTTGCACCTCTCTCTTGTTCTTATTTGATTACCAGCTTCCGAGATGGAATTCTGAAGAAAAGATTCCATTTTGATGTCGATTAGATGGTTCTGTCTAACTTCGTACGAGGAATTTCTTAAATCTTGTTCTCGTTTCTCCTGTGTAATGGTTAGGTGGTGTCGCCGCTGTGGGAAAGCAGAAGGCCGTCGTGACCGGCAGGCCCGACGCGAAGAACCGCCGAGCCCTGGGCGATATCGGCAACCTCGTGAACGTCCGCGTGACCGAAGGGTACGGAAGAAACCGAGCAGTTCCCCTGGTCACAGTATCATTATTTCCCGTTCTCTCTGAAAACTTACTTGTTCTTCGGAACAGGAAGCCGCAGCAGCAGGAGCCGGTGAACCGCCCCATCACCAGAAGCTTTGGTGCTCAGCTGCTAAAGAACGCGCAGGCGAATGCCGCCGCGATCAAGGTACAGCAGGCAGGCAGGCCTGCACCGAGGCCGGCCAGGAAGGTCGTTTCCAAGCCCACCCCTCCTACCCAAGGGCATGTCATCGAGATCAGCTCTGATTCTGACGTGAGCAAGAAGCAGTCGGAGGGCAGCACCAGCTCCGTCCGCAAGTGCTCGAGGAAGAAGGTCATCAACACCCTCACTTCAGTGCTCACAGCTCGCTCTAAGGTGCGCAATCTGTGAAAAACATCTCAAAATATTTGCATTCTAATCGTGTCATAAACCCGTGAAATTAGTCTGATTCTCCGTTTTAATGACAGGTTGCCTGTGGAATTACTGATAAACACTGAGAAGTGATTGAAGACATTGATAAGCTGGACGGCGACAATCAGCTGGCTGTCGTGGACTACATTGAGGATATCTACAAGTTTTACAAGATTGCTGAGGTAACTGCAGAGCTATATGCTTGGTCCTTAGGTGTATACAAATCTTGTGATCTGCTTGTCTCTGAAAGTCATCTTTCCTGGCTTGTTGCAGAATGAGTGCCGCCCATGCGACTACATTGACTCCCAGGTGGAGATCAATTCCAAGATGAGGGCCATCCTTGCAGACTGGGTTATTGAAGTGCATCATAAGTTTGAGCTCATGGCAGAGACCCTCTACCTCACTATGTACATCATTGACCGGTATCTGTCGATGCAGCCCGTTCTGCGAAGGGAGCTGCAGCTGGTCGGCGTTTCAGCCATGCTGATCGCCTGCAAGTATGAGGAAATTTGGGCCCCGGAGGTAGAGACAAAAAAGCCTCTCCTTTTGCTTTCTGGTGTTCATTTCTAGTTGTTCTAATTAGCCGCTGTACACTTGCAGGTGAACGATTTCATCTTGATATCAGACAGTGCATACAGTAGGGAACATATTCTTTCAATGGAGAAAAAAATTCTGAATAGGCTTGAGTGGAATCTCACTATTCCTACGCCATATGTCTTCATTGTGCGCTTTCTGAAGGCGGCGTCTTCAGATATCAAAAATGACAAGGAGGTAAAGAATCAAGCTGGTGTCTCTGTGTAGTTTACCATCAGATGTATTCGAGTTGCACTTTCAAGCAGAGATTTTGTACTTAAATTTCTTTGGTTGAACGCAGATGGAGCATATGGTCTTCTTCTTCGCCGAATTGTCGTTGATGCAATATGGGTTGGTGATGTCCCTGCCTTCTATGGTTGCTGCTTCTGCTGTCTATGCAGCCAGGCTCACCCTGAAGAGGAGCCCTCTATGGACTGACACGCTCAAGCACCACACTGGCTTTACTGAGTCACAGCTAATGTAAGCACCACACTGGCTGTACTGAAATCTCTCGTTACTTAAATGTTATGTCTAATACTGACCTTTTCTGCGACGATTTCAGGGAGTGTGCAAAGATTCTTGTGAGCGCACACTTGACTGCCCCGGAGAGCAAGCTGAGGGTGGTATACAAGAAGTATTCCAGTGAGCAGTTCGGAGGAGTTGCACTGCGCCCACCCGCAATGGATTTCTGCAAATAAATGGAGATAGCTTCGTCTAGGGTTTGTTTGCTTTTTGCTTTTAGAGTGCAATGGAAGGCGAGTCTGACATTCGTTAGGGCTTGTTTGGAGTCAAGAAGATTTGAGAATTTGCGACAGTTGACGCGTTGTTGGTCAAGAGTCAGGAGTATTATCTGACTTTTGATGGCTACTTGGATTCTTATGTGACATTACCTTGGTGTATATATATGTCATCTGAATTTTATCTGTAGCAGTTCTTCATAAGTGTGAATGATGAATTGGAAATGTTTGCATATTATAATTTTTCTCGTAAATTGCCTCCTTTTATTTTAACAATTTGATGTTTGGCTACTTGGATTCTTATGTGATAATAGACCTTGACAGTTTGTTTGGATAGAGAGGGATTAGAACTAATCCTTTCGGATCGAAAGGGATTTTAGTTCAAATTCCGAGTCAATCCGTGAAGGTATTGAACAAGTCCCAACTCTAGAAATCTTGGTAAGTATAACTGGTGAGTGTGTCCGGAGATGCTTAGCTTACAATGCGCGCAATGGTTTGCAGTAGCAACTCTAAGAATAAATCACCTTATTTGTTAGAACATTGAAAGTCCCAATGTCTTCAGTAAAAACACAAATCTTCTGGAACAATAGTCATCAAAACCACTCAAGCAACAACAATCTAATCTAGAAGTAACGTTTTCAGGACACAAGGTCCATCAGCACTTGCACCCTAAGTAAACTTAAGAAAGAACTGATATTACCGGTTGAAGATCTCTTCGAACGCGCTCTGCGAGAAGCATCTCTCAGAAAAGCTTCTTGCATCTCTCCAGAAAAGCGCTCTCCTCCTCAATTCTTTGCTCTCTGCTGCATCAGTGCTCATCAACGTCTTGACAACCTATGGAATCTCATCTCTTCGGATGATCCCGTCAGATTGCATCTTCTCCTTGACCCAATCTTCCACACGTCGACAATAAGACGGTTATTGGCTGGCTGATCCAAAAAATAATAATTTTAAAGATAATTACAAAATTAAATAGTCAGAAAAAAAAATACAAAACTAAGTCCATATGCAACTTTGTCGCCATTTGGGTGGCGACAATAAGTGAACAATGTTTTTGTCGTCGTTGAAATGGCAATAGGAAGTTGCATAGGTGGGAATGTCATTTTAATTCCAGAAAAAATAAAAGAGAGGGAGGAGGGAGAGAAGAGACGCGACGAAGCCCTGACAGTTTGTAGCGGAGGAGACAGGCGGGGCATCAAATCCGGTTGGTCATTTTGCATGTACATATTTTTGCAACTCCATACATTATTTTGAAACCTTGTTGGTTAGAAAAATTAAAATAGCAACATAGGATTCAACAGTTTAGATAATTTTAGTTGTTTTATGTAGTACATAATTTGAGCTGTGTATACTTTAGTTCATCACATTTTTTTACAGTACTCGAACGATTTAGAATAAATATGCAAAAATAGGAAGACACCCTAGAGAATAGCTAGGCACCTCTTTAAAATAGCATGACACATCTTAAATTATTAAAAAAAATCCGGAGTTGCTACATAGGTTACGTAGAGTTTATTTTTGTTTCCATATGCACACGATAAATATTTTAAAAATGTTGGAGACACTTTTAAACAAGGAAAGCAGGAAGATAGCTATTAAAAACCTGTAAAAAATTGTTGAGTAGCTTAGTACAGTTTGTAGAGCCTAACTGAAATAATCCCAATGTAATTTTGATTTCTGTTTGCACGCGGTAAAAATTGTAAAAAAAAAATACGTAACTGCTACTTAGCTTACACAGAGCTGAATTTAAATATTATGAACTTCATTTTTATTTGCACATGGTAATATTTAAAAAATACTGGAGATACTTTTTAAACAAGGAAAGTAGAGAGATACCTATTATAAATCTGTAAAAATTGCAGAGTAGCTTAGTAGGGTTTGCAAAACCTAATCGAAATAATCCCAACATTTTTTTGATTGTCGTTTACGCGTAGTAATTATTCTGTTAGTGCCAAAAATATTTTTTAAATTAGGGAAATAACAACATTCCTATGAAATAACTGTAAAAATTACAGAGTAGGTCATTAGGGTTTCTGTTTGTGCATTCTTATTACTTTTTGTACATGTTTCGTAATATTTACAATGTATGCACTGGATTTTCAGGTATGGCACTAATCATTATGGCACTAATCCTAGACACGCCGCAGCGATGGCCCGACTGAGTTGCTTGACCCGGTCATTGACACTAATCATCGTAGTCGCCTCAGTACCATCCTCCCTCGGGAGGGCGAGGCAGTGATTGAGTTTGGTGTGTTGCAGCTGTGCATGCCCATAAGGGCGTGGAGAGTGGATCCACATTAGGTTTCGAGCTATGTGAAGTTGCGACCTTCACGACATTATTTGCAGCCTGACTACTTTGGGTGGACTAACGTTTGTTATTAATCATTTTTGACGCAGTTTGAGGGCGATAGGCTCCTTCTAATGGCGAGGATGGTTGAGATGATGTGGGAGGATGACCAGGACCGCACGGGCAGTAGTTGTACATCTAGGTGATTTTTGTACGACCGATGGAGGCTGGAGACGCATACGTTTTACCTCCCGTGCGGGGAGATGGCGCCGACGCTTCAAGACGTGGCTTTCCTGATCGGGTTGCCCTGCGCCGGCTTCCCCCTGGAGGCGTACGATATCCCGACCACGCGGCGCACAAAGTTCCTAGCGAGGTTGCAAGCGGTGCTGTCATCGGACAACAACTACGGGGAGTTCAACAATGTCCACGGGCTAACGCTGAAGTGGATTTTCCAGTTCTACATAAGTCTTCATAGCTCTTGTCTTCTCACATCCACTTATTTGTGAACCTTGTTGACGTGTATATGTCTTCTTACAACCCGAGCGTATGGCGGAGGACGCAGACGACCACACGGTGAGAATGCACTTTGAGGCCTACTTGCTATGATTGTTCGGGTGTGTGATGCTCATGGGGTCCCACGGTAACAACATCGACAAGCACTACATCCGGTACGCACAGCAGCTGACAGACTGGGAGGTGAAGGACATCCAGTCGTATGCCTGGGGCCCGATGATGCTGTTAGCGACGTATCGCGGACTGTGCGTTGCGTGCCACCGGGTTCAAGTCGGCTTTGTCATATCTGGATGCCCTCTGCTCCTTCAGCTGTGGTTCGTCCAGCGTTTTTAGATCGGACTACCACAACTGGACCTGCGAGCGTACACAGTCAACATGTACGCCGAGGACGACGACATGGACCGGCCGACCATGGGTATGGTGTGGTGCCATAGACGGGTAAGTTTCCTGAATATTTATTCATTTCGATAATGTAATTCAATTTCATGTTCTAATTTCCATTGTTCTTTTCCACAGGTCACCTACACGCCAATCACTACGCACGCGTCCTACCTAAAATTTGTTGTGATATTCGCTCAGCTGACAGATGACCGTGTCATATGGATACCGTACACTCCCGAAAGGGAGTCCGCGCGCGAGCCCTGAGGCCTATCTAGCCTGCGCACATGAGACCACAAGTGGTGGTACATGCAGAGGTGTTTGGTCCACGATGTATTCGTGGAGTACCAGATGCAGCGGGTCATGCACCAATTTGATTTACGACAGGAGGTCCCAACCCCCTGGGGGCAGTGTGTGCCGCCCAACGTACATGCATAAGTTCACGTTTTACTTGTTTCGTACAATTTGTGTTACGTACTTACGAAACAATCTTTTTGTCTTCTATAGGAACACTAGGAAGGAAATACCTGCTAGGACTTCCTGGCTGGACAAAATGTTCTCTTGGGTCGAGGCCTGGATTAGCGCCTTTACTGACGTCATCCAGGAGAATGCTCCCTACGACCCCGGGACATACGCGAAATACCTCGAGTGGTACTCCAGTCGGACGAGAGTTCATTGCATTAGGGTCGTGGACGACCCCCCCCCCCCCACGACACGAGGCTGCGACGTTCGACACGTACCCCATCGAGCTCGACTCCGCATTCCATCGTGTGGTACGTACTGAACGATCCATGCTTCTTATTTGCTTCATAAGATTTTAGTTTCTAACAGGTTAATTATGTGTACAAGTCGATCTGCATCGGGAGATGCACGAGTTGGTGGCATCAGTGCATCAGATGACACTCGGGGAGCGCTTCAGCATGACGGTGCAGGACATCAGAGCGATCATGGAGCAGTTCCTCAATAAGACGAGACAAGGGATCCAAATCGTGACTTTTCGTACGCCGAGGGACCCACCTGCGTGTGGACGAGGGGTGAGCCACGGTGCATCACACCCTAGGACTAGGGCTCCTCACCTGGACGTGGTGAATGGGTCCTCGTGGAACCGTGCTGGGAGTACCCCAGCATAGTTTGCAGGTCGACATGAAACACTCACGGCCTCTTCTTTATTTCAAACTCTATTGGTTACTAACGACAATTTCCTCTTACAGGTTTTGAATTCCACCAGTACACAAGGCAGGAGTACGTGGAGGCGTCCTCTGACTTCGTGTCATAACGTAATGTTTCACAATGTAATAACGAGGTTTTCGCCAAGGTTACATGCTTAACGTAATGTTTCACAGGTCTTGCGCCACTTTGGGACGAGCAGGAGGTGTCGCACGAGGAGTCACACTCGGGGGGACTACCAATTCGCCCAGCGTGCTAGCCAGGCATCCGTGGGGGCTTCATAGCTGTACGACGCGCCTAGACCGAGCCAGCCAACACAAGACCCCCTCCCGACACCCCCCTGGCTACTCGCGCCTGTCGGGTACCTAGTGTTGGAGATATGCCCTAGAGGCAATCATAGAGATGATGATATTTCGTTGTATCCATGATTTAATAAATATTCCTTGAATATTGCCTTTGTGTTGATTAACAAGTATGTGACTTGTTTGTGAAACTCTTTACTTGTATGGTTATTCTAAAGTTGTCCCTAGTCGGAGTTCATGTGAGGACACACGTGAATGGTGGATTAGCACATGTATCGGTTGATGACTATGTTTCACAGGTCATAGACATGGAGATGTCAAACCAATAATGTGGACACATGTTTAGAACATGGGGTTGGACCGACCCATCTGAGACATAACAATTATACTATGGTTCTCTCTACACAATGTGTACGCCTTGTCTTTAGACTTAAGATTGTCGCATGTACTTGAGATGTGAATCGACCTACTTAGGGGCTATCAAACGCTACTCCGTAACTGGGTAGTTATAAAGGTAGTTTTGGGTTTGTCATGAAGCATCTTTGCGAGGCATGGTCAGTCAAGATGGGATTTGCCCCTCTCTACCTGAGAGAGATATCTCTGGGCCCCTCGAGTGATCGGATCCAGAAATGCATGGCCATGCTACTTAAGGTTAAGAGTTAACCTAGTAAGGGATTCCGGATCACAAGATCGAGAAAGAGTGGTCAGCTTGGAGCTCGACCGAATATCGTGAGGCAAAGGGATTGGCATGTACATAACGTTGTGTTGGTTCGTCCGATATGATCTTTGTGTACGTTTAGGAGTTGGGACGTCTTGCTAGAGGCCGCTACCAACTATTGACCAAGTATGTATACTCGTGTCATGTCTAAACATACGTGAACCTAGAGGGTCACACACTTAAGGGGCTGAAGCTTAATTCGGATTAGATCCGAATTAGAGTGGGCATTGAGTCCTAATGGGCCTATATTAGTAGAAGCCCATTGTAAGGACGTCTATAAAAGGAGGGCAAGGGCGCCTGTGTTTGGGGTGCGTTTTTCATGACATCCTCAAACCCTGGCCGCCACCTCTCCCACGCCCTAGTCGCTCGCGCGGATCTAGCAGTCCGGCGTGCGTCGCTTTCTCCCGTACGTGTGGATACCTTTGGAGGCGCTGCATCTGTAGCGTTTGGACGAACCGCAAGAGGGGAGCTGTACGTGGGACGCCGCGACGAGGACGAGGAAGTAGTACGACTACTCTGCCCCGACGTGCTGCATCAACTTAGTACGACTACTCGCCTACGACGTCGTCGCATCGGTTTCGCACTGCGCGTCTAGTGGTAAGACCGTGATCTATAACTGCAGTGATCTTGGTTTACGGGTAGAATTTTTATTAATTTGCGCTAGTGTAGCCTACCCTTAACCCTTCACCTAGGGCACCTGAGCCTTTGACGTACTCGCACTAGCGCCTGAGGCCAGGGGCAACACATGGGGTACACCTCAAGAGGGGCCGCAAGTAGATATTTATTCTTATAAATACTAGACATGCCATGTAAATATTGATTTCTATACTACTTATGCTTGTCTCGTGTTTCGATATTTCTTTTTTGCATGCAAACCGTGACCATGTGAGGAGTCGGCATCGGGACATCCCACACCACCTCTTTCCACCTTGACTCCCACGCCACCTTTTCGGACCGATATGATAACAAAGCTGCGACATTGCCACATCTGCGACGCTTACTTTTCGGACTCATAAGACCACCTCCGCCACACGACCTTTTAGACCGAAAAAGAGGCCTCTGTCAAGCCACAAGCGATCACTTTTTGTTGGACCGAAAATGCGACTAGAGGGGGGTGAATAGGAGCACGCTCACTTCTTCATAAATAATTGATTCAATAATATTTCACTCCAGTAGCTATGGAAGCTATGAAGATCGAGATATCAAGACAAATAAAGACTAATATTGAATTCAATTCAAACCCTAAACAATACAATAAAATCAACAAAGATTGAAACCATTCAATGCACTGGCGGTCTGACCTCTGGCCTTGGGCGGTCTGACCGATTCCCTGGCGGTCTGACCTCTGACCTTGGGCGGTCTGACCTCTAGCCTTGGGAGGTCTGACCGATTTCCTCGAGCAAAAAAATTTCCAATGACGAAGATGAAAATAGATGAAACTTTTGATCTACTAATCCAAACTTGATGAAACTTGGAACACACCTCTCTATGATATCGAAGCTATTCCAATAGAAGATTGTGATAATTCTTGGAAGAATAGCGATCCTTTTCGATTTGATTGAAGAGATTCAAAACCGGGTCAAAACGAAAACTAGGTCAAAGCTCTTGCTCGTGAGTGATTGATGATCAAGATGATCCTAGATAGATCCCCACACGTCACAGCAAGCTAGATCACGTGAAGAAACCAAGTAAAAACTCACGGATCAAAGAAAGACCTAAAATCATCAAATAGAGAGAAAGAACGCAATGAGACAAAACATTGATCAAACTTTCCTTTGATTGATTGATATGAAGAGGGCTTACAGCTACTCCATCAATGGAGGACAATGCTCAATCCAAGAGCACGAAAAGCATATCAAACATCAAGAACCCTAGCCTCCACAAAAGCTCTCCCTAAGAAAATTAGGGTTTACAAGAATTGCAAAAGCGGCGAAGAAGTGGTGCAGCCACCACCCTCTCCTATTTATAGTGGAGGCTTAGACCTTCTAGATGTTTGATCCTATTGGGCTCCCGTTAAGGCCAAAACACATACGCACGCATTTTAATGCGCCGTCTTTATCTCCCTTTGACCTAACTAGCTACCCTTGCGCCATCTTGCGCCTCGGATTAGCTGAAAGATCCCCCTTGTCCATCTTGCGTCACGCTTGAGTTCATTGACCTCACCCAGCATCGTCGATCGTTCTGGACCTCAGCTCTCCAAGCCTAGTCCCGATCATCCTTGCCGTTGACCGTCGTTGACCACCAAGCAACCTGTACAACAATCGACAAGCAAACCGAATTTGGGAATAAGTTCTTCACAAACTTGACCCATGTTAGTCAAAACATGCATCATGCAACATATATGCCCTGAAACTCATGACTTTGACTTAACACACGAATATTGCCGCCACACCGGGCGACGAACAAAGTGAAAACGGTCGAGACCGCCCCAGGGCGGTCGGACCGCATGGCCGGACGCCAGACTTAGCCGTTTTTCCTATCTGAAAAACCGAAACCTACTGGAATTTTCAAACCAATAGAACTTTTGACTGAAGACTCCAAAAATTATGAGACCAAGTGCAATAGAATCCCCTCTCTTGCCTACACACTCTATTTTTGTCCCAGCTCAAAATAACATATTTTAAGTTCACCGGTCCGACCGCCGCCTAAGGCCGGTCGGACCGATTTGGGCTGGTCTGACCGCCATGCTACGACCGGTCAGACCGGTTACTGCCTGACAGTTCTGAAACTTGTCGAAAACACATAAAACGACAAACCGTAAACGCCATTGCCAATTGTCACATCATCCTAAAATCTGGAACATATCCGCATGATATCCACACTTTTGCACATCGATATGGCAACACACTACGCTGCTGTGACACTTACTTTTTAGACTGAGAAGACCACACTCCGCCACATGACCTTTTCAGACTGAAAAGACTGCACCTTGTCACGCCATACACTGCCACTTCTGCACCTCGATATGACAACACGCTGCGACGCAAACTTTTCAAAACGACAAGACCACACCCCGAGATGACAACACACTGCCACCCTCCCCCCCTTCAAGCCACAAAATCCATGTATAAAAGGAGGGAGAAGAGAAGTGGAGGAGAAGATAGCTGCAGGATAACACTACACGACCACATCAAACACTACACGAGAGCTTGCTACACACAACTAGGAGGAAGGATATGGAGGACTCGGTGAACATGTACAAGAGGATAATGTAGAAGCGCAAGTGGCTAGCCGAGAGGGTTAAAACCTATCCAGATAAGTCTATGAAGGATGCATTGGTACCACTGTAGTCCCCAGTCTCGCAATATGTGTGCAAAGAATCGGCAAAGATCATCCAATCTACACACCTGGTGACTTCCGCTCGAGCGTACTATACGTGCGACCACCACCTCGTAAGTGTATCTTGCACACACAATGATTTTTTTACATCATACGTTGCATTCCACAAATCCCTGATTACGCACGTCCATAATGGCAGCCAGAGATGCAATGCAACTTCTTCCAATGGATCGACGGCCCGGAGATGTACGATATGGCGTTCATCCAGCAGAAGCACATGTTGAACTTTCCATGGCGAGCCGAGACATTCCACCACTGGACACCTTACGTACCTGACCCTGATCAAACTGAAAAGGCACCGGACGACCACAGGAAAGCAGATTAGTACAAGGCCAAGCGGGCGACGAACAAGGGGAAGGTTCCTACAAGTGAGACCATGGGTCGTACTGTCGCTCCCTGTCGCCTAGGCGCACTCCGGATCCAAGAGGTAAGTTATATTCAGTACACATCATAATTATTAATTTAGCCTGACGTTGCGTTACCTTAACATCATTCAACTGTCCAGCCCGTCTCGCAGGATATGGATGACTTGAGGCGCCGCCGTCGTGGCGCAAGCAGACAAGGGGAAAATCCTACAAGTGAGAATGTCGGTCGTACTACCGCTCCCCGTCGCCTGGGTGCACTTTCGATCCAAGAGGTAAGTTATGTTTAGTATGCATCATAATTAATAATTTGGTTCGACGTTGTGTTATTCTAACATCATTCAGCCGTCCAACCCATCTAGCAGGACATGGATGACTTCGAGACTGGCCCCCGCCACAAGTAATAAGGAGATAAAGGGAAAGGAGTGATGGGCCGTCGAAAGTAATGATCTTTATTCCAATCGACTTTATTTTCATTCAAAAAATGTGCATATGTATCATATGTTTATTTCGATTTTGTTGCATCATGTATGATGTTGTTCCTTATGCACATAACCAAACGCTGCGCGTCGTGTAATTTGTAACTTTATTATAAAGTCTATTTCAATTTACAATTGCGTTGTAAAGCCGATTTCAAATCTCACTCTCTTTTGGCATCTGATTCTTGGCGTGGCAAGGCATGGGACAGCATAAAAAAAAAAAAGGTCTAAAAGACGTGTTGTGGAAGTCGGCACTAAAAATAAAGTTCCAAATGACAGTGAACTTGTGTATTGTCCAAATTTTATCTATTTTCTACTTCACATTACATTGTCTTCTCCGATTTTTGCATTTCGAACTATGCAGACACTTAAACGTATTACCAAATTTTTAAAAACAAATTTTTTTTAAAAAAAATTCGACTACACTACACATAAATAAATAAATAAAACCATCATGTTGCTAATTGAAATGACGACAATAACCTCCCCTACTGTGCTATTGGGGACAGAGATCTAATTTTGTTAAAAAAATAACTATTTAATTTTGTAATTATCTTTTAATATAATATTATTTTTTTTAAAAACGCCATTCCAATGCTACGGGAAGAGCGGGCATTTGCACGGCAAACGCTGCCTCTAGTGCCACGGTGCGTCAAGAAACCCCCAACTGAAGGATGGCATAACACCTTCAGCTGATCGCGCCACGGCACGAGTAGGCCGTTGCTGCTGTCACCTAGGAACGGTCGAACATGCGAGCGTACTTCGTCGCGAAGCACCCACAAGAACTCGACATCGCTTGCGACGAGCCCCATGGCGAGCTCGGGGAGCTGGGAGGGTGACACTGAGAGGAAGCTGCAGTGACACGGACAGCCTCTAAAGCACGGACACTTCAGTTTGTGTCGGACACTTCGTCTCAGCTTCATCACAGGCCTCCTAACCGCCCTTGCAATCTCCTCGCTTCCGATCAGGCGATCCTTACCAGTCCAATCCCTCAACTTCAGCACAGTATTCCATTCTTCCACAATTAGACGGTCATCAATTGGTTGATCAAAGAACAGTGGTAGGGTGAGCATCTTTAAAGTGTTAAAGAGTTCATTCCGCATTGTGTCATGAATCCCCCAACTGAAGGATGGCACAGAGTTCCATCAACTGCTCGCACCATGGAAGTATCATGCCCCTATTGGTGTCACCGACAACTTCTCGCGCCCGAGAAGATTGTTCGCGGATAATCCACAGGAATCTGACCTCAGATGCTACAAGGCCCAACACGATCTCATCAAGCTGAGAGGCTGACCCCGAAACAAAGCTGCCAAGGGAGACATATAGCACCGAGTTCACAGGTTGAGAGTCCAACCAGGTAAAGTAGTCTCCTGGACTGGTTACTTCTATGTTGGACTTGGTATGCAGATCATCAAGAGTCATGTTGGGAACACGGGCCAATTGGGTACACTGCACATGAGAGCAGTAATCTTGGTGGGTCGATGGCACTGGTCTCAAGCTTTTTGCAGCTTCAACTCTAGCTCCATTCACTCCTATAAGAAATTGAAAGAGTTTGAAGAAGTGTTTGGTTAAAAATTAACTTCAACTCGAGAAATGAGAAAGATCATTGTAAAAAGACTTTACTACTTTTGTTTTGTGACTTGTAATATTTTTTGTATTGCTTAACTTATAACATTTTAATAAGTTGATTTTAATCATACTGTGCTTTTATTTATTTTTTGGCCATGTTGTGACATCTTTTTTGTCCACATTCAAAAATTTTACTTGAAAAAAAACTAAATATAACATATATAAACATACACAGTTCATAACCAAAGTTATAATTCAATGAGTGTCTTCTCTAAAAAAAATCAATGAGTATCATAACAAAAGTTCATAAGAGGCAATGAGACATCTCTTGATGTCGTTCACAATTCCCCTCATCTTTATTAATCAAAGCTACTGTTCCAAGTCCGAAAACCACTACATCAAATGACAACAACGAAATGAAAAGAAAAAAAAACATCCAAAGGTAGCTCATCCATTCAACTTCCACAACTATTACAAAAAACATTCAGAACAAGAAGTTCAACATCTAACAGACAATAGCGAGCCTCCTTCCTCTTCTTTCCACAAATTTTCCTCCCCATCACAAAGTAGAGTTAGCTTGTCGTGCGTCAAACAACCACCCCATCCTTGTGCTCGGGTGAACACCTCTCACTTGCACGGTGCATCTAAGATACAAACCCTTTATAAAACAAAACTAGAAGATAAGGATGGAATGATAAGCACACCTTATGGATTTCAAACTTCCCATCTTCCTGCACGGTGCATTTGCAAGATAATGTAGAATCACTTTGATGCTTGTCAAACACCTATCATGCATTTACAAGCCCTGGAATCATTCACTCATCTCAACCAAAAAAACAAGGACAATTCCCAAATTACAATTAGATGTGCAAACCTTGACAAAAAAAAAACAAGGATAATTATTAGTGATGTTAAAACATGGTCCATGTGGGCCAACAGTCATGATCTCGTGAACAAGATCCTCAATGCAGACATCGTCATGATTTAGGGCCAGATGATCATGAGAATAAAGGAAGTATTATTTGACAACCAAATCATGATAAACCAAGACAGTAGCATGGATGAATAGGAAGTCTTTCAGCCAAACTAGATAGCACAAGGGGTAAGGGGACTTCAATCATAAAATTAGCAGTAGAACATAAACTAGCAGTAGCCCTCTCATCACCTTGTCTAACAGAAAAAAAAAAGACAGCAATAACTAAAGAATGGACTAGTTGACCAGTACCCAGCAGTACCAATAACAAGACTTGAAGCATGAAAAATGGCATAATTAACATCCCTTATATTAGAGGGCATCAAGACCAAAACGAGGATTTAAAACATGTAAGCAAGACAAGATTTGGTGAACTAGGAATTTTGGTTAGTTAGATTTTTAAAGTAACTAAATGCTAGACAAAATTTTCCAGCAAAGCATGTTCCCATTAATCTCGACATAATGCAGATTAGGCCAAATTAATGGTGAGAGAAAGACACCAAGACTTTCACAACCAAATTAGTT
This sequence comes from Hsuehochloa calcarea, assembly GCA_036346395.1. Classification (NCBI taxonomy): domain Eukaryota; kingdom Viridiplantae; phylum Streptophyta; class Magnoliopsida; order Poales; family Poaceae; genus Hsuehochloa; species Hsuehochloa calcarea. Next base: position 69,260,381 of record CM070594.1, on the reverse strand, counting down.
CTTTTGCTAAATAAAAATGCATGCAGCAGTAGTAGATCGGGTAAATTGCCATCTTGTTTCAGTCCTACTTACTCCTCACCAAACTGAACATAACCATGGTCTTGGGAACACGAAAGATAGATTCTGACTACCAGATTAGGTTGCATGTGCATATATCGACAAATGGAGTAAATCAATAGAAAATCATTCTGTAACCTAGATGGCAAGAAAAATTGCTAAATTAGTGAGTATAGACACAAGATTTAGAGATTAGCATTACTTGTTGGAACCGAGAGTCTCTCTAGCTTTTGAAGCTCTCACGGAGAGGTAGAAGATGAACATGAGACAGCGAGGTTTCTACGACGAACGCCACGGCGTCAAGCGCTGTATCTTGGCTTCTATTAGATGTAAAACACGACCACCTCCGGTCATTCACCCAACGCTACAAGCCAGCTTTATAGCCCACACCAACACAAAGACCCACGCAGCCACCTTCGCCGATCAATACGCGCAAGACGAACGCTTCGTCTTGGTGACCCCGAACTCGCCATGAGCCGCTCTCCACAGAATCGGTCTCGGCTTGACCGCAGACTTAGCGCCAAGATCGCATCCCTCCGCCTTCATCGCCGAACGCTGAAGACCGCCAACACCGACTCGACCTCTACGATGGACACCAAAGACATGCACACATACATGCAGCATCTAGACTTGAAACTCGACGTGCACACACTCGTCGAACTCATACTGACACACGCACACACCACGACCGAACATGGCGTGGTTTATTCCAACAAACTCCCCCTAAACCGCGACATCGCCGCGCGTCCCGCCCTACAGGAGAGTCGGCTCGTCGGCGGCGTCGACAAACAACGCCTCCTCCTTCCTTGGCTTCGGGCATTCCCTTGAGAAGTGGCCGCGCTCACCACAGTTGAAGCACTTGCCCTTTCCGGAGCTTCGCCGCCGCCGCGCGCCGATGCGACGCCGCCCCCCATCGTCGTCGCCGCCTTGTGTTGTCGCCATCGTGGCCACCAAGACTTTTTGCCGTGACCACCACCACGGTTGTAGTTCTTCTTTTCTTTGAGTGAGAGACTCTCCCACTGTGCACGTGTGAGCAACAAATGCTCACCCTCCTGTTCACGTCGCCGGCCCTTCAAGGATTCCTCATATGCCCTTAAGCGCCCGATCGCCTCCGCCACGGACATCTTCGACACATCGCCCCATTGCTCGATGGTGCCAACAATGTGAAGAAACTTATCGTGACAAAGATCAAAAGCTTCTCCACAACAAAGACTGCCCTTCACCTTGGCTCCAAGAGAACGATCTCCCCACCATTGTGGTGAGCTTCGGTGAGAATTCCGCAATAGTTTCGGAATCCTCCATGTACAAGCGATCAAATTGCCTCTTCAATGCTTGTAGTCGCGCCTTCTTGACTCGATCTTCGCCGACATTCATCTTCTCAATGGCCTCCCAAGCTTCCTTCGCCGTATCTTTGTCCGCGATAGCCATCATCACTAAGATCCAAGATGGCTTGAGATATGGCGGTGAGCTTCAATGTCCTTCTCTTCTCCGCCCGACGACCCTTCGCCTTGATTGCCGCCCACACACCAAGATGGCGTAGGATGATCTTCATCTTTACGCCCACACGCCAGTAGTTCGTGTCGCCAAAGATTGGATAATGCATGGCGACAACCTTGCTCACTGGTCGTGCCGCCACCACGGCGCCACCATGATCACCGAGCCTGCCACTCCTTGGCGTTTTGTCCGGCGACTCGTCACGCTCCATAACCTCGCTCTGATACCAAATGTTGGAACCGAGTCTCTCTCTAGCTTTTGAAGCTCTCACGGACAGAGGTAGAAGATGAACAAGAGACGGCGAGGTTTCTACGACGAACGCCCGCGGCGTCAAGCGCCAGATCTTGGCTTCTATTAGACAGAAAACACGACCACCTCTGGTCATTCACCCAACGCTTACAAGCCAGCTTTATAGCCCACACCAACACAGCACCCACGCAGCCACCTTCGCCGATCAATACGCGCACGAACGCTTCGTGCTGGTGACCCCGAACTCCTCGCCATGAGCCGCTGCTCTCCACAGGAATCGGTCTCCAGCTTGACCGCAGACTTAGCGCGCACTGCATCCCCTCCGCCTTCATCGCCGAACGTTGAAGACCTGGCCAACACCGACTCGACCTCTACGATGGACACCAGCACATGCACACATACATGCAGCATCTAGACTTGAAACTCGACGTGCACACACTCGTCGAACTCATACTGACACACGCACACACCACGACCGAACATGGCGTGGTTTATTCCAACATTACTGAGATACTAGATTTCAACACAACATTACCGGTACATGTCTCTCTCCATAGTTGACCAAAATGTGACTGCATAATTAATTGCGAAAGCAAGAAACTAGGATTTTAGCAAGCAAACTAGTTATCTGGTAAAATATAGTGCTAGGCAGCATCAGTAAATAAGATAAATTGCAGGTTGCCTGTAGTAACACTTTTCTCACAGTATACCTCACTTTATCATGATTAAGCCTAATCAAGCCTAATAGCAAAGGTTAGGACTCGTGGTCATTACCCTCTTCTAAATCTGAACAGTAGTCCAAATCAGTAGGAAATAAGGTTGTAGGGCTAGATGTATTGCAACTTGGGGCTTAAAGAACTATGATTTCTGAGCCACAGCGGTAAACAAACCAGAGCAGGGGAGAGAATGAGTAGATCAGAGGAGCGATTCAGGGGAGTAGAACGAGGGGAGGAAGCATCGTAGGAGTAGAACACTTACCGAGGAACCGGTGCCAGAGCAACGGCACGCGAGATGAGACGCCATGGCTCACGGAAGCACGACCGTGCCTGCGCACTCGAGCGCTAGTGCGCGCCCAGCAGCACAACCGCATGCGCCCCGGCGTCGAGATCCGCTGTCACTTGTAGCGGATTTGGACAGCAGTGCCTTGCTCGGTAAAGAAATTGGGAGTGAAGCAGGGGAAGGAGTAGCCGCGTGCGCCGGGGAGAGAAACGCGGATGTCAGGGGATGCCGAGGCCGGGTGCGCCAGGGATGAGGAAGCCGAGGCCGGGTGCGTCCAGGATGAGGAAGCCGAGGCCGGGCTGGGGAAGAAGAGGCCGCGAAGGACCGGGCCGGGGAAGAAGTGGTCGCCGCCGGGGAGGGAGGAAGATGAGGAGGTGTTTTGGGGAGAGCAGTGCGGGAAGGGAGGTGGCTGCGAATGGGTGCGGGTGGAATTATTTTTGTTTAATTTAGTATGTTTTGATAATGTATTTATAGATATAATTGTATACAAAATGTATTAGTAAAAATGATACCGTTGGCGTACAGTCTCGCCGACGTGTGCCCGCCAACCCCGTCACCTCAGCCGCCGACCCTACTCAGCCCCGCCACCTCAGGCGCTGGCACACGGTGGCTATGCGCCAGCCGTTGGCGTATGGTCGGCATGCGCTAGCCAATTAGCTAGGTAATTAGTGGTTAGGTTAGTTAGCTAATTAGTTAGGGTCTAAAATTTAGAGGAAATTTAAAATATAGCAAATGAGTCTAAAAAATTATAAATTTTTTTTGTGAAGCTTCCTGACACCATGCATTTGCTTGTGTAAATTTTTTATATTTTATTCGTTCAGAATTTTTATCGCAATTTCGTATAAGTGTCCTGTTCGTATGAATCAATAAATGTATGTGTCATGTGTTGATTATCCAAACATCTGAATGAGTCCCTCTCTCTATTTGTCTTACTTTTTCACCGAAAGCATCAATCACTCGTTATCCCGTCACCTCCTTGTCTCATCCATCAAATTATGCATGGCTTAATTAGCACGCGGGATAGGGATCCCCTTCGAGCAGCTGCTATAAATTAGAGGGAGTGATTTCGTTTCGCAGTCGCTCACTTGCTCTTCCACAAGTTCATTTCATATCGCAGTCGCTCACTCTTCCGCTCATTCATTTCATTTCGCAGTCGCTTGCTCTCTTACTCTGTCGATTATATTTTTAGGGACATATCAACGTTATTAACCAACGTCGTTCTCAGGTAGTTTGGTCGTAATTTTTATTTTACAGAGTTTATTAGTTACAAAATAATTAGTAGTAATTAATTAATAAAGTAGTGTACATTAATTTGTAGTGTTAGTTTGGTATTAAAGCGAAATCAAATAATAAGAAATACATTCACCGAAGAACAGAGTAGCATAATCTAATTAAGCTAGCATATCATGTAGCTTATACTGCAATTAATTTACAATATTTTATGTTCATTAGCCACCTTCTCACTAATATCCCCTCTATTTCATGTGTTGCAAGCCGTGTCTCTACCGGAGCTACTAGAACACTTCTACGATGAGGACCACTGGTGCAAGCTGTGGATCGCTGGTGACGGCGATGGCCCTCACCCCTGCTGCTTCGGGCAGGAAGGGATTACTGGGAGCTGGACGATCGCTACGTCCCGATCCTCCGGGAGACGGGGTTGTTGCCCCTTGCGAGGCTAGTCTCCGTTGGACACCAGTTCACTCTAGACGCCAGCCTGCTGTCGGCACTTGTCATCAGGTGGAGGCCCGAGACACACACCTTCCACTTTTGGTGGGGTGAGATGACGGTCACCCTACAGGACGTCTCATTCTTGACCGGACTCCTGATCCGGGGTGAGTCGCTTGTTCTGGGCCCTCCGGGTGCGGACTGGAAGGCCGAGCTGGAGCAGCGGTTCGGCCAACCTCTCCCGGAGGGTGCACGTGGCGTCCCCCGGGCTTGGCTAAGGCAGTTCTGCGAATGCCCGCAGGGTGCACCTCACGAGGTCGTTAGGATGCACCTTGTTGCTTACCTTCTCCAACTCTTTAGTTGGGTGACGTTTCTAACCACAAAGGGTGATTTTTTGTATCCCGGCTTCATCCGCGTCGCCGAGTCTTTGGTTGACGCGGGGGCTGGGCCGATGGCTCAGTACAGCGGGAGATCAGCTGTCCTTTGCGCCACATATCAGGGGTTGTGTAACGCTTCATGGCGCGGCTCCGCAAGTACCAACATGGCCGTCTGCTACGTGCTTCTACAGCTGTGGAGTTGGGAGCACTTCCCTGTTGGGTGACCGACCATCGAGATAGCGGCGCACCGGTACTCCATTCCGCATGACCAAGTAGACGGGCCCACATGAGCTTACAGTGGACTGCTGCCAGTCTGCGCTAGGCAGTGGAAGACCGACGAGGTCCTACTCATTGTACCACAACAAGTTCGAACAATTGCACGAGAGCGACATCATCTAGTGTCCATGGTATAATGATTTCCTGCGCACGGTAGCGCCGCACGGGCTGTCCGTGCAATGCATCCAGGACGTAGGACTGTGGACGGCGACCTGCCACCTCGTGTTCGCACATATGGTGGAGCCTTACGCGCCGCAGCGCGTAATGCGGCAGTTTGGTCGATACCAGTTCGTGCCCTCCCTAATGGCAGGCTCCTAGAGCGAGCCGTACACCTGTGAGTCAAACTTCATTCGAGTAATGTTTGCAGTCCTTATGTTGTGTCTTCTTTTCTAACATCAATTCTTTCAGAAATGCAGGCAATCGAGAGCGGGTGAGCATATTCAGGACTGGCGAATGCACCAACAGCAGTGGACTACTGCATGGACGAACAGGGCCCACATTGATGTCTGGAATGAGCCACGTTCGTACGACCTTGAGACGTACGTTGCGTACTTAGAGTGGTACGTACCACGAACGCACGCAAGACTCACCATTCCTCCACCGGAGCGCCCGGACCTAGTGACATCACACACGCACCATGAGAGCCTCCACCGCACGTACGACCGTCACAGTGCTTCGCAGCGTGACGACACCGTAAGACACTCACAACCTCTTGTCTGGTTGTTGATGATATTTATACACTTCGTTAATGAACCTGTTACGTAAGTCACTATAGTTGGAGCAGGCGTATCGTGTCCATAGCGCATCGGAGGACGGCCTCCGCAGCCCAGATAGAACCCCGGCGGGATAAAAAAAATTTGAAGCACATCTCGGCGGAGATTAAGAAGATAATAAAGAACTTGAGATGTGGTTGTTCGACGGACGACGTCCTGTGCATTGGGCACGAAGTGGGGGGGCCGTGCTCACCCGCTAGGTCACTACGACCTAGCGAGTCTGGTAGGCGTCGTAGCGTTCCCCGTCGGTCATCCGCGAGCTAGGTTAGCTCGGAGGTAAGTCGCTATGTACAAATCTACGTTAAGGTTTTTTGGTTATGCCTTACGTTCCGCTAACATCATATCGTTCTCCCGCCGTAGGTCCATCGAGATGAATCACTTACTGTCCGGACGGACACGACCGCACTCCTCGCCATCATCGTGACCGCACATCCAAGAGGTACGAGGTTCTTAGTTTTCGTCAAGAGTGTTTATTTGTACTAACATCATTCCGTCTTGCAGCCTTCAGTTTGCCGTGTGGGTGACGGCCAGTTCACATCGACTGATGACGAGGATATGGGCCTCCCAGCTCCTGTCAGGGAGCAGTACACAGCGCTAGGGTACGAACAATGGCAGCCAGGGTTTCTAGCGTACGCAGGGCAGAGCTCCTCTGTGTTCACTGCCCCACCGTACGTTCAAGGGCAGAGCTCCTCCGGGTTCGCTGGCCCACCATACGTTCAAGGCCAAAGCTCCTCTGGGTACGCGGGAACCCTGTATGTCCAAGGGCAGAGCTCATCCACGCAGTCGAAGTTGTAGGCATCGTACCCCCAGAGTGGTTTTATAGCCTCCGTCGTGGATGAATTCTTCGGAGATGTCCCCCAGGTCGGCATGGCTCATCACGACGACATGTACGCCTACCAGACTCTGCTCTAAAGTCAACCTATTGGTCCACCTCCGCCTCAACAGTCTCCGTACCCTCTCCTAACCGACACGCGTTCTCTGAACTGGTGGACGTATTCCACGGGTCATGCTCGGCGCAAAACAAGGTTGCGCACGCGGACGCAGTCGCATCAGGCGTAGAGTAGTGGCTCAGACGAGTGAGCCATATAGTACCGCGTGTTATGCGATTTTGTTTTACTATACTTATACGCGTATTTTGGTTGTTACGTGTGTATTCCAGCGCCATATTGTATATCGATATCTCCAATGGAGTTACAATGCAGTTTTTTATATATTCCAAGTCACATGAAATCATCAAACCCTAATTTCCAAAACCTAAAATCGAAATTTCCGTGACCTAAATCCTAAATTTTCAAAACAATACCAGAACATATATAAAATTGCCGAAACATTACACAATTAAGTCCACTGCGTTAGGAGCCTTTAAAATAAAATTCATAATTTTTGGAGCTTCTTTTTCTACATTTATTGATTTGTATGAACAAGACACTTATATGAAATAGCGATAAAAATTTTGAACGAATAAAATTATAAAAAATTTACACAAGCAAGTACATGATGTCAGGAGGCTCCACAAAAAAATTTATATTTTTTTGAACCCATTTGCTATATTTTAAAATTCCTCCAAATTTCATACCCTAACTATTTACATAGCTAATTACCTAACTAAACTAACCACTAATTACTTAGCTAATTGGCTGGCGTATGGCGACCATGTGCCAGCCTAACTAATTACCTAACTAACCTAACCACTAATTACCTAGCTAATTGGTTGGTGTATGGCGACCATGCGCCAACAGCTGGCGCATGGCCACCCTGCGCCAGCTCCTGAGGTGGCGGGGCCGAGCGGGGTCGGCAGTTGAGGTGCTGGGGCTGCAGATGAGGTGGAAGGCTGGCGGGCACACATCAGCGGGGCCGGCGTTGGCGCATGGCCAACATGCGCCAACACCACATGTCGTGATCTTGGGCATTGGCGCACAGTGGTCGTGCGCCAACGGTGCTATTTCTGCAAATACGTTATCAAAACATGCTAGATTAGCCAAAAACTCGTGCGGGTGCGAAGGTGTTTGGGTGGGAGTGTAGGTGAGTGGTATTTTGTGGGTAACTTTTTTAACTTTTAAAGGCATTTTTTTGTTGGTCTACAATTTTCTACTTGGAGCAAGGTTTCACCTGCTTCTAAAAATTGTACCAGGGGCTACTCCACTTCAGGTTGCTCTAACTTCGAAAGTTTTGTGGAGCTAGCCCGTTTGGCATAGCTCCACCTACTCTAACTAAAAAGCTGGGAGTAGAAGCCATACCAAACAGGGCCATAGTGGTAAAGAGGAGACATTGCGCTTTTCTGATGCAAGAGACAGCTGCTAGGACATAATTTACAATTATCTCTGTTATGAATAACGCTTGTATTCATCATGAGATCAATGGACCAATATATATACAAGTACAGGTATGATATATATGCGGATAACCCCTTATACAACATGAGAAATGCACAGGTAATAATACATCTAACACCACTCAAATTTATGGTGGATCAACAATGTGAAGTTTAGAGAGATAGAACTATGTTGAGCTCTGGTCTGTGCCTTTCTGAAGAAGTATGCCAACTGAAGCTCTGAAGGCACATACTGAAGAATAATAATTTGATCCTACACATGTATCCGCATGTAGGAAGTATCAGCACCAATATATTTGGTAAGCTCATGCTTTATCGAATCTTTAGTAATACTAATAGCACATGTACTGTCAGACAAAAGAGGAGTGAGTGCTGAAACAGAAATACCAAAGTCCTCAAGTAACCATCATAGTCAAGTAACATTCGTAGTCAACAAAGTCACAGCTTACAACTCAGCCTCAACACTCAAACGAGAAACTGTTGTCTACTTCTTAGTCTTCCAAGCAATGAGAAAACCACTAAGAAAAACACAATAGGCAAAGAGAGACCGGAGATCAGAGTGACCACTAACCCAGGTAGCATCATAATATACTTGGAGCTGTAAAGAGCTGGAGCGAGTTAAAAACAGATGACGGGTGATGGTTTCACGAAGATATCGTAGAACATGAAGAAGATGACTATAGTGGAGCTGAGTGGGAACAGAAACAAACTGACTCAAGATATGTATAGGGTATGAAATGTTAGGATGAGTGACACCTAGATAAACAAGACTCCCAACAAGGTGACGATAGCGAGTAGGATTAGTAAGCGACTTAACATCAGTGGACTGAAGGTGAACATTAAGCTCCATGGGAGTCTCAGCGGTGTGCTGATCAGTAAGAGAAGCACGATCAAGAAGATCCCGGCTATACTTTTCTTGGGACAGATAGAAGCCCTTAGGTGTAGAAATAACCTTAACCTCAAGAAAGTAGCGAAGAGGACCCAGATCAGACATGAGAAACTGCTTATTAAAACGTTCCTTGACAAAAGTGATGTAGTGATAATCATCTCCAGTAATAATCATATCATCAACATATAAAAGGAGAAGCGTCCGAACACGAGGCAAAGTATGAATAAAAAGAACAGGATCATGAGCGCTAGCAGAGAAACTAGTTGTAGTGAAAACAGAAGAAAAATGATCAAACCAGGCACGAGGAGCTTATTTGAGGCCGTAAAGAGATCGACGAAAGCGACAAACCGTACCCTCAGAAACATAATACCCTGGTGGTGGCTGCATATAAACCTCCTCATATAGCTCACCATTGAGAAAGACATTCTTGACATCAAGCTGAGAGATGGATCATGCCCGAACAGATGCCACGCAAGAAGAGTGCGAACGGTGGTCATGTGAGCTACAGGAGCAAAAGTCTCTTCAAAATCACGACCATACTCTTGCTAAAAACACTGTGCCATGAGACGAGCCTTGCAACGCTCAAGAAAACTATCAGAGCGGGTCTTAACCTTGTAGACCCACTTGTACGTGATAGGAGTAACACGCGCGGGAAGAGGGACAAGATCCCACGTACTAGTACGCTCAAGGGTAGCAATTTCTTCTGCCATTGCATGCTGCCACTCCTGATGAACAGTATCATGATAAGAAGTCGATTCGGCAAGAGCTGTAGGAGGCCGAATAGACTGATGATCACGAAGAGCATATCGAGGAAGAGAGGCCAAAGAAGATGGCACATCAGAAGAATCCTCAACTCGCGGACGACAAGTGTAGTAGAGAGGATAAGAAGAAACAAGGCCAGGAGGAGCTTCTGAAGAGGGTGGTGATGGCGAAGGAGACGATGAAGGGGGCATTGGAGAGGCCAAAGGCTGTGATGGAGGTGTGATGACTATGGGGGTGGTAGAAAAGGCAGAAAAGAAAGTGCCTCGACAAGAGATACTGGAGTGGTAGAAGGAGAAAAACAATGGTAGAAAGAACGAGACTAATCGAAAGTGACGTCCTGAAAACCCGCATCCGTCGGTTAATAGGATCCCAACAACGACATCTCTTATGCTCAGCGCTATATCCCAGAAAAATGCACTCCACAAACTGAGCGGTCAGCTTGGTGCGCTCACGAGGTGCAAGAAGAACATAGCACACACCCAAAGCGACGAAGACTAGAATAATCAGGAGTCTTGCCACATAGACGCTCAATTGGGATCCCACCCGAAAGAGCAGAAGAAGACTGAATATTAATTAGAAAAGTGATAGTATAAACAGCCTCAGCCAGAAGTATGGTGGGACAGCAGAAGCAAGCATAAGAGTACGGGTTGTCTCAAGAAAATGACGATACTTCCGTTCAGCCACACCGTTCTGGGCATGAGCACCAGGGCAAGAAAACTGAGAGAGAGTGTTCTGCTCAGCAAGAAAATCACAAAGGACTCCTGACAAGTATTCCCCTGTAGAATCAGTACAAAAAACACGAACAAGAGAGTCAAACTAAGCACAGATCATGGTGGCAAAATTCTTGTAGATTGATAGAACCTCACTACGAGATAACATAAACTATATCCATGTGTGTTGAGAAAAATCATCAATAAAAATTTATATAATATCGATGACCTCCTTTCGAAACAAAAGGAGTCGAACCTATATATCAGAATGAACAAGATCAAAAGGACGCTGTGACACTGACTCATTGGAAGGATAAGAGAGTTGAAGCTGTTTACCAAGCTTACAACCCTAACAATTTAGATAAGCATTATTAGACACGGACCCTAAAAGACCACGACGAAGTAAAGAAGATAGACACGACCCGCAATGATGTTCCAAACAATGATGCCATTGAACAAAAGATACAGCAGAGGATGCAGCAGAAGCAAATGCGGTGGTGGAGGCGACAAGACTGGCAGTGGCAGCGGAAGGAAGATGAAGCCAGTCAAACTCCCAGAGATACCGTGAGTCACGACAACGAGGATCAGTAACAACCAGAGTTCCCGTGTGTTGATCATGACACCAAACCCTGGCCTTATTACAACTCTTTACACTGAGTTTATTTTTTATGCCCTTAAACAGCGTTTCTTCGTTCCCTGATTGTACTCAAGGAAGCACAAAATCACTGTGCCTTAAGCTGTGAAGTTTCTGCAACATTTAGACTTCCTTCGATGAGATCTTTCACGAAACCGTTCAAAGAACGATGCGATGAGCCATCTTCCTGAACTGCACTACGGGAAGCCTCGCCCAATTCTGCAGCCCTTTTTCTCATTTCTTGGCTATCACCATTATCCAAATCCATTAGCGCTGTCGCAGCGGCAGAGATTGCGCCCCTGCTGATAATGCCATCCTCCCTTCTTTGTTCCCTCAAATTGATACCAATCTTCCATTCATCAGCTAAAATCCGTCCATTCACCAATTGATCCCAAGCAATAGGGAAGGCAAGCAAAGGCACTCCAGCACATGCGGCCTCGAGCATAGAGTTCCACCCACAGTGGCTCAGAAAGCCACCGACCGACGGATGGCACAGAACCTTCAGCTGATCACACCATGGCACCACCAAGCCCTTATCGCCGCACATCTGCTGCAGACTGGTGGCCTTGTCCCGGGCCACCCAGAAGAAGCTAAGCGCACTCTCCTGCAGCCCCATGGCGATCTCTTCCAACTGCAAGGGTGACATCGAAACATAGCTGCCAAATGAGATGTACAGCACCGAGTTCTTTGGCTGCACATCCAGCCAGTTAGAGTGTTCCTCATTGTTAATCTTGCCCGAGTCACCTTTCAGTGGCATATGTGGAATTGAAGGGCCAATTGGATATATGGGGCATGGAACCACCCGCGTTATTCTATTGATGGCACAGGGTTCAAGATCATAGAAGGAGGTGAAGAGGACACATTGCGCTTTACGCACGTTAGCCATCAATTCTACCGCTAGTTTCATTGGTCGTTCCCAGGAGCGGAAGATCTTGATATCAGACAATCTTACTGATGAGAGGCCTGGGACATATTGCTCCAAGGACTTGCAGCTTAGTTCTGCAGAGTATAGAAGTAGAACACGTCCGTTATCTACTATTACTAAGGGAGCAACTGAAGATGCAATTGCAAAGTGCTAAGACACTAGCACTGTAACTGACATGATAGGAATGCATAAGCATAAGAATTAAAAATGCATTGCATATTTAGTTGTATACTTTCATCTTCTAAATAACTGAAAATTAAAAGTTGTCCTAGGCTAAAGAAACAATGATGTTCTATAATAAAATAAAGGAACCTTGTGGAATAAATTAATCATATTTTTCTTGATTAACAAGTGATTTTGTCACTGTGAAAGCAATAGACTTTTACAGCTTCTTCAGGAAATGGAAATGGAAGGCACATGAAGTGTTATATGCAAGAGCCATGTGTTTGGAATCTCGTTTAATACAGGTGCAAATAAACTGTGATTGGCATCAAGGTAACTGAACAAACATGAGCAAACATTCCAGAGATTATTTCCACCACATTTGTCCTCAGTGGTAACTGAAAAAGTAAACTGACTAAAGTTTGCAATTTGGTTTTGTTATTTCAACTGGTTTCTGCTAGTTGATTCTAGGAAATATGAAAACCAGGTTGAATCAATCGCCCTAGTATTAATAAACAGCCTTACGCTTTTGTTTGTCTGCATAAAAGTCCATTTGGTGCTGTTAGGGGTATTGATTTACGAACAACATTAGGGAAAAATAGTTTTAATCCTAGTATACTTTTCAAAATTGAGGATCTCAATATCAAATACCTCTAAGTTTCAGCCCATATGTCTACTCACGGCAGCTGCTAACTTTAGGATATTATGCTAAAGTCATCGTGAGAATTTCAGCTGAGTAAAGACATTATTTTCGGTTAGCATTCCTGAAGAAAGTAGCCGAATGCACTGTTTTTTAGCTTGGATAATTTTACTTACAAAACTTAAACAGAAAATGATCCAGTTAAAAAAATTTCTAGACCCAACCGAATACTTAGCCCGCCTTTGCATCATCCAAAGTTCTTGGAAGCAGATGATACATTTGTCTGAACAAAAACGAACCTTTTGAGTCCCTCTCCAGTATTTGTCCTTTTCAAAGTGATGTGCAACGTCATCGGACCGCTAAACCAGTGTCCGATCCCGGGCCCGCTAAACCAACATCCTGGACCTAGGTCGTTGGGCCGCTATTCTCCCTAAAAATTCTCCAAACCAGAGATGGATTGAATTCTTGAAGAGCGGGTTGGAACTTCTGATAATTCAGTGCAATGAAATGTCGGCGAGCATAGGTTAAGTAAACACTAAACATATTAGTTCTCTTATCTTTTTTACTTGTGTTTTGTGTGTCTCACTCTCGTGCAACTGTCTGACATCAAAATAATATGGAGCTTTTTTTGTAGATCCTTAGGTAGATGAATGTCAAGCAATATATTGTTATATTGGGTGTTTGGAACTTTCACTTGAAACCAAATGAAACATAGTGTCTTTTTTTTTTTTCAATTGGCCTCCCTCATATAAAATTTCTAGCTCCGTCCCTGCTCACCATTGGTTTAATCTGTGCATCTGGTTAAGTTGGGAGATTCGAGCACAAGACACGATGTCAACTAATTGCTTCCAAAGGAAAAGAAATGAAGGCTACATAGAATTGAGAGGAGCTGTCAACTAATTGCCCAAACAACAAAGAGACTTAGACGTGTATATATCTATGTCCAACTAATGGATCCAAGGGGTGGCCAAGGCCCAGTATGGTCTCAACGATGCTCCGCCGCTGTGATGTCTAGCCATATGTCACAATTTGCCATGGATGTCTAGAAACTAATGGGGAAAAAATTAAGGTATGGATTGAAGACATCGACCCTACATAGAAAATTCAAGGGATGTGAGCAATACCTTTTTCGCCTTCACGGCCATCCACCGGCGGCCACAGGTCGTAGTGATAGAGTGCCAGGAAGAAAGTGGCCGCCATGGTCCACAGCGAGCACACCGGTATCCCGCGCCGCGCGCCGGCCGCCACCCCCCACGTCAGGTAGGTGTCAGCCACGATGGCCTCGGGCCTCCGCTCCAGCACGAGCCGGTCGAGCAGCCGCTCGACGGGCTCCACCATCTTGGTGTGCACGGCCTCGATGAAGCCGGCGTGGTCGGCGCCGCGGACGCGCTCGGAAGGGATGACGTTGGGGATGGTGGCAAAGCGGACACGGTCCGGCAGCGTGGGGGGCTCGCTGGCGGAGGCCAGCAGCGCGTGCCACTCCTCAGTGACGACCACGGTGACGGCGAGGGCGTCGTCCGCGGCGGCGAGGAGGCGGCACACGGCAAGCATGGGGTTGATGTGGCCGCGGCCTGGGTACGGCACCGCGACCACGTGCCGAGAAGCGGTCGTCGAGGCCATTATTTGTGTTTCTGTGGCTGTGGTGTGGCCGTGCCCGTGTGGGATGGGAACACGGCGGCTGGGCTGGTCCGGCCAATATCTATGCACTAACCACTTAAGGGTCTGTTTGGCTTACGCCTCGGTAATTTTATCAAAATTTTAGTAATGTTAAAATTTTAATTTTTTTAAATAAAATAAAATAAGGTAATTATCTCAAAAAAAATTATAAAAATAGAGCTTTGTCGTCAATTCATCTGGCGACAGACTCTCGGCGACAGGGATCCGGCACAGTGTGGTTAGGTTCATGTCGCTAGTTCAACTAGCAACAGAAATTTAGGAATTTTTAAATATATCAAATGAGCTCAAAAAATTATTCTTTTTTTTGTGTAACTTTCCAACATAGTGCTATTACTTGTGTAATTTTTTTTATAATTTTATTCATTCTGAATTGTTCTCTAAAATTTATTTAAGTATATTGTTGTATGCATTTTTTAATAGATAAAATGCGGTCCAAAAATTATAAAAAAAATTTATGAACACTCCTAACATAGTGTTATTAATTTTATAATTTTTACATAATTTTATATATTATAAAAATTATCTCAACAATTAAGTATTTACACAATCAAGTACCCTGTAACGGAAACCTAAATTCAGAATTTTACGAGATAATTTTAAAATATATAAAATTATGAAAAAAAAAATTACATACTTAATTACACTATATAAGGAGCATTCACAAAAAAATATATTTTTTGAACCTAATTTTGCATATTTAAAAATTCTTAAAAACGATATATTTAAATTAATTTTAGAGAATAATTAAGAATAGATAAAATTATGAAAAAAAATTAAACAAACAAGAACACTATGTTGGGAGACGACACAAAAAAATTCATAAGTTTTTAATTTTATTTGCTATATTTAAAAATTCCTAAGTTCTTATCGTCAGTTGAACTGGTGACAGGAACCTGACCCCACTGTCCAGGATCCCTGTCGCTAGTTCATCTGGCGACAAGAGCCTACCACTGAATGAACTGGCGATAAAGACCTATTTTTACATTTTTTTGAGGTGGTTAGTTAGTTTTGTAATTTTTTTAAAAAAATATTATTTAAAAAAACTCTTAAAACTTTGCCAATACCAAAACTTGGACAAAAAATGGTATTTAGATCGTAGGTATACCAATTCACAGACAATGCTGAAATTGATATGTTTGAATTGCAGTCATGCTAAAATTATGAGTAAGATACATGGGTCTTGTATGATATTTATTTTTATATATTAAAATATACAAACGGTTGTCTTATTTTGTTGATAAAATGATAAGAAACACAACCGTTCAAACGAAAAACAAATACTTTGTTTATAAAATATGATCATTTTAAACTTGTTAATCAAATTAACACTGCCATTAATGCAGCTAGATTGAGCCAACAAAAGCAAGCCACGTGTGGACTTTTGCCATTAATGAACCCAAATGAGCTCCCGCGCCAAATTTGGGGCGGAAGTTTTGGCCGCCCGGATGAAGCCAGGAAAACATGAAGAAAAAATTAGGCGCTGCCAAAATTTGGCACGCCAGACATTGGAACGGAAGCAAACGGTAGCCAAATTTTCAGGGTGATGTAAAAATTTTGGTTTGGCTCATCTAGTAGGCATT
Organism: Hsuehochloa calcarea; assembly: GCA_036346395.1. Lineage (NCBI taxonomy): Eukaryota > Viridiplantae > Streptophyta > Magnoliopsida > Poales > Poaceae > Hsuehochloa > Hsuehochloa calcarea. The sequence continues at coordinate 69,244,180 of CM070594.1, read as the reverse complement.
GAACCAAACAGGCTTTAAGATTCTGGAGAGGCCAGCTCTCTGATATCCGGTGAAGAAAAATCCCGATATCCGGTTCCATCTCGCATTTGCTAATTCGACTCCGAATTCGTATTCAACTATTTGGATTCCATCTCCGCATCCGGCCAGATAGTCTAACCCCTTTTTTAATCCGGGTCTGATCAGATCTGACTTCGAGTCGAACGGAAAATATATGTTCCGTTTTTGTCACTAGATATAGGTGTATAGCTACAGCACAACTATAGAACGCAACGCTTTATTCAATATTTAGATGCACTCCTATGTATACTCTACACCCTCCGGTACATTAAAAAAAGGTCGTTTTCAATTATTAAGAGTTAATAAGATGCAACCTTTTAATTCAAAAAATAAGATGCAATATTGACCGCTAAATTTTATCATCATATTTTCTTAAAAAGGTATAAAAAGTGTAATGATATGAAAATATTTTTTACGACAAATTTACTCATACCTATATATACAGGTCTCGCAACGGTAGCTTCGTAACGACGGGAGTAACATAATAATATAAGTATAGCAAAATAAAACCTCTCTCTGCGTTTACTAATATAGATTTTTACGCAAAGACTAAAAGTTCGTAGTTGGAACCGCCTCGTGATAAGAATATCATGCACGGTTTCAACTACAAACCGCTCAGCGGGAAGAGTTCAAGATCACGCATTCGCCGCTGTTAGAACCGCTCGTGATAAATCCTTTAACCTAATTAAATTTTTTCGTATTTTCACTAGCCTCAAGAATTGCTAGTCATGCCCTCTCAAAACTAGCAAGTAGAAACATGTCACGTATAATTGCCGACAACTCAAAGTGATCATTTAACTCAAAATCAATTACAAAAGAATGTTTCAAGTATATATTGTCGCTAGAGTTACAAATTGAATTACAACTACCAAAGTGAATTACAATATTGAATCAATCGCTTTGAGGTCGCTCATCGTGTCGACGGCGTGAAACTCTCCGCTGGTGTTAACTATGTCCGCTTTGATGAAGCCACAGTAGCCCTCGAATGTGCGTGACTCGTCCATCTCGAGTGCATTTAACTCTATGTTCAAGCCCGCCGCTAGCAGGAGTAAAGTAGTAAGCATATATATTTAAATTTATAATTAGGAGATAATTATTACGAGATTGACAAACTCGGGATCGCTCATTCTAGAAGCAATCAATGGTCGTGATATGATGATGGCATACATAGAATGCGATAGTGATCTCGCTTTTGTCGGGCGACATCGCAAAAATAGAATTACATATATATGTACAATACCGAGACGCAATATTACTTGAGTATGATATATGATTATTGTGTTGTAGCGCGCATCGAATCGTGATCCCGTGAGTCGCTTGTGGCTGCGCTCCTTTGTATAAACCTCCTCTAGCAACATAGCCGATGAACGCCCTACATGATTCAAAAAGTTATCCTTGTCCATTTAAAACGAAGGAAGACTACAATAGAGTTATGTGCGGAGAAAATGAACATACCGCCGAGTATTCCTTTAAGAATGGTGAAGTCGTGATGTTTGTTGAGTAGAGAATCAAGGTACAATACCATGTTCCTCTTTGGCACAAGAATCGAAGAATCCAAAGGAACCTACTCGTATGTCGCTATAGTCATAAACCTATGTTGAAACGTAATTTGTATAGCAAATATTGAAGCACTTACTGGTTGTAGGGTACCATTATGTACTCCCCGCCGCTCGAGCAAGCAATCCCATTTTATGTAATTTCTCGACGAGGATGCGCCTTGGTTGATTGTTTGCTCAGAGACCACGCAGGGTCGAGGAAACCCACCGTTCTTTGATTCGACGGGCACATTTCATAATGTATATGTACATAAGCAATGAGTTATGATATTTATCGGGATCACGTGAGTGTAGAAATTGATTGCACACACTTACAGGTCCAAAGATCGAGAAGTGAGGTGTCGAGGGCGCTTAGGTTGTATAAGTCAAATAAGTCTTCAAGCCCACGACAAGTGGCTGTGCTCGTGGAGAAAATGCCCTCCCATATCCGACGGTGATTCCAAAGATGACCCCTTCGCCCCGGCCTTGCGTAAGTACCAATCATGTAAAGCTTGACAAGCTACCCCGAGCTCTTTATTTCGCGCAGAGACCAACTGACTTCCGAGGAGTATTTCACGGGTTTGGGAGGTGCCTTAATGTTCTTCGATTTCGATTTCTCTTAACGAGGCTACCGAGGGATGTTTCTTCCGCAGGACGCCTGTGGACCGATATGGTGACACGCTTTTCTTGTCCCTTTGTCGCCTTCTCGACGGAAGCGGCGTGGCGGCCTTCGCTTTTGCTGAGGCGACTCATCGAGGGTCCTATTGAGAGGCAGGTCCTCTCGATATCGCTACACCAGGAAGGGTCCAAAGGCGATGTCCTTCTTGGGCCATCGGATAAAAGTGTGCGTGGCATCCCCTAGTGTTCTAATTTCTTCGCTCGGGAATTTCCATGGATGGCTATGAAATTGTCATGGACCATGTCCACCGCACTCGGGCGTAACCTCGCGCACCGGGCACCGCGGTCGCGATCGCTCTTCCCGGTATGGATACACCATACCCCGCCAAATTTCAATAGGAATCGACCCTACTATCCTCACTTGGAGCTTGCGTACGCCTACCCTACAAAAGCGCATACAATTAGCTAAGGCATCCTATAGGTCTATCTTTGGAGCACTGCAGATGTACATTACCTCGATGCCGCCGATCGGAATTGCACGCCGCCATGTCCAATTATGTGTGGACGAGACGCCATCCGATGTCGAGCGTGACTTGCTCCCAAATTATGGGCGGCTTGCGCCGCATGAGTTGATTTACTTGGTTCGCAAGTTTGTTATTTGTTCTGAAATTGTGCAATAATCACATGTTCCAACCGAGGCCGTGGCTGGTCCTGGATCTCTTCCTACTCCTATACGCTGTCGAGTTGTGTGGAATCCATCCCTCCAAGGTACGTGAACCCCAACTCCTCGTGCGACCCGGTGCTCCTTGTTTCCTGTATCGCAGAGATGCGACATCCTTCTCCCCGCCTACTCAAGGAACCTTGGGAACATGCGAAGTCAATTCTTCCCGCAAGAGAACATCATGTTATTGTAGACACCATGAAGTTATGAACTTATTAACAATTAAGTGGTTCGGGAAATTTACCAGACGTTGAGACACCGCCTCGCTCGCCGGGTTTGTCTGAGAGATGTTGCCGGAAGACGGCTAATGCCCTCGCCTAACCAGATCGAGCGCTCGTCCGAGATCATAGCAAACGGCCGTGCGCTAGCCTCGCCCTCCGCCGCCATCGCGTGGCTTTACCTGCGCACCCGCCGTGCCGAAGTCCGTGGGGTGAGTGTTTTGTGCCCGATAGCTCGGCGCCGCACTTTGCTCCTCAAATTCAGCCGCCGCCTTCATCTCGCACGGCGCCCCATGTATCCCGCGACAAAATTGATACGCCGTGAAGGGCGCCCGACCCGTGTTCACGCATCGCGTGACAAGCTGTGCTCTTGAAGGTCCTCCACGCGTGGGACATCGCCAGAAGCCACTGCGCTATCGCACACGCACTCGGTCCGCTCAGGAAAGTGAACGAGGCGAAAGTTCACCACAATCGGTCTCTCCGTACATCCGCCGAGACTTCTGTGTTGGGGTGGTGATGGGGACCTGCTCTCTGCAAGTACCCGCAGACGGTCCGGATCTCGCACCGCTTTGGGACTCGCGGGATCCCGACGCCATCGACTCGCGTGATCGCTGCGCGCCCGAGGGCAATTTGATATTCCTCCGCTTTTCGCCGCGTACCACCTTTGATCGGAGATCCAGACGATTTGGCGACGCCGATGACGGCGCGAAGACGGCGTTCTCGCCTGCTTTGATCCATAGACGTGAGTACGACTATCCGTAAGTGAGTCATGCCCAGTACTGCTAGATGATATTAAAGATAGTAGTCAATATTTGAATGTCCACAAAAGCTTTAGTCGTGGATCTAAACTCTCAGATAGTGAAATCAAATGAGTGACGATAGACTCCAAAGATTTTGTATTTTAACATACATTCTCATGGGCCTGCTGCCACGCACTTGTGATATCCATGGAATCGATTTTTGGCTATCTAGTAGGTAACCAACGCAAATATTATACTTCTAAAATTTCTAAAATTTCTTTAGAAACATATGACATTAATTAACTATGAATCATTCCGCATCTCGGAACCATATGACATTTGTGGGCAAGCAATGCAAAAATTGTTTCATAAAAGGCATTAATCACAATAGATACGTGCAAATCCAAAATAGCACCAAATCCTAACAAATCGCAACCAAAATACTTTATAATATACTACACGTTGCCTAATTAGCAAATCCAACGTGGATCTACACCATATAAGAGAACGTTGATGATAAATGATCATACATACCCTATTAAATGACATTGCAACTACTTAACCTCTTCTAATGCATTTAAATAGGAGTAGAAAGTCAAAACATTGCAATAATTATACTCCTGGTTTTCTCAATGGACAAACATATTGAAAAGGAAACTCCCGTGTCCATTGACAAACATTGTGAGGGAATATATGTTGTGAAATGTGCGCTTTAGCAAATAATCATTGTTTCTCCCAAAGATTCAATATAAACTATAAAGTATAGTACCATCTTGTAGCAAATGACCATAATAACATGTGTTCATGAAATTCTTCTAAGTCATTTAAATACAATGTTATGCCCAACATTACCGTAATGAGATCAACCATAAGGAGCATAATGTACATATGATTGATTATGGAGTGTGCTCTCAGAGAGAGAGTTGCAAAGGAACTAGCCTTTGCCATCTCAACCCCATTGTCAATAATCTTCATAAATTGAACTAAACAACACAAATTCACAACTTGAGCTCTAAATAATGCTTAACTACTCGTCTAAAGATAGCAAAGCCAATAGACCACTCAATAAAATTATGATTAACCAGAGATCAAGTTTGATCACGAACAATACTCCAATTCTCCAACAGAACTTGATAATGCATCAAGAGGAAAATGAATTGCCGCAGAAGATTAGAGCCAACAGTTTGATATAATCAAACACAACCGCAAGTAATCTGATGACTCACAAATGATCAATTAGACAATAGTTAGCATTCGCTTAGAGCTCAAGTATGAAATGATTATCGCTCAATCTCAAGATTTGACCATTATCATCATTGAGCAAACCAACAAAGCCCACCGCATAAAATGCAATTTCTTTAGAGCTAGATTCGATACCGTAAATAAAACAGATATTGAGAATCAACTAGCACCGCAATTATGTATATGAAAGTACCCAACAAGGCAAAGCAAAGGCACAATATTTCACCGAGCGGTGGTAATCAAAACCACCAAGATGAAAACGGCAAGGCGGCACAAAGACACTCACCTGGAAAAACTATCGCCCGCAATCCCCAAAGAAAGAGCAAGTAATCGAGATATAATGCCACACTTCCTTCTTTGGAAACGATCAAAGAATGGCCGAGGGACGTTAATGCCGCACAAGACAACCGAGAAGCACCGCCGGCCTGGAGGCGCTCGGAGAGGAGGCGCGGCGTCGGGAGGCGCGCGGTCGGGAGGAGGGCGCGGCCGGGAGGTGTTCGAGAGGAGGCGGCGCAGAGGACGACACCGATAGGTTAGATCAAAACCCCATCGCCTCCAACCTTATATAATCAACACGCATCACAGACGCGGTTCTTGAGAAACCGCTCGCGGATGTTTCTACATCACGCATTTGCCTCGAGAACTGCTCAGGATGCGTAAACATCACTGCACGGTTCTTGAGGGAACTGGCTCGTGATGTTTCCACACCTGCATACTAGAATTTTGCAAATAAGCCCTCGTGTTTTGTGAAATTACAAAGGGTCCTCAATTTATATCATTCAGTCCTTGGGCCAAAAATCTTTTAGATTAGACCTTAGAATTAACGCATTTTTGTTCTAACACATGGAAATCCTGCAAATTAAACCCTAGAAGAGTTCTCGGTTTTGTTATTTAGTATTAAAGGATTTATTTAATCACTAGAATTTGTTTTCTCGCATAAATTGTTTCTATGCTTAGAAAATTAGCGTAAAATTATCGCAAATTCGCATACTCATATGTTACTATTTGAGTAAATTGTTTATATGTTGTACTCGAATGTTTTGACTCATGTGTCCTATTTATGAGTCAAATGTTGTTGTTTTGCATGATATAGACAACATGACTCGTGTAAGAACCATACCAACAGGGGTTCCCATAGTTGAGTCATGGTTGCTTCAAATTTATCTCTACCGGAGTTGAAGTTAAAAATCACCTCGTTGTTAGGACATGCATACCATCCTAAATAAAGATGGTATGCTTTTGCAAGAAACAAGATGGAATCAATTATTCTTGGTATCAAGTGTTTTCTCATAAGTGGTATCGAGTTCGCACAAGTGGAATTAAATACTTGACAATTGTCATCAATTTAAAGATCATAAGTCCATAACACATTAACACATGACAATGGAATAAATTAGTTAATTACAATGGAGTAAATTCTTAATTAAAATATAGCCCTTCATGATGATCGACGCATATAGCTAGCTTCCTCACCGGTTCTTCCTCGAGCCTCGATGCCGTCTCCGAAAGGTGGCAACTCGTCAAATTGATTGTATTCTTCCTCGCCCACTACATTCTCAACTCCGACAATCCTCCTTTTTCCATGAAGAACTACGTGACGCTTCTTATTTGCCGGTCGGTTACATAGAAGACTTGAACAACTTGGTTAGCCAAGACGTAATGGTTCGCCTTTGTATCCGACACGCTCGAGGTCCACGGTAGTGACGCCGCATTTGTCGACCTTCACCGTGGGAGATGGATCCAACGGCACCGAAATAGGGGATCTTGAAAAGCACGTGAGTCGATCTCCCATATCTCCTCTATTTGCCCATAGTACGAGCTCTCGGCCATACCCAGCATCGAATACATCTATGCGACACCGCTCGCGAGACGTGCTCTTCCTATCCCGAAATGCCAGATAAAATGTGTACCCATTTATGTCGATCCTTGCCATGTGACAATTGTAAATCGTGGCCCTCTTGCCAACCATAGCAACAGATCATCACTTGATGACCTCCGAGTGATTCGCGCTTTAACCATTCGTTGAACCGACTTGTGCTCTCTCGTGATCCAAACCTCCGACCGGCCCGATTCCGCATGGCGTACCATGTCTTTGTGCTCGCCGATGTACGAGGACACTTGGGTCATGTGTTGCAAGACCGTGAAATGGGCTTGAGCGCACGATCCAGATCGGAGTGATTGATTTCTTCCGATGGTCCCGATACCATCCATCTTCCTCATGACGAGATAGAGGCACACCAATCGGATCCACCGAGCCATGTAGTCGACGCAGAACTCAATGACCTCTTCCGTTGCATAACCTTCGATGATGCGCCTCCTCGGTCGAGATCGATTCCGTCACGAGGACTTAAGAATTCCCATGTACCTCTCGAACGGGTACATATGACGAGAAACACAGGTCGCGATATCTTTATCTCTTTCACAAGGTGAACAATGAGATGTACCATGATATCAAAAATGACGGAGGGAAATACATCTCAAGATGACACAGAGTCGCCACTACCTCGCACTCCGCAGAGCATCTAGTCCTTGGGGATCGATGACCTTCTCGAGCAATTGAGTTGAAGAAATAACCTGCCTCAAGATCGCCACTGACCTTGTTCAACAAGATACTCCTAATTGCAACAGAAGCATTTGTGTCATCAAGACACGACAATCATGCGACTTCATACCAATTAATTTCAAATCTTGCATAGAAACAAGTTTCTTAATGTTAGCGAGTAACCAGACGGACTTTCACAGTGCAAGCTCCGCACGCTTCATTTCTCTCGCCTTGGACAGAGTGTAGCAAGTCGGGGAAGGTACGTCGTCTCCAGACGGTCTCTTTCGGTGCTAACTCGGTCCTTATGTTCATATCGACCAAGTCACGCGCGTGCATTAACACCATCCTTTGTTTTGCCACTAATGTTCAAAGAAGAGACCAATCAAGCTATCACATACATTCTTCTCACGTGCATAACGCCGATGCAAAGGCTAACTTCTAAGTACTCCCAATAAGGTAAGTCCCAAAAATTGACCGCTTCTTCCGTATGTTCTTCTCACGGGTTTTTAATTTACGTCCCTTCCCAAGCACAACATCGATATCCTTAACCATATCATAGACCTCTTTCCCACTAAAAGCCCTTGAAGTCGAACCGCCTTCCTTATTTCCGTCGAATTGTTTCTTCATCTTGCGGTATGGGTGACTCTCTAAGGAACCTACGGTGACGCATATACACGCTTATGAGTTGTTCAAACCCATACACTCTCCGTAGCATCTAAGCAAGTGCTTGACAGCTTTGGCTCCTTTTGTATCGAAGCCCGATAGGTTACCAAGGGCGGGAAAATCATTGATGGTGCGTAACAACATGGCGCGTAAAGTGAAGTTCTCTCGCTTGTACGCATCCCATACACTGCACTTTTCGCTCCACAAAGGTCACAAGATCTTCCAAAGAATGGTGCTAGGTACACATCAATATCATTCCTGTGTTGCTTCGCCCTTGGATAAGTAGTGTCATCAAAATGTATTTCCGCTTCATACACACCAAGGAGGAAGGTTGTACATACATAGATTCACGGCCAGTGCTATGTCGTCGCTCATGTTACCGAAAGGATTCATTCCGTCCGCACTCAACCCTAACCTTATGTTCCCTGTTCCGCACCGAACTCTTCAAGTCCGATCAAGTTTCTCCATCGCGTAATCGCAGGTGTCCGAGCTTCCCATCTTTCTTACGCCTCCGAGTGCCAACGCATCAATCTTGCCTCCTTTCGGTTCGCAAATAAACGCTTCAAACGTGGGATCACAGTGATACCACAACATCTTAGCAGAGGTCCTTGCTTCGCTTTAGCGATTCTTCCGCTTGTATCGGATGCTCGCGACACGGACATGCATGCATGTCCGCATACTTTACGGTAGAGGATACAATCGTTCGACATGCATGTATTCTTTCTACTTCCATTCCCAACGGACAAAGAACCTTCTTAGCTTGGTAGGTCGTGGCTGGGCAACACGCTTCCCTCCGAAGGATGTCACTAAGAGACCTAACAACGCCAGTAAAACTCTTGTCTGACCAACCATTGCTTGCCTTCAATTTCAGCAGCTCAAGCACGGTTGACAACCTTGTGTATTCCGGCCTGCACTGTGGAACAAAGGTTTCCCGAGTCCTCCATTAAGCCCTTGAATTTACAAAACTCTCTCACCGTAGTTCCTTCTCATCGCGTAGCATCCGATCCGATTGTCATCATGCGATCTATCCTCATCAAAAGCACATTCCATACCCCGCATATCGCTGACTTCCTCGGCGATGTCGCCATTATCGACTTCGGATAATCGCTCTTCACCGTGATCGCCCAACATGTATATCCTTTTTGAAACCTCTTCAGATTATGAGCTTCGATTCTGCAGGGTTGTTAAACATTTTCATATTACCGCAATCAATGCATGGACAAGACATATATTTTATCCCTTCTTCAACATATCCCGCTTCGACGGCTCTTCTAAAAGCAAACACGCCATTAATATACTCTTCACTCACACGGTTCTCAATGTACATCCAGCTTTGGTCCATCTACACATTAGTGAGTACTCTATATTAATAAACCGCAAGTACCCTTTATAATGACCAAACACATTAGTGAGTACTCTATAGCAAATATAAAGGGTTACAGATCGATCGCTACCCTTCTCTCCAAAGTGGCGAATGTGGGAGGAGGCAGCAGATCAGTGCCGAATGGGCCGGGAGGAGGAGGCAGGTAACGACTCAAAATGGGAGAGGAGGAGGTACGGTGCTGACTCCAAATGGGGAGGACGCAGGCAGGAGGGTGGCGGCGGCTCAAATGGATTTAATAGAAATGGGATCTGTCGGCAATGGACGCAGCAGCAGGAGGGTGGCGGCGTTCAAATGGATTTCATAGAAATGGGGACCGCTTACAGCCGCTACTTATAATCTCGATATATCACGATTTCTTTAAAGAACCGCTCGCGTGATATTGAGCTATCATGAGATTTACTTTACTGCAACATTTACATGACTTTATTGTTATCTTAGCCAACTAGTAACAACCAGCTAGAAAGAATATGGTCATTGTTTTGTACATTAACATTTATTTTCTTGTTTTAACCATAACTTTTGATAGAAAGATCTTATTCACGAACGATTTTCATCGGTAACTTCGTAACGACGAGAGTGACAGAATAATATAAATCTCACAAAATAAAACCTCTATAAATGTTTACTAAAAGTTATTTACTTTCACTGGTAGCTTGGTGACGACGAGAGTAACATAATGGTATAAGTCTCGCAAAATAAAATCTCTCTGTGTTTACTAAAAGAGATTCACTGTATAGCTAAAAGAGATTTACTACAACCTCTACATAGCTTTACTGTCATCATCGCCACCTAGTAACAACCAACTAGCGAGAATATGTTCCTTGTTTCTACATGCATGTTTCTTTTCTTGTTTAACCATAACTTTTGATTGGAAGCTCCGATTCACGAACGATTTTCACCGGTAGCTTCGTGATGACGAGATTAACATAATGATATAAGTCTCGCGAAATAAAACATCTCTAAACGTTTACTAAAAGAGATTTATTGCATAGCTAAAAGAGATTTATTACAACCTTTATATGACTTAAGTGTCATTTTAGTCAACTAGTAACAACCAACTAGCAAGAATTTGTTCCTTGTTTGTATATGAATGGTTCTTTTCTTGATTTATCCATAACTTTTAACTGTAAGCTCCGATTCACGAACGATTTTCACTGGTAGCTTTGTAACGACGAGATTAACAGAATGATATGTCTCGCAAAATAAAACATCTACGAACGTTTACTAAAAGAGAATTATTGTATCACTAAAAGAGATTTACTGTAAACTCTACATGACTTTACTGTCATCTTATCCAGCTAGTAACAACCAACTAGCAAGAATTTGTTCTTTGTTTGTATATGAATATTTTTTCCTTTTTTTAGCCATAACTTTTGATTGGAAGTTTCGATTCACGAATAGCTTTCACCGATAGCTTGGTAACGATGAGAGTAAAAAAAATAATATAAGTCTCGCAAAATAAATCTTGTCTATGTGTAAAATAGATTTGCTACAACCTCCACATGACTTTACTGCTTTATTACAAAAAAAAAAATATTGGACTCCACTTATAATTTACTGGCACATCCAGCCATACGCGTATGAAATAAATCATAAAAAATATAAACGCAGTGATGCACGTGGTAATAAAATTGCTATCACAATTACTTTCGGCCTCGTCATAGCGCGTGTTGGACTCGTGATGTTACGGCGTGAGAGATCATGTGTTAGTGGGCCAAAATGACATGTTCGACGTTCCGTAGGGGCGGCTCGATCGACGCACGATGGGCTGGCCTAAGCGTAGAGTAACTTATTAGGTGCATATTATATATATATATATATATATATATATATATATATATATATATTAGCTATGCTCAAAATTAATACAGTTGGCTGCACACATCCTGGAGGGTGTTTTTATATATTTCTAATTCTTCTCTCTATCTTATAAATGGTCCCTTGTTCTATTGTTCTTTTGGCAAGAGGCAATTAATGACTTGAGTTTTGGTTAAATTGATACGTTTTTAATTTGCATTAGTAAAAATAGTTCTTACTCGTACGATATTATAATAATTATTTCGCAACTGATGAAAAAAACCATCTACTGTACTCTCAATCTGTGAAAGTTAGCTACCAGCCTACCAATCCGTAAAACCCGCCTACTGTGCAGACAACGTGCTGCGGTTCCGAGCATTGTTGCATGCACTGTTGTTGCGGTGCTTAAAGGCTGTTGCACGCAACACTATTTTGGTATACTGTTTAGCACTGCAACAATACTGTTTAGCACTGTATATCACTTTGAATTGAGAGCCTATTAGAAACCTGCTGCGATTCACGAGCGTATTACAAGTTAAAAATGTGTCAAATAAGCCAAGAACTCCTGATCACGTAACTTTTCTACTCATCACTAGTCACACATAAGTCAAAGAGTGTTATCATAGCTACAAAATAGACAGTAGAGATTGAAGACCCTGAGCTTCTTACAATGTGAAGGGGTAAAACCCCAAAGGTCCTCACAGGTTAGGAAACGATATTGAAATAAGTAAATACGTCTTTTTATTCCTAATTGTCCTCCCTAATCATAAGGAAAAATAGGCTATTTATAATGTTACATTAAAAGTACAGAAGGTTACAGTTCTAATCTTAAAAATGTCATACGACTACAGAGGTTCAAGATCTTTGCACCTCTTCGACCTAAACTTTTGATGCACGCTGGTACTCTTAATCCACAAGTAGTCTTACTCGACTCGCTCGATACAAGATGAACCCAAAAGGAAGGCTCTCCTATTTTTTCACTCCGTACGAGGTAGCATAGAGCCTTTTGAATCCATTCACTCCATGGTGTCGTACTCTTCGATCAAGACTTCCTTCGGTGTTCTTCCTGTATCGTTCACTCGAAAAGCTACCGAGTACACTTCAACTGGATTGAGAGGTACTCTAGCCTACGACAAGTATATAAATAACTAGTCTACACGGCTCTGGGCAAGAGACATCAAGGTAGCTTCCCGGCGTGCTAGGTCGTCAATCGAATCGCACAAAGATCAGTTATACGGTGGATGGGGCTTTTTTTTCCGTCCTGGAACCGAGATGCCCGTTGCCCGTAGCATGCCCAGAGAGAGAAGCAGAGGTGCCCAAATTCCCTGGTGCGGCTGCGTTACTGCATACTATAAACTACTACAGTACTGCCATGAATAATTGTCTTGTCAGAAAAACCACCGGCTACACAAGCGGAGCCAAGCGGCCAACCGGTTTAACACGGAAGAGAATTCTCCGGAGAGGCCCCCAACTTCCACGATTTTTTAAAATGATAATATTTTGAAAGATAATTACAACAAATATATATATATATATATATATATATATATACACACACACACAAAAATGGGAGTCTATCGTAATTCTAATTGACTAAAGGACCCTGTTTACTACCCACCAATCGACCTTCCTGTCGCCCGGTGAACTGGCAACAGGCAGTAAACAGTGTTACTATCGTTAATTGAAACGATGAAACCCCAAAAATTGATGAAAATATCATTTAATTCCAGAAAAAAAAGAAGGGGGAGAAGAGAGAGAAGAGATGCAGCGAAGCTCTGTCAGTTCGTAGCGAAGGAGAGAGAGAGACGAAGCGTCAGATTTGGTTAGCCATATTGCAGGTACATGTTTTCGCAACTTTGTACATTATTTTGAAACCTTGTCGGTTAGCAAATGAAAATAGCCAAATAGAATTCAATAGATTGGATAATTTTAGCTGCTTTATGTAGTACATCATTTGATCTATGTATAGTTTACTTAATCATGCAGATATTATTTATGCTGCAGTATACGAATGATTTAGAATAAATATGCAAAAATAGAAAGACATCTCAGAGAATAGTAAGGTATCGAATACCTATTAAAAATCTATAAAAATTGTAGAGTAGCTTAGTAGGGTAGGTAGAGCTTAATAAAAATAATTTTTGCTTACTTTTGGTTTCCATTTGTGCGGGGTAATTATTATGCTAATGCCAAAAAAAAATTTAAACTAGAAAAATAGTATAACTCATCTTAAATTGCAAAAAAATCCTGATTGAAGCTAGGCAAAAAAGCAACATAAATTAGCTTAGTACAATTTGTAGGGTTTGTATAGCTTAATAAAATACATGTAAAATTACAGAGTAGTTAGTAGGGTTTGTATAGCTTAATAAAAATAATTCTAACTTAAATTGGTTTCTATTTGCGCACGGTAATTATTTTTACAATGTATGCATTGAATTTTCGCGTGTAGCGTACCGAGGACACGCTGCGCAGTGACCGTATGAGTTGCTTGACCCGTTCATTGACGCACATCATCGTAGCCGTTTCAGTACTATCCTCTCCCAAGAGGTCGAGGCAGCGATTGAGCTTAGTGAGTTGTGGCTACGCACACCCATGAGGGCGTGGAGGGTGTACCAACGTTGGGTTCTGAGGTACGTGCAGTTGCGACTTTCGTATACTCATTTGTAGCATGACTACTTTGTGTGGACTAACGTTTGTTCTTAATATTTTATGACGCAGTTTGAGGGAGACGGGGCTACTTCTACTGACGAGGATGGTTGAGGCGATGTAGGAGGATGACCAGGACCGCGCGGACGGTGGGCGTACGTCCAGGCGCTTTCCGTACGACCGGTACCTCCTGACGGCGCTAGTTGACCGATGGAGGCCGGAGACGCACACGTTTCACCTTCTGTGCGGGGAGATGGCATCGACGCTGTAGGACGTGAGCTTCCTGACCGGGTTGCTCTGCGCTGACTTTCCCATGGCGTCGTACGACATCCCGCCCATGTGGCACACGGAGTTCCTGGTGAGGTTCCAAGGGATGCTGCCGTTAGATAGCGGCTATAGGGAGTTCAGCAGCACCCACGGGCCGACGCTGAAGTGGATTTGCCAATTCTACGTAAGTATTCAAAACTCTTGTTCTCACGCATCAGTTGATTTGTGTACCTTACTGATGTGTATTTGTCTTGTTGCAACCTGAGCGTATGGCGAAGGACGCACCAGTTTACACGGTGAGGAGGTACCTGGAGGACTACTTGCTGTGGCTTTTCGGGTGGGTGACGTTCCTATAGTCCCACGATGCAAGCATCGACAAGCACATGATCTGATATACACAAGAGCTGGTGAACTGGCAGGTAGAGGAGATCCAGCCCTACACCTAGGGCCTAGCGGTGCTGTGCGCGACGTATCGCGCCCTGTGCAACGCTTCCCACTGGGTTCGGGAGAGATCCATCCTTGGAGCATGCTCGTTGCTCCTGCAGCTGTTGTCCTTCGAGCATTTCCAGATCACACAACCACGGCTGGACCTGCGAGCGTACACAGTCAACATGTACGTCGAGGACGACGACATGGACCGACCGACCATGGGTACATTGTGGCGCCGCCGACAGGTAAGTTCCCTGAACATTTATTTTTTTTTGTAATGTATTTCAATCTCGTGTGCTAAGTTTTCTTTGTTCTATTCCACAGGTCACCTACATGTCGATCACTATAGACACATCCTACCCAGACTACGTTGCGATGTTCGATCAGCTGACGGATGCCCATGTCATTTGGACATCGTACACTCCCGAAAGGGTGTACGCCTGCGCGCCCCGAGGCCTGTTGAGCATGTGCACGCAAGACCACGGTACTGGTTTACGCAGAGGTGCTTGATGCACAACGTCTTCATAGATGAGTACCAGGTGTAGCAGGTCATACGCCAGTTCGGTCTGCGACAGGAGGTCCCACCCCCTGGGGGGAGCGGGTGTCGCCGAACGTCCATGGGTAAGCTCACGTTTTACTTCTGTCTTATCATTTGCATCACGTACCTATGAAATAATCATTTTGCCTTCCATAGGTACACTAGGAAGGGAGTACTTGCTACGTCTTCCTGGACGAAGAGAATGTTCCCTTGGATCCAGGGCTGGATCAACGCTGTTACTGATGTCGTCCAGGAGGATGCTCCCTACGACCCCGGGACGTACGCAGAGTACATCGATTGGTACTCCAGTCGGATGAGGGTTTGTTGTGTGAGAGTCGTGGACGACCCACCACGACACGAGGCTGTCACGTCCGACACATACCCTACCTAGCCTGACTCTGCATTCCATCGCATGCTACGTATTGAACGGTCCACACTTCTTATTTGCTTCGCAAGATGTCCATTTCTAACTTGTTAATTATGTGTATAGGTCGATCTACATTGGGGGGTGCACGAGTTGGCGGCCTCCATGCATCAATTGATGCTTAGGGAGCGCTTCAGCATGACGGCATAGGACATCAGAGCTATCATGGTGCAGATCCTTGCGAAGTCGAGATGGGGATTGAGATCGTGGCTTGTCGTACACCGAGGGACCGGGTGGACCCACCTGTGCGTGGACAGGGGATGAGCCACGGTGCGTCACCCCCCATGACTCCTCACCCGGACGTGGCGAGCGGGTCCTCGTGGCACCGTGCTGGAGTACCCTGGCACAGTTTGCAGGTCGATATGAAATAGTCATGTTCGGTTCTTTATTTCAACTCCAGTAGGTACTAACGACAATTTTTTCTGATAAGTTCTGAGTTCGAGCTGTACACGGGGCAGGTGTACGCGGAGTCGTCCTTTGGCCTCCTGCGACGAGGTATGACTATATTGCTTGCATGCATAGCGTACTATTTCAGGGTTTTTGCCAAGGTTACATGCATAACGTAACGTCTCACAGGTCATACACCGCTTTGGAACAAGCTAGTGGTGTCGCACGAGGGACTATGAGTTTGCCCAGTGTGGCAGCCAGGTCTCCGTGGGGGCTTCACAGATGCACGGTGAGACTAGACCAAGCCAATTGACGCAGGACCCCTTGCGACACCCCCTAGGCAACTCGCGCCTGTTGGGTACCTCGGCCGCCTGAGCCTTTGACTTACTCGCACTAGTGCCCAAGGCTAGAGGCGACACACGGGGTACACCCTAAGAGGGGCCACGAGTAGATATTTGTTACTGTAAATATCAGTCATGTCATGTAAATATTAATTTTTGTACTACTTATGCTTGTCTCATGTTTTGATATTTCTTTTTTGTGTGCACACCGCGACTATGTGAGGGAGTCAGCATCGGAACACCCCACACCACCCTGTTTCTAGCCTTTATTCCGCCACACCACTTTTTCAGACCGATATGACAACACACCGCGACGTTGCGATGCTTAATTTTTAGACTGACAAGATCACACTTCGCCATGGCACCTTTTCAGACCGAAAAGACCAGCCCCTGTCACGCCACACGCTGTCACTTTTGCAGATCGATATGACAACACACCGCGATGCTAACTTTTCATAATGACAAGATAACACTTTGCCACGACACCTTTTCAGACCTAAAAGACCGCATCATATCACGCCACACGTTGTCACTCTTGTAGACCGAAATGACAACACACTGCCACCCCCTTATCAGGTCGAAAAAACCATGTATAAAAGGAGGGAGAAGAGAAGTGGAGGACAAGATAGCTGCAGGATAACACTATACCACCACACCCAACACTACACCAAAGCTTGGTTCACACAACTGAAAGGAAGGAGACGGAGGATTCGGCGAGCTTCTACAAGAGGATACTTCAGAAGCGCAAGTGGATTGCCGAGAGGGCTAACCCTACCCGTATAATTCTATGAAGGATGTGCCAGTACCACCGCAGTTCCCACGCCCACAATGTGTTTGCGAAGAACCGACAAAGATTATCCAGTCCGCACACCCGACGACGTCTACTCGGGCATACTACACGTGTGGCCACCACCTCGTAAGAGTATCTTGCATGCATAAAGATTTTTCATATCATTTGTTCTATTCCACAAATCCCTGAGTACACACACACATAATGGCAGCCGAAGATGCAATGCAACTTCTTCCAATGGATCAACAGCCCGGAGATGTACGATAGAGCGTTCATCCAGCAGAAGTACATGTTGAACTTTCCATAGTGAGCCGAGACCTTCCAGCGCTGGACTCCTTATGTACTCGACCCCGACCCAACTGAAAAGGCATCGGACGAGTCCAAGAAAGTAGATGAGTACGACAAGGCCAAGCGGGCGACGGACAAGGGGAAGGCTCCTGAAAGTTAGACCGTAGGTCGTACTGCCGCTCCCCATCGCCCGGACGCACTCCGGATCAAGAGGTAAGTTATGTTCAGTATACATCATAATTATTAATTTGGCCCGATGTTGCGTTATCCTGACACCATTCTACCATCCAGCCTGTCTCGCAGGACATGGAAGACTTCGAGACTGGCCATCGCCACCGTCGGGCAGTAAGGGGACATGGTGAATGCTCCTGCAAGTGAGACTATCGGTCGTACTACTGCTCCACATCGCCTGGGCGCACTGCAGATCAAAGAGGTAAGTCATATTCAATATGCATCATAATTATTAATTTAGCACGACGTTGTGTTATCCTAACATCATTCAACCGTCTCGCCCGTCTCGCAAGATATGGATGACTTTGAGACTGGCCGCCGCCGCCACCGCCATCGTGGATAGCAAGGAGGCAAGGGGAAGGGGGCGATGGTCTGCCGAAACTAATGATCTTTGCTCAAATCGACTTTATTTCCATTCCAAAAAGGTGCATATGTATCATAGGTGTATTTCGGTTTGTTGCACCGTGTATGTTGTCGTTCCTTATGCACGTAATCAAACCATACGCGCCTTGTATTTTACAATTAAATTACAAAGTCTTTCAAACTTACATCTCTTTTTCCCAAATATTTGGACTGTTAAATATTACGTAATCTTTTCCCCAAGTAATCGGTTTCACAAACAATTCAATCGGGACAACATCGCGCATGGCAACCCTAAACCCAAATATTTTATCTATTCTCTATTTCACATTACATTGTCTTTTTCGATTTTGCATTTCGAACTACGTGGACACTTCAACATATTTCCAAAATTTAAAATCAAAATTACAAAAAATAAAAAATTCCAGTACATGTAAATAAATAAAAACGATAGGACTCACCTGTCGCCAGTTCAATTGGCGACATGACTCCTATCGCTCGTATCGTCAATTGAACTAGCGACAGGAACCCCCTTACTGTTCCCTTTCGCGACAAGGTACTTGTCGCCAATTGGAATGACGATCGATACCCGCTCTTGTAAAAAAAATTAACTATTTATTTTTGTAATTATTTTTTAAAATAGTATTATTTAAAAAACCCAACTTCCACCACTTTTTTTTATGAGTGACAGCAGGGGAGGTCCCTACTTAAGACTCTATCCTAGATTATGCCACGTGGAGGCACCAATCTTAAAGCACGGAAAAACTCCCTGTCCCTACTCGTAATCTTGTCAACCTTTCTTAGTTCTAAGATTGGAGTAGAAATATATTTTAATTATTATTTTTAATTACGTTAATCAGATTTTGAACTCAAAACCTTTTAATTTTGATACTATATATATATATATATATATATATTCACTTATCTTAGACAGTCTGGATCTCGCTGCCCAGCCCCCCGGCCGTCGGGGTCGTTGTCCTCCACCAGGAAATTGTGATATAAAACCTACATTCTTGAAGCTGCTAGTGGCCACCACCCCTTGGGCACGTACAGCTGCACACCGCCCTTGTCGGCGAAGGACCGCAGGTAGAAGATGGCGTTCTGGAAAGGCAGCATGTTCACGGTCACGCTGTCGCCAACGGCCCTGAACTCGATGATCGTCACGCTGTGCGGCCGTGGCAGCCGACCGTACCACGCGCACTGCACTTCCCTGCAGGCGAGGCCAAGAACGGCCAGAACCGCCTGAAACATCCACAACAGCACAAGCACAGCAACCAGTCAGTCCCAGTGTACTACTCCATGAATCCAACACGAAGCTTCATTCTTCTCAGGGGAGGCCATTCCCACAGGAAGATCTCAAATTGGGGAGGACAAGAAGCAGAGCAAATCATGAACCCAGGGTACCCCAGCTCCACGCAGCGCCGGACAACAATCCAAGAAACCCCATTTCACAGGAGGCCGTAGCGTTCAAGAAAAGAGCCTCATTTCGGAGAAAATTCACGGAAATTTTCATCCAAGATTGGTGATCAGACGTACTTACTAGCCTCTCCATGAGTTTTACCCTTTGCGGCGGAAGGGGGGGAGAGCGAAGCGGTGAATCAGAACGGGCGAATCCGAGAGGACGGAGCTCCGAGAACCGCTGGAGAGGAAGACGAGCCTTGGCCCAGCGGAGGACGACGACCCTGGTAGAGGGGAGTCCAGGACGACGGGACCCAGAGGCGCTGGTGTCGAGGCGACAAAATCCACTGGCGGCGGGACTAGGCGGCGCTTGGAGACTTCCTCACCGGTGGGATGAGGTAGCACAGAAGGTGGTGAAGAAGAAGAAGAAACGGGGAGTTTTTTTTTTTCTTTTTTTTCTGTGATTTAAGATTTGTGCTTCCACATGAGAAATACCCATCGGAGACCTCAAGCTGACCATACATGTACTACTAGCAAATGGCAACTCAATGGAGTTAGTGTTGACACAAAACAAACCTGCTTTTCATCTTAGCTAACTGGGTAAACACATTTAAGATTGAATGTATGTTAGCCCTTCGACAGCTGCAGGCATGCATGCAAGTGACAATACGGATTAGGGAATCCCATTTAAAACTTATCAGCGTAAGCTGTATTGCTCTTACCGAAAACAATTTGTCCCTGTGAATTGTGTACACTTAACTAGAAAATATCTTATCGATAGTTTAATATCGATCTTTGTAGGACCGTAAAGGCGACTAGAGGGGGGGGTGAATAGACGCTTTCTCAACTTTCTCGCCTAAATCAAATTCAACACGAACTTTACTCCTTTAGCTATGAAAGCTAAGAAGATCAGTAAGCGCACAGTGGAAGCCTTGTGCTGAATTTGATAACCCCGCTCAACCGCACGACACACAAGTGGAGAATTGAACTCACCGCTCGATCGGGTAGTCACGGCGATCGGGCCGAGATCGCTATCGGACCGACGTTCAACGAGCGGTCGGACCGGCTACTAATCAAGCGGTCGGACCGGTGGATATCGGTTCGACCAAAGAAGATCGGCGGTTTGAACGCGGCGGTCGGACCGCCGTTACACAACCGGTCAGACCGGTTCAGTCCAGTACTGAAAAACCAAACCCAAATCCAAAACGAAATTTGATCCAACTTTTGATTCAACCAATGAAACTTGACCAAATTTCGAGCACACCTCCCTAAGGATATTAGAGACCTATTTCTAGCGACGATCCTTCAGATCCACTTCGCAGAATCGATCTCTCAAGGTTTTACCCAAGAAGTACACAAACGCTAGAAATATGAAAATCTTGATTCAAGACTTGCTTGAGGGGGTTGATGATCTAGATGATTCTAGGAGTATTCCCACACCTCAAAGCAAGATAAAATAGGTCAAGAGACCAAGCTTAAACACTTGAATCAAGGAAGCACCAAATTCATCCAAAAGAGAGAAGAACACAAAGGGAGACAAGTGATCTCTCAAGCAAGCATCAAAAGATTGATTGATCACACTTGATGCTTACAAAGCCTCTCCAACAAGGAGGACAAGAGCTCACACAAGGAGCACACACACAATCTCCAAACCCTAGATTCTCCTCTGCTCTCCTCCAAACCCTAGAAAAAGCAAGAAGGGTGCCAAATGAATGCTTGGTGGTTTTACATCTCCCCCTTTCTATTTATACTAGAGGCCTAGGGTTTCACTTTTGGGACCCACTCACACATGGGACCCACACACACATAACTATTGAAGCAATCGCCGCTTCACCACGTGTAGGTTGATCACGGTTCTCATCACGCCGCCAAGCCTCTCTTGCCCGAATCCCCTGAACCTCCCAGACTCGCACCGACTTCCGACCGCCGATCCAACCGGTATGCATCAACTACCCGCTCGATCCATCTTGCCCATTTTGCACCATGCTCGAGTCACACGACCTCACCCAGATCCATGATCGCTCGACCTCAACTCTCCACGCGTAGTCCCGATCCATCACACCGCTGACGCCGTTGACACGCAAGCCACCGCGACAATATAGACAAACAAATCGCTTTAGGAACAAGTTCTTCACAACTTGACCCACGTTAGTTCCGCAATGCAATATGCAACAATAAAGCATTGAACTCCATACATAAAACACATTCAAATCAACTCAATGCCAACTTGGCTAACCTCCAGTCATCGGCGATCCGATCGCCCACAAGGCCGGTCCGACCGATTTCAGTTTGGCCGGACCGATCCCACAACGGCGGTCGGACCGCCGAAAGGACTTAGCCAAATTTTCACTTGAAAATCCAAACCTTTGGAAATTTCAATGAATAGAACTTTTGATGGGAGCTCCAAAATGATGTGACCACATCCAGAGACTCCTCACTTGCCTACACAACCTATTTTGGCTCACCCAAAAACCACTTTTGAAATATCGGTCGGACCGCCACCACGGTTGGTCGGACCTCTCCACTAGCGGTCTGACCGCCCGACACAACCTGGGTCGACCGCCTATGGTCCGACAAATTTTGGAGCAAACCCAAAGCGTGAGATTTTGCAAACCAACAACGCCATTGCCAATTGACTCATCATCCCGAGATCGCACATATCCTCACGATATCCACAATCTGAAAAAGCCTAGGAACCACCAAGCCGGGCTTCGAATAGTATAAGCAAGTGAGATAAGGCAATGAAAGCACCAAAGGATTCAATTTCGAAAGTAGCCAAAAATCTCACTTAGGTCCAAATGAAAGACAATTGTTCTATTTTGACCTTTGATCATTGTGAATCTTCTTCAATTGCAAATGAAATCAGGAAAAGGTAATAGAACCAAGAGACTTAACTCACTATGATCACAAATTTTCAAAAGGTTCAATTTTTTATTTTATGAAGTTCTTTATATTAAACCTTAAGTATGAAACCAAAAGCTCCAAACACCAAACAGCATTTTCTTCACAATCTTTCTCCCCCTTTGACAATGAATTCATTAAGATGCATGAGAAAAGAAAGATCATGAAAGAATAACTTTATTTTTGAACTTTAGTAAAAGGAGCCATGACCATTATACATGTAGACAAGTACAAGTATTATACCAAGCCATATAAAGAGTAGAAGCTATATTCAATCATGGCAAAGCATGTACTGCAAAGCTAAAACCAAACTAGCAGTAATCTGAGATTAAGAGAATTAAAATCATGAACGGTTGCTCAATATCATAGTTCACTCAAAGCAACCAAAAAATGAGCCAAGCCATGTCTATAAGTAAAAAGAGACTCAAAGCAAGAACTGAGGCATTTTGAGCATTAAGAGTTCATTTTTGAAGCACAATTCAAGTACTTAGCATTTTGAGCATTTTCAGAAAAGGAATTTTTCAATGTGCTAGATCTCAAGCCTTGCCGCGACCATCTCAAGCGATAAGCTTAAAAGAGTGGTCTAGGTCATCCAAAACTCTCTCTGAGTTCATGCCTAGTGCAATGGCAAGCCGTCTCATGAGAAAGGATTGGTGAGATCGCTTTTTCGCAGAAAATCTCATTTTTCATTTGCTTGACTTAAGAAGATAAAAGCTCATTTTCATCTCAAAATAAGTTCAAGACTCAATTCAACCTATATGACATGGCAAGAATCATAAGAGGATCACTAGAGCAAAACTAGTCACAAGATCCAACAAGACATGGTTTGATTCAATTGCTCACGAGATACAAAGCTAGCAAGGCAAAAGCTAAATTTGAACAAGAAGAGCCATAAAGAAGTCTAGCAGACTATCACTTGATATGACAAGGTATAGAGAATGAAATCACGCCATACAAGGATAATAATCAAAGCTCCACAAATTTTATTATACAATGCAAAATAATTGAAATGAAACATGCACTATGATACAATGAATGCAAAAAGAGCAACTTCCCCCTCAAAACAGCCCAATAGGACTAATAACCCCTAACTCTCCCGCGAGCAAAGAAACGAGAAGAATCAAGAGCTTTAGTGAAAATATCCGCAAGTCGTTGCTCGACTCTACAAAGTGAAGCACAACATCACCTTTCTCAACATGGTCTCTAAGAAAATGAAATCGAATATCAATGTGTTTAGTCCTGGAATGTTGCACTGGTTTTTAGCAATATTAATTGCAGAAGTGTTGTCACAGAAAAGAGGAACAC
The DNA here is from genome assembly GCA_036346395.1 of Hsuehochloa calcarea. Lineage (NCBI taxonomy): Eukaryota > Viridiplantae > Streptophyta > Magnoliopsida > Poales > Poaceae > Hsuehochloa > Hsuehochloa calcarea. The sequence goes on along the minus strand of CM070594.1, from coordinate 69,220,358 downwards.
TTCTCAAGGATAACCCATAGTCTCGCAGCGTGGATAAAATCCAGAGAACTCGAGAGCAACCAGCGGCAGACTACATACTCGGCCTCACCGTGGATCAGGCAACCAAGACTATTTTCTAGAAGACCAAGAAACAAGAGATGTGCCCAAGAAATGACAAGTGCCGTAGTACTCTTCCTATCCACTCTACACCCGCAAAGTCAAGATCGTAAAATGCTCGAATTGAGAGAGCGAAGAAGAAGAATACGAGTCCAAAGTCAAGCGTATCTTGAAGGTACCAAGATCGCGCGATCGCTTGACGATGAGAAGCACGAGGGGAAGCTCGAAGCGAGCGCACGGACATACGGCAAATTGTATGTCCTACTCGACACGTAAGATAGAGGAGGGAGCCAATCATATCTGCGGTATTCTTCCGGTCCACGGACTCTCCATCCTCATCGTGGTCCAAAGACGGTGGTTGTAGCAATGGGAGTAGACATTGGCCTACTGCTTCCCATATTGAAGCGCCGAAGAAGGTCCTTTGTATACTTACTCTGGTGAACGAAGGTGTCTTCCTTCAGTTGCTTGATTTGTAAACCAAGGAAGAATGTCAACTCTCCCATCATGCTCATCTCGAACTCACTGCTCATAGAATCTGAAAATCTGGACACCAAAACATGAGAAGAATCACCGAATATAATATCATCCCATAAATCGAACCAAAAAAAAATCAATGCCATGCCTGAGAGTGAACAAGGTTTTATCAACCATTCCCATTTTGAAATCATTTTCAAGCAAGAAACTCTTAAGCCTGTCATACCAAGCTCTAGGAGCTTGTTTCAATCCATACAGGGCTTTAGAGAGTTTAAAAACATGGTTTGGGAATTTTTGATTTTCAAAACCAGGAGGTTGCTTGACAAAGACCTTTTCTTCTATGAAACCATTTAAGAAAGCACTTTTAACATCCATTTGAAAAAGCTTGAAACCCTTGGATGTTGCAAATGCTAAAAGAATGCGAATGGCTTTCAATCTAGCTACTGGAGCAAAGGTCTCTTCAAAGTCTAAGCCCTCTACCTGGGAATAACCTTGTGCTACTAGTCTAGCCTTATTGCGAACAACCAACCCATCCTCACTTTGTTTATTTTTGAAAATCCATTTTGTTCCAATAACATGAGAATCAGAAGGACGCTCAACTAAAGTCCAGACTTTGTTTCTTTCAAAATTTTCAAGCTCTTCATGCATGGCATTGACCCAAGAGGCATCAGATAAAGCATGGGTGATATCTCGGGGTTCAAAAGAAGCGACAAAAGCAGAATGTGCATGAGAATCAGGAGAAATAAACCTGGAGCGAGTGACTCGCTCTTGAAGATCCCCAATCATCCGCTTCGGTGGATGTTGTCATTTGAATGCGAAGAGGTGCTCTGGTGCGTAGTGGCCTCTACCCCGAGTTGTGGAGGTAGGAGCAGAGCCACTCGGATCGTCGGTGGGGATAGGAGGAGGTCGCTTTCGGTGACACTGAAGTAGTAGTAGCTCTCTCCACCTCTCGGAGAGGTAGCCGGAGGATGGTTCGGTTCCTCATCCTCGAGTCATCATCGCGAAGATGCTTCTTTGAATTCGAGAACCTGTGCACAGTAGCATCGGGTCTAGTACAGGACTAGCCTCATCAAAAGTGACTTCACAAGTCTCAACAATTTTGTTAGTATCAACATTAAAAACACGATAGCCACGAGAATGAGCAGGATATCCAAGAAATATGCCATCAAAGCATCTAGACTCAAATTTATCAAGGTTGCCATGTTTAAGAATGAAGCACTTTGCAACTAAAATCTTGAAATGAGAGACTTTGGGAGAATGACCAAATCTAAGCTCATAAGAGGTCTTTGACCACAGATCTCAAGAAAACCCTATTGGAGATATAACTTAAGCGATAGAAGATCGCCTCATTTAAAATCTCCTAGGAGTAGAATGCTCATCTAACATGGTCAAGAGCCATCTCTACAAGGATTACTGTTCTTCCAGTTCTACAACACCATTCTGTTTGGGGAACTCTGGAGAAAGAAAGCGATGCTCAATTCCCTATCATTGTGAAAGTAGAAAAGAAGAATTCTTGAATTATGTCCCATTGTCACTCCTAATGGCTCTCAAGGCTCGGGAATATCAGCAGCAATTCTAAAGACCAAATCTCTAAAGAATCCAAATGCTTCGTCTTAGAAGCAAGAAAATAAACCCATGAATACGGAGTAATCATCCACAACCACCGGCACATACCATTTCCCACCGTGGTGAACTCTAGAGGGACCAAGCAGTATCTAAGTGAAGAAGGCATCATAATCCATCAGTCATTACCAAAGTAAGAGGTGGGTGGGAAGCAGACACCATCTTACCATGTCTCTGAAGCGAGCACACAAGATCTCTAAGCGCCTTGACCTAGGCAAACCTCTAATCAAGTCCTTGCAAGTGACTCTAGACAAATGATCAAAACCTATATGCCCAAGTCTCGATGCCACAAAACAAGATCATGAGAATCGGAGGCTACAAGACACCTAAATTGAAGGCGAAGAATCTTGAAATTTACACAGAAGATCTTCTCAAATCAGGAGATCTCAAAACAAGCTCACAGAGAATCTAGAACTCTACACTCACTCTCTTAAACCTCACTTCTAGACCCTCATCAAGCGGTGAGAAACATATAGAAGATTATACCTCGACTTACTTACCAAAGCGGCGTCTTTAAGCATGAACTTGTCGTTGGCACGCCCGTGCCCTTTGATCACGGTCGATAAAGCATCCCCAAAGGTAATCGGTTCGTTCACGGGATGCACGTGTGAGGAGGAGAACCATCTAGAATCTCCGGTCATATGTCGAGAACACCGAGTCAACAAGCCATATGTCCTCCTTCCTCGCACAGCGGACCTAAAAGACACAATCGATAAAACATTCGTGCCTCGATGCGGGGTTAGTGATAAATGATCGAGAATCCGATCTTGAGAAGCACGATCATGCAGGAGGCGATAGTAGAAAGCAGTGAAACATGATCGGAATAAAATCATAAGGATGCACATGAGAACCACCTAGACCTCTCAAACGATCTACCAAAAGATCGATACTCCCCTATCTAGATGCTACCCGTGGTCTCTCCTCACGATATCCTAATCCAACATGTCTTGCCTAGACCCACCAAAAGAGTCTACAAAGTTCTCTACAAATCTAGGCTTATATGTGTTGCGATAAACAATTTGCCTAGCTCTAGAGATTACAATTGGAGAAGGGACTCCTCTAATGGATCTCAAGCGCTCATCCTCTCTTTTCTCTCAAGTTTTGATCTCTGAGGCCGAACTCAACAGTGTGGCCTTCTTTCTTGCGAGAAGGTGCAATGGTACTAGACCTTTTGAAGTGCATCTTGAAGGAGTAAAGCACCTTTCTTGCCGAAAGAGTTTGAGCAAAACCAGGTGGATTTGAAAACAACCTGGATGGCTTAGGAGGTTCTAGCTCAAACAGACCATTCTTCACAACTCTAGCAATCCTAGGTGGGTTTTTCTTGGAATGCTCTAGGGGATTAAAACCTAGACCACTATTTTTCACGCTCACCTTGGATTGATCAAGAATCATGTTGAGTTTCTTTTCCCTCGAAAACTTCTCAAGAGTCACCTTGAGGTAATCATTCTCTTTAATTAAACCTTCACATCTAGTGCACTTGCTAGATTTGATTACCTCACCACGTTTACTCTTAAGAAGGGCCACTTCCACTTTGAAGGCCTCACAAGACACACAATAGGATTCTTTAATCCTATGCAACTGCTCCTTAAATTTGACTATAAATGCCTCTTGAATCTGACTAATCACGGTTTCAACTTCAGCATTCAAAACACAAGAGTTAGAATCAATAACTTTCTTAGAAGCAGTAAAAGACATAGATTTTTCAATTTTAGCCTTTTCTTCAAGAGTCTTGTTTAAGGCTTCAATCTCTATGTAAGCTTGGGACAATTTTCACAAGATGCATGCTCTGGAGTAAACAACCATTTGGTCATCTCTTGCATCTTAATCCTATTATTCTTACAATGAGAGCATATGTGACTAGCATCAAATTTTTGCAATTCCTTGAGCGCTATCAATTTTAATTCAAGTAAAGCACAGTTCGAGCAAGTTAAAGGAATAGCTTCCATGGCGATCACATCAAGAGAAATGGCATCTAAGCAAGCGAGCTAGACTTGAGAGATTCTAGTTCATCAAAGCATCTTTTAGTTGATTAGCAGGAGGAATGAGCAGATTTCAAGCTTGTCAAATCTTTAAGCAAGCTAGTGCAGGGAATCACAGATATTATCGAGTTAATAGATTTAAGCCTAACAACTTCTAGGTTCAAATTATCAATCATAATATCACCTTCTTAATCATTTTACTTGCTTATGCAATTTACATTCAGCAAGCACCAAAGCCCTTTTCATATCGGCAATTGAAGGGCATACCTCATCAGGATCACTAAAGGATCCTCATCGTTGGAGGATCATTGCAGTGGTCTGTTCTTGGCCATGAAGCACATGCCGGTGAAGTCATGAGCCTTCTTCTTGCCACGAGAGTCACTCTCGTCGTCCTCTGTTTCGAGTCCACATCGCTCATATTTACATTCTCTAGGCGGCAAGGACCGGTGACAAACTGCGATAGTTTGTCTTCTTGGGTTTACATCCTCTCTCGGGGATGTCTTCGTGTCTCCTTCTCCTCCTTGCCCTTTAGCTTGGGGCACTGGAGGCGAATGTGGTTTGGCTCACCACATTGAAGCATGTGATAGGTCCACTTCTCCTCCTATTCCTCACCTTGTTATGCAGCTCTTGTGAATTTGGTGGATAGGAGGCTAAGTCATCCTCGGGCGGTTTCTCAAGTTGCTCATCGCTCAAAGAATGTAAAGCGGATAATGAGAAACCGGATGAGCTACAATCAAGAGACTGGAAGAACAACCCTTGGATTTGTCGACCACTAATGCCATCGACTCTGTCTTGGGAGGCGAGATAAAATCAATCTCATGCGTCTTCAACCTCGAGTAAAGCTTATCCATGGTAAGCTCACTCATGTGATGTTGTCATTTATGGAAGTGATCTTCATTCCCAGGACCTTCACATCAAGAGCACCTACACAGTGGCGTGCATTTTGGACTCGAAAAACTAAATCAACGGTATGGGAGATCATGAAGAATCTTAGAAAATCTTCCCAGCTCATCCAAGATTCACGGGGCCTTTGCTCGATCTTAGAATATACTTTCTTGGTTGATTCGTCTCACTTCCTTGATCGCGATGGACCCTTCGTGATAGTCACAAAGAGTCCGCGGATCTCATGAGCGGACCGCAAGTGAGCAACACGCTCAAACTCGGATCGACTAAGGCCTTGGATCAAATAATTTGAGCCTTCTTTGTTGGCCTCCACATGCGGGTGATCATATCGTCATCGGTGGCACGACATAAGGGTTTTTACCTTAAGCCAAATAGCGTGCCCTTGAGTCTCGATATATGCTTGCATACGAGCCTTCTGTATGCAAAGTCAACTCCATCAAAAATATGTGGCTTGGTTGAGTACTTGTCGATCGCCATGGCTCCAAAAGACCGGTTAAGATCTATGAGAAGAGCTAGCAAGCTATGATACTCACTTGTAGGACCGTAAAAGCGACTAGGGGGTGAATAGGCGCTTTCTCAACTTTCTCGTCTAAATCAAATTCAACACGAACTTTACTCCTTTAGCTATGAAAGCTAAGAAGATCGATAGCGCCGCGGTGGAAGCCTTGTCTTTGAATTTGATAACCCGCTCAACGCCACGACACACAAGTGGAGAATTGAACTCAACATTACGGGTGGTCACGGCGGTCGGGCCATTTGGAGGCTGGCGGTCGGACCAAGCGTTCAACGGCGGTCGGGCCGGCTACTGCGGCGGTCGGGCCGGTGGATATCGGTTCGACCAGTGATCTTGGCGGTTTGCGAAGCAGAGGCGGTCGGACGCCGTTACTGCCGGTCGGGCCGGTTCGATCCGATCTTGAAAAACCAAACCCAAATCCAAAGCGAAATTTGATCCAACTTTTGATTCAACCAATGAAACTTGACCAAATTTCGAGCACACCTCCCTAAGGATATTAGAGACCTATTTCTAGCGACGATCCTTGGATCCACTTGAGAATTGATCTCTCAGGTTTTACCAAGAAGTGCACAAGCGCTAGAAATATGAAAATCTTGATTCAAGACTTGCTTGAGGGTTGATGATCTAGATGATTCTAGGAGTATTCCCACACCTCAAAGCAAGATAAAATAGGTCAAGAGACCAAGCTTAAACACTTGAATCAAGGAAGCACCAAATTCATCCAAGAGAGAAGAACACAAAGGGAGACAAGTGATCTCTCAAGCAAGCATCAAAAGATTGATTGATCACACTTGATGCTTACAAAGCCTCTCCAACAAGGAGGACAAGAGCTCACACAAGGAGCACACACACAATCTCCAAACCCTAGATTCTCCTCTCCTCTCCTCCAAACCCTAGAAAAAGCAAGAAGGGTGCCAAATGAATGCTTGGTGGTTTTACATCTCCCCCTTTCTATTTATACTAGAGGCCTAGGGTTTCACTTTTGGGACCCACTCAAACATGGGACCCACACACACATAATTATTGAAGCAATCGCTTGCTTCACCACGTGTAGGTTGATCGCGGTTCTCATCACGTCGCCAAGCCTCTCTTGCAGAATCCTCGGAACCTCCGGAGACTACTGCAAACTTCCGCTTTGCTTTGATCCAACCAATTTGTCGAACTACCGTTCGATCCATCTTGCCCATTTTGCACCATGCTCGAGTCACACGACCTCACCCGGTATCCATGATCGTTCTGGACCTCAACTCTCCAAGCGTAGTCCCGATCCATCACACCGTTGGCGTCGTTGACCTGCAAGCCACCTGCACAGCAATAGACAAACAAATCGTTTCCGGGAACAAGTTCTTCATAACTTGACCCACGTTAGTTCCGCAATGCAATATGCAACAATAAAGCATTGAACTCCATACATAAAACACATTCAAATCAACTCAATGCCAACTTGGCTAACCTCCAAGTCATCGGTGATGCAGCCCCACAAGCAGTCAGGCCGTTCGAGCGGTCGGACCGATCCCTAGCAAGTCGGTCGACGAAAGGACAACCAAATTTTGCGTGAAAATCCGAAACCTTTGAAATTTCAATGAATAGAACTTTTATTGGGAGCTCCAAAATAATGTGACCACATCCAGGAGACTCCCCTCACTTGCCTACACAACCTATTTTTGGCTCAGCTCCAAAAACCACTTTTCGAAATATCGGTCGGACCGGCCACCACGGTTGGTCGGACCTCTCCAATGATCGGACCGCCCGACACAACCGATCGAGGCCGCCTGTGGTGCAGCGACCTTGAAACAAACCGAAAGCGTGAGATTTTGCAAACCAACAACGCCATTGCCAATTGACTCATCATCGAGATCGTGCACATATCCTCACGATATCCACAATCTTGCGAATGAATGTTAGGACTCTCCTTAAGTTAAACCACACAGAAAAAGACACATGAATTTTATGTATATTCACGCATTTTCCTTAGAGAATAATAACTCTACTCATGCGCTGTTGTATTGACTATTCTTTACAACAGGAAAGAAATCAATAGGACTAGGGCTTAATGACTTCTCTCTACTGATCTTGTCTTGTTTTCATTGTCGTTGTTCCTCTCCTTTGTCCACTGGCTTTACTCTTTATATAGTGTGTGAATGGGTGATAGTTGTCCCGAATCAAGAGGCGTGTCCTTTGTTTGATGAAATCGCACATTCGATATGATTATTGTCAAAGACTAATCCTCCCACGTCGTCTTGCAGTCATATCAGAAACAGAGGCTTAATACGTACAATTATCCCAGAGAATAACAACACATATTAACTACAACGTGTATTTTAAAGACCGCATAAGTGTTTCATTCGATTGGACCCACATGTATGTAGGCTTTATCGACTATCTGGTGGTCGTAGTTGACACAGTCATGGTAAAACTTACGACCATGAAGTGATCGTAGTAAGACTTACGATGATGATGTGGTCTTAGGAAATCTTACGACCACTAGGTAGTCGTAGAAGTATTTACGACCATATAGGGTGGTCGTAAAATAGTGCACAACCACTCGGATAAACTTCTCCTTTATTAATGATAAGGGGTATATTTATGACTAATATGAAGATATTGCTACCAATAATAACAATTACATATAAATAATTTAATTAATTAAGAATTATTATATCATCGTCATCTAGCCCCCCACTTCAAGTGAAAGTAATTTACTTGAACAAGAGGTAAATAGAAAAGTGGTGGAAGCGAGTCCTTAGTGATATTTATTTGACCAGAAATTGACTTGGTCAAGAAGGTAATTTTATTTAAGTTGAAAAGACATAACTGCTTTTCCTGAAAGGACATAGCAAAGAATACCAATCGACTCTCACGTGTCTGTCCTTTGGGAGCAGTTCCCGAAGGAGTGATAACTATTGAATTTCCATGATCTTTTACTGAGACCCACAGTTATAAATATCCCCCAAAAGGTATGACTTAGGGTTTTTTTTACTTTCACTATTTACTTCAACTACTCTTGAGCTCTCATTCTCTCGCATGCAAACCAAGTCTACAATCCTTCCCCAAATTCTTCCAAATCCAAATCAAACTCACTCAGAAGAAATGGTCGAGACCGTTTCCAAATGGGAGAAATATGAGATGGGTGTGGAGAAGTTGACTGCTCTGAGAAGATTCCAAGGCGCGCTTTGGTGAAGTGAACCAACACTGAGGGTCAAAATTGGCCCTCGAGTGAGAAGGACACTATTCGATATTCTAGGCGTCTTTGTGAATATGGTTTTATTGCTGCTCACCCTTTTTTGATGGTGGTACTTCAGCATTTTGGGATGAAATTGGTTAACTTAGTTCCCAATTCCATTACAATTATAAGTGTATTTGTTTATTTGTGTGAAGCATATATGGGAATTCTTCCAGATTTGGATCTCTTTCTGTATTACTACGGGATACGGAATCGCATGCAACTTCTGGACGGAGCTCCATGGCGGGAAGTTGAGGAGTACATTCGGATGTTCACCTTGTCATCATGGCTAGGGTGGAAGAAGAGGTGGTTCTATTGTACCTTGTCCAAGGATGATAGTGAAGGATCGCGAAGGCTACGATAGTACAAAATAAAATTTTAGCGCAATCAAGGAACCTCCGCTAGTAATAGATCACGACATTACCACTAGATCGCGCCGGGCTCGTAGCGGAGTAAGTCGATGTAGCGAGTTGATCTGCGATCGTGAGTCGTACTCATCACGCGTCTTCTCCTCCGGTGATCGTGCTGCGCGCGTCTTCTCCTACGAGTGGTCGTACTCGCCGCGTCTTCTCCTCCAGTGGTCGTACTCACGTGCGTCTTCTCCTCTGCTCCTGTGATCGTCATGAGTTCTTGATTGTCCTAATCTTGATGCTTCACAACAACACCTCCAAGATATCCACACGTGCGAGGCAGGGTCACCACTGCTGTGGAGTGCTAGCACGGTAGTGTGGTGGAGGAAGGCATGGCTATTAGGGCTTCGGGAGTTCTTCAAAGAGCATCACACCCCTTGCCATCGCCCCTCTATTTATAGGCATCCATAATGAGTCTCGTACTTGAGGCCCATTAGGAACTCGTGGCATGCAAGAATTCGGATCACCATCCAAATCAAATCCTAGCCCTTTAAGTGTGCGACCCTATAGGTTCATGTGTAATCGGTTGTAACTCAGAAACTCTTTTCAGACCACTAGTCGTTAGCGGTATCTAGCAGCACATAACGTTTCCCAAATACACATAGAATATATCGGACGAACCTTAATGCAATATGATCTATGACCAGGTCCATATCACAAACGACCAGCTCGTATCTCTATATGACCTGTTCATATTTGGTCTCGACCAATTCGTAACTCCTTACGGCCAGGTTTCGACCACTTAGTGACAATGTTCGACCAGCTTACGACCAGCTCGTATCTATATACGACTAGTCCGTATCTGATTGAACTGAAAGACCTTCTCATGTATTCTCCCTTTTCCTCACAATATCTGGTTGAACTCTAGGTGAGATGTTGTATCATCCATGGAGTGTTCAATACTTTCTCGATCAAGTGTCGAATAACTTCATGTGGTCGACACTTCGACCACTACTGGCATGGCCATGCACTTTCTATATTCGACCACAACAAGGGGCCCGGAGACATCTCTCTTGTTATGTTAGGAGGGCAAATCCATATCAGGCCAGTCACATCCCTCAGTATATTTTATAGCTTATCAAAAGCTACCTTTATAACTACCGATTCTGAGTAGCGTTTGACAACCCCTAAGAGTGCTACTACATGTAGGAAACCATCTTGATCTCGAGTCTAAGGATTATACATCATCATTGCTTGAGACCAACTAATGATCGTAGAATCATAACAATCTCAACGATGTCTCAAGGTGGGTCTTTTCCAACACCATGTTCTCTAACATGTGTCCATATTATTGGTTTGATATATCCATATCCATGACCTGTAAAATATAGTCATCAACCAATACATATGCTAGTCTATTCATATGTGTTCTCATATGTTTTCGACCAGGGAACGTTTAAGAATAATCATCGCATAAATATAGAGTTTCACAATCAAGTCGCGTACTTGATAATAAATATTATTGATATTATTCTAGGAACAAGATAACATATTATCCAATGTTATGAACATAATGAAATATAATCATCTTTATAATTGCCTCTAGGGCATATTTCCAACAGATAGTATTTTCTTCGCGGGAAGCCGTAGAGAAGAGTTAGATCTTTGGACTCGGCTCCAAATGACCTCGCCAGGATTACCCCTACATCCAAGCCATCAAGGATTTGAGGAAGAGGGGTGACCGGATGGCACATGGTGAGAGACTTCATCGCGCGCCACACTAGTCCCCTTAAGGATCGAGTACACCCTATGTGGACGTACTCGGGGGGCTATTGATCTGACAAGGGATTATGAGCAAGGTAAAGTAAAGAATCAACTTAGCTCTTTTTGTTAATTTTGAGCATGATTGTTGATTATATCTTCGTAATTGTAGATCTTTCACAAAAATAATTAACACCCAAGTCAAGTTCATATGTGAGAAGGCTCCTACGACCACAGCAGGAGCTCCTTAAATCCTGACGGTCATAACCGAGGAAGAAAGGAAAGAACGCCTAAAGGTAATCAAAATTTGATTTCGTCTTTAGGGTTCGATTCTAGTAAAATTCGACCACTTGACAATATTTGTTTTCGACTTTTGCACAAAGTAGACATGACACATCGTTAAGACAACCAAGAGGCCGAATTAAAAGCTGTAGAAGATGAGTCAAAAGGAGACAAAATTTCCCTGACCAAAAGGCATCGCCTTGTGAAGGCTGTCGAGAAGAAGAAGAAGGATAGAAGTTCGAGTTCCACCATTCCTTCAACGAATTTTTGGTAGATACAACACCTTTTGAACACGTAGTTGCACATATATCACCGTTGTCGTACAACCGTCGTGCGGCAACACCTCCCCGCGCGCCACATCAGCTTGTTGCCCTACGGTCACCATCACGGAAACCATTCGCCACGACCACCATGCAGCAACGCCTCCGTCGCCGCCACATGGCCTCCCCAACCGACCACTGCCATGTCACCGTTCTTTGGACGATGGTGTGCGGCAACCACTATGTGATTTCTTTTTAAAAAAAATTATTTATGCATAATTTTGTTAGGAATTTTTAAATATAGCAAATGAGCTCTAAAAATTCAGAATTGTTTTGTGGAGACTCATGATATAGTGTACTTGTGTAATTTTTTCAAAATTTTCCCGTTCTGAATTTTTCTCAAAAATTCATTTAAGTATACCATTTGTAGGAATTCAAATTCTACCACTACTGCTATAGTGATTACCGCACCTAGAGTGGTCCATGTGGTACTAAACTTCACACATTTCAAGTCACATAATATCATGAAACCCTAATTTATGAAACCTAAAACTCTAATTTTCGAGATGTTTTCAGAATATACGAAATTCTGAAAAAAATTACACTACCAAGTCCACTTTGTAAGGTGCCTTAAATTTTTTTAATAATATTTGGATCTTGTTTTCTATATTAAAAATTTCTACAAGCAGTATAATTAAATAAATTTTTGAGAAAAAATTAGAACAAATTAAATTTTCAAAAAATTACAAAAGCAAGTACACTTTATCAGCAAGCTCCAAATTTTTTTTAATAATATTTGGAGCACATTTTCTATATTTAAAAATTCTTACAAACAAAGTATACATAAATAATTTTCTAAAAAAGAAAAAAAAATGCTACAGTGGTTGCCGCACGGTGGCCAACCACTGTAGCATTTTTTCCCCCATTTTTTCTTTCTTTTCGAAGAAAAATTTAGAATGCATTAATTTTTTTGAATTAAATTTTGAAAAAAATACACAATCAAGTACACTGGGTTAGGAGGCTCCACAAAAAATCATAATTGTTGGAGCCCATTTGCTCTTTTAAAAAATTCATAGAAAAATTATGCATAAATAATTTTTTTAAAAAATAAAAAATAAAAATGAAATTCTTACAGTGTTTGCCGCATTGCTTACGGACCTTTGTGCGGCAACAAGTGATGTGGTGGCGAAATTTGGTTGAGAGCCAGCGTGGCGTGGCGGGCGTTACGCGCGGCCGTCGTCGACAGCAGTTGGCGTGCGCAGCGGGGTGGCGTTGTCGCACTAGAGTTGTGCGGCAACGGTGCTATATGTGCAAATACAGCTCGCGTATGGTCATTTCTGCAAATACGGGTTCAAAAGGTGTTGTATCTGCCAAATATTCTCCTTCAACCACCCCTATCAGGTAGTTCTTTGTAGACGTGATCGCTATAGAGAAAAGGGTGTGGTTGAAGAACTTAAGCATAAAGCCCCTAAGACCAAGGTACCCTTCTACTAAGATAACAAAATATTTTTAATTTCTGCTTCTTATGGCTTTTTTTTGAAGCAAATAGAAAAGGAGCACTTAATTTTTTATACCTTTTGTGAATGCTACCTGCTGCAGCATGTGAGCAGTGGTCGGCGAGCACTTGCCTCTCATGTGATCTATCTTGGTTCGACCATCAAGAGCGCGGTAGCTCGAGAAGCTCTAGCTCCTTTTCAAGACCTACGACTAGGCGTGGTCGTAGTGGTCCCAACTCTTCATCAAGGCATGCGACGGGCGTGGTGAAGAAGTTCGACCTCTCAAGCTCGTGACATTGGAAGCCTTAGGAGGTGAAGGTGTCACAAAAATTAGTCTTGACGAAGAAGAAGAAGTGGTCTTTCTTGGGAAGGTTTCTTACGAATTCAATGTCGTGTCGAGAAGCCAAGGTATGTAAAATTAAAAGTTTATAAATTGTATTTACCTTTACTTCCACGATTTGACATGTCTTCCATTTTCTCGTTATTTTAGTCACCTTCTCCATTGGTATGCTTATGTTGAGAGGTCGCCATTTTTGTTTACAACCGTTGTTTTGTCCATAGTTTGACATGTCTTCCCATTTTCTCATTGTTTTAGTCATGTTTCTCCATTGAGGATGCTACATTGAGAGGTCCATGTTGTTTTGTGTCTGACCGCGGAGTATTGGTTTCTCCTACGGTCGTAAGGACAACAATGGAGGTGGTCGAAGATTTAACCACTATCCACGAGGTGGCGATGGAGGAGGTTACTCTTGCTATGCCAACCCGACCACCGAGGTGGTCGTGAGGAGAAGCTCGCCTTTGAACTAACCACGACCCGAGGTGGTCGTGAGGAGAGGCGAAGATGGTGGAAGACCGGGGCGCTCGGTGATCGAGTCAATTATTGAGAATCTCAATAATCGGACAAGGGACTTGGTCCTCGATCACGGGAGTAGCCGATCAAGCGAGAGTAGGGAGCTCGGCCGCGCGTGCGGGAAGGAGGTCGTGGAGGATGTTCCTCCGGTCCTCAAGGTGGAGTCGTGTCTTCTATCAACAATGAAGAAGACGACTCTTTCGACCTCTTCCTTGATTTCTTTGGCCCATTGATTGTCGGGTCCTCTTCGTTTAGGTCTCATGACCGAGTCCCACACCATAAGAATATTCCAAACATGGGACATATCTTTGACGATGAGTGTCTTCAAAGAATATGATGGGACAAAGTCGACGGGTTAAATGGCCGGAGAATTACGAGGCGGTGTATGCTCATTTTGCTCGGTCAACCATCGATGTAAGTACTCGATACCAAATATTTATATATTTGGGTTTTTCCTTTTTCTCACTATGTATTTATTTGTTCATAGAGATCTCGAACAAATTGCTATTGTTGGTGAATACCACGTGCAACTAGTGTTGCTCAGAAAGCGGAAGGCTGAACTTTGCGAACAAATAATGTGATGGTAAGTTAGTGTTACGAGTAGTCTTTTTTTTTCTTTCGACCATTCGTTTAGTACTCATGTCTACTTTAACCTTTGTAGTTTTAAAAGTGACAAAAGAACCTTGACTGATGCACTCGACTATGTAAAAGCCTAGGCGCAAATGCTAAAGGATGAAAAAGATCTGCTGAAGAACCTCCAGGAGGTAAAGCTGTAGCTTGCGAGCTACAAAATGAAATAAACAGTAAGTATTTCACTTAAGATTGTTCATTTCGACAACTTTCTTTTCCTTCTCAGGCCCATTTTTTTAAAGAGGTCGATATAGGTAAGCTTTGTCTTGAGGTCGTATCTACGAAGGAAAGATAAAAGTAAAAAGAAAGGGAAGAAGCGTGTGCAAGGGATGCCGCCTCCCATGATGATAAAATCAAGAAGCTTGAATCTCGTTTAGTAGGCAAGAATTCTTTACCTATGATCAGTTTTATTTACTAGTCTTTAAGAAGTATTTTTCTAACTACTTGTACTCTATTTTTAGAGCAAACAACCAAAATAAAATGACTTCAGAAAACTTTAACTCGCAATTAGGAGGAAATGAAGGCTACGAAGACCATCCTTGAAGACAATATTTTTTTCCTTAGTAATGTGCTCGGTGGACTCGGTGCTAACGAGGTCAATCCTCTTGAAGATATCGTGGTCGGACATACGAGCACGATTAGACAGCAAGTCAGAACTCTCCAGGAGTTGATAACCACTCTAAAGATCAACCAAGCTGACTCGATAAGATAGGCGGCCGAAAGTGCAGTAAGTTTCGCTCCGGCAAAACTTAAGACTGATGATTACTTTGCCTTGAGCATCAATCTTGGAGTAATCACTTGATGACGAACATCTCCACTCCAAGTCTGGGATCTTGACTTGATAATCATTAACACATGATGATTTACTTTACTCGAGTACTTGACTTGAATATCATAAACACATGATGATACATAATTTTTACTTGAGATCTTGTTTTAATGCTCATCAACACCATGATAAGATCCTTCCTCCGAACCTTGACTCGTTGGTAATCAACTCATGATGTCATCCAAAGTTTTCATCATCATGTGACTCAATTTGTTTCACCAACCTGTAAAAAATATTAGTCCGCACGACGATTGTCATTAATTACCAAAATTTTTCATTAACTCATAGCTCATAACGAGTGGGTGTACCGTACTCGTATTTCGGATGGCAAAGCTCATACATGGTAGTACTTGTGTGGTGCGAACTATTTTTCCCAGCCCATCAATGGATTCAGACGACCAGCAACAAGCGGGCCACTTAATGGGCCAAATAACACCTGGCCGAAAATGGCGGCCTACAAGCCCAAGCATCTCATCCAGTCGTGGATAAGATGAAAGCATCGAGTGGGAGAGGCAGAGGCTAGCCCGCACTCCGACTCCCCAGACATGGCGCTAGCCCTGGCCTCTCCAATGGCGTCCCTCTCCCTCCACTCCGGGAGGATCTCGGCGGTGGCTATCGGCGCCGACCTCCGCCCTCTCAAGGCGGCCCTGATGGGCGCCTCCGCCTCCCCTTTTCTCCGGAGCTCCTTCGTCTCGTCCTCCTCCACTTCATCCGCCTCCGCCTCCCCCGCCTCGCTCTCGGCTGCGGTCTCGGCGTCAGTCGCCTTCACGTCAGCCTCCTCGTTCGCCGGTGAGAGAGCCTCTCCTCCTTACTTGCGTTTTATTTCTCAGTATTGCTGTGCTAATTCCATTGGGTTGGGGAGCTAGAGGGATGTTACCTGCAAGAGAAAGGGCGGGTTTGAACTTTGGAACGGTGGGTGTAGGCTCTAGGTCTGCGCAATGAGGTGTTGATATAGTGTTTTAAGATTGTATAGTTTGTTCACTGCTTCACTTGTTGTGTTAGTCTAAAATAGGAAACAGAAGAGCATATGGACATTGATGTTTGTTTAGCGTGTGGAAGGAAAATATACCCTAAATAGGTGTCTAAAAAAAATGAAATTCGTCCGGCATTTCTCTGAAAAATCTTAAATTCCATTACTGTTGGACCTGTTGGTTGATGTACATGGTTTGATGAAATCTGAAATGTCCGATTGTAGAGTCTGAGCACTCCTGTAAGTAACCACGGGCAAACAAATTTGCGTAAGTAATTTGAATGAGAGACAAAGTTAACTTGTAGTTGTAGACCCAGATTTTATATTTCAATGTCCAAACATGAAACTGATAATGTTCATATTTCAGTGATCAGTGTGAGTGAACACAAAATTAGGAAAACGTGCTAAGCTGAAGGTTTCTTTTTGTTCTCCATGTCCTGCAATTCCAGTAGTGTCAGATACTGTAGTATATGTATCTGAATTCTGGGGCATGAATCATATACATTGCAAATTCTCACAATACAGCTACATAGATCTGGAGTTCTTATTTTATTAACTAAAACTCAAGTTTTAGGAAGCAACTGCACACGACTGAACCATTGACTGGTATAATGAAGTAAATCATCTAACACAATCTGTCTACCACCGAAAGCATCCCCAAGTGGTCCTAAAACCAGCCAAATAATGTTGTTCAATCCATTTTGTACAGCCCTACCAAGTACAATCAAATAAATCTGTGAGAACAAAAACACAGCCAAAGACAGCTAAATCCCATAATTGATTTATGATTATGTTCAATTTAGCAAATTCTAGATTTTATGTGTCAAACCCTTTTCTCGGTTCCAACCTTGAAATCACTTCAGTATTTTTATATTTTAACATTCTATATGTCAGGTTCCTCTTTGGAAATTGAGTTCAGCTACAACAGAGTAACAACACGAAGATCTCGTGGTCTGCAGATTAGGGCCGGAAAGGCTGCCCTCTGCATGACCAAGAGGTCAAGATCTAGGAAGTCACTTGCCCGTGTACATGGTTTCCGCAGTCGGTTGCGCACTACTGCAGGAAGAAAGGTCCTGAAGCGTAGACGTGACAAAGGACGGAAGGTTCTCTGCACAAGGACGAACTCACCCACTAGGAAGAAAAGGTTACTGTGATTGCACTGCATTATGAGGCGTTCTGTATTCCAACTGTAAGTTTTACTTTTTGCATCCCATGTTCTCAGCCATATTCGTCTTGAACAATTGATGCGCATCCTTTTTCCTGTTGTTTTGGTCATTAACTTCATATCTGAATCACATTCTCAACACCGATGCAATTTATCCTTTTTGGTTGTGACAATCTTTAATACTATATTGCCTTGTGAGAGAACGTATTTTCTAGTACTGCATTCGAATATGGACTCTACCGTAGGGGCAGCCCACTGGCCCCAATGAGCGAGCAAAGACCACGGGAGGCCCACGAGGGCCAAAGGTGAAAGCGCGACTGCGGCCCTTGGAGGGCATGACCATACCTCCATGGGAGAGGGGCACCGAAGGCCGCAGTATACATCGAAGTCTGAGGATCACCCAAAGGTCACCAGAAGGTCCACGGGGCCAAGATCGAAGGCGCGGCTAGCGGTCCCGGAGGGCACATGCATACCTTGAGGAGTCGGTGGGCACCGAAGGCTACGAGAAGGTCAAAGGGGTCAAGGGCGCGCGGCCCGATGGCCCCAAGAAGGCCTGAGACATGCCCTCGGGGCGTGCTAGAAGAGTGCAGAAGTCCACAGGGTCCTGCTCGGGGCCACCTAACCGAGCACCGAAGGGTGTCCAGGGCCCCTCGGCCTGGGGGCACCTCGCACGGTGCGAAGGGGATGAGATACCGGTGGACCACACGTATCGACCAGATGGACCAGGATAACGAGGGTTCACCGTGAACCGAAAGTTACACGAGGAGGAAGGAAAAACCCTTATAGTCCCTACAGGCGTAAGGTCTTTCTAGGGGTAAAACTGTAATCTCGCGTGTCCGGGGTGAAAGGTAATTAATACACATTTACTTCTACTGGTATCGGTCCCCCTTTAGAGGATCCACTGGTTCCCCTCGTAGTAACCGGGGTCCCTTTTCTATACTGTTTAGTCCTTTTGCTACGACAGTTGGTACCGTCCGTGAGGGTCGACAAGAGAGTCACAAAGAATAGTCCCGGAGCACCGGTAGAGCCCCTCGAAGGAAGAGCACACCTAAGGTCTCTACAAAGGGCACCCGAAGGTCACCAGAAGGCCCACGAGGGCCAAGGCCAAAGGCGCGGCTAGTGGCCCTCGGAGAGCACATGCATACCTTCAGGGGAGTCCGGGGGGCACCTGAAGGCTACCAGAAGGTCAACAGGGGGTCAAGGTTGAAGGCGGCCGGTGGCCCGGGAGAGCCTGAGACATACCCTCGTGGGCGTCTTAGAAAAGTGCAGAAGTCCCGGGGTCCTGCCGAGGCCACTAGCAGAACAGAAGGGTGCCGAGGATCCTTGGCACAGGGCACCTGCGCTTGGTGCAAAGGGAGGATATACTGGTGGACCACGCGTATCAGCCAGATGGACCAGGATAAGGAGGGTCTCTGTGAGCCAGAAGGCTACGTGAGGAGGAAGGAAAAACCCTACGAGCGTAGGGTCTTTCTAGGGTATCTTGTAATCTCACGTGTCCGGTCGAGAAGGCAATTAATACACATTTGATTCCACGGTATTGGTCCCCTTTCGAGGATCCCTGGTTCCCTCGTAGTAAATGGGGTCCTTTTTATATTGTCTAGTCATTTTTCTCGATAGTTGGCGCCGTCCGTGAGGGTCGACAAGAGAGTCCTGAAGCATAGTCCCGGCCTAGGTATAGCCCCTTGAAGGAAGAGCACACATAATGTCTCCACGGCCAAGGCGGCGATGCGGCGGCGGCCCTAGCACATACTGAGGGCCAAGCACGATGGGACCTCGCGGCTGACAACCATTGCCAGGGATTTGGAGGAGGAGGCCATTAACTCCACGCGCGGAGACATCCTTCTCGAACATCACGGCGGGCCCGACTCGCATGTGGCCTGGCGTGACCAAGAAGCATATAGGAATGCGGGGGGCAAAGTGTACAAGAAGTCCCATTGTCCTGCACGGCCCATCTAGCAGAGCAGAAGGATGTCCGGGCCCCTCGGCGGGGCACCTCTCACGGTGTGAAGGGAGGAAATACATGTGTACTACGCATATCGGCCGGATGGATCGGGATCACGAGGTCCGTCATGAGCCGATGGCTACGCTAAGAGGAAGGAAAAACCCTTGCGGCCTTTACAAACGTAGGGTCTTTTTAAGGGGTAGAATTGTAATCTCGCGTGTGCAGGTGGGAAGACTATAAATAGTCACCTCCCTCGTATAATCAAGGAGAATTTTTTAAAAGACAATTAATACACATGTACTTCTCTTAATATCGATCTCCTTTTGAGAATTCCCTAGTTCCCTCGTAGTAACCGGGAGTCTCTTTTCTATATTGTATAGTTCTTTTGCCCCGACATACTCTTAACTGGCCGAAGGGCCTAAATGCTACTTATCAATTATCATCCAAGAACTTGTGTGCGGTAGGTCAGAATTGGTACTTACTACATCTTCAGCTTTTTTTAGGAACACTCGAATGGATGCTTGAATACATTCGTCACCTTAGCTATTCTTTAGCAGGATCTGCTTGTTCTTTGCTGGGACAATCCAGTGAATTTTACCCCTCTTCAGATTATTTCATAAATATATTCGAAATATCCAACACAATCCTCCGGTTTCTCTTCTGTGCCTCCTAGCACCGATGCCAACCCACTGTAACCAGCCAAGACGAGCGGTGCCAGGACATGCACGGTGCTAGCTAAAAATATATATATGGGCGTAAGTGAAATGAGAGGGAGTGTAGTGAGAGAAAAAGAAGTGATATTTTATTTAGTTATGAGTCTTGTTTTGGAGAGAGAAGAAGATGTTAAACATTGTATGAAAAAAAGTAAATATATCACAGTGAGGTGGTAAATTTGGCACCACGTGGATACCCATCTTTTGCAACAAATTTTGCTCTCGGATGAAACGGAAGATTAGAACTAAAATAGGAAGGAATGAGAAGAATTATGTGTCGAAGGGAGGAAAGCCTAGCAAATTAGGTTCTCCCTCTTCTACACTTCCATCAGCAAAACGCCTTCCATCCGCAAGGTCACCGTCTCACCGAGAATACAAGCCCCGGGCGCTGCTCGCCTCGGACGAACCTAAAGCTGAACCTCCCGAACACGCACGCGACGATGGACTTCAACTGTATGTAGGGCATTGTTGGTCCAAACAGCAAACATAATAATAAAAAAAAATTGTACCACACGATGGACTTCATCTGTATGTAGGCCATTGTTGGTCCAAACAGCAAACATAATAAATTTTTTGTGCCATTGGGTCAAGAGTAGTTTTCTGATTTTAAAATCTGATTAAAGGGTGCATTTTATTGAAACAAGCGACTATTCATATCCAACAAGAATATTACGTATCTTGAATGGATACCACACAAATTCTAGTATCAATAATAAATACTGCCTAAATACTGTAGGACTACGCAAAACAAACTCTCTCTAAAATTTAGATATACTATATACACAAAGATTAACTAACAATCGCTCTCTAATCTTTATGCACTTACTTATTGAGGCAGTCGGTCTCAACTACAACTTGTCCAACTGTTACTCGGTATAGGATGACGAACACATCTCCTTAAAGTCTCGGACGCAACTTCACGGACTCGACTCAGGACGGCGAACACATCTCCTCAACATCCCGAACTCAGCTCTACAGACTCGACTCAAAACGACGAAAACATCTTCTCAACGTCCCAGATTTAACTCCACGGACTAGACATAGGATGGCGAACACATCTTCTCAACGTCCCGGACTCAACTCTAACTCGACACGGGGTTACAACTCACAAACTCGGTCATGAATAGCGCTGGCTTGTCATCTTCTAGCTTCTTTGCGAAATAGACCTTCTCTTATTTCTTCTTGGAACGACATTCTAAGGCAAAGTGTTCATAGTCCTACAATTATAGCATCTCACTTTTGAAAAGTCGAATTTCTAATTCTTGTGGACTCGGCCACCACCACTATTAGAGCTGCCGGAGGAGCCCTCGCCTTCGCCTTTCGACGATCAGGTCTCCCACTCGGCGTGGGTTAATAGCAGGTGCTCATTTTTGTCGTAGCCAAATCCTCGAATCCGTTCCTCGTGCGCCTTCAAACACCCGATCAATTCCTCAACCGTCATCACCTTGAGGTTACCAAACTGTTCAATGGTGGAGACGATTTGTAAAAACTTTCTGGGGACCGTCCAAAGGAACTTTATCACAACATATCTCTCTTCCATCTTATCTCACAAGGCTCGGATCTGGTTGACAGTAGTCAACCTCATGACGAAGTCGTCGATCGACTCCGTCTCATTCATATGCATCCCCTCTAACTCGTTCTTAAGGGTCTGCACTCACGCTTCCTTGACACGATCGGCACTAAGATGCATCGCCTTCAACACCTTTCACGCAATTTTGATTGTCTCCTTTTTGGCCAGTAGAAAGAGTGTTTCCTCCGAGATGCCTCCATAGATGGCCGCTAAGGCCATCTGATCCCTGCGTACATCGACATTGTCGTTCTCGACCGCGTCCCACACTCCTTGGCGGCGCGTACCACGAAATCGTTGTTGTTCTCGACCGCGTCCACACCTTGAGCAGCAGCATATACACCTTCATCTTGATTGCTTATCTTTGCATAATTGCTCTCCGTGAGCATCAAATAATCGTGAGGCACCAGAACTCTCATTCGCCATCACCGCCTGCGTCACGCGACACACTTCGGAGAGGCGGTATGATCTTGGACATACGGATCAAGAACTACGGGCTCGATACTAATTGATGGCCCAAAGAAAGCGAATACAAGTGAACACAAGAATCTTTTTGTCTGCTTGAGGACAACATCAACTTTTGATTTTCTTTTGCTCTATTGCTCTTGTTCACAAAATCGATCATAGGGGTGTCATTTTATTGAGAGCAAGCGACTATTTGTATCGACAAGGTTCTACATATTACAGTGATACCACACAAACTCTGGTATTCATAATGAATACTGCTTAAATATTGTAGGACTACACAAAACAAACTCTCCTAAAATGTAGATATACCATATACACAAAGATTACATAATATCCATCACCTTGCCAAGGCACACCCTTGGCCCGACGTGGAAGATCGGGTGCTTGAGCAGGCTCTCTGGCGGGCGTGCCGTCATCATTAAGCCATCGCTCAGGCCGATTACTCCATACGGTCCTTGCCCGTATCTCCTCCATGGCGCCATGGCGTACATGCGATGAGTGACCTACCACCCTTGCCAACAAGCGTCTTTGTTGGCAACTGCTCGTCGTGCTTGATAAATTAATATTCTTTGGTAGGTTACATTTTTCTAGAGTCAGAGTTGTTGGGTTGATCTCGGCTAGCGCATCCTAGATTCAAGGGAATAGCATGCACCTGATCGGAGGGGATAACCAATCTTGATATCGGTCCGTTCACGGCGCCACATAAAAAGAGAGTATCGGCGGCTTTTCTCTAAGTGAGTAAAGGCCACAAAAACCTAACAAATCCAATCTACCACAGCGCGCCATGTCAACCCTGCATTACGACTTCAGTGGCTTTCCAGAGCCAAGATGGCATCTTCAAGCTCGGTATGTAATCACGTTTCCAGCACTAATGCTTTACATTAGGTGTTCATCTTCAAGCTAGGGTTAATCCTTGTCTAGATTAAGTTTTACCCTCGATTAACGCCTACATTTGGTATCGAGCTTCCCTAGCTCCTTTTGAACCCAAATTAGTCGGACCAATGTTGCCATCATTCGGATATGAGTCTTGCTAGCTCGGGTTAGCACTTTAGAAGGAGAGGACTTAAGCAATTTTATGAAATCCTAACGTAATCTCGAGCATTCAAACCCAAATCGATCGAAAACCCCTACCTCCAAACTCAAATCGATTCAAAAAGGCGGATACTCACATTATTTTTGGAGATGCGGAGTCGTCGCCGATCTCGGACGCCGTGTAGCTCCACTCGATGACTATCGCGTGACCTCGATCGCTGTGGCGTCGGCGAGGAGGAGCTGTGGGCGCCGCCTCTTCATGTCGCAGTCTCTTGCGCGTGTATCGCCGCCGCTCTCGCTCTCCCTGTATTTGTCACCGTCAAAGCCGCTTTTGCTCGCGTGTCTCGTCGCGTGAATTTTGAAGGAGCAGAAATGAGATTAGGGTTAGGGTTTCGGTAGTCCGTCCACCTTTTTTTATATCGCGACTATCGATCTCGGTATTCGTTTCAATCAAGCCGGATCGTGTAAACCGGTGAGGAATGGAATGGCGCTGGCTATCCTCGGCGTTTGATCAATCAGCGGATCGCGTTGACGACAGCCGATCGCTTGGCGTTTTCGACCCATATGGCCGAAGCGGCGGTGGTCGAGGCGTGGTCGGCCCGTGCGCGCCCGATTGGGCGGCGGGATGGAGCCGGGCGAAGCGGTAGAGGAGGAGGCGTGCGTGACCTAAGCGGTGGCATTTCTCTTTTCCAATGATTTTGGTTTAAGTTTTATGCCTTATTTTAATTAATGTTAATTGCTCAAGTAACGATGTATCATTGTCTCTAATTAAAAATTGAACCAACGAGATATTTTAATTAGAGATTTTATAATTTTATTTTGGCATTATGTATGCGCATGATTACATCTTGACCAACGTTGTTTGTAGTCATGTGTCGCCATATTGAATTGTTGAGTTCTTTTCATTTTACGCCCAATGGTGATATGAATTAGAGCGTAGTTTTGCATGTTATTAATTAGACCAACGTAGGGTTAATTGCATGCAATACATCTTTATTTTATTTCTATTTTTGTATTCTAATGTTCGCAATAAATGCTTGAATGTTGCCACAATTGACAACATTGGCGACTTACGGGAAGCCATTTTCTCACTTGGAAAGAAAGAATTCAAGTTGTCCTTGGAGTTTTGGACCTTAACTATGCATTAAGAGTGCTTGCTCCGTTTCCTCACCGTCGGTGAGGACAATTCTGATGAGAAAGAAAATTTACAATGCTAATCTTTGAAAAATAGGAGCGGTTCAACGCTTTGTCACTAATGATTATGAAGACCTCTATCTCGATCGGGATCGGAGAGCAATCTGGATTACGAAAATGCTAAGTAGTACTTGGCTTGATTGAGGAGAAATTCAAAGGCTCCACTAAAGTTTATGCTAGTACTTTAATCCGAGGCTCTTGTCGTTAAGTATGATGGGTCAATGACATAAGAGAGCATATCATGATGATGATCGATATGGTGAAAAGCTTAAGGTGTGGACATGGAGATATCGATGGTTTCCTTGTCCATTTATTATGACTTCTCTTCCTTCTAATTACTTGCATTTAAGATAAATTACAATACTCGAGAAAGAAAAATGGAGCATGGCGATTTAATGCGCCATGTGTGTCGAGGAGGAAGAGAGGATAAGGACCGAAAAGAGATTTTGTACATCAAGTTAAGCGGGTCTAACAAGCGGAAGTTCTAAGGGAACTTCAAATCCAAGAAAAACGCAATTCTCCCGAATTCGGATAAGTCGGGGCCTAAGGCGCACAATGCACCTAAGCCCCATGTTGCTCCCATTTGGAGCACTTAATGGGAATACATGTCATACGCAGGAGCCATGGTATTTCCAAAAGATTGTGTTGGTTTTACGAGTGGCTGCAAGAAAGGTAATGATACTATAACGTTCATTGATGAAACTCTTTATCTTTGATTTCTCTTAATTCTTGGTGGATTGACTCGGGTGCAAGCTGTACGCGTTACCAACTCTTCTGAGGATTCCTTACGCGAGAACACTAATAAAGGGGCGAAGTTGATGAGTCTGGCCGATCTTAGATAGGTTCGATTTGGTTAAATCGTGAGGGCGTTGGCGCTTTGAGGCTTCCGACCAGCGGATCGTCACCTACTTGATTCGCTACACCTTGCGCTGTCGTTATCGACCACGCTTACGCGCGATCGACCTTACCACGAAGGTTATTGTTCTGCAAGCAATCGAAGCAACTCACAAGAACAAGGTAGATGCAATCAGATTGTATTGCGGATATGGATGAAGTTTACAAGTGGGGTTCCTCAAACCGATAATCGTGAAGCGCAATTGGCGAGAATAATCTAAGAAAAACCCACCTCTAAACTATGGCGACTCTTGTATATATATAGGGGCGTGAGGAGGTCTACCTAGGGTTGTGCGGTCGTGGGATGAAGCGTACACAACACGGACTCCGACCTCGTTACGTTTACAAAGTCTTATTAGTTTCCAAAGCGGTGTGTGACACCTTGTGTTGCGTATTACGTCGAAGATCCGGTCGTGGGGATTGGTCCTAGGGTGGTTTTGAGGAGTCCATGCTATCTTTGGTGCGTAGATTGTGTCCAGCAGTCTTGTGCTCGCTTTTACGGTCGTAGATTGCTCCAATCGAATCAACTAGTCGTAGGTCTTCTTGTAGTGGTCGTAGACCTTCTTGACTGAGTCGTAGTCCTAGATTCACGAGTACAAGTAAATCATCTCCATTAGCGACATCATAGAGTTCTCAAATAATACACTCGACCCTAGAAGCGACTTTACGATCGATTAAGTGGCGTGCTCTAGCTCTTGTCATAGAACCAGTGTAGTTCGGCACCCGGATCTGGAGGGTCTTGTGTCGTGCGTGTATCAGAAGGAGGATGTCCTCATCATACTCCCCTCTTGAATTGGAGTCGTCCTCGACTCAAGCTCATCTTCTTCTCCACGTATGGTTTCAAATCTGAAATGTTAAATGTGGGGCTAACCCCAAAATCTGCGAGCAATTCTAATTGATATGCATTATCATTTATCTTCTTAATTATCTTAAGCGGTCCTTGACTCTAGGCATCAACTTTGATTTTCTTAATTAGGAAACCTATCCTTTCTTAAATGAACCAAACTAAATCACTGGTTCAAATTTGACAACTTTTCTATCTTTACTTCCGACAACCTTATACCTTTCGGTCATATGCTCTATATTCTTTTAGTGGTTTCATGCAACTTGAGAATAAATCGTACGCTTCTTAGCATCTAGATTAATTTTTTAGAGGTCGGTAAATGTAGTAAATCAATAGGCATACGGGGTTAAAATCATACACTACGAAATGGACTTACCTTGGTGGTGGAGTGTACTGACCTATTGTAAGCAAACTCAATTTGCGGTAAACACTCTTCCCACATCTTCAAGTTCTTCTTTAAAATAGCCCGCAACATGGTGGATAACGTGCGGTTGACAACCTCCGTTTGTCCATCGGTTTGGGGATGGCATGTAATGAAAACACGACTTTGTCCCAATTTATTCCAGCGATCTCAAAAGTGGCTCAAAACTTAGCATCACGATCGGAGACAATAGTATTGGGCACTCCATGTAAGCGAATGATTTCCCTGAAAAACAAATCAGCTATGTTTGTTGCATCATCGCTTTGGTGACAAGATATAAAATGTGCCATTTTAGAAAATTGATCCACTACTACAAATATCATCTCTTCCCCTCTTTGTCCTAGGCAATTCTAAAACAAAATCCATAGAAATATCCTCCCAAGGCGCTAGGAATAGGAAGAGGCATATAAAGTCCATGTGGAAGGAGGCGGGACTTAGCTTTGTTGCATGTAGTGCGGCGAGCTACGTGGCGCTCGACATCACGCCTCATCTTTGGCCAAAAGAAATGGGTGGCAGCACTTCTTTGTCTTCTTTGCTCCAAAATCGCCATCAAACCTCCTCCATGTGCCTCTGTAACAACAAAAGGCGAAACAGAGCTATTTGGAGCATAGCTTGTTATACGATAGACCAAACCATCATTATTGAGATAGTTATTCCATGTCTTTCCTCCTTTACAATGTTCAAGCACTTCCTTAAAGTCCAAATCGGTGACATATAAACTCTTAATGGCCTCCAAACCAAAAATCTTATGGTCAAGTTGAGATAACATGGTATAACGTCTAGAGGCGCATCGGCAATCACATTATTCTTACCTTTCTTATGCTTTATAACATATGGGAATGACTCAATAAATTCTACCCGATTAGCATGTCGTTTATTGGTTTAGCTTTACTTCTAATATGTTTTAGCGATTCATGATCCGAATGTATAACAAATTCTTTGGGCCATAGATAATCTTGCCAAGTTTGAAGCACTTTCGAACTAAAGCATACAATTCCTTATCATAGGTGGAATAATTCAAACTAGGCCCATTTAGTTTTATTTGAAATATGCAATTGGTTTACCTTCTTGAATCAATACACCACCTATCCCAATCCTTGGCATCATTCAATTTCAAAAGTCTTACCAAAATCGGGGAGTTGGAGTAGGGGTGCTTGGTGAGCTTCTCTTTCAATAAGTTGAATGCCTTCTCTTGTGCGAGTCCCCATTGGAAGGCACTCCTTTCTTTGTCAATTCATTCAATGGTGCGGCAATGGTGCTGAAATCCCTTTAAGCGTAGATAGAATCCGGCAAGGCCATGGAAGCTCGCACTTGTGACCTGATGGTAGGCGTCGGCCCGACTTTGGATGGCTACAATCTTTGTCTCATCCACCTCAATGCTGCACTGGTGTCACAACATAACCAAGAAATGCGACTCGATCGGTGCAAAGGTGCACTTCTCGAGGTTACCAAACAAGCGTCGTCTCTCAAAGCATTAAAAACAACACGTATATGATTTAAGTGTTGCTCATGTGACTTGCTATAAATCAAGATATCATCGAAGTAAACCACCACAAATTTTTCAATGAAAGGGCGTAAAACCTCGTTCATCAAGCGCATAAAAGTACTAGGTGCATTAGTTAGACGAAAGGCATCACTAACCACTCATATAATCCGAACTTAGTTTTAAGCGGTTTTCCATTCATCTCCTAATTTCATTCTAATCGGTGGTAACCACTCCAGAAGTCAATCTTTGTGAAAATAATAGAACCACTCAATTTATCTAGCATGTCGTCTAGCCTTGGGATAGGATAGCGATACCTTCTGATAATGTTATTAATGGCTCTGCAATCAACACACATCGCCAACTCAGTCTTTCTTAGGAACCAAAAAGCTGGAGCAGCACAAGGGCTAAGGCTTTCTCTTACGTACCCACGGTCCAAAAGATCTTGGACTTGTCATTTGAATTTCCTTAGTCTCCTCTGGATTGGTCCTATCACGGCCGCGGTTTGGCAAAGTCGCTCTGAGGATCAAATCAATTTGATGCTCAATTCCTCGAATAGGTGGTAATCCGGGGTACCTCGGTTGGAAATACATCCACATACTCTGCAAAAGGTTAGCAGCGGCGGGAGGCAAAGAGCTAGCTATGTCCTCAGCGAATATAAGGCATTTTGCATATCAAAGCATAGCATGGCGACTCATTATTACAAATTTCAGCAAGTTGATTTAGTGGCAATCATAACACATCCCTTCAATTTAATTCCCTCGAACTTAGGACTAGGCGCCACTTTCTCCCTTTTGGGTGGGAAAATATGTTTTGCTACTTGCTAATTTTCGAATCATGCTTATCGGTGTTTCTTTCATTTTTAGCGCGCTCTTCTTCATCTTTTAAAATCCGGTGGTGTTAAAGGTAACAACAATCTTCTTACCCTTATGTGAAAATGAGTAGGTATTAGCTCTACCATGGTGCAAAACATCATTGTCATATATCCAAGGTCTCAGAGCAACAAAGAGCATGCTTGCATAGGCACGATATCAAAGTCGGAACTATCTTTGTAATTACCTACTAAAAATTGCACTTTCACAACTTTGTGTACCTTTAATTTACCACGAATTGAACCATTGGATGTAGTAGGGGCGTGGGTGTGGTTGTGTGGTCAAGTCAAGCTTCTCGACCATCTCGGAGCTTGCAAGATTGTTCTGACTCCCTCCATCAATGATGACTCTGCGAGCTCTGTCTTTCACGAGAAATGCAGTGCGAAACAAGTTGTCTTAGTTGATTTTGCTCGCTCTCTCCACTTGTGCGCTCGCTTTTCGTTCTTGTAACAAGGCTCACATGATACTCGGTGTCAGCAATGACTACTTGTTCCTCTACATCGTCGGCATCCTTTGTCTATCTCATCTCCTCCACGCAATGTTGTTGCAAGTACATATTCGTCCTCAATATCACTAGTACTTACATAACCGTCTTTGGTGGCAAGGTATGCTTTCATTGTTGGGGCAATCCCTCATGGCGTGTCCCATTCCTTACAGCGGTGGCACACAATCCCGATGGTGCGACCGATTGGAAGCAGCAAACGAGGAACTCTTGGCTAGTGCACACACTAGTAACTACTTACCTCGGGTGCATGTGATGTGGTCGGAGTCTTCTTGAGCAGCGCCCTCTTGGTGGAGGCGCAGCGAGGCAGTGTATGTTGAAGGTGGGGCTTTTTGAATTGCCCGACCTTTGGTCGTGGTGTAGACATGCTCCCAAAGTTGTCCCTTGGCCTCTGTTGTCGTCCTGCAATTCCTTTTACGCCAAACATGCAAGTTGGAACAATCTAGGGGCGCTATCGTATTCTTTGTAATCCACTATATCACGAATTTCCGTCTTAATCCTCCATAAAAGCGTGTCATTGCGACTTCTTCATCCTCAATAATATCACAGCGCAACATGCTAATTTGTAGCTCGATAATATTCTTCTCGGATCTATTACCTTGGTTTTAAGCGCTGCAATTTATTCATAAATCACGTTTAAAGAAGGTGGGACAAATCATTCGCATAGCAACCTTTAAACCTCCCACGTAGTAGGCACTAATCCTTGGTGCATACCCTATTCCACCAAATGATGGCAAAGTTTTTAAATTCACTTGTGGCTTGCCTAACTCTATGCACCGGGAACTAAGTGAGCATTCAATTTACATTCTCTAGCCATCTCCCAATCTAGATATATTTCACATCATAAGCATCATAAAAGATGGTATAGAGAACTTAACTTTAGCATATGGATCATCATTAACACGTGCATTATGTTCTTTGAACATTATTACCTCTCATACCTTGCGGTTGAAGTTACATCGGTTCGTTATCGTGCATCAAAGGCGTCGTGGTCGTGCATCTCATTATCATTATCAAACTCATGGTCATGGGCTGCACCATGAGGTTCCACGACCAACGTTTGGTGGTCGGTTCACCATTCTTCGGCGTGTAGTGGCGCGCAATACTATCGTTGATTGGCGTTGTAATGTGATCGTGGTAGCTTGAAGCTTCATGTCGATGTCCTCATTAGCGGTAGTCGTTGTTCATCAATAGCGTCATGAGCTCTTCCTCAAAACACACTCTTGCGCATCAATCCTTCACGACATGGTTAGTAGGAGACAAAGACAACACAAAGGTATTATCCCTATCACTATTAGGTGGTGGAAGGTGGAATCACACACTCTCAAGCGTCTTACCAAGCTCTTATGAGTTTCTTACCAAATTACGTGGTGGTCAATTGGCGAAGGTGGGATGTCACGATCACGGCGGAGGTGAATCGAGGATCAATCGAGTCGAAAGTATGTGGAGCTTGGACGGGCAATGTTTAGTAGCAAGGAATAGCAATAATAAAATCAGATTAGCAAAGCTGAACCAAAGTCCTGATGCTAAATCACGATTCTTTGATCTAAAAGTGCTCCTAGCCCTAGCACAATCTTGATCGAAACAAGGACTCGATACAAAGGAGTCAAAGGATGCAAAATTTGGGCGGTAGTAGAACAACTAGGGTGGTCGAATTGCTTCTTTTTTTGCTTCTTTTCTTTTCTTTTGCACTTTTTGCTTCTTTTCCTTTCTTTTGCACTTTTGCTTTCTCTCTCTTTTTTTTGCAAGCGTGACCTAAGCCCAAAATTTTCTGTTACCCTTTACGGGTCAGATGAGGTGATTGGGTCACAAACTTTTCGGAGGCGGGGTAAAAGGTAATTAAAGATACTCTCTCTCTCGAACTTGGACTGGATTACATTGCGACTCTGAATCAGACCGGGGATCGAATTCCGACCAGTGGTAGTTCTGAGTGGATGGTAGAATGGGTGTTGCTCGAAGAGGTGGTCGGATCCGAGTAGATGTTCGATTCAGGCCGGATGGTAAATCCGGCGGGTGGTCGAATGGGTGTCGCTCGAAAAGGAGTCGTGCGTCCGGGATGGATGGTGGCACGGTGAGCGATGAGTCTTGACTAGAGACCAAGAATGCTACTCTAAACTAGCAACAAAGACAAGCGATGGACTCGAACTCAACAATCGGCGAAAACAAAATTGCAAAAGGCACAAAGTGGTTTGAGCAATGGAATAATTACGATCTAAAACTTTTTGTAGGGCGGTTTTACGGGTAGGTGAGGAACACAACTAACAAAGGGATAAGCGAAATTACCTAACGGGCAACCTTTGCTCGATACCACTTGATGAGTCACGGCGGCGATCTTAGATATGTTCGATTTGGTTCGTCGTGAGGGCGTTGGCGCTTTGAGGCTTCGACCAGCGGATCGTCACCTCGCAATTCGCTACACCCTTGCGCTGTCGTTATCGACCACGCTTGCCTTGATCGACCTTACCACGAAGGTTATTGTTCACGCAAGCAATCGAAGTAACTCACAAGAACAAGGTAGATGCAATGCAGAATTGTATTGCGGATATGGATGAAGTTTACAAGTGGGGTTCCTCAAACCGATAATCGGTAGCGCAATTGGCGAGAATAATCTAAGAAAAACCCACCTCTAAACTATGGCGACTCTGTATATATATGGGGAGCGTGAGGAGGTCGACCTAGGGTTGTCTTCGGTAGTGGGATGAAGCGTACACAACACGGACTCCGACCTCGTTACGTTTACAAAGTCTTATTAGTTTCCAAAGCGGTGTGTGACACCTTGTGTTGCGTATTTACAGTCGAAGATCGGTCGTGGGGCCCGGTCCTAGGGTGGTTTGAGGAGTCCATGCTATCTTTGGTGCATGATTGTGTCCAACGAGTCTTGTGCTCGCTTTTACGGTGCGTAGATTGCTCCAATCGAATCAACTAGTCGTAGGTCTTCTTGTAGTGGTCGTAGACCTTCTTGAGCAAGTCGTGAGTCCTAGATTCCAGTACAAGTAAATCATCTCCATTAGGCGACATCATAGAGTTCTCAAATAATACACTCGACCATAGAAAGCGACTTTACGATCGATTAAGTGGCGTGCTCTAGCTCTTGTCATAGGACCGTGTAGTTCGGCACCGGATCTGGAGGTCTTGTGTCGTGCGTGTATCAGAAGGAGGATGTCCTCATTAGAAGTCTTAGAGTCGCGGATGGAAAGAAGCAAGAAGTAGAATCCGTTGGATCTATTTCATTAGTCTTAATAATGTAGTCTATGTTCCTTCCATAGAAGGAGTTTGATTTGATTTCTTTATTGGGCGATGATGGTTTTAAATGTAATTTTAGTAACAATAAATGCATTATTACATTTAATTCAAATAATGTTGGTTTTGCTTTGAGGTAAAACAAGCTCTATATGCTTTCCTTCTTGAGTCTCTGTATCTTTGAATGTGTATGATACTAAGCATAAAAAGAATAATGAGACTTCATCAAAAATGTGGCACTGTCGTTTAGGCCACATTTTAAAGGGGAGAATGGAGCATCTCATTAAGGAAGAAATTATCCACCCATTAGATTTCTCTGACTCAGACCACTACATTGATTGTATTAAAGGAAAATATGTAAATCAAATAAAGAAGGGAGCCACTTGCAGCATTGGACTCTTAGAATTAATTCATACTGATGTTTGTGGTCCTTTCCCTGTGACATTAGTGGATGGTTTTGATTCTTTCATCACATTCACTAATGATTTCTCCCATTATGGTTATATTTTTCCCATTAAGAACCGATCTGAGTCACTTGATAAATTCAAAATATTTAAGGTTGAAGTTAAAAATTAGCACAACCTAAGAATTAAAGTGGTAAGATCGGATCATAGGAGAGAATATTATGGGAGACATGCCCCTTATGGGCAAATTCACAGCCCTTTAAGCTAAGTTCCTTCAAGAAAATGACATTGTTGCCCAATATTCTACACGGTGAACTTCAGCAGAATGGGATAGCTAAGAGATGCAACCGTACACTTATGGATATGGTATAGAGCATGCTTAGCTATTCTAGTTTATCAACTGATTTGTGGATGGAAGCACTAAAGACAGCCGCACATATTCTTAATCGGGTTCCTAGTAAATCAGTACCTAAGACACCTTATGAATTATGGAGTGGGAGGAAACCGAGTTTGAAATACTTAAGAGTGCGGGGTTGTTGTGCTGAAGCTAAGATATTTAATCCACATATTGAAAAATTAAATCCTAAAACAGTAAGTTGTCATTTTATTGGTTACCCTGAAAGATCCAAAGGGTATTGGTTTTACTATCACGATAGGATAACTAAGTTTGCAAAAACAAGGCACCTTGTGTTCTTAGAAAATAGCGATGACACGGAGCCTAGGAAAATAGATCTTGAAGAGAAGCGGGTTTTGTTCTTTACGTAGCTTATCCTAGAGACCTTTATTCACTGTGCTTGAAGGTTGTACCTCGGTCTGCAGAATCTTGTTGTTACATCTCTTTGTTGAGGTCTCTGAAATTCTAATGTCGTACCTAATGATGAGCCTCAATGACCTCTTGCAATAACTAATGAACCTATCGAGGAAGATCACGGTAGGAGAGAAGATCATCATCCCAAATGATTATGTTGTTTATATAAATGGGGATATTAATGATATAGAGAGGTAGATGATCCGCCTCTTATAAGGAGGGCATGATGAGTGAACATTCTCCTAAGTGGTTTGATGCTATGAAGGATGAACTAAAGTCTATGAGCACTAATGATGTATGAGACTTAGTAGAAATTCTGTGAGTTAAACCGTAGAGGTGTAAATGGGTCTACAAAATCAAGCATTACTCTAAGGAAATATCGAAAGGTTCAAAGCAAGACTCATAGCAAAGTCTTTTCACAAAGAGAGGATTGACTATAATGATATGTTGTTTGAGACCTAGAGATTTCTTTCATTTAATTTTGATATGAAGGATCTTGGTGATGCTTCTTACGCTCTTGGCATTGAGATTCAGAGATAGGTCTAAAGGAGTATTAGGTTTATCTCGGAGGGCATACGTTGACATAATCTTGAAGAGATATAATATGCATAAGTGCTCTGGCTGCTTTGCTCCTATTGTTAAGAGGCGATAAGTTTGGGACATTTCAATGTCCAAGGAACCAATATGGCTGATAAGATGAAATCGGTTCCTTATGCTTAAAGTATCGGAAGTATTATGTATGCTCAAGTAAGCGTACGATTTAGCTTTTATGGCAGGAATGCTTGAGATATCGATCAGTCGAGGACCGGACCACTGGAAGGCGTTAAGAAAGTCTTACATTATATGCAAGCTACTAAGCATCTCATGCTCACATATAAAATTACGATAACCTTGAAGTTATTGGTTATTGATTGATTTTCGCGGGATGTGTTGATACTAAGAAATCACGTCGAGGTTATATCTTCACACTCATTGGAGGAGCTATCTCATGAAAAAGCTCCAAACAAACCCTTACGGTATCTTCAACGATGCAAAAGTGAGTTTGTGGCATGTTATGAGGCTACTGGGTAAGGTGTATGGTTTAAGAACTTTATTAAGGTCTTATAGTGGTGAGCGGTATTTCTAAACCACTCACCTTATCTTTGCGATAACGAACCCATGACCTTTTATGTGAGTAACAAGTCAAGTGGTCTTTGCCAAACACATTGAAATTAAGTGCATGTTGTGAAAGAGCGAATCCATGATCAAACCATTAGTATCAAGCATATTAGTACTAAGTCAATGCTTGCGGATCCACTACTAAAGGCTTACCACCCAATATCTTCGTGATCATATTGGTATGAGTTTATTAGAAAGCCTCGATTACGGATAAAGGACCTTAAAACCAACTCCATTAAGTATAATGAATATCCATTTCAAAGATGGGATAGTACGCTATAGGACACTTCATTGGCCATGTGACACATTACCTTGGTATGCTATTTTATTGAGAATAAGCATGATGTTACCACTTACGATCAAGGGAGAATGTTGGGTTGATCTTGACTAATTGCATCGAGATTCAAGGGAGGCAATGCCCCTTGCGCATACGATGGGGATAACCAATCTTAGTATCGGTCCGTTCTGGCGCCACAAAAAAGAGGTCGGCGGCTTTTCTTTAAGTGAGTTAAGGCCACAAAAACTCTAATAAATCCGATCTATTACAGGTGCTAGAGTGGGCGAAGACCGAACACCTCAAAGTCGCTTCCGCAGCGCGCCGCCATCAACCTACGCTACAACTTCCGACCGGCTTTCCGAGCCAAGATGACATCTTCAAGCTCGGTATGTAATCACATTTCGCACTAATGATTTAGATTAGGTGTTCATCTTGAGCTAGGGTTAATCCTTATCTAGATTAAGTTTT
The DNA here is from genome assembly GCA_036346395.1 of Hsuehochloa calcarea. Lineage (NCBI taxonomy): Eukaryota > Viridiplantae > Streptophyta > Magnoliopsida > Poales > Poaceae > Hsuehochloa > Hsuehochloa calcarea. Next base: position 69,184,666 of record CM070594.1, on the reverse strand, counting down.
ACCTCAGTTAACGCCTACACGAGTGTGACTTGGAGTTTATTTTGGTATGGATTGGCATTACAGGTCAAATTACAATTCGGTAATCTCGTGGATATAAATATACAGAAGAAAAAAGAGGAGCGACGCTTTTATGCTCCCGAAAGTAGCCAGTTTTGATCGATTGTTTTCGTTTACTACTCTCCTGTCGTTTTCGCTCTGTTTCGTTTGTTCTCCAGAAGAAAAGCAACGGGCGCAGCTTTCGCATGGGAACAAGGCGGGCTGCTGATCCATCGCTATCAAGCAGGTCCCACGGAGAGGCTGGGCGCACCCTGGACGAAGCAGCGACAGAGCGAGCGACCGAGCTGTTTCTTCTGAACGAAACAGTAACAGAACAAAGACCTTAAAAATTCCAACAGTGCGGGTAGCAGTGGCTGTCCATGGCCACGGGCGGGTACAACCGCATCGACTCCGTGATGGCCGCGTGCAGGTAGTGCATCATCTCGTGCAGCACGTCGACGCCAAACGCCGCGTCCGTGCTCCCGCTCGACGCGCACCGCCAGATCTCGCGCACGATCTTGTCCTCCACATCGGGCCGGCCAGACACCATCCAGAAGAACCAGGTCAGCGCCGAGGACGTCGTGTCCCGCCCGGCGAGGACGAGGTTGGTGACCACGTCGCGGAGGCTCCGTCGCTGTGCTCGCCGGTCGCCGCGAAGCGCGACAGGAAGTCGTCCTTGCACGCCAGCCTGGCCACGCCCTATTAAATTAGTAATAGCGGCTTATACGATGTGTGTTGAGTCTGTTATAGCTTTGACCGTGTCATTCGCATGGTTAGTTTTCTTTGCCGTGACTCTCGGCTTATTCTGTTATACTTCTGTTCTTGTTATATAATGAAGATGATCATGGCCAGATCAGATAGGTTGGCTATTATCTTTCTCCACAAACTTTTACATGGTATCGAGCCACGATCCAATCACGATAGCTCCGTCTATTGCCGACCATAGGCGACACCGGTCGGTGAACACAGACACCGGTATTGGCGCTATCATCTCGGCGACTTCGGTGCAAGCCAACCTCGCGGCGATTCCGCCTTCAACGGATGATCACGGTGAGGCTTTACGGGGACAACTTCCTCTTGTGGACGGCTCGGTGTTGCCCTACCTAAGGCGAGAGACTTGAGGGCTACATCGGCGGCACCGTTGTTCGGCCGGTGCCCGGCGTCTCCGGCGGCGATGGCATCGCCGCGTCTTATGCGAACGGTACAACGGCGGTACCGGCGAGACCCGGCTCGTGATGAGCGCCATACTTTCGTCCACAGCGGAAGGCGTGCTCAGCGCAAGTGGTTGGTGCACCACGCCCGTGAGTGTGGTGTGCCATAGAAACTTTCGCGCCGACTCGTGCACGGTGATCGAGATAAGGATGCGGTGGCAACAATCCAGAAGAAAGATCTCTCCGTCAACGACTTCTTCCGCAAGGTGAAAGGGCTAGCCGACACTCTAGCAGTGATCGGCAAGCGTCTGGAAAACGACGAAGTGATCGCATATATCTTTGCGAGTGCAGGTTCAGTATGATTCTCTTGTAACTAGCCTAACGACACGCGCAGATGTGATCACCCTCAATGATGTGTACGCCCACATGCTCAGTTATGAGTTACGACTTGAGCACAATAACACTAACATTCAGGTGAATCAAGTCAACAAGTTTCAAGGACGTGGTGGTGGTCAAGGCCGTAGCCGCGGGCGCGGCAATGGAGGAGTCCGATATTCTGGTGGTCGCAGCACAAGCGAGTGCGGGCCGAGGATCTTTCGGGCATGGTGGCGAAACAGCGATGCGGATCTGCGGAAGAGACAATCACGGCGCCTCTTCATGCTACTATCGATTTGATCACAGCTATATGCGCCAGCGATGTCAAGGTAGCATTCTTTGTCACCATGATTATCGATAGATAACAATTGGTATCACGAATCTGGAGCCACGACCACGTTACAAGTGATCTTGGCGTCGGCGTTCAAGGCGCTACTACCAACAATGATCGTGTACAAGTCGCCAGCGGTGCGGGTTTGTCCATTGCTCATGTGGGAAGTTCATCAATTCTGCTACTCATCGCTCCTTAAGCTTAAAGACATACTTCATGTGCCCAAAATCAATCGACATCTAATTTCGGTCCATAAACTTGTATCTGATAATGATGCATTCGTTGAATTTCACCCCAATCATTTCTGTGTTAAGGATCGAGCCACGAGGAACACACTCCTTAAAGGATCTTGTGAAGGTGGCCTCTCTGCATTCAAATAAGTCACCTCGCCAAGCCCTTGCCATAGTCAAGGCGACACTGAACTTTGGCATCGTCGGCTTGGTCACCGGCACCTTGATGGTTAAATGAATTCTATTTGAAACCAAACTTCTTTGTAATCTCAAATAAGGAGTCTAATGTGTGCAATGCACGCCAACAAGCCAAGGCTCATCAATTACCCTTTTCTTCTTCATCTCATGTTTCATCGAGTCCTTGAATTGATTCATACAGGCGTTTGGGGACCGGCAGAGTGTCTATAAGCGGCTATCGCTATTATGTCGACTTTGTCGATGATTCTGACCGGTTTATACGGATCTATTTCTGAAACATAAGTGCGAAGTAGAATCTGTTTTTCTTGATTTCAAAGCCATGTTGAGCGTTTGCTAAACAAACATATCATAGCGATTCAATCATTTGGGGTGGTGAATATCATAAACGCAGATATTTCTCTCGGTGGCATCTCTCACAAAATTTCTTGCCACACACATCAGCAGAATGGACTAGTTGAAAAAACAGACACATTGTTGAAGCTGGTATCACTCTCTAGCTCAATCCCTTATGCCACTTGGTTTTGGGATGAAGCTTTCCCTCGACTGCTACGATCAATAGAATGCCAAGCCATGTGATCGATGGAGATACACCTTTGCAGACTCCTTGGTACAAAACGGATTACAAACTTTTGAAAGTGTTTGGCTGCGCTTGGCCTAACTTGAGCTTATAACCCAACCAAACTCGACTTTAGATCTAAGGAATGTGTCTTCATTGGATCGATTGCTTCACATAAGGGATACAAATGTCTTGATCGACAAGCGAGGAAGGGTTTACATTTCACGAGATGTTGTGTTTGATGAAAATGTTTTCCTTCCAAAATTCTCAAGACCAAGCTACTCATCACACTCAAACATCTCACTTGTCCTTCTCCCAAGCGTAACAAATCTAAGTCAATACTCAGAAAATTTTCTAGCTGAAGCTTTTAGACAAGCGAAACTCCGAGGCAATGCCTCTGTCACACTCCACCCGAGGAGCCCGATGGTGATGAATTTATCACTTGGTGATGGACATCACGACATTATAGCTAACACAATTGGTGGAATACCCTAACAATGCGAGTTCTCGAGTAATCCATCGGGAAGTGCGGTGTGGATATTCTCAACCCAGCGATCTGAGTCTCGACCAGCCGATGGCCAGTGGTCTGAGTCTCAACCAGCGATGGCTTGATCTGGTCATCACATGCGCACAAGGTTGAAGAACAACATTGTGAAGCCTAAAAATTCTGAGATGGAGCGATGAAGGTACTGCAGGGGCGATACACACTCATTCTTCGAGATTGTGCCTCTGAGACCCAACTCACACATTGAGGCAATGCGGTATGGCGGTGGAAGGAAGCCATGGATTGGAATACTCGGCATTCTTTGAAGAATCGGACATGGACCTGGTGCCTCCTAGGAAAGGATAAATCTTATTGATAGCAAATGGGTTTTAAACTCAAAAGGAAAGCGGATGGTCTTGTTGATAGATATAAAGCAGTTGGTAGCTAAGGGGTTCAAACAAAGGCTTGGTGTAGATTACTTTGACACCTCTGACCCGATGATCAAACCAACAACGATCGAGTAATCATATCTCTTGCGGTGACGGGGGTGGAAACTAAGGCAAATTGATATCTGAATGCATTCTTGCATGGACACCTTCAAGAAGAAGTATACATGCATCAACCACGGGATATGAGAGCTCGATGTACCCTCTAATTATATCATAAGCTGGATAAAGCACTTTCACTGGTTAAACGAGGCTCCACGAGCTTGGCATTCTCAGTTAACACAAAATTTGCAAAATCTTGGGTTCAAACCTTCTCAAGTGATATTTCCCTATTTATACTTGAGAAGAGGACCTCACAATGTACATGCTAATATATGTGGATGACATCATAATTGTGAGCTCATCTTGGTACTCTTGTGAGACTAATCAAAGAATGGCGGAAGAGTTTGCGTGAAGGACCTAGGAAATCTTGATATTTTACGGAATCGAAGTTCGATCAAGTGAAGATAGTGCAGTAATGTCTCGAGAAGATATGCACAAGATTTGCTAAAAGAGCAAAGATGGAAAGCGCAAACCTATTTCAACTCAATGGCACCCTTTGAAAAGCTCGGTAGAGGTGAAGGCCAGCCTTGACGGAGGCTTCGGTTCGATCTGAAGTATAGTAGGAGGCTACAATATCGACAATTACTAGACCGGATCTCTCCTTTGTGGTTAATCGTGTATGTCGGTATATTGAATCAAGCCGACAAGCCTTTGAAGCGGCGATTAAGCATCTGCGGTTTGTAAAAGGCTATCAATCGAGCGAAGTTTGGAAAAGAGCGGTGAGATCTTACAAGCTTTTTAGGATGGAGTTGGCGGGATGCCCGAGCGATCGTCGTTCAACGGTGGTTTTGCGGTATTACTAGGATCCAATCGGTGTCACAGAGTTCTCGGAAGCAATCTCTGATGTCACGATCAATCTTGGAGAATACAAAGCAATAGCCAATGTTCTTCTTGAATTGATCTGGATTGATCTTTACTTAAGAAGCTGGGAGCTTGTCGAGTGCTGCTCGAGTGCTATGGTGTGATAATCTTGGAGCAACTTATCTCACAACCAATCCGGTGTTCCATGCTGCACAAAACACATAGAGATTGATTTTCATTTTGTGCGTGAACAAGTGGCTGGAAGGCTCTGAAGGTCCAGTTTATTTCTTCCAAAGATCAGCTAGCAGACGTTTTCACTAAGCCTCTGTCCAAGTCACCGTTTCAGCTCATCTGTAACAATCTCAACCTGGTAGACCGAGGTTATGATTGAGGGAGGCTATTAGAATTAGTAATAACGGCTTATACGATGTGTGTTGAGTCTGTTATAGCTTTGACCGTGTCATTCGCATGGTTAGTTTTCTTTGCCGTGACTCTCGGCTTATTCTGTTATACTTCTGTTCTTGTTATATAATGAAGATGATCATGGCCAGATCAGATAGGTTGGCTATTATCTTTCTCCACAAACTTTACACGCCCTCTCCTTTCGCTCGCGGAGGATGGGTCGTGCCGAGCTCCTCGCGCATCAGCCTCCCCAGCTCCACATTGAGTAGCCTCTTGACGCGCCACGCCCACTTGACTGGCGACATGAACCGCGCCATGACAATGTTCTGCGCGTCGTTGAAGGCGCGCAGGAACTCAGTCCGCCCGTTCGCCCCAGGCTCTCCTCGGTGAGGCACGCCGGGTCCTCGTCGAAGGCGACGCAGCAGACGTTATCGAACGCGAAGCGCTCGAGCACGTCCTGCACGTCCAGCATCCGGCCGTCGCGCTCCGGACGGTGCTGCCCACAAAGTTCCTGAGTGAGCGCTTGCTAAACTCGTAGCTGGCGGCCTTGCGCTGCCAGAGCCACTGGTCGCCGTCGGGTTGAAGATGCCGTGGCCGAGGAAGTCCTCGATGACGGACACCACGAACCCCCCCTTGGGGTAGTTCTGGAAGTTGGTCTTCACGAGGTATTCGACATTAACCGGGTTGGCGGTGATGAGGCCGGGGCCCTTGATGTTGAAGGACATGGTGTGCGTGGCAGCGCGCGACGACGCCGGCCGACCACTCGATGAGGCGGTGCTGGTTCTTGACGAAGTGCGGGAGCGTGCAGACGACGGGGTAGGCCTTTGAGGCAATCGGCGCAAGGCTGCTTCCTGGTGTTCCGGCGCAGGCAGAGGAAGCAGAGGAGAGGTAGGAACAAGAGCAGTAGTATGTCGAGTGATGAGGTCAACGAGAGCTCCATGGCGATCGAGATCTCAGGCTTGCCGAGCCCAAACCATGGGAGTGATTTGGGTGCTTAGCAGTTAGCACACACAGCTGAGACAGGGAAAGATTCTCTCTAGTTAGAATTGCTCCTTCTTCGATTAATTGGTAGAGTTCTTGACTGGTGATGCTTAATCTCCGATCCAAAGTTGAGCTGGATGAGTACTTCGACTTACATTTCAGCTTGTGAAACGATGAATGATTGTGCTTGTGCGATTAGTTTTAGCGTATGCGAAATCAGGAAAACAAGCAACGCTGAAGCCTAGGGTTCTCCTTTTGGGTTATATGCCATATGACTCCATGTCTCCATGGGAAATTACGAGTTGAATATCTCAATCGCATGGAGTTTGCTAGGTCTTAGAAACAACTACACAGAACTGAAGCTCTGCTTTGCTTATCTAGGGGGAGAGTACTAGGGAGCAAACTGTATATAAATGAATCATCGCCTAAGACTTAACACAAGCAAGCAAATCACTTGCACATATTTTGTAAGTATACCTACCGTGACCAAACACTACTAAGGTAGTGCGATGTTAAAGATTCTCTCTGCCCTGCTCTGAGTGTCATTCTGAACCCATGCCGATTTCATGCGTGGTGTTTCATGCTGTTGGAGAGTTCATATTAGAACTAGATAACATATTGTATTAGAGTTAGACTCTAGTATTGTATTACAGACGGACTATACTTTGAAAATATAAATAGAAGGTGCGGGATCCTACGAGAGACACACAACAATCAAAACCCCAAAAGCCAATATGGTATCAGAGCTTAGGGTTTCTGTAGGACCGGTAAAGGCGACTAGGGGGGTGAATAGGCGCTTTCTCGACTTTTTCGCCTTAATCAAATTCAACACGAACTTTTCTCCTTTAGCTAGGAAAGCTAAGAAGATCGATTACACATACAGAGAGAAACCTTGTCTTGGTCGATAACACCCTTAACCACAAGACACAAATGTGGAGAATTGATCTCATTGGGTGAGTGCGGACCTTTGGCGATCGGCCATTTATAGCAAGCGGTCGAATCTTTGCGGTCTGACTGCCGTATATACATCGGTCCGACCGATTTAGTCCAGAACCGAAATACCAAGTCCAAAACCAAAACGAAATTTGGTCCAACTTTTGATTCAACCAATGAAACTTGACCAAATTTGGAGCACACCTCCTAAGGATATTAGAGACCTATTTCTAGCGGCGATCCTCGGATCCACTTCACAGAATCGATCTCTGAAGATTTTACCAAAGAAGTGCACAAACCCTAGAAATATGAAAATCTTGATTCAAGACTTGCTTGTGGGGTTGATGATCTAGATGATTCTAGGAGTATTCCACACATCAAAGCAAGATAAAATTGGTCAAGAGACCAAGTATAAACACTTGAATCAAGGAAGCACCAAACTCATCAAAAGAGAAGAACACAAAGGAGACAATCGATCTCTTAAGCAAGTATCACAAGATTGATTGATCCACAAGATGCTTACAAAGCCACTCCTCAAGGAGGATAAGAGCTCAAACCAAGAGCACACACAATCTCTCCAACCCTAGCTTCTCCCTCTCCTCTCCAAACCCTAGAAAAGGAAGAGGGTCCAAATGAATGCTTCAAGGGTTTTACATCTCCCTTTCTATTTATAGGAGAGCTAGGGTTTCACACATGGGACCCACACACATGGGACCCACTCACATACATCTGTTGAAGCAATCGCACCTTCACCACGTGTAGGTTGATCGTGGCTCTCATCACGTCGATAAGTTCCTCTGTTCGAATCCATCGGAACCTCGAGGACTTGCAGACCCGCGCCGCTGATCCAACCGGTATCTCTAGAACTACCGTTCGATCCATCTTGCCCATTCGCACCTGCTTGAGTCACGACCTCGCCGGCATCCATGATCGTTCGGACCTCGGCTCTCCAAGCGTAGTCGATCCACCTTACCATTAGCGTCGTTGACACTGCAAGCCACTGCACGACAATAGACAAACAAATCGACTCGGGAATAAGTTCTTCACAACTTGACCCACGTCGGTTCAACAATGCAATATGCAACAATAAAGCATTGAAACTCATGCATCAAACACATTCAAATCACATCAATGCCAAAAGGCTACACCCAGTGATCGGTGATGCCGAGTCTGACCGGTCAGGCCGATTTGGGGCGGTCAGGCCGATTCCATAACGGCGGTCGGACCGCTGAAATAACTTACCAAATTTTCATCTTGAAAATCGAAACCTTACGGAATTTTCAAATGAATAGAACTTTATTGGGAGCTCCAAAATTATGTGACCACATCGGAGACTCCTCGCTTGCCTACACATCCTATTTTTGGCTCGGCTCAAAAACCACTTTGAAACATATCCGGTCGGACCGCCAACACAGCCGGTCGGACCTCTCCTGAGCGATCGGCGCCGATGCCACCGATCGGGCGCTTTGTGGTGCGACGGTGAAAATAAAGCAAAGCGAGATTACGCAAACCAACAAAGCTATTGCCAATTGACTCATCATCCTAAGATCATGCACATATCCTCACGATATCCACAATCTCCCCCTTGATGAACACATTGGTAATTTCCCAGAAAATGTAGTTTTTCGGTTTGAAAAGTAAAAAAATCGCAGTTTTCGCATAAAGGCACAACTTGGTCCATAAGCAAGAAAAAGCCTAGGAAACGACCAAGCTGGCTTCAGAATAGTATAAGCAAGTGAGACAAGGCAATGAAAGCACAAAAGAATTTAATTTCCAGAAAGTAGCCAAAAATCTCACTTAGATCCATATGAAAGACAAATGTTCTATTTGACCTTTGATCATTGTGAGTCTTCTACAATTGCAAATATAATCATAAAAAGGCAATAAAACCAAGAGACTCAACTCACTATGATCACAAATTTTCAAAAGGATCTTATTTTATGTGAGTTCTTTTATATGAAACCTTATGTATGAAACCAAAAGCTCCAAAATAATATATTTTTTTCAATCTTTCTCCCCCTTTGACAATGAATTCATCAAGATGCATGGGAAAAGAAAGAGTATGAAGGAATGATTTTATTTTTGAAATTTATCAAAAGGAGCCATGACCATTATCTATGTAGACAGTATAAGAATTAGACCAAGCCATATAAAAGTAGAAGCTATATTCAATCATGGCAAAACATGTCTTTAAAGCTAAGACCAAAATAGCGATGTCGGAGATTAAAAGAATTAATATCATGAAAAGTTACTCAATATCATAGTTTCACTAAAAGCAACCAAAAATGAGTCAAGCCATGTCTATAAGTAAAAAAAGACCCAAAACTGGAAATGAGGCATTTTGAGCAATAAGAGTTTAAATATGAAGCAATATACATGTCTTCATAGTAGGTATGTGTTTTTGAATGTATGAAATTTGAGTATAGATATCATTCCTAAGGTAGTCCAAGGTCATTTTGGTTGCGAGAGGAGTTACTGGAGCCTTCAGATGCTTTATGATTTATCGTAGAGAAGTTGAAATTTGAGAAAATCTATTTCCCATGACCGTAGTCATTTCCTTGCATGTCTTTATCAAGGTATCCACCTTCTTTTCAAGTTCTTGCATGGCAGTGCGACTCCGTGTTTCCACTTTCTTAAAGTCTTGAATGTGAAGATTCTTGTTAGAAGAGGGCTTATGAAGATCCTCTTTTTCTTTTTCTAGTTCTAAGAAAGAACAAAAAAAGAGAATAGAATTCACACATTGCAAATAATGACAAGGTCAAATGCTCTGTAAGAAATAAAGAGTTGTTCTTTACCTTTCTTCTCCTTAATGAGCACCTTATTACATTGAAAGAGGTTGTGGCTTTCGTCATATTGCTTGCCTAAGATCTCTTGTAATTTTTCATTCTTATGAGTCAAGAGCGGATCTCTTGGTCTTCTCTACTATGGCCACCGCGCTCCTCTCGGATATTTTCTTCACCTCGGACAATTTTAATGCGAGAGTGTGAAGTACATACTCGATATTTCTTTTAGGCTTTTGCTAGTAAACATTCCTATAGTGTAAATAAAAGCGTAAGTTAATTATTTAATCGAATCTTATGATTAAATAATAACTTTATATACTTACTTAGCTTTCTCCTCTGCGAAAGTTTTGATCTCCCCAATCATGTTGCGTTAACTTTCCAACACCTTTTGACAAGCGTTATGTGGTCTTGGAGGTCCTTCTTTTGATTCGGAAGGATAACTCTCAAGAGGAACTTCATTCTCGGATTGATCTAATTGAACCAAGCGAAACTCCTCTGGTTGAATCAAGCGAAACTCCTATGGTTGAATGGACTCAATATCTTGCGACTCCTAAGACATTCTATGAGTCGGTCTATCTTGGTATATTCAAAGTAAAATTACCAAGATAAAAAGTTTACCAAGATATGATCATATTCGTCTTGAATTTAAATGGTCTCATGGACCACCTCCTCGGCAGTGTGGTCTCATGGTGGTCCACTCCTATTATAGTAGACCCATGACCACCTCTTAGTTTATCCTCTTGGGAGGTCTTTTACATTTGGACCTCCGTACCTGTGGCATCTCCTTGGATGTCCCGATAATTGTCGTCAAAACATCTGGGCCACTTCCTCAATGGTCATAGGAGGTATTTCCATTCTGAGAATCTCTTTTCTTTGGAGATTCCTCTATTGTTGATCGATTGGTGGCGAAGTTTGTTCTTGAGGTGTCAATTGTCCCCTTTTGGTCCGACCGCAAAGAAAGACTAAAAGAAAAGAGAGGATTGGTCATTATGAGCCAAAATTATCTGATTATTATCGAAGAACTTACTCGATCTGAAACCACTTTAGCTAAAGGGTGCCATGAAGTCCTCACTAACGGTGAAAGTGGGTTGTCCGCTAGTTCTAATAAAGAATGAACCAATGCCAAGGTGGTCCTTGACCTTGGAGCCGCTAAAGTGGAATTTTCTCTTGGACTCCTCGATGATCCTTCGCCTTGTACCACCTCGATGCGAAAATTGATGTAGCGAGGAATTGGTGGGAGTTAGAAGCATATCGAGCCCGAAGTCTTAACTTTGGTTTTAATACCTCACGGGTAGGAGGTTTGAAAGAGTTGGAGTTGGAGTTGAAGTAGGAGGCTTTGCGAGTGGAATCAAAGAAGGTGCAAGTTTTGTCTTCTTTGGCCTTGCAGAGAGCTTGAACTTATCCTTGCATTCTTTTTAGAAGGAGGGATGAGCTTGCACCAGCGTCTAATATGGGGCGCTTCTTTGATGTCGTCTGTTCGAAAATATAAGTTAGACATAACTAAAATCACTTCTTATGTATGGCTATTCTTGTGAATACTTACCACTGCGATCTTTCCTAAGTGATAAGCGAGCCCAATCTAGCTTGGGGTTGTGCTTCATCGATCGGTTCCTTGTCAGAACCAGATCCTTTATGAGGGCGAGGCTCTAGCAAGGACCTCATCATCAGAAAAAATTTGCAATATAATGAAATATTACTTTACTTCAACTATGAAATTCAGTTCGAGTAAAAAGGAAAATGGATTGTTACCATTTTCTAGGATGTAATATTTCTCTCTTTTGGAGGGGAAAGATCTTGTTCTTGAGGAAGTCATGGACAACATTTCATCCAGTTAGACCTCTCCTTATAATTTTGGGGACCACTCCGGTTAGACCTCATCATCGGAAAGCTTATCTCCTTGTTAGCAATGCTTTTTGGGGACCACTCCGGTGGTGTATTTCGACTGTAAGTAATCCTACTCTCCTTCGGAACAGTAGAATAAAACAATTCTTTACTCCATGTTTGGTTGACATCTTTGGTAGCCAAGAAGGGAAACACCCTCTTGTTGTCTTATTGAAATTTAATGTAAAAAGAGCCCATGGCACTAGCACCTTTCTTGTTGCGAATGATTTGATAATAAAACCTAAACAGACACAGGCTATGGGCTATTCCTAAAAATACCTCAAATATGTGGGCGAAAACATTAAGTACCGGAACTGAATTCGGTACAAGATGAACTAATTCTATTCCATAATGATTAAGAACTTCAATCAAGGAATCCTCTCGGAGTAAGCAGCTTTGTCCACTGTCAGGAGATAAGGCACAAAGATTACGTAAAGCGGCGGAGAGGGCATGGCTCATTACGCCTCCCGGCATACGCCACTCGATAAGAGCCTTCTCGGTAGATGTCCGTCTTGCTCTAATCCTTTGAGCTCCTCGCGGACAACATTGGCGATTTCTATCTGCCATTGTCTTGGTTCAATGGTGGTGAAATTCTCCTTTGAAGGTTTGTGGAGGACAAAAGGCTCTCGGTGAATGGGAAAAGTGAAAACAAGCGGGGTAAAATGTACCTAAGGAGTGGTAAAGATCCATATATATACCCTTGGTGCATTTAAAACCCACTTCTTTCAAGCGTAACAAGCGCATCTCGACCGGTGGTGACATGACAACTCACGTTCGATCAAGGAGGTTGTTAGGTGTGTCAAGGCGATGTAATAAAAGCAATTGTAAAGTTTTTCTCTTTTCCCAAAGTTATCTTCATCCGTAACCATTGTGAGTGAAAAGTACAAAACCGCTCGACATAGAAATTACCTCGATATATCCTTGAGAAGAGTTCACTTGATTATCGAGAATTGTTTCTAACCAATCCCTTATAGGATTTAATCCATAGAACAAGTATTGTTCGCCACCTTAAATAAAGGTAGTCGAAAAGTCAATTTGATCCATAGATGTCGTCATTGTATGCTCCAACCATAGGGGAGAAGTGCCAAAGCAACATGAGTTCATACTTGTGAAAAACTTTGAGGGTAGAAAATCTCATCTCTCTCTAAACAATTGCAGGTTCATCATCAATTCAGATCATAAAAGTATAAAGATGAAGACTGTAAGAAATTGCGAGAATGAGGAAGATGGAGAATTTATGAAAGAATGATTTTTTCTCCTCTTCGGGTGGTTATTTATAGACTAGTAACTTACGGTAGAATTAAATAAACTAGATGGAAGTCTAATAGATTTTATCATAATTTGTTCCTAATAAATTATTGAAGACCAAAACATAATCATCCTTAGGGAATTGTTTTCATAAATGTACACAGTGGCGCTCACCTTCTTAAGGAAAATAGTTATTTACAACTCAAGTGAAACTATCTTCTTGATCAAGTCTAGTTCTGATCAAAACCCCTTCAAGTAAGTTATTTCCACTTGAAATTAAGGGGTTAGCTGACGAGGATTATTGACCAGTCAATTATCCAAGTATATCTTTATTTGTTTATTTATAAATAAGTTAGGTTTTCTACTAGGCCCAAATTAGCTTTCTGGGCCCAAGATCAATTAGGCGATCAGAAGGTGGGCCTGAAAGTCCTTTCTGTGACCATTCTCAAAACCTCTTTTGGACGACCAGTTAGACCTCCCGTATTGGTTTCTTCGAACCACTCCAAGACCACTCAGGATCTCTCCCCGGAGGAGGTCCTCAGCGGTTACCACGTGTAGTTAATGATAACTACGTGGAGAGAAGATATTAGTTGTTATATTCAAAGATATAATGGTCATCACGAAGGACACAACGATTTACTTTAAGGGGCGCAACCATTATTGCGAAGAGGCACCCTTGCAACAAGCTGAAGCGTTTTGTAGACTATAAGAACTGGCCTATGTGCTTTTGTAATCCAGTCTCTATCGGATCCTAATCCACGTTTATTCACAATCATTCTCACTGAATCAGAGCATATCTTTGGCAATATACAACACCGTTTTGAGTCCTTTGGTGAATAGATAGTAGCCTCTATTTCCTCTTTATAATTTTGTTTGTCTATTCTGTGACGAGAGTCTCAGACATTGACAACAGGAAACACGCATGTGTGTAGATGGTGTGACTTGTGAGTGGTGTGTGCGTATGACTTGTACTCTTTAATAAACCGAATTGATAATGCGCGTTCAGTTCGTTCGGCGTATCAAACACATTTACTTAACGCAATGCAATTATGCAAGTTTTACATAAGCTCCAATTGGGGTGGGCCATTTGAAGAGGACAAGCGTTCCACTTCTACTTTGCTAGTAAGTGATGTGCGTAATTAATTACAATATTACATCAATAACTTGTCCATTGCAGCTTTATTTCTCAGATCAAACGAGAACATCACAAAACAGAAGTAACGAAATGGACATTATGTATAAGTAGCCTAGCTAGTTACCCCTGCCCTGAGGCCCTGAGCTTGACTTGCATCGGCAAGCCGCCTTTCATCCGCAGCGTCAGCGAGAGCACGAGCCCCGGATGCCCCTCGCCGCCGGCGAACCGGAGGCTGAACCTCTCGAACACGCACGCCACGATGGACTTCATCTGTATGTAGGCCATCTCCTTGCCGAGGCACATCCTCGGCCCGGCGTGGAAGACCGGGTACTTGAACGGGCTCTCCGGCCGGAACGCGCCCTCCTCGTTGAGCCACCGCTCCGGCCTGAACTCCTCGCAGTCCTTGCCCCAGATGTCCTCCACCCGCGCCATTGCGTACGCGCAGTAGGACATGAACCACCCTTTCCCGACGAACGTGCCGTCCGGCAGGAACTCCTCCTCCTTGCAGCTGTGCGTGTCGACGGCCACCGGCGGGTACAGCCGCATGGACTCGGTGATGGCCGCGTGGAGGTAGTGCATGTTGCGCAGCTCGTCGAAGCTGAAAGTCGCGCCGGCTATGTTCCCTCCGCTCGACGCGCGCACCGCGTGGAGCTCCTTCACGATCTTGTCCTCCACCTCGGGCCGGCCGGAAACCAGCCAGAAGAACCAGGTCAGCGCCGAGGACGTAGTGTCGCGCCCGGCGAGGAGGAAGTTGGTGACCACGTCGCGGAGGCTCTCGTCGGTGTGCTCGCCGCTCGCGGCGAAGCGCGAAGGAAATCGCCCCTGCGCGCCAGCCCGGCCTCCCCTCTCCCTGCGCTCCCGGACGATCCTCTCGGCGTAGCCGTGGATCGTGCCGAGCGCCTCGCGCATCCGCCTCTCGGGCTCCATGTTGAGCAGCCTCTTGACGCGCCACAGCAACGGCCGGCGACATGAACCGGGCCATGATGGCATTCTGCGCGTCGTTGAAGGCGCGCATGAACTCCGCGCTCTGGGGCGCGGCCATGCTCTCCTCGGCGAGGCACGCCGGGTCCTCGTCGAAGGCGACACGGCAGATGTTGTCGAACGCGAAGCGCTCGGCACGTCCTGCACGTCGAGCGTCCGGCCGTCGCGGCCCGCCCGCTCGAGCAGCGGCAGCAGCCGCTCGACGACCTCGAACCGGACGGTGTCAACCACGAAGTTCCTCAGCGAGCGCTTGTTGAACTCGTAGCTGGCGGCCTTGCGCTGCCACAGCCACTGGTCGCCGTCGGAGTTGAAGATGCCGTGGCCAAGAAAGTCCTCGAGAATGGACACCGCGAGCTCGCCCTTGGGGTAATTTGCAAAATTGGTCTTGAGTATGTGCTCGACGTTGGCCGGGTTGGCGGTGATGGCGCCGCCGGTGAGGCCGAGCGCCTTGAAGGACATTGTGTGAGTGGGGCTGTGCTTCATGACGCCGGTCGACCACTCGAGGAAGCGGTCCTGGTTCTTGACGAATTGGGGCAGCGTGCCGAGGATGGGGTAGATCCTGAGGCCATGGGCGCGAGGCTGCTTCCTGGGGTCCTGGCGCAGGTAGAGAAAGTAGAGGAGAGGGAGGAGGATGCAGAGGAGTGAAGGGGATAAGGTCAGTGAGAGTTCCATGGCGGGTTTGTCTAGCTTGGCTTGCGAGTGGTGCGAGTGATTTGGATCACTGCGCTGGAACAAGAGGCCAGGGATGTAACTTTCTATACTTTTTTAGAGAGTATGGATGCGCTTACATTATTTTTAAGGTCCGGCTATACTTTTATATAAGATTTAACTCTTTTCTTTTAAAATAGTCAAATTTTAGTCTATTTATAGTTACATTATACATAAATTACAGTAATTTATTTATATAATTTTTCTTCTTAATCACTATAATTGTTCTCAAAAGTCTTAATAACTCATATTTTCATCAATTCAAAATATATCATATACTTTGAGAGATTGAAGAAAAACAAAGACACAAAATAAAATAAAATTCTATACCAACAAAATATGACAATGTGGTAGACCTATTATGTTCTAAAGGAAAAATTATAATAAATTTAGATCCAATTCATCAAATGAGAAGAAGTACAAATCTCAAAGCATATTAGACAAATAAAAATTCGACTATTTTTTTAATAAAAAAAACAGTTGAAAGCTGTTAGCAAAAACTTTTTTTTAGTACCTATAGACTATCTATAGTGTTGTACTTTGTAAAATGGTGAAGAGTTGTTTATGGAAGAGAGTCAAAACCTTCGCTTGTCCGAAGCTTCCGAGGGTTGTCTAATCTGATGGAAGATATGGTCGGGAGGGATTAAATAGATGGAATGATCGGCGAGTAATTTGGTGGCAAGAGCGCAAGTGGCTCTAGATGGTTGCGTTGTTTAATATTTGCTTACTAGATGGTTGCGTCGTTTAAGATTTGCTTGCGGAACACACACATCTTGCTGATCAAGAATAGATCTTGCTATTCCATGTGTTCTAGTCAAGCGGATCGTCACAACGACTTTCGGTGAGTTTGGTTCGCGGAATCCTTAAGAAATCCTATGAAATTATCTTGTTTATTAAAACAACAAGGAATCCAAGATTACATTGGGAATCAAATTACTTTTAATTTCAGGAATCTGTGTAGAAAATAGTGTCTATCTAAGATTACCAAGGAAATGATTCTTTTTTGTTGCGCTTTTTATCATTTGTAGATTCATCAAATTTAAAATTTGAACTTTCATAATTCAAAATCCAAATTGTGATTTATTTTAATATTTTAATTTATGGATTATGGAATTTTTTTTCCCAAAACATGAATTTGGAAAGCAAAATATCAAATTTTGAATCCTAAATTTTGGAATATTAAATTCAGTCAATTTAAATTTCAAAATTCAAAATTTCAAGTTTGGATTTTGAATATATATATATATATATATATATATATATATATATATATATATATATTGAAAATTTGAAATGTCGAATTATGGGTTTTAGACAACAAATTCCGATAATTTAATTTTTGTAAATTTGGCTTTTCAAAGTTTCAATTTTAGAATTTCAAATACCGAGAATTTAAATTACAAAACTCAAATTTTAACATTTCAAAATTTAAAATACAAAAAATTAACTTTTGAATCATACTTAATGAATTTTGGAATTTAAATTGTAAAATTCAATATTTTCTTTTTTTATTTAAAACTTATACATGTTAACCTTCAAAGTTTGAAATTTCAAATCCTGTAATTTAAATGTGTGTACTTGTTAGTTCGAGTTATCAAATGTTTGAACTATGATAAAGACTAATTCGCAGTTTCCTTCAAATCAAGCAAAACGTTGGAATATTAGTTTACTAGTAATATGTTTACAAGTAACCAGATTGTAGGGAATTGACATTATGCATAGCGAATGAACCCGAATACAAAACGTGTGTATCTTTTACGCTTAAAAAAGGAGAAAAACTACAGAACGTTATATCGTGTGAATCCCAATCAACGGTAGATGGATCGACCGTCCCTTGCCGTTAGGCGACATAAATTAAGCCGTCTGATATCCCTTTCTTTTGTTGCATACATCTCACGCGAACCATCTCTACGGCATCTCCTTATCTAGTAAGCATCCCCGTGTCTCTGCTGCTTCAACAATCAACATCCGTGACTTCATCTCTCCCGCCACTCATCTCTATCTTTCGGCCGAGAAACACTACATCTATCTCGTTCCCCATTCCCCTCTCTCTCTTACTCTGATTCCATGGCAGCTCTCATCAGCGAAACGACAGTGTGTTGCCGAACAGGGAGACCAAGCGGAGTGGGCAGCGAAAGCGGCATCTTTGTCTTCTGCACACATTGCTCTCCTGTCGCCTCGGCGCTGACCCTCCTTCCTCGTCGCCTCCACCACGCCGGTCTCCCGCCTGCTCCTATTCCACCTTCGGCTGGGGAGATGTAGCGGGTGGCGCTCCCCTTAGCGCTCCGCCACCCGAGTGCATTCTACCATGGAGCGTCGTGAAGGACCACGTCATGGAGCAATGCTGCTGCACGTGAAAGCCGCCTCGTTGTCGTAGCCAAGGTAAGCTCATTGACACTTTTTGAAACTTTTGGTTTCTAGAAACTTAATGAAACTTGATGAATCTTTTTTTCTCTTGTTTGATTTTTGATGAAAATTGTTGAAACATGTGGAAATTTGCTGAAACTTTTTGAAACTTTTTGTCTTAAACTTACTGAAACTTACTGAAACACATAAAAAATTAGTTGAAACTATATGAAACTTCATGAGACTTAGGATGAAACTTTATGAAACTTAATGAAACTGAATGAATTTGGGAAAAACTTGCTCTACAAAATATGGAGAACCAATGATACTGGATGAAACATCTTGAAACTTGGGATGGAATTGAAGGGATACGGGTAGGCTAAACTAGCTGGCAATTCAAAAATCTACCACGTAAATTAGGACGACATGCAAGTAAGAGATTATAGATCGTTACCACGGGCGTGCGGTCACGTGAAAGAAGAGTAGGACAACTTTGATTCAGCGAAGAACATGTCGATGAAGTGGTGAAGTCGACCCTTCGGTATGTCGATCGTGCTCGGTGCCGATCGTTTCCTCTAGTAACCAATTGAGTTCCTCGCCAAGGTCGTGGATCGTTCTCAAGTACAACAACAACCGTAGTAGTGCCTCTACGTTATCGACACGTACAGGGAAGGAATATTGTACGCTAGTGTGCTAGCCCCAACTCACACGGTAGGGCTCTCAGGAAGATGGAGGCTAGGATTTCGGTAGAGCAACTCACGTCACGTCTATCTTGTGTGTCTCCCAACAACCTCACACTTCTCCTTATATAGAGCTTATGACGGATCCTATCCGAACACATTTTCTCCAACCCGTTAAATGTGTGACCCGTTATGTTCATGCGTAGTCGGTTGTAACTCGGAAACATTTTTTTGATCATGAGTCGTTAGTGGTTCCTAGCAGGACATAACGATTCCCGAATACACCCAAATTATATCGGACAAACCTTAATGCAATATAATGTACGACCAGGTCCTTGTCACTAACGACCAACTCGTATCTCTATATGACCAGATAATATTTAGTCTCGACCGGTTCGTAACTCCTTACGACCAGGTTTCAACCACTTAGTGATTGTGTTCGACCAATCAACGACTAGCTCATATCTTCATATGACTAGTCCGTATCTGATCGAACTAAATAACCAGCTCGTGTATTATCCCTTTGCCCACGATATCTGGTTGAACTTCAGGTGAGAAAATATGTCATCCATAGACTGTTTAATACTTTCTCGATCAAGTGTCGGATAACTTGACGTGGCCGAACTCTTCGACCACTAGTGGCATGGTCATGCACTTTCTTTATCCGACCACATCGAGGGGCTTAGAGGTATCTCTCCTGTTATGTTAGAAAGGGCAAATCCCTTATCCGATGAGTCACATTCCTCCGCATATTTCATAGCATACCTGAAGTCTACCTTTATAACTACCCAGTTGCGGAGTAGCGTTTGATAACCCCAAAGTGTACTCTTTGTAGGATCAAGGATAACCGCCTAGAGGGGGGGTGAATAGGAGGGTTTTAAAAATTCTTCTTCTAATTAACAATTTTATCACAATTACGAACTTGTCAAAACTAGATATTATTTTAACTAGGCAATTCTACACAACTAAAAAGCTAGAATTGTAAATACGAAAGAGTAAATACAAGAAATAAACCACAATAGAGACAACGATGTTTTTCCTGTGGTATCGAAGACTTGCTGGTCTTCACTAGTCCATGTTGAGGAAGCTTGAACGAATCAAGCCCGCTCCACGAATTAAGCCTCAACCTCGATCACTAGAGCTGCTCTTCCTCTGCTCCGGAGTTGGTGAGCACAACACCAATCACAAACCCTTGCCGGGTCACTTCACAAGCTTCTTTGAAGTGATCACCGCACAACTTCTTCTTCAAGCCATCTAGGTGCCGGCAAGCACCAAGAGTAACAAATCACAACGTTTGCTTGAAGACAATCAAGTGTCAAAAGATCAACTAATAATGCAATGCACTTCATTAGCTCTCAACCACCTCAAAATATGAATTCAATGCAAATGAGTAGAAGAGAGAGCACCAAACCCTCAAGTGTATTCAATATGGCCAAAGGTCTTGGGCTTGTGCGGTGGGGTGTATTCTGACTCCCAACCACAAATCTAGCGATTACAACCACTTTCTGAAAATATCGAGTTTACGGTATCTGCATTGTTGAAACCCAGTACTCTGGATTTTCGACTCAACGAGACATAATAGTAGCATTTAATACTCTGAACTAGCCGTTACACATAATTTTACAGTACTACCGCCAACTAAAAATCGGTACTACCGCATCGCTACCGTTTTTCAGAGCTCAAGATTTCTAAAAAAACACCTTCTTTGGAAAACACGTACCACCATGTAAATATCGGTACTACCATACACGGTAGTACCGCTCAAGAATTAATGGTCATATCGATTCTCAAGGAAAGCTATTAAGAAACAATAAAATGCGACACTTAAGCAAAAAGATCATATTACGCAGACTAAACGATACTAAAACTGAGAAGGGCTACTACTAATCTAACTTATGTGGACGGTTGACTTGCTGACATGAAAAAGGCTGCGAATCTGGGGTCCCTTGGCTAGTTGGGTCTTGAACTTCTCGTGTCATCCATCGCTTGATAACGAGGAACTCGATCCTATAGAGATTCCAAAGGTAAGGAGGTCAATTTAAATTTGAAAACAAAGTTTCAGAAAAGGTAAGATGTAAGAACTCAAGAATAATATAAGAAGATAATAGAATAAGATGAGAAATAATAGAATAATACAAGAGAAGAATATCTAGTCACCAATTGGTTGGTTTGATTTTTTAAAACAGAGTTTTGAAACTTTTGACTAAAACGACCAAGCTAACTATGGTTATATCCTACAGTCGATATGACTCTGATACCATCTCTTGTCGAGACCCCAGGTATGCAATCACAGGACCCTCTATGTATTTCGAACTAGTCCCAAATCAGTAGTTAGCTCACAGAGTTGCAACATCGATGTTATCATATCCATACAATAAGAAGCTAATGATACAGACAAAGTAATATTACTTAGTAGCAAAAGGACCTTATGGGTCAAGTCTTATATAGGTTTCCACGCAGGGCTTAGCAACAAAAGTTAACTTGTAGCGAAAACCAAAATATATCGTGGAGGTCATTCGGCACACCCACAGGCAATTGAGTGGAGGACGCGACCTAGTTCACATAGTCTTCGAAGTATTCCTCCTCGTAGAACTTGGTGTTCCCTGGTTCTTCTGCAGGGACTGATCAATAAGTGGCGTATAGCCGTGAGTATATAAAGTACTTAGCAAGTCGTAGAAAAATGTATGCAAATAGTATTCATGCAAGTCTTGAACAAGGATAGCTTTATGTTTAATTTGCAGAAATCAGTATTGATATTAAATACAATAAGTACATTGTAAAGCATAATTGAAAAGATTAACACATAAGTAATCAAGTTTTTTTTTAAAACAACTAGTGAACACCTCGTTCACTTCCCAACCATTGCAACCAAACCATTCTAATATTATTTATGAAAATCTACCCCTCATGTGAAATAACCAGGCATTATCCATAACCGGGGACACGACTATTCGAATAGTTTTTAGCACTCTATAGAGGTTGTACAGCCTGACCCACAAGAGATAATCATCTTGATAAAACACATGTTTCCTTAGGCATGTGAATCAAGGAGAGACTATCACATGACTTTTACAAAGCTCTGTTTTGACTCGGTTCTGCTCGCTAAGGATTCACCACCTTGGCCCCCTCTTGTGCCACTCATCAACCCAAACAGAACTGAAATAAAATATTGTTACTTATTTAGCCAGGTCCACCCCATAAATAGACTTGTGGTTGCACGATAAGGTCCAGATCAATGGCACACAAAGTTAAGTCCTTAGTGACTACTAAGGCAAGGCATCCACATCCCAATGTGCTTCCTGCACCCCGTTTACTGCACAATCACTCGCTCGAGTATAAATCATTTTGCTTCAACCCGACCAAATGGCAACCCTTGCCATGGTACAATATCTTTTAACAGCAGTGGTCACGCCACAATTCCATCTTTTGTCCATCGAATAGCTAAAGCATGACTAAGCATATATGATATCCAAGTTGGTACTAAAATATATCCATCTAAAATTAACCCAATCTATGGTGTCCAAGGATTTATTTCATTCAAGGGAATATGTTATTAGCAATTATTCAAGGTGGCATAATGACAATTGGGTATTTAACTATTCCCAAAAGTAGTTATTATAAAACTAGCTATGCATGTGGATATGAAACAATATAATTTTATAAATGTGTTCAATATGATCAAAGGTCTACGACTTACCTTCATTGAAGAGCTGAGATGCTTCGGTCGATGAGTCCAAGAATTCTTCCGAAACGCTGGAATCTATACTGTGAAAAGAGCCAAATAAATAAAATAATTCCAAATAAAATCCAAAAATTACCAAACTAGATCCAAATGAAAGGTACTAAATTCAGATGAATATAGAAATTTGAATCACTCCAATCGGAGGTCGAACGAAGGAGAACGGGCTCTCGGAAGTTTGAAAAGCACATAAAATGATGAAAATTAGGATTTTCGGATTTTCTGAAATATTTTTTTGAAGGAACATCGTTTTATTGAGTCATCTGACATCAACGAGGAAAAGATTTTTGGCTGAATTATTTTTAAAAATAAAAAGGCTTGAGTCGCGGATAGGTGGGTCCCACGTCCTATGGACTAGGTCCACAGGTGTGCGGCGGTCCACGGTGGACCGGGCACTCGGCACAGTGGTGCGCAACGCACGTAGTGACACAGCTACCATACAGGTGAGAGGGAGGATGTGGCGTTGAGGTGGCAGCCACGTTAGCACCGAATCAGTGGCACTCGCGTTCTGGTGGAGCTCCGATGAGGAAAGGATGAGCACAGGGTAGAACGAGGTCTTGCGAAGCTGGAGGTGCATACGAAGTCGACAGAGAGCCTTTGACGGTGGCAAAAACAGCGATGGAGCAAGCTTCGGCCGACGACACGAATTCTTGAACCTGCGTGGCAAATGAAAAAGGGGAGAGAGCGTCACATAAGGCTCCAATTTATAGCGGAGGTGGACGGCCGGGCGAGGAGATCAAGCTGTGGAGGTCACGTCGGCCTTTGCGTGTTCCGGCAATTGCGCTAGGGATTCCCGGAAACCATTGGGCAGAACGAGGTCGGCGGAAGGCAAGGAAGTCAACGCTCACGGTTGCTTGGAGAATCGACGAAGGATTCAAGGGATTGGACGGAGTAGTGTCAGTGGCAATGGCGGCGGACGGACAAAACCAGGCGCTGGCAAAGAACCAGGGGGAGAAAGGAGAACAGGAGCTCGCGGTGGCTAACCGGTGGGCCCCGGGCGTAGAGAGAGAGGGGGGGGAGGAAGCGGCTGGCGCTTCGGTGTGAGTTGGCCTGCGGAAGAAGGAACAGGAATAGGCCGGCAGAGACTCGGCCCGGAATAGTGAAAGAGATTTTTAAATGATTTTTGAATTATAAAAATTACTACAAATAAGAAGGCGTTTTAGAAAATAGTAAATAAGGTCCAAAAATATAGAAAAATACACAAAAATCCCTTGAATTATTTGGAACTCAATAAACTAATTTACAAATTTAATTTGTCTTTTAATTTTACAAATAAATTGTTATTCATTTTCAGGAAAAAGGAAAAAACCATTTTTAAATTTCAGAAAAATACAAGAAAAGCTTATAATAATATTTTTGACTTTAAATGCCAAAAAAACCCATTTAAACCAAATTTAAATTAATTAAAGTTTGATTAATTTATATTAAATTATTTTTGTTTTCTGAAATTTCTAGTTAAGCTTTAGCAATAAAATCAAATGGTTATTTTTATTTTTAAAATTTTTCAAAAAGCCTTGAAAATTAGGATGTTACAAACTATGAGGGCCTAGATACTCTCACTCTTACATATGTAGGAAACCATACTGATCTCAGGTCTACGGATTATACGTCATCATTGTTTGAGACTGACCTACTGATGACACATAAAATTATAACAATCTCGGCAGTGTCCCAAGGTTGGTCAATCCAACACCATGTTCTCTAACATGTGTTTACATTATTGATTCGATATCCCTATGTCCATGACCGGTGAAACATGGTCATCAATTAATACATGTGCTGGTCAATAGGATCACTGGTATTCCGACCAGTGACATCCGACCAGGGATACATTTAGAATGACATCATATAAGTTAAAAGAGCTTCACCAACAAGTCACATACTTTTTAATCTTTATAACAGATGATCCATTCAAGGAACAAAATAACATTTATTCAATAACTCATAAACAGAGACGTGATACAATCATCTCTATAATTGTCTCTAGTGCATATCACCAACAGGAACTTCATGGAACTTAATGAAACTGGGTGAAACTTGCTTTACAAAATATAGAGAAACAATGATACTGGATGAAACTTAATGAAACATCATGAGACTTGGAATGAAACTTTATGAGACTTGGGATGGAACTTAATAAAACTAGGTGAAACTTGTTGTACAAAATATGGATAAACAATGATACTGGATGAAACTTAATAAAACATCATGAGACTTGGAATGAAATTTAATGAAACTTCATAAAACTTGGGATGGAACTTCATAGAACTTAATGAAACTGGGTGAAACTTACTCTACAAAATATGGAGAAACAATGATACTGGATAAAACTTAATGAAACATGTTCCAAAATAACTCAATGAAACTAGTTGAAACTTAATGAGACATGATGTCAATATTGAAACTTTTTGAAACACAGAAGATTGAAACTTTATGAAACACAGAAGATTGAAACTTTCTTGGAATCTTCTGGAAACTTCTAGAAATCCGAAACGCGTTGAAACCTCCTGAAAATTGGTTGAAACATCAATATAAAACTTTTGAATAAAATGAAACTCGTTGAAATTTTGACAAAACATGAAACTTTCTGGAAGTTCACGTCGGGTTTTCTTTCTCTTGTTCAATTTTTGATGAAACTTGTTGAAATATGTTGAGATTTGCTGAAACTTTTCAAAAATTTTTGTCTGAAACTTACTGAAACTTGTTGAAACTTAGGCTTGAAACTTCTCTTGAATCTTCTGGAGACTTCTAGAAACCTGAAACATATTGAAACCTAGTCAAAACTTCATACTTAAAATCTAGAACGTTTTAAGCATCTAAAACTTCATGAGACTGCATTACAGCGGTATAGCATGAGCTAGCAGCTCCCTAAAAAAAAGGGAAAAAAAAACTTGCGTCCCTTATTAGAAAAAAAAGTTGTTATGTCACGAGTAATCGTTTTTTTAGAGAGTAAATGTCATGAGTAATCCGATTAGTAACTGGACCGAGCTTATGTTCGGTCTTGGGCCAAGCTACTCTCCGTATGTTAGATGTCTACAAATCTCGGTTCTGTGCGGCATCTCAGGACTCTGGCCAGGTCAATCTTGGCCCAGGAGGAAGTAACAAAATGTCAATTTTACCGCAATACAGGCCGGAAGCCCACTCTAGTACCAAAATTGAGCAACATCCTGGAGAATATTAACAGGCCGGATGATACATTGGTCTGGGCTGATTTGGTGCCAGTATAGCCCAGCTCTTGCTTTCTAATTATTTAAGCCTATATTGCGCAGAGCCATGCTAATCTTCTTTCTGTTCCAATTTCACCTGATGTCTCCGAAGAGACAGTTTCAAGCCGATCTTGTCTCAAGGGGGGAAAACGGGAGTTTCATGTCTATCTTGTCTCAAGGGAAGAAAAAAAAAGTTTCAAAGACCATCAGCATAAAGTGTTTGCAGACTTCTTCCTCTTTTGCTCGAGGGCAGCGTACCCTTCCTGGTAAACAAATTAAGATGGATGTAAAATGATGGCAAAAACAAACAGAACCACTGGACTCTTTGTAGAAGGCAGCCCCGATCTTGGTGCAGAACAAGGATGTCCATGCAAGTAAAAAAAAAAAAACTTTCATGGGCCTCACAGCAGGAGGCAGAATGGCAGAATCGATAGCGCACCGGCCGAGCCTGCAGTTAGTTGTCTGTTTACTGATGCCAACACCGGCAGTATCCCTCGCATTAGTTAGATATAATCTAGGTCTAATTTCAGGCAAAAGAAAGTTTTCCCGGAGATTCCAGAATCTTAGCAATTCTATCTGTCATCAATAGAACAGAACCTGCATGAGTGCACGGCGCATCACGGGCACCTTTAATTAGCTTGCTGTCTGCTCCTTTAAGCGTGATTAGACAGACGGGGAGGGGCATTTGATCGATCGAGCTGGGGATCCAATAATGGGAGCTTACATAACCGCGCAATATAATATGACGATAGGAACAAACGCCAAACTAAAGTGATAGCTTGATTTCTGAATTGTATACGATCGTCGCTCGTAATAAAAGAGGCGAGGAGCATAGCAAAAGCTAGCTGATTAAGGGCCTGATTAAGTTGCCATTCGATCCTTCTCCTCACCTAATTAAAATCCGAATCAGAGCGCTAGCTAGCTAGTCATTCGCCACTAGCGTTGTGCGTTCCTATCCATACTCCTCGACTATACGCTGGTTGGGGAGAGAGAGAGAGAGAGAGAGAGAGACGCTACTTCAAAAGGCATGTATGTGTGCTGCAGTCGGCTTTCGTGACGCACGCGGAGGAGGCTAGAAATTTTTAACTAAAATTCCAATTTATCTAGGCGGATTGGGCGAGATTTTGGCCTAACCCAACACGACCTAATTGGGAATCCTATAAACCATATAATCCCTCGTCATTTGATGTGTTTCAAGCCTTCAAGATATGTGCACCTAGCGCTTCTGGGCTTCACTCATCTCTTCACACCAGATTCGGGCCTTATTATATCCGATTACGCTCGGATGTACACAATTCAGCTCGCTGGACGTTGCACGTAAAAATTTGACAAGCATACAACAACATATGTTGGATAACATTGCCAAACTCAAACGATTTTGGAGTTCTATACACAAGATCAAGCCAAATCCAGCTTCTCCTCGTGGATCGAGTAAGTACAAGAAGAGGGCGGCTGACACAGGCACCAAAAGGCAAAAAATAATGGGAGAAAGATGGATGGATCTATCTGTGCAATGCATACGTACCTCGGTTTCATGGCTTAATGCTTGATTATGATCAGCATATCCATGGTACATACGCTGCAACTGAAAGAACTCGCTCGTCAGTTGGTAGGACTATAGGGGGAAAAACAACTTTACTCGTAGTTGGATATCCTCGGACGCTATCTACCGTTGATTTTGGTTTGAGATCCATGCGCGCATACGGAGAGGTGGCGTGTATTTCTATTATATTCCCAAATGCATAGATCTCGATGCAGATTATACGGTGGTGGATGATGTCCAACTTTGACAACTTCCGCAAGAAACTAAACAGAAACCTTAGCTAAAATGCAAATATTCAACCAGCATGTATAGCAAGGCCAGTAAATAGCCAATGGGAGGTTAGATTTGGATGGAGGCCAGCTCAATTCCTCTAGTAATAATAAGCAACAAGCAACAGATTCTTTCCCAATTTCCTTTCCCGTTTCTCTGTTTGTTACTAGATCGATCTTTTGGAAGAGCAAAAGCCAAAGGGGGGGATAGTCAAATAGTATACACATCTAGCAGATCAGCTATGAGCTGAGATGAGCTCCTTGGTGCATACAGGGATAACACCTAGCCAGACAGCCATCAAATCCGATACTAAAATATGGGCCATCATAGATCGCACCCAGGTCTCCTTCTTGGGTATCTGTTTGGGGGATGTAGCTTTCCGCAGCCGCTTGCACCGTGTATTTCTTGTGGCGACGGTTGCGTTTTACAGAGTATGTTGCATGACGCTAGTGTAGTCCACGAATTCAGCACAAGAATGCCTGAAATATAATGCTCTCCTTTAGTAGGTCGACAGAGACACGCACGTCCATGAAAATGGCACGGCAACTTCACTCAAATTAAAATCGATCCGTTGCTCAGCTTTTATTGGATAGAATTTGCAATTAACCTTGCATTATATACTCTGTATAGTGCAAAATCGTCTGCAATACAGACCCCATGCCACCCGTGCTATTTTAAGATGGTGCAATTTAGTTTTCTGAGAGAAACTGAGAGAGTACAAGCACACTAGCTAGTTGCTAAAATGTCAACCTTGACCTCCCTCTGATATGTAATTGGAACCTAGCTTAGCCACATGAAAGTGGCATTTCCCACATGAAAATGGCATTTCCATAGCGTATCAAGTGTTAGCGTTGGGTCTCAAGCGCTCACGCGTTAGTTAGTTTCCTGAACACAAGCACCCGGCCTAGCTCTTTCTTCCCACCCCCGGCCAAAAGTGCCACCACGTACAGTCGTCCACTAACCAGCCCTAATCACCGACCCAGCCAGAACGGAAATGACAAGCAAACATGCATGCCGGCTTGCTAGCTAGAAGTTTGCACATCTGATCATCGCACATGAACGGAAAAATTTTGAATGGTTTGGCACTTTACTTGAGACGTTTGGTGCTGCAGCGCTACCCCACCTGTGACAATTAAAAGAAGCCGTTGAGATCTCTTTGTTCTCCAGGTGGCCTTCACTTGCTTTCGAGAGGAGCCAGACCATCAATAATCAGGCTATCTCATTCTCACCGGATGGACTTGACGGAAGCTAATGGCCTCCTTTCGCTGACAGATGGGCCCACGGCGCCACCCACGAAGCCACTCGTGGAAAAAGGCCTACGTCTGCGCATCCAGCATGGGTGGGGCCGGACGGACGGGCTTACTCGGAAGAGATAACTTGAATTTACCAGAATGCCCCTAACCACGAGCATATAAATAGAGCACTGAGCTCTGCACGTTTCCTTCAACTCAGGGTCTTCTCTTGCTCCTTGAGTTCTCTACTCGAGCTCGGAGCTACTACTCTACACTAGCACCTAGCTAGCTTGCAGCTAGCAAGAACTGCTTCCCTCGTCACCAATTCACCATGGGTTGCTGCGGTGATTTCTTCGAGAGGGCCAAGCCTTACATCGCCATGGTCTCCCTGCAGTTCGGCTACGCCGGCATGAACGTGATCACCAAGGTCTCGCTCAACCACGGCATGAGCCATTACGTGCTCGTCGTGTACCGCCACGCCTTCGCCACCATCTCCATCGCGCCATTTGCCCTGCTTCTCGAGAGGTACCTAGCTAGCTAGCTAGCTATATAACAATCCACGAACAAATCTTTCTCTGTTTATTTCATGGTTCATCTGAAGCTGATCGTGTACCGTCACTTGATTAAAAATGGCAGGAAGGTGAGGCCCAAGATGACATGGCCTGTCTTCCTCCAAATCTTCGTCCTGGCGCTGCTCGGGTCAGTGCACGCTTATTATTGTGCTTCTCCTGTCATTTTGTGTACCCAACTTAAGTTTTTTAAAGAAGAGAAATTAAAAACAGACTAAGTGGACACCCCAATATGAAGATTCTATTCTTTTGTCAAGAAAAGGTGTCTGCAAACGCTTTTACTAGCAAGTAGTACGTAATGAATTGTCAGCTTTAATTTTTCAGATACGATAACATGCTGTAACCTCATGCATATTCTCATTACAGGCCCGTGATTGATCAGAACTTCTACTATGCCGGTCTCAAGTTCACCGGCCCAACCTTCGCATGCGCCATGAGCAACATCCTTCCCGCCATGACCTTCGTGATGGCCGTAATCTTCAGGTAAATAAATATCTTCTAAAAAACTGAGATGAACACCATTGGAGAAGACTACTAGAGTCACTTGGAGCAAACATTTGAGATTGCTTTGTGTCGGAACAATATATAGGATGGAGAAGGTGGACCTTAAGAAGGTGAGGTGCCAGGCGAAGGTGGCCGGGACGCTGGTGACGGTGGCCGGCGCGATGATGATGACGATCTACAAGGGCCCGCTCATGCAGATGGCGTGGACGAGCCACGTGCAGCCTCACGGCCACGGCGCGGAGGCGCCGGTCGCCGCCGTCGACCCCACGGGCAGGGAGTGGTTCCTGGGCTCGCTCTTCGTCATCATCGCCACCCTCGCCTGGGCCTCGCTCTTCATCCTGCAGGCGCACACCCTCAAGCAGTACTCGGCGCCGCTCTCCCTCACCACGCTCATCTGCTTCGTCGGCACCCTGCAGGCCATCGTCGTCACCTTCGCCATGGAGCACGGCCCTCCGTCTGGACCATCGGCTTCGACATGAACCTCCTCGCCGCCGCATACGCCGTGAGTGCTCTCCATCTCATCACCTCAAACATTGCCCATGTGAGTACATTATTCTTGTGCCAAATACTTAGAGATTGAATAAACCTCTGGTGTTTCAGGGCATCGTGACGTCGAGCATAGCGTACTACGTGCAAGGCCTCGTGATCCAGAAGACAGGGCCGGTGTTCGCGTCGGCGTTCAGCCCTCTGATGATGATCGTCGTGGCCGTGATGGGTTCCTTCATCCTCGCCGAGAAGATATACCTCGGCGCCGTCCTCGGCGCAGTCCTGATCGTGATGGGGCTCTACTCTGTCCTCTGGGGCAAGCACAAGGAGACCCAGGAGAAGGAGGAGGCAGAGGCCATGGAGCTGCCCGTGGCCTCCAAGGGAAACGGA
This sequence comes from Hsuehochloa calcarea, assembly GCA_036346395.1. Lineage (NCBI taxonomy): Eukaryota > Viridiplantae > Streptophyta > Magnoliopsida > Poales > Poaceae > Hsuehochloa > Hsuehochloa calcarea. Next base: position 69,153,939 of record CM070594.1, on the reverse strand, counting down.
GTAACCGCCGACGCCGCGTTCATCAAGGAGATCACTGCAGTTGCAGACGACGCGGAGTGCACGAAAGCAAATGGAGTGAAGTCATCTTCCAATGGATGCGGAGTTAGTGCAGTTTGATGCTTCAATTCCAAGTGCTAACTGTCTTCTCATGGGCGTGTGCATGTGTCTGATCTCCAAAATGTCGAGTGACTGACGTTGCATGCATAAGGGCCGGGTGATTGGGAGGGGCTGCATAATGGGAGTGGAACTCTAGCTACCTTGTATTTTCTTCGGCTTTTGATCGGGGAGAAAAAGATCATGTGTTTTGGCAAGGGTATACGTACGTGTTCATGTACCAGAATTCGAGTGTTTTCTCATCCCAACATAATTTTGAGATAAATATGTATGGTCTCTGACATGATGAAATAGAGTTTATCCTTATTACACGTCGGACCCGGATTTCACAAATCCAAATCGTCTGTGAAAATATGGTGCTATTCCCTGGATCAGTAGATAGCACTCACAGATACATCACTGAATCATTTGTATACACAATGAAAATCATACCATTCATTACATTACAAAACCTCTGAGTCACATAGACCGCGTCGGGTCAAGTTCTACAATATGGACAGCACATGCCAAATAATTACATTATAAAAGTAACGAAAGTAACTGCGGAAGTAAAAGGAGTAGAGCATATCTCTCCACAGACAAGTGATTGGGGAAACCCGTGTGCGTCTGATATTAATCAAAGACTTGGATAATATTAGATGCACGTAAGCACCAACGGAGTCAGCTAGACTGAGACGAGACCTAAACTAAACGAACTAGACTACTCTTCATCATCTCCCAGGCCTCCAACTTCTGGGTCCTCGTAGTACGAATAATCTCCACGATTTCACCTTGGGGTTTGGGGAAAGAGTGAGGATAGACATAACTTCCGTGCTCGCGAACCAACACACAGAATACAATAATTTTACATGCAAGGCTTAACAAGAATGGTTTGGGTTCTTTTATTTACCAAAAGTAATATTTTTCGATTATCATAATTAGAAATTCCTAACGCTTACCATTTTAACCAAAACATATTTTATTAAAGAGATATTGTGCAATATTAATAACAACAGATGTTACCTCCACCTTATGCTTATTTTCATTGTAGTTACCTCCACCTATTAACATCGCTGGGTACGATGACTCGGAGATCTCCCACTTCTTCAAACTCTACTCGGACAAACATACCAGAAAGATAATAAACAAGCAAAGAGGAAAAATAAATACACAAGAAATAGAAAATTAACTCCAAATTAAATAAGAGTAGATCCATTAGCAATATCTTGAATTTAGACAAATTTAGAGACAAAAATAACTAGAATCGGAGTTATAACGGAGGAGAACGGAGCTCCCGAAATTTTGGTTAGTCTTTCTTGGTTTAATCTTGTTGGCTTTGAGTCTTGTTGGCTTGAAAATCTTGATGGTTTGAGTACTGTTCGTTTCGAGTACATAGCCAAAAAAGGGGTTTCATCTACGTGGTCGAAAGGGTTTCGACTACGTGGTCAAAGGGGTTTCGACTGCGTGACTACCTGATTGTGGACCTAGTCGTAGACCTGGTCGGAAGAAGGTTTGACTGCACGACGTGGTCAGAAGGAGGCTCGACAACGCGTGGTCAGAAAAAGTTTCGACAACATGTGGTTGGAAGGAGTTCGACAACACGTGGTCGGAAGGAGTTTCGACAACGTGTGGTTGGTGGTTGGAGGGAGTTTCGACTACAAGTGGTCGGAAGGTGTTTCGACTACAATTGGTCGGAAGGGGTTTCGACTACAAGTGGTCGGAAGGGGTTTCAACTACAAGCGGTCAGAACGGGTTTTGACTACAAGTGGTCGGAACGAGTTTCAACTACACTTGGTCGGAAGGAGTTTGGACTACAAGTGGTCGGAAGAGGTTTCGACTACAAGTGGTCGGAAAAGGTTTCGACTACACGTGGTCGGAAGGACATAACGGAGAATGAGGCACGGGGAAAGGGGCTTACCAAGACCGAGAGAGAGACCGGAGGAGGCCGGTGGACAACGAATGGCGGTAGGGAAGCTCGCGGTCAGAGGCGGAGGAAGACGGCGGTGAAGGGGTCGGTCAGGACTGAAGGAGAAGAGGAAATACGGCGGCTCTGGTAACACAAGAATGAAATTGAGTGAGAGGATTGCTTCGGGAGGTATGGGAACGAATCGACGCGGGTAGAAGAGGGGCGCACTGGTGCGACGAGAACCGAAAGGAGGCGCGCGGCGGCTCGAACTCGAACTTCGAGGCAGTGTAACCACAACAACACAAGCGCGAGTAGGAGAGTTGGGTGGGGAGGAGATGAAGGAGGGCTGCTCTGCTCTTTATAGCCCAGAGGAGAGGAGGGGAGAGCCGTTGAGAGACTTAGAGGCGCGTGGTCCTGAGGCGGCGTGGCATGGGCGCTCTACATGGCGATGACTTGGCGGGCGAGCGCAGCGGCGGGTGAGGCGGCAACGGGCGAGGGCGGCAGCGGCGAGTGACAAGACCGGCGGGAGTCTTGGCGTGGTCGCGCATACGCAGCCGCGCGGTGGGGCGGGCAAGCGGCGTGGTGGCGAGGCAGGCGCGGGGCGCCGAGTCCACAAGGCGGTGGGGCGGTGGCGGCATGCAGCGCAGGCGCTGCGAGAGCAAGCATGGGGAGGTGAACACGACGACGACTTGGGTGGCTGGAGCAGGTGGATGAGGCAGAACGACGGGACTGGACGGCGAGTAGGTGGACGCACGGGCACTACATGGGGTGTGCTTGGGGGCTGAGCCAGGATGGACGAAGGGGTAGGGGGAGGCTTGGCCTGCTGGGTTGAAAGAGAAGGGGGGAGGTGGCCGGGGACAAAAGTAGAGAAGGAGGTGGGCTGAGCCCAGTAGAGGAAATAGGCCGACCCAGGGGGGAAAGAGTGGGCTGAGCCTCGAGAGAGGGTTTTGAATTTGAGGTAGAAGTTTGAGATTTTTAATCTAAATTGAAATAAATTTTAAGAATCAACTGGTTAATATAATTACTATTTAAACGGACTGTCACATTATAAGCCTGCAAGCACTTAGTGGGATGTTTGAATCAAACATCATTTATGTTTCTCACTGTGTTCAACGTTCAGTGCTTATATAAGTACACAATAGCATTCCACTCATCCAACGAACGTCCCTTTCGACAATCAGTAGGCCACTATTACTGTACTAATGAAATGCATTGTGAAAAGGCAAGTACTGCGTCACCCAAAGTTATGGTTCGTGGACTTGGATTCAGACTCCACTAGCAAGGCAGGCACTATTTGGTGCACCTTGCTCGCTGGCAAGTCCCAACAAATTAAAAACCCATTTACTGCGTGAAAAAATGGACCAGAACTTTGTGAGATTTTAGCTGCAGAATGGACAGACGGGACATTGTTGTGCGTAACATCTGATGACTGAGTTATGCGACGGAGCCAGAGTCCACAAAGATTTGTTGGGATACTGGTTGTCGCAAAAGCTGTAGTTATCAGGACTTGTTACTGCCGGACGTGCATGGTAGAATCTTTGGGCGGAGTTTCGGTATAAATAGTATTTGTATTTATTACTAGGCTAATAAATTAATATATATACAAGTATATGTATAAGTATATATACAAATAACTCCTTGTATAATACATATCTAACACTCCTTTTAAACTTACAGTGAATCAACAATATTAAGTTTAGAGATAGTAGTTGTCTTTGAGCCACAGTCTCGCGCTTTTGTGAAAAAATCGCTAGCGAAGTTTGAAGACATATATTGAAGAGCAACAATCTGGTCCTGCACTTATGTCCGCATGTAGGAAGCATCAACACCAATATACTTTGTAAGCTCATGCTTCACCGGATTTGTAGCAATGCTAATAGCTCATGTACTGTTAGACGAAAGAGAAGTAGATGCTGAAGCAGAAACACCAAAATTCTCAAGTAACTACCGTAGCTAAGTAACCTCCGCAGTCAATAAAGTCATAGCTCGCAACTCTACCTCAGCACTCGAACGAGAAACTGATGTCTGCTTCTTAGTCTTCCAAGCAACGAGAGACCACAAAGAAAAACACAATAGGCAGAAAGAGACCGGCGATCAGAGTGATCACTAGCCCAAGTAGCATCAGAATATGCCTAGAAATGTGAAGAGCTAAAACAAAGAAAAAACGAACGACGAGTAATGGTTCCACGAAGATATCGTAGAACATGAAGAAGATGACTATAATGGAGCTGAGTGAGAGTATAGACAAACTGACTCAAGATATGTACAGGGTACGAAATATCAGGACAAGTGACACCCAGATAAATAAGACTCCCAACAAGGTAACGATAGCAAGTAGGATAAGTAAGAGGCTCACCATCAGTGGGCCAAAGATGAATATTAAGGTCCATGAGAGTCTCAGCGGTGTGCTAATCCGTAAAAGAAGCACGATAAAAAAGATCTTGAATATACTTTTCTTGAGATAGATAGAAACCCTCAGGTGTAGAAATAACCTCAATCATAAGAGAGTAGCGAAGAGGACCCAGATCAGACATGAGAAACTGCTCATTAAGATACTTTTTGATAAAAGTGATGTACTGAGAATCATCTCAGTAATGATTATATCATCAACATATAAAAGGAGATGTGTCAGACCACAAGGCGAAGTGTGGATAAAGCGAGGATCATGAGTGCTTGGGGAGAAACTAGGCTGCGATGGCAGAAGAAAACGATCAAACCAAGCACGAGGAGCTTGCTTGAGGCCGTAAAGAGATCGACGAAGGCGACAAACTATACCCTTAGGAACAGAATACCCCGGTGGTGGCTGCATATAAATCTCCTCATGTAGCTTACCATTGAGAAAGACATTCTTGACATCAAGTGAGAGATGGACTATGCGACGCAGGCGCCAAAGAAGAAGAACGCGTCGTTGGTCATGTGCGCCACATGGCGAATGTCTCATCATAATCACGACCATGCTCTTGCTGAAAACCACGTGCCACAAGATAAGCCTTATAGCGCTCAAGAGAACCATCAGAGCGGGTCTTAAACTTGTAGACCCATTTGCACGTGATAGGAGTAACACGTGTGGGAAGAGAGACAAGATCTCATGTGCTAGTATGCTCAAGGGTAGCAATCTCCTCTGCCATCGCATGCTGCCACTCCTGATGAACAGTAGCATCACGATAGGAAGTCGATTCGGCAAGAACCGCTAAACCAAAGCGTGCAGTAGGCCGAATAGACTGACGATCACGAGGAGCATATCGAGGAGGAGAGACCGAAGAAGATGACTCATCAGAAGAAGATGACGCATTAGGAGAATCCTCAACTCGCGGACGACGAGTGTAGTAGAGAGAATAAGAAGGAACAAGACCAGGAGGAGCCTCTGGAGAGGGTGGTAGTGGCGTAGGAGATAGTGGAAAAGGCACCGGAGAGGCCAAATGCTGTGATGGAGGTGTGGTGACTATGTGAGTGGCAGGAAAAGTCAGGAAAGAAAGAGGGTCGACAAGAGATGCTGGAGTAGTGGAAGGAGAAAAGACGAGACTCATCAAAACTAACGTCCTGAAAAACTCGCATCCGTCGCCCAATAGGTTCCCAACAAAGATATCCTTTATGCCCAGCACTATAGTCCAGAAAAATACACTCCACGGACTGAGCGGTCAGCTTGGTGCCCTCACGAGGGGCAAGAAGAATATAGCACACACACCCAAAAAATCAAAGACGAGAATAGTAGGAGGCTTGCCACATAAACGCTCAATTGAGATCCCACCCTGAAGAGCAGAAGAAGGCTGAATGTTATTTAGAAAAGTGACAGTAAAATAGCCTCAGCCCAGAAGTGTGGTGGGACAGCAGAAGCAATCATACGAGCACGAGCTGTCTCAAGAAGATGATGATGCTTTCGTTCGATCACACCGTTACAGGCATGAGCACCAGGACAAGAAAGATGAGAGAGAGAGTGCCTCGCTCGGCAAGAAGAAAATCACGAAGAACTCCTGACAAGTATTCTCCAGCTGAGTCGGTACGAAAGACACAAATAAGAGAATCAAACTCAGTACAGATCATAGTGGAAAAAGTCTTGTAGATGGATAAAACCTCACTACAAGATGACATAAAGTATATCCATATGTGGCGAGAAAAGCCATCAATAAAAATTATATAATATCAATGACCTCCTTTCGAAACGAAAGATGTCGGACCCCATACATCAGAATGAACAAGATCAAAATAACGCTGTGAAACTGACTTACTAGAAGGGTAAGGAAGTTGAAGCTGTTTACGAAGCTTACAACCCTGACAATTTAGAGAAGCATCACTAGACACAGACCCTAAAAGACCACGATGAAGTAAAGAGGATAGACACGATCTGCAAAGATACCCCAAACGATGATGCCATTGAGCAAAAGATGTAGTGGCGGATGCGGCGAGAGGTCATGGCGATGGTGGAGGCGACAAGGCGGCAAGGGCGTGGAAGGAAGATGAAGCCGACCAAACTTTCGAGAGCGCTGTGAGTCACGGCGGTGAGGGTCGATACCAACGAGTCCCGTCGTCGATCCACGAATACAACAAGAATCATAATCGAGAATAACGCGACAACCATGATCAATGAACCGACGAGATATGAATTTGCATGGTTAGTTTGGGAACATGATAAACATAAGGAACATGAAAAGAAGAATTCTAAAGAGTGCCTCGTCCTGCGATAGAAAGATATGTACCATCTGCTGTCTGAACAATGATAGGAGCAGTTAAAGGATGAATGAAAGTGGGACTGGTGGAATCAGATGTCATATGAAAGGTAGCACCAGAGTCAAGAATCCAAGGTGATATACCTGAGGAAGAAGTAGAAGGTGGTATCTTACTAGAAGACTATGCAGTAGAACCAACAGAATCAGACGGTGCAAGAGCAGTCATGTGATGCAGCAGTGTGAGAAACTCTTGAGAATCAGAAGTACCAGAGCTCCTCTGAGAGGAGGAACCACCAGTTCCCTGTGGAGGACAACTACCACGACATAAATCATTCTTCTTCTTGTAGCAGGTCTGCTATACATGTTCATCCTTGTTGCAGTAAGTGCAGTGTAGTCCCTTACCAACAGCAGTTATCACTGAAGGCACCACTGGTGAAGGAGTAGATGGAGACGTAGCGGGTGTAGAAGCTGCTAGATTCGAAGAAAACGACGGTGACGACAACAAGCTCACAACACGAAGATGAATCTCCTCAGCACAAACAGATGCAAAGGCCTCCAACAGAGACACATGAGGGTGGTGTGCCAGCAACTGAGCACGTGTCTGCTCATACTCAGCCCGGAGGCGAGTCAAGGTGAGACTGCTGACGCTGACAGCACTGACACGTTTGGCAAACATCTTGTCCCAAAGAGTCAATCTGACACTATACCACAAATAATTAGGCATAGAACTGTCCACAGTGGTATCTCCCTACCGCAGCGACTGCTCTTAACACACAACATAAAGATACAAGTAATCACCATACGACTCGTAGTGGTTGTGCAGATGTGTCCACATCAACTGTGTTGAAGCCAAACCAACCACATCCCCAATGAATTACACCTCCATGGTAGCAGGAATAGCAGAGTGCGGGCATCCTCATCAATCCATGTCTTGTGGGTAGCATCACGAGTGCGAAAAGTCTCCATAGCATCCTCAAAAGCATCATATGCCTCCTTACGAGCATCTTCAGGAGTATTGTTCGGGAGCACATGCTCAACAGGTGGAGTAGGGCGAGGCGGGCAATGCAACTTTCCGGTAAGAAACTCTCATAGGCACTGACCACGCATGTGGAGACGCATGTGTTGAAACCAGTTCCGATAATTGAGACCATCGAAAATCACCAGACATCGAGCAACGAAAACAGTGTCCATTGGTAGACGGTGTTGGGCGAAGACGGTGACCAAGGCAATGAAGTCTAACAGCAATTTGGGCGGCGTGGCGGTTAGAGAAACGTGCTGTTTTTCCTCCTTTTTTTCCTTTTTTCGGTGGGATTCTTACAGGGCCGCGGGCTGGCTCGGTTAAAACGGCCTGCAACTGCAAGCCACAGAGCGCATGGGGGACACCTAGTTCCCCCTTACTGCTGCTATAGTGGCGGCGAGACCAGCGAAGGGCGGCTCTCCAGTGGGCACGGAAGTGGCCGCAAGACCGACGAAGGGTAGCTCTCCGGCGAGCATAGAAGCGGCGGCCTTGCAACTCCGACAACTACCGAAGACGAGCACAACTCTTGGGTGGCGATGGGGGAAGATCCCCAGCGGCTCCCCGGCGGCGACGCAGCTCGAGCGCGCGAGAATCCGGCGGTGTTCGGGCGACCGAGCGGCTCCGCGACGTCCAGGGGACAACCTCTCGGGCGGAAGATGGATCTGGAGCAGCAGTGGTCGAATCCGGAGCGACAGCGACGTCCCAGATGGAGTGGCAGCGGCTGATGAGGAGGAAGACACTAGGCGGTGACGGCGGCTGGAGAAGGAACCAGCGACGGCGGCGGCTTGGCGACAACAAGCGTAGTGGAGAAAAAGAGGACACAGGGAGGGTGGCGGCGGCGACGTTCAGTGGCAGCGGCTGCAACAGGTAAAATCCTAACCTTAACCTTGCTCTGATACCATGTTATGAATAACGCTTGTATTCATTATGAGACCAATAAGCTAATATATATACAAGTACATGTGTGATATATATACAAATAATCCCTTGTACAATACACATCTAACAATTTGTATATCAATCAGCACAAGCAAATCTTGTTAGTATAAGCTTCTCACCAGAAGAGAAAATTGCAGTCACCACATGTTCTTCTAGTGTTAAGGTTTTGCAGAGTCATCCACGAGGTTTTCAGTTTTGTCCAAGACAAACTATGCGTGTCCAAGACAAACTATGCGTGTTGTTTTCCCCCATTGTGTGTACCACTTCACTATAAACTTCAGCCAACGTTGTTAACTGATAGGGGATAGTAGCGAAAAATACTCTTGGTACTATAGGTACTGTCTATAAGTTATGGTCCCTAGTTCGGAGGTTATATTGGCCCATGTTTTATCTCTTCGAGTAATCATATTGCTTACCTATCATATCACCCATATTCCTTGAAATGTTCAAATTAGCATAGATAAGGAATTTATCTTCTGTAGGATAGTACCTGAATTAGCTGTTTCAGATAACCAAAGTCGAAGCAGGTAAAGTTCCGAACTAATGATAGCGTACGGATGTGACTATTTGTCAGAAATCAGACTACTGGACAATCGATTCCATTGTCGAAGTCTACTTTTCGGATCACTCGATGATCAGTGCACCCGGTTAGTTCATATCGTGCATTATATTGTTCAATCTTTTCCCCAGGTAACACTTACGTGGATGCTAAAGAGATATACTCCAAACTTTAGTATGTGAAATAACTGACAATAGCATCGAGACGTTTGACGAAACTCTTGTTTTTGAAAAGTTTCAGACTCTGTCAAGTCATAGAAGGTCAAACCGGCCAAGATGACAGTATGACTGGCCATGGATGGCAGTCAAACCAGCCACAGGCGGCAATCTGATTAGCAAAAAGTAAAAAAAAATGAATTTGGAAAATTGGCTAAAAATCACGTGTGATAGTAGGTGGGAGAATGTGTTTGCACTTATCTCATTGGATTTGGAGTTTCGAGTCGAAACTAGATAGAGTTTGAAAATTCCAAAGAGGGTGTAGATTTTCGGAGTGAAAATTTGGCTTAAGTCCTGGACGGTCGTGAAACCATTAGTTGGCGATTAGATTAGTGGCTAGTATGACCAGGCGGTAGGCGGATCGACTAATCGTGATCGATGCGGTAGCTAGGCTACAGTTCATCTTGTGAAGTCGTGATGAACTTTGTAGGTTAGGTCAAAATCATGGGGTTCAGTACATATGTGTTGCATGATGCATGTTTTGGCTAATGTTGATCAAATTGTGAAGAACTTGTGCCCATAAACGATTGCTTGGACTATTGTTGTGCAGGTGTCTTGGAGTCAACGATGAGAATGATCAGGACTAAGATAGGAGAGCTGAGGTCTAAAACAATCAAGGATGACGGTTGAAGTGATGTGACTCAAGCATGATGCAAGATGGACAAGGATTGTCGAGCGGAAATTCAATGCGACAAGTTGCATCAAGTGGCGTGGGTCGGTGAAAGTGACATAGTGGTTCTATGGAAGCTAAATGAGAGACTTCAGACATGAAGAGCCATTGATCAACCTACACGTGGTAAAGCATGTGATTGCTTCATGACGATTGGAGTCAGTCTTCAAAGCAGGATCGAGAAGGGGTATTTTGGTATCTTCGTTAAAATATTGGGTTAGTGACCTTTGGAGAAACCACGGCACAAGGCGATGCAAGGAAAGAGCGAGTTTAGGTCAAGAGAAGATGGAGTTCACGAAGAGATGAATTGAAAGTCGATTCGTCATCCGCTTTGAGAAGCGTATGTGAGTGTAGACCGTTTATGTTTGGTCTTAACAGCGCCCGATGTGATTTTCTCTCTTGACTAGCCTCCACTATAAAAGGAATTGATGCGAAATTTGCACCTCTTGAGCTTTCCCAAGTGGAAACCCTAATTTGTGATTTACAAAAGTGTGGTAGAGGAGACTAGAGTTTGAGGGATGGATTGATTGAGTGCTAAAGTGTTGCGCATTTATCCTCTATGGTAGAATGATTGTAAACCAACAATATTTTGAATCAATCTCATAAGATTCTCTCAAAGTGAGTTCTCTCTTGTTCTTGCTCTCGCTTTGATGCCTTTGGAATTTGTGTATTCCTTTCGTTTTCTTTAGGTATTTTGTTGTGATCTAGCTTGCTAGGGCGTGTAGGAATCCATCTAGGGTCATCTTGACCATTATCCACACACGAGCAAGTTTTTGGATCAAAGTTGAGTTTCCTCAATTCTTGTACCTTATTGATCCCATCTAAGAAATTAAAGAAACATTGGCTTCTATCTTCACGATCGTCGATCGAAATAGGTTCTGGCATTCTTAATGAGATGTGGTTTAAATTTGAGAATTTGGGTCACAAAGTAGGAAGTTAGGTCGATTTGTGATATTCATGAGCTGTTGTTAGGCAACCGCGGTCGGGCCGGCAATTCAGCGATTAGGCAGGCTACAACTCGGTCGGTGGCGGGGCAGACAGTGAGACCGACCCTATCTTTGTGTTGAGATGTTTCAATATAAGATTTTCGTTGTGCTTATATTTTTATCTTCATAGCTTCTATAGCTATTGAGAAAAGAAAAAGTTAAAATTCGTTGGGATCGAAAAGAGTATTACTACTGTTAACCACCCCTTCAAGTCAGGTCATCGTTCTGGTCAAACACACTTGTATACTGTTTTACTTTCAGGTGCGGGCGGTGTCTGAATTCTCGCTACCCCCATTTCTTAATGACAACAAACCTCATATCAACTTTATCTTTATAAGCACTAGTCTAATTGATTAATCTCCTTAATATCTTTGAGTGGAGGTATCATTGGCTGAATTACCTTCTTGAAACCACTACCTGATGCAGATCTGCAGAATCCTGATAAATTAAACCTCCATATACGGTATATGCTACATGGTGTCGTGCGCCAACGTTTCTCCACATAACACTGCCCATTCCAGGGAGAACATATCAAGGCCTCTTTTTGTTGGCCACAGGAGCTTCTTTTCACCAAACCTCAACTCCCTTATGCTGCTCACATTCCACATCTTTACGCGTATAGCAACTTGAAGTGAACATAGCCGGACCTGATAAATCTAGAGCTTGCTACAGTCGACTCCTACGAGGAGCCAAACAGGGCGCAGGCGTCGCTCTCAGGGGAGGAAATAATGAAGTCCATTATTAGGGATTCCTTCCAGAAAAGAAGAACGGAACGGATGCTTTTTCCATGCTTCTTTATCATGCACACAGCGCAAGGGGGCACACTTGTTGCTGCTGCTGCCGAAGCCTCCACATCCATAATGGCAAGTGGTTCGCTTAAGGTCTCCCTACTCGGATAGCACTGACCGAATGAGGCTGCAACGACAAAGTAAAAGGGCGCGCTTTTAGTTTCTTTTCCGTAGAACATACCGGCGTTGCGGGAATGAGGTACGAATGCAGCAGGGAAAGATCCGGAGAGAAGGCTAATAAACAGACAATGCCAGATTCATTTGCTCTGCTCTGCTATGCTCGCTAACTAAATAGGGTTTGCAAAGGTTAGCAGCCTGATCTTAGAAAGGAAAACAAAGTGTAGTGCATAAGCTAGTCGGCTAGATCAAGCAAAAGTCCTAAGTAATGGCATATGGCGCTGGCGGTCAAACCGGCAGATCTTGATTCATCTTTGGGAAAGCGGTGAATTTCTAGATTAGGCGAAGTCATAGGTTTTAATGCATATGTGTTGCATGATGCATGTTTTGGCTAATGTGGGTCAAGTTGCGAAGAAGTTGTGTCTGAAAACAATTTCTTAGTCTATTGTTGTGAAGGTGACTTGAAGTCAACAACAGTCAATGGCGAGGATGATTAGAACTATGCTAGGAGGGCCGAGGTCTAGAACAATCAAGAATGTCGGGTGAAATAATTGGACTCAAGCATGGCGAAAGATGGACAAGGATGACCGAGCAGGAAGTTGATGGGATGGGTTGCATCAAGTGGCGCGGGATCACTACAAGCGCCATAGTGGTTAGAAGGAGGCTGGATGGGAGAGACTTGCCGACATGAAGAGATTCATTGATTAACTTACACATGACGAAGCATGGGATTGCTTCACGATGTTTGGACTTGGTCTTACGAGAAGCATTGAGAAGGATATTTTGGTATTTTGGCCAAAACACGGGTTGGTGACCTTTAGAGAAATCGCGGCGCAAGGCGAAACAAGGAAAGGCGGTTTAGGTCAAGTGAAGATGAAGATCACGAAGAGGCGGGTTAGGGAGACACAATTCGTCATCCGCTTTGAAAAGTGTGTGTGAGTGTAGACCCGTTTGTGTGCGGGCTTAATGAGTGTTCGATAAGATGTTCTCTCTTGACCTAACCTTCCTTTGTAAAAGGAAGGGTGCAGGTTTTGCACCTCTTAAGCTCTTACAAACATAAACCATAATTTGTTGTTTGGGGAATTGGAAATAGAGAGACCATGGCTTGAGGGATGGATTGATTAAGTGATCAAGTGTTGAGTTTTTATTATCCATGATGCAGTGTTTGTAAACCAACCATATCTTGAATAAATCCAAACAAGATTTGCCCCCAAGATGAGTTCTCTCGTGTTCTTGCTCTCTCTTTGATGTCTTTGGGATTTTATGTGTTCCTTTGATTTTTCTTGGGTCATTTGTTATGATCTAGCTCGTTGGGATGTGTAGGGAAACCATCTAGGTTTATGTAGACCATCATCCACCCACGAGCAAAGTTTTTGGATCAAAGTTCAAATTTCCTCGATTCTCATGCCTTCTTGATCTCATCCAAGAAATTCAAGCAACTTTAGCTTCGATCTTCCAGATCGTCGATTGGAATAAATTTCTGACCTTCTTAATAAGCTATGGTTGAAATATCAGAGGATTTGAATCATCGGATTGAAAGTTGGGTCAATTTGTGATCTTCGCTGTCCAAGCGGTCAGACCAGCCTCTATGCTGTGTGTAGGTATTTTTCCTCGAGGATTCTCAGTTTCAATGCAAGAGTTTCGATAGGCTTATGTTTCTGATCTTCATAGCTTCTATAAGTATTGAGGTAAAGAAGAAGTTGAATATCGTTGGTTCGAACAAGAGCATGTGCTCAAGCGAAATTTGACGTCAGCACCTAGTGGTAAACGTGGGTGGTGACCGGCTACCTTTGGGGAATTATGCAAGGCCCTGTCGGCTCTCGTTGGGGCAGCTGATGCCCTCTAATGAGGACGGCGTAGCGGAGGGAGTTGTCGGGGGCGGCGAGAAATGAAGAGGTTAGGAGGCGGCGGTGGGTCCAACAGCTCACAGGAGATGAGGAATGAGGGTGCACGAGGCGGATCGCCGAGAGGAGGAAGAACGGCGGTCTGGGGAGGTGGTTGAGGCGGAGGAGGGAGGCGGTGAGGAGCTGGGCGGTGGGAGGCGGCGCGTGAGGATGGGGTGATAGCGACGGCCGAGGATGAAGGAACTAGGGTTAAAGGGTGTAGGGCACTATATGTGAGAGGGAGAGATGCGTATGATTAGAACAAACTATCGTGCCACATCGCCCTATCGTGCCCCTCCCTCCGACCCGGATGCCCATCGCCGTGCCCCTAGGGGCAGTTTGCCCATGTTGCGTGCTATCATGTCCCAGAGACACGATTTTAGGGAAATTAGGGTTTCACGATTTAATGGAAGCGATTGTCATTTGTTTTGGGGTTTTCTAAATGTGAACCTTGGTGTTATAGGATTTATGATTTCATGTGAATCTCGGATGTTTTAGTGTTTTATGATTTCATGTGAACCTCGGGTGTTTTAGGGTATAATGTGAATATCCAACTTTGCGGTCATCTCGAACCGATGTACTCCAAAATACTATACAAATAATTTTGCATTAAACACACATCTATGCAATGTACACACAGGATACAAGCATGTGTCCTCAAGAATTGGGGCGTAGTGAGCATCAAGGTGCGTAATGCTTCTCAAATAGAACACTACAAGAAATCTTTGAGCGGTGACAATCGAATTAAATCACGAATCATGTTTTTTTTCTGATATGGGATCTGTGATGCTCCCATGACGAAAAATCGAATCGTCACCTATAGTGCGTCGTTGATAGGTTTACGTGTGAAGTAGCGAAATTATCACGGACTTAGTAGCGAAACCATTGTCGTCCGTGAATTTTATGGCGCCACGTCGATTCTTATTGTCATTGGTAGCACAGTCGGGGCCACGCGAGATCGGCGTGGGTGTTGGTTTGTGACAATGTCTCTGAGTCATAATGTGAGTTAGACCCATGTTAATTTTCGTCATAATTTTACAAGGTCCATTTTGATTCCATTATGTAGGCCCAACTTATTTTAGGTTAGCCCAAATTGCATGCCCAAATTTTTTGGGTGTAGTCCTTTTGATGTTTTTGGATGTAGTCCATTTTGACATTCTAAAAGCACAATATATTCTTTGGGCTAAAACCATTTTGGCCCGAATAGCCCGATTTATCGGGGCGGGCCCTTTGCCAATTGAAACCCATTTTCTAATTTCACAATGGTTTGGCCTAGCACATCCATCTGAGACAAAAACATTACAAGCATATACAATAAGATCATGTCATGTCATAATAGCAACTTCCAACACATTGTTCCTAGGTTACATGCATCCAACACAGTTCACAAAATAACAGTATCCCAGATCATAGTGCCATCAAACCACAAACTACATCAGTTTAGGGAGTAGGGTTCACGACCACGATTGTAGTTCGACTAGCACGAAGGAGGGCATCGATATCTGTAATCTTATCCTTCAAAAGCCAATCTCTTCTAAGCTCTTCTTCCTAGCTGCTTCGGATTCTTCTGCCTTCTTCTTCAAGGCATCCAAGTCTTGCTGCTGAGCTTCAAGTTGGTCTCGAAGTTGGGATGCTCCTTGCTTCTCAATGTGAAGTTTATCTTCAAGCTCTTCCACACGCGAAGAAATGCCTCGTCTCGAGCTTTTCTGTGAGGGTGTTTGAAGGCCCACCTATTGAAGGAATTTGGTTGAGTCACCGAGCACTTCAGAAACAGCTGCAGTAGGAGACTTTGATTCTTGTCTATCTTCCACTGGTTGAGCCACGATGGCTTCCATATCAGCCTAGCAATAGATGGACTACGCGTAAGTGTTATTATTTACAGTATACTTATGTAGAAAAGAAATGAAAAAGTGGTGACTAACAATTGCTTTCTTCGGCTCACTAAAACCAAGTTTCTTGCTATTATGGCACTCTTTGAAGAGGTCAATTGCGATGGGCTCTACATCTTTATATTTCTCTTATACGAAATGTTCAAATTATTGCAAATTGTAAACTTCCAACATGGTATGGAAGGGTTTCATAACAAATGTATAAGAACATCATTTCTGTAAGTACTTACAACAGCATGACAGTGTGCAATGTAGGAGCGAGCCGGTCCATTCTTTAGCTGGACTTTCTCACAGTTCGGTTTGTTTTCTCTAGCAGTCCTCTGAGAAAGACAAATTAGTGTAAAACACGCCAAGTAACAAACAACTAAGTAAATGAACCAATTACTTTCATACCATGTGGTTTAGGTTGGACCACATACACTGCAACGCTCTCCATTGCTCATCGGTCATTTGCTTGAAGAGGCTAGTGGTTCTCACTTTATTTGGTGGTACACCATTAAAGTACCACTTTTTAAGCATGTAACTCATCTGTCATTGTCGGACTTGAGCAAATAAGCACATGTAGATGTATTGCCTTTGAGTTGGTGTCCATGGTAAATTGACCTAACAAAGACCATACACATTACACAAGAGACATGTGAATACAACGAGAAACAACGAACAACGAAAGCGAAGGGGTTTCACTTTTGGCAAGAGTTGATATACTTACTTGCAACTTTTCCAATGTAGTCCGTAAGGTGAGATTGATCATTCTTGTACTCTTTCTAATGTGGAGCATATCCTCATGATATCAAACTACAAGCTGAATATATGATAAATAACAACTCACCAGCAGTGCAAGGACACCACATGAGCGACCTCTCCCACCCCAACCCCCAACACAAGAGAGAGGCCGAACAAGAATGAACACCTTATGGAGTTAACCTCTTGTTCGGTGTCCTCATCCTCGTTCTCTTGAGGTCATACTAATCCGAGTCTTCACGACTCGACCCTTCTTTGTCTACACATGTATTTTTAAAATTGATGCTAATGAAGTGGCCTTGAGTCCTCGCAACACTTGATTGTTCCTCATCGATTTTGAGCCCTCTTTTTGTCATATTGGTAAGTGGTGCTTCTTTACGTGACTAAGAAAACAAGCGTAAGATTACAATTTTGATACTACAAAGTTACTAGTATGCAACTAATTAAATTACGGCAAGATTACTATGGAACTCTAGCATGCAACGCAGATGGAAGTAACTAATTTACAAGAAATTTAGCATTTGAGGCACCGTCCGTCATGCTTGCCCTCGCCGCCTAACGAGCTCCTAACGATGGCGGGAGCCTGCGGTCGTCTTGTGACCGATGGCGGATGACCTGCCGGTGGATGACTGTGGGAGCTAATGGCTTGTTTGGTCGGTGCGCTAGTTTCATGCCGGTGGAGGTGATTTCTTGTCAGTAGCGATAAAACGAGAGAATAGTGTAAAGAACTCACCATAGATCAAATGGTCCATAGCCCAAATAGTATCATAAAAGAGCACGAGAGGCGACCAAGCAAAGCCACTCAACCCAACCCCAAGCCTCTCATCCATTCACAAACAAGCACAAGCCAGCATCACCACCACATAGAAGAAGTAGTAGAGAGAGGAGGAGCAAGGTGTTGAGAAAGAATGGCGGCTTTGTCCTGCGTCATGCCATTGTCCCTAACGTGCCTCTCGGGGCCGTGGGCGTCTTGCCCGCCAGGCATCACCCACCTCGTATGGGTCCGGCCTATCGCGTGAACCCCTCACCGCCGGATGAAGGAGATGGAACTTCTTGGCCAACTTTCTTGTCGCTAGCGCCTTCGCCGGCATGGATGAAGGGGATGGATTTCAACGTCGCCCTTCCCTTGTCGTTCTTGTCGGCCGACCCTTGCCGTCGCCCACCGAGTGCCGTCGTGCGGAGGAGGATTTGGGGTGGGGATGGATCGACTAGGGTTTGGGAGAGGAGATTTGGGGAGAGGATTTGAGGAGGGATTTGGGGAGAATATGAAGGGTCTGCGCCTTGCGTGTGATGTTCTGAAAATACCCTCCACGGTTGGGAGGTCCGATGATCTGTTTGGACAAAATAGACATTTCATAAAAAAATGGGTGGGTGGCGGGGTGGGTTGTGGCGCCACAACGAATATTTGCGTGGGATTGTGGCGCCACAAAAAATTAAGTTAGTGAATTATGAAACTCTTGAATAATATTTTTGAAGTAATTTAATATGATATGTGATGCTAAAATTAGTATAAATTTAACAGATGGTTCAAAAGGAACCGTCTATGTTGGAGTCATCATGGCGAGGCATTTGCGGTGCAGAACTATCACTGTCGGATCAAACGCCTCCACTGTGACCTTGCATGCTCGATTCGTGCTTGTAGCTGTTGGACTCTGAAACCAAGCCCCATATAGCCGGATGCCATCAACCCTCGACTCTCGCCGCATCCTCGGTGCGGACCAAGTAGTTCCATAGGGCGATCTCACGATGAGATTTACTTCTTTGAATGCATGAGACCCTCTCATTAATTGGTGTCGAGGAGGAGCTCGATCGATAGATGATGGCCGCTGTGGTCTCCAGTAGATCGGATGGCCTACAGCGGATGACATTGCGAGCGGAAGGCTTGTCGCGGCTTGTGCTAGGTTCGACGAGAGGGTCGAGTAAACAAACACAATGTAGGCGATCTGTAAGCGACGAGAGGGAAGCCATTTGGAGTTTGTAGAAAGGGGATCAATGTAACGTCTCGTTTGTCGAGTTCTTGGAGTTTTCAAAAGTAAAAAGAACCGATCGGCTTAGATCGGCCGTTCGGTCCTCCCCTTCTTGCGGATCGGCCAGTTAAGGTCCTCCCTCCTTTGAGATCGAGCGGCGGATCTCCTTTGGAGATCTAAGCCGTTCGAGTCCTCCTCCTTTGATATCGACGCCGGATCTCCTTTAGAGATCTAAGCCGTTCGGGAGTCCTCCCTTGTAGATCGGTAGATTCGGGTCCTCCCCTTCTTGAATCGGAGTTCGAGGTCCTCCCTACTTGAGATCGATGCTTGGATCTCCCTTTAGAGATCTAACCATTTAGGTCATCCTTGCTTGAGATCTTGGCCGTGGCCAATGAGTGTGCCTTAACCCACAAGGCAACCAAGCCGGACCACCAAGCTAGTCTTGAATCCAAAGCACATCTAACAAAAGTGAAGCCCTTGGGGCTCACCTTCTTCTAATTTATGTTTGACATTTTCAAGTTAAATGAATTTTTAATGCAATAAATAAAGCCTACACACAATTAAAGTTTTTTCAGATTTTACGGAGCCATACTAACATTAAAACCATTTTATATTAAATTTTAGTTGAAAGCGAAATTATTAAAACTTGAATCAGCAGAAATGAATTAATATGAATTAGTTATACATTTTCAAAGTTTAATGCATTTTTCATTTGTGAAATAAAGCTTACCGGGAAGATAAATAAGCTTTACTGAAAAGAATATATGTGGACAAACGTGCGCCGCAGATCTGGAGATGAACGGCCCTGCGGCGAACGATGTCGCCGCTCGAGCGGCCCAATGGTTCTCGGTAGTTGATACGAAATGGAGGCTGAGATCCGAGGTAACCTTGGACGGTCGAGCGTTACCTCAATCCCAGCCGTTGATTGGGAATCGGACGACCGATAGTGATTTAGCCGATGGAGTGGTCCGAACGGCCCAATGAATCTCGACTGTTGGATGGCGATCCAACGGTGGAATCGCGTGAACCACTCCTCGGTCGAAAAAGCGCATCGGGCTCGGGCTTTAAAAATAGGTTTGATTCTAGGGTTTGGCCTCCACGCCCAAATCGATTCTAGGGTTTGGCCTCCACTCCCGAAAGCGACTGAGCGTCGCTCCGGTGATGCGCCTCGACCGGCGCTCACTGCTGGCGTCGCCACACCATGGACAAGCGAAATGTCGGCGTGGAGCGCTCGAGTGGTCGACCCACGGGCCTAGCGGTGGGATACCTCTCGTGCCGTGCCCAAAGTGCCAAGCCACGATGATCAGGGCGTGTCAGGAGCTCGAAGAATCGAGGAAAGAAGTACTACAAATGCCCTAGAAAGCGAAGGTGGAAACTCCTTTTCATTGAATTTGGTTTTGGTTTTGCAGGGCAATTTATGGTTTTGTTGCTCGGATGTATTCGGGTGAGTGCGACACATTCATGTGGAAAGACCAATACCACCTTTGGACCTTTTGGGATCCTCTTGTACCTCCCTTGGAGATTTCTTGAATCACTCCAAGAGAGTGTGGTGGAACTCTTGTGGTCCTCTTGGACCTCTTGAGGAGATCTGTTGGATCTCCTTGGAAATTCTTGAGATCACTCCAATACGGTGTGATCGAAGGCATAGACAGATGTGGTCGAAGTTTTAGACGGTGTGGTCGAATGCATAGACCGATGTTGTCAAAAAAATAGTGGTCGAATTCTTAGACCGGTGTGGTGGTAATACTGCAAGTCAAAATTGTAGACTAGTAATGAGAGTTGTAGACTAGTGTATGCAATCGGGATCAATAAACCTTTGTTTAATGACCATTAATTGGTTTTAAATTACGATTACAGATGATTTAAGTTGGCGATTACTAGAGAGTAATTGTCGACCATAAATAGAATATAGGGACATCAAGCGAAAATAGGCGATTCAACATCTATTTTCTTTTTACTTCCTCTCTGTTCTCTTGTCTTTGGAGAGTTGTCTTTGTCGAACCAAGCGTCCATTCTCCTCGATGTGCAGGGAAGGAGGGTGGCGGATACCTCGAATCATTTACGTGATAAACACGCATAGGGTGGCAATTAGGCTTCTAAGCGGCGCATCTATGTGACCGCTCATTGCTGACTGCATCATCTCGACACCTTGCTGCTTGAGATTGCGTTGCTTCTGTTCTTCATCGAATCCAACTATAACTTGGTCGTAAGACCATTCTATTCTATATATAGTCCTTTTTGTGTATGTTTAGAAGTGTAATAAGTTATACATTGTTAGTATCATTTTATACATCTCTAGTTATTTATGATTTTTGCCTCGTAATCAAAATTGAAATTAATATATAGTACATATTTCAACGAGATTTCCATGTCATTTTCGCGACAACTTTGGCGTGAGGAAACAAGTGAGATTGTGCATGGAAGCGTGAGCTTCTCAATCGTGGGGCGAGGACGCATTGGATTCCCATGGCGGTAGTCAAACTAATCCGCTCCTCGGCGAGCACATGCTCATAGTCGATTCGGCAAACTCATGATCGGAGCGTGCAGGCGATGAAAGCGAAGCAATCTCCATGGCAGAGTTAGATCATGTTGTGATTGCTTTCGGTGGCGGCGGCAAGTAGAAACGAGGATGGAGGAGAGGCGACCATAGCCACGAGGAGAGAGAAAGGCGGGAGGCGAGGAAGGGAGGAGGAGGAGTTCCATGGATGGCGGCGGAGGATGAGTTTTGGTTAAAACTATATTGTTTCACGGTGAAATCGTAAAAATATATTTTTATCCGTGAGCAAATTCAAAAAATGGTTCTCATACCGTACTCAAAAGTCCGACAAGTGACCTATCATGCTTTAGATAAAAGGGTAGTGATCCGGTAGCGATAAGTCACTATCGGCTTTTGGTAGCGACACGGATGTTATTTTATCGATTCATTTACGAAAAACTATTTTTACTATTTCACTTTGCGCAGATACCATTTAACCCAAAACTCCAAACTCGCTACGAGATGAGGCTTCCTGACGCCGTTCGTAAAATAAAAAGGTCTATGGAAATTATTTTAATTAGTCAATTGTAAAGGTCTTTTCAGATGCATTTTAATTTGGTTACAAGCCCCTCATGCCTGTTACCACCGACACCAATTCTTTTCCAGGCCAGTGATTTGCACCGGCTTTGGGCCCAAAACCAGCCTTCAAGAAGGGCCCAAGTGTTCAGGAAATTGGAACCAGTGCAAATCGAAACACAGCCCGAGGAAACAACTGGTTTAGTGCTCTCTTTTTAAAACAAAAATCAAATTCAAATGATTGGAGCATATGTAAGACGCCAATATATATAAATTCGACCTTAAATTGAAATCATAGTGGTGTTTGGGGCTCAAGTTCAACCTTCAGCTCCGATGACAAAATTGGTTGCTTAATCTACAGCAACCTTTGAAGGTTAAAATCACGTTAGCTTTGCAGAGTTACAAGATGTGTATATGGATGTCCTCTAAATATTAAGATGGTACAATTGGCAATGGTGTCAAGGGTTTATCGAAATACTTATTTTGATATATTTGAAGCTATCGGTCTCGGTGGTTGGACCTGACCTTGGTGTTGATGCATTGGCGTATAGACCTTAGGTGGTTAGCGGCCCATGGGCATGTCAAAGCGGTGATCGGATCGGCCGGAGACTGACAGTCTAAGAGGCCAAAGTTCAAATTTTGAGTTTGGGGCCAAACCAAAATTAGAGGTGTGAACAAGAGAGATGATTTTTCTATACTTGGTCTCATAATTTTTTGAGCTTGAGCCAAATGTTATATACATTTTAAATTTGGAGGCTGCGTCCCCTTCTTTGGTGGTTAGGCCAGGCCATGGGTGGCTGATCGACCAGATTTAGCTGATGCGTCGGCCGACTAAGTGGCGATGATCGTGGGTTAGAGTCAATTTAATAGGTTTGATGCATATGTGTTGCATGATATATGCTTTGACTAATGTGAGTCAAGTTGCGAAGAACTTGGGTTGAATCGATTTCTTGGTCTATTGTTGTGCGGGAGGCTTTGAGATCAATGACGGTCAATAGTAAGGATGATCGGGACCGAGCTAGGAGGCGAGGTCGAACAATCGAGATGCTTGGTGAAATCATTGGATTCAAGCATGGCGCAAGATGGAGAAAGATGGCCGAGCGTGAAGTTGGTGCAATGGATTGCATCAAGCGGCCGAGGTCGGATGCAAGTGTCATGGTGGTTTCGATGGGAGGCAGATAGAGATACTTATCGACATGAAAGAGAGCCATTGATCAACCTACATGGCGAGTATGAGATTGCTTTATAATGATTGGACTCGGTCTTTGGAGAAGGATCGAGAAATAGTATTTTGTATCTTCACCAAAATACCACCTTGGCGACTTTTGGCAAAACGCGGTGCAAGGAGATGCGATCTAGGTCAAGTGAAGATGAAGTTCATGAAGAGGCCAGTTTAGGAAGCAGGCTCGTCATACGCTCTGTGAAGCGTGCGTGAGTGTAGACCCGTTTATGTGTGGACTTAGCGGTTTGCCGTTAGTGTCTTCTCTCAACCTAGCCTCCACTATAAAGTGGATGTCGGATGGAGTCATCAAGTCCTTCAAGGAAGAAACCTTAATTTATGATTAGGGGATTTTGGAGTAGTTGAGGCTAGGGTATGTGAGAGATGGATTGATTGAGTGCTCAACTATTGAGAATTTGTCCTCCATAGTGGAGTGACTATAAACCAGCGTACTTCTCAAATCAATACAAGCAAAGTTCCCTTAAGACAAGTTTCTTTTGTTCTTACTCTCTTTTTATGACTTTTGATATTTTGTTGTTTCTTTGGTTTTCTTGTGGTTTCTGTTGGGACATGTGAGAATACATCTAGGATAATCTTGATCTTCATATACCCAGAGCAAGTTTTGGATCAAAGTTTGAATCTCTTTGGTTCTTGTGCCCTTTTGTTCTCATCCAAGAAATTGGTGGAACTTTGGCCATGATCTTCCCGATTAAATCGATTGGAATAGGTTCCCAACCTTCTTGATGATCTGCGATTAAAATTTGAGGATTTGGAACACACGATCGAAGTTGAGTTGTTTTGTGATCTTGAAATCGTCTTGATTCGGTGTTCATCCATGTGAGAGATCGGACCACTCATCGAGAGGTTAGACACTGTATGCCATCGGTCGGATCGGTTGTCCATCGGTCGAGACCGCCCATCACGGAGGTTTGGCCGGCCGTGCGCCCTCACTATGAGATTGTGGTGATTTTGGTCTTCGTGTCTCGGAGTTTGTGTGGGATTCAGCATAAGACTTCCATTGTACTTGTATATTTGATCTTCATACCTTTCATAGCTACTAGAGTGATAATAAAGTTGAATACCATCGAGGTGAAAATGAAGTAGTGCGTCTATTTACACCCCTCTGAGTAAATCGTTCGGTTCAACTAGATGATTACGAGTTTATGACAATAATGAAGGATGAGTCTGAAGCAAGCTAGAAGCTACTTGATCGAAGATTGAAATGCAGAATTGATCTGTTGAAATTCAAAGGATTAGTGAGAAATTTTCTTTGTAGTTATCTTTCATGTATGTATGATGCATTGCTCTGCATGGAAGGCAGAACAGAGCACCTCATGCCATAATCAACAGCCAGCCTCTTCAGAATCTTTTTCTCCTCACTGCCGTATCCATCTAAAGATATAAATAAAACAATGGGCGGAAATAACATAGCTCAATAATACACCAGTGACCACAAATTCAACGATGGATTTGCACGACAGAACGCTGGACTATCTCGAAGTCTTGCGGCACTAATATACAAATCAGAGCCCACCAACTTTGAATGTTGCGCATGCAAACTATTTTTACAGGTTTCATATATGGTCTTCATATCTGGTCAGACCAACATCATAGTCCGGTTCTCATACAAGACAAGCTGTCAAGCAAAGCTGAATATTGCATTGAAGATGCTTACTTTTCTTAGCTTTTAAGGTAAAATGTCTGAAACTCGCTAATTGTAAGATAAATAGTGGCAGGTTTACATAAAATTTATAGCCGGTTTCAGATGGGACGAGGTGAGTATAGATTACAAAGTTTTGCTAGCCAAGTTCAAACATATATCAATCAAAAGGGTAAACAAAATGCTTGTAATATGGATAATTCGATTACGAGTTGTAGTTAATACACCTTGTAAAGCAGACTTATTCATAATATTACACAATAGAACATGCTATAACATGTTCGATAGCTATATCCGCACCATGTTATTCTGCAGATCCTTGCACACTTCGTACCGCATACGGAAGATGAGACTTGCCTGTAATTAGTATATTTTGATTCATCAATTCTCTAGAAATAGATGATGAAAAGATAAGTTTTGAAAGATCAATTATCTAATCTCTAACAATGAATGATGAACGGTTCCATCTCATTAATAAGCAGTGCTACTCAAGGATCCTGGAACAAACAAAGGGCTTCCATGACAAATGGTTGGCATCTTTCATATGGCAGAATCACACACAAAAAAAAGTTCATGACCCTACTGGTCAATCATGTTATCGTTATAACAAGGAGAAAAAAAAATAAACATGGTATCTACGGCACGTAAGATTTAACCAGAGAAAAAGGAACAGACATGATATTTATTTGATCGGCATTCATGTCAAACATGCGTAAATCTTACCTTAGGCGCTTGCACCGTCCTCAGCGAGCTTGAACTCCTGGAGCTCCTTAAAGTCCATCCATTGCTTCTCCCAGACCTTAGCTTCATAGAGCTTCTTGGCGTCCCCTTCCTTCACCTCAATCGTAAAATAGTATATCGTGCCAGCAACAACTTGCTGCTTCACCTTCACAACCTTCTCAAACTCCAGTAGAGAGTTCTGCACAGGGCAACGCCAAGATTACTAATCCAATCCAAAACTCTATTGTCAAGGGAGAACAAAACACTACACATCCTTAACACAAATACTAATCCAGCACGTCCAGGAAGCGCGCTGTAATCGGACCGCCTACCCGAATACCTCATGTTTCCCATCAAATTGCATAGATTTACATAATTTACAGAAGCAATAGCGACTTTCTTTGCAAGAAAGGTCGAATTTGACTTAGATCGATTTGCCACTATCAAATGATTCGTGATCAAAGCTGTGTCCATCGCACAGTCAGGCGGTAGAACAACACATATTCGTCAGTTGGACAGTTGCACCTTACAAGAGGGACAATAGAGAGGGTGGGTTGGGGGACTTACGGCCTTCTTGTTGTGCTCGGAGACGGCGAAGCGGGCGAGGTCGAGGACGTGAAGGTCGTTCTCGCGGCCGTCCGGGGCGTCTTGGATGCCGCCCACCAGCGGCCCTCGGTCCTCCGCCATGGCCAACTCCTCTCCTGCGCTCTGGGTCTCGGTGCCAGTGGACGATACGGCGAGGGCGTGCAACGCGAGCAGGGCAGCCACCAATCCGACGACTCGATATTTCCGCATCTCGATCCGGGCCGACATTTATAGCCGCAGGGGACGAGAGGAGACGGGGATGAATAGGAATGGAGCAGGTGAAACAAGAATAATAATTCCACGGCACATTGCTACGCATGGCTATACAGTATTCGTCTCTTACATATCTACGTCGATAAAATTACATATAAAGAGAGAACACGTATCGTTTCTTAAGTATGCTAAGTCAACAAAATCTTATATAGAAGAAAGAGAGAGCGTGTATCGTTTTAACTTCAGAAGAAATGCTTGTCTGTGTGAAGCAAAGATATGATTACGTGAAATAAGATATAATCGTTAATCTCTACTGGTTGATATATTGATCTATTTTAAAGGAAAATTACTGAAATATAAATATTGGAGAGTGTGTTAGAAGTATATATTAAAGATATTATCTGCAAAAATAATGTATCATAGAGATACCTTGAGTGTGACCCAGGGTTGCTGATGCCGATGGTAACACTGTCGGTCATGGTTGATGGTTGGATGTGTGCGTCGCAAGCTCGGGATGACAATTACATACATGCTTTATTGATGCCCTACGTTGGCGTGCATGTCATCTTCTTGGAAGCGTATTCTCTGGCTTTATAATATGCCTCTGGCTTTATAATATGCAGCATAGTAACAGATAACATATGATCTAGTGCCATTGCAATCGATTTTTAGCCCAAATCCGATGGCAAGTGAATCTAATGTCATTGCTTGGTAATCCCATAGGAAGGAGAGTAGTTCTTCGTATGAATCCCAGAGGATTGCACTTTGCTGGCACACAACAATGTCTGCTACTGCAAAATTTCAAGGGAGGGAAAGGTAATTCTTGTGATAGGTACATGATGCTAACCATGAGGGCTCGAAATGCTGCGTTGGTGTCCAATACTCCAATGAGATCGAACTTGTTTATCTAGATAAATGCCACACATTGCCAATCTTATTCTACCGAAGTGTGGTTTGTTCACGTGTGTGTCTAGTGGGAAAGCGCACGAGTGCCCGCGCTTCATAAGACCTTTAGGTGCACCCAATAAAATTCTTAGTGTGTAAGAGACGCGTATGTGCGCGTGCATAAATGGTGTAAGTGTAGTGCGTGTTGAGTGTGTACATTTGGCTTGTACTTTCAAAAAAATTATCTTGACACTTTCAAGTTGGTGTTGTTAGGCAGGATGGTGTCTCGACTTCCTAACTACCTTGCTTATATGGTATCATAGCAATGCAGCTCTCGCCGCCGCCTCTCACGACTTCCGCCCACGTCGCCCACTGAGAGATAATCTCATCTCTATGATTTCTCACGAAATGCGCGAAATCTATAGTTTAAGTCGTGTCACCGATCATCCGATCGGCTACCAATTAGAGTTTTCTCGGTCATCTTCAAATCGGGTTTTCACTATTTTTTCGATCATATATCGGTTTGCGTCGCCTTGCCAACTTGTCAGCGTTCCTTGGCTCGGACTTACGCCTCGGTTTCGACCTCTCGGCGCCTTCTCTCTTGATGGCGTCGTGGCGTGTGCGGCCTGCTATTGACACGGCCCTCCCTCCACGGTCTTCCAAGCGCCTCGTCTCCCGTCGTCATCCGCTAGATCATCATCGTCGAACCGTCATTCGCGAGACTTTTGTCTTCTTGAATTTAGGTCGATCTGAATGTCCGTCTTGGCGGCGTTCCGAGCGGAGTTGTGTTAAGCAGGATGGTGTCTCGACTTCCTATATGCATGGCGTCTTCTCTTTTAAGGGATCAAGCGTTCACATGATAGTTATGCTGCGTTCACATGATAATTATATACGTTCAAATGATAACTATAATCTATATATGTGTAATTCATGTATTCTGATTTTAACAATAAAAATATAGTCATTTTCCTCGCTTAAAGGTACAATGGAGATACAAGGCACCAATTTGGACATTTAAGGATGCATGCGTGTATCAGGAGCAAGATGTTTTTCTTTTCAAAAAGATTTTCTAGGCGTTGAAACAAGAAGTTCGTTCTTTCGTACAATATTTCTTTTCTTCCATGTTATCCAATCTAGCTGGCTTCTCAAAGCTTAGTCCTTAATTCACTGTCATGCATGTTATGGTTGACATTAACACTACTCTGAGCAGACCTTTGGTCCGGGCCTAAAGGGCCTCTAGTCCCGGTTATAGAGCCGGGACTAGGAAATCGAGGACTAAATGTCTCACCTTTAGTCTCGGTTAGTAATAGCATGGGACTAAAATCCGTCAGAAATTTAGAGCCACGAGGTGGCCCTTTAATCCGGTTGGTATTACCAGCAGGGACTAAAATTTTTTTATTTTTGTTTCCATTTCAATTCATTATTGATTTTGGTTTTACAATTACATTAGGTTTTCAAATCGCGTATTCTTATTTGCTAATATATATATCGCCCACATATAATTTAGTTTGGAACATTATTACACACAAATAAAGTATGAAACTATATATATTATGGAGCTATATATATATAATATATATATATATATATATATATATATATATATATATATATATACATAAAATTTACAACATTATTCATGCATCCTTGGTATTTACAACACGAATGTTGTCCTCCACTTAAATGTCATACAAATGTTAAGTCTGGTTTGGCTTCAATTGTTCATCGGTTAAAGTAGAACTTCGGTCTGCGGGCTTGAGGACATGCTCATTAAGAAATCTGCGATTGTCTCTTGAATTCCTTTGAGGCGGTCCATATCCAACTTTTGTTCCTTCAACCATATCTCCTTCAATTTGCATTAAGCAGAAAGAAGTATTAATATACATAAGATTTATTTAATAGCAACAAATAAATAAAATGGATTTATTATATATACTTATTCACGTACTTTACGCATCTGTAGATGGGTTCTTTTGCATACACAGTGAGGAACTTCATAAGCGTAGTATCCACACAAATTGTTGCTGGTGGCTGTAGTAGAACCTTTGTGCGATATAAAAGATTACTCTCGTCATCCGTAGCGTGGTGAAGCATGATAAGGTAAAGATCGGGAGCTAGTACAACTTACATCCGGTCGGTGTGGATCGGGAAGTGGCGCTTTCGGATCCGGGCGGTGTATTTGAGCAGAACCAAGCCCAAACCACCTTAATAATTGGATGGTTAATTAACTATTGCGAGTTAAAGAAGCGAGGAATAAATATTTAAAGATCGAAGTTACCTGGATAATGTCTATCATATCTTGGTAATCTTCTGCGGTTTTCTCAACGAGTCATAGATTAGCAAATGGCCGTCGGAGAGATCGAAGACAATCGTTATCCGATGAAAATTGCATTTGTTTATAGAGTCAACATATATATCTTTATGTTGGATTGAGTAAGTAAAGTAAAATGTGCATCACGATAACAACACTCACCCAAAGTTGTAGGGGAAGAGTATAAATCTTTTGTTCTTTTGGTTGATCAAGAACCTCGGAAATTCCTCTCAGTTTGAGGTCTCCATTGATGCGTAAAGTGTGTTTGGGTCCTTGAATCGATATATGGATCAGCAGAAAACCAATGTTCTTATCGTTTCTCGTGTGAGGTCTCTCATCATGTCTCTGCATATGTATAGACATGCTAGCTAGTGTGAGGATAATTACTTATACATATACATATGCTAGAGTGAGATTATTAAAAGAAAGAATCACGTCTGAGAGAAAGCGGTGATGAGAGATTTATAGGCGTTCATGTGGCATAGGCGGTGTAACTCATTAAAGCGAACCATTATAATGTCATCATGCAGAGTAATGATGGTTTCTAATTTTAGCGCAAATATAGTCATCCGCACAAGCACTGACATTGCGCCGTATACCACTTGTTTAACAAGTACATTGCGTCTGAAGTTCCATGAGCTTCTCGAGGTTGTATAGACTCTTACCATATACATATTCCTTCTTCGATGATCAACTTCAGAGCACTTTTGATGTGTGCTCATAGAGACATTGAAATGCT
The DNA here is from genome assembly GCA_036346395.1 of Hsuehochloa calcarea. Classification (NCBI taxonomy): domain Eukaryota; kingdom Viridiplantae; phylum Streptophyta; class Magnoliopsida; order Poales; family Poaceae; genus Hsuehochloa; species Hsuehochloa calcarea. Next base: position 69,124,120 of record CM070594.1, on the reverse strand, counting down.
TGAACCGATTTCATGAAAAATTCATCAAGTTGATCCAAATGCACATTCGGGATATCTGTTTCTATGCGTTAGTGTTTGAACCATATTCATTCCCAATAACTAAGGGCAGCTGATTGATGTGATTGTTCCCGGTATGCAACACCTTCCGTGCTCTCTTCTCTTTCTCTTTACGCCTCCTCAATTGACTTGGTGAGAGTCACGGTCATAGTCCGATAGTAGAGAATCCTTACGAGCATGGCGTAACTTTTTACGGTGGCGTCCACCCTTTGCCTTAGAACTTACGGGCGTGTGAAGAAATCGAATTCTCGAGGCTCGCCCTCGAATTTAACCCTTCACTTTGTGAAGCTTGTCACATCTGTTTTCTTTGAAGCATCTATTACGGCGCGGTCTTCGAAAGTTTGTTTAAATCGTCTTAGAAATAGGAGTGTGTTCTCACAGGCTTTCTTCTTGGCGGTGGGGCGGCAACCGTTGTGAGGTGCGCCTCTTCTTTGGCGGAAGGGCGGCGGTGTCGGCGTTGGAGCACGCCGTGGAAGCGATGGGCGGCCGTGTCGGCGTTGGAGCCCGCGTGGAAGCGATGGGGCGATAGCGGCGTTGGAGCCGCCGTAGTGAAGCGATGGGGCGGCGGTGTCGGCGTTGGAGCCGTAGTGAAGCGATGGGGCGGTGGGGATGCGTAGTGTCTTCCACTTCATTGTCATCGCCCATAACCTTGACCAGTGGTGAATGGATAATTGGACTTAGGTTGGGGAGGTTACAACGTTAAAACAGCGTGGTATGAGTAAACCGTTATTTAAGCCAATACATAATTAGTGAAAAAATGTTTCGTTCACTTTCATCAGCACTTAAGGTTGGGTTGTTGAGGAGGAGGAGGTGGCCCTAGGAATAATGATATAGCGCTTGCGCCAACATATGAATGTCTTCTCCGCTTCTCCTAAGTCTTCTCCCATCACCTCCTTCAATGTCAAGAGGCACATTGCTGTTACCTTTCACAACTCTATCCCAGAGGGCGCTAGCATATCCGAGGAGGTATTAATGCCCATGGCATCTTGGTGTCTTCGTAGAATTCGTCTGAGATACAACACAGATAATAACCATGGTTGTGGCATTCCCCTACAGAATGTCGGACTCACATATCGTGAGAGGATCGGTGATGTCATCCGAGAGCCTTGACCTGCGTCATCTTGAATCATGGCACCTCGTGGAGGCGCATTGCCTTTTCAAGCGATTAGGAAATGATGTTGACTCCGGCTCGATGAGATTTGCCTTTGGATGGAACTTCTGCTCTCTGCACCTGCCTTTTGATTTCCTCATTCATTTTGGCTTCAAGTGCTTTTTCTCGCTCTCTTGCTTCACAAGCCACTTCCGTGACTCAAAACACATTTCCTCCATCCTGCGCATCCGCTCTGCCTCCTCGTACTTCTTTATCTGGCGGCTTCTATAGGTGGCTTTGTCTTTAGGAAGGCATGCTCCCGACACCTCCTATAGCCTCTTGTTGCATGCAGTGTTCGAGTACTCTCCGAAACGTAGTCGACTCATCCTTATGTAGTTAATTTGCCACCGCCACTCTCGGTAAAGCCTCGAGCATAAGCAAATCTTTTCTTTGCTCTTTGGAGTTCACGCCATACACTATCTTCAGGTCTCTAGGTCCGAGCTTCCCCATGGCGAAAAACCAATACTTAGCGCGCTCGGGCGATTGATTGATTAAGTTCGATCCTTGGCAAAAATCTCGTTCCATTCTTTCCCACCAGGAATGGCACTCCTGTATACGATCCCAAGTGATCTTTGGTATTGCTTTTGTCGGGCATCTACATTGGTTCCTTCTCACGATGCCTCACCCTCTTAGATGTCTTGGTAGTACAAACTAATCCCAAAGCGGCCTCAACTTGGCGTAGGCCTTAGTATTTGAAATACTGGCGTCGAGGTTCTTTGATAAATGTGTTGTGCAATTTCTTCTTCCAACACTGGAATTGTGTAGCCATCTTCTTCATAGCCCGAGTTCCTAACTCTCTCCTTCAAAGCTTCATCTTACATGTCAGCGCAAATGTTGAAGGACATCTTGCCAAACTAGTGCCTTGTCACGATCGAGAGATAAAACTAATATGAGGAGCAACTTTCTTTTGCTTCCATTCCACGAGCATTGATCGGGATCCCATCACTTACAAAAGTACCCACGTTGGTGACAAATTTACATGCATGTGGTCCAAGTACTTTACTGTATCCTCCTCGAATTTCGAGAGAATGAGCCAAACCCTCCAACGGCGGCTTCGGGCCTCGTACATTTCTACTCTTCCTCGTTGTTGTACGTCGATCCGGGAGGGCTCTGAATGTAGAAACACAAAGATTTAAATAAATATATTTATCGACGAATGAAATTATTACGAATTTCATGTATACATAAGAAGATTGTAGATAGACCTACGCTTGACATTGTCTTGCTCATCTTCATAATCGGCAAAATCAAGACTCCGTCATCTACTTCTTGATTATTGTCATCATGCCGAATTGGGCACCTTGTAAATCATTGTTGATAATATCCATCATGGCATCGTCCATGTTGTCATTCGGTGACCATTTACGCAAATATATATGTAGGGCGTTAGAGCGGTTCGTGATCGGGTTATGATTTACGCATCAAGTGGCGTGCTTGATTCGTGACATGCATCGACAAAGAAAAACAACATATACATTCAATTAGCGACTCTGCGCAAAAATGTTTCTCGGCTCGATGGTAGGTCACACAAGAGGAGCTTTCATGGCAAAATTTGTCTTTGTGTAAATCGTGATGAGTCGCTGCGGCCGGATCTTCCGATAGGATTCGATTTGGTTAAATCGTGAGGGCGTTGGCGCTTTGAGGCTTAAGGCCAACATGTCGTCACCTGCAATTCGCTACACCCATCGCGCTGTTCGTTATCGACCACGCTTGCCTGCGATCGACCTTACCACGAAGGTTATGGTTCTGCCAGCAAGCGAATGAAACTCACAAGAACAAGGTAGATGCTGTCCCAGATTGTATTGCGGATATGGATGAAGTTTACAAGTGGGGTTCCTCAACCGATAATCGGTGAAGCGCAATTGGCGAAATAATCTAAGAAAAACCGCCTCTAAACTATGGCGACTCTGTATATATATAGGGGGGCGTGGGGAAGTCGACCTAGGGGTTGTCTGCGGTAGTGGGATGGCGTGCACACCACACGGACTCCGATCTCGTCACGTTTACAAAGTCTTATTAGTTTCCAAAGCGGTGTGTGACACACCTTGTGTCGCGTGTTTACAGTCGAAGATCTAGTCGTGGGAGTTGGTCCTAGGGTGGTCTTGAGGAGTCCATGCTAACTTTGGTCATAGATTGTGTCCAGAGTCGCAGTGCTCGCCTCTGCTCTCTGAGGTGTGATGCTCAGCAGTCATCTGAGTCGTAGGCCTTCTTGAAGTGGTCGTAGGCCTTGCGGAACTAGTCGTGGACCTTCTTGAGCTGAGTGGTAGGCCTTCTTGAAGTGGTCGTAATCCTAGATTTACAGTACAAGTAAATCATCTCCATTAAGCGACATCATAGAGTTCTCAAATAATACACTCGACCATAGAAGCGATTTTACACGATAGATTAAGTCACGTGCTCTAGCTCTTGTCATGGGACCTTGTGGTCCAACACCCAAATCTGGAAGGTCTTGTGTAATGCGTGTGTCAGAAGGAGGGATGTCCTCATCATACTCCCTTTCTTGAATTGGAGTAGATCCTCGACTCAAGCTCATCTTCTTCTCCCACGTATGGTTTCAAATCGGAAATGTTAAATGTGGGGCTAACCCCAAAATCTGCGAGTAATTCTAAGCGATATGCATTATCATTTATCTTCTTAATTATCTTAAGCAGTCCTGTGACTCACAGGCATCAACTTTGATTTTCTTAATTAGGAAATCTATCCTTTCTCAAATGAACCCAAACTAAATCCACTGGTTCTATTTTGACAACTTTTCTACCTTTATTTCCGGCAACCTATACTTTTTAGTCATCGCTCCTATATTCTCTTTAGTGGTCTCATGCAACTTGAGAATAAATCGCAACTTCTTAGCATCTAGATTTATTTTTTGAGAGGTTAGTAAGGTAGTAAATCAATAGAACACGAGGGTTAAAACCATACACTACAAAGCGGACTTACCTTGGTGGTGGAGTGTCTTGACCTATTATAAGCAAACTCAATATCACGGTAAACACTCTTCCCACATCTTCAAGTTCTTCTTTAAAACGACCCATAACATAGGTGGACAATGTGCGGTTGACAACCTCCGTTTGTCCATCGGTTTGGGGATGACACGTAGTAGAACAGCGACTTTGTCCCCAATTTATTCCAAGCGATCTCAAAAGTGGCTCAAAAACTTAGCATCGATCAAGGACAATAGTATTGGGCACTCCATGTGCGAGCGATTTCCTGAAAAACAAATCAGCTATGTTTGTAGCATCATCGCTCTTGTGACAAGATATAAAATGTGCCATTTTAGAAAATCGATCCACTACAACAAATATACTATCTCTCCCCTCTTTGTCCTAAACAATCCTAAACAAAATCCATGAAAATATCCTCCCAAGGGGCACTAGGAATAGGAAGAGGCATATAAAGTCCATGTGGATTGAGGCGGGACTTAGCTTTGTTGCATGTAGTGCGGCCCGAGCCCACGTGGCGCTCGACATCACGCCTCATCTTTGGCCAAAAGAAGTGGGTGGTGACACATCTTCTGTCTTTTTGCTCCAAAATCGCCATCAAACCTCCTCCATGTGCCTCACAGTAACAACAAAAGGCATGACACAGCTAAATTTGGAATGCATAGCTTGTTGTACGATAGAATCAAACCATCATTGACACATGGATATTCCATATCTTCCCTTCTTTACAATGTTCAAGCACTTCCTTAAAGTCCAAATCGGTGACATATAAACTCTTAATGGCCTCCAAACCAAAAATCTTATGGTCAAGTTGAGATAACATGGTATAACGTCTAGAAGGCGCATCGGCCATCACATTGTCCTTACCTTTCTTATGCTTTATGACATATGGAAGCGACTCGATAAATTCTACCCAATTAGCATATCGTTTTATTCGGTTTAACTTGACTTCTAATATGTTTTAGCGATTCATGATCGAATGTATAACAAATTCTTTGGGCCATAAATAATGTTGCCAAGTTTGAAGCACGCGAACTAAAGCATACAATTCTTTGTCATAGGTGGAATAATTCAAACTAGGCCCATTTAGTTTCTCGCTAAAATATCGGCCGGTTTACCTTCTTGAATCAATACACCACCTATCCCAATCGCTAAGCGTCACATTCAATCTCAAAGTCTTACCAAAATCGGGGAGTTGGAGTAGGGGTGCTTGGGTGAGCTTCTCTTTCAACAAGTTGAATGCCTTCTCTTGTGCGAGTCCCCATTGGAAAGGCACTCCTTTCTTTGTCAATTCATTCAATGAATGCGGCAATGAGTGCTGAAATCCTTTCGCGCAGATAGAATCCGGCAAGGCCATGGAAGCTCCGCTTTGTGACCACGATGGTCGGTGTCGGCCCGACTTTGGATAGCTACAATCTTTGTCTCATCCACCTCAATTCCTGTGGTGTCACAACATATCCAAGAAGCAACTTCGATCGGTGCAAAGGTGCACTTTTCGAGGTTACCAAACAAGCGTCGTCTCTCAAAGCATTAAAAACAACGTATATGATTCAAATGTAGCTCATGTGACTTACTATAAATCAAGATATCATCAAAGTAAACCACCACAAATTTTCCAATGAAAGGGCGTAAAACCTCGTTCATCAAGCGCATAAAAGTACTAGGTGCATTAGTTAGGAGAAAGGCATCACTAACCACTCATATAATCCGAACTTAGTTTTAAGCAGTTTTCCATTCATCTCCTAATTTCATTTCTAATCTGTGGTAACCACTCATAAAGTCAATCTTTGTGAAAATAATAGAACCACTCAATTCATCTAGCATGTCGTCTAGCCTTGGGATAGGATGCGATACCTTATAGTAATGTTATTAATGGCTCTGCAATCAACACATAGCCATCTACAGTCTTTCTTAGGAACCAAAAGCTGGAGCGACACAAGGACTAGAAGCTTTCTCTTACGTTACCCACGGTCGAGAAGATCTTGGACTTCATCATTGAATTTCATTAGTCTCCTCTGGATTGGTCCTATATGCACGTACGCAGTTTAGGCAAAAAATCATCTGAGGATCAAATCAATTTGATGCTCTATCCCTCGAATAGGTGGTAATCCGGAAATTACCTCGGTTGGAATACATCCACATACTCACGCAAAAGGTTAGCAGCAGTAGGAGGCAGAAAAATAGCTATATCCTCAAGCGAGTATAAGGCATTTTGCATATCAAAGCATAGCATGGCAACTCATTATCTACAAATTTCAGCAAGTTCAGTTAGTGGCAATCATAACACATCCCTTCAATTTAATCCCCTCGGACTTAGGACTAGGCGCCACTTTCTCCCTTTTGGGAGGTGAAAACACGTTTTGCTACTTGGCTGATTTTGAGAATCATGCTTGCTCGGTGTTTCTTTCATTTTTAGCAGCGCTCTTCTTCATCTTTCAAAATCGGTTAAGTGTCAAAGGCAATAGCTTAATCTTCTTACCCTTGTGTAGAGCAGTAGGAATTAGCTCTACCATGGTGCAAAACATCATTGTCATATATCCAAGGTCTCACAGGAGCAATAAAGAGCATGCTTGCATCGGTACTATATCAAAGTCAGAACTATCTTTGTAATTACCATTTGAAAATTGCACTTTCACAGCTTTGTTTACCTTTAACTTTACCACACAGATTGAACCATTGGATGTAGTAGGGGCGTGGGTGTGGTTGTGTGGTCAAGCCAAGCTTCTCGACCATCTCGGAGCTTGCAAGGTTATTCACGACTCCCTCCATCAATGATGACTCTGCGAGCTCTGTCCTTCACAAGAAATCTGTTTGAAACAAGTTATGCTAGTTGATTTTGCTCGCTCTCTCCGCTTGTGCTCGGCACTCGTTGTGCAACAAGGCTCATATGATACTCGGTGTCAGCAGCTGACTACTTGTTCCTCTACACCATGAGCATCATTGTCTGTCTCATCTCCTCCACTGCAATGTTAGTTTGCAAGTACATATTCATCCTCAATATCACTAGTACTTACATATCCACCGTCTTGGTGGCGAGGTATGCTTTCGTGACTTGGGCGATCCCTTCATGGCGTGTCCCATTCCCTACAGCGGTGGCAAATAATCCGATTGAATGCGACCGATTGGAGCAGCAAACAGAAGAACTCTTGGTTGGTGCTTGTACACTAAGTAACTTTACTTACCTCGGGTGCATGTGATGTGGTGGAGTCTTTTGCTGAAGCGCCCTACTCGTGGAGGGGACGGGCCGATGTGTTTGAAGGTGGGGTGTTTTGAATTGCCAGACTTTGATGCGTGGTGTGGACATGCTCCCAAAGTTGTTCCTTGGCCTCTGTTGTCGTCCACCAATTCCTTTTACGCCAAACATGCAGAAGTTGGAACAATCTAGGGGCACTTCTCGTATTCTTTATGTAATCCACTATGTCACAGATTTCACGTCTTAATCCTCCATAAAAGCGTGCTATTGCGGCTTCCTCATCCTCAATAATATCCTGGCGTAACATGCTAATTTGTAGCTCACGATAATATTCTTCTACGGATCTATTACCTTGGTTTAAGCGCGCAATTTATTACGCAAATCACGTTTAAAGAAGGTGGGACAAATCTATTCATAGCAACCTTTAAACCATCCCACGTAGTAGGCGCTAATCCTTGGTGCATACCTATTCCACCAAATGATGGCAAAGTTTTTAAATTCACTTGTGGCTTGCCTAACTCTATACTTGAGGAGACTAAGTGAGCATTCAATTTACATTCTCTGAGTCATCTCCCAATCTAGATATATTTCAGACATCATAAGCACCATAAAAGATGGTATAGAGAACTTAACTTTAGCATATGGATCATCATTAACACGTGCATTATGTTGTTGAACATTATTACCTCTCATACCTTGGCCAGGTTTGAAGTTCGGTCGATTTCGTTGTGCGTGCATCAAAGTGTCATAAGTCGTGCATCTCATTATCATTATCAAACTCATGGTCATAGGCTTTTCCATGAGGTTCCACACCGACCAACGTTTGGTGGTCGGTTCACCATTCTTCGAGGCGTGTAGTGGCGCGCGATACTATAATTGATTGGCGTTGTAATGTGATCGTAGTAGCTTGAAGCTTCACTCGATGTCCTCATTAATGGTAGTGCGTTGTTCCTCCATTAGCGTCATGAGCTCTTCCCTCAAAACACACTCTTGCGCATCAATCCTTCACGACATGGTTAGTAGGAGACAAAAGACAACAAAAATTATTATCCCTATCACTATTAGGTGGTGGAGGGAATCAATCACTCTCAAGCGTCTTACCAAGCTCTTATGAGTTTCTTACCAAATTACAGCGGGTGGAATGATCGGAGAAGGTGGGATGTATGACCCGGCTGTGGCGAATCGAGGATCAATCGAGGGCGAAAGTATGTAGAGCTTCGGATAGGCAATGTTTAGTAGCAGGAATAGCAATAATGAAATCAGTTAGCAAATTGAATAAAAGTCCCTGATGCTAAATGCGATTCTTTAAAAGCTAATTTCTAGAACTAGCTCAAACAAGCGGAAGGATAGGGTAGATACAAACACACATTGGATCCAAAATCACAAAGTAACTTTTTTTGCACTCTTTGCTTTCTTTTTTTTTTTTTTTTTTTTTGAATGCAAAAGCCCAACCTAGGGTTTCCTTTTTTTTTTTTTTTGAATGTGACCTTGACTCAAAACTCTTCAAAACCCTTTTAGGTCATGGATATATATGGGTCACAAACTTTTTAGGAGGCGAGGGTAAAAAGGTAATTAAAGATACTCTCTCTCTCTCTCTGAACTTTAGGTATGAACAATCAGGCAGTCGATTGTTTTTCGACCGATTAGTGGGTGTCAAGAGCAACAAGATAATAGATAGGGTTATGGGACACGAGTGGTCGGTCGAATCAGAGCCAGGCGTTCGTTTCAGGCGGTGGAGAAAGCCGAATTCGGTAGGTGGTCGTATGGGGTGGTGTCGGTGATCGAATCCGACCGGGGTGAAGAAAGCGGGTGGAGTAGGTAATGGGGTGGTGTCTCGTGATCAGGGCTGACCAAGACTTCGACAACTAGAAACTAGATTCTGGCGAGTAGACCCGACCAGCAAGGGCAAATGATGGACTCAGATTCAACAAGCCTTGGCCTGAAAACTTGATTGCGAAGAGCACAAAGTGGTTTGACGGCGTGAATAATTCACGATCTAAAACTTTTTGTAGGGCAATTTTACGGACTCTAGGTGATGGAACAAAACTCACAAAAAGGGGATAAGCGGAAATTACCTAACGGGCAACCTCAGCTCTGATACCCGCCATGATGAGTCCACGGCGGCCGATCTTGAGATGGGTTCGATTTGGTTAAATCGTGAGGGCGTTGGCGGCTTTGAGGCTTAGACCAGCGGATCGTCACCTACGCAATTAGCTACACCCTTACGCTGTGCGTTACTCGACCACGCTTGCCTGATCGACCTTACCACGAAGGTTATTGTTCACGCAAGCAATCGAAGCAACTCACAAGAACAAGGTAGATGCAATCACGAAATGTATTGCGGATATGGATGAAGTTTACAAGTGGGGTTCCTCGAACCGATAATCGGTGACTGCAATTGGCGAGAATAATCTAAGAAAAACCCGCCTCTAAACTATGGCGACTCTATATATATAGGGGGCGTGAGGAGGTCGACCTAGGGTTGTCTTGGTAGTGGGATGAGCGTACTCAGCTTTGGACTCCGATCTCGTCACGTTTACAAAGTCTTATTAGTTTCCAAAGCGTGTGCCTGACACCTTGTGGCGCGTATTTAAGTCGAAGATCTGGTCGTAGAAATTTGGTCCTAGGGTGGTCTTGAGAGGTATATGCTAACTCTGGTCATAGATTGTGTCCAGCGAGTCTTGTGCGCTCGCCTCTGCAGTGGTGGATTGCTCCCCTTGAGGTCATCTGATGCGTGAGGCCTTCTTGAAGTGAATCGTAGGCCTTGCTTGAACTAGTCGTGGACCTTCTTGAGCTGATGGTAGGCCTTCTTGAAGTGGTAGTAATCCTAGATTTACGAGTACAAGTAAATCATCTCTCCATTAAGCGGCATCATAGAGTTCTCAAATAATACACTCATTACTAGAAGCGATTTTACACGATAGATTAAGTCACGTGCTCTAGCTCTTGTCATGGGACCTTGTAGTCCAACACCCAAATCTGGAAGGTCTTGCGTAGTGCGTGTATCAGAAGGAGGATGTCCTCATCAAGTAGTCTGGAGAAATGCAGATCTATCTCTGAAGGTTACTGAAAACATAACACAGCAATTGAACATCAACAACTTATCTAACCCACTAATGGCCTTGGCTAATTAGGGACATCCAATGTGTCCTACTCGCGCCATATGCTCACACAACGAGATGCAACGCGAGAGAAGACTCATCATCCTATACCACATTGCCACGAGGCACCCGTGTGATGGCAGCTTCTTAGCTAATCTACGTTTGCCTCCTCATGAACCGTATATTCTCTCCTCGATCTCCTTTTCTGCTCCACCGTCGACAAGAAGACCGGTAAAGACTCTCAGGCGTCGGAAGGAAGTCACGGCTCGGGCAGGTGGTGGCTAACTGAAATGGTAGCTGACGGATCCGAGTGAAGGAGGAGGAGCCGGGGGGAAATGGTGGGCCAGCGGAGGGAGGAGCAGTGGAGAGTAGTGGGCGGGTGGGGCCACGGAGGAAGGAGGAGGGGCGCAAGGCCGAGCCAGGCCGAGGAGGCGAGGGAGCAAGGGTGGAAGAAGGAAGAAGCCCTTGTTGCTTAAATCTGAGGGACCTTTAGTCGGGCGGTATACCGGGACTAAAGACCTTTATCCCGGTGGTATCGGCGGATAAAGGTGGACCTTTAGTCCCGGTGGTGCCGCCGACTAAAGGTCTTGTGGGGACATATTTTCAGAGAACCTTTAGTCCGAGTGGACCTTTAGTCCCGAGCGGTTAATGGGACTAAAGGTCCCCACTATTCGCCTCAGTTTTCACAGTTTGGGTTTTGTATTAAGTTTATTTGTATAAATATGCAATTCTTGTTAAATGCATAGTAAATTAAATACTATGCATAAATTTTTTAAAAATAATAGTTGCATTTCCTTTATCTTATTGACATTTCAAACGACTTTTATAGTGACCACAAATTGGGAAGTGAAGAGCCAACTATAAACAAAATGAAGGATCAAACCACAAGTGAATTTCATTTGAAGGCATAAATACTTGCTAAAAAATTTCAAGTCAATTTTACAATTGGGAAGACATGCTTCACAAAGGTACATGTGTCCTTTTATCGAATAGGAATTTCATTTGAAACGATAAAAACAAGAAAAATATGATAGAAACATCTGAGTTACAATTATTACATAAAATCTCTAATACACACTATTTATTAAACATCACAATATATCAAGCGGCACAGGTGAACTTCTTCTTGACGTATGACCCTTGGTTATGATCATCGTAACCATGGAGTGTCCTCGCATTTAGCAGGATGCTTGGGTCTTTGGTCACTAAGGCGGGTTCGGTCATCCCTTTCATAATCTTCGACTTGTCGACTTGTCCTCAATTCCCACGATGTTTCTTTTCCCGAAAGAACTATGTGGCGTTTTGGCTCATTGGTTGATTTGTCATCGTTTTTCCCTCTCTTGGGTTTTGTAGACATGTCTTTCACATAGAACACGATTCACATCCAAGAAGGGCGAATGGTTCGCCTTTGTACTATTTTGAGGTCCACGTTGTCATTCCATACTCCTTGTCATTGTTACCCGCCTCCGGTCATCTTCACCCATTGCCCGGAACAAAGGGACTTTAAAATTAGGTGCGTAGTCTAGTTCCCAAATCTCCTCATGGCCATAATATGTTTGCCTCTTTCCATTTGGGTCTGTGGTATCTACGGACACCCTTGTTTTGGTTCGTGCTCCTTTTATCTTGGGCTACTGTAAAATGTATTTCCATTTATCTCGCCCTTTTCGTGAGGATGTGCCACGATGGTTGCCTAGCCAACAAATCTGTTGCTCATCAATATTGTCATCACGACATTCTTTTCAACCAACCGCTGAAAGTTTCCATGTGATGGCGCCTAATCCAAGCTTCATTCTTCCCGAAACGGACGTAGGAACTCCTTGTGTACTCGACATACGGCCCCCACGAGGTTTTGAAGAACTGTAGTGCGCTTTATTGAAATAATCGTCCCTGCCGATATATGTTTTCTTCCCTAGTGTTCCCTTTCCACTAAGTCTCCCCTGTGCTATTCGGGAACACCAATCGGGTCAAGGTCGGGAATGAAGTCAACTGAAACTCAATGACCTCCTCCGCTAGCCCTTGGCGATGCTTCCTTCGCCGAAACATTGGTGAACATATTTCTTAGACTCCCATGAACCTCTCAAAGGGAACATGTTGTGTAGGAACACAGACCGAGAATATTAATCTCCTTGACCAGTGAACTAGGAGGTGTGTCATGATATTAAAGAAGGATGGAGGAACACCAACTCAAAGCGACAAGACATTGAACCACATCATTTCCAGGAGTAGCTAGTTCCATTGGATTGATTGCCTTGAGAAATTGCATTGAGGAATGCACATAGCTTCACTGGCAGACGTACATGTGGAGGTAGAATTCCTCTTAAAGCAAAAATAATTGCGTCATAAGCACGTGGGATCATGGGACTTTAAGTGTAGGAATTTCTTCTCGGCACATTTATTATCGCTTTATATTGGAGGAGAATCCGGATGGGACCTTGATTTGTTTAGGCATTCAAACATGCTTTCCTTCTCTTCTTTGCTAAGAGTGAAGCTAGCGGTCTTAAGTAATGGTGTCCATCGTCTCTTCTCGGATGCGGTTGTCTCGTTCTTTCATCGCCAAGTCCGGCGTGCTTGGTGAACCTTAGACTTTCCATACACATCCATGAATCCTAGCGAGTTCACACAAAGATTCTTTGTCGGTGCATCACGCCGATCGCGTTGGGACCTCTAGGACTTGCCAATAGGGTAGCTCCCAAAATATGGACTTCTTCTTCCACATGGGTGCGTGTCCTTAGCATCTTTCGAACAGTTTTGCCTTGTCCCTTTCCAAAGACTACTTGCATATCCTTGACCATATCAAGTACATCCTCCCTTCGGTTGCAGGCTTGGTTCGTGTTCGCCTTACCGTTAAAATGCTTGCCTTTCTTTCTTAGTTGGTGATTCATAGGAAGAAAACGATGATGGCCAAGGTACCGACCTTTGACATTTTTTCAAATATATCTTCAATGTCATCAAAACATTGTGTGCATGCATTGTATCCCTTGTTTGTTCCTCTGAAAGATTACTTAGAGGCCAATCATTGATTTTCGAACAACAATGCTCGCAGGTCAAGTGTTCTGTTTGTACTCATCCCACACACGTACACGGTTTGCTCCATAAGCAGGAGTTCCTCAACTAATGGCCTGGTAGACATCGATGTCGTTGCGGGTTGCCTCGGGCCTTGGATGAGCACCAAGATCATAATGAACCCGCTTCATGCATAACCATGGAGGAAGGTTGTAGATACATAAAATGGGCCAAGTGCTATGACTAGTGCTCGGTCCCCAAAAGGATTCATACCATCCGACTTAAAGCAACCTTAGGTTTCTTGCGCATCCGCAAACTCCGGAATTCTCTGCTATTGTCTCCACGGGACCCATCGAGGTGTCTCAACATGTTGTCTACCTTACGGTCTTCTTTGTGCCATCGCGACAACTTTGCATGGTCCTTGTTTATGAACAGACGTTGGCGTGGTATTATAGGAGCATACCACATAACCTTGGCGGGGATTTTCTTCCGGCGCTTCGCCCTCAACATCGCGGGTATCTCGCCCGATCTTATCGCCGCATCGGGCATTCATCCAAATTCTAGTCCTTACTCGATGCCTATTAGACATGCATGTATCTTGGATTTCTAATCCCAAATGGCGAAATGTTTGCTTAGGAGTGGTAGGCAAGAGGAACATCTTTTTTTGGATCTTAGTTGCCCAAATGTTTCGGACACACCATTCTGGCCTTCCATTGTAGCAACTCCTGTTGTACCCAATTTTTTGCCCATCTTCGGGACGGTATAGTAACGGATCCTCTAGCATGGGCAAAAGCCCTCCTTTTCACTTCGAATTCTTTGTGCATAAATGACATCACCAAGAGCATCATCTTGGCAGTATGTAAGGGAGCGTAAGAAGAACCAAAACAATGAGGAAAGATTGGCTTGTGCACGCATGTACCGACTTTGGGGGAACAACCCATCGCTAATGCATTGGTTCACGCTGCAAGCGCCTCTACCAACCCCCTAGACTTCTTCCCAAAGACACACAATACAAGCAGATGATTGTGTTCTAGAAGGTCCTTAGTTAGCTTCACACATTTTTCATCCAAGGCAACCAAATCACATTTTAGTTTATAATAATGATTGCATGGTGAGCTAACAAGGTCCTTAGAAGCATACACGAGCCAATTTGTTATCGTGGATCAATCATCTCTTGAAACCGCTAGATACGCATTCTAGCCTGCCAGCTAACTTAGGATGCTTTAAACAAGAAACAATAGGCTCTAGTAGCGCAAGAAATTTTGAAATTCAAGAATTTTGTGATCTCGCCTGCTTTAGGTTCATCTTGAGATTATTACAATTTTCACAAGTTTCGTGTGATCAAGTAACATGGTATAAAGACTCTAAACGAATTGTCCTTAACCTCACATGAGGTGCAAGCAAGAGTCTCAAATAGTAGTGGGAGGAGGTGCTACCCTACTCATCTCTAATTCAAGAAGAAGGCTAATGTTCTCTACCTTAATCATGTCAAGTTCAGAGGACACACTATCATGCAAGGTCCTTAGTTTTTCCATGTCATCAAGCAAAGCACAAAAAGTGTCACAATCATCACGGAGGAAGCAGTAAGTAAAGTAAGCTCCCGTGATAGTCTAGCTACTCTCCTTCTCCACAGTAACACTTAGCCCTAGACTTAGCATGAAATCTACCTAGCTTAAGAAAAGCATCATTGTTGGTCGTAAGTGGGACTAACCTCGCTGAAGTTCGAGTACGCCTCATTGCCGTCGTCCGCTCGAGGGCCATGAAGCACATGCCGAGAAGTTGCCGCCGCCCTGGGATCATGATCGCCCTTCCCATCATCGTTACTCCACCCCTCCACCTCGCCGGTGTCCGGGCTCACGAGGGCGGTGAGGACGCGATGGAATGTTCTTTGCCTTCCCAAAGTTGCGAACTTCTTCTGCCTTGATCTGTGCCGAGGGCTTTTGTGTTATGTTCTTGTCGATGTAGTCGTCTTGTTTGGTCCGCCATAGTCACCTTTGCCCTTCCCAAGCTTGGGACAGCTGTTCTGATGTGGATGGGGCCACCACACTCAAACAAATCACAGACCTCCTCTTTACCATCCCTCCTCCTCTTGTAAGCATGGGAAAACTTCCGAGCTAGGAGGGCTAGTGCTCATCCTCAAGTCGCTTCTAATCGATCATCGCTATGTCACAGAGAGTGCCTAGGAGAACCCACGATCAACTCGTAAGAAGATCCTGTAAGCTGGATCAAGTGACTAAAGCCAGCCGATCGTGGACTTCGACCTTCGAGACAATGTCAATCTCGTGAGTCTTGAGACGCGAGTAAAGCGGATCAAGAGTCGTGGTCGAGAGGTCCGTGCTATCTTTGATGGTAGTCACTTTCATCTCCCAAACACGTAAGATCAAGTGCGTAGAAGCATCCGTCGAGCATTATCCGAGCTCTGGGTATGTAAGACCGACCGCCTGAGGTTGCTCAAAATCTTGTGAAACGCCGAAAGCACTCGCCAAGAGATTCACCAGAAGCATCTCAAATTTCATCAGATTCACGCTTGAACTGGTCTTGTCGAACCGCTTAACTGGGTGGTGCCTCATGGTATGCATCGAGGGTCACCAGATGTCGTAAGCGTAAATCAAATGAGAAATACGATCAAACTCACTTTCGCTAAACCCCAATGATTATGTTCCTTGCCTTAGCATTTGCCTCAACATCGCCATGTTTCCAGATTGATGTTCTCATCGCAGAACGGCAAATCTAACCTTCACCTTTCTCCGGATGGCATACCGAGCTCGATGTAAGTTTCATTCGACTCTTCCGTAAGGGTAATCTGCATCATCAAAACTCGGAGGCTTGGTGGAATACTTGTCCGCTGTTATGGCTCAACCGACCGTTAAGATCTATCAAGAAGAGCTAACCGCTCGATACCAATTGAAGGACCGAAATGGCAACAGAGGGGGTGAATGTGCAATAAAAATTAAGAACTCCTTTATCAGATAAAGCAAATCTACAAAGCCCTCCGATCTCTTAAGAAGAGTGAAGCAAAATCGAGAATCAAAATAAACTTCAGATCGTTTCGCTGTAAATCGGAAGGTCCGATTCTACCCTGCAGAGTTCCGACTCCAGAGTTCCGGATCTCGGCGGAAGTTCCGCTCATGGAGTTTCACTTGCGGACAATCGGAAGTTCCATTGTCCCCGATCAAGAACAACAGCAGCGCCGGTTTTTCCTAAAATTCAAAGTGCTAAATCTTGAATGCTCTTCTCTCGTCAAGTTTCACAGACATCATCCTAAGCAACATCTTGACCTCATGGAGAAGAATCGCATACAAAGATTTAACAAACAAGCCAAAATCGGATTTCTTGAAGAAGGGCAAGAAAGACCAAAACCCAAATAGACACGATTCTCGATTCCTAGTTCATGAAACTTTGAGGATACATTAGCAATATCAAAACGAATCTAGATATCAAGTTTCACGCTATTTCATAAGACTTAATCAAAAGATATGCCAAAACCCTAGATATTTAACATGAGAACGTGAGAGAAAGAAGAGGACATAAACAAGTAATCAAAACTCGAGTTTCATTGATAGATATCAAATGTTTAGATGGAAACACAGAGGAAAGATTACATAAGATTTCGTGATCATACTCTCCTCTCAACAAGCTCTCAAAAAGCAAAACAAATCTTTTCTAGAGCTAACCCTAATTTTCTCTCAAAAGTCTAACCCTAACTCCTGTGGTTCTCCCTATTTATAGCCTTGGCTAATGGGCCTCCAACCCATTAAGCCCGCTACACCCGAACGGAACCGCCTCCACTTTTTGCCGCTATGGTAAAAGACCTTTCGCCCTTTGTGCACCTTCTCCGAAGCCTCCTCAGACACCTTGTTGTGCACGACTCAGAACCGCTTCAAGATTCACGCTGCCTTCGACACATCCCGACTGCTCGACCTCAACGCCTCGCGCTTAGTCCGTCCACGTGTCTCGCCACGACTCCATCTTGATGCCCGCAAACAACATGCATAAAACACATCACATAGCATTGCACAATATCATAGCATCAATATTTGTATAAGACTCAAACTCATACAAAATCAAAATCACAATTTAACCTTCTTCGCACAGCTTCGACACAATCGGAAGTTCAAGATTTAACACAAATGAAGTTCCGATTCTAACATCCGCATTTCGATTTGTAAATATCTAAGTTCCGCCAACATCATGGGTATTCGATATCCTAACAACCGACTTTCCGATATTTAATTCCGATTTGATATCTCAGAGAACACTCAATGTCAGATATCTGACACTCCGCCACCCTGTGCGGAAGTTCCGATTTCCTTCACCAAACCAAACCTGTAACCTGAAGTTCCTTTTTCCAACACCAGAGTTCGATTAATCGAACTTCCGCCCATACAGCGTGTGGTAGTTCCGATTTCCGACTCACCTGTAAAATACCCAAACCAAAACCTCAACTCTCAATCTAATCAACACACTTGTCAAATACTCATCACTCGTGAGTGGAGGACCTCTCACATGGTCTCTCAGCCTCCCTGGCCCGACATCGAATATGCCTGTGTAGAGTTCTCTGGGTCGCCATTCTTCTTCCGTGGTGTTTCGAGATCTTCCATGTCCGATGTTGCTTGGGCTCGCTTTAATGGAGAGCTATCATTTCTAGGATTTCTCCCACGCTCATGAGAGTGTTGATCATGTTCATCATCGGAGGTCTCCACCCATTGCCATCGTGAGGCCTGAGTGTGTGATCGCTGGGAGCATCCTCACCCTAACTCCGTGAAAGCGACCAGATTAGAGGGGAGGCTAAAATGTCCTAGATATGATCTCCACTTGTGCTCGAGGTCTCCTAACTTGAGGAGTAGTCGAAGGACACCGTCTGATGACTTGGAGCAAGCCCCTCCAAGAAGAGGAATTCAGGGTTATAATAGTCTCCGTCCCTAGGTGAAATCTACGAGGGTATGGTCGAACTCGCAAGAAAACCCCGCCTCCCCATATCCTCCGCTTCTGGTAACCAAGTGAGATGACTACTGATGTCGATGGAGTCCCTAATAATGGCTTCTAGGACTTGTCGTGCTGATCGAATGGCCTTAAGCACTATTACATTTGGAGGGATAACTCTTGTCATGTTCGAGCCTACCTTGGGATAGTCTTTAGCATGGTCTGATGGACTCTTGCTCAGGAGGATTTTGGTTCCCCATTTGGACATACTGTTGTGGGGGGGGGGGAGGATCCCACCTCAACTCCCTTGGTGGCATAGTCTTCTGGATTTGGCGAATGATCCCTAGAGGCAACATTACCATCTGGATGAAACGATACTCTACTCATAGTCATAGTAGGCATCCAAGTCTAGTTCTCAGATAATCTGGGATCGAACCAATTCTCCTTATTCCATTCTCCTCGCCATGGAAGCATCGAAGAAGATAATTTGACGATGAGGAATGTACAAGAGGATTCCCTACCACAAGACTAATCGTTGGTGATTTGGAACCGATCTTACATATGATTGTTTGATTTGGGGAATTCTCGGAGATAAAGTCACACGAGAATGGCACAGGATTATTTGCAGGTGTTCAAAGCTTTCTCCGAAAGAATAATAACCCTACCTCGCTCTAGTGTATTGAGTATACTGCTTACAATCAAGAGGAAGACTAAAATTTGATGTCTTGTACTTTAGATTGCTCTATCTCTCGATCGATCACCCTTCCGTTTCACCGACTTCACCCTTTATATAGCGTATGGAGATGTGGCGTTCCTCCATGCCAAGAGACGCCCCAATGTTCCAAATGAGGAACCACTGGTGGAGGTTATTGTCGTGAAATAACTCCTAATGTTACCAGATAGTTATTGTCGAGATAGATGTATAAATCAGCTTATTCCTCAGAGGATAACAATGCAGGTGTTAACTCATCCCGTAGGTTGAACGTAGTGTATTAGACTTCCTAATCGACTAGGTCCATATATTTGTAGACTCCTCTCGATATAGGGTAGTCGCGACCGACTAAGTTGTGAAGATGTTTATGACCATAGGTGTTCAGAACCACCTAACACCAAATAGAGAAAGCTATCATACTAGAGCCTAGTCGTAGAAAAAGTCTTACGACTATGGGATGATCATAGCAGACTTGTGACCACTCCCTTAAGCTTCTCCTTTACGAATGGTAAGTGGTATACTTCATGAGTAATATAAAGGCATTGCTATCTATAATAAAAACTACAGATAGACAATTTAAATAAAGATTATTAGATCCTCATCAAGTTCTTTCTTTCCACATGAGACAGATTTAGATCATCACAATATTACAGTACCATTGTTCACTACCATTTTCTTTACAGTATGGTTTTGAATCCCTCCGTTGCATACTCATTTTCAGATTTTTCTATCTTAGGGCTGTACTACACTACACTACACTGCACCCCAAGCAGTCGTGTAGGTCACTCTCGCTTGACTGAGTGACTTGACATCAAAATCTCGCCGAACCGCACCAAATCAGTCTCTTTTTTCCACAGGGACTTGGCACCTCCCCAACATTTTGTCTTTCTTCCTCGCTGTTGCATGGTCCACCTCTCGGTTCGGCGTGGTGAGGTGGTGAGAGGGTGAGAGAGATCGTTCGATTCAATTGTATTGGTGTCGTTGAGGTACACGCTTTGGAAGGAAGAAGGGTTCCTGTCCGAATTAGGTGGCACTGCACAATTTTAGATCTCATACGGCTGTCAGATCGGAGGTAACAAGATAGGTGCTATATACATATATATATGCAAATATGAGTCACGTGATTGTGACTTCGATCGCTCTGTCCAGCAAGGTATCGGTCGGTTTTAGCACAATCTTCTTCTTTTTTCCCCATTTTTCTTACAGCAAGTTTGTCGCTGTTTTGACGTCAAGTTAGGCTAAACCAGGAAAAATTAATAATAATATCTGGACTATGTTCCGATCATACAACGCTCGACCGGTTTTTATACCTCATGATTTTGACGGCATTTGAACTAGAGCGCCCTACTCGTACCGTCCGAAGAATCTCGTTGGAAAACACGATACATGACTGTCCAGATTGTCCCAGCATTGTGCCAACCGCCCAGTCCCTTTGGCACGATTGCACACTCTCGTGGATCGTGGTGGTGGCCCGTTGCGATGCCAAGAAACAACAACAAAACACACCGGTTGAACCACATCCACACGCAAGGCTTGATCGAACAAAACGAGGAACTGCTCCTCCGTCTAAGTTCAGAAGATGTATCTCCTCTAACACATAGACCAAGGAGATATTCAAAAGACTAGCCTGTCCCTAATTATTATCTCCAAGAACTATATTCAACGCATGCATGTAGAGAATATAAAGTAAATGTGTACATTTATTAGGGGTATGGAGGAACATCACACTATTTTTTGCATTGAATATGATATATGTCCCATATTCACGGACAAGACCATTAAAAATATATGCCATATAAACTTGGACAGGGGCAGTAGTGTGACGACATGCACATGTCATTAGCCTGACAATATGTCAGTCTACAGTCCACACTGGATAAAATATAACTTTATCATATGTGTGCACATCGTAGTATCACAGAGAAGCAATAACACACCACATAGTTATCTTACAACTAGAACATAGTCTTAAACATAAGGTTTTCAAGATACATAGCATCGAACATCGATTTCATGCCTATAATCGCCACGTGAGGGCGGACACAAGCTACTTACTACACGACTCTCAAGCTTCATCTTCGCCAATCAAGGTTGAACCATTGAAGTTTTGATCCTCTTGAGCTTCTTCCGCTTATCATTGTGATCACCTCCATCTTACTCCTCAAAACTAAACTTTTAAGATCGAACTCTCCAAAGTCTAGCAAAGACAATTATAATATATGGATGAGTAATAAGGTAATAAACAAGTTCAACCATAGCAAGCCACCAATTATATGCTCTAACTATCAAATTATACAAAACCTATACAAGTAAAGGACTCGTGTCCTTAAGAATGTGCTAGATAGTTTTCTAAAACATTTGTTGTCAAATTTATCAAGTTTTAGTTTTGAATTCTCACTGCTCATAAGACACCACAGTAGCTATGGTAGTTCCATTTCGCCAAGACGCTTTCTACCCAAACCAAGGAGCGATAATACATTTTTGCTTTGCGTAAGAACTCGCAGAGGTTGTGCTATTGTATCCACACGCTGCCTCTAGTCTTTAATGTTGATAGGACATTCACGCTTCTTTAGTGTGTGGCCAAGATTAGAGCTCACAACATCTTTCCAATATCCCATCCGACTATATCTCTCGGGAAAAGTTGCAACTTCCACCATCTAGATTCCGTGAGAACCACGTAGTTTTTAATCCTAGCTTTCGCTAAGCACAAAGTCCTTAATCCCATCTAGAGATAATTCTTTCGTAACAATTACTTGGCAAAGCTTGGATAACTGTGTATGTGATCGACTGCTTAACGATGCTTGAATGCCTTATGGCGCTTGTTACTTGGTCCTTATATGATACGTGAGTGGAATCACAACACTTCCATGAAAACATACTAATGATTCCAACTACCACCATACTAGCGACCATCATATAACCAAATCTAGATGTAATATTGATTCGTGGTTTATAAAGTAAATTTGACCCACAGTGATAGCATATACTAGATTGCAAGTAATTATATCGAAATTAAATCAAAGCAAAGATGATCAAAGATGTTGAACTTGCTAGAGAAACACTAAAATTTGGAGTGTTGAGGCTTAGGTTCAAGAAGAACTTCCCAATGCTTCAATTCTAAAAACACTAAGTCCGATAAGAACTAAGAGCCAAATGAAGACAATGCGATGTTTGTACTAAGTCTACATGTCTTAGGCTATCGCTTGATCGAACAACACTCCCCAATCCCCAAATACTAAGGTTTTGAAGGAGAAAATAAAAGAGAAAATAAGGAAAGATTTATTTGAAGAAAGAAAAGTTTTCCCTTTGATTAATAAATCTTATCAATGCGATTTTAAAAGTACTTATTTACTTTATTTAATTAGAAAGGAGTTTTACTTTATTATAAAACCTAATTAACTAATTTTGATTGGTTTGTTACACACACATTATATTTTTTTTAATCATTTTCAAGATACTTAAATACCAATTATAAGATACTCCAATGCGACTTGATTGAAAATTTTCATTAGAGCCCTTTGTCTTTAGCTATATACCATTTTTCATATATAAAAGAAATATATACATAAATTTTGTCAGAAAAGTGGATTTTAATAAAACTTTTCATGAAACTCACTTTAGGGTATCTTATAATTACTATTAGAGTATGTTCAAATAGATAAAGAAGTATCATCATACGATTTAAGTGGTATATGAGAAGTAAGAGTACGCATCTCCCAAGAGTACTATACCATATATATATATATATATATATATATATATATATATATATATATATATATATATATATATGATTTATTATCAATTTTATTTACTTATAAAATATGTTTTTATTTTAACTATTTATGGAAGGAAAGATTTTGGAAAATAAAAGGGAAAGAAGAAAACTCACTCACCCCTCATGGTCGCCCAACACCCAAGTACACACACCACACTACCCGCACGCACACACTCTCTCTTTCTATATCTCGCTTCTTCGAGACGCCGTCGACCATAACGCCGTCCGCCGCTACCCCGACCTCCTCACTCTAGCTCCAAGCGCCGCCTGTCACGCCGAGGCCATCACGCTTGGTGCCGCCACCATGGCGCCACCACCGGTGGCTCTCACCATGGAGACCCCAAGGGCCTCTACTACCGACCTCACTCGCTTTCTATCTTGGTCAATTTGGATTTGGAGCAGATCCTAGTCCAATCCCCAACACCGCCACTCAACTTGTTGGTGACCGGCTTACAGTGAGATGGTGTGGTGCTCAAGAACGCCGCAACTCTGGCCGACCACATACTCTTCAGTTTGGTTCCCTTATCTCTAGATCCCACCTCTTATCTTGCCGATTCTTGAATGATGCATAGATGAATAATGAGTGTTTGAATTTAAGCTTGATGCCAAATGATGGATGCTTAGAAACATGGACTGATGATATGCTCACATATTTGCATCACATTTTGCAAGTTTTGGCTTAATGTACCCAAACTAACATGAGGTTGTCCTTAATTTCATATGATAAGACATGATTAAAATGAGCAATTAACAACTTGGGTGATGTTACATAGCATGGCAATGATGGATAAATAATAATAAATCGAGTATGTAGACGCCTGTGTCATTACCCCTAGGGTAATCACACTTAGGCACACAGATTACTATTTGTCCGCCTGGTGAGAACACCGCTCCGACGAATAGCAAGTATTTTTATCGTGAGGCGTGAAAGAGCAATAAGATAGAAAATGTACATCTTTATTACAGAGTAGCCACACAAGGCTAGGGTTCTTAATACAACTACTACACAAACACAAAAGGGAGCTCCGCCTCGAGTCTCGCCTGAGTACCGCCTCCTACTACTGCCCCACGAGTCAAAGATGGCTCCCATCTCGCCAGTCCTCGCAGCCCGCGCCTTCTCCTCCCGCCAGACGGTACTGAAGTCCTTCGTCCCACTCGGGATAGCTCCCCACGACTAGAATCTAACAAAGGAGAATACTAACAAGGTTGAGTACAAAAGTACTCAAGAAGCATTAATAGCAAAAGATGCAATCGCATGACCGATCTCTCGGTCTTTATCACATTTTCTAAATCGCCTCTTTATGAAAATACAAATTGAAACATTAATGACAATTTTAATTCAAAACACTACTAGTCACTCTGAGAGAAGAAAGACCCCTAGCGGTTCCCAGAGACTCCAATCCAGAGACCGGCATGAATTCATGATTTGACATAGCATCGCTGTAGGCTTGCACCACTTTACCCATAGCTACTCGAACTCACTCGAGCTAGGTCCATCGTGATTTCCTTTGATGCGACTTCAAGTTCGTAATACGTAACGCTTTTCTGTGTTACGTGATTATATCTCCACCCATTACTTTTCGCCTTGTTGATTTAGTCACTTGGTCAATTTCGCCACACACCGAGTTCTAGTAATGTTGGTTGAGGCGGCTCGTCCGCGCTCAACACTCCACCTTAGGGCTGCTCTTCCGCGCCCAATATTCCAATGTGACCTGCTGTGGAGAACTTAATTACGTAACAAGGTAGCATTTTCTCGCCCACCAAACGGGAAAATAGTTGGCATCGAATTACGGCTCCCGACCGAGTAAGAGTTTTGTTGGTCCTTATATTATAACCATATGTAAAGGGTCCCACCTCTACCATCATCATCATCATCGCTGCTGCCTCGCTTCACTTCGCCAGGCCCCTTTACCCACCTAGTAATTCTCATCTTCATCTCATCTCATCATTTCGTTTCTCTTATCTTTCTCATCATCTCAATCCAATTTGATTTTGAGAAATAGTTTTGATGCAATACATATATGATAAAGCAATATACGGTTTACATTTAACATAACTATATTTATGTTCAAGAGGATAGCTTGCCTTTGAGTTGTAGGAAAGGCTCATGATGACTAATCTCCGATCGCCTCCTCCTATCCAAGACTGGATTGCCCTCTCAGAGCAAAGCGACAATACTAATAATATATAAATAAATACCTAGTTGAGTTTGAGTGATAGTAGGCGATAAAATGCTAATACAACTCCTATGTTAGCCAAGATTTTATTTTAACAAAACTTTTCTAACCCACCCAGCTTAGCACTCTCCGCTAAAAATCGTTTCTACTGCTAACTCACTTTACAAACCAGGATCGCTTAGCTCATGCCCTAACATTCGACAAACACTACCGCTTAGGATAAACCGGTTTTTAATTTTCTATACTCAAAACCACACAACTAATTCTAACCCTAATCACTAATCACATATCTACCGACTACTCTAATCACTTAATTACCTAACCACTTAACTACTAAACCCTAATCACTACA
The DNA here is from genome assembly GCA_036346395.1 of Hsuehochloa calcarea. Lineage (NCBI taxonomy): Eukaryota > Viridiplantae > Streptophyta > Magnoliopsida > Poales > Poaceae > Hsuehochloa > Hsuehochloa calcarea. Next base: position 69,098,735 of record CM070594.1, on the reverse strand, counting down.
AAACCAACTAACCTACCCACCTAAACCCTAACCACTAACCTATACCCCTCTCTCTCCCGCTTCTACCCCTCGCCGACGCCTCTCCCTTATCCTCTCCTCCGCCTTCACGCCTCCCTCCCCGCCGACCTCCACTCTCTCTCGCCCCCGCTCTCTCGAGATCCTCCGCCGCCATCGCCCACCACCGCCTCCGCCTCCCTGAGATCTGCCGCATTCATCTTCATGCTGGCGGTGGCTGGCTGCACAAGGTTGCTTCGCCAATGCTCCGCCCGGTCGCTTCCGCCCGGCGTCGGGCTCTCGCTGCGCTCGATTCAGACGCGACGCTCTGCACCGCCTTGGCCGCTTTCTCGCTTCCACCGGCCGCCTTCGCCGCCCTCGCCCGACGACCACTGACACACTGCGCTCGCCCTATGCGCTCGACCTGGCGCCTTCTCTATCGCGCCTCCTTCCGGCTTGCCCGGCTGCGCCGCTGCTCTCCCGGCTGCTCCGCCCGACTCCCGCCTGGGCCGCCCGGCTGGCCGGCCGCTTTGGCTCCTCAGATCCGCCCGCTGCTCGCCCGCCTCTGCCTACCCTATTCGATTCTCTCCCGGGTAAGCCTCACCGACCTCCTCTCTACTCCTACCAGAGCTCGTAGGCCGAGGTGAACCGATAGCTACCAAACTATTCTATCAAATCTATTAATTTGTGAATGGTGTGCAATGCAAACCGATGTGTCAGTTACCTCTGATTAGGGATGGCATCGCGTCGCGGCACGGTAGTACTCACCCATACCCGCACTCGCGACCTCGAATTCCCCACTGCATACCCGCAAGGACAACGCGAAAAACCTTGCCCATACCCGCCGCTGCGGCATACCCGCTATCTCGCGAATAATGCATCGCTACCGTGGTACCCATCGCCACAGACATGATCGTTACCCACGAGCAATGCATACATCAAGTTCATCATAATTCACACATCAATGGCGCATCACACATTCAACAACTAATAAAGTTCATCACACCGATATCATGTTCGACAAGACAACTAATTAAGTTTAACAAATAAAATACAAATACAAATTGACATAGTTTCTACACATTTTGGTAGATTACGGCATCGGAAGCGGGTGCACGGTGGAGCTTACCATTGCCCATACCCGCTATCCGATGGGAAAGGAATTGTGCCTGCTGATCCGTGGCAAAGAAAGACGCCCATACCCGCCTCCATTAGGTATTCGCTCACGGCACGTGGTAACGGCACAATTGCCATCCCTACTCTTGATGGATCTAGGCCGGGAGAGGGATGGCAAGGCCGGCCCTGGCCGGTGCTCTCCCTTTTTGCTCCTCGGCTCCATGGTTGCGGCCGCTGGCCGGTGGCTCCTTCTCCTCCGCTTCAGCCGCCGCCTGCCTCTTGATGGGAGATGCAGAGTTGAACCCTCCTTCTGGCTCGCTTCGCTAGCCGACCGGGAATGGAATGGATGTGGTTGTGTTTGATGGCTGGTGGCTTGCTTGCTTTGTGATGCTGTGAAGGAGAACTCGCTTCAGGGGAATGTATTTGTGTCAGCTGCTTTTTTTGGGGATGGACTTGCTCGCACACTGGCTTTGTAGGGGGAATGCACCTCTGTCGCAAGCTGTGGGGATGCACTTGCCGGTCATTGGGAATGCACTTGGGTCATTGGGAATGAATGTTGGGCTGCTGGTTGCATTTCAGGGGAGATGCACTTGCTGGCTTTGAAGAGGGGATGCATTTGTTGCTACCCTATGTGGGTTCGGCCAGAGGAGCTGCACTTCAGTGCTGCTGGCTTTAAGGAGGGAATGCACCGGACCGCCTCCGTGCGCCGGTCTCCGTGCTTGATATTTCGCTGGCTTGCCGGGCTTGCTTTGCGAGAGGGGCTCGGCCAGGAGCTGCACTGCAAGAGAGGGCTTTGGAAATGGTTGCTGCACCCGGTGACGCTTTACTGAGGGTGTGGTGAACTGGGATATGCACTAAGGGCTTTTGTTGGGGTTTTGGCAAATGCAAACAGAGGGTGCCGGGTTCTAACAATGCCGATGAGGAGACCTACGTATGGCGACAGGTTTAAAGATCTTGGTGGTCGTGACATCTTGACGATCAAGGGGCCGACTAACTCCAGCTTGGTCTGGGATCTTGATGGTCAAGGACCACTACTCAAAGTTACATTGATACTCTCATCGCACTTCGAAATCTAACGCCACTTTCTATACTCTAACTTCTATACACTCATCGCACAAGAATGCCCTCAACTACGACATTAACCGATTGTTGATTTTCCTTACGAGCGAGGAAAACGGTCGCGAGATCGGCTCTACTTTGGACGGACGCCAAAGAACAAAGCGACGAGGAAGGTCGCACTACGTAAGGCAAGAAATGTAAGAAGACTAGGGTTTTAATTACTTGTCGCCAAAAACACCGCAAATGCTTGTAAAACAATTCTTGTAAAAATTTTGAAGCAATGAAATGGAAATGTTTTGTGGTAACAGATATGCAAATGATGCGGTTGTCACATCCTCCAACCCTTGAAAAATTTCGCCCCGAAATTGCAATCTCTTCTGAGGGGGTTTTGGGCTAGGCTCACAGAGCGCTTCTTCCTTTTTCCATAAGCTTTACGACGGGTGATCCCTCCATCAGATTTCTCTTGGGCAAATCTTCCGATTCCTTAACAGACGGGTTTCTTCAGAGCTGCAGTCTTCACGGGGTATCCTTTGAATGTTGAACGCCTTGTAGAGAAGGGTCGAGATTTGTGTAGAAAGGTGAGGGTCATCTCAAGTATTTCCCGAGCTAGAGAATGTAGGTTACGCCACGGTTCCCAATGGTGAATTTTGGTAAATCCAAGAGGTACGCGAAAGTGCCTTTACACTCCATAATTCAAACGGTCCAACATACCGTGGACTTAGGTATTCTTTTTAACCGACTCGACGCACCCCGCAGTAGGTAGTACCTTTAGATACACGTAATCCCCTACTTCGAAATGAGGTCATTTCTACTTGGTCCGCATAATCCTTCCGCCCGATTGAGCAACTCGAGACGCCTCGAATTAATCAATTTTCTCGCCGCTTTCCCACACCCTGTCAGTGGCCTAGAAGGGGTCTTATACTTCCTCCGCTAGAAGATTGGCTAGAATAAGGTCAAATGGTTCCCGCTAGGTTCAAATCTTGAGGTATTACTACGAGTCCCTCGGCTTTTTGGTGGAGGCTTATGAATACGCCATCTATACTTACTTTGAGAGCAGATAACTATTCCAATCAGAGTGTTCACTCCCAGGGATTTTTCCAAAAAAATCAGAATTTACAAAGTTCTTCACTAGTAATGCAGAAGATAAAAAGGAGTGGGTTCTTCCAACGTTGAAAAGAATAATACCCGGGGAGAGTGGAAGTAATAACGTACCTGTTATTACACCTGATGCTTCTCCAACCCGCTTTGGTCAGTGTGTGATAGGCGTGTTGCTTCTCCTCTTCCAGCTTCTTTCGTGACGAGTTGGTTGTCTTCAGTCTGCTTCATATAGGTGATTTGCGGTGGTGCTGGGTAGGTGGTCTTGGCATAAATGCTGGTTGTGGTGGGGTTCCAGATGTCCTCCGGGGATTGGGACAATCAATCTTACGATGACCAAACTGTCCACAATTGAAGCATGCACCTATGTCCTCGTGACAATCCTTCGCCATGTGGCTTCTCTACACTTTCCACATCGAATTGCTATAGGTACCGTTGTTGCCGGGTTGTTGGTGCCCAAAAGGTGGGTTGAAGGGTCGCCAACGAGGTGGTCCATATCTTGGTGGCGTTGTCACACACGTAGGGATGACGCCTAGGAGCAAATGAAGAATGGTGATCGGTTTTAGCCTTCTTCCTCCGCTCTTCGGGTGAGGTTGGAGTATTCATTCTCCGTAATTATGGCTCGCTGACTAGGTCTTGGAATTCAAATGAATTTGTGGATGGATAGGAACGCCTTTAGATATGGTCGCATTCAATCCAGAATTTCTATTTTCTTCTCTCTGTCGACATCACCGAGCTTAGCGTGAAAGATCGTTGAACCGACTCAAATATTCTACCATCTTTTCCGCCTTGAGTTAGAGCTCTAAATTCTCGCTTTAATTCCATCCTTCCCGTAGGCACATGTGTTTCTTGAAACGTATCTTAAACTCACCAAGTGATGGGTTGCTCATCGACACAGCTGGGTTGTAGTTAAGCCACCGTGTAGCCTGTCCTGGCCAACCGTGTGATGCATATCGCACTTTCTCTCGCATATGAGCATCCCATCAGATCCAACTTCTTTTCTATCTCCACCAACCAATCACTCACGCCCAAAGGATCAAGAGCTTTAGCAAAAGTGGTAGGGTGAGTTTGGAGAAAATCACCTGCACTAACCCCACGGCCGTTGAGAGGTAGTAGGTGCTACTTGTTAATAGAGCTTCCACGAAACGGTTTTGGTTCTCCGGTCTTCTTTTCGGAGTTCTCTAAGAATATGAGTACATCAGCCATTATACCTAGGGGGTATGTTGCTCTGATGGGTGGCTGCTGGCTGGTTCCTAGTATGGTAGTGGCTTGAGGTTGACCAGGAGCTGACTCAATGGGGTTCACTGTTGGATCCTCTGTGGACTGTCCATGCGGCAGAGTCCGGCCTCAATCCCAATTCACGTCCTTCCCTTCCTTGACCTTCCATCTTCTTTAACAGCGGTTGGGGTAGAGATGAAGGTATTACACTTATCTGATAGAAGGTTAACCACGGGTGAGTTGGATTATGCCATGCACAGATAATCAAATAACACCAAGAAACAATGCCATGCACATCTATCACATAAAGCATCATTAACCATTTTGTACTTTCTATTGAATTTTAAATTTACAAGCATTCTTGACACACACCTTGATGCAAAGAGATGATGCTTGATTATATTGATAATGAATAGATGAGATGATGATGACTATGATATGCTTGATGGTTTGGCTTCCTTCTTCCCTTGTCCTTCTAATAATTACTTTCTTCCCTTTCCATGGTAAAAATATGCAAAGCATGACCCATGAATCAAGAAAGAAGGAGATAAGAAGTAGAGGGATGAGCTCACCTTGGCCAAAATGAGCAAATGCAAATGGTCTCATGGAGCAAAATACCTAACTGTCTATTGATGGTACGATGCATTAGTTATGAGTTCCTTCCTTTGGAATCCTCAAAATAATTTTATTTAACTTTGTGAAATGGAAATCCTAGTTTTATTGTGCTCTTTCCACCTCAAGGACATCTCATGGGACTCCTTGTATTTGGGTAAAATGGTAAAAAAACACTTCCTACGTCATTTTGGTAAAACTTGGATGGTCAAAGGGTATTTTTGGTAGTTCATTGGGGCTCTCCAAAGCTGATTTTGAAATATTTTGAAATATGAAAACATTTTTCATGAAGTCCCTACTTTTCTCTTTTCGAGTTTTATAATAGATAAGGACCATTTTGTAAAATGTTCAACGATAAGTGTTTTTTTGCAAAGTGAGCAAATGTTGGACCTTTTTTTGTGTAAAACTAACTTATGAAATTATTTTTGAAACCAAAAATATATTTGCCCTATTTGTTTGGAATGCTCTTTCTACTAAAATTGTGCCCCATCGCCAATGCAGCTTCTAATAGTTAGCGGAATCCAGAGAATATGTTATTTAAAAATTATTTATACTTTTGATTTTTCTCAAATTAAAACATTTGCCTCCAACAGTTTGCCTCTAACAGAAAAATATGTACTCCAAGATTGCACATGCATTTCCCTTTAACTAATTTTTCAAACTTGTTTTTCCTCTAGAGAATAACTGATGTAATGCAACGCAATTGATGCATAGAGGAAAGGTCTCTAAAGGTTATTAAGAGCTCCAATTCTATAACGTTAGCACCGAACGATCGAGTGCACAAACGCATCGAATGAACAACTAATGAACGAGCAATTGAATGCAATGCACTATAACAACAAATAAACAACTAGATTTTTGCCATTGTGGCTCGACCAGCACTCCGTAGCTGGCGGGATTGAGTCAGCAATTCGACTTAACCAAGATTAAGCAGGATTATTACAAGTAGCACGAATACATCACAACGGAGACAACATCTGTTTCTAGCAATGGTCTCATAATAGAATAAGGGGTTAACCTTTTCCTTGGAAGGACTGGTTCTTTATAATGGTTTACTTTTGTGTATGGATGTACAATCTATATTCTCCTAGCATGTTGATGGCACCGGCCGTCCCGTGAATCCATGAAAGCTTTCCTTAGAAACTTGACCCTTTTTTCTAACTGCCAGGTACCGTCTAGCTAGTAGAATCTCAGTGTCACAGTGACTTTGGAATCTCAATGACGATCTAACATCGCAACTTTTGTGAGAACCCAGATTTGCATTTGCATTTGCATTTGCATTTGCATTCAGACCTTTGTATTCTAACAGTAACTAACTGACACAATATCATTATCGTGAATATCACATCCATACAAGCACACACATACACAATACTTAAGTTACAAAACATGGTGAATAGGCCTTAAGGCCAAAGTTTAAGTTTATAGAACGGGCCAACATGTCAAATAGTTCAAGTAGCAATGAAAGTAATCATAGCAATGGAAAGAACGTCAAAAGAGTGTGGCTTACATGCATTGCCACAGGAAACCGATTAGGTCTAGGACCTAGTTAATGTTGTCTTCATCATTTCCATAGTTGGATGCATAGAAATATCCATACACCAGTCTTCACTTCATAGTCGAATCCACATGTTTGAGCAATCATGAGTACAAAAGTACTCAACAAGCCCTCACCGCAAATGCAATTATATAAATAAAAGTTTCCAAGGAGAGGTTGCATGTTTATATTAGCACAAGCCCTCATAATAGAGGAGTGCACACGGAATGCCATGGCGGCTCGGTGGAGCTCGCCACGGTGAGACGGGCTCAATCGACACCGGGAGGGCAAAATGGTCGCGACACCACGGTGGACCTAACGGCGCGACGCATGCGATGGAGAGGTAGCAAGAAGGCTACTATGCTACAGAGGAACTCATTGCTACGACGCTATTGACAACTAACCAATGCTCGGGAGCTTTCCATGCTATCGTGATGCTATCTATCGCAATGCATGCTAAAGGTGTATGGGAGCAAAGACGACTATGACGACCGCAGCCAAGAAGATGACCAAAGCGATGGCGGCTACAGAAGTCAAACGACTACACTAACTAGCCTATCTAGCTCGTGGAAGCGAAGAACAAGATTTGACACGAAGAAAGGAGGAAGAGCTCACCGAGACGAGAAGAGAAAGAAGGGACTCTGCATGTGACCGTTACGATAACGAGGTGAAGGGGCTCCGACGCCCGTGCTCCAATTGGAAAAAGGGAGGAGCATCAACAAGAGTAGAACAAGGCAATGCCAAGGGGCATGATCTTGAAGGTCGGGGCTCACCAGGTGGCGAGGAACGAGCTGCGATGGTGAGGACCGCATTGATCCGTGCTTGGTCTTCGAGTTACCTCGCGATTGAGCAAGAGAGATAAGCAAGTGGGTGAGGGAGAACGACAATGGAGGTCGAGGCGCCATGGTGATGTGCTTGGGTTGGGTTTATAGCCGTTGAGAGGCGAGAAGGTGGCCGCAAGTCGGGCGCTTGATGGGACAAGGTCGTATGAGAGGGGTGGCGCTATTGTGCTAGGGGCACTGAGTGTTTTTGATGGCGAGCAAAGAAGAGAGATAACGAGGCGAGCTTTGTCGGCGCGTGAGCAAGGTAGATAAATAGTGCGGGGTGGTGATGTGGGTCTGGGACCACCGGCAATGACTGACCCTAGGGGCCCTAGCGAGGCGGGTCATGTAGAAGATGGGCCAACTGGGTGGCATGCGAAACAAGAGAGAGAAGGAGGCGGGCATGCGCGCGAGCACATGCAGCCAAGGTGCGTAAGATGGGCCGCACGAGGGGAAATGAAAACCGGCCGTGGGGAAGAGAAGCTAGGCTAGCGAATCGTTTCTACCGAGGGGAGAAGAGGGAAAGAAATGTTTGAAATTTTTATTAATTCCATTTAAGGTTAGGATTTTGATTTGGCTTTTGAAATGCATCTATTTTTTTGTAAAATCACAAAATGCAATTTTTTTTTTTTTGAAAATCCATAAAATTCAACCAAGTTTCAATTGAACACAGAATTGAGCGGTCACACACTACAGCTGCCTAATCTTGAGTGTGTTGTTACGCTGCCTGGAGCCTTGCCGAAGCCACGGATGACAAAGAAGATCACCATCTCTTGTACTGGTGGGGTCCAGCAAACGCCTAGGTGGCCCTACCCCAGGGGCAATATGCATGCATAATGTAGGGCAGAACTACTCACCGTTTTTTGTTTCATCAGTGCATTGCCATCCGTATATACTATGTTAGTCCTTCGATCACGTAAGAATGTCGTTCTAAGGTATGTATAGTTAAACTTTGTAAATTTTAATTATTGATATATTTTTTAAATATTTAGATTGAATGCATAATATACATTTATCTCGAAAAGTAATATTATAATGTATAATGTTATTAGGTTTTATAAATATATTATAATATAAATTAGACTTAAAAGATACATTTTAAAGACTGACGATGTGCAAAATGATATTTTGTTGTGACTATTGTGACCGAAGGGTGTTGTGACTATTGTGACCGAAGGGTGTATTACTTATTTACCAACCATGATCAACACAAATAAATGGCCCAAACACAACCACATCAGGCACGCTGATACTCTAGTTAAAAAAAACATCCCATTAACCTACACTGTAGTCGCAAAAAAAGGAAAGAGAGAAACACGAGACGGCCAGGTACAACACGTTACACAAGAAAAGAAAACCCATTCCATTCCGTTCGCTCGTGAGGATTCTGGTTATTTCCGTAAGACCGAGGTTTACCTCGGTCTTAAGGAAATAACTCGGCCTCAAGTAATGAATTCCACCTTAACTCCATCCAAGTGAGGAGCCCGATCAAACTAGAGCCCCGTGATCATGCGCGCTCTTCTTCGCAAGCACCACATGATTATCGGTTCTCCAAACGGTCAAAGCCAACACTTAGACAAGTTAAAGTGGATTCATCACAATGAGTATGAGGCCGTGTTGGCTCCTCGTGATCAGCGCCAACACGCCATACTCTCATTCAACGTTGATCACATCCATACAACAACGTACATTATCAATCCAAAAGACGACAACATAATAGTTAAGTCTACACTATTACATAACGACCGACCGCCAAATTCAAATAAGAGTGATAAATAACAGCGGAAGAAAATAAATAAACCAAAAGTCCAAAGAAGGTATGCCCATAACCCAAGGCAACCGATCGGGGTTAAATGATAGCACAACTCGTCAAGAAATCGCTTAAATCGGCATCGCCGAGCTCATCTGCTCAAAACCGCCCTCACCAAAAAAACAAAAAGGCCACCAACATCCTGCTAAGTACAAGTGCACTCGCAAGTCTTACACAAAGAAAGTAGTTATGCATATTGGGCAATCAAGGGATAGCATTAGTGGTTCTAGTTTTGCATAAAACGCAACATCTTACATTCCTAGACCATCTAGTTTTCAAAGCCAAGTTATAAATCCTTTATTCAAGAGAGGGTTTCACAAGACATATGTAATAATATGGATCAATCAATATCAAGGTGGCTGTCCACTTTGATAAACTAAAGTACATGAACATCCCATTCATGCCAAACCAATTGTAACCATGTCAACTTTTAATTTTTGAAGTCTAACGATGAAGCATACTTAAACTAAGTGTTGTCCATAACCGTGGACACGGCTATTCAATAGATTATCTCCGCAGAGGTGTACTACTTTACCCACATGACCCGACTAGCTCAGTAAGCCTCCTGATGCCTCCGAAAATAGCACACTTCCTTAGGTATGCCGCCGGGAGAATCGAGATACAAATATTTTTAGCAAGAAAATCTTATTGGGATGTACCACCCATATGTGGGAATCCCAACTTAGACATAAGCATATAGCAAATGCTAAGCGGCACACATGTTGTAATCGAGTGGCCAGCAGGAGGTAGTTAGTATGTTGCATCCCACAACATAGGTAATCGTGCTCATTAAGCACAAGATATATCACACTGGGTTCCAAAGGAACATAGGATTTCACGGCCTCTATGTCCCCACACCGCCTCGCGGTCTTACCTAATAAAACATTCCTTACTTAACCGCACGGTACCCATATCCCGCATGTGATAGTACGCTCGGTACTTGGAGTGTAACGCCCATGGCTCGATCTTTAATGGTCCGCATAAGACAACCACAAACCCGAATCTCGTGCATAACAAAGACCCACACTACAACCACTTGTCCCGACCCAAAACCATTTAACAACAACAAGTTTTGAACTAAAATAACCAGATATAACAATCTGGATAAAAATTAATAATGAATAAGAGTTGTTATGTGTCTCCCACAATTGACGAGCTAGTCCCGCCTAATTGATCTATCAGGCCATCTAGACCCGCAATGGCTAAGCAATAGACACACAACAATCATATCATCACAAACCTATCTTAAGCATATGTGTATGTGAAATATCAGGATAACCATCAAGCATAGGATATAACTAATCTACTCAAACATAAAGGTATACCAAAGTAGCATGCAGCAATATCATTGCATTTCAAATACTAATGTAAGAAAACTGGATCAATATGATGCAAAAGAAATTTCAAAGGATGTTTGCCTTGCTGGGAGTTCACTTGCTCACTCGCTACGTAGTTGTTCATTTTGCATAACTCGGACTCTATAGAAATAGCGACATCGAATGAACACCGAGAAAACTCAAAAATTCAAATTTCTCAAAAATGAATGAAATTTTTACAGTAGCTAGATAATGATTTTATATGAATTTAGGTGAAAGAATTATTTCATTTGGATTTTTCATGTGAAAGTTATGGCAGTTTGAAAATCAGTTTTTGGAAAAATGCTGAAAATGGGCTTCGGTTACTATTCATCCGAAATCCAATTTTTAGCACAAATTTGTAGAACAGTGGCGAATAAAATGATTACAAATATAAATATATGTTAAAATTATTTGACCAAAATAAATTGGTTCAACTCATTTAGAGTTCAAATGAATTAGTTATGAATTTTCAAAGTTAAAAGCACTTTGTAGTGTAAAAGTAATTCTTTTTCTGAAATTTCTACAACATAAAAATACTTTTTAACTCAATCTAACCTAGCCTATGTCATAATCAAAGTAGGCCATCCAACCACACAATGCCCTGATTAATGCTCTCCCAACCATACAACATATTCGATAATTGTACAAAATCCACCGACTTATGGGCATAAGACCATGCCTAAATCCATCAATCATTCTCTGATATATTATTTACGCTAATACTAACTATCTAGCTCTACTAGTATCGCATCGGTAATTCATATTTGCATCCATCCAAAATTTCCACCGACCGATATTTAATTGACTAACCGACACCTAATGAGCTTTATAATTTAAATGCATATCCAATACTTAATAGCTCACAAATCGATCTCTCATATTCATACCATCGAACATAGTCTTGAATGACCTCCACCAATCCAATCATATATGTGCCACTACGATCAACTAATAATCATTTATCTACTAATCCAATTGAGGGTACAAATCTACCAACTCGGCACATAGGACTTAACTATTACATACACGATAATCCAATTATTTATCCATAATCAAATAATCCATCCTACCATCTCCCAAATTACAGATACATGTCTCATGTAGCTATTACTCGACATCCGATCAATTTGCTCATGTTTAATTAAATCATCCGATTCAACTAATCCAACAAGGTACATAATCCGACATCCAACGAGCAACAATACACATATATAAAAGGTATATCATTAATCATCAACACATACTCCATCCACCAAGTAATAGATTATAAAAATCCTTATGCGCCCTATCTTCAAAAATTACTAATTCAATGTGAGAAGAAACCTTCAATTAATTTATCCTCCAACGGTCACCACTAACTTCCATACGACTTCACCATAATATCGACCGATCAAAATAATCAACTCATAAATTTAATGTAGCATCCACCGATCAATAATAATCATATTTTGCCACAATAATCTAATTATTCGATCCACCAATGTATCGATACATAACTACACCTACGCACAAATACAACCCAACCGAGAATTATACCGTCCTAAGCTATCAAATCATTTTTATAAATATATATGTAAAAATAGATGCCATGCTCATGACTAATATGCAACATGCACAACTAATATCGTAAACACGATTCGATACTAAAGAATTTTACCGCGACCGTAGACGTGCAAAACATCGCCGGACGCCTTCTCGGCTACGCGCCCATATCCACCGTAGTCGCCGCCGATTCGCGCCCACGCTCGCTCCTCGTCCATGTCCGTCATCCTAGGGCCACCGCATGCGCCACACCGTCGCGCCGACACCGACTCGCTTTGCTAAGGCCGTCGCCCGCCACATGCATGGCCGTCGTATGCATACGCCGCGCCTCGGTCGGCTACCCACACTGTCGTCTTCGCGTCCTCGTCTTGCTCGGGCCGCCACGCCCTCGCCTAGGCACCATGCTGCCCACCGAGCCGCCTTGACGCCGGACCACGTCACCATCTTCGCGCCACCTTGGTCGTGCTCGGCCTCGGCCACCTCCTTGCCGGGCAGCCGCTGTGGCGCCACCGCGCCGCATATCATGGAGCCACCTCGGCACCCTGCTGCATCGCCTCGGCCGCGCCATGCGCCCGGTGCCGCACAAGCCTCGGCCGAGCCGCCTTGCTTGGGCTGCCGAGAGCTGCTGCTGTACTGCTGCTACTACTAGCACTACTGCCGAATGGAGCTGCTGCATGGTAGCCCAAGCCAGCTAATACACTGCCGAACAGCGTAAATGCAGCTGCTACGTGCTGCCGAACTGCTGCTGCTAGCATGCTGCTGCTCTTCCTGCTGCTAGTTGTTACAGTTCATTCCTCCCTTCCCTTCTCTAGAATGCACAAATGACCATGCATGTCAAATATAATTGATGAATGGAATCCCTAGATGATGAGGATCACCCAGGTATAACATGCATTGAAGGATTTGCGATTTTTGGTGGAGTTTGGAAGGAGGGAAGATGAGGGAGATGAAGTAGTGTTTTTGCTTGAATAGAAGAGAGTTGGGGAGGAGCTCTCGGCTGTGTGCTTTGGTTGGGGTGAAAAAGAAAAGAAATGGGATGGCAGTGGAAGAGATAAGATGGCAGAGTAGGGGGGAGAAAAGGGGAAGATGGCAGTGTGGCTTATCTCTTTGGGCAAAGCAAAAGATGGTAGGGGGATATGGCAGGGTGATGGGGCTGTTCGGCTGAGACAAGAAATGGCAGGGAAAAGTGAGTTCGACTGGAAGGAAATTTTCGAATGAATAGTAATTTCAGAATTTGCAAAATGGATGAGGTGTTCAGGTAATTTTTAGACATTGTTGCCTAGATCTAAAAATCACGAAATTTTTAGGAGAGGTTCCTGTCATAATGTAGATGTTCAGGTAAAATTTCAGAAATTTATCCATAGTGTGCTACTCTCTAAAAATCTTTAAATTTACTGTTTATGGAAAATAATTAGCGTAATAGTTTTTCATCTCTTTTCTTTTACGTCGCTCAAACGACCTTGCATGTGTAAACCGATTATATAAAGGAAAGCCCTCGAGACAACGCCAGAACGACATAACATGCGTTGTCAAATTCTTGATTTTTGTTAGTGATTGCAGGAGAGAAGTTAGAAAATAAAGAATGGACACGTTAGTATTTCATCCGCTAACTCTATTCTCCATTTTTGAAATCACTCAAACCGCTATGCATGCGAAAACAAATTATAGAAACGGGTTGCTCGTATGATGACGATCGCGGTGGTATGACATGCATAGCTTGGTTTTGAAGTTTCTACCGAGATTTGAAGGAGAGAAGTGATGGAGTTAAAGGTGGTCGTAAATGGGAAGAGATGACCTAAGAATGGACACGCGGTCGCTTTCGCTCGTGGTCGATCGAATTGGAAAATAAGAACGGTGATACTAATGTATGCATCATGATTTTTGAAATGCATGCGAAACGAGAAACAAAATATTTAAATTAATTACAATGCCAAACAATTTGATTAAATATTGGTTATGATTGTTATTATTTTTTAATGCAGCTTTTAAACAAATTTGATTTGACTTGGAAATGCAACCTTTAATTATCTCAATTTGATTTTAGAAGCAATCCTTTTACTTAAACACGGAAAATTTTAAAACACCGCCAAATATTTATTAGATCGCTTAGAATATTAACATCCCGATTTTGAAAATCGTGATGTTACAGCCTGCTCCGCCTCGACACCAAATTGTTAAGAAATCGGTTTCGTGGACTCGAGAGTTTTAGTCTAATTGGACCTCATCCAACCCTAATGCCTATATAAAGGAGGAGCCTCCTCATTGTAACATGTTGATTGAGAAGTAATAAAGTCGACTCAAGTCTCATCATATCTCCTGTTCAATCTATTGTTGTGTCTTGTATTCTTGATTCGCTCTTATGATTCTAAATATTGTATACGAGGTACCCACTTGACCGACTCGCTAGCGACGATTACTCAACATGTTATGAGCACGATCGACTCTCCTCGTGATCGAAAGGTAACCGTCAAGAACGACACTGAGATTGAATCGTATTTTCTAGATTGCTTTCAATTCGCAAATTTGACTTTCTAGATTGGTTTTCTACAAAGGTAAACCGTTCTAATCTACCGCGAAAGCGCATTTGAAGTCGCTTGCACAATGTCGACGGTGGATTACATGAAATATTGATGTTGATTGCAATCGTAGATTGAAATTGCAAACTCGTTCTAATGTAATCGTGACACAACTCAAGTCGCTGATCGCAGACTTGCATGAACGAAGGAATATCGTTTTTCTTGATGAACAAGAATCACATGTGCATTGTAATTACGTATGAATAGTTATTATGGATGAACAAAGGTCATATGTGAACAGAAAAAGGGAGAAAAGAAAATTTGGTCGATGGCCTCTACGGCCATTGTGTGCAAACCACGACCACGGCCAAATAGCCCACCGCCGCGCTAGCGATCCATGGAAAGAACGGCCGCAACACTCCCACCGGGTTAGAAGCCACCGCACGACCGCACTCTCTGACGGCTAGCACCAGATCCCTACCACCGCTAGTAGACGCCGCACATCACGTAAACATAGAAAAAGAAGAAAGAAGAAGGCGGCGCCGCATCGGCGATAGTCGTCGGCAGAAGGCAACGCCGCCGCCGGCCGCGCTGCACCCAACGCGCCGCCACAACCATAACATCACAGAAAAGGGAAGAGCCGCCAGCCGCTCAGTAGCACCGGCCGCCGCTTACTACCGCCTCGTCTCGTAGCGCTGCCGCCCACGAGCCTCCGACCGCGCCAGTAGCCTCCAACCCCCTCCTCATGGGGCCGGCCACCGGCCCGAACGCCGCCAAGCGCCACCGCCACTGCAAGCTCGAAGGCTACCTCCGGCCGCCAGACGGCCGCTGGCTCGCTTCAGAGCGGCGCGCGGACGACCGCCTCGCAGACAAGCAATCGCCGAGCGGCGCCGCTCCACCGTCGCGCCTGTCGCCGCCATTACCGATAAAACCCGGAAACTTAATCGCCCTCCCGCACTCCCTTTTGTGCAATCGCGAATGGGTCGCGCGACGCGCCCAAAGAAGGTCTGACTAAAGAAAAAAAGAAGGAAAAAAAATGAGGAAAATTGCACATTTTGCAAAAAAACCCATGTTAAATCATAAAATTACACGATTTCTTTCGGGGAAAAGGACATTTTGCAAAAAAAAAAACCCGGCCTTTTCAAAACTTACGCAAAAAAATTTTAGAACTGAAATTTTTATGCTTTTAGCCCTAGAAATTGCGACCGCCAAAATTTCATATTCTAGCAAAAATGACCTCAGGAATGCAAATTTTGAATTGGGTTTTGCATTTGAAGCACATTATACCTTGTTATTATTATTTCTATGCAATTTATGTACTGTGTTTACTGTTTTTGATTATCTGTGATTATTTATATTACTTTTAATCATCAAATAGCAAAGAAAATATGAAAATGCATGGAAAATACGGATCATTTAACGGGAGTTCAAGAGAATTATGAGAATTTTTCAATCATTTTATGGAAATTACCAAAAGAATCTTATGAACTTTTTGCATGAATATGGAAATGAGTGACATCACGAACCGTGAAGTTCAAGAATCGACCCAACATGGCCGTAATTTGTATACTTTTCAACTCGTGATAAGGTAATCACAGATGAGCGTAAAATTGAGAAGACTCACTCTAACTTTCACCCGAATGCGTGTAATCCGCACGCAACTATTGTCAAAATGGCTACAAGAAGTATGACGAGCGATTGACATCATGAAAGTTACGAAGCTCAAGATAATGTTCTAAGGAAGAACTACATCCCACAACCGCTTAGTAGCAATGTTGGCCATGAAGCCAATGCTAGCAACTATAAGGCGAGAACGCCTCACGAAGGAGAAGGACAAGAAGGGTAAGGTCGTGAGTCGCACATTATTAATGTTTTACGCCTAAGAAAAAGAGCAAACGACAACATGAGGCACACTCGCCATTGCATCAAGAGTAGGGTCCATACCATTAGTGCGCTTGCACTCATGGATGTGGACACCTCTAGTAGCAGCTTCTCATCCCTCCTTTGGACATAGCAGTGGCCATGTACCGTAGTTGCCCAAGAGGAGAAGATTGAGGCTAAGTTTCAATACTCACGATTCGATCTAGTGCACGATTGCACTTGGATCTTTTATAAAAACTTGCGCTTGTAATTGAAGCGTAACATTAAATTATTTTATTCATTGAATAATGGTTGTAAGCTCTAGGAGAGCTAAGCATTAGAATTCTTATAATGAGTCCCGCAAGACTTATAATCCCGTATTTATAATAGCAAGTTTCATTCTAATATCTCAAGTATTTTATTTATGTGTTGCTTGGTTTTTTCTACATATTAATAAAATACATTATATTAGAACCCGTGGCGCCCTATGGAGGAAGTGTGCTTAGGTGTAGCGCACAATGAATACCACCTTGAGAGAGATGAAATTTTTCAATGATCAGAAGAATGCTTGTAGCCTTACGACAATCGGCGGCAATGATACTTGTATAATAGGCTCAAGAAGAACCACAATTATACCCCGACTGACACAACTTTGGTTATTAAAGAAACCTTGTTGTACCCATTATCGACTAGAACTCTCCAGAATATTCGCGCTAACGGTTTCCACGTAGAGATAGAAGAAAAGTATGGTAAGGAATACCTATTCACTACAAAGCGTGAAGAAAGTAGAAAATGTTATTAGAACGATTCCTTCATTTGAAACTGGGCTATACTACAATAATATTAAGGCATCCGCAATTTATACCGCCATGAAAACTGAGATAGAAGCTCAACTTTTTCTATCTCCGCATGATAGATTATACCACCTAGGTCTTAGGATCATGAGAAATATAATTAACAATTCACAGGGATATAATGTCAATATAATGAATTTCTCGAATAAGGAAGATTTTGTGTGCCCTGCATGTGCCACTAGGAAATTAATTATTAAAACTTCTGCTCTGAAAGAGAAGGATGCAGTCCCCGCATTCCTGGACCGTATCCAGGGAGACTTTTGCGGTCCTATACAGCCCCTGTCATGACCATTTAGGTATTTTATGGTGCTCATCTATGCTTCCTCGAAACGGTCGCACGCTTGTTTATTGTCTATGAGAAACCACGCTTCTGCAAAGCTAATCTCGTAGATAATTAAACATTAAGAATAAATTCCTTGATCATCATGTGAAGTCCACCAGAATGGACAACGCTGGATAATTTATTTCGAAGGCATTTGATGATTATTGCATGACAATGAGAATTGAAGTTGAGCATCCCGTACCGCATGTCCACACCCAGAATGGACTAGCAGCATTGTTAATTACCAACTATATGTTGGGGACACGCAGCCTCGCACGCAAAGAATCCTCATCAATTTTAGACCACCGGCATATAATATCCATTCACCTATGCAACTAGCGCAAGGGTCAGCACCAAAATTTCTCATCTTTAAAGGTTTAGTTGCAAGGTTTATGTACCTATATCACCACCACATCGAACTAAATGGGCACTCTCCAAAAGTCTGGGATATACGCTCGTTATGAGACATCATCTATAATGAGGTATTCTGACCCCACGATCGAGATTTACATGCACTGCTTCGTTGATAGCATATTAGATGAGAATTATTTCTCGTCATTAGGGGGAGGAAATCAACCCTTGATGAAAAATATCGAGAAATAGAGAAGTCCAGAAGATAATTGAAGTCTAGAAGACAATTGAAGTCTAGAAGATAATTGAAATCCATGCATATGACCCACGACTAGTGAAGCAAATGGAGAAGTCCAAAAGAAAATTGAAGTCTAAAAAGACAATTGAAGTCTAGAAGACAATTGCGCCTAGAAGATAATTGATTCGCAAGCATTAGCGAATCATCCGCCTAATCACTTTAGTGATTTGAAGAGCGTGATCAAGTCGCATATGCATGTACGCAATGCACCGAAGAGGGTTAAAATACCGATGAAGGTATCCCTAATCCCGCCCTAAGGCCTCTCGAAGGACGAGAACTCCCCCCGAATCCAAGTAACCGGGACGCCGTGAAAAGGATAAGAAGAACTTGACACACCAATCACCAAAGTACCCTGTAACTGTAAGGGGAGCCGCTGAGACCGCGCCAGATGGAACCTTCGTAAAAGGCATACTAGAATTGAACATCCCTATGAAGGGAGACATCAGCATGGATGTGTGCGCACACATCGGAGCTGAAAAACTAAAAGGACTTGGCCCGCAATTGAAAGCAACGGTGAGCAAGTAGAAGTATTAGAAGTATCACCCTATGAAGAAATAGCTATAAATTATGTGACCATGGAGAATCTATGAATAAGCCAACACCAATGTCGATATTTACTTTGCAAAGAAAATTGCCACAATGATCGATGTTGATCCAGAGCTCGTGATCGTCACGAATGTAAGAAAAGATCAGATTGGAAGAAGGCAATAGAAACTAAATTGTTCTCTCTGAACAAAAGAGAGGTGTTTAGGCCTGTAAGCCGCACACCTCCCCATGTGCACCCTGTAGGGCATAAGTGGGTATTTATTCGAAAGAGAAATGAAAGAAGCAAGGCTCGTTGCACAAGGTTTCACTCAACGTCCAGGAGATTGTTATGAAGAAACCTATTCCCTACCATGGACGGAATTACCTTTAGATATTTATCTTAATGGCAGTGAACTTGAAGTTAAAAGTGAAATTGATGGATGTGGTAACAGCATACCTTTATGAAAATTTGGATTCGAACATTTATATGAAGATATCTGAATGTATCCCTGTCTCCAACCAAGACAGAGCAAATAGAAATCTATACACCGCAACTCGTAAAGTCACCAGACGGATCAAGCAATCAAAGTATGTGGTATAATCGCCAGCGACTTTCTATGCAAGAAAGGCTACACGAACAATGAGAATTATCCTTGTGTATTTATACGACGATCCTGTGATGGATTTTGTATAATCTCAGTATGAAAATGATATGAATATCATTGGAACACCGAAGGTATTAAGAAAGCAAGCTCTTTCCGAGTTGAGTTCAAATAAAAGATTTGGGTCAAACCAAATACTACCTAGGCTTGCACTTGAGCATACCCTAAGGGATTCTAGTACATTAGCTAACCTACACTCGTAAAGTGTTGGAAATGTTCGCTTTGAAAAGGCATATCCTTCGAAGTGTCGATGGTCCGAGATCCTGCAGCAAGACAAGGACCCGATAGATCTAAAGAAGAGGGGAGGAAGTCCGGGACCGAATTTCTGCACTGAAAGCAAGAGGAGCACTCATGTATGTAGCAAAATGTACTAGATCGTATTACATTTGTCATAAACCTATTAGCAAGGTATAAGACATAACCTACCAAAGGCATTGGTGAAATAATGGATATCTTCCGTTACTCCAAGGAAGCAAAGAACTTGGTTTGTTCTACGTAAAGAACCAAGACTCGCCTATGAATGGCTAAGCAGATGTCTGATTCTCACAAACTCGCATACAACCAAATCGCAAATAGGTTATGTATTCATATGTGGTGGAACCGCAATTCCATGAAAATTGTCTAAGCAAAGTCTTGTATCGACTTCGACGAACCATTCAAAATCATAGCTCGCACGAGGCCTCACAAGAATATGCTTGGCTTCGACAGATGGTTCACCACATCCAAAGAATCATGTGGATTGAATACTATGCAAACTCCCACTATTATCTAGGAAGATAATGCGCTTGTGTTGCACAAGAGTAAATGGGCTATGTGAAGAGTCCTCACAAAGTATATCAACCCTGTGTTCTTCTATGCTCACGAAATGCAAAAGACTGATGAAATTAAGGTATCGATACTAAGTCATGTGAGAATCTTGCGATTCATTCACTAAGTCACTTCTAATATCTAGCTTTGAAAGGTGCATACGTGGAATTGGAATGATAAGACTTAGAGAAGTGCGTAATCTGGGGAGAATCTTCACTAACTCATTGTTGAATCTTGATCACTAAGATCGTGTACCCAAAGAAGAAATCTTGGAGATTAAATGAAATTAGGTGGATTGTACTCTTTTTCCTTGACGAAGTTTTCCTAAAGTTTCTAGGCTAAGGTTTTTAATGAGGTAATTCGTGCAACACAAATGAATGCATGTCATGTACTCTTCTCTAAATTTTTCCCACCGGGTTTTTATGGAGTTTTGACGAGACATGAATATATCAGATGAGTGTCCAAAGGGGAGTGTTAAGAAACTGGGCCCATAACTCTGGAGAGTCCTGGTCCAATTAGACTCCTCATCCAACCCTGATGCCTATATAAAGGAGGGAGCCCCCTCATTGTAACGTGTCGATTGAGAAGTAATAAAGCAGACCCTGAAGTCCCCTCATATCTCTGTGTTCAATCTATTGTTGTGTCTTGTATTCTTGATTCGTTCTTACGATTCTGAATATTGTATACGAGGTACCCGCCGGACTAGACTAGCCAAATACTGCTACTCAACACAAATGACATGGGAGATGGGACCTAGCACCGCTCAACTCAGAACGGTCCATAACAAAATGAAAAGACCACGAGCCCAAGCTGCGAGGGATAGATCGATAAAATTGCCGACGAAATGTCGCTGGTAAGTTCAGCTCAAACGATTATTTTATAAAAAATAAAGAATTATATTAAATAATACAAAAATAAATAATAAATTTAACACACAAAGAGATAAAGGTGTAGGGGTATTTTTCTTCCTTATTCTTTCTTCAAGCGATCAGCCTTTTACAATGACTAGCACCCCCTATTAATAGTCTACAGACCCTACTAGGGTTTTGGATGGAGAGCCATACATGGACAGGCTACTGGGTCAAGCCTATAGTTTCCCAACACCCACTTAGGCACCCATCCTCACATGTTCATGCCTCGTAAAAATCCACAAAAACACAAAGTGGGAAAAATTGAAGAAAGAGTACATGATACACGCTTTGCAAATAAGGTACTAATTGCTTCATTAAAAACCTTAGCCGAGAAACTTCAGACAAACTCATCAAGGGAAAAGAGTACAATTCACCCAATTTTATTTAATCTCCAGGATTCTTTGGGTACTCGATCTTCGAATTCAAGTTTCAATAATGAGTTCGTGAAGATTCTCCCTTAAATTCGTGACTTTCTAAGTCTCATCATTCCAATTCCATGTATGCATATTTCAAAGCTAGACGTTGGAAGTGACTTATTGAATAAATCTGCAATATTTTCACTTGACTTAGTATGAAGTACTTTAATTTCGCCTATCTTTTGTAATTCATGAGTGATGAGGACATCACTTCTTCTGATATACACAACACTCCTCCACTTGATATTCAAGGACCAATCACTAGAGCTCGCATACCGACAATTGAATTTACATGTGAGCTCGCTCCTAAGTACTTCTTTTTGTTCATTTGAGAATCGACATTACCTAATGATTTAATTATGATTAGGAACCATGGAGAGGATCAAGAAGTACTTGGAGAAGGGCTACGAGGCGCACGAGTCCAGCAAGGGTGGTCGAATCATGTTGATGTCCAACTCAGCCGACTTCGAATCCACCGGAGTCCAGACCAGGTCAAGACTAAAACGGACGCCAGATCGCATCCGACTCCGCTTTGGACGCCCCACATATGTATGGAAAGCTGAGAAGATAACCTTCCAATGGCTCTGGTCTCATATCAAAATTCCTTCTGAGTCAACAGAATCGTCGAAACAAGTGGATATCCAGAATCTGTCGTGGTGTCGCGACACCGCCTTTTGGGCCGCTTGGCTTTGTATCGTGTTGGAGTCCATTAAGGACGCCGCCCAGGGTTTTGCACGCCTTTACTCCTTTATATATAGCCGCCACCCCACCATTAGGGTGGGTTTTGCTTAGATTAATTCTGTCTTTGAACAGCCTGGCCATCGGCTTGTGAAACCCCAATTTTCGAGTGCTTCATCAATATATCTCGCAATTTGGTTGTGTTCTTCCTTGTTCTTGCTTGTGTTCTTCGATTCGCAGCGAGGATTAGCCTTCTTGGCAAGGTCAACCGGCAAGCGACGTTGATAACCCGAGGACACGTGGTGCCGCGATATGGGTTCTAACGTGTCGTCGAAGTTCGGATCGATTTGTGTCGCGCCCACCAAATCGAACATATCCGTAACTCATGGAAGATCGGACCCTGCTCCCGCCAAGTGGTAATCGAGCTTCGTGTGTTCCTCCGTGTTCAAGTTTACCCATCTTGTTGTTTTCATTTCATCCTAGAGTCCAAGAAAAGCCCTAAAAAATTGTAGTCATAGGTTGTTTCTCGCCCTAGATCGTGTTTAGCCTTTTGCACAATTTGATTCCAGAGTCCGTAGTGTTGAGTTTGTGTCCTTAGTCGAAGTTGTGTTGCCGGTTTAGATCGTGTTTTGTTTCGGTTGTTTTGCTTCCGCTACCTTTCATACAAACCCTAGCCACAATTTTGTTTTCCCACCCATATCCCACCTCCGCTTGAGTCACCCATCGATCTCGTGATCTCCCGTAACTATCACCCACCTTTCCCCGAGCTTCCGCCCCAATTCCACTAATTTACTCGCCTGATTTTCGTTTCGCCTCCACACAAACCATAACTCAAGACCTTACTTCAAACGCCATAACTTTCTCATACTGACTAAATCAGCGATTTTTTTTCAAGTTGGGTGAAATTAAATTTACATCCGAATCAAACAGATAAAGTCGGGTTTCGACGAATTTATCTTGCCCAAATTCGCCTCGAAAGTGTAGTACTGAGCTCAAATTTCATCACCGACTTTTTAGCACATTCATCATTTTCAGAGACCACACCTTATATCGATTGACGTGAAACTTTGTGTGTTTCCTATTCCCGTGCTCGCTTTGTAAAAAAATACAAAAATAAATAAATAAAAATTTCGCACCTACGATAGTGTCATGAGTGCCATCCG
This sequence comes from Hsuehochloa calcarea, assembly GCA_036346395.1. Taxonomy (NCBI): domain Eukaryota; kingdom Viridiplantae; phylum Streptophyta; class Magnoliopsida; order Poales; family Poaceae; genus Hsuehochloa; species Hsuehochloa calcarea. Next base: position 69,075,210 of record CM070594.1, on the reverse strand, counting down.
TGGCCAAAAAAAGAAGAAGAAAAAAAGAAGAAAACAAAACGTGATGAGCACGCTTTAGGTGGCAGAGCCTCATTTGTGTTGTGTTTGTGCCGAATTAAGTTTCTGCTCGCCATCTTTGTTGTCGCTTTTTGCTTCATTATTCGCTTTGACTCCTTGTTCTTCATATCATACCGTTATAGGACACATTTAGACCAAAGAACTAGGACCATACTTTGACATTTATTCAAGATTACTATCTCATATTGATTTGTGTTCCATCGACATATTTGGCCTTCCAAACTCCATATATCTACTGATAGCACGCTTTGACCTTGCAATCGCACTCCACACTGACAAGGTATCACGAACCACCACCGGTTGTACCACCACGCTTGGTAAGCACACTTGTAAGAGCTTGGTAAGCCACTTCCTTTGCGTGTTCCCACCCCTTCCTTTGTAGTTGATAGGATCATCCTTTGTTTTTCCCTCGTATTTCCACCAACCATGGCAGAAACGAAGAGGACGGACACCTACGATTTCAACGAGTGTGTTAGTCGCGCCACCACAAGTCAAGCGCCGATAAACAAAACGCTTCACTCACCGATCTCGCGCGAGATTGACACCATCGCCGCCGCCATTACCCAGCTTGAACACCACTAAGGCATTGAGCGGGTGGAGCGGCGGATGGTCGACCTCACCGGCCTGACAGACACATTGAGGCACGCCGCCACTGCCAATGACGGCCATCATCATGATGATGACACACCGCATGATACAGATGGCAACATTGATCACGGGCACACAAGATGCACGACCACGCCTGCCTTTCAAAGAAACCGACATGGTATGGGAGGTAATAACCGTAACCGCCATGGTAACGACGATCCTTTGCTAAAGTCAAGTTTACCATTCCATCTTTTCTCGGTCTTTATGATGTCAAATATATCTAGATTGGGAGATGACTAGAGAGCGTAAGTTTAACTCTCACTTAGTTCCCGAGCAACATAGAGTTAGACAAGCTACTAGTGAGTTTAAGGACTTTGCTATTATCCGTGGAATGAACTAAGTACCATGCGCTACAACCTCGATACATGGGAGCGCTTAAAAGAAGCTATGCGTAATCGCTTTGTTCCTCCCTCATATAAACTTGAATTGAGAAAAAATTGCAGCGCTTAGAACAAGGTGATAGTTCTGCTCAAGACTATTATGCCGAGCTTCAAAAGGGTATGGTGCGCTAGGGGTTGTTGAGGACACGGAGGATAAGATTTGTCGCTTCTACGGGGTTACAGCATGAAATTCGTGACATTGTTGATTATAAAGAATTTACTATCACAACCGCTTGTTCCACCTTGCTATGCTTGCGTAAAAGAATTGCGTGGACGCACGTAATCAACTAAGGCACGACCGACGAATTCTTCTACACCCCGCGAACGACTACATCAACGGATCGCCCAATTCTTCTTCGAAGTTTTCGCTCTCCTCCACCACCGTGAACAAGATGGCAAAGCAGCGCCACCGGCCACCTTCCACGACACGCCTTGCGCATTCTTCAAAAATTTTTGCGTGGTCAAGCCAAGAGTTCTTCTTCGCTGGCTTCAACGGGCCGCCTCCCAAGATTCAAGGCCACCACCGCCATGGGCTTGGTCATGTGCGTAAGAATTGCCCTAGCCAACGGGCATACATCGCCACGTAAGATGGAGGCTACATCAAGACTTCGGATGTCGAGGAGGATGATGATGTTGTCGCCGCCGAACGACAATGGCGGTGGTGATGACGACTCATCCTGGTGAGGCGCCCACAACGACGCCACGAGCATCATTGTGCAATGAGTCCTCAAAGACGCAGTACAACAACCCGATAAACTTCAACGCCATAATTTGTTTCGCATCTTCTTTGCGATCAAGAATCGGCGGCACGTGTCATCATTAATGGAGGAAGTTGCAACAACTTGGTGAGTTCTCGACTTGGTCAAGAAGCTTGGCTTGACCACGCCGACCGCATCCACATCCATACCATATTCAATGGTTAAATGACTCGAAAAGCTAAGGTAACGCAAACATGCCGAGTACATTTTTCCATTGGTGCTTATGTTGATCATGTTGATTGTGATGTGGTTCCCATGCAAGCATGCTCTCTTTATTGGGTCGACCTTTGGGAATTTGATAATGATGCTTTACACCATGGTAGTAGTAACACATACACTTTTATGCATAAGGGAAAGAAAGTTACTTTAACGCTTTGACCCCAAATGAGATTATAGAGGCCGATAGGGAGAGAGTCGCCGCTAATGATCCAAAGGAACATGATAAATCTGAAAAACAGCAAGTAACCCATTTGAAAAATTTGTTATGCTTGCCACAAAATCGCACCTTGCCGCAATTGATGATGTTAATGATACATGCTATGCTTTGTGTGCAAAGATGCTTTATTTTCTCTTGATAATATGCCTTGCACTTTGCCTCGCCTCCCGCTCACTAACCTTTGCAGAGTTTAGAGATATTTTCCCGATGAGATACCTCCGTGACTTCCACCCATTCGAGGGATTGAGCACCGATTGATTTGATTCTCGAGCGAGTTTGCCAAACCGCGGCGGGCGACAGACCAATCCCAAGAGACTAAGGAGATTCAGCCAAGTCCAAAACCTTGGACCGTGGGTACGCACGTGAGAGCCTTAGTCCTTGTGTTGCTCTCGCTCTTTTGGTTCCCAAAAAGATGGTTCTGGCGATGTGTGTAGATTGTAGAGCCATTAACAATATTATTATACGGTATCGCCATCCTATTCCTAGGCTAGACGACATGCTTGATGAGTTGTGTGGTGCTATAATTTTCACAAAGATTGACTTATGAGTGGATACCACCAAATAAGAATGAAACTTGGAGATGAATGAAAACCGCTTAAAACTAAGTTCGGCTTGTATGAGTGGTTAGTCATGCCTTTGGTTTAACTAATGCACCTAGCACTTTCATGAGATTAATGAATGAGGTTTTACGCCCTTTCATTGGCAAATTTGTGGTCGCTACTTTGATGATATCTTGATTTATAGCAAGTCCATGGATGCACATTCGACTCACTTACGCATCGCTTTTAATGCTTTAAGAGATGCACGCTTGTTTGGTAACCTTGAGAAGTGCACCTTTGCACGGATCGAGTCTCTTTTCTTGGCTATGTTGTGACTCCACAGGAATTGAGGTTGATAGAGCCAAGGTGGAGGCGATATGGAGTTGGCCCACGCCCACCAGCGCCTCCCAAGCGCGGAGTTTTCTTGGCCTTCGTGATTTTATCGCCGCTTGTCAAAGAATTCAGCACCATTGCGATAATCGCTGATTGAGTTGACAAAGAAGGAGTTGTGTTCCATTGGGGACCATCACAAGAGGAGTCCTTTAATCTTTTGAAGGACAAGCTTACGCACGCACCATTGCTCCAACTTCGGATTTTGGTAAGACTTTTGAACTCGAATGTGATGCTAGCGAATTGGTATTGGTGGTGTGTTGATGCAAGAAGGCAAACCTGCTGCCTACTTTAGCTAAAAATTGAATGGTCCTGTTTTAATTATTCCACGATGATAAAGAATTGTATGCACTTGTTCGTTTTTAGAGACGTGGCAACACTATTTATGGCCTAAAGAATTTGTCATTCATTCCGATCATGAATCACTTAAGCATATTCGTAGTCAAACCAATTTGAATCGAGACATGCTAAGTGGGTTGAATTTATTGAATCTTTTCCTTATGTCATTAAACACAAGAAAGGGAAGGATAATGTGATTGTCGATGCTTTGTCTCGACGCTTATACCATGTTGTCTCAACTTGATTGTCGATTTTTGGTCTTGAAACTATTAAAGAACAATATGCTTTTGATGCTGATTTTAAGGATGTGTTGTTGCATTGTAAAGAGGTCAAGCATGGAATAAATTCGTGATCAATGATGGGTTTTGTTTCGAGCTAACCGCCTATGCATTCCAGCTTGGATCCGTCGCCTTTTGTTGTTGCAGAGGCGATGGAGGCGGTTTGATGGGTCATTTTGGTGCTAAGAAGACGGAGGACGCTCGACCACACATTTCTTTTGGCCAAAGATGAGGCGAGATGTTGAGCGGTTTGTGGCTCGCCGCACTACATGTCAAAAGCTAAGTCTCGCTTGAATCCACATGGTTTATATATGCCACTCCTCGCTCCTTCTATTCCGTGGGCGATATTTCTATGGACTTTGTTTTAGGTTGCCTGTGACTAAGAGGGGAGGGATAGCATTTTTGTTGTTGTGGATCGCTTTTCTAAGATGGCTCACTTCATCCCATGTCATAAAACCGATGATGCCGCTCATATTGTCAATTCTTTTCAAAGAGATAGTTCGCTTGCATGGTATGCCTTCTACTATTGTTTCAGATCGTGATGCCAAGTTCTTGAGTCACTTTTGGCGCATTTATGGAACAAGTTGGGCACAAAGTTGTTGTTCTCACCACATGTCACCCACAAACCGATGGCCAAACCGAGGTGGTGAACCGCACATTGTCTACCATGTTGAGAGCTATTTTGAAGAACAATTTGAAGCTATGGGAAGAGTGTTTGCCGATGTTGAGTTCGTGATATAATCGAGCGGAACACTCCACCACCAAGGTAAGTCCTTTTCGTAGTGTATGGATTCAATCCTCGTGTCCCTATTGATATTTTACCTTGCCTACTAGTGAGAGAGTTCATAATGATGCTAAGGAGCGTGTTGATTTTATTCTCAAAATGCATGAGACTACTAAGGCAAACATTGAAAAGATGAATGAAAATATAGGATTACCGGTAGTAAAGGTAGAAAGGAAGTTAAACTTGAACCAAGCGATTTTGTTTGGTTGCACTTATAAAGGATAGATTTCCGAGTTAAGAAAGTCAAAATTGATACCTAGAGTCACTGGTCCTTTTAAGATAGTTGAGAAGATAAATGATAATGCATATAAACTTGAGTTGCCTCCCGAGTTTGGGGTTAGTCCCACCTTTAACATTTCGATTTGAAGCCATGCTTGGGAGAAGAAGATGAGACCGAGTTGAGGACAACTCCGCTTCAAGAGGGGAGGATGATGAGGACATCACTTCTTCGGATATACACAACACTCCTCCACTTGATATTCAAGGACCAATCACTAGAGCTCATACCGACAATTGAATTTACATGTGAGCTCGCTCCTAAGTACTTCTTTTTGTTCATTTGAGAATCGACATTACCTAATGATTTAATTATGATTAGGAACCATGGAGAGGATCAAGAAGTACTTGGAGAAGGGCTACGAGGCGCACGAGTCCAGCAAGGGTGGTCGAATCATGTTGGATGTCCAACTCAGCCGACTTCGAATCCAATTCGAGTCCGTGACCAGTCCGCACTAAAACGGACGCCCAGATCGCATCCGACTCCGCTTTGGACGCCCCACATATGTATGGAAAGCTGAGAAGATAACATTTCCAATGGCTCTGGTCTCATATCAAAATTCCTTCTGAGTCAACGGAATCGTCAAACAAGTGGACGCCTAGAATCTGTCGTGGTGTCGCGACACCGCCTTTTGGGCCGCTTGGCTTTGTATCGTGTTGGAGTCCATTAAGGACGCGCCCAGGGTTTTGCACGCCCTTACTCCTTTATATACAGCCGCCACCCCCACCATTAGGGTGGGGTTTTGCTTAGATTAATTCTGTCTTTGAACAGCCACGCCATCGCTTGTGAAACCCCAATTTTCGAAAGTGCTTCATCAATATATCTCGCAATTTGGTTGTGTTCTTCCTTGTTCTTGCTTGTGTTCTTCGATTCGAGGCGAGGATTAGCCTTCTTGGCAAGGTCAACCGGCAGCGACGTTGATAACCCGAGGAGACGTGGTGTCGCGATTGCGGGTTCTAACGTGTCGTCGAAGTTTGATCGATTTGTGTTGCGCCCACCAAATCGAATATATCCGTAACTCGTTGGAAGATCGGACCCCTGCCTCCGCCAATGAGTATAGAAGAACTTGGGGTTGATATGTTCTGTGAGATGACTCTTCACATAACAAATTTGTACTTATGCAATCAAGCTATATTATATTCATAGATAATAGCGGGGGTTTGTGCGGTATTCAATCCACATGATTGCTAGATGCTATGAATCATCCGCCGAACCGGGGAATATGTTTCTTCATAATCAACTCCTAGACATTGAGTGAAACCTTATGCAACGAGTCTTGCTTATTTTTATTTCTCTTTCGAATAAATACCCACTTATGCCCTATAGGGTGCACATGGAGAGGCGTGTGGTTTACAAGCCCAAACACCATTATTTTATTCATAGATAATAATTCAATTTCTATTGGCTTCTTCCAATCTTATCAACATGATATTTTCTTATATTCAATGAAGCGATACAAGCTCGGATCAAGATCGATGATTGTGGTAATTTTCTTTGCAAAGTAAATGTCGACATTTGTCGTTGTCATATTCAAAGATTCTCCCGTGGTCACATAGTTTATAGCTATTTCTTCATAGAGTAAATCTTCTAATGGTTCTACTTGTTCACCGCTTCCAATTACGGGCAAGTCCCTTTAGTTTTTAGTTCCGATGTGCGCACATATCCATGCTAATATCTCCTTCGTGGAATGTTCAAATCCAAAGATGTCTCTTCCGAGGGTTCCATATCGTTGTCGTCTCAATTGGCCATTCTTCCGTTCTGGGAACTTTGCATCCAGGCGTGTCAAGTCCTTATCCTTTTTCACCAAGCGTCCCCAGTTATTTCAGATTTGAGGAGCTCGCTTTTTCGAGGCCTCGTGATGTGATTAGGGTACCTTTTATTTCTTCAGATTTCAACCATCTCCGATGCATTGCGCGTTCAAGACATGCGACTTGGTCACACTCTTCAAATCACTAAAGTAGTTAGGCTGTTGGTTCGCTAATGTTTGCAAATTAATTATCTTCTGAACTTCAATTGTCTTATGGACTTCAATTATCTTCTGGACTTCAATTGTCTTCTAGACTTCAATTATCTTCTGGATTTCTCTATTTACTTCACTAGTGTGCGGGTCATGTACATGGATTCCCGTGGCTTTCCAGTTATTTCCCGATATTTTTCATCAAGGTGTTGATTTCCTTCCCCTAATGGCAGGAAACTATCATCATCTAATTTGCTATCGGCTTGGCTCAGATGCAAATCTCCAATCATGAGGTCCAAATACCTGATTATAGTTGTTGTCTCATAACAAATGTATATCCCAGACTTTCAGAGTGGGACCATTGCAGTTCGCTGCGGTGGTGGCATAGGTATATAAACCTTGCAACCAAACATGCGAAGATGAGAAATTTTCGACATCGACCTTACGCTTAGTTGCATAGGTGAATGGATGTTATACGTCGATGGTCTAAAAATGATGAGAGTTGTTGCGCGCAGAATCATGATCCCCAACATGTAGTTGGTAAATTACAATTATGCTAAAGTGGTCGGGCAATTAATTTAATTTTTTAATTAATGTCTCTACTAGTCCATTCCGGTATTGACATGCAGACGGGGTGCTCAACTTTAAGTCCAATTGCCATGCAATAATCATCAAATACCTTCGAGGTAAAATTCTCCTGTGTTGTTCATTCTGGTGGACTTCACATGATGATTAGGCAAATTATTTTTAATTCTAATATTCTGAGAGATTAGCTTTGCAAAAGCATGGTTTCTCGTAGGTAATAAACATACGTTCGACCATTTCGAGGAAGCATCGATGAGCGCCATAAAAATACCAAAATGGCCCTGGTAGGGTCTGTTTTGGACCACTAATGTCTCCCTAGATACGGTCCAGGAATGCAGCGATTTCATTCTTCACTTTCAGAGTAGAAGGTCTAGTAATTAATTTCCCAGTTGCACATGCGGGGCAAACAAAATCTTTATGATTCGGGAAATTCTTTACATTGATATTATGTCCCTGAAAATTGTTAATTATATTTCACATCATTCTAAGACCTAGAAGACCTAATCTATCACGCCAGAGATAGAAAATTTTAAAGTTTCTAAATACGGTTTTCAGGGCGTTATAGGCTGCGGGTGCCTTAATATTAGTGCAGTATAGGCCAGTTTCATATGAAGGAAGTCGTTCTAATACCCTTTTCTACTTTCTTCACGCTTTGTAATGAGCAGGTATTCCTTACCACACTTTTCTTCAGTTTCTACGTGAAAACCATTAGCGCGAATATCCTTGAGAATTCTAGTTGATTTTGGGTATAACAAGGTTTCTTTAATGACCAAAATTGTGCCCATCGGGAGTATAATTGTTGCCCCCTTCCTGAGTCTATTATACAAGTATCACGCCACGATTGTCGTAAGATTACCAAAGATTTTTGCCGATCAATTGAAAAATTATGTCTCACTCAAGATGGTATTCGCAGTCGCTATCCGCTAAGCACACTTCCTTCATAAGGCATCACACGTGTTCGATATAAAATATTTATTAATATGAGGTAGGAAGCAATCCACACATAAATAAAATACTTCAAAATCGTAACATAACTTGCTATTATAAATACGAGAAAAATAAGTCTTGCAGATTCATCATAAGAATTTAATGCTTTTGCTCTCCTAGAGCTTACAACCATTATTCAATAATTCAATAATCCATCATAACCACTAACTATAAGTGATTATAAAAGATCTAAGTGCAACACGCACTAGATCGAATCAACGGCACGAGGAAACTTATGCCCGATTCTCGCCCATATCAATCTTATCCTCTTGGGCAACTACGCCGCGACCGCTACGATGTCCAAATGAGGAATGATGGAGATCAGCATCGGGTTGTCCATATCTTTAAGTGCAATTAATGGCCATGGATCCTCTCAGGCCTACAATGACGAGGTGTGTCTCATGTTGTCATTTGCCCTTCTTCTTAGAATGAAAAGCATCAATAACGCACGACTCACGACCTTACCCTTCTTGCCCCTCTTCTTTATGAGAGGCTTCTCACCTTGTAGTTGCTAGCATTGGCTTCATGACCAACATTGCTACTAGGCTGTTGTGAGATGTAGTTCTTTCATAGAATATGATCTTGAGCTTCTCAACTTGCATGATGTCAATCAATCTAAGATACTCCTTGTAGCCGCTCTTGACGATAGTTGCGCGCGGATTGCGCCGCATTCGGTGAAAGGTAGAAAGAGTCTTCAATCTTCGCTTCATCCGTGATTATCTTACCATAGAGTTGAAGACTCGTACAAATTCAGATAAATTTCGACCATACTTGGTTAGCTCTTCAACTCCAAGTTCGTGATGCTAGTCATCTCTATATTTATGTAAAGAGTTCATAAGATTATCACTGTAATTTTCATAAAATCGCTGTAAAATTCTCAAAATACTCTTCAACTCCCGTCCGTGATCTAGTATTTTTCTATGCATTTTCATGATTTACTATTATTTTCAGTTATCAAAAGTAATATATACAATTACATATAATCAAAACGGCAAATAAAATATATAAATTGCATAGAAATAATAATAATAGAGTTAAACATGCTTCAAATGCTCAAAATGATTCAAAATTTGAATTCTCGAGACTCTTTCTCACTGAATATGAATATTCAGTGAATTCTGCAATTTTTGAGGGCTAAAGCGCTAATTTTCAGTTCTGAGAAATTTTTTGCATAATTTTCAAATTTTCGAGGGGTTATTATGCAAGAATGTATAAAAACCAAAATTCGCTATAAATTTTCCCAACTCTACGTGTGTTTTTTTTGCAAAAATTACTTATATGGGAAAAATCCTCATAATTTTCAGAATTGGGAGGGTTTATTTGCAAACTTTTGGGATTTTCTTTTTCATTTTTTTCTTTTATACCGAAATCTCCTTGGGCCGGGCCTTTTCTTTTCTTCGCCCAATTCAACCTAAAAGCCACTTCGCCAAAATGGGCAGTGGATAGGGTTTCCTGCCCTATTCCCCATGGTGGTGGCAACTCTAAGGCGGCATTTAGGCAATGTCGGCACAGAGGCACGCCACTGAGGTGCGGTGCTAAGGGTGGCCATTGTTGGCGACGTATGAGGCGCACGCGAGCAAATGGGTCGGCGGGTGGCGTGGAGGCACAAGGCTACGGCGGTCGGTGCTATGGATGCGGAGGGCTTAGAGTCGGCGGCGACATGGCGCAATGGGCGACGGAGCCGGCGGCAGCAGCAGGCGCGATCGGCGGCAGGTGGCCGTCGCGAGTTCACGCACGCAGAGGGTCAGGCGAGGGCGGCGCGCGCGCCAGTAGGGTGAAAACTGATCGATATTTAACTGATAATGACTCTACCATATTTATTTTCATACTTTTTCTGATTCTGATATTTAATACGAATATCTCTGATATGAATACGGATATTTAATAATTACGATACAAATACGAGCTTAATACTTAATTGAAACGAATACAACAATGATATTTTTCGTAACATGAAAACCCCTAAATTGTATGCCGTAAATTAACAAAACATATAACTAGTTTATTTGATGCAAACATTCGTGAATTGTTCATATTTTCAAAGAACTACACATAACATTGGCACTAGCAAATTACATTAACTAGTTCATCACAAATATAACACATAGTTTACCATATTTAGCTCATAAGTCGAACTCACAAAGTCACAAGTCATCACACATTCACACTTAGTTCATCACACGCATAAAACTTAGTTCACACTAACATTGATAAGGCTAGATGGTTAATCTATACACAAATGACTGTGAATATCCTAAAGTATGTTACCAAAAATAAAATTAATAAAGTTATTATTTATTGGATTTCTAAGATTTAAAAGAGTTTTCTTGGTTAAAAAGAAAATAATAATAGAATGAAGTCAATTATTTAATTTCCTAGTTTTCAATGTCAAAAATAAAATTTATTGAGATTTCTATGATTTTATTGGATTTAAAGTGAAAATGAAAAATAATAATTAATTTCTTGAATTTCTGGATTTTTAAAAGGTTTTTCCAATTTTTCAGAAATTAAAAATAATTTATGTGCAAAAATAAAAACCAACTTTAACTTGGACTTAATTTTATTAAGTTCAAAATAATTCAAGGAATTTTTGTGATTTTTTCTAGAATTTTTTTAAATCTATTTGTTATTTTCTAAAAGGCTATTTGATTTGTTGTATTTTTTGAAATTCGAAATCAATTAAAATCCTATTTTCTCTTTTAATAAATCCTTTTCTTTTGGGTCAAATTGCATATCCGACTGATCTTATCCGATAATCCAGATTCAGATCCCTATCCACGGATAGCATGCCTACCATATTCAGATTCGCTTCGCTTCCGACAAAAATATCTCAATCCGCTTCCGATCCGAAAATTATCCAAGAAAATCCGATCCGAGACAATCAACTGCTTTCCGTGACGGCTTGAAACTATTCGATCCGCTTTCATCCCTAGCGTCGCGCCTTGGTCATCCCTTGCGTCGCGCGCTTGGGCGCCAGCGCTACGAGCACGATAGGGAGGCGGCGCGTTCGCGACGGCGCCGACTCGACGGCTACGGAGGCTCGCGATCGCAGGTCGGCGAAGACGACGCGGCACCAAAGTACCGGTGGTGGCTATAGGTCGGCAGACGACGGCGACGCGCAGACAGCGCGCAAGGTGCCGGCCGGACGATAGCACACTACGCCAAGTGAGGCGACGACAAGCAGACGAGCGGCGCTATGATGCCTGGCGAGGCCCATCACGGAGGCGGGCGACCAAGAAGAAGGCGCAGACGCTAAGGCGGCGCAGACGACCCACCCCTTCCCTTTTTTTTCTTTGCTTCAGAGGTGCCGTGGTCGAGCGCAGCTTCAGCCACGCAAGATACCTCCAGCCGAACGCGGTACATGGTTTGGCGCTGCCTGTGCCGCAGTGGCACACCACTTGCGCAGCCCATGTGTAGGTGGCGTGTGGTCTTGTGGATGGCTTGGCGGCCGACGACGCGCATTGCCGACGAGGGGGCGGCGGCTGCACGGTCAAGCGCCCCTTTTCTTTCCTTTTCTTTTTTACTTTCATGCATCGATATAGAGTGTACCGTAATCGCTATCCGCTCTTTCATGCAATCCACCGATCACCTTGGCCGACTTCAAGTTGGCTCGAGTATATTAGAGCGGATTTGCAACCCACAAGGCAATCATCATCAACCCTTTCATGCAATCTACCGATCGACATTGTGCCGAGGACTTTAAGTTTGCCATGGTAGATTATAGCAGATTTGCAATCGTAGAAGAAATCTAGAAAGACAAATTTGCGTAATTGAAAGTGATCTAGAAAATGTGATTCGATCTTCGAGTGTCGTATACGACTGCATTTTCGATCCGAGTAGAGTAGGACTAGAGTTAGGCAAGAGTCGATCGCCGATAACTTGTTGAGGACCGTCACCATGAGTCCAAATCCGGACGAATACATCGTAGACAAACATAAAATCACATCAAACAATAGAAGAATAAATAGTAGATTAAATACACTGATAGACAAAGGTATAGATAATATTCTTTTTTCTTTATTTATTCTTCGAGGATCAACCTTTACTCAGACCAACACCTTAGCCAAGTCCGTAATCTGCCAACGAAAAAGTCAAAGCGCCTCGGTTAAGGCTGAGGCACATTCCAAACTCCTATAAACACGGCATCCTCCGAGGCAGCCATTCTCCACGTGGCCATCTCCACCCGTCCCCAGCAAGCCATCCCCTACAGGCTCCAGGAGAGGAGAGGAGGCAACTCACATCACACCGCCAAGAACCCCCACCCACCCTCTCCAAATCCCCCACCACCCACTTCCTCTTCCAGATCCGCCGCCTCCTCCCAGATCTCCCACACACACAAACGCGCACGCCCACCCAGATCCACCGCTTCGCCGGAGGAGCAGCAGCACCAGCCATGGGGAAGGAGGACGGCGGCGGCGAGGGGGCCATGTCGGAGCCGAGCTCCGCAAGGTGCTGCTCTCCTACTGCTACGTGGCGGTGTGGATCTTCCTCTCCTTCACGGTGATCGTCTACAACAAGTACATCCTCGACCCCAAGATGTACAATTGGCCCTTCCCCATCTCCCTCACCATGGTCCACATGGCCTTCTGCTCCTCCCTTGCCGTCGCGCTCGTCCGCGTCCTCCGCGTCGTCGAGCTCCCGTCGTCCCCCGCCATGACGCCGCAGCTCTACACCGCCTCCGTCCTCCCCATCGGCGCGCTCTACTCCCTCTCCTCTGGTTCTCCAACTCCGCCTACATCTACCTCTCCGTCTCCTTCATCCAGATGCTGAAGGCGCTCATGCCCGTCGCTGTCTACTCCATCGGGGTGCTCTTCAAGAAGGAGACCTTCAGGTCTTCCTCCATGCTCAACATGCTCTCCATCTCCTTCGGCGTCGCCATCGCCGCCTACGGCGAGGCCCGCTTCGACGTCCGCGGCGTCGCGCTCCAGCTCGCCGCCGTCGCATTCGAGGCCACGCGCCTCGTCCTCATCCAGATCCTCCTCACCTCCAAGGGCATCTCGCTCAACCCCATCACCTCGCTCTACTACGTCGCGCCCTGCTGCCTCGCGTTCCTCTTCGTACCCTGGGTCTTCGTCGAGCTGCCCAAGTTGCGCGCCATCGGCACGTTCGAGCCGGACTTTTCATCTTCGGGACCAACTCGCTCTGTGCCTTCGCGCTCAACCTCGCCGTCTTCTTGCTCGTTGGCAAGACGTCCGCGCTGACCATGAACGTCGCCGGAGTCGTCAAGGACTGGCTGCTCATCGCCTTCTCCTGGTCCGTGATCCGGGACACGGTCACGCCGATCAACCTCTTCGGCTACGGGATCGCCTTCCTGGGCGTGGGCTACTACAACCACGTCCGCTGCAGGCGCTCAAAGCCAAGGAAGCGCAGAAGATGGCGGCGCAGGCCGACGAGGAGGCCGGCTCGCTGCTGCAGGAGCGCGACTTGCACGGCGACCGCAAGAATGATAACCAGGCCTAGAGCGGCGGATCTGATCAAATTTGGTCGGTTCTAAATCCAGCCTAGTGAATTCCCCAATGTGTGATCCTTACAATTTGATGCAAAATCTGTTCATTTCTTGTCTCAATTTGTGGTATGGAGGCAAATAAATACAGGAAATATGCGATCTTTGTGTCGGACGTGTGAAAATATGAGTGATTTTTCGATGCCCCCTGTAATCCATTGACATTGACAGTATCTGAAATTGCCTTCATTGTCTGTTGTATTTAGCCACGGATGATCAAATGCCCTCTTTCATCTTGTAAGAAACATTAAGTAAATTGGTGAAGAGATTGAGCAATGGAGCAACGAATAAAATATTCAATTTTTAGAATGGTTTTCAGAAGAAATCCTCTAATTATGTTGGTGGGATATTGGACAGGAGGTCTGGTGCAAACACTACTTGAGTACATTTAAGTTGGTGTATGGTTGCGTTCCATGGAGCTGGACGCCGGTTTGGTGCTTTCGCGCCTTGTTCGGTAGTTCCAATTGGTTTGATCCAGAGAGGAGTCAGTCAGTCAGTCAGAAGAATCGGTTGTTTTAGGGAGCATTTGCACAATCTACCTGCAGGACTAGAAGAAACATTTATCTGCTACTGGTACTAGTTTTGCTATTCTGCCGGAAATTTATTTTTTCAGTGAAGGGAACTCCACGAGGGAATTGGTTTTGCTATTCTGCCGGAAATTTATTTTTTCAGTGAAGGGAACTCCACGAGGGAATTGTATCCTCTGCGTCGCTGCAGTAAGGTGCTACAGTGCATTGAAGCGGTCTCTGCCATCCGAACAAAAGACGAAGATCGCCGAGTGTACAATAATTCTACTACAGTATTTTGCTGCTGTTGCTATATATAAAGTAGCCTATCAGCACCATCTATATATACAATGATCTTACTGAAACTTGCAGCTGAGTGAGTCTGTTTCTTTTGCTGTTGTTCATGTGCTGTGAATTAAGCCCAGTGACTTGCTCTGGATGACCACACAAAATTATGTTGGATGAGAGGCTTGTGCACTCAAATTACCACTGCTACATGGTACAATGTTCGGTCGTCCCAGTTTCCGTTGCCTTGCCTTCCTACTTGCAGACAGTTTGCACTGGTTGGTTGGTAGCATCACTTACTACGGCATTATGTTGCCCTACAGAATCATAACCTGATGGAGACTGATTTATTTCCCTGTTCATCGGGTCGGAGCCGTGTGTTTTTGAAGGTTTCCATCGACAGTGTAAACGTACGCCTATTGTTGTGCTTTTAACAACTACAATGATTTATTACTGTCTCAATAACTCCGGTTTTTGACTGTACCTGAACTTCTGACAGTGGATGAGTGAGTACTCTTCTGTCGTCATTGCTCTGTCCTTCAGCATTGATGTCCTTCCGTTCTGTACGTGCGGTGTGAAGAAAACCACACGGGTACAGAGAATGGCACGGGAGTCGTTTCACGAATTCGCGGCTCACATGATATGTGTTGTACGCCGGTATTTCACGTTCGGTTCGGCCGCAATAATCGAACGCCCGTGCTACTTTCATGGACTTCTCCGCGCAAGTAAGCGGTACTGTGTGGTGCGGCGTATTAAGAGGGGGCGGTAGTTAGGCCTTTGTTTGGCAACACTATAGCAAAATACTGTATCTATTAATCTGTAACTTTGATTTTTAATCTAACGGTGAAAATCACTTTCTAATGCCGTGCACATACACTGTAGGAGGATCCATTTCGTAGGGATGGCTGTGATGGTACAGGGGGAAATTGTCGCCACCATGCGAATGGCCGAATTGGGATGGAAAAAAATTCCAACCTGCGGTAAGCAGCAAGTTTACTAGAAGTTCAAGCCCATTCTGATTTCCAGCACAACTTTTGGAGACCCGAAGGCCCCTAAAAACTATAGTGCTTGACCGGAGTAACTTTGTAGTGGAAGAGCAAGAGCCGGAGGTTGCAGGAATGGTCTGCATTGTACTTGACCCGCTAGCAAAACCATGGTGGGCTCGATTCGTTGTTCGGCCATTTGTCCTGCAACTATATAAGGAATTCAGGGCCAGAATACAACGCGACTAATGAAGTTTTGATCGATCCCTTCCCGGCCCCGACCAGATGTTCCAAATCTAGGTTCGTCATGACCGGCTATTCTTTTTCACAAGTATGAATCCAATCGACAATCACCGAGACTGCATGACTTGGTATAATACTTGTCAGTATCGTACTGGAGGCTATACCGCTTTGATTTCTTAGAATGATATGTTTCGCATCCGGTCCATACCGCCATACCGCTTTAGATTTAATATAATAATACGAGTATATATATATATATATATATATTTATAATTATTTATTTATTTAATTATATGCATACCAAATGTCACTTGTAGTATTATTCTAAATACACAGTAGTACTATCAAATATAACATATAGTTCAATAGACGATATTATCAATTCCACTGGCATGCCAGTATTGACTGGTATCGAGCCAGATGACCTGTGATTTAGACCCCAGACGTGACGAGGGCCACTTTGTAATCGATTTAGATGGTGATATGGTGATGAGGACATCTCTTCCACTGATACAACCATCACTACCGTTTCTGATATGCAAGGACCAATTACTAGAGCACGTGCTCGTCAACTAAATTATCAGGTGACTTCGTTTCTCGGAATGCATCCATATTCTATGAACTCTATAATGCATATTCTATGAACTCAGTAATGCTGCCTAAAGCACACGATATTATTCTACTTAGGAATCAAGGATCAGGAGGCACTAAATGAAGATGGCAGCACCAAGCATAGAGATGATCATACGAGGAATGAATATTTATATACTGAGGATTAGCATAATCTAGCATGA
This sequence comes from Hsuehochloa calcarea, assembly GCA_036346395.1. NCBI lineage: Eukaryota > Viridiplantae > Streptophyta > Magnoliopsida > Poales > Poaceae > Hsuehochloa > Hsuehochloa calcarea. The sequence goes on along the minus strand of CM070594.1, from coordinate 69,058,481 downwards.
AGACTATATATCAAGTTGTTTAGACCAACACTTAGCAATATTTGAGTAAAGGAACTTGGTGCTGCACCACCTATGCTAATGGGCCATGAGCCTTGTAATTCGGGCTGGACACCTAGGGTTTGGCACTGTTCATGTGGTACGTGAACAGTACCGACGGCTACCACCTCTCTCTTCCACCTTTACATAGTGGCCGCCATCCTTAGGGTTTGGTGGATTTTGATGAATTAAAGTTTAGCTTTGCTACTTTATACTCATCCTTTTATTCTAGCGAGATCAATAAAGGACATTGTTCTTCGGAACCACACTTATCAATACAATTTCAATCCTATTTGCAATTTCATATTGTGTTTTACCTTGTTCTTGCGTGCTTCTTCGGTGTATGCAGGAATTAATCTTTGTAATCAGGTCATCCGGGTATTCGTGCACGGTTGATAACGACTTGCTGAGCAGTTCAGCGATTGTATGGTTTCGAGCCTTGTGAGTTCATAGCCAGGATCGTGAGAGTTGAGCGATTTCACCGAATTTATTGTCTCATCGAAAGATCTGACAAAATCGTGACATTTGTGGTTCATCATATGGTACGCATCACCGGTATGGCTTGCACCAATATAGTATTGATAACTATGAGTTGTTATCCTCATCCGACAATGCACCCAAGCATGCCAACCTTCGGATCTACAACGAAGATGGATACGCTAAGTCGGTCAATTTTCCTCCTTCTTTAATTCAAAGTTAAAATATCTATAAAACAACACATGAGATTAAAAATATATTAGACATAGATATTACAACTACTATGGTCGCATAACAAACATAATATTTTTTTATTAAATAATACTTTTCTCAACAATATTTTAAAAATAAGCCCCACCCTTATTCCAAAAAATGAACCTCGCTTGTCATGCCATCCTAGATATGGTGTGGTAAATAAACATTGCCTACTTAATCCAAAAAGGTTAATTATTGAAATACGATATATATATATATATATATATATATATATATATATATATATATATATATATATATATATATTGACGAGGATCTAATAATCCTCATTTTATCTTTTATCTATAATTTTATTATGGGTAAATATGATGTCACATAGTCCCTGTATACCCCTTATATCTATAAGGAGAGGCCTACCAAGTGATTGTAAGATCTTCTACAATCACCCCTATAGTCGTAAGTCTTGCTACGACTATATCATGGTCGAAGTCTTTCTACGACCACTACATGGTCGTAAGTCTTTCTACGACCACTACATAGTCGCAAGTCCTTCTACGATCGCCACCGATCGTAAGTCCTTCTACGCACTGTGTAAACTACGCACCACCTTATAATCAAACCTACAAAGCGAGTGGGTCCAATTGATTAAGGAATCCGAACGGTCCTCGCACGCACTACTATCCCGCGTAGTAATTGTGCTTAAATACCCCATTATCTTTGAATGATAATGGCCGACGGGCGTGGAGAAGCCAATGCGCCGTAATTATCGCCATCATACGCCCATTATCGCTCAATTAAGGCGCCTCTTCCGCAGGCAAAACGGCTACTCCTTCACGACTATATAAGGGCATCAAGGGCTAGTAGAGAAGGAGAGTTCGATTCTGGGTAATAGTTTTAGCTTTTACTCAATCATTAAAGAATACCACACCACACAGATTAGGTTATTATTCTCTCCTGAGAAGGCCTCAACTCGCCTAAACATCCCGTGTCAACTACTCAAGGTGATTTCATCTCTAGGAGACCCCAATCAAATAATCTTTACGTAAGATCGGTTCTAATACACGACATATATATATATATATATATATATATATATATATATATATATATATATATATAGGATTAATACTTTCTACTCCCTGTGTAGTTATCCCACTTTGATATACCACCTAAAAAACTTGACATACTCCTTTATCACTTTGGGTATACTCATATACTAATTATAAGATAATCCAATGCTAACCACACTAAAAAATTGTAAGAGAGTCCATAGTTTTAGCATATTTTGTAAATACATTCATATTCGACTAAAAAGGAGTATGTCTAAAAATTATACATACCACCCTTAAAAGGTGTGAATACCACCTAGGTGGTCTTATATACTGTGATACTACACATACATACTCTGGTACAAGAAAATACCCCTACGCTGTGAGATACGAAATAGGAGTAACTACTCCCTGAGTAGGAAAAGGCTTCCTATATATATATATATATATATATATATATATATATATATATATATATATATATATATATATATATATATATATATAGGAAAATGGTTTGGTACTCTCGAGTATGTATTCTCGCTTCTTCATATACCACTTAAATCGTATGATAATACCTCTTTATCTATTGAAGTATACTCCAATGATGATTATAAGATACTCCAAAGTGAGTTCTATAAAAAAATTCATGAAAGTCCACTTTTATAGAAAATTTATGTGTATACTTTTGTTTATATATGAAAAGGTATATAATAAAATGAAGGACTCCAATGAAAATTTTCAATCAAATTGCACTCGAGTATCTTATAATTTGTATTTAAGTATACCAAAATGATAAAGAAGTATAATATATTTATTTAAGTGGTATATTCAAGCTTATATATATATATATATATATATATATATATATATATATATATATCGTATGTGGAACATATCTAGTGCTAATGAGTAATTGAGTGCTAAGGTAGTAATATCAATCTTGACCGTTGAATTACAAAGGGTGTTTAATGCAAGACATTGAGGTGGAAACATGCAAGTTGTTTAATGCAAGCGCATTAATGAAGACGATTGGAGGTGGTAGCATGCAAGGTGATTAAATGGTTTGAGGATGGGAGCCCAGATTAATCTTGGTCGCTCAATCCGCATCCAACGATCAAGATGACATTAGTACCTTAGCACTCTATTAACCATTAGACAAATACAACTATATTTCAATCGCTTGGATTAGCGTAACTCGCCAAAAAAAGAGTTTTATAAAATGCAATCGCATTTTCAAATATAAACATATGTGATGTGATATTTAGTCTAGTGTTAAGGAGATATATTGTTGAATATCTAGTCAAATTTCGCATATTTTAATCCGTAAATTAAGCATATAAAACATGACAAATAAGAGCATGAGTGATTCAACAATGATGTATTCATATTCGCTAATGAACAGGATAATGTAAGATTCTATTAACATATTCATAGCGCATGTAAACATCGATAAGTTCTCGTGGTATACCTCTAAGGGCCTGTTCGTGACACCGGATGCGCTGCTACCACCAATGACATGATGGCCTATTCGATGTAGTCGATCGAGGCGTGACGCAGACTAAACGTGATGCGTGAAGATGTTCGCCGCAAGATCGCGAGCGCTTCACCACCGTGATGAAGACGGTCACAGATGAGCAACGCGCTAATGCGCCTCCCAAAACTTGATCGCCTGCCTACCCGAAAGGTGTACTCAACCGACGGAGTTTCGAGGCCTACTCGCCAGAGCCTTCGCGCAAGGTTTCGAACCGAGATTACAAAGAGCAAAGAATAACAAAGAACCGAATGCATGTAGTAGTCTCAGATCCATTTTTATGGAGTAGAGAGCCTTCTCTTCAAGAATAAAGAAAACGAAGAGACTAGTAATCGCAGCCATTAGTCACTAGTAATCGCTCCATTACTCCTCCTCAAGAATAAAGAATAAATGAAGAGACTAGTAATCGCAGCCATTATCGCCACCGAGTCAAGCGCTTGATTTTCGAATAGATAAAGAAAACGCGCCGCACTCGACACGCTCACAGACGCACACACACACACACACACACACACACACACACACACGCACACGCATCAAGACACGCATCGCATCGCATGGCGCTGCAAGGCGCGGCGCAAGGCGTGGCGTGGCGAGGCGAGGCGAGGAAGAGCGAGCGCTGCAAGGCATGTGCTCTCTCCAATTGCACAAGGGGTTACCACATTCCACCTTTTAAAGTGGTGTGACTCCCATTCAATTCTCCATATGGGACTAATCAAATTTTTCATGTGGGCCTAGGAATTTCATTTGATTAATTGTTAAATTAAAATGGTCCAAGCCCAATTAATCCAACAATCCCCACCAAATTTCAAGGCACACAAGAAATGCTCTCCCCGCTTGTTATGATATACCAAAGTTGTTTCGATGGAGACTGTTGTTGAACATCCACCTAGGAAAGAAGTTACACTCATTCACAATCAACAATGGACTATGCCTTGAATTGACAGCTTTGTGTGAACAAGTTTTACCTAATTCCTTTACTAGTACTAGGTCGCCTAAAGCATCCCCTCCGTTGGAGCGTATAAGTCATACTCCGTGCCTGCTCATGAGTATCTAGAGATCACCCAAATCTCATAGACTATGACCAGCAATGAACTCATATAGGTGTGTTCCTTCTAAGATGTCCTCAGAGGTCGACATCTCTCGCTTAAATAAGCCACTTGATCACATTAAGGTAAAACCAACTCGCCATACGTAAAAGGAAAGAAGCGATCATTGAAGAAATGAGCCTCAGAAGGTCTCTCCTCCCACCAACCAACAAATTTTGTTTCATCATCCTACTTCACGGATCTCCGATCACGAGAACAAGTTACCACTATGGTATGACTCATGTGGGTCTCAGCCCATCTCACTGATGCACTATCTATCACATTACGTGATAAACCCTTTGTAAATTGGTCGGCCAGATTCTTAGTCGCTCGACATAGTCCAGGCTATCACTCCGAGTTTTTCACTTTCGATGACTTCAACCGCCTCTTAACATGCCTAGATGACTTCATGTTGTCCTTAGAACTGCTCACCTTGATAATTACAACCGATTATCACAGCTCATTAGGATAGCCAGACGGTTTTTCAACCACGTGCAAATCCATAAGGAGTTCACGGCCACTCACCTTCAACAGCATGATCTAATGCCGTGAGTTCTCGCTCCATTGTTGACCTCGTTAAGATGGTCCGCTTGCAAGACTTCCAGAAACAAAGACCACCTCCAAGTGTGAACACATATCCACTGTGGCTTTTATCTCATCAAAGATCGAGATCCAGCTTGAATCACTATAGCCCTCTAGTACCTTTGGGTACCCAAAGATAGTGAATACCATAGCTCATGGTTGCCTTTATATAGCGCATCACTCTCTCAAGAGCACGCTAATGATCATCTCCTGATTCAAACAAACCGCTTAGCTTGCTCACAAGAAACGAGATGTCGCCTCGAGCACTAGCTAAATACATCAATGAGCCAATAACTGAGTATCTCAATTGATCCCTTGTTATTCTTCTGGTTTTTCCTCAATAACACACTAGGATCATAGGAGTAGAAACAGCTTGCAAATACTATAACTAAAGCGACTCAAGACCTTCTCCACATAATGGGATTGCACAAGTGTAACCCCACCATCACCTCCTCTCAAGAGCTTAATGTTAAGAATTACATCACCACTCCCAAATCTTTCATTTCAAAACTCTGGACAGAAGTCCTTGACCTCCTCAATCACATTGAGGTTGGTCCCAAAATCAAGATGTCATCAACATACAAGCACAAGATCACTCCTTCTCCCCACCATAGCGATAGTACACACATCCGTTTAGCCATTCACAACAAAGCCGCAGATGTCAAAGTTATGTCGAACTTCTCATGCCATTGCTTAGGTGCTTGCTTTAGGCCATACAAAGATTTTAACAACTTGCACACCTTTCCTTCTTGACCTTTTACCACAAACCCGTCTGGTCGATCCATATAAATCTCCTCCTCCAACTCTCCATTTAGGAAATGTCTTAACGCCCATTTGATGGACGAGAAGACCATGAGAAGCGCCAGGCAAGTAGTACTGAATTGTGGTCAATCGGGCAACAGTGAATAAGTATCAAAGAAATCCTCGCCTTCTTTCTCGAGTATAACCTTGGCCACAAGCCTTGCCTTGTACTTTTCAATTGTACCATCAGCCTAAGCTTTTTCTTGAAAACCCATTTACATCCTACAGTTTACACCCATAAGGACTGGCCAACGATCTCCCAAGTTCCATTAGACATAATAGAATCCATCTCACTCGCACGGCTTCCTTCCAAAGAGTCGGCCAGAGAAGAATATGCCTCTTCAATGGTTCTTGAGTATCATCCATGAGGTATACAATGAAATCATCACCAAAAGATTTTGCAATCCTCTGCCTCTTACTCTTTCGAGTCCCTTCATTGTTATCCTCCTCGTGATTTTCCATAGGCGCTTGTTCACCATGTTCTATCGGCACAAAAGAATCAAGGGAAATTATAGGTTCTTGACTAGATGAGCTAGGTACATCACATTTCATAGGAAATTCATTCTCAAAAATGTAGCATCTCTCGACTCTATGATTGTACCAACACGCACGCCAGTACTCCAGCTTTTATAATTAAGAACCTATAACCCACGCTGTGCATAGCATAACCAAGAAATACACAATCTACGGTTTTTGGTCCAAGTTTGCGCTTCTTGACAATTGGCACGTTAACTTTGGCCAAACATCCCCAAAGCAACTATGAGAGAGTCAACTTCTTCTTTCCCATTCCTCGAATGGTGTTACTTTATTCTTTGTAGGAACTCTATTCGTGACATGACACGCGGTCAATATAGCTCACCCCACCATTCCTTAGAAAGTCCCGCAGTTGTCTAACATGGCGCTAACCAAACCGCTAGAGTGCGATTTTTCTTTCGCAACCCCGCTTGATTCGGAGAATAGGAGGCGCCCTCTCATGAATAATTCCATGTTCCTCGCAAAATAAAGTAAACTCATTTGAAAATACTCTCCCCACGATCGACCTTATCCGCTTGATTTTCCTCTCGAGTTGGTTTTCTACCTCACTTTATAGATCTTAAAGAAATCAAATGCTTCATCTTTTGTTTTCAATAAATACACATAGCAAAATCTAGTGCAATCATCTATAAGCGCCATGAAATATTTCTTTCCACCTTTAGTCAACACTCCATTCATCTCGCACAAATCGGAATGAATGAGTTCTAACGGTGCCAAATTCTCGCTCTTTTGTCGCTTTGTGAGGCTTGCGAGGTTGTTTCGATTGAACACACGTATGGCACTTAGAACCTTTGACCAAAGTGAATTTCGGATTAAACTCATATTGGCTAAGCGCCATACACCCAAAGTTAACATGACAAAGTCGTGAATGCCAAACATTAGATTCATCATCATCGCTACACACATGGTTCACAACTTTATTATAGGAATCCATCAAAGAGAAACGAAACAAGCCTCCGCTCATAACCTTTACCAACAAATGTTCCATACTTGGACACGACACATTTATTGGACTCAAATGTAAGCCTAAAACCATCTCTACACAAGAGAGATCCGCCGACGAGATTCTTCTTTATAGAGGGGACATGTCGACGTTCTTCAGATGCACGGTCTTTCCCAAGTAAACTTCAGATCGACCATACCAACACCATGAACAAATGCATGCGATCCGCTCCCATCAACAAGGAGCAACCTCGATGCACTGATAAGATGAAAATAAGGAAATATCAAGACACACATGAATATTAGCACCGTGTCAACCCACCACTCAGTGATTGACAAACAGAGAGAATCAGAGGTAAATAATTACTGCACTCGATGTTCCTCCAAAGATTACTAATAATCATGTTGGTCGACTTCTTCTACTTATCCTTGCGGTCCGACAATCCTTAGCCCAATGACCGTAATCACCGCACACAAAGCAACCGCCTTTCCTTTGCCTTTCTTCTTAAACTCAAGATTAGCCTTAGGCTTGACAAAAGGCTTATTTTTCTTCTTATTGTGGATAGCCCGAGGGTTCTTCTTCTGTACTAAATTGGCACTAGAACCTCCTCAACAAAGAACTTTCTTACCACGAGTATCTTTTGCTCGCTTCTTCTTCAACACCAAGAGTGCCAATGAGATCAGAACATCAACTCCCCGCTCTTGTGTTTTAGAGAGGTAACAAAATCCACCAAGAAGGTGGTAACTTGGCGATAATACCGCCACCACAAACTTGTCCCAGAACTCACACTTATTATGCTCAAGCTCCTTTGCCACCAATCTCATGAGCTTGTTCTACTACGTAACGATCATCGACCATCTTGTAGTCATAGAACTGCTCCATGACATACACCACCGCCAAAGATCGGAACTCCGAACTTGGCCTCAAGTGCATCCTACATCTCTTTGCTCAGTAGGCAAATGCATGTACACATCCACAATGTTATCTCGCCAAGATGTTAACAAGTGCACCTCAAACAAGTTATCCGCTAAATTGAACTTATGCTCGTCTCTCGCAGATAGAGGCTCAATGGCTTGCCTTGTGCAACATGAAAACATTCCATGGCAAGAAACTACGTGATAGCACGCACGCCATCTCTAAAATTGGAACCATCAAACCGAGGGTGCGGCTTAATGACGCAAAGAAAGCCAACTACCACCAAAAGACCTATCAAGTTTTTGGATTGTTGAATATCTAGTCAAATTTCGCATATTTTAATCCGTAAATTAAGCATATAAAACATGACAAATAAGAGCATGAGTGATTCAACAATGATGTATTCATATTCGCTAATGAACAGATAATGTAAGATTCTATTAACATATTCATAGCGCATGTAAACATCGATAAGTTCTCGTGGTATACCCTTGGTGGGGCCGTGGTTCGTGATAATCGGATGCGCCGCTACCACCAATGACATGATGGCCTATTCGATGTAGTCGATCGAGGCGTGACGCAGACTAAACGTGATGCGTGAAGATGTTCGCCGTGCAAGATCGCGAGCGCTCACCACCGTGATGAAGACGGTCACAGATGAGCAATGCGCTTAATGCGCTCCCAAAACTTGATCGCCTCGCCTACCCGAAAGGTGTACTCAACCGGACGGAGTTTCGAGGCCTACTCGCCTGCAGCCTTCGCGCAAGGTTCTCAACCGAGATTACAGAGAGCAAGAACAACAAAAGAACCGAATGCATGTAGTAGTCTCAGATCCCTTTTATGGAGTAGAGAGCCTTTCCTCTTCAAGAATAAAGAAAACGAAGAGACTAGTAATCGCAACCATTAGTCACTAGTAATCGCTCCATTACTCCTCCTCAAGAATAAAGAACAAATGAAGAGACTAGTAATCGCAGCCATTATCGCCACCGAGTCAAGGCTTCGATTTTCAATAAATAAAGAAAACGCGCCAAGACTCGACACGCTCATACAAGACGGCACGCAAGACGCAAGACGGCAAGGCGGCGCGATGAAGCGAGCGAGCGCATGCTGCATGTGCTCTCTCCAATTGCACAAGGGGGTTACCACATTCCACCTTTTAAAGTGGTGTAAGTCTCATTCAATTCTCCATATGGGACTAATCAAATTTTTCATGTGGGCCTAGGAATTTCATTTGATTAATTGTTAAATTAAAATGGTCCAAGCCCAATTAATCCAACATATAAAAGGCCAACAGCAGGATGATTACACTGCACATATTACATAAAGAAAAACTAGCTACAAGCCTACGTACTACACACTGCCAGTTCAAAGGTACGGGCACATGTTTAATTCAACATGGCTGGCAGGAACTACGGAACAACCAACCAACCAACCGGAAGCCTTCCTATCTGATGTTGTTTCGGACCAAATTATGTCCAAAAATAAGTCGGGAAAAAAATAAAGAACCCCGGTGTGAACTGGGCGATCTTATTTGGAGGTTTTTTTTTAGACCGTCGTTCAGTTACTGCTCTTTTTTTTTTTAATGGACAGTCACTGCTATTTGGTCCTCTCAAAGTGGGCTAGCTATCTTCAAATTTAAGTGGCAGGCAGTTAAAAAGCTACACGACCGAGGTGATTTCTCAGCGCCCGGCGGCTGGTTCCGACGGCAAACTAACGAGACGCGTCGCATTCAGCCAGCCATACTGGCGCACGAGTGGCCGACCATTCTTTGCTCGGAGAGACGGCGGCTGCAGGTAGCTGTAGCCGCATGAAGCACTCGGAAAATAAATGTCAACGTTTCTGTTGAGAACAGGTCGATTCCCACGTACTCTAGCACTATATATACACACACGCGTGCGCGCAGGGGTTTTGATATGATGGAAAACTCTAATCCCACTTATCATCACTATATATATATATATATATATATATATATATATATATAGGAAAATGATATAGATTCTGAGATGATCTCGCTTTCTTATATACTACTTAAATCGTATAATGATACCTTTTATTTATTTGAGCATACTCCAATAATGGTTATAAGATATCCCAAAGTGAGTTCTATGAAAACAAATCATTAAAGTCCACATTTTATAGCTAAATTTGTATATATACTTCTTTTATATATGAAAAAGGGTATATAGCAAAAATAAAGGACTCCAATGAATTTTTTTAATCAAGTCGTATTGGAGTATCTTATAATTGGTATTTAAGTATACTAAAAATGATAAATAAGTATAATATATTTATTTAAGTCAGATATTCAAACGTAGAGATGACTAAATAGGATTCGTTAGAGATAAGGGCGCCACAGATCAATCCTGTGGACGCCCACACCGACCCTCCACGCCTTTTGGGGCATATGGCTCGCCCTGGTCCCCGTGGGGATCGATTTGACCTACGGGAGCATGGGATTCAAATGGGATTAACGCAGAGTTAAATAATTTGTTTATAAAAATAATGTGACTTTATTTATCAATTTATAAATATTTAGGTATATATTTTTTTTCAAAATATATATTCTAACATATAGATTTGAGTTTTAGTTCAAATATACAATAAAAGAATACATCTCTCGTGTAAAAAGCTATAATTTATATTAAAAAAAGATTTTAAAAAACCAGAGCTCGGACCCACGGGAAAATTGCCACCCATAGTTAGAGAGGCAGCGGTGAACTAGTGATTTAAGGTGCGCTGCAGAATGAAGCTTCGTCGGAACTTTGTAGGGAAATGAGCATAATTAAGCAGGAGCTAGCATATACAATGGCAGGTGTGAAATTCGCACAAGCTCTAGATGGTCAAGAATACAAAGTGCAGTTCGAGTATTTGCTTTTGCGGATTTTTTGAAGGGCTGCTTTTGCGCATTTGGAATGCATGCACGCCTACCAAATCACATTTACTTAGAAACACAGGAGGAGAAAGTAATACGATTTAGGGTATGTTGAAAGATATAGACAACTGATGTCTATAGTACATCTCTATATCATCTATAGACAGTACTAAAAACAACTCCTACAATGAGTTATCTTTTTTACATGACTCTATAGAGAACTCATTCATGTATAATATGTCTTATTTCTCATATTATAGTCGACTATTGCATGAGAGACGGCTCAATTCTCTATGCCCTCTCTCTCGTCCACATCATCTAATGTCCTACGTAGTAAGACTTACAGACAGCTGACGTCATACTATTGTACATACTCTCACGGGTCTCGTTGAAAAATTGCAGATAGAGCGAAACAACTTTCTACCTTCCAGTGCGTACTGGGAGTAGGGGTCAAAATTGTGGTCAAACATGTCACGACAAGTTGCATGCATATGCGGCTAATTTTAGTTTGAGTTCGTAAATTTGGTACGCGCAATTATGATCCTATTTGGAATAGCTTCTTTGGCCTTTCATTGGGAAAAGCAAGAATATGTCCCAAACGACCGGCTTTGTGAAGCCACTTTTAAGAAGTCCGAAGCCCCTACAACTAAAATAAGACAAAAGCAATCTCAAGGCAACTTCTAGGAGCTTTTGGGTATAAATTACCCACCATGCCATCTATAAGTGTCATACCCATTCGCTCTAACTCGAGAAAAATAGATCTAGCCCTTCTCGCCTCCTCCACACCGACACCACTCCGCCACCATCACCCCGCTCCGCCACCGCCAGAGGACACCGGAGACGCCGACACCTCCCTATGTGCCGCCTCCTCCGCGCCATCTCCTTATGTGCCGGTTCCTTCACTCAATTCCACTTTGTGCCGTTGTCCCCGAGCTATTCCTTGTTGCAACCAGCCTCGGCGGCCTCCCGCTAGCTCCATTAACGCTACCAACCCAAAGTTGCCTCCTCGACGCCGGTTCCTCCATTGCCTCGGACGCCGCCACCTTCGCTTGTACCATCGCTTTCCTCGCTCCTAGGCGCCATTGCCTCCTTCCGATTGATGCCGCTATCGCTTCTAGACGCGGCATTCCAATCGCACTATGTTCCACCATCCATTCAATCTTTTGCCTCAATCATTTTCATGTATTATGCAGCCATTTGTCGGATTTGATGCATCTTCTTCCTCCCACCATGTGCGCCGCTGCCGATTGCACCATCACCCGCGAGCAACCGCCATCTTCTTCACCACCATCTTGTACACCGCACTACATTCTACCTCGTGGTCGACATCCGCTTCACCGAATTCCATCGTAACACCATCGTCGCCGCCCGCTATGCGTGTCCAACCACTCTACCCATCACGATCGGGCGCCGCAGGCCCTCTATCGTGTTGCCACTTCCCATAGCCTCCCTAACCTCACCGACCCGCTTCAAATATCACCTGACCTCCCGAGCCGTCGCTGCCATCGACGACGCTGCCTAGAGCCACCCATCAACTCCTATGTTCTCTTCTCTCGTGTCACGATTTAGTAGGCCCCACTACCGGTTTATTTCTTTTTTCCCTTGATTTAGATCAATTACATTAGGGTACTACATACATTTTACAACTTAGAACAACCAATTAGTCTAACAAAGAGCCGTACTACCAAACGGTCTCTTCGAAAAGCTATAGTAAAATGCTATAAATACTTATAACAACAAAAGTAGATTTTAGAAAAAGTTACAACGCATCAAACAAAGCCTATAGGAGACCCTCGTGTTAATTGTTCTTAGTTTAATCTTGTTCTCCAAAAGTAGTACTACTATAACTAGCGCCATTCAAACTTGACCACTTGCCATGGACGACGATTCTCATTGTCGAGCAAGAGCATATGTGATCGTGTTGGCATGTTTCGCTTCAGATTTACAAAATGGTCATTACCCTAGGGGTAATCACACTTAGGCACACGGATTACTATTCGTCTGCTCGGTAGAACACTGCTCCGACGAATAGAAAGCCATTATCAGAGTACGCAACAGAACAATAAGGTGGAAACTGTTTTTATTACGACGCTTAACCACGCAAGACTAAGGTTATGTACAAGCTGTAAATTACAAAATCATAAAAGAATTGGGACCAAGTCCCTTATCTTGCCTTCCTTGCACCTCCAACTTCTAGCCGTCCCAACCGCTCAATAAAATGCCCTCTCACCCGCTCCTCGTAGTCAACGCTATAGCCTCCTGCGGCGTCTTCGGTACCTGCATGTCCTTCGTCCACTCGGGATACTTCCCGACCGGACTAGGATCTACAAAGGAGAATACTAACAAGGTTGGGTACAGATGTACTCAGCAAGCATTAAATAGCAACATATGCACTGAATGACTCATCTATTATCTGTTATCACATTTTCTATCTCATTTCATTTCTGAAAATAAATCACTAAAACATTATGTGATAAATTTTAATACCAAAACACTATCGTCACTGAGAGAAGATAGACCCCTGTGGTTCTCGTAGACTCCAATCCAGGAGACTGGCATGAATTCATGATTTGTATAGCACTACGCAGGCTTGTACCACTTTACCCACAGCTATTCTGAACCTTAAAAGGAACCAGGCCCCCAGCATTTCCTTTGATGCGGGTTCAAGTTCAGAATACAGAACGTTTTCCAGGTTACGTGATTAATTTCTCCACCCATTACTTTCACGGTGCCGACTCGCCATCACACCGAAGTTCGTAATGTTGGTTGAGGCACCCGCCCCGCACTCAACACTCCACCTTAGCGCTATAGCGCCTTGATCCCCACTTCCGACTTCTCCTACCGGCCCCGGTTCCTCCATATCACACTCACACCTATTACTTACCCATTGTGGAAAGAATAATCACGAATAAGGTAGCATTTTTGCCCGCCAAACGGAAAATGGTTGGCACTTATTTACGCTTCGACCGAGTAAGAGTTTTGTTGGTCCTTATATTATAACCATACGTAAAGGGTCCCACCTCTTCCTCATCATCATCATCTCCTGCTTCTTTTCTTCCCTTGCCCCGCCCCCTTTACCAACCATATCATAATATTATCACATTTTCCTTTCATCTTTCTCATCTCTTTCGAATCATCTCAATGAGTTGATTTAAGTTTTGGGAAATAATTTTTGATGCAATACATATTCTACAACAATATCCGTTTACATTTAAAATAGCTATATTGATGTTCAAGAGGATCGCTTGCCTTCGTAATTGTAAAAGATCGTCGTCGATTTAAATCTATACCAACTACACTGCAGCGCCTGCTCATCTCGCCGCAATTATACGACGGTGAGAATAATAAATAATTAAGCAAATACTTAGTGGTTTTATGTGATATTATGCGAATAAACTGCTAATACAACTCCTATTGGTTAGCCAAATTCATTTTACAAATATTTTTCGAATCTCAACCCACTTAGCACTTTCCCACTAAATTCCTATTTTTATTACTCTCCTAACCCTAACTTCTAATATCTAATCCTAATCCTAATCCTAATCACCAAATCACCCAATCAACTACCCCTAAACACCTACCTCTAATTAATCTTCCCTAATCTACCCCTTTCCTAAAACCCTAACCCCGCCGACACTCTCTCCCTTTTCTCACCTCCCTACCGACACTCTCCTCTCCTTATCCGCCTCCTTTGCCTTTTCTTCCTCTCTCCCGGCGATTTCTCTCTCTTCCTCCGGCCGCTTCTCCACTGGCTCGGCCAAGGCCTATCGCCGCCTGGGCTGCGCAAGGCCTCCCTGGGCTCCCTAGCCCGGCCCGGCCGCCTTCCTCGGCGCCCGCGCCCAAAGCCGCCTCTTCCTTCTCCTCGCCGCCTGCCTTAGATCTCTCTCTCTCCTCTCTACACCGCCTCCTTCTTCTCGCCTGGCGGTAGGTCTTAAGGCCGCGCCACGCGCGCCGCTCTGGCCGCCTGGCTCCCGGCCGCCCGCCTTCCTCCCGGCTAGCTCCTCCCGGCGCACTCATGCCCAAGCGCCACCGCACATCGAGTCCTCCTCCCGCGCCCTCCCGGCCCGGCAGACGACGGTGCCGGGCCGGCTTCCGGCCACGGCCGCCTGGCTCCCAGATCCGCCCTGCTTGGCCTCCCGCTCGCCCTCTCCCGGGTCCCGAGCCCACTCTCGGCCGCCTACTACCGCATTGGTTCACCCGTCTAGTTGATTCCAGTTATGATGATTTTTAGCAGATCTAGTTGAATCCATTACTAATGCTGGTTGGTGATTATGTATGCATGCTCGTGGATACTGATTGGAGGTGGTGGGTGCTGGCTCGGTTTACATCAAGGCGGGAAATGCCTCGGCTTTGGTTGCTACCGAGGCAAGATCTCATCCTAATCTCCTTCTACTCCTCTCCCTACCGCCTGGATGTAATGAATCGAAAAGCTATACTTTGATACTATTGAGACCTGGTGATATGTGTGAATGGCCTGAATGAATGATAGTGAGGCTGTGGTGTGGTTGCTACTTGTGCAGTGGATAGTTCAAATTGATGTATGAATGGGGTTACCTCTTGATGACTCTGGGTTGGGAGAAAAGGTGGCGCGGCGGCCTTGTGCCGGTGCTCCTCTTCTTCCGCCTCCCGCTCCCCTGGTTCCTCGGTGGTTCCTCCTCCGGTGCCAACTTTGACACCCTTGGCCTTGTGGTCTTGCCATCTTGCCCTCCTCCTTCTACCGGATGGATGGGGATCCGAGGCCGTGGTTTGGCCGTGAGTTTGCTTGAGCTCGCAAGGTGGGTGTGGCCTTGTGTTCTGCTTTGTCTGGGGCGATGCACCTCACTGGGGGTCTTGGCCTTGTGTTTTGGCTTTGCATTGCTTTGGTTTGAGGGGCTTGTCTCGAGCTGGTTTGTGCCGGCTGCTGGGCCGGCTTGTGTGGGGAATGCATCTACTGGGGTGGTTAATGACCACTATGCCCTTGTGCTCACCCTACCGCTCTCCCTGATATTTTGGGCCGAGGGCAATTGGGTCAATTGACCGGCAATTCACTATGTGAGGGATTCTCTCTAGCCAAGGCAACTGATATTCGAGGTGTTGGATTCAAAATGCCGAATGATGAAACCTACGAAATAAGAGACTACCGATTATTTGGGTTGGTCTAGGTATCGTGAGTATCCAGTGCCGACTAGTCCGGGTTAGCCTAGGTTAATTGAGAACCAAGATGCCGCTAACCTAGGTTGGTTTGGGTAGTCTCGACACTAAGGTGCCAACTAACCTAGGTTGATCCGGGAACCGCGATGATTCCTACCAGACTGACGGCAAACTACTTTATTCTAACTCTATTCTATAGTTTTTGAACTGCTAATGGTCTTATGATTGATTGGCGGACAATGGAGCTGGGAATGGTATTTCAGATTGGGTCGAGGAAGACGGTTTGACTGGACGGCGATGGACGAACCATGCTTCAAGGAAGACTTCAGCGATATGCAATGCAAGATTTTAATTCAATATTTTTGTAATATACTCAAAGTTGTAAAACATGATCTGTTCTGATGTAATAAATTCTTCTATTTACTTGAGTTCAGAAAATTTTTATTTACTGCTAACCAGCTATTAAGGTTAATTAGATTAGTCTGATTTTCCGGGTTCTCACAATTTAGTCATAATTTTAAATTTACACTATTTACCATCATTAAATAGCTGTATTTAACTTTGTACCTACAAATTAGTGCACATTAATTTGTAGTGTTAGTTTCATTGTAATATTTAATTTACAGTATTCTATGGTTAATTAGTTACGAAATAATTAGTCCTAAATAATTAGTTTATCTTAATTAATTAGTTTTAAACAATTAGAAAATAGAAAATAATGACAAAGTAAGTAATCGCTAGTTATTCATGCAACTAATTATTTCATGCTAGTTATTTCATGGTCATTATCAATCTTCTCACTAATATTTTGTTTATTTCATGTGTGTAAGCCATGTCTCTACCGAGCTTCTGAAACACTTCTAAAATGAGGACCACCGGTGCAAGATGTGGATCGCTGGTAACGTTAGATGGCCCTCCTCCCCGGTGCTTCGCAAGGGAGGGATTCCTAGAGTCGGGACGATCGCTACGTCCCGATCCTCCAGACACGTGACTTGTTGCCCTCTTGCGAGGTTAGTGTCCCTGACGCCAGCTCATCCTAGATGCCACCGCTTTCAGCACTTATCGGCAGTGGAGGCCCGAGACGCACACCTTCCACTTTCTGAGGAGGTGAGATGACTGCCGCCCGCAGACGCCTCGCTTTTGACCGGCCTCCCGATCCAGTAGAAACACTTGTTCCGGACCTCCACCCACAGATTGAAGTCCATGTCAGAATGTCCCAAAATTTCAATTTCGCTTAAAAATAAGACTTTATTAATTTTTGTGGATTTTCTCGAATTTTTAAAACTTTTCCTAAAGTATATTAAGGCTAAAAGAATTTATGTGTAAATCTATTACCAACTAAAAGTTGGAATTAATTTATTTAAGTCCAGATGCCTCATAGAATTTCTGTGAATTTTCTCAAAATTTTTGGACTTCATTTACTATTTTCTAAAGCCTATTTGAATTTCTCGAATTAAATCAATTGAAAAGAATTTAAAATTCTTCTAGCAAAGATCGGCAAGCTCAAGATCAGGCGCTGCCTCGCCTAACTCTCCTCAAGGCTGAACGCTGGCCGTCCGATCAAAATCGGACGGCCGACAATCAATCCGCTCGCGCTTCTCTCTCCTCGCTTCCTGCTCTCTGCCGACGGTGGGCCCGCCCAGACAAGATCTTCTTTCCCGCGCTCTTCTTCTCCGCAGCTGGCCGCCTCCGCCGCCATTGATGCCGACGCGAGCTTGCCTCCTCCGTGATTCCTCCGCTTAACTCCCGCAGATTACGCAAGATTAGCATCGCCACCTTTCTCCCGCATTCACCCCCAGATACCCCTTCTTAACGCCAGAACGCCTCGCGCTCGCCGCCTCCGCCATTACCGCACCGCACCTAATCTCCCGCTCCCGCCCCTCGCCTATAATAGCACCCCGAGCCGCGCTCTCTCCTCATTCTATTCCCCACCTCCGCCCTCGACGCTCTCGCCGCCAGATTTCGCACCACCGCCGGCGGCCGGCTCGTTCTCCGATTCCGCGCCTGTGCTTCCCCGGCCACTCGGACCGACCTTCGCATCAAAGATCTCAGCGATCCTTCATGCGCACTCGGCTTACTCAAGACCTCGGAGCTCCTTCGCCGCCAACAACCGAACCACACCGCCGCTCTCTCCGCCGCCGACGACCTTCCGGCCACTCGCCGCTAGCGACAAGGCAAGCTGTTCCTCAACCTTTGCGACTCACGGAGCCCTGGCCAAGGCTGCTTCACGGGCGCCGGTGTTCTCGGCTCCTCCCTCTCCGGCAAGCCGGCGGATCGCCACCTCGGCCACACACCGCCACTCACCTCGTGGTGTGCGTGGCACCACGTGGCGCCAAAGACAAGACGCCGCGCCAAAGACAGCCTCCTCTCACATGGCCGTGAGCCGAGTCCACCGTGGACTTGTACTCGGCCAGGACTCACCCATACTGCGGGCCCACTTGTCGCCTCCTGCACAAGATCACGACGATGCTTGCGCTAATAATTGAATTTTCTTTAGAAATTTAATTCGGGAAAATCGGAAATTTGATTTTAGGATTTAATTTAGGTTTTAAACTTCCAGAGCTCAGATTTCTTCATACAAACTCCGATTTAGGTGATTCAAATTTCTAAATTTGTATAAAATCAAGATCTAGCTAACTAAACTAAAATTATTTAATTTGGAATTAATTTGAATTTTCATTTGAATTTATTTGTGTTCATTTGAATTCTGTTTGAATTTGGATTATTCTCACAGATAGATTTTGACGACTCTAGAGCTTGACCCTATTGAAGAAGTAGAATACTGTGAATTTGAACAAGGCAAGTTACACCATTGACCATTTTGCCCCCAATATTTAAAATTATTTAATTCCTGTTTTAAATTATTATTGCATGCATAATTGTATTTAATTATTTTAAATTCCTGTTTTAAATATTTAATTATTCCAATTCCTTTGTATAGCCAAATTTGATTGTTGTATTATCAATTCCTTGTAACCTTAGTCAAATGAATTTAAAAATAAATATATGCATAGCAAATGCTTAGACCATGAAATATTTGACTTTGGGAGAATTTAGCCAAAATTTCATAAATTGATAAAAACCTATGACATTGCTTTGTCATGGTGGACTTTTGCAAATGTCTTTGAAAATTATAAAATAAAAGAAAATGGTTTGTACTTGGGCAAACATGGACCGCTGGTGGGTGCAGGTTTATGCACGGCCTGTCTGTTAGGATCGAGACCCAAGGTTTTATTGAAAGTTGCCCAAGTAGATTAAGGACCGCCTTTGAGCCGTGATCTTGCAAAAGCTCCACCAGACTACCACATGTTCAGATGGG
Source organism: Hsuehochloa calcarea (assembly GCA_036346395.1). Taxonomy (NCBI): domain Eukaryota; kingdom Viridiplantae; phylum Streptophyta; class Magnoliopsida; order Poales; family Poaceae; genus Hsuehochloa; species Hsuehochloa calcarea. The sequence goes on along the minus strand of CM070594.1, from coordinate 69,038,982 downwards.
CGTAACCAAAGCTTAATAATTTGTATTACCTCGCATTGTTTATGCCATTTTTGTTGTGTGGGTGTCTTAGACTTTATTCTCACTGGCGCAAGAGGGGTTTCCAGCAGTGGTTAGCCTAATGGAAGTGAAACCTTAGCGCATATTGGTATTGAGGTAATGCATTGAAACGCCTTTGTGATAATTGCCTAGTCACACACCTAAGGAAGTGTGTATTGGCCACATAACTGCAAATTATCTCATGTGGGTAAAGATGTACCACCTCCGCAGAGTGTAAATCTATTCGAATAGCCGTGTCCACTGCTATGGACATGCTGAGCAAAGCCACTCTAAGTTAGATTTGTTTTGGTTTTAAAATAACTTTGGACATGATTTGAGGATGGTTAATCCTTGTGGTAAATTTGGCTGTAGCCTTGTGATAGGAGGGTATCCTTCACCATGTTTCATATGGAGGTTATCCACTATAAAATGATCAATTTTAAATCTGATTTTAGCCATGTAATGAAAATGTGCCTTGAAACTTAGTATAACTATTTAAACCAAAATGCTGATTTATGCAAATAAACCCTACAACCTTCCTTTGAATAACTTATGCATGCATTCTAAATTCAGATTGGTGTAATTTGCAGCACGCTTGTAGTGCTCACTCTTGTCAATATTATTATTCAGAGAAGACTGCTATCCCAAGGTGAGGAGCAGGACGATTAGGCAATGACCTCCGCACGATTGCCTGTGGCGATCGTGTGGCTTACCATTATATTTGCTTCCGCTAATGTTTTATTTGGCCTCCGCCCAGCTTGTAATAAACTCTATGCTTATTAAATATACACGCGGATATGTTTGTGATAACATTTTTGTGACTGTGTACACCGGAAATCCTCGACTAGTGTATGAACACGAGAATTCGGATCCTTCGCTCCTGGTTCGATAAAAGTGGTATCGAGCCATATCGATCGTAGGTCGTGACCTAGAAGGAAATCAAACCTTAAGGATTTATTTTGAAAATTAAAAATACCTTGGTCTTCTCGAGTCATTCCTCAACTTTTCTCTTGAAAATTATTTACTAACTCATCTCCTTTTCAAAATTGTAGATGGTCAAGTTCCAATGCCATTTCCCATGGAGTCTTTGCTGGTCATTGGGCCGCCATTCTCTCGAAGATGATGCAAGACTTGGACTTTGAAGAAAGACCGACGATCAAGGATACAAGTATAAGGTGGGAAATCAGAACGGTGGAGAGTAGAGGTGATCCTCTACTCCAATCTATCGCCGAACACGCACTTCCACGCCTTCGATGCCCTAATGCAACGAGACACCTTCGCCAAGGCATCCAGATGCACCAGGAAGCAACCCGCAGACTTCGCTACATCTACGATCACCGCCCAACGGCATCGGGTTCCACTATTACCCAATGCACATCCCAACCCTAAGATGATAGTGCTTCGCTCAACTAGAGATGAAGATCCGTCCGATCTCACTCATCGTGGATCCGCCAGAGCCATGGATTATGCCTACGGAATACACTAGATGAGCCGCTCTCATACAAGTGAAATTACAAGATGCGTAAGAAAAGTTGAAGATCGCAGAAAAGAATTGGCCTCCTACAAGGAAGGCGAGGCTAGTTCTAGTGAGCCGATTATACCCCAATAACACCATAGATTTGACCTTAAATTTTTCCTTTAGTTATGTAATTATGAGCTACAAAACCTTTGTAGTAGCCATAATGAATTAATAAAATAAAAATAAATTATTTTGACGAAATGTTCTTGCCTTGTGTTTGTTGAATTTGGGCTATTTTAGATCTATACTCTTATAATTCCTGCTCTCTTGTCTAATCTGTGAAGAGTTCATCGATGGTGACCACCCGCACCTAAGTGTCGCGCTAGAGGGCAAGGAAATGAGAATGCCGAATATCAAGAAAACCCAGCTCAACACCCACCACCTCCTCCAATCAAGCTCCGATCGGGCGCTAAATGATGGCCAATCGACTCATCCGATTGAGTTGCTAGCCCAGCCTTCACAAGAATCGAATACCCAAGCGCCGCCGCCTCATCATGCTCCTCCACCTCCCGCAAGAGTAACTTTGTCGAGTTCATGAGGATGCGTCCGCCAACGCTCTAGTAGCACGGAACCCATGGACGCAGTATGATTGGCTCAGGTCATTGGAAAGAAGTCGGATATTGCTCAATGCACGATCGTGAGAGAGTTTTGTTTGCCTCTCATCAATTGAATGGTCCCGTGATCGTAATGGTGGGATAACTTCAAAGATGTCTCATGCTAATGCCCAAGAAATCACTTGGGATGAGTTCATGCAAGCTTTTCACGATCTCACATTCCATCCGCATGATTACTTTGAAGAAGAAGGAGTTTCATTCTCCGCCAAGGAAACCGCTCACGGCGAGTATCCGCATAAGTTCAACCAACTTGCTCGCTATGCCCCGAGGATGTAGCCGAGATGAAGACAGCAAGAACGATTGGAAGGGTTGAACGACGAACTCTCTGCTCGCTTGATTTTCGTGATTTTACCGACTTTCAGCAGCTTGGTAATAAGGCCATACGCCAGAAGGCAAACATCAAGAAATGGAGAACCGTAAGCGGAGAATGGCCGCCGTAAGTTTAACTCAGAGGACTACCCAAGCCTCGCTTCTCTCGGCCTCACCACCTCAACATGGAAGATTCCACTACTACACCAAGAGTTCCAGCCTGTGTCCGCGCCCAAATACTTCCGGATTCGTAGTAGTTCATTCGAGGTCGGCCCACAGAAGCCAACTATTTCCACAAAGAATCACTTGCTTTCATCGCAACGAAAGGTCACTATGCCAATAAGTGTCCCAAGAAGCAGCAGATCGCCACCCTCGCAAGCCAACTCCCGAGCTTCAGCCTCCCTAGGTCCCTCAAAACCACCCGATAGCTTCATGAAGGGACGTGAATCACGTCACCGCAGAGGAAGCCTATGCAAGACCCGATGTTGTCCTCAGTACGCTCCTTGTCAACTCAAGATCAAAGATCGCTTTATTTGATTCCGAGCTTCACATTCTTTTGTGTCAAATAAGTTTGTGGAAAAGTATGGGTTATCTACCTCCCCTTAGTTAAGCTCATGTTAATCCATTCCCTGCCTGTAAATGAGGGCTAGTTTCTTTTGCCCAAATCTTACCTTTGAAATCTCCGAGTAACTTTCTCAAGAACTTAATAGTCTTATGCTCGCAAGGATTGGACGAATTTTGGAATGGATTGGCTTGCCAAAAATCAAGGGTGATAGATTGTGCTAGTAGATCTATCAACCTCACCAATGAGCAAGGGATTTCAAGAGAGTTTCAACCCAAGACTTCTACTGAAGAAATTCTATCTTGACCAGCTTAAAGGAAGTAAAATTCGAAGATATACCCGTGGTTCAAGAATATCCAGATGTTTTTCCGAGGACTTACTCGTATGCCACCGACCGGACATAATGTTCTTAATTGACTTAGTCCTGTGGATCGCTTCCATTTCAAGCGACCTTATAGAATGCCTAGAAATGATCTAGCAGAGTTGAAGAAGCGCATCAAGAATTGCAAAGTAAAGGTTACATTCAACCAAGTTCATCGCCTTGGGGAACTCCAAAGACTATTTGTCAAGAAGAAAGACAATAGTATGAGAATGTGTGTGGATTATAGATCACTCAACGAGGTAACAATCAAAAACAAGTACCCGCTACCTAGGATAGATGATCCGCTTGATCAACTTAAAGGAGCCAGTGTTTTCTCCAAGATTGATTTGAGGTCGCTACCATCGCTAAAAATCGCACCTAAGATATTCAAGACACCTTCACCACAAGATATGGACTGCACGAGTTCACAAAGTGATGTCATTCGACTAACAAATGCCCTCGCTTATTTCATGAATATGATGAACAAAGTGTTCATGGAATTCTTGGATAAGTTTGTGGTGGTATTCATCGATGATATTCTCATCTACTCCAAAGATGAAGAAGAGCATGAAAAGCATCTTAGAATTATTTTGGACAAACTCCGAGAACACCAACTTTATGCCAAACTCAAAGAAAAGTGAATTTTGGCTCACCAAGTGGCTTTTCTTGGACACATTGTGTCGCAGGAGGAGTTGCGAGACCCTCAAAGGTTGAAGTCAGAATGGATTGAAGCAACCCAAGTCCTGTCACGTATGAGAAGTTTTCTGATTAATGGATATTACCGCAGATTCATTGAAAGTTTCTCCAAGATCGCTAAACCCATGACTCAACTTTTGAAGAAGGAAAAGAAATTTGAATGGACAAGTGCTTGTGAACATAGTTTTCAAGAGCTGAAGAAAAGACTAGTCTCTCGCACTGCTCGGTCTTACCAGATATACGTAAGGATTTTGAAGTTTTCAGACGATGGCCACTGTGGGCTAGGATGTGTACCGATGCAGAAGGAAAGGTCGTGGCTTATGCATCTCGCCGCTAAGGCCACATGAAGGAAATTATCCAACTCATGATCTAGAGTTAGCAAAGAATTGTGCATGCTTTGAAAATCAAGCATTATCTCATTGGTAATCGCTGTGAGATTTTCACGCATCATAAGAGTCCAAATATATCTTCACCCAATGATCTTAATCTCGTGCAAAGAAGATGGTTAGAGCCGATAAAGGATTATGACCTTGGAATTCATTATCACCCGTAAAGCTAACGTGGTAGCAGATGCTCGAGTAGGAAAGCATACCGCAACACGGTGTTAGTTCAAGAAAATCAACCAGAGTTGTATGAAGAACTCAAGCATCCGAACTCGAAATTGTCACCAAGGTCAGATCAACACAAGGAAGTCCAACCAACCATACAAGGTCGATCGAGAAAAACAAATAGAAGACGAAGACATCAAAGAAATCATGAAGAACATGAGAAGAGGCAAAGCCCCCGGATTTTCTGAAGACGAGCAAGGCACAATATGGTTTGGCAACCGCATCTGTGTACCTAAACACCATGAAACAAGACAACTGATTCTGAAAGAAGCTCATGAATCACCTTACTCTATCCATCTCTGGAGTACCAAGATGTACCAGATCCAAGGAAAAGTATTGGTGGGTCAAGATGAAGCGAGAGATCGCTGAGTTTGTTGCACGCCAGATGTATGTCGTGTTAAGGCGTAACATCGAGACTCGCCGGATTGTTACAACCATTACCAATTCCCGAGTGGAAATGGGAAGAGATTGGTATGGATTTTATCACCGGACTACCTAGGACCCAAACAGGATGTGACTCTATTTGGGTGATAATTGACCGATTAACCAAAGTGGCCCATTTTATTCCAGTCAAGACCACTTACATAAGCAATAAGTTAGCGAATTGTACATGGCCGTGGATCGTCTGTTTCACATGGTATACCCAAGAAAATTGTGTCTCGACAGAGGTTCGCAGCTCACTTCAAGATTTTGGCAAAGTCTACATGAAGCTTTGGGAACTGTGACTCAACTTCAAAGACAAAGATATCATCCCCAATCGATGGCCGATCAACGTAAACCAGTCCTAGAAGATATGCTTCGAGCTTGTGCTATAGATTATGGAAGAAGTCGATAATAATTTACCCTATGCGAATTTTTCTACAACAACAAATTTCAAGCTAGCCTACAGATGTCGCCATTTCAAGCATTGTATGGCGAAAGTGTAGAACCCTCTCCTTTGGGATCAAGTAGGAGAACACCAATTTTCGCACTGTAACTGATAAAAGAAGTCAAAATAAGGTAAAAGCAATAAGAGAACGTCTCAAAGTAGCTCAAACCCGACAAAAGAGTTATGCCGACAATCATCGGAGAGAACTATCCTTCGAGATAGGAGATTTTGTCTATCTCAGGTAACTCCACTCCGAGGAGTGAGGAGATTTCGACTAAAGGAAAACTCGCACCTGATTTGTCTGACCCTATAAGATTTTGGCAAAGAGAGGTGAAGTTGCTTATCGCTTGAACTACCAAGATCTCCGCCACACTGCTCACAATGTCTTCCATGTATCCCGCTTAAAGAAATGCCTCTAGTACCAACAAGAAACACTGCTGAGAATATCGATCTTCGTGAAGATCTCACCTATGTGGAACAACCAATCAAGATTCTCGATGTGGCAGAACGTGTCACCAGAAGCAAAGTCATTCGTTCTTGTAAGGTTCAGTGGAGCAATCATTCAGAAGAAGAAGCTACTTGGGAGCGAGAAGAAATTTTGAGAGCCGAGTATCCCCACCTTTTGTCGACTAAGTCCAATCTCGGGTCTAGATTCCCTTTAAGGGGGTAGGTTTGTAATGTACCCAAAATTTCAATTTCATTGAAAATAAGACTTTATTAATTTTTGTGGATTTTCTCGAAATTTTAAAAACTTTTCCCTAAAGTATCTTAAAGCTAAAATAATTTATGTGCAAAATCTATTACCAACTAAAAGTTGGAATTATTTTGTTTAAGTCCGTAATGCCTCATAGAATTTCGTGAATTTTCTCAAAATTTTGGACTTAATTTACTATTTTCTAAAACCTATTTGAATTTCTCGAATTAAATCAATTGAAAAGAATTTAAAATTCTTCACATAAAGATCGGGTCAAGCCAAAGACCGCGGCGTGTCCTCGCCCAATCCTCCTCACGCTACCGATGAACGCGCCGTCCGATCAAAATCGACGACCGACAATCAATCCACTCGCGCTCTTCTCCCGCTCTCCTGTCTCGCCGACAAAGGGCCCCACCACAACGCCGCTTCCTCGCACCGCTTCTTCTCAGCAGCGACGCCCGCCCGCCACCATGGCCGCACTCGGAGTTCTTCAATTCCGAGATTTACTCCGCATTTTTCTCGCCATCACGCAAGAATGAAAGCGCCGCTCTCACCGCACTCATTCTCGCCTGAGACATTCCTTCTAACTCCAACGAACGCCTCGCGCTCGCCGCCGCCGCCATTATCACGCCCACGATCTCCACCTCCCGCCCCTCGCCTCTATAAAGGAGCACCGAGCCGCGCCTCCTCCTCATTCTATTCCCCACCTCTCCTCGCCTCGACGCTCTCGGGCAGATTTGGCATTTCTTTCACCGGCCGAGCCAGGCTCACGCTTCTAGCGCCGCCACCTGACCTCCCGGCCACCGACGCACCATCGCATCAAGATCCTCGGCACCTAGTGCGCACTTCACGCCGCCAACGCCACCGAGACCCATCACGCCAACAACCGAGACCACACCGCAAAATCGCCGCCGCCGACGAGCTTCGCGGTATCTCTACGCCGCAGAAGCCCCGATCCCCGCACTTCCTCTCGCTTGCTTGCAAGCTCGCCGGAGTCCGGGCCGCTCGCCGAACGCCTCGCCGCCGAGGCCGCTAATGTCCGCGGCCGATGTGGCACCGCCACATGGCCGCCACCGTGATGCCACTGATTGCGCCACCTCAAAGATTTTTGCGCCACGTGTTGTAAAGACAAGACAAGCATGTGGCAAAGCCTCACCGCTTCATGCCGTGACCCGAGCTCATGGTGGATCATTAGTGATTCCGTGACTCACCCACGAGCCCGCCCACTTGTCGGCCTGGTGAACAAAGGCATCACGACGCCACCGGCGCAATTAATGGAATTTTCTTTAGAAATTTAATTCGGAAAATCGAAATTGATTTTAGGATTTAATTTAGGTTTTAAACTTCCAGGAGCTCGTATTTCTTCATACAAACTCCGATTTAGGTGATTCAAATTTCTAAATTTGTATAAAATCAAGATCTAGCTAACTAAACCAAAATTATTTAATTTGGAGTTAATTTGTATTTTCATTTGAATTTATTTGAGTTCTTTTGAATTCGCTTGAATTTGGATTATTCTCACAGATAGATTTTGACTAATTCGAGAGCTTGACCCTATTGAGGAAGTAGAATACTGTGAATTTGAACAAGGCAAGTTACACCATTGACCATTTTGCCCCAATATTTAAAATTACTTAATTTCTGTTTTAAATTATTATTGCATGCATATTTGTATTTAATTATTTTAAATTCCTATTTTAAATACTTAATTATTCCAATTCCTTTGTATAGCCACATTTGAATGTTGTATTACCAATTCCTTGTCACCTTAGTCAAATGAATTTAAAAATAAATATATGCTTAGCAAATGCTTAGACCAGAAATATTTGACTTTGGGAGAATTTAGCCAAGACTTCAATAATTTGATAAAAAACCTATGACATTGTTTTGTCATGGTGGACTTTTGCAAATGTCTTTGAAAATTATAAATATAAAAGAAAATGGTTTGTACTTGGGCAAACATGGACCGCTATGGGTGCAGTTTATGCACCTGCTCGTCTGTTAGGATCGAGACCCATGGTTTTTATTGAAAGTTGCCCAAGTAGGTTAAGGACCTGGCCTTGAGCCGATCTTGCAAAAGCTCCACCAGTACTACCACATGTTCTCAGATGGGCGTAACTGTGCTTAATAATTTGTCTTACCTCATTATTATTTATGCCATTTTGTTGTGTGGGTGTCTGCTAGACTTTATTCCCACTTGGCGCAAGAGGGGTTTCCAGCAGTGGTTAGCCTAATGGAAGTGAAACCTTAGCTGCCATATTGGTATTGAGGTAATGCATCTGAACGCCTTGTGATAATTGCTCACCACACGCCTAAGGAAGCGTATTGGCGACATAATCTGCAAATTATCTCGTGTGGGTAAAGTTGTACACCGCAGAGTGTAAATCTATTCAATAGCCGTGTCCACTGCTATGGACATGCCGAGCAAAGCCACTCTAAGTTAGATTTGTTTTTGGTTTTAAAATAACTTTGGACATGATTTGAGGATGGTTAATCCTTGTGGTAAATGTAACATCCCAAAATTGGTTTGTGTTTCAAATGTAATAAAATGAGGAGAAATTAAAACTTTTTCTCCGATCTTGATTTTTGTAATCGCCCATAATTGTTGTAAAGGAATTATGTGAAATCAAAAATCAAATTGCCATTTGGACACCAACACAAATCTCCTTCATGAAAATCTTGTGCCCAACCCCTGAAAATAATTTTCTTGAACCTAGGAGTGATGTTTAACACCTCGAATTATTTCATAATTTTCAAGAATTATTTGATAATTTTGAGACAAGTCAAACATTAGTCAAAATCCTAAATTAGGCTCTCTGAATTTTTAGAGAAAATGCATTGCATAAAACTCTCTGAAAATTTTATATGAGGTTCCTCACCCAGTAAGAAGCTCCAGCTAAAATTTCATAAATTTTGGAGTTTGTTTGCTACCCCATATAATTCCTCAAAATCGCTTATTCAAATTCAAACTCTAACTCGGTTTTCACTGCTCCTGTTCGGATCGACACTGCTCGAGCCACTTGACTCGCCTACCAACTAACCGCACCGCCGGCCGTTTCTGCGTATTTGTGAGTCGTTGATCGCATCGAACGCCCACGATCGCAGGAACGTCGACCATCCGAACGCCGATCCATTTGAACCGCTGATTCTAAATCAAGGGTCCACACGCGGAACGTCGACCATCCGAACGCCGCGAACGTGAACCGTAGGATCCAAATCAACGATCCGAGATCAAGTGAGCGCTTCAATCGTTATAATCGCCCCGATCTTTTGGACCGTCCGATTAAATCCAACGCCGCTTGTCATCTCCTTCCTCGCCCGCGCCGAAATGACAGTCGCAATGGGTGTGAGCAGGAAAAGCGCCGGTCGGAGTCACTCGTGGTCACCTTTAAACCAACGACTCATACAAGATTTAATGCACGCCGCTCCTCCCTCGTAAGTCCATTGTTCGCCGCCCTCCCGAGTGCCGCCTCCAAAGGCCTCATGGCGAGTTTGACACGAGGAGGGTTATTGCCGCTGCTCACCGCCATTCCCCCTATATAAGCTCCTCCAAAGTCCTTCCATTGAAGCCTTTCAAACACCTCGCAAGCTCCAAAGAACCTCTCTTGTGTTTGTTTGAGCTCAAAAGTTTGAAACCTTCATGCCGCCATTGCCGAGCTTCAAGCTTTTCTGAAGGCGGACTTGGGTTTCATTCCTTTTCGCCTTGCTCCTCCGATTCCCTCTCACCTCTGATCATTAACCCTCACTAATTTGGGTTTTGGCCGCAGGAGCAATTTTAATTTTGATTTCCTTTTCGGCCGAAAGCCCTATTTTTCTTCATCTGAGCACCCAGCCCCTCTCGTGCTTTCTCCGTGCTCGTAACCCTCTTAGTCCCTAGTTGCTTGGCACTCGCCAATTGACCGCAGCAGAGCTCATTTGCTATTTTCGCTTTTGACCATTTTCGTCATTCGCTATCTTCGCTTGCCGGGTTTCTAGAACGCCGCACCTAAAATTATTGGTTCCATTGGGCGCGCAAGTTTGTTAGCAACCCATTTTGGGCACTTGCTCGCACCGCCGCGCCGTAGTCGCCGGCGATGACCTCTCTTCCCCGTCGCTTTGTTTCGGATGAAAACAGCGCGAAGTTTTGAACGTGAATTGATGTGGACCGCCGATCTTAGATCAACGGTCCAGATTCGAGTGAACGCTCGACCGTCCGAAGGTTCGATCCGCGTGGACCGTTGGATCCAAGATCAACGGCCCTATGCGCGGTGAACGCTCGACCGCCCAACGCCCCGATTCACGTGAACCGCTGGATCCGCATCCAACGGTGAGCGCTTAGGGTTTGTGAATCGCTCGCAAGGCTAAGAAGCGCTGGGACGCGGCCGCCGGATCTTTGATCGACGCCTCGCTCGCCACGCCTTTTAAAATTCCGATTTCCGAAGGATTTATTTGTCAACTAAAAATATGATAACTTGTAAAATGCATAACTAATTCATTTCAAATCCTTTTCGTTGATTCAAATTTTGTTGGTTATTTTTAACTAGACTTTGATTTAAAAATGTTTCAAACTCAGATAGCTCCGTAAAATTTTGCTAATGAATAGTAGCATTTTGATTTATGAAAGTCGAGCAAAATTGTTTTGGCCATATCTTTGGCATTAAGAATCCAAATCAATTGGTTCTTGTTGCATTAGTTCATAAAATCATGCTCTTTCTACTGTAAAAATTTGAGAATTTTTGTTGAAGTTGGCTGTTGATCTTTTCATTTCTTTTGCCTTATTGGTTCTTTTTGGTTCTTTCGATAGGATCCAAGAGCACATTGATACCGAGAGTGATCCTCAAGAATATCTTGACCCCGCAACAAGGTGCAAGCGCTTGATCATGTTAATCCTATTATTTTACAAGTTTAATATTTTGAATTCAACTGTATGTATGCATTGCTACTTTGTGTTAAATTATGGTTAGTTGATCCTATAGTTGCATAATCTGAGGATATTGTTTATTCTCTACTACTTGAGCCTAGGTTATTTGTCGTGATTAGAGTTCGTTGGATGAGCTCTTGTCACTTAGTAGCATACGAGTCTTTATGCTTAGCCATGCTTAGTTCGGTAGCTTTGGGCTATCATCGACTTAGTCGATGGTCTTGATCACACAAAATTATTATTCTTTCATTATGTCCAAAGACTTTGTGCTTTGTTAATTTTGCAAATCAAAACCAAAATGAAAACCGATTTGGACTTGGGCATAATGGTATGTTGGTGTGGTGTTTTTGGTGTGATCGAATGGTGCCCAAGTCATCAAGGACCGAACATCTTGTTACACTAAACTAAGCACTATTGCGTACTAACCACATGAGGGATATATGGGACCCTCTTGACTTAGTACTTTGGCGCGTGTTATCTCCGAGTCGCAGGAGGAAAAGTTTTGTGTGTGTGCCGTGTGAAACAGTCATGTGTTCTTGTGTTTGTGTTGGGTGTGTGGTGGGATTGCCGAAGGTTCTCCACCTCGAGGGGCGCCGCAGCTTGTCCAAGGCTTTACCCGTGATTGGTAGTTGTCCGAGGTCGGGCCACGACTCGACACAACGTATGGGTTTCTATCCATACCGCGACTGGGTTAATACATAATATTGGAAACGCCTCAGAGGACTTAGTCGTGCGCAAGATACCAAAGGCAAGATGCTTAATCATGTGGCAAAAGGCGGTCCGACATGTGGGTAAGTTGGTACACCTCGCAGGATAAAACTATTCGAATAGCCTCGCCCTAGGTTATGGACACGCTTGGGGAGGTCTTCCAAGAGTTAGACTACAACATTTGTTTTTAAAATTTAAAACTTGATATGGTTGGTATGAATGGGTAATTCATACTATTGTTGTGGTGACTATTGGGTTAGTCACTTCTGTGTTGTTGTTGTTGTCTATTTACCGTTATTAATATTGTTCTTTCTGTTATTTGAACATTAAAAACAGATTTGTTAAATTGCTTTCAATCTATTATATTATTGCAAATGAAAACTTGCTTTATGCTAAAATGAAACCTACGGCCTACTTTTGATTAAGCTTGCATGTAGTATATGTATGTGTTTGTTATTCCACATGTAAGTCTTATGAGTACATTCAAAGTACTCACCGCTTTTGCCTACCGCTTTTGTTTGTAGGGAAGAAGGTGAGCCCCAAGGGCCTCACTTTTGTGAGATGTGCTTCGGTTTGGCGACTAGCTTGGCGGTCCTGGCTTGTTGCCTTGTGGGTTAAAGGCACACCGATTGGCTCTTTTGTTGTAGCCATCTTATGGCACTTTTGCTTCCACTGCTTAATTATTGTTGTCTTTTATTGTTGGGCCTGGCCTCTCTTTGTAATGACTCTGCTTAATATTATTAATACTGCTCTGCTCTGTGTTTTGTTCTATGTGGATGAATGGAATTGATACATAAATTTTGTGATGAGGTGTGTATATCTGACTCGGAAGTATACATGTCTCGAGTCTCTGATTATCTCGCTTTGTGATGCTAGGACCGAATGGATGGTTAAGATTATTAAGTTTGATAAACCGGGTCTCACAAGGTTTGGTATCGAGCCACACCGACCGTAGTAACCCAAGTTGGTCGCCTTTAGGATATTTTGAAAACTTAATTTCAAAGTATCAAATGATTTTGAAAGCTTAAGTAAGTTCTCGTATTTTATTCCTTACCTATCTTAGCTTTCTCCTCTCATCTTACTCTAATTTGAGTTTTGAAAATTGTTTACCTCTCCTTTTCAAAGATAGTGTTATCGATTAAATGGGTTTTGGGAACCACCGAGTTTGGCAAATTGAAGTTCTTAGGGTTTTGAAGTTTCGGATCAAGGTTTCGCTAGAGGTTTGATGCGAATCTGACAAAGACGCTTCAATTTGCAGACAAGAAGCTCAATGGTTTCGATAGGACCACCGAGCTTGGCAAATTGAAGTGTGCCGATTTTGAAGTTTCTAGAATGGAAGACTTCTACCGAAGCTTGATGCAAAATCACTACAAAGAACCTCAATTTCCTGACAAGAAGCTCGATGGTTTCTAATGGGGTAGAAAATGAGAGGATAATCAACTAAAACTTGTGGGGTTAAAAGGGTAAGATGTGATACTAGTTAGCTATGTATCTAACACTATTTTCACTGATTGAGCCTTGATCTTTAGTGGTATTAGATCTTACCTTAATCTTCTGATTTTTATCTTCTCAATCAATTACTCGCTCATTCAATACAAGTTAGTTGCATTGGGGAGTTGAGCTTTGGTTTTATGATTCCTTGCCGCTTTTGGAGTCTTTTTATAAACCTGTTTAAGTTTATACATTGCTGTTTTTGGCTTTCGATTAGGGTGATATTCCATTCCCTAGTCGTTAGCTTTTCGCTTTCTTTCGCTTTGAATCTTTGAGTCTAGTTTTAACCAAAATTTCTTGTAACAGATGGCCGGACGACAGTAGCGGCCAAGGCTGGCCACCGTCCGACGAGGATCTTCCTCCTCCTCCGACCATGGCCGAGGTCCTTCTTCGATCGAGCGCAACCGCAGAGAGGACAGAGGGTTCTTCTCGACGCCATCGCGCGAACACTTCCGCCTCTACCGGCATCGGATCCGCAAGGGAGTGGTCATCACCGCTGGGGACTAGCGGAGTTTCTTCGCACTCAAATTTCACGCTCTCCGTGTCCGAGGACTCGCTTGACGCAGACGATTGGCTTGCTTCGTTGAGCGCGAAGCCAGATAGCGCAGCGCCAGAGCACGAGAAGGCGCTGTCAGATCGCACCACCGGAGGGTGCAGCTTTGTCTTGGTGGGAGAGCTTTCTCGCCATGCACCGACGGCCACACCGCCACTTGGGAGGAGTTCCAGATCGCCTTCCGCCGCCTCATATTCCTTCCGCTTGATGAAGTCAAGAAGAAGGAATTCTTATCGCCGTGCAAGGGCGCTGCTCACCACGGAGTAATTGACGAAGTTCAACCATTTGGCCTGTTATGCTCCGAAGAGGTGGCCACCGATGAGGCCAAGCAAGAGAAGTTCAAGGATGGTTTGTCCGAGGAACTTCAAGACAAGCTATCTATCGCTGACTTCCCGATTTCCGTGCCTTGTGGACAAGGCCATCGCAGCCGAGCACGCAGGAGAGCACTTGTGGATTCCCGCAGCGCAAGTGGAGGCCCACAAGTCAAGACAGCCGCCTTCTTTCCGCTCGTGTTGGGCCTCCGGTCCCGCCCTCATTTCTTCAAAGACTTCGAGATCGCCACCGCCTCGCCCTTCGCAGTGCCCGTGCCCCAATCACGCACTCGCGAAGTCACCAGAGGCCTCCGTGACAACAAGGATGTCACCGCTTTTCGCAACGACAAGGGGCATTATGCAAACAATTGCCCCAAGAAGACAGAGCGCCCTCGCCCTAATGGAGGACGCGGCAAGGAGGTGGTTCTTCGCAGATCTCAAGATAGTCCCCGCTACCCAAGGTGTGGGTAGTGGTCGCACAACCTCATCTCACCGAGGAAGCACAGAGGCACCCGATGTTGTGTTGGGTACGCTTCGTTAACTCTCATTCACCACTGCTTTGTTTGATTCAGAGCATCTCATTCTTTTGTTTCGAGTCTTTGTCGCTTTTAGTGAGCTCCTCTTTACTCCATTGTTGGTCCCCTGCTCATTCGCTCTCCCGGTTCGGAGTTAAGAGTCAATCGAGTGTAGGGATGTCCCAATTGAGATCGAGGGAGTAAGATTCTTCGCGAATCTTATCCTCCTCCATTCAAAGAAGTCTAGATGTAATTCTTGGTATGGATTGGTTGTCTCAAAGATAAGGGACAAATCGATTGCGCCAAGAAGTGTGTCCTCTATCTAGTCTTCCAGCGAAAGCAGTTCGTCACCGGTCGCTAGGCCCGCATCTCTTCTTCGCCAGCTTAAGCCCGCCTAGATATTGGTGAAGTCCCAACAGTCCGTGACTTCATTGATGTCTTTCCTAAGCTCTTCCAGGATGCCACCAGCTCGAGACCTCGAGTTTGTCATTGAGTTGGTTCCCTGACGCCTCGATTTCAAAGAGGCACTATCTGATGCCACCGAACGAATTGGTGGAGTTGAAGAAGCAATCGAATGAGCTGCAAGAAAAGGTTTCATCCGCTCTAGCTCATCTCCGTGGGGTTGTCCAAAGAATCTTCGTGAAAGAAGAAGGACAATACTTTACGATAAAAGCGTGATTACCGTCCGCTTAATGAGGTAATTCAGAAGAACAAATATCCATTGCCCCGCATTGATGATCTCTTTGATCAATTAACCGGAGCTCGAGTATTTCCAAGATTGATTTGAGAATGGGATATCATCAAGTTCGATACGACCGAGGATATTCCAAAGACGGCTTTCTACTCGCTACGGCTTGTATGAGTACACCGTCATGTCATTTGGCTTAACCAATGCTCCCGCTTTGTTCATGAACCTCATGAATTCGTAGATTCATGGAGTATTTGGATAAGTTTGTCGTGGTCTTCATCGATGATATTCTCATCTATTCCAAGGATGATGAGCAACACGATGAGCATCCGAGGCTTGTGTTAGGCAAGCTTCGTGAGCATCACCGATGCAAAGTTCAAGAAGCGCGCTGCTCGTTGAAGGAAGTGGCCTTCTTGGGCCATATTCTTTCAAATAGAGGCGAGCCGCTGACCCTAGCAAGGTCAACGATGTTCTTTCATGGTTCAACTTACTTCGTAACCGGCGCGGAGTTTTCTGGCTTAGCGGATATTATCGCCGCTTTATCGAGAATTTCTCCAAGATCGCGGCCGATGACGGAGTTGCTCAAGAAGGACAAGAAGTTCTTGTGGTCCGATGCTTGTGAGGAAAGTTTCAAGTACTTAAGGAGCGCTTGACCACCGCCCCGCCTCGTTCTTCCCGATATTCACGAGGCTTCGATATCTTTTGCGATGCTTCTACGAGGACTCTGCTGTGTCCTTATGCAAGAAGGCAAGGTAGTGGCCTATGCATCAAGGCAATTGAGGACTCATGAACTCAACTATCCTACCCATGACTTGGAATTAGTCGCAGTGATTCATGCACTTAAGATTTGGCGACATTACCTAATCCAGAATCGCTATGAAGTGTATTCGGATCATAAAAGCCTAAAGTATTTGTTCACCCAACCGGATCCAACCTCGTGCAAAAGAGATGGTTGGAGTTGATCAAGGACTATGACATGGGTATTCACTACCATCCGCAAGGCTAATGTCGCTGCCGATGCGCCAAAAGCAAAGCGCATTGCAATGCCTTGTTGCTCCGTGGATGTCAACCCACCCTTCTAAAGGAATTTCATTGCCTCAACTTAGGTTTGGTTGAGCATGGTTCCTCGCTACCCTGGTTGTGCAACCAACCTTGGTGGATCGGATTAAGGTCGCCAACAATCGATGTTGGAGTGAGCCGCATCAAGGAAAATGTCAAGAACAGACACCAAGTGCTTCTCCGAGGATGAGCATGGTGTTGTAAGATTCGGCAACGCTTGTGGTTCCAAAGGACATGGAATTGCGGATTTGATTCTCCGCGAGGCCCATGATTCGCTTTGTCTATTCATCCCGGCCACAAAGATGTATCAAGATCTCCGCCGAGATTTTGGTGGACCCGAATGAAGAGGGAAATTGCGGTTCGCGTCGAGCGCGACGTGTCGTCCGTGTCAAGGCCGAGCATCGGGGCCAAGCAGATCGCTTCAGCCTTTGCCTATTCCTCGAATGGAAGTGGATTCGACGGATGGATTTCATCACCGGCTACCCAGTCGCTTAAGGGAAATGATGCCATTTGGGTCGCCATCGATCGCTGACTAAAGTGGCTCATTTCATTCCTCGCAAGACGCAGCAAGGTGGGTCTCTAGCCGAGCTCTATATCGCCGTAATTGTGAGTTTGCATGGATACCAAAGACGATCATTTCGATCGTGGTGCCTGCTCACTTTCGATTTTGGCATAGTCTCGCAAGAGGCTATGGGAACCTGTTCAACTTTAGCACCGCAGATATCACCTCAAACCGATGGTCGACCGAGAGGGTCAACCAAGTGTTGGAAGACATGCTTCGTTTGTGTTCTTTCATATGGAAAGCATTGGGAAAATGCTTGCCATTCGCCGAAGTTTTCTTATAACAACGGTTTTTCAGCGCCTTTCTGCATGGCACCTTTCGAGGCCTTATACGGAGAAAGTGCGTAACCCCGCTGAATTGGTCCGAGACCGGCGAAGACCATTCTTTGGCCCGACTCGATCAATGAGGCCGAGAGTCAAGTCCAATTTTATCGCGGATCGCTTGCGCATGTACCAATCCAGCAAAAGAGCTATGCGGATCGCCGCCGTGAGTTGAGCTTTGAGCCTAATGACTTTGTTTATCTCAAAGTCTCTCCTTTGAAGGGTCATCGCTTCGGCCAAGGGCAAGTTAGCCTCGATATGTCTGGCCCTACCGTGGTTATCGAGAAGAAAGGAGTCTGCTGCCATAAGTTGGAATTGCCAATGCACTTGAAGGGGTACATGATGTTTTCCACGTGTCCCAATTAAAGAAGTGCCTCCTGTTCCAACAGAGGAAGTCCGCTGGAAACTCTCGATGTCCAGAAGATTTGACCTACAAGGAGCACCCTGCTCAAGATCCTTGAAGAGACCGAACGAAGAACAAGGAATCGAGCCATCAAGTTCCTTAAAGTTCAAAGGGTCAAACCATTCGAGGATGAAGCTACTTGGGAAAGGGAAGATCGCCCGCGCGAACTATCCATCTTCTTTGCTCGAGCGAGCCAAATCTCTGGACGAGATTTTTGTAAGGGGGAGGTTTTGTAACATCCCAAAATTGGTTTGTGTTTCAAATGTAATAAAAATGAGGAGAAATTAAAACTTTTTCTCCGATCTTGATTTTTGTAATCGCCCATAATTGTTGTAAAGGAATTATGGAAATCAAAATCAAATTGCCATTTGGACACCAACACAAATCTCCTTCATGAAAATCTTGTGCCCAACCCCAAAATAATTTTTCTTGAACCTAGGAGTGATGTTTAACACCTGTAATTATTTCATAATTTTCAAGAATTATTTGATAATTTTGAGACAAGTCAAACATTAGTCAAAATCCTAAAATGGCCCTCTCGAATTTTTAGAGAAAATGCATTGCATAAAACTCTCTGAAAATTTTATATGAGGTTCCTCTGCCACAAGAAGCTCCAGCTTAAAATTTCATAAATTTTGGAGTTTGTTTGCTACCCCATATAATTCCTCCAAAATCGCTTATTCAAATTCAAACTCTAACCGTTTTCACTGCTCTCTGTTCGATCGACTCGCTCGAGCCACTTGACTCGCCCACCAACTAATCGCACCGCGCGGACGCGCCAAGCGCGGTATTTGTGCGTCGTTGATCGGCATCGAACGGCCCACGATCGCGTGAACGCTCGACCATCCGAACGCTACCGTCCATTTGAACCGCTGATTCTAAATCAACGGTCCACATCGCGGAACGTCGACCATCCAACGCCGCGCAACGGGAACCGAGGATCCAAATCAACGATCCAGATTAAGTGAGCGCTTCAATCGTTATAATCGAACCCTGCTTTTGAACCGTCCGATTTCAATCCAACGGTGGACAAGTCATCTCCTTCCTCGTCCCGAGCGCCGCCACAGTCAGCAATGGCGTGAGTGAGGAAAAGCGCCAGTGGAGTCACTCGTGGTCACCTTTAAACGGCCGGCTCGCAAGCCATTAAATGCACGTCGCTCCTCCCTCGAAGTCCATTGTTCAATCGCCTCTCGCCGCCTCAAAGGCTCTCATGGCGTTTGACCCGAGAGGGTTATTGCCGCTGCTCACCGCCATTCCCCGCCTATATAAGCTCCTCCGGTCCTTCCATTGAAGCCTTTCAAACACCTCGCAAGCTCCAAAGAACTCTCTTGTGTTTGTTTGAGCTCAAAAGTTTGAAACCTTCTGCCGCCATTGCCGAGCTTCAAGCTTTTCTGAAGGTGGTGACCTTTGGGTTTCATTTCTTTCGCCTTGCTCCTCCGATTCCCCTCACCTCGTGATCATTAACCCTCACTAATTTGGGTTTTGGCCATAGGAGCCTTTTAATTTTGATTTCCTTTCGGCCAAAGCCCTATTTTTCTTCATCGTATACCAGCCCACCCTCTGTGCTTTCTCCGTGCTCGTAACCCTCTTAGTCCCTAGTTGCTTGGCACCCGCCGCTTGGACCGCAGCAGAGCTCATTTGCTATTTTCGCTTTTGACCATTTTCGGTCATTTCGCTCATCTTCGCTTGTTTGGCTGTTCTAGAACGCCGCAAATAAAATTATTGGTTCCATTGGTGCGCAAGTTTGTTAGCAACCCATTTTGGGCACTTGCTCGCACCGCCGCGCCGTAGTCGCCGCGATGATCCTCTCTTCCCCGCTGCTTTGTCTGATGAAAACAGCGCGAAGTTTTGAACGTGAATTGATGTGGACCGCCGATCCTTAGATCAACGGTCCAGATCTGAGTGAACGCTCGACCGTCCGAAAGGTTCGATCCGTGTGGACCGCTGGATCCAAGATCAACGGCCTGCGCGGCGTGAACGCTCGACCGCCGCAACGCCCCGATCCACGGAACCGCTGGATCCTGATCCAACGGTGAGCGCTTAGGGTTTGTTGAATCGCGCCGCTGCAGCAAGGCTGGGACGCGGCCGTCGGATCGTTGATCGACGCCTCGCTCGCCACGCTTTTAATTTCGATTTTCCGAAAGGATTTATTTGTCAATCAAAAATATGATAACTTGTAAAATGCATAACTAATTCATTTCAAATCCTTTTCGTTGATTCAAATTTTGTTGGTTATGTTTTTAACTAGACTTTAATTTAAAAATGTTTTCAAACTCAGATAGCTCCAGTAAAATTTTGCTAATGAATAGTAGCATTTTGATTTATGAAAGTCGAGCAAAATTGTTTTGGCCATATCTTTGCATTAAGAATCCAAATCAATTGGTTCTTGTTGCATTAGTTCATAAAAATCATGCTCTTTCTACTGTAAAAATTTGAGAGCTTTTGTGAAGTTGGCTGTTGGATCTTTTCGGTTTTTTTGCCTTATTGGTTCTTTTTGGTTCTTTCGATAGGATCCAAGAGCACATTGACAATAGAGTGATCCTCAAGAACATCTTGACCCGCAAACAAGGTGCAAGCAGCTTGATCATGTTAATCCTATTATTTTACAAGTTTAATATTTTGAATTCAACTCGTATGTATGCATTGCTACTTTGTGTTAAATTATGGTTAGTTGATCCTATAGTTGCATAACTGTAGGATATTGTTTATTCTCTACTACTTGAGCCTAGGTTATTTGGTCGTGATTAGAGTTCGTTGGATGAGCTCTTGTCACTTAGTAGCATACGAAGTCTTTATGCTTAGCCATGCTTAGTTCGGTAGAGTTTAGCTTATCATCGACTTAGTCGATGGTCTTGATCACACAAAATTATTATTCTTTCATTATGTCCAAAGACTTTGTGCTTTGTTAATTTTGCAAATCAAAACCAAAATGAAAACCGATTTGGACTTGGGCATAATGGTATGTTGGTGTGGTGTTTTTGGGTGTGATCGAATGGTGCCCAAGTCATCAAGGACCGAACATCTTGTTACACTAAACTAAGCACTATTATGCATTAACCACATGAGGGATATATGGGACCCTCTTGACTTAGTACTTTGGCGTGTTATCTCCGAGTCGCAGGAAGAAAAGTTTTGTGTGTGTGTGGTGAAACAGCCGTGTGTTCTTGTGTTTGTGTTGGGTGTGTGGTGGGGATTGCTGGAAGGTTCTCCACCTCGAGGGGCGCCGTAGCTTGTCCAAGGCTTTACCCGTGATTTGGTAGTTGTCCGAGGTCAGCCACGACTCGACACAACGTATGGGTTTCTATCCATACTGCGACTGGGTTAATACATAATATTGGAAACGCCTCAGAGGACTTAGTCGGCTGCAAGATACCAAAGGCAAGTGCTTAATCATGTGGCAAAAGGCGGTCCGACATGTGGGTAAGTTGGTACACCCGCAGGATAAAACTATTCAATAGCCTCGCCCTAGGTTATGGACACGCTTGGGGAGGTCTTCCAAGAGTTAGACTACAACATTTGTTTTAAAATTTAAAACTTGATATGGTTGGTATGAATGGGTAATTCATACTATTGTTGTGGTGACTATTGTTAGTCACTTCTGTGATCGTTGTTGTCTATTTACCGTTATTAATATTGTTCTTTCGGTTATTTGAACATTAAAAACAGATTTGTTAAATTGCTTTCAATCTATTATATTATTGCAAATGAAAACTTGCTTTATGCTAAAATGAAACCTACGGCCTATCTTTTGATTAAGCTTGCATGTAGTATATGTACAGTTTGTTATTCCACATGTAAGTCTTATGTAGTACATTCAGTACTCACCGCTTTTGCCTACGCTTTTGTTTGTGGGAAGAAGGTGAGCCCCAAGGGCCTCACTTTTGTGAGATGTGCTTCGGGTTTGGCGACTAGCTTGGCGGTCCTACGGTTGCCTTGTGGGTTAAAGGCACACCGATTGGCTCTTTTGTTGTAGCCATCTTATGGCACTTTTGCTTCCACTGCTTAATTATTGTTGTCTTTTTATTGTTGGCCTTGCCATTCTCTTTTGTAATGACTCGTTTAATATTATTAATACTGCTCTACTGTGTTTCGGTTCTATGTGGATGAATGGAATTGATACATAAATTTTGTGATGAGGTGTGTATATCGCACACTGGGAAGTATACATGTCTCGAGTCTCGGATTATCCGCTTTGTGATGCTAGGACCGAATGGATGGTTAAGCATTACGTTTGATAAACCGGGTCTCACAAGAATTTGTAAATCTATTCGAATAGCCGTGTCCACTGCTATGGTAGTTAGATTTGTTTTTGTGGATAGGAGGGTATCCTTCACCATGTTTCATATGGAGGTTATCCACTATAAAATGATGAATTTTAAATCGATTTTAGCTATGGAATAAAAATATGCCTTGAAACTTAGTATAAATATTTAAACCAAAGGCCGATTACGCAAATAAACCCTATAACCTTCCTTTGAATAACTTATGCATGCATTCTAAATTTCAGATATGTAATTTGTGCAGCACAGCTTGTAGTGCTCACTCTTGTCAATATTATTATTCAGAGAAGACTGCTATCCGTAAGGCGGAGGAGCAGGACGATTAGGCAATAATTTCCGCATTTACTGCTCGTGGCGATCGTGTGGCTTACTAATATATTTTGCTTCCGCTATCGTTTTATTTGGCCTCAGCCCAAATTGTAATAAACTTTATGTTTATTAATAAATACGCTGGATATGTTTGTGATAACATTTTTGTGACTATGTACACTGAAATCCTCGACTAGTGTGTGAACACAGAGAATTCGGGATCCTTCGCTCCTGGGTTCGACAAAAGTGGTATCAGTGAGCCATATCGATCGTAGGTCGTGACTCTAGAAGGAAATCAAACCCTTCATGATTTATTTTTTGAAAAATTAAAATACCTTTTGGTCTTCCGAGTCATTCCTCAACTTTTCTTGAAAATTATTTACTAACTCATCTCCTTTTCAAAAATTGTAGATGGTCAAGTTCAATGCCATTTCCTATGGAGTCTTTGCTGGTCATTGGGCAGCCATTCTCTCGAAGATGATGCAAAGACTTGGACTTTGAAGAAAGACCGACGTATCAAGTGATACAAGTATAAGGTGGGAAATCAGAACGGTGGAGAGTAGAGGTGATCCTCTACTCCAATCTATCGCCAACACAGACTTCCACGCCTTCGATGCCCCAATGCGACGAGATACCTTCGCCAAGGCATCCGTGATGCGTACCAGGAAGCAACTCGCAGACTTGCTACATCTACGATCACCGCCTCAACGGCACTGGGTTCCACTATTACCCAATGCACATCCTAAACCTTGCATGATAGTGCTTTTCGCTCAACTAGAGATGAAGATCGTTCCCGATCTCACTCATCAGTGGATTCTGCCAGAGCCATGGATTATGCTTCATGAATACACTAGATGAGCCGCTTCTCCCGCAAGTGAAATTACAAGATGCGTAAGAAAAGTTGAAGACTGCAGAAAAAGAACTGGCCTCCTACAAGGAAGGCGAGGCTAGTTCTAGTGAGCCAGATTATACCCCAATAACACCATAGATTTGACCTTAAATTTTTCCTTTAGTTGCGAATTATGAGCTACAAAACCTTTGTAGTAGCTATAATGAATTAATAAAATAAAAAATAAATTATTTTATTTAAATGTTCTTGCTTTGTGTTTGTTGAATTTGGGCTAATTTAGATCTATACTCTTATAATTCCTCGCCTCTTGTCTAACTGTGAAGAGTTCATCGATGGTGACCACCCGCACCGAAGTGTCATTGCTAGAGGGCAAGGAAATGAGAATGCCGAATATCAAGAAAACCAGCCAATGCCCACCACCTCCTCCAACCAATCGGCTCGATCGGGCGCCAAATGATGGCCAATCGGACTCATCCGATTGAGTTGCTAGCCCAAATTTCTTCACAAGAATCGAATACCTGCCGCCGCAGTACTTATCATGCTCCTCCACCTCCCGCAAGAGTAACTTTGTCGAGTTCATGAGGATGCGCCCGCCAACGCTTTTCTAGTAGCACGGAACCCATGGACGCAGATGATTGGCTGTGTGGTCATTGGAAAGAAGCCGGATATTGCTCAATGCACGATCGTGAGAGTTTTGTTTGCCTCTCATCAATTGTTGGGTCCCGTGATCGTAATGGTGGGATAATTTCAGCATGTCTCATGTTAATGCCCAAGAAATCACTTGGGATGAGTTCATAAGCTTTCCGTCGATCCAACATTCCATCCGCATGATTACCTTTGAAAGAAGGAGTTTCGCCGCTTCCGCCAAGGAAACCGCTCACGGCAAGAGTATCCGCATAAGTTTAACCAACTTGCTCGATATGCCCCCGAGGATGTAGCCAGAGATGCAGAAACAGGCAAGAGCGATTTCTCTGGAAGGGTTGAACGACGAACTCTGCTTGCTTGATTTCTCGAGATTTTACCGACTTTCGTAGAGTTGGTAAATAAGGCCATACGCCAGAAGGCAAACATCGAAATGGAGAATCGCAAGCGGAGGATGGCAACTGTGGTTTAACTCTGAGGACTACCCAAGCCTCGCTTTCTTCTCGGCCTCACCCACCTCCTGGGAGATTCTCGCATTACTACACCAAGAGTTCCAGCCCCAGCCTGCGCTAAATACTTCCGGATTCCGAGTAGTTCGTTCGGAGGTCGGGCCTGCACAGAACCAGCTATTTCCCACAAAGAATCACTTGCTTTCACTGCAACGAAGTTGGGTCACTATGCCAATAAGTGTCCCAAGAAGCAGATCGCCACCCCGCTCAAGCCAACTCCCTGAGTTTGGCCTTCCTGCATGTCCCTCAAGACCAGCCTGGCTAATACCATGAAGGGACGGGTGAATCATGTCACCATGAGGAAGCCTATAAAGACGAGGATGTTGTTCTTGGTAACGCCTTGTCAACTCAGCATCAAAGACGCTTTTATTTGATCTGAGTCAGATTCTTTGTGTCAAATAAGTTTGTGGAAAAGTATGGGTTATCTACTCCTCCCTAGTTAAGCCCATGTTAATCCATTCCCTGCCTGTAAATGAGGGCTAGTTTCTTTTGCCTAAATCTTACCTTTGAAATCTCTGAGTAACTTTCTCAAGAACTTAATAGTCTTATGCTCGCATAATGATTGGACGAATTCTTGGAATGGACCTGTTTGCCAAAAATCACAAGCGTGATAGATTGTGCTAGTAGATCTATCAACCTCACCAATGAACAAGGGATTTCAAGAGAGTTCCAACTCAAGACTTCTACTTAAAGAAGTCCTATCTTGACCAGTTTAAAGGAAGTAAATCGGAAGATATACCCGTAGTAGGCAAGAATATCCGTGATGTTTTTCCGTGAGGATTTACTCCGTATGCAACCGACCGGACATAATGTTCTTTAATTGACTTAGTCCCGTGGATCGCCTCATTCGAAGCGATCCTGCTGAATGCCTAAGAACGATCTAGCGAGTTGAATAGCGGATCGAAGAACTATGAGTAAAGGTTACATTCAACCAGTTCATCGCCTGGGAGCTCCAAAGACTATTTGTCAAAAAGAAGACAATAGTATGAGAATGTGTGGACTATAGATCACTCAACGAGGTAACAATCAAAAACAAGTACCAATTACCTAGATAGATGATCTGCTTGATCAACTTAAAGGAGCCGTTGTTTTCTCCAAGATTGATTTGAGGTCAAGCTACCATCAGCTTAAAAATCGACCTAAGATATTCAAGACAAACCTTCACCACGGATATGGACTGCATTTGAGTTCACAAGTGATGTCATTTGGACTAACAAATGCCCCTCGCTTATTTCATGAATATGATGAACAAAGTGTTCAGAATTCTTGGATAAGTTTGTGGTGGTATTCATAGATGATATTCTCATCTACTCAAGAGATATGGAAGAGCATGAAAAACATCTAATTATTTTGGACAAACTTGGAACACCAACTTTTGCAAACTTCAAAAAGTGAATTTTGGCTCGATCAAGTGGCTTTTCTTGGACACATTGTGTGGGGGAGGAGTTCGTAGACCCCTCAAAGGTTGGGTAAATGGATTGGAAGCAACCCAAATCATCACGAAGTGAGAAGTTTTCTCGGATTAGTTTGGGTACCACATGATTCATTGAAAATTTCTCCAAGATCGGAAACCCATGACTCAACCGAAGGGAAAAGAAATTTGAATGGACAAGTGCTTGTGAACATAGTTTTCAAGTTTGGAAGAAAAGACTAGTCTACGCACGATGCTAGTTTTACGGATATCGTAAGGATTTTGAAGTTTTACGTACGCATCCCTTGGAACTAGGATGTTCTTGATGCGGGGAAGGAAGGTCGTGGCTTATCTCCGTCGATTAAGGCCACATGAAGGAAATTATCAACTCATGATTTAGAGTTAGCGGCAATTGTGCATGCTTTGAAAATCCGGCATTATCTCATTGGTAACGGTGGAAGATTTTCCCGAGATCTAAAAGTAAAATATATCTTCACCCGTCGGATCTTAATCTCGGGCAAAGAAGATGGTTAGAGGGATAAAGGATTATGACCTTGGAATTCATTATCACCGGGTAAAGCCAGCGTGGTAGCGGATGCTACGGTAGGAAGGCATCTTTGCAACCGGTGTTAATTCAAGAAAATCAACGAGTTGTATGAAGAACTAAAGCATCGAATCGGAAATTGTCGGTCAAAGGGGTATCAACCGATTGGAAGTCAACCAACCATACAAAAGTCGGATCGAAAAAACGGCTAGAAAGCGAAGACATCAAAAAATCATGAAGAACATGAGAAGAAGGCCGGCCCGGGATTTTCGAAGGCGGCGGGGCCGCAGTATGGTTTGGCAACGCATCTGTACCTAAACATCATGAAACCGGACAAGCGATTACGAAAGAAGCTCATGAATCACCTTACTCTATCCATCCGGGGTACCAAGATGTACGGGATCCGAAGGAAAAAAATTGGTGGAGTCGGTTATAAGGCGAGAATCGGCGAGTTTGTTGCGTTGTGATGTATGTCAACGTGTTAAGCGGAACATCGAGAACCTGCGGATTATTTACAACCATTACCAATTTTAGTGGAAATGGGAGGAGATTGGTATGGATTTTATCCCGGACTACCTAGGACCCAATCGGGTTGTGATTCCATTTGGGTAATAATTGACCAAATTAACAAAAGTGGCTCATTTTATTCGTCAAGACCACTTGAAGCAATAAGTTAAGCGAATTGAATTGGGAATGCCGGTATACCCAAGAAAATTTGTTGGCCAGGGGTTTGGTTCACTTCAAAATTTTGTGAGTCTACATGAAGCTTTGGGAACAGACTCAACCGGCCTGACATATCATCCCCAAGCGGATGGCGGTGAGCGTGTAAATCGGGTCCTAGAAGACATGCTTGAGCTTGTGCTATAGATTATGGAAGAAAATTTGGGATAAGAGTTTGCCTATCAGAAATTTTCCTACAACAACGACTTTCAAGCTAGCCTACAGATGTGCCATTTGAAGCATTGTATGGAAGGTAGAACCCCTCTCCTTTGGGATCAAGTAGGAGAGCACCAATTCTTGGACGGAAGGATAAAACAAGTGAAAGTAAGGTAAAAGCAATAAGAGAGCGTCGAAAGTAGCTCAAACCCGACAAAGAGTTATCCGTAATCTCGGAGAGAACTATCCCGAGATGGGAGATTTTGTCTATCTCGGGGTAACTCCACTCGAAGGTGAAAGATTTCAGACTAAAGGAAAACTTCCAGTTTGTCGGACCCATAAGATTTTGGCAAAAAGAGGTGAAGTTGCTTATCGTTGGAACTACCGGCATCTCTTCTTTTTCACAATGTCTTCCATGTATCGATTAAAGAAATGTCTCAGTAAAGGAAGAAACAGCTCGAAACATCGATCTTGAGGAAGATCTCACCATTGGAACAACCAATCAAAATTCTATGTGGCGAGCGCGTCACGAGAAAGCAAAGTCATTCGTTCTTGTAAGGTTGGTGGAGCAATCATTGGAAGAAGAAGCTCCCGGGAATTTTGAGGCCAGTATCCCTACCTTTTTGGACCAAGTGAATCTGATTCGAGATTCCCTTTAAGGGTAGGTTTGTAAACCCAAAATTTCAATTTAGTTAAAAATAAGAC